>CM056741.1:167850203-170304027 GCA_029851415.1 Eretmocerus hayati
GAATGATTATCACTGTCACTCTTATATATTCACTGCTTTTCAAATCAAGGAGCAAGTAATTGCCTCAAGAAACAGGATTGTCACTCAGATTGTCAATACTTGGATTGGTTCTCCTCAGATATGAACAAAGTTATTACTATTTTTCATAAAATTTTCCAACGAATGAATTTTCTGTTCCTGATTACACTGGTAAACATATTTTGACCTTCAGGATGCGTTCTACAAACTAAAGGTCATTCTAGATGTAGTTTGAGCATCTGAGTTCGAATCCGTTTCCAGAATTGTTCCATCACGTCAGGATTTTGAGATAATTGTTGTTGAAGTTACTAAAAACGTCATTTTTGACACTTTTCAACAAATTATTGTATGGAAATGGAATTTTTGGGATTTTTCCTGTAAGGTCTACGCAATAGAGAGATAATAGACCTACAGAACGAGCTATGTCGAATTAACGTGCTAGCTTCGATTTTTGAAAAACATTGATTTTTAGTACGCGCTTCATACGCTAGTTCACAAGTGCGCGGCGCGTGCGTAACCGGAGGCGTCTGTGCAAATTTCTTCTCGGAGCACCTATCCATGCTAACTCAACGCGTGCCATCGAAACTCATCCGGTATACATATGGCCCACCTCATTGGCTTAAACAAAATAGTACACATTCTCTAGAGTATATGTGGAAAGGCTAGTATGGAGAAGTGCTAAGAAGAGGGATTCCCACAGATGCATCAAGTTACGCACACGCTGCGGACTTATGCGCGTACAACAATTACCTTGTTGAAGAAATCAATGTTCTCCAAAAAGTAGAACTAGCACGTTGATTCGCCATAGCTCGTTTTGTAGGTCTATTATCCCTCTATCGCGTAGACCTTACACAAAAAATCCCAAAAATTCCATTTCCGTACAATAATTTGTTGAAAAGTGCCAAAAATGACGTTTTTTGCAACTTTAACAACAATTATCTCAAAATCCTGACGTGATGGGGTAATTCTGAAAACGGATTCGGATTCAGCTGCTCAAACTACGTCTAGAGAGACCTTGAGTTTGTGAAACGCATTTTCATGTTTACCAGTGTTATTATTATGTGCAAGTCAAATATATAAGTACCGCGCGACAACTCACGACAGTCCATCACCGTTCATTCAAAACAATAACAACAGCTGGTGTGGGCGGTAGAGGACCTAACCCAACCTTGCCTCGACTCAGCCAAAATCACAGCTCATGGGCCTTCGGAAAAGTCATACTTCTGATCATTTTCTGAACTATTTGAGGACGATCTCGGAAAAAGTACTTCCAAGTATGGAAGCTTTCGGATGCGATCTATCATTCAAAAAAAGAATCGAGTTGATCGGTTGAATATTGCCTTCAAACTTTGGTTTCGAAGTCAGGCGTGTGAGTATTTTTTCAGGCAATGGTCAACTTCGAAACCAAAGTTTGAAGGCAATATTCAACCGATCAACTCGATTCTTTTTTTGAATGATAGATCTGATTCTAAAGCTTCCATACTTGGAATCACTTTTTTGAGATTCACCGTAGAACTCGGGAGAAAAATCGATTTGTCAATGGTTAGGGTCGTCGGTAAAAGTTGGCTTTTACATGCCCTTAAGTTCTCTGCAAAATGGAATCGATTTAATGCATGACAAAATTGGTAATCTGCAACTGTTTACTAATTGGCAATGCACTACCGAACTTTTAACTTGCTTATTTAAAATCGTGTTAGATTGAAAAGCATACTTCGATCACAAATGACTCCATGCTTCGGACAATGACTTCATGCAAATCCAAATGTCGACTCAGCCCTGTCACCTCGATCAAGAACTAAACTAATTACGATGATTATTAGGCCATAGTGTAGAATGCGACATTATCATACGAATAATGCACTTCAAATGGAATGATTCGTCGAGGAAAAACCAATACTCGGGTGTAAAGACTCTCAGTTTATTTTTGGCACTAAGCCGGAGTTGAATCGGTCTGTTGACAGAAAATGAAGTCCAGTCTCAACCTTTCAACACCGGAACGCTGGTTTTTCACTGAGAAAGAGTCAAGTATCACCATGAATATCTGTTGTACTTAGGTGAAAGCTTTCGAGAGTGAAATTCATCATTCCCTCAAATTAAAATAATTAAAAGCCCAGCCAAAACTTGTCCGTCAGCATCTTGCGTATCGGGTTGCCTCTGTAGAGGGGGTGGAGTGTGATGGATGGCCTTATGGGTCATGGGTGGGTCGATGGGTGGGTGGGTTGGTGATGGGTGAATGGGTTAGTGGCCAGGTGGATGGATGAATGACTGAATAAGATTTGAGGGATGAGGTGTGAGGAACGAGTTATGTTAGTTAATTCTAGCCATATGAGACTAGTATAGCTCATCTCAACCATGGATGAGGGAAGTTGAGGATCAAAAATTCGGTAAAATTGAGTTTTTCAATAACGGAATTATGAGTCTGGAGGGATCTAAGACTTTTCAATGAACATACGGTAATGAATATGATTTACTTACATTTAGAGACCATCACTTCCCCACTTGTTGACAAAAAGCAGCCGTTTCTGTGTGAACTGCGAAGGCCAGCCGAGTAAAGTCACAACCAATAGCCGATCCTGCGACTGACCTGGGAAAATTTGACACAAAGTATCGTGCTCAACTCACACACTGGCTCTACATATTCCACACTGATTTTACATGGTTTCATCCACTATTTAGTTTGGAGAATTTAATCTGAACTTATTCAAAATAACTCTGTTGACAGAAAGTTGACCTGATTTTCACCACGTTTAGAACTATGTCACGAGCAAATCCTATTCAACGCATCTAAATGAATTCTTATCTGATAATTCCAAACTGCAGTTTATCTGCCATGGACTGTTAGGATGGTTGTCGCTTTTTATTTCTTAGTGCCTCCAACGAATTCTTAGCGCCTACCGGAGCAAACGCATCATGTTCGGCATCGTTCAAAGTATTCTCAAGAAGAAATTCTGAGGGATACGAAGTTTTTGAGTAATTGCATTTTTTCATTTTTCATCAGATTGTCGCTTTTTGGGAGTCTATGCGAATTTTTGAGCACCATGAGATTCAATCTTGATAGAATACGTTGTGTTTGATATAACCCATCAAGCCTTATCTCTCGACTCATCTCAAAAGACCCATTGGGGGCAAAGTTGGGTTGCTTTGACCAATTTCAGAATGCCAATCTCACGTTTCGACTCCGAACTGGAAATTCGCATAGCTCCGATGCGAAGTGGATCTGGGCTGAACAAACCAACACTAGTCATCTCATTCTAGCTCAAGAAATATTTACTTCATCGCGGAGGAAATCTAATATTTTGACCTCACTACATTGGACGATCTTAATTGAAATAGCCCAGTGACGCTGTGCCTCGATTGACTAACTGAGCGCTTCTCGCTGCCTAAGCCTCTACTAACGATCATCAAATTTTTCAGCTTCTTCAAGGAGGAGATCCTGATGTTCATTTTATCGTGAGGGGATCCTGATTCAATGAATAGTACGTTTAGATTTAATTGCAGTGTCTGATTCATTGTACATGAGTGAGTGCCCCCAGTGGTTCATTGTGTGAATCTATCTTGACCGTGTCTCGCCGATTTGTTTTCATACCCGGGTAAAGGTCCTCGTATTCTTCAAGATTCAATCATATCGATTCTCCTGTAGCTTTCTATTCACCTTGAAGTCTATCTAAGGGATTTCATAAACCACGCTAATGTCGCGATGGAGATCGAGTCCCGAGCTATAAATGCATTGCCCTTGGTGTTGTACTCAAATCTATTTTCTTGTCAAAAGCTGTCAATTTTTTTGCTAGATCTCAACTAGTACATTGTAGAACATTAACTGATTATGAAATTGAAACACTCCCACTCAAGTTGACTGGCCAAGTACTCATCCCGAAAAAAATCTATGGGAATCTGCTCCTGATATTCATCCATACAAACTTCTTCAGCAATAATTCAGAACGTCGTCTTCAGAACTATCGACCCAATTAGACACCGTCACATATGTAAAACCTCCACCCAAACACTCATGCTTATAGTCGCAAGCTCTCTGGAATACCCTCAAGCTCTAGACTCTCGTGCTTGCACTTGAAAAACGATGCCACGCACATATACACCGCACTTAATACCACCAAGTACACGACACTTGCACATGCTGTTTCCACAAGCAAAGAGCTGAAATTGCATGAACCTACGCACGAATGTATGTACCTACGTCTTGATGTTTACGCAACAATAAACTCGGAAGTGCCGGCCTCGCTCTCTCAGTTTACTCACTAGACAACCACATTTGGTACTGACGATATAAACCTGATTCTGTCCAGACTTCCAACGGTATATCCATATGGGCGATTCCGTCGAAACTGTAAGCTTTGGGGTCTTCATTGACCTCCTGGGCACATTCCCGATTCTCTAGATAATTAGATTAATGACACTACATCGTTCTCGACGTAGTTTGGCGTGCTGAATCCAAGTTGTTCCCGGAATTGGTCTATCCCTTCACGATTTTGAAGAATACCATGTCAAAGTTGGAGAAAACGACGCTTTCGGGATTCTAACAAAGGTGTATCTCGGGAACATCTCTTCGAAGACTTTTTGATCTACGTGGGCTTATTTCGAAGGTCTTTTCTTCCACGACCGACTAAACATTGTGGAGTCCCGATAAATATCCTGATTCTTGAGAAACGAGGGCTCTCAAAACAGCCAAATTGGTGTTTGTCCAAAACTGACATCGATTTTTCCCACATTGAGATGTGATAGAGCCCTACTGGAGATGGATTTGAATCCAGCGCGCGAAACTACGTGGAAAATAGTTTCGCGATCTTCATTCACTTTAGAATGGTGATAATTCGCAGAGTAGTTTTATCATTCACTTCCCGGCCACCTTGGAGTGAGAATTCTGAATATACCAAGTAGAATTTCATCATCATGAATGATATTGAGCTCAGGGGTATCATTTATCAACCATGCAACCGATTCTAGATCAATATTACCTCTTTAGAGAGTTACGGAATGTGACAGTTTTTGCGCGTCACAGAATGTCACATATCGACCTTCAAACCTATCTCACAAGCTCGTGTGCTTTCGGATCGACTTGACTGAATATATACCCTCTAGTACCTCTAAAATACAGTAGGGGAAAATCATGTCGCAATTATATCTTCCGTTACATGTTGAAGTAATAAGCTTGCAAAAGTCGTTTTGAAACAAGGGCGAGCAGAAAACTCTGTTTTTGGCTATAAATTGGTGGCTATAGTATGAAAAAAATCAATAGTAGTTGTTGAAATCAATTTTTTGTTGACCTACATGGTATTGGCTAATGGGTCCAATTTTTGGAGTAGATCCCCCACATTCTTTGAGGATGGCAACTCAGGACATTAAATGTGGCAATAAGATGAAAAATCCAGCTGTTTAACGAGTCAACTGATTTTCTTCATTTTGACGACGTTTGAAAGGCTAATTTACCTGCTACTCCAGGTTTGCTAAATTCCTCATAGTCTGCTGTGAACAGTCATATTCCAAACTGTTTACAGAATCTTCATGACAAATTTAGCAGACCAGGAGAAGGAAGCAAATTAGATTTTTTATCGTCGTCGAAATGAAAAGAGAATCGAGTGACTCGCTGAACAGCCGGATTTTTTCTCTTATTGGTCTACCAAACGACGGATGGAAGAGTAATGGACAATTAAATGTGACAGTTTTTGTCGAATCACCCATATATCTGTCATAAGCAATGTAAAATGTGCATGAGTAGCACACGCACGCAGTCTAATTACACTCAATCGGTGTGAATCAAGTCACGAAAGAAACAAGTCAAGTCTCACTATCTCTTAAAGGATACCGGTATCCCTACTTGTATACTATACTATGAACTGGAATTGAGTCGGAAGTCGAGCAATATCTTGCAAGAGAAGAAGAGCTCTGAGGCTGACACGGACGTATAGTGGAAATTTATGCTTGTCGTGCAGTTCTCGCTCCGTTTTCGCCTACACTACGAATCAGTTAGACTCCAGATTCTGTGTAGCTGGTATACTATCTGTGTGAATATGGGGCTGTATAAGGATGTGCGTGGTGAGAGAGTTGGATGACATTCCGTATTTCATGCAAATCGGCTGTAAGGAACCATAAGAACTGAATTACCTTGTCGGCAAGGAAGATGCTGCAACGGTGTAAAGTCGACAATAAGAGGGTTCGGAATATGAGGTTAGGTGTAGCTGAGATTCAACGAGTGTTTTAGACCTCTCGAATATGTATGGAGGCCAATGGTTGGGTTTACTTCCCCTCGAAGCTCAATGTGTTGCAATTGCTTTAAACAGGAAGCTCAACTCATACCAAGATATATCTGTACTGTAATCGCCCAGACTGAGAGGCTGTTTCACGAGCAAGAAGGACCTCAACGAGTGTAGAGACCATCGGGGACGATAGCTCTTTTCATGAGTCAATTTACGGAAGATTTGTTGGGAGTTTTGTGTGTGATCTGAACTCTGATGTTAACGCAAAGATGATGATGACTATGGTGCAAATTGATACGGGTCGACACGGAACATCGTGAGCTTGGCATCGAAAATGAACACCAGTTGCATCGGACAGGCGGTATACTCACAATTTCACTCATTAGCATGATAATACGGAATTCCGAGGGCGAGATACGGGCTCGTGCATACGAAATTTTGTGCTCGATCGTTTGAGCGCCCTGGATATATAACGTATGTTGGGATGCTCAAACGAGAGAGAAATTTGTACCGGACTGTGCAAAATCATTGCCATACGAGGAATTTGCAAGGTAAAATGCAAATTCCTCGTATGCCATCGAATCTTCTATAGAATCGTGTTAAGAAATTTGATGATGAGTTCTAGCTGTTTTGTATTAATTTGAGTGCAAATTGGATAATTTATGTAGTTGTGCACACAAATTTGCCTGATTTTCATCCATCCAGCGAGGTTTACTTCGAATCATAACGTTGAATTATCTACGACGAAATTGATCCTGAATCGTCTGAGAAATTTTGAGTTACTCTGGTGAAGTTTTTAATAGATGAGGAATTTCGATCCTCGTTTTATCTATATCTTCCAAGAGTAGCGAAATTTAGCAAACATTAGACATCTTCAGGAGGATGAATTTTCCCGCAATGGAAGCTAAATTTGAAAAAATTGTTAAAGGCGTTACACCTGACAATCATCTAACTATGTGGTGCTTAAGATGGTCCCCAAATTAATATAATGAAGATTGCAGTGTATTGACGTATCTCAATGTTGAACGAATGATAGATTTAAGATTGGATGAGGAAGTACACGTATCTCACAAGTATATTATTGAACTCGTTGGTTTTTCGAATATTATTCTTGAAGTTGACGCGGATTGGTACTTTTTAAGGGAAAATGATGTGCTAATCTCTGCGGATGTACGCTGTGTTTTAAAGGCACGAAATTATCAAAATGAAAGTGAGATTGAGTTCTCTCCCACGAGATTCTTCTCCTCGATCTTGTTCTTTCCGAGCGAGGAAATTCATCTTGTCATAATCGCCATTATTGAATGATAAGATGATGATGACTTTCTAAGAATGCTTTGATCAAGCAAAAAAGAGGAGCCAACTCCAGTGAAATTTCGTTCCGCTATTTCAGAATGCACGATATCTCAGAATGCTCGCTGAAGCTACTTAAACCTTATACCAAACGAAATCAAGCCTTTGATGTCGAGTCAAGCTTGCAATCTAGATAATTTCTGAAGCTTTCAGTATATTTCCATTACTCCGCTGCATTATCCTTCCGAGGGATCTTGGTCCTAATTCATGTTCTAAAAACTCTTGCGGGAGATTTATATCATTACGATGAAAGGAAAGGATCGCAAGACTCTCGAGATGAGACGTCCCCGGTGATTTACATGATTACGAAGAAAAAGAAGGAGAGAACTATACTGTATATATCTGCATCTTGAGGCCAAAGTATCCCGTGCAAAAGATCATAAACTTCGCACTTTGAATATGCAGTGTGCAAGGCTACCCTTACAGCTATATCTTGGATATATACGCCCCGTTGAATTTTGAAATTTAATATCCCAACATTAGGATTCACAGTTCTTTTAACCGCAGGAAAAGGCTCCTGCCATAAATTTCACTTCCAGCAATGAAAAAATTGAGATGGAATAGGTCATTCTTTGACCTTTTTTCCCTCTGGAAAGTTTTGAGCACTGCATTATCCTTCGTTCTTTTCTTTTCGACCCTTTCATTTCCTGGCCCAGAGGAATTGTCACACCCGGTGGATATTTCAGTTTCTCTGACCATCGATAGGCAAACTTTCGACTGTGGCCACACTTTGAATTACCCGCTGCGGGACCAGGCAATGCGTCACAATTTTCAAGGCATTACATACAATACCCTATTACCTCAGCCATCATTCCAATTGACCAAGCCCAAACTATGTATCGAGTTCTGCTTCAAACGTAGTTACTCCAACAATATTCCAAAGCAACTTTGCGATAAGCACGCTCATTCTTCATCGTTAGCACGAACCAGAGCTACCATTTCTCTACCTTCGACAATCCTGAACACTGTGATATTCTAGGACTGTTTTTTCATGATACTTTCCCATCACCTCGACATTCTTCATTGCAATGTGTTCTTATTCCTCAGAACTCTTAAGATACCGTGAAATTTCAGATTACACTCTTCATTAGTATTAATCTTTTCAGTGAAAAGAAATCATTTCCTTTGTCATATGAGAGTACAATGCTCGCAACAAAGACAAATTATGATCACTCTAGGCTCAGATCATCAATGTATCCTTCCTTCTAAAACTTGTGAAGTAGGATTTCATGATTTTTTGATCAAGACATTGATTCTCAGATGATAATTTGAGTATTATCATGGTTCTTCGAGATTCTGTCGATACATAAAATCGAAATGAGACGAGAATCGCTCATTTTGAATTTCTCCCATTAGAATTTCTCAGTCTTACATCCCGGCATATGGATTAGGAAATCTGAATAGTATGGTTGTGGAAGTTTCAAATCAATCGATTTTTATGAGTGAAAATATCCTGATCAAATTACGTGGCACAATGTTTCGTTGGTCTTCCCACTCATATCAAGTGCACATGTTCATATACATTATATGAATTTATCACAATCGTGATATGATAGTCTCAATTCTCTTCAATTTTGTGCATGTGAAATTAGAGGTTCAGAGCTTAGATTCTCACTTTTCAGTACTTCTTTCGTGGTTTCATCATATAAACAGAATTCCACAGACAAATATTATGAAATTCTCCATAAAAATATGTTCCTAAACATTGAATGATATGCCATCTGTGCATCAAATCTAGCACATACGATGGAGCTCCAAAGATTGGATTACAAGAACAGAGAATCTTGAGTTTTCATATTTTTATTATGGACAAAAAACCTTGGATATGAATGTGAAATTCCGATGTGACTTAAATTACTGTTATCCTGTGCTCAGCTTGCTTTGCAGATGCAATTTGAGAACATCAAATTATTCGCAAATCTTCAGAGAAATCAGAAAAATCCAGTCGATGGAAAATATCTTCATGATTTGATTTTCCTAGATATGCAAGAATGAATTCAGATGTTCCCCGAAATCGTCACCGTTGAGAACAGCGTCGGCTTCTAGATTGGCTCACGACAAAACTAAAAACCCTTCCCAGCTAGCCATGAAATCAAATTCAGGAGCAACATGAGCAACGGCATACTCACCTATAGAATCTACACTGTAAAAAATTGGTTGACTTTCCACCAAAATCGTCAACCAGTGGTTGGTTGTCAAAATCAACCAGCTGGTTGGAATTCAACCACTGGTTGACTTTGTCCCCACAGCGAATATATAAGGATGAATGCGGCGCCCACGATATTGGTCGATGGTGGTCTCCGGTTGACACTTTTGATTCGGAAAAACAAGTTTCGTCATTTTTTTTCACAAACAAAGAGGGATAAACATTAGCCCCGGTCGCGTATGGACGACAAAGCGGGTTGCCTGTCCTGCAGGAGTCGAATACACGTCGTATAAAGCTGGAGGGATGGATAGATGGACGGATGGGGTCGGAGGATAGATGGGATGGATGGATGGAACGGAACGGACCGGAATGGGGCGAAATGGAACGAAATGGGGCAAAATGGAACGGAGTCAAATTGGGTGGAGGGGACGGGGCAAAATGGAATGGGTGGGGCAAAATGGAACGGAGTGAAATTGGGTTTGCGTTCCCCTCTACCCAATTTGACTCCGTTCCATTTTGCCCCACCCGTTCCATTTTGCCCCGTCCCCTCCACCCAATTCGACGCCGTTCCATTTTGCCCCATTCCGGTCCGTTCCGTTCCGTTCCGTTCCGTTCCATCCATCCATCCATCCATCCATCCCATCTATCCTCCGACCCCATCCGTCCATCTATCCATCCCTCCAGCTTTATACGACGTGTATTCGACTCCTGCAGGACAGGCAACCCGCTTTGTCGTCCATACGCGACCGGGGCTAATGTTTATCCCTCTTTGTTTGTGAAAAAAATGACGAAACTTGTTTTTCCGAATCAAAAGTGTCAACCGGAGACCACCATCGACCAATATCGTGGGCGCCGCATTCATCCTTATATATTCGTTGTGGGAAAAAAGTCAACCAGTGGTTGGATAGGTAGTCAACCACTGGTTTGTGCCAAAAATCAACCAGCTGGTTGATTATAAACCAGCTGGTTGATTTTTGGCATAAACCAGTGGTTGAGGGAAAAACTGCAACCAGTGGTTGCAGTTTTTCCCACAAATTTTTTACAGTGTACCTGTACTTATTTGCATGCACCCACATACAAATGGGTATGGGCGCAATGTGTCCCAAAAGAGCATCGTCTGCCCGCTCATTGACTTTTCTACTTGTCCTTTGGGCGTTCACGCTATATGTTCCTTTTTCAGTTCGGTACGCGTGCAGCATTGCCAGAAATCCCTTAGAGACTGGCCTCGAGCATCTTCCTCTTGCATATCCTTCACTCCAAACATCGACACACATATTTACACACATACACAACTCAGCAATAACTAGGTCTCGCGGCTGTGTCTTACAGTTTTGCAGCTTAGTTCACCTTTCCTTTCGCTTCCATTCACTTGGGTTCCCTTTTCCAACTCGGCTGCACAGCCATAAACTTTTACTCGCTTTTGCCCCTTGCGTATATTGGGTCACTTTTCCTTGCTCTCATACTTCTTCCGGTGGGCTGTGTGATGCAGCATGAGCGAGAGTGAGAGCGAGCCAAGTGGCGAAATTTATAGCTCCGTCCGCGTGAGATGAAAAAAGTTTTAAATCGGGGAAAGGGTGAGAGGGGTAAAGGGGTGGAAAGTAGGCTGTCGGGGGTGAAATGATGGGTGGATGAGCTGAACGTGGGTTGGAAGGTAGATCGAATGATTTGGTACGCTGACCGATGGGTGAGTATGTATGTATGTATGAGGATGCTGCAGCTTAAATTGGCCTCAAAGGGCCTCGTTTTGCTCCCGCTCAACTCGTATGTCTCATTCCATCGGGTATATGAGGGGGAGGAGAGGTAGTACGTTACCTAGAAACCTTATTAGAGGTGAAATCTTATCGCCAGCTGAGCTCTCTCTGAATTAATCTGGAGGAATTCGATTTCACAGGAAATTCTGGGGATTGGATTTTCATTTCTCATTTGGGTGATCGATTTTGGAGTCTGTATTGTTTCGTATTGTAATTTGATTGGATTTTATATTTACAGTGTCGGTTCTGTTTGCAAAGTGATTTGTCATCGCTGGAGATTCTCGTTTGAACGGACGAATTCCATCGTTTTCTGTACTCGTTGGAAAAAAATTAGATGATGAATGAATTCTATAGCGTTGGGGGGTCGATCCATCAAATTTTGTTGAGAATACATCGTGGTTTACGTCGACGATCCTCGATCGCTATATCCCTGCTAGACAACCTGGAAATATCTCATACTAGTGCTTGAAAATGGTAAGAGCAGGAGAGTTTGATTTGGTTAACTTCTCTATTCTCCATTAATTGTGTCAGAATTTGGCCATCTCGATCACAAATTGAGTATATTGTTGTATGTTATTGCTGCCAAAAGTTATGGGAGGAACAAAATTTAGTCCTAGAGTTGGGATGATGGACGTGTGCTCAAAAATCGTGATAACGAATCATCTATTCTTTCCATTAGTTCGCACTTTTTTATCTTCCTTCCGGCGCACGCATGGGCCAAGAAAAAATTCAATCTCATAAATTCCGGAGCTGACGCTCGCGTCATTTAGAAAGCCCGGTCTGTGCAGGGGGAAATATTTCCTCTGCACGACAAAGGGGCCAGATGATTCGTATTCGACATAACTGAATTCATGGCCAACAAAAGGGGAGCAAGTACGCAAACTCGCTTACTCGTATATTAGACGTAGGCGATTGAGGTAAAACGCTGACATAGAATTAAAAGATACGGGTCACGCGTTTTATTGAAAGCATCGATCATCTATTCAGAATTAGATAAAGAATTCGAAGTAGCAATAATTCATATCATCCATAATATTTGCAGTTCAGTCACATAGTTCGCAAAGATGCGAACTTGAAGAAAAACATCATTGAGCCATACATATCATTTCTTAAACTGTTAATTCATTTTATTCACGTCGAGAGCAGCTTAGTCACGTGGTCAGAAAAATGCGAACCGATAAACCTTTCCCTTCTTTCAGGATTTGAGACAACAAGCATTACATTATCCGGCTAGAATATGCATGCGTCATTAAAAGTAAACATCGTATTTCACCTAGATGAAGACCCAGTTTAGAAATAAGTCATTATTAAATTCATTACAAATGTGCCCTCAACACGTGTGCAAAAACGCGCACCCGTAAACAAATGTGGCTCACTAACAATAATTAGGTTCGCAAACCTGCGAGCCGATGCGGGTATATAAGGCCCCGCCACGCTAGAACGAGATACTGTCTACGGGACGACACGCCGTCTCTCGCTCTTCCCTGACTGCTGGAAAATAGCGACCGTTATTCCTCTTGTGAAATGTCATCCTTCTTCCTCGCCACCAGACATCCGCCCTATTGCACTGTTATCTGAGATTTCGAAACTCCTTGAACGTATCATACACAAACAATTGGTTCGATATTCAACAGAGAATAACCTGCTTGACGAACACCAATCGGAGTTTCGATCTTACCACTTGACCCAAACTGCCCTCTTGGGCTTCACTGAAGGAGTCCGCCGTGGCGTCGACCAGCGTTTAGTTATTGCACTCATTTTATTTGACTTTTCAAAGGCTTTCGATACTGTATCACACAAGCTAGTCCTGAAAAAACTCCGTTCATTTCACTGCTGCGATACCGTCATTAGGTGGTTTGCAACCTACCTATTAGGGAGACGACAGTCTGGTCGTGATGAAAATGGTAATCCATCCGAGGCCATCAGAACTTTCCCAGGTGTCCCGCAGGGGAGTGTTCTAGGTCCCCTTTTATTCACCATATTCATAAATGATCTACCCAGAATTCTTTGTCATACCCGACATGGCATTTATGCAGATGATACCCGAATTTATCTTCAATGCCGACCAGTTGACCTACATGATCATATTCGCCTACTGTGTGAAGACGCCGATAGAGTATTTATGTGGGCTTGTGCAAATTCGATCAAATTCAACCCTGATAAAACTAAATTCTTTGTGCTTGGGAGCTCGACTTTCACACGCTTCATTGAGTCATCAAACTTGCCACCTCTGATTATCAATGGAGTCAATATTCCTCTATCCAACCAAGTTACTGATCTCGGGGTTCAGCTTCAATCTAATCGAACAAGGGGGATCCACGAAGTGCGGATTACCAAAGCTCACCAGACTTTTTTCACAGTCTTGTACCACCTAGAATATGAAGAATCCAGAGTCACTCCGCCAAATGGGCACTGTGTCCGATGTGACAGCCCATGACATCAACATTGCCCATATAGGCCCATGTTAAAAAGTGATATATGAGTGATTACGCCGAATGTGTGATTTTTTGGGACCAAAATCTTCGTAGGGAGTGATTTTGGTCAAAAAATTATTTCAGCCCTTGACGAGTTCCGGTGTCTCGTAGCAGTTGACTTACACCTGTTTGGGCACAAAAAGGAAGTATCTAGAGACACGTATCTCAAAAGTGAAGTCGAACGAAGACATGTGTAGTTTAAGGGGTCGTAAAGGGGACGGAATTGACGGGGACGGAATTGACATTTCGCCTTAGAAATATTTTCACGGCTCGCCGATTAATCACAGACTCTTTTCCGCATAGATTTGATCCAATGAACTCTTGAAGATAATGTGTTCCACAAAGCGATATAGCGCGTTGGGGAGGAGCACAGCATGGGGACGGAATTGACCGAGAATTTTGTACTCCATTTGGAAAACACGTTCATATGGTGTGCCCGGATCCAGATTCGAGTTTTCGGCTACTGTCGAGCATCGATTAGGTGTATTTGGGTATCTGGAACTCAACCTCATCGGTTAGAAGGGCTCAATAGACTATCGGGGACTTCGCTGACCTAATTAGTGTTGTGCGAGCAGTTTCGGTGCAAATCCGTCTTCAAAATGTCGGACGCCCGTGCGCGAACTAAGCAAGTAATTTTGACTCGCAAAGTGGTGGAATATGTTGTTCGAAGTATTACAAATTGAAGTGCATAGCTATACATGGGGGTTTTTGACTCTGAATATGCGCTTAAGAGTCAAAGGTAGGTTTTCTACAGGGGACGGAATTGATATTTCGGCCCTTTATGAGGCACTACAAATTACGGGGACATCAGAATCGACTCAAAAACTATTAACATAGTTGCGCAAAAATAGAATACACCCCAGGAAATTGTTATAATGCATATTCAAATCCTCAGAAACTTGGGGGAACTCGGAACACGGAAAATCACACTTTCAAAGGAATCAATGATTTATAGATATACTGCCAATGCCAACATTTTCACTCATACCTTTGAACACGGAGCCCATTCGACGGAGTTACTCTGGATTCTTCATATTCTAGATGGTTCTAGACTGTTTCACGTTACCAGCTGATCCAAAACAGAAATCGAGTTTAGCTAATCAAGAAAGATCAAGAATCTCGGAGCAGACAGATGCAGAAACACACAAGGGTGTGTCCACAAATGGAGCGCGCGAGCGCCTCCCATGCTCCCGCGCGGCTCCCGGCGCGCACTCGTTCTACCATGGAGAAATTACGAATTTCTCTCGTTACCAACTACTTTCGAAGTTATACTGAACTGATGGGCGCTCCAGTTCTATGTACTATGAAAATAGTCGGGAACGAGGGAAACTCGTAATTTTTCTTTGGTAGAAGCAGCGCGCGTGCTGCGAGCCGCGCGGAAGCTGCGCGGGAGCATGGGGGGCGCTCGCGCGCTCCATTTGTGGACACACCCCCAGCCGGCTCAAATTTGGTGAGCGGCACATGAGCCGTGCGCCAGCGCGCGCTCGGTTTGTGGACACAACCTGAGAGGGAGAGAGATGGCATGCTCCGAAGCGCACGCTTTCAACACGCGGTTCCTATGTTGCGTCTCTCTCACTCTCATTAGCCTCGATGTCAACGGCAAAGACATGGAAACGGCAGTCTATACTTCTATGTCTATGGTAACTACCAACATACCTCTCACAAAATCTCCTCACAATATGTGAATCTACTCTTACTTGATGATGGCTTGCGATCACAAGAGTAATGGCGAAAATAAGAGAGGAAAGGAAGAACGTCAAAGAGTTTGAATTCTCCAAGCGATCGTAGAGCGCGGACGTTGAGTTGCAAACTTTGCGAGTCACGAGGTTTAAGCACGCAGTCAATACGCCTCAGCAAGACAGATGACGCGAGTGAAAAACGTCAAAGCTTAGCCTAGCTAATGGTAGCAGGGTCGACGAATGCCTGTTTGGCCTCGTTTTTATTTGATCCTTGGCGCCGAGGCATTAGTTTGGCCGGACTATAATGTCAGATTTTACGAGAACAATTTGTATACCCCCAGTTGAGTGGAGTATCGCTTAACGCAAGCAACTACGTCGTTCAACCGAAATTCATTTTTTACTCGTGGTAACAATTGAATCGCACAGTCATTGGAGATAGTTCATGCGTAAGTAAATGCAAAATTAAATGAGGAGTGGACGATCGATATTCTATAAGATGAAATATTTGGGTAAATTTCATAGCTCTTAGTCCCACGCGGAAGATGAAACATCTCAAGCCTGTCAATGCGAAACTACATCGGCCCGTGAGGAGGAAAAGTTGCTGATAAAATGATATCATTCGTATCAGAATTTAGTGAGGAAACTAAAATTAGAGATTGGAAGAATTTTTCCCATTCCTAGTGAGTGGGATATTGTCTGTCGGATTCCGGTTTTTGGAGGGGGGAGTGATTTTCTGATTCTCATCAGATTCCCTCTCCGATTCATATGAGAGTTATTGCCAACTCATTGTTGCCCTGTGTATTTATCCATGATTGTGCAGTACTGAGAGGATTGTGAGAAGGTTGGAATAAAATAGATCTCAAAATTACAAATGGATTCCAACTCTCTAGTGCTTCATATAACGACTACGAGCAAACATTGGGCATGACTGATCAATCCAATGCAACGTTCAAACAATGGTCGAATTCTGCAAATTGTTTTTTAGATCGACACGCCGTATCTTTCGATTTAAAACAACTACAGAAAATGAAATAGGGCGATTTGATGAGAATTATTATCATTATCATTATGATAATTAAACGCCCAGCCAAATTTGTTTGTCCGGATCCTTCTATCGGATTGCCTGTCTTACAGGGTTTATATATCATGAATCGCCTATAGGTCGGTGGATCATGGACGGTGGGTGGTGGGCGTGGATGGATGGATGGATGAATCAATAGATGGATAGGAATAAGGATAGGGATAAGGACAGGAGAAGGGTTGGAGCAGGGATAGAATAGGAATATGAATAGGGACGAGGTAGTGATAAAGATGGGGATAGGAATAAAGATAGGAATAGAAACAGGAATAGGGATATGGACAAGAATGGGGACAAGGACAGGGTTAGGGTTAGGGACAGGGATGAGGATAGCAACAAGAGAAATTATAGGAACGGTGCTGGGCATGGAATAGAGATAAGGGTAGCAACAGGGATAGGATTCTAATTACGAATAGAGAGAGACGGAGAATTGGGTACGGGAATAGAGGCAGGGGGGAGATAAGTACATAGATAAGGATGTGGTTCACATAAGGATAGGGATAGGAACAGGGATAGGGATAGGGACAAGGATGGTGACAAGGACAAGGATGGAGTTAGGGACAGGGGTAGGGATAAGGATCGGGATACGAATGAGAATAGAGATAGAGACAGCAAACCTACCAGCGATGAAGTGAGAGATGGGGACAGAAATAGGGATAGTAACAGGGATGAGGATAATGATAGGAACTGGGATAGGGTCAGGAATAGGGATAAGAATAGGATTAGAAGTGAGGATAGGAATAGAGATAGGGATAGATATATGATTAAGGACCTCGACAGGGATAGATATAGGAACAGGGATGAGAACAGCGATAGGAACCGGGATACGGATAGGGGAGAGGTGGGTGATCACGGGATGGGAAGTACCGTGCTGACACGGTCCAGTTCGATATAGCTCGGTCTAGTTTGGTGTTATTAGAGACAGGGGTTTCGACAAAAACAGGGGAAGAGATAGAGATGGGCATAAGGACAGGGATTAGGACAGGAGCATGGGGATGAGGATAGTGATAGGGATAGCAATAGGAGTTGATTGATTGATTGATTAATTGTTCTTTATTCCACCTTGCGGTAGAAATCCCGTCTGGTGTATTCGAAAATACATAGTGATACATTAATAGGTATGAAGCATGTATATCTGGACTTGCATGCGGTGTTGGAAGGCTACACACTTGACAACGGTCATGGAAACCCACGAACGTAATCAATCGGGTTTCTAGGGATAGCAACAGGTATAAGGATATGAACAAGGCCATGGAGATGAGGATAGTCATAGAGATAGAGATGGGATATGGATCTGGATAGGGACAGGGGCAGGGGTAGGAACAGGAATAGTGATGAAGATGGGGTAGGTGAACTAGGGGCGGGAGATACTGTACTAGTACGGTCTAGTTCGGTGTAATTAGGTTTAGTTTCCAGTTCGGCCTTATTCGGTACCATTTGATCTAGTTCGGCCCTATTCGGTACCGATTGGTCTAGTTGAGTCGAGTTTAATCTCACTCGGTATTATCCGGTCTCATTACATCCATTTCAGTTCAGTTGAATGTGATTGAGACTAGATCTCCGAAGAATAACGATATATCCAACCCAGCCGTTCCGATAATTCAGAACGGTCACTCTCAATTCCTCGGAATGATCAATCTATTAGCAGGTATAATCCAAGATGATGTGATTCTTGCGAACACCGTCAGGAATTCTTTCCTGGCACCTTAGATTGATCAGCAATCATTCTTCGAACATCAATATTGGACTACAAAAGCATTTCAGGGGCCCGTAAGTTATCGGGAACATTCACAAGCTGAATGAGCAGTAGCGAGGGAGGTAACACTATATGATACTCAAAAAATATATTTTCGGAACAAGATGCATATGCCTAGAATACCATATCACGCAAAAACGCTTCTTCCTGTGTGCGAAACTAAAATACAAATTTCAAAATATCGATTCCCAAAACCTTCAATTCCGCTCACGGAATTTATGATACATGAAAATACGAGCATTTGAAAGAATATCAGCAATCTTCGTCATTCAATTTATCTCAACGTGCTTGTTTTATCAAATCGCTCGAATATTCAACGTAATACTCTTCCATCGACGTCTGCTATGTTTCGTACTATGGTGCGTAATGTTTACTTTCTACTGAAGTTATGTTGACCCTCTGGCTAAGATCGATATTGAAGGTAAACTCGCTCACATTACTGATCTGAGCTTTCAGTCAACAGTTAAAATACCCGGGAGATGGGAGGGCTCCTGTTTTGTTCAAATTTTGTGTGCTTTATACATCCATGTATTGGCTGGTCGAGAAATTTGGCAACAGTTCATCCTCGAATCCACCAATAAGCTCCTGAACGCCTTGAAACAGGAGTCATAATGGCTATGTCAAGAACAGAATGTTCTAGATTCGAGGTTTCACCTTCTACAACATAGTAAAGTTGTAGATTCGAGGAACCAATTTTTTGAAATTTGAAGAGAAATCAGTCATGGTGCCGAACATCATCTTACCATATGACTTCGAACATACACTTACAACCCTGGGAAGATGT
This sequence comes from Eretmocerus hayati, assembly GCA_029851415.1. NCBI lineage: Eukaryota > Metazoa > Arthropoda > Insecta > Hymenoptera > Aphelinidae > Eretmocerus > Eretmocerus hayati. The sequence goes on from CM056741.1 coordinate 167,869,449, forward strand.
AAGAACTATTCCAATCGATCAAAGAGTATATTGGTGCGGTCCACTGACACGATTATAACCAGAATCATTCCATTTTTGCTATAATGTAATAAAACAATTTTCGTAATCATGGTGCGTTGAATTCGCTTTATCATACTACTCCCGATCAATTGGGAGAATTTTTACATCGTTGTACGAAAGTTTGAGAACGAGATGAGAACTTGGAACACATTTTGAGTAGAGAAGTTTCAATATCTTCTCGATGAATTCCTGACAGAATCAATGAACGGATGTATTAAAGCTTTTTCAGCCCCCAATCGAATAAAATAAAACAATTAAAAATAAATCCGATACATGTAGCCGCTTCATGTCGGGTGGGAAAATATACTTGGATATTCTCATTGAGGTTGCAACTCCTTGTTCCGAAAATCTGGAATACGACTGTCTTTTGTCTCATGCACATTTTGACAGTGACATATTCTACAATGAGAGCTCCTGTTAGCTCATCGATTCGACGAAAAACCAACGATGCCGCAAACAAAGTTGTCTTGGCGAGAGGTCCGTGCTCTGAAGTGGCAAGCAATTTGCCATTTCATGAAATAGAGTCTACTCAGGAGAAAAATTACTTTTTTAATTTCGAGAAGCATCTCAGTGGCTTCCTATTCCAACATTTGTGAGAAATTGTATGAGCTCTACTCAGTCAAACTCTTACAATCTGATAGATCATAATAGAGACCTCCAATTCATTCTTTTCAAGATCAAGTGAGCCCAGTAGGCCAAGTATCCCGGGATAAAATATTACAGACGGAAGACCTCATAAGGTGTACTTTCTCGGTGTGATTCCTGGACATCAATTTCATCCTACACTCCAGTACAGCAGAGAACACTTGGTAGGCGATTTTCATAAATCTTTTTCTCCGCCCTCTCCTAACCCCTTACATAACTCCTCTGTAATATCTCTTTCAGCCACCCTCAGGTACTCTTTCAACTACTACAAGTATACTTCCGAGTACACGTCAGCTCAAGCTTTTCCGGCTTCAGAATATCAAACTATAAGTACTGGCATTTGGAATGTACACCTCATAGTCGAAAGCTTCGCTTGCCTTTGCAGAACCGAGCTGTCAAATTGTGGCTTAGAATTTGCTTCCAGTAATGTGGTTACGAATCTCCGACGTGTATATTACCAGCTTCGCTGATGCTGCTTTTGAACAAACTCGAAACTATGTAGTGTCTCTATTTGGAAATAGAAGTTCACTCAGCGATGACGCTTCTAATTTTGGAATGTCTGACGAAGAGAGTGAGAGAGGAGTCGATTACGAGTTGGTACTTTCACGCTCGAGGGCTTGCTCTTATACACACGAATTGGAGATTAGTCTCGAGGATGCTAGGCATCCTTTAATCCGAGATTAAGTCGTTGCACGACGAGATCTGAGAAACTTCATCTAATTTCGCGAGTTACAAGGTGAAACCTACATTACTCAATTGTACAATGTTCACGGGAGGGTGTTTCAGAAGCTGTTTTACAACTTTGATGGAACAACTCTTTGGGCGAGTAGATGGTTGCAGACATCAGGATTGGATCATGACAATCTCTGGGAAATCGCCATGATCGATTGTACGATCATCAATTCGCGAATGAGTATGATTATTTCATTTGAATTAAATTATCACTCGATCGATATCAAAGATCGTGACTTTCTTGCTCGCGGGAATTTTGAGTGATATGAATTTTTGTAATTTGGCCTTCGCGAGCTAATTAATCAGCAGATCTGCTGATTCTACATAGCTCGGTATATTAGGATTACTCCGACTCGAACCATGTACCTTCAAGGCACCTCTAATTCAAGGTTGCAACTTGAAGGGTTTTGATGGGAAGGAATAATTTGAAATGGTTCGAATCGGAGTAATCTGATATCGAGGTATGTGAAATCAGCAGGTCTGCTGATTAATTAGCTTGCAAAGGCCAAATCACGAAAATTCACATCATTATGAATTCCCGCGAGCAAGAAAGTCACGATCGTTCATATCGGTCGAGTGATAATTCAATCCAAATATCCATCTGTTGTCGGCCCATTAATGACCGAGATGGAACATATCAAAAATCATATGGAGATTGCGGGCTAAAAAGACCTTTTTCGCAAGCGGTTGCGCATGAGCAACTTCCATATATGATGAAGATCAAAAATCTCGATCACCAAGCCACTTAGGCTAGGTGTCGTCAGGCACTAACCTGGCAGATCCCTTCAGTCCCCCTCAAGAGCCGGATCTGTCGGGAAAGGCGAAACGCACCAACACAAAGGGTAGAATCAAATTTTTTGGTATGTTCTCATTTCAAATTATTCCTTTCCTTCAAAAGTCTTCAAGTTGCAACCGTGCATTAGTGGTGCCTTGGAGGTGTATGGTTTGAGTCGGAGTAATCCGATATCGAGATAAGTGAAATCAGCAGATCTGCTGGTTAATTAGCGTGCAAAGGCCAAATTACAAACATTCACATCATATGGAATGATTATTCCATGTCCAAATTGTCGGGTGGTGATTCTCAACCATGGCTACAGAATTTTTTAGTAGTCAGTGTCATTCAAATGACTTGACTTGATTTAATGGGAGTCGGGAATGAACTTATCCGGATGGCAACTCACTAGGAATATTTCGGATGAAATGATCATCGTCATCGTCAATCGTCGCTCATCGTCAAGCAAAATTGACAAAAATCCACATGAAAAATTCTTTAGAACAGAGCGGGTGCAAGTCATTTTCGATTCAATTTGAGACAATGAACACAAATCCTAACCCAGAATCGCACCTTCCCTTAACCGTTTTTTGCACAATCGACATATCGATGGGCCACGGAATTACCTGAGCAGGAGTTCCTGCATCCTACAGGCAAGTTGAGACCTTCAACAGCAAAACTGAGGACGAGGTCGTTTTTGCTACCAAATTTCACGTCAAAGTCGGACTCTGTGAGGATTTGTCTACCCTTTAGGAAGCAAGGAAACCCGTTTCATGGATTGAAAATCCTCTAGGCGAATTATTCTATACAAAGTGTACATGACTTCATTCTTCACGATACTCGCCAACGTTTCTTTTAATTCTTGCACTTACAAGGAGAGTCCGGAGTCTCCGGGTCCTGAAATCTCACCAAAATTTTTTTACAGTTTCGTACCACCTAGAGTATGAAGAACCCAAAGCAACTCTGTCAAATGGGCCTCCCATTCAGAGCTACAGCCTATGACATTAGCATTGCCTATATAGGCCCATGTTAAGAAGTGATATATAAATATAGATATAAGCAATATTGACGTTTCTGGCTGTAGCTCAGAACAGAAGGCCTATTTGACAGAGTTGCTTTAGATTCTTCATATTTCAGGTGGTACGAAAAAATTTCGGTGAGATTTCAGGACCCGGAGACTCCGGACTCTCCTTGTAAGTTGATAGAATCAAAGAAAGATCTATGGACACACAACACTAACAATTCGCTATTTGTCTGTACCCCCTGTTTTTCTTCAGTCCAGTTACAATTACCGATTAATGAGTACGATTTTTTTCCAATCATTTTCAGACCAGAAACTCGATTCGAGAACAATCAATGTCACGTTCAACGAGAGCCAATACCTAAACGAGAAAACTATTCATTTCCTGTTAGCACGCTTCATACCAAACAACTCGCTTGCGTTTCCTAATACCTACACATGAGTTCACAATCCACTTGCGAGTCGTAACAGTTGGAAAGTAATTGTCGTAGCTGTCCGGTCCGGTCGAGGTCGTGCCACCTTGTAACGATGCCCGGTTCACGTGCACACTAACAACACTTGCGCACTACTAAATTCTACAAAAAACAGTCTCTCTCCCTCTTTTTGTTTCATCCTAACAATCAGTACCTACGTCAAAACGATGCTTTCGATCAGGGCTGGCCTCATTTCACGATTGACTATATAAATCCGGACTCCGAAATCGGGATTAGGTGGTCTATCTAAATGGCAAAAAAGTCATTTGAATAAATTCGACGCAGTGGTCAGTTCTGGTACATTGCGATTCTGATATCATGGGTCCACCGAAGCAACGTCAACCGGAGCGTACGATGTTTTAGTTTGGGCACGTGAGGTGACCACCAGCACCAACAGTAGCATGCAGTCACTCACAAAAGCGGGATCGTTCCGCCTAATCGCATTCGGTGGCTCAGTTGCATAAGCGATGCGGACTCGGCGTTATAGCCGAGGGACCAATGAGAGATCCGTATGTGCTATGTATATCCTCCCTCAACTCTGAGCCCGTGCTACTCCTTTGCATAATTACTGGGCGCTGGGAGTAACCAATACACGTAGATGCGACTGAGCATCCCGTAGCTTTGAGTGGTATAGATTATAGGTTAGTGTCTGAATTGAGGTAAGGGATGTTGGCAGAGGAGGAAGTGACGGACAGCACAAGGATATGAAGAAATCTACCGGATTTTCAACTTTTGGACCATCCGAGAAAAAGAATTTATTTCCTCCATGTCGATTTCGAAACCATTTCCATAGTCTTCTGATACCTCTATAATGTATTTGAAAATTTGTGCCCACCATTTGTGAAAGATGTCAATCCTCTAAGAATAACGAAGTGGAATTGGTCCATCACGGTTTTGCCAGTAAAGGCTTTCTAAGTAGACGGATCGTGAATAGTACGGTATGATAATTGATAAACATATTGTGCCATCCGTTGAATCAAATTTTATCCCCAGCGACCCACTCTTGTTGATACTCATTAAAATTTACTTCTCCTGCGTCCACAGAGTTGTCGGAGGTGTTCAACATTTTTGCTTCACCATGGCTTTCCCACTTGAATTCGGAAATTCAAACATTCGAAAATTGCAAGAAGATTTTTTTGGCACAGAGCGCAACTATTCATTCAGAATTTATTACTTGAGAATTCACGAGAAATTGTGTTCATGCGGGAGGAAATTCAAAAACAGTTTTCAAGGAATCTTCCACGTGTACTTTGTATAAGCCTAATCATGCGGACTTAGAAACTTTGAAGTAATTGCCCGTCAGATGTTCTTTTACCTGAATGAGAAAACAGGCACAACATCTTTCCAGGAATTTCAAGCTGCATATCCAAGATGAGGGGACGTTCCATCAATTGTTCTAAGATATAAACTCCCAAATTTCAATCTACAAAATAGTCAAAAATGACATTTTTAATGAACGAAAGTGGTTGAATTTTGTTCACAAAATTGTATGAATAGGTATTTGATGACTGACTTATTCTGTTTCAGAAGAAAGTATTAGAATTGAACGGTATCCAGAACTATCCTTGTCCTTATTTTTATGGACACCTACTACTACTGTAACATCAAGTTAGGCAATTTTTTGTGATTCAGGCAGAAATGTGGAGATTTTGAATTTTTCACCATTACCTGAAAAACCCTCCCTAGTAAAAATGAGTGCCTCATGATCATATATGAACATGTTCCCGACCGAACTGTGGTCATACATGACCACCTATGACCGTGAGTCCGAAGTCATAGGTCGTCATTGATCTCCATACTTGATCCTAGAAATTCATGTTGGAAATGAAGCACTTCATTGCCAACTCGAAATGTTTCTCAATCCGAAGCTTCGAAATAAGCACGCTTGGGACTCCAACTGCCAGGCCTCCATCCGATATTGAAAATTCCATGTACAACCACTTGATTACAATACCCTACGGCCATGTACGAGTTGGCTTTGTGTACCTATGACTAACCATGGAGACATAATATTTTTTGAGGTCATACATGGTCATAGATGACCACAGTTCGGCTGGGAACAAGTTCATATATGATCATGAGGCACTTATTTTTACTAGGGCTCTTGCATCGTCGGGAGTATTCCAGAGTCCGATTACCCAGAAGTACAGAGACTTTCGTCAGTTATTACTGCTCCATCAGAAGAAAGCTCACCCACATCCTATGTGGACGTCATTGCCTTGGACTGGCAAATGTACACGAAGAATTTTCATATCCAAGTAACGTGGGAACAAAGCTCGAGAGACGACGAGTAAGCTCTGCTGGCTCATGTCACTTAATGCACGCTCGAACTTTATTTGAGATGCAGTAGCAGGCTTTTGTCGGTGTTTCCAGGGCCAAGTGATGTTCCTTTTATCCTTTTGCAGCTAAAATGTATCTTTGCCGACCCGTTTCGCATGATAATTTCACGTGTCGGTGTCCATTTCTTTTCCTGACCAGCAGGTAGAACGACTCAGACATTTGAAATGCATTCAAGGCATTCACATTTCAGTGGCATCTTTCTTCTGACGTGAATCCATTCTTTGACACTCCGTACTTTTATTAATCCTCGAATAGAGAATGAATCTTTTCCAATTTGGGTATGAAATACGAATTCTCTCTATTTTCCTCCAGATGATTCTCCATTGTTGATTACTTTTACATTCTCTTCCAAGTAGCCTTCTATTCCTGTTTCCATGAAGTAAAATCTTCCCAATGCTCATAGGATCTGCCCGCAGGAGTTTATATCCAAGATGATTTTTCCAATGCTGCTTTGTAATCCAATAGGGAATCAAAGTTCCAAGGTAGTTCCTTCATCCACACACAGCCCATATTAGGCCTGCAACCTACCCCGATTTTTAGCATCTAAGTGGCAAGATTCAGGTAACCGGTTGAAACCTTTTGCAATTGATTCTGTACACCGAGGCGGCAAAGGTACCCTGGCACCGAAATTGTGAGCTGTGGAAAATCCAAAAAGACAGATCGATGCACCGAAAATTCTACTCCCCGAATCCGCAGCCGGAAAAACTCTACCTTTTTTCATTTTCTCTGAATTATCAAAAAACTAGCTCATTTCACCCATTCTGGTGCGCCTTAACCCTTGATCGTAGCGACACACTCTTGGTCTCAAAAAATTCTACTCGGCTCAACAAAAATTCTACCACCTCGGTTTTTCAAAATTTTCTATTGGATTCTCCGTGATCAGTTGAAATATTCTCCAATCCCAAGCCCTGGTGTGAACGTGCTACATTAGGCCACGTTCACACCAGCAAGATGCGCCACACCGCGGTAAATGTATCAGCTGACCGCAGTTGACCACGAGTCAAAGCCTAATTACTGCTAATCACGGAAAACCCAATAGAAAATTTGGAAAAACCGAGGTGGTAGAATTTTTGTTGGGCCGAGTAGAATTTTTTGAGACCAAGAGTGTGTCGCTACGGTCAAGGGTTAAGGCGCACCAGAATGGGTGAAATGAGCTAGTTTTTTGATAATTCAGAGAAAATGAAAAAAGATAGAGTTTTTCCGGATGCGGATTCGGGAAGTAGAATTTTCGGTGCATCGATCTGTCTTTTTGGATTTTCCACAGCTCACAATTTCGGTGCCAGGGTACCTTTGCCCACCGAGGCGGACCTTCAGTAGATTTCGACAAGATTTTGAACATACAGAACACATTTTGATGACGAAGTCATCTTCTCGCGCGTTGAGTTTTGTCTAACATGTGGACCCGAATATTCGTACGCGGGTGCGCGCGCAACTTCCCATGCATCGTGCGTATTATAGCGCGGCTATGTGTGAGTAGGAGTATTATGTAGTATAAGTAAGACTAGACTTATGATACGCGCTCCGCGCGCGATTTCTATATGTCGTAGGTCGATGGAGATTTTAGGACGATAGCTATTGGCCGGCCGATGGCATTCGTCGCGTGGCGAGAGGCTATTGGGCTGAATTTGTCAGGCCTATAGGCGCGAAACTGAGAGAACGTCTTTCGGCCCGACCAGTCCTCGCCTGATAGCTATCGTCCTAGGCTAATGGAGTCTGATCAACTCCTGCTTGGCCATGCATCTATGGGCTGGTGCTCTTCAGATCAATGCAATTCGCATTTTTCTCATCTGCGTCAGCGTGGATGTGGACCGGTGTACAGGGTTTTGAAAAATGTGGCTGTCAAGCTAATGCGAATCTATGTACAACCAAACGATGCGCTTGTTTCAAATCAAAAGTTCTGTGCAATTCGAGGTGTCACAAGAGTTCTACTCGTTGTGACCAGCTAACTGAATCCTGAGCCAGGCCCCGTATTATGAATTTGTCGGCATATTTTCCCGCAAATGTTTCCGGCAAACGTGGCGCTCTGTCGGCAACCTGTGAAATTTTTAGCTGTTGCTACAATTTGCCGGCACGGTTTGCCGTATTTTTTACAACAAATGCCATCGGCAACGCAAATACGGCAAACCATGCCAGCAAACTGCAGCAACAGCGGCAAATTTTACATCAGCGACTGAGCGCCTCGTTTGCCGACAAACTTTACCGTCAAATTTACAAGACGGGCCCAGAGTATGACCTATTTGACAACAATGACATATTGTATCTGACTATGGATTATTTGATCTAATAAACAGCCACCAATACACATGATTTAATCCTCTAAAGTTATCCGGACTGACTCGATATGTTCAAGGTCCAATATTAATTACAGTACCCGCCAAAATGAATGGAACACGGGTTCCTTTACTAAAACAGCAGTTAGTCGGACGTCCTTGGGTCTACGGCAATTTTACAAAAAGCATCCAAAAGATGAGAAAAACAGCTATCAATTCATGTGTCTTCCAAAACTTTTTCGAACCAAAACTCATGTTTTTGACCGGCTCCGAAAAGTGAAAAATTCTCCACTTCAATCAATCATCGATCATTTATCGGGAAATTAAGATAGCGTAGAAATTCTTACGAGATCTTGCAGCTCTTTTCAAGACCTGCAAAATAGTTTTTTTCGTACATTACTATATGGTTTTTTGCACGTTACGACCGATCAAGTCAGAGCAAATTCACACGCGTTGAGGGTAGCGGAGATACAAAAAAATGCGTAATCCACGATTTCGACGTAAAATCTTCTAGAAATCATACGATATGAATCAGTTACGTTTTAGAATGCACTCGAAACGACCTCAGACAGCTTGAAGAAGAAAAAGCTCATACCTCAGCGTCGGGGTTGTAACGGAATATAGAAGGGCCTGACTACCTGCGCGTGGGGCCCCGTGCTAGCTACGGCACCATGCGCATGAGCTTCCTTGACTGCTTCGTTCGTAGTAATCTGATTGAAAACGACGACGACGATGACAGTGTGGCTTTTATCATAAATATGAATGATTACGAATTTGCCTATGATTCAACTTTCAAATCAGCGGGGTGGCAGTTCAGCTTGAAAGCTTGCGGGTAGGGATACTTCATACATATTTCATTCGAAACAAAATGGAGTAGTCATGGCTGGAGACTGAGCAAATTTCCTCATCCCTGATGCATAACGGATGCCAATGAACTGGAAAAATGAGATCACTCTGTTCAACGAACTTTGCACCTTCGATACGCACGATCCAACAGTTTTGTAATTCAAATACTCCCTCTCAATCGCAAAATCACTAGATCACACATCAGTTCGTATACCTGTGAAATATGTTGGCCTTAGGGGTGACTCTCGCAAGGTTTCAACGCACGTCCGCTCGTATGCCTAACTATCTACGTATATATTGTGCGTGTTTCGCAATTGTAGCATCTGTTATAGGAAGCTCAACTATACCGGTATAAGGCTAACTGGGCTATGCTCACTCGCATTAACATGTCCCGCCATGTCGAGCTCGTCGCCCTTTGAATACTCGAGCAGCTTCCAAAGCAGCCAACGTCATGGTTCTATATGTTCTATATATCTCGTGCTCTAATGCTGGAGGCTATGTGCGCGTTTTGCAGAGCTTTGAGCTTGCGATGCATTCTTCATGCGCTCCGTTTCGCACGCTAGCCTTGCATCAACGGCATATCACAGCCCCGCTACATTTTTACCTATTCCCACACAAGTATCTCCCGGATACTAGTACGTGCGAGGTCCATCAGGTGTGAGTTTTACATATGTAGGCGTGTCAAAATTGTGAGGTTACTTAGAATGAACGATGATTGACTCGTGAGCGGATATTCGTTGGACGTCCATTTTTAAAGTCCGAACGGTCTGCGCGCGCCAGCGATGAATCGTGACAATTGCATCGTTACACACTCGAGCTGATTTATGAGAAGGGTACATACGTGTGTAGCATGTCGTCGACGTCGGCAGCGGCGCACTGCAGATGCCCTGCAGAGTTAGAATATGTGGAGCCACGCGTTCCAATCGCTTTTCTCGATTATGCGCTTACTGACCTTTCATGCCTCTGGGATAGAGAAATATGATTCTACAATAGTATTCCTGAAGATCTTGACGAACTCAACTTCTTTTCCTTACATATACCACTATTCATTTTCGAGTTTGAGTGAAGCAGAATGTTATTCCAATTATTGGATTCAAGCTTGGAGCGAATGTAATATTTCTATGGTTTCACTCCATATGAGTAATTCTCGGTCGTCCTGAGAATCACTCTAAGCTTTGAGTCAAAATTCCACTGCAACAGTTCTAGAGAGTAGCTTGGGGTGAATGTGACCCTAGTGTGGCACTCATTCATCAATAATAGTGTTATGAGTAAGGGTGAAAATAAGCATAGCTACCTGACTAACTGGCTTCTGAGTTCAATTGGACTCATTATTTGAAGAAATACAAGCTTGTGAAACAAAATTATTATCTGTAAATGTCGCTAAGGTGGGAAACTCCAGCATTATTCTCAAGAGCATGAGTAGTTCATATTAGACAGCTCTCGATACCAGACTTCTGTCTTTGTGATAATATTCATACATCACAAGCATTCCGAGGGAATCGGAGATATGAAGTCAGTGTCTCTTCTAATAAATCAGTTCAAATCCTGCGCAGGTCATATGATGACATAGTCCTGCCGAGGAGAAGTTACAAAGATCCATTCCTCTGTAATCTTTCTGTTGTTGTTCTAACATTCACTTACTCCCCCAACGTGAATCAATTCCAATGTGTCCCAGATAGAGGATCCATGAATACCAGAATTTACAGCCATTTGCAGCCAGAGGAATAACGGGTTAATCATACGAAAAATGTTGTTGTCAGTTTCAGATTTGAGTGCAGAGAAATCGCAGCACCAAAGAGGACGTTGAACCATGTGAATGAATAAATCGCGGTAGCCCGGTAAAAACGGGCCCGCGAGCAGATTCGTCAAAATCACGAACGCCTGGTGGGACGTAAAGCGGGGTAAGTTTCGTTATTCTATACAGGTCACCCTTGGCACACAACCTCAAACGAGAGTAGACCATGTATCCTCTCTCTCATATAAGTCAGCTCGCGCGGCCAACTGTGGCGTAATAATGGCTCATTCTTCACCCAACTGACTTGGATTTATTGTTATGTCGGCCCTATTACCGCCTTTATTGGATTTATATAATAAATTTCATTCCTATCATCTCACCATCCACACACTCAAATACGCGAACATCTGACATGTCCACAGGTTGCAGAGGGGTGAATTTACCGAACGCAAGGCAAACATGAGTATAGATCATAAGATTTCCAGGTACTTGATGCGGGTTTTGGAAGTTGCTCGATATTTCATCTAAACAAACACTTGCCGGTTGGCTGTATAGAGCTAGGCTTGTAAAATTTAATAAACCATCGCCGGCGTGCACCACTCTCTGTTCCTTTATCCCATCTACCTCCACATCAAAATTATGTTTCTACTGCCACAGTGTACGGTCGTAGTGTGTATATATAATACATAGTGGGCCAACGAATTCAAAACAGAGGAAATTGAATTTGGTCGTGAGCTCCACGGCATCAGGAGCCCTACGAGCCAACCTCCGTCACAGTCAACCAATGAATCTCTCCTCAGCTTCTGCGGCATGGTAGCGTGTCGCACAGGCAAATCCGAAAAGCTTGGCGTTGCAGTAAAGTGAGCGACCTTAGTATATAGCAGAGGGTAATCCTCCAAGAAGTAATAATCTCAATTCGTACGATTTTCATCATCCAATAGTGACCCAAAGACCCTGCCTATACTCTCATTTCTCCCCTCATGGGAGGCATTAATTTTTTGGTTCCGATTTCCACCGCAAGTTTCTCAGAAGCTTTCAAAACGTGCTACATGAAATTAGTCTGAGTCTGCCCAGCTACTTCTTCTACAATCCGGTAGCAGTAACGTAAATCCAAGAATTCAAGCTCTCTATGAGCTGGTACTGGTGGCACTTCCACCTCAAGACTCTGAACCTGTGAAATTTATCCGCAGTGGCAGAGGAGAACTTTCACCGAATATTGCCGACGTATTTCAAGATCTGCGCTTTTATACGTGCCTGGCCTGTTGAGATTCGTCAGATTAAATTTTGTTACAGGAGGATCAATTTCTCTTGTACACTTTGGATTGTATTTCTAGGATTCTGGAGAACTGTATAGGATGCGGTTGGCTAGTTCTTCTCGATTTTTTGGGATGGTAGGGTTGGGGGTATGTTTGGTGGGTGAAAAAAAAAAATAGATCGAGACCAACCAGTGCATTTGGCCAAGTCCATTCATCTTTCAGTAACGGCCGAGAGAGACGGAGGCTTTGCTCGTGAGTAATCGTCATGCCAGTCATATTTCATGGCACTGAGTTTTGAGGTATCTGCAGGCAGTTCTATTTCTATTCCATCAGAAGTATAGGAGAGACGAAATACGATCAATATCTCTGGGTGTATATAATTCGGAAAACTTTTTTGGCTGACTTGATTGGATTCTGATTGGATCAACTAAATACGATCGCTTGGTTTTCAAAATTTCAACTACTCTTTCTCTCTCCCTGATTACCTATAGGAAGTCTAATTTGCATTTGCAGGGATGAGAGTACCTTGGAAGAATGACTACTCGCTAATTTGATTCCTGGATGGATTTCGAGTGGGGTGATCGGAATCCACCATTGGCATCTGACTAATCCTTGGATTGATATTCTTAAAGATAGTAAAGAAATTCAAGTGAGAAATATCAACCAAAAGAGGGTTGACCAAATTCTTTAGTCAAGATTGAAGAAATAAAGAACGCAAAAGACGAACTTTCACACGATTGGATTTCTTCAAGCCGTGTCATCATTTGTATATATCATTGTGATGAATGGAGAAGAGACTCCACAAATGCTGACCTCCTAGTCTCTCGGAAAAGTGTGTAGGTCTTGTTCAATAAACTTACAAATCCAAACTCGTGGAAGTGAATTTCACGTGCAGAATGGTAATCTCTTCTCTGATCAACTTGTAAAACAATATTCAATTAATGTGTACCTGTTTTAATTTCTACATTACTCCAAAGTTGGTCGAGCTCTGGGAGCTTCGTACAGGTCTCGGAGTCAGAGATCAATCACCATTCAATCAACCATTATGAATTTTCGATAAGCGCATGAGAAATTTTCGAAGCATGCCACGAGGAAATACGAGAGGAAAGAGAATTCGAAGCAATTATAAAATCGGGCTTGATATAGATTCTCCCACGCCCAAAGGATTCAATGGATACTTCGATAGATCCCAAATTATTTTGTGATAGAACATTTTGCACCGATCCAAAGTTAGCCAGTTTTGGGGGCGAGAATCTATTTTCACACATTTGAACAAAGTATTTTGATTTTAGAGTGAAATGGTAGACCATGATACTATGCTGTATTTTCATGACACTCATCTACTACTCTTCTGCTCTTCTGCGGTGCCTCGAATCATGCATTCATTGAAAGAAATTTATTACTCCATTACTCTGACCCCAAAATGCCACGTTCAAAACCGATTTTGTGGTTCTCGTGATGAGTAAAAATATCCGCATTTTGCTCGCAAACTCATTTCAGAGACTGTAGGATCTGTCTGTCCCGGTACACTGAGAAAAAAAATGAGCGATTCTGAAGAAAATTTTTCTGATTTGAATAAATATAGTCTCATATCCTCCTTGTCCAACATTAATTCAAAATGAAGGAATGCACTTTTTTGGAATGAATAAATATTTATCAAATCCGGGATAATATTTGATGAAATCTGATGATGATTTTATCGTGAGAAACGCATTCGAACGATTTGCGATGCCTCAAATGAATAAATGATATTCGAGATGAATAAATATTTCTCCAGAACGATGAAATAAGATTCATTTCAAAGGAGTATTTATTCATATGAAATATGATAAACAACCAAAAGCAAAATCTATTTCACATGGTTTTTTAGCCAACTATGGAAAGATTATTCACATCACATGAATATTTATTCAAATTACTCACTTGAGTTGAGGGATCAATAATTATCACTATTATCAACAATTGTCACTATTTTATTCGGACATAACTAAGACACTCGCTACTGATATCCAAGACAACATGCTTTTGATTACGATTACCTAATACTATCGCTTCGCGTTGATATTGCATATATTAGTTTTGAGACTTGATGAGCCTTAAGGGCATGTGAAAGCTCATCATTACCGACCGAGCGGCTACTCGTTTGAAGAAGTAGTACCAAGGCAGCCCAGCAGAGGCGCTACAATAAGTTACCTCGTCGTTTACTGCCATGGTATATTATACGTCACGTAGCAGAACCTGGCAAAACCGCGAGTTCTTCACGAGGGGGTTTATTTTAAAAATGCGTCACTTGTAAACGCCGCAAGCTTAGGCGCCTATGTCCTCGCGATCCTCTTCATTGTGCATGATGTTAGGTTAGTCTTTCGAAGTTTGCGGGTAAAATTGAATTGATCCAGAATACAGAATTAGAAAATATATCTCTGAGCATTTCCTTCAAGTTTGGTTATGAATAAATGGATAACCATTCATCCATAACCATATTCAGAGGTTTATGAACATGTATGTTGAATTTTGATGTTATTGGCATCAAGATAATAGCCCTACAAAATATCATGGCAGTACGGAGGAGCTATCTGCTCCAGTCCAATCATGAACAGCGTGTATCTTCACAAGCAGAGGATGCATATCTCATGGTGCAAACATGCAACTGGTTCCTGTGTGCGTTCCTAAAGGATATGTGCTAAAAGTATCAACTCAATAAAATTAGTTGCACAACACTGGAATGAGTTGCTACATACAGATTTCTGTATACATTTAGTAACCGAGACTGAGATGACTCTCATTTTCATCACGCTGCACTTTTGAAAATTGTGCTGTATGTAGCTGCAATTTTCACCTATATATTTTCTTACAGTCTGAACTGTCTAAAGTCTGTGAAGTCATTCCAAGATAGGATCAGACTAGCAATAATAAGGTGTCAACCAGCACAAGCCCTGGTGATGCCATGGTGTTCTCGTGCACGGAGAGAATAAGAGCACTACGCCACAGGGCCACCATGTTGGATCTGCGTTCCCATCTAAATCAACGCAGAGCTTGACTTACAATGTGGTTGGACAGCTGACCGCTCATACTACCAATGGTGTCATTAATTATACACCAATGGGTACACAATGTTACCATAATTATGAGTAAATCAAACAGACAGGATTAATTCCACTAACGTTCATTCGCATCAATTTCTATTCTATCTTCAACTCCAAAATGCAGACCAACATGGTCACCCTGTGGCGTGGTTCTCTTCTCTCCGTTCATAAGAACCACCTGGGCTAGAGCTAGTTTACACCCTATTTCCACCATTGGGATCATCCCTGTGTCTGATCCAGTCCGTAGGTCTGATCACTCTGATGAATTTCCATTTTCCCATCTTGGAATGAGTTCACAGACTTCAGACAGTTCAGACTGTAAGAAAATATGTAGGTGAAAATTGCAGCTACATACTGCACAATCTTCAAAAGTGCAGCATGATGAAAATGAGTCATCTCAGTCTCGGTTACTAAATGTATACAGAAATCTGTATGTAGCAACTCATTCCAGTGTTGTGCGACTAATTTTATTGAGTTGATACTTTTAGCACATATCCCTTAGGAACGCACACAGGAACCAGTTGCATGTTTGCACCATGAGATATGCATCCTCTGCTTGTGAAGATACACGCTGTACATGATTGGACTGGAGCAGATAGCTCCTCCGTACTGCCATGATATTTTGTAGGGCTATTATCTTGATGCCAATAACATCAAAATTCAACATACATGTTCATAAGCCTCTGAATTTGATTATGGATGAATGGTTATCCATTTATTCATGACCAAACTTGAAGGAAATGCTCAGAGACATATTTTCTAATTCTGTATTGTGAATCAATTCAATTTTACCCGCAAAATTCGAAAGACTAACCTAACATCATGCACAATGGAGAGGATCACGAGGAACGCACGAACTGCCGTAAGCAGTAGTCGTTTTACCGTAGTCGCGCGCCTAAGCTTGCGGCGTTTACAAGTGACGCATTTTTAAAATAAACCCCCTGTGAAAAGGCGCGTTTTTGCAGGCTCGTACGCAGTTTTGTAAAATTCGACGTCTAATATGCTCACCTTTTCAGATACTTACGCATACGTAATGGTTTGCTTTGTGCGTTGAATATTATGAAATTAATATTTATCTTACTTCACTCGACTCACTTTTCTGTCCTGAAGAGACTGGTGACTCAGAAATTATTGGTGCAGAAAACTGCTTTAATTTCTGTTTTTGGCTCAGAAGTTCTTGTCGCAGAATATTGCTTGAACTCTGTTTTTGCCGCTCACCATCTTTGACTCAAATGTTCTCAATACAATAAAATGCTTGGACTTCCATTATTTAGTCCATCAACCTTCTCTTCTTGACTCAGAAATTCTTATTGCAGAAAACTGCTTGAATTTCTGTTTTTGTCTCTTGCGAAGGTTGGAATTTTAAATGACTCAGAGGTCACAATTTCCTCATTCCATTATCAGTTGTTTCAAACTGAGACATCCAGCTAAATTATTCCCTGAAAGAAAGAAGAAAATTATTAACAGGATTAATTCTGAATGCATTAGTTCTACAAATAAGAGATGAGTGAGATGGCAAGCCACCGAATAACTTGACAATAGTGCCTTTTATGAGTTACTAGATTAGAAACTAGCAATACTCTAGTCTCTCGCTGTTTCCCAGGTTAGATACACTATCCACTTCCACTCCAAATACCTCCTATACTTGATCGATCAATAAATTGGACTTCGCTCGAACACTTTTTTCATGTCCCATCTGGAAAATCAAAATATCATTAAATTCTAACTATCAATTCAAGTTCAAATCCAACCAAAGTCTATTTAGATCTTTTATGGAGAGTCAAATTCACCTACATTCTCTAGAAGCTTCAGGAAATTTCCTGATGATTGTGTCGAATAAAGGTTTTTAGTGGATTTGAAAAGGCCCTAAAATTTGAAATAGCAATTTAAATCTTACCTTATCTATGTCTTTGAAAAATGTGTGATCCCTGGAGACAGTAAAACCCAGCAAGACTGATGAGGAATGTGTCTGCTGAAATTCAAAAAGCACCTATGTAAAACTAGGTGTCGACATAAGTAACTGAGTTCCCAATACTTTTGGAAGAAAAAATTTGCATAAGATTTTGATTCCAACTTCTAATAAATATTAGGCTGTGGAATTGATATAAGCTTTAGATAACTCAGAAACTCCAACAGGGTCTAAAATATGTCAATTTCCCAGTTTGTAAACACAACCAGATGATTTGACTTCCTAAAAGTTTAAACATTTACACTAAGTGAGAGAACAGTGATGAAGCTGATTATCAAAATAATCAGCAAAATCTCACCATTTCAATACAGTGGAAATTATATGAGTATGAGCTGACTCGCCATGCCTCATCCTAGTCCAAGTACTGAAACCGCACTTTGTGAACAACCAAGCAACCACACCGTGTAGACCTTCTAAGCATTCTAGGATATGTAGGCTTATCATGAAAGATTGCTGGAGTCCCCCCAATCATTCAGAAGGTGTAGTCGAGTCCCAAGATGCTCTGGATGAGTTTCCTGACAGAAATTAGAGCTTCGTTGCAAATTACGAGGTCCTGGAAATAACAAAAAATCAAGAAAATATTTGTATCAACGACACTCACTTAGTCTAGAATAAAGATCATAATTATTACAACCTTTTGAATACAAAAACTCTGAGTTTGGGTGCTGGTAATAAGAACTATTCACAAATTGAGTGATGTTGACATCTAGCCCCATTCAATAGCATAGCAAAAGCAGCCGACTTACAACCTCGCGCATGTGGAAAAAACATCACAAAGACAGTCGCTTTTGGGCGTAATCAATTTTGAATTACTTTGCGCGGATTCAACGTGCATATTTTTTTTGAAAAATCGTTACTTCCTTGTTACACTCACTTGCAAAGAATTTGCCCTGGCAAGCAGCCGACTGCCCGACTGCCTGCTGCCGTCTGCTCTGAACTTGCGTGGCCGTTGCTCGATGTCACCCAGATTGCATTTTTTTTACCAGCACTACACCATGACTACACCAACATTCTCACCCAGAGCACTCGCTTTCACCAGATGATGACTATCCACCCGCGACGAGGGCACCGGGATGTGGCGCAGTACAAGTCGTTCACGCGGCAAAGTCAGGCGGCCAATAACAATAATATATATACGAGCCGATGCCAAGACGGTTATACGCTCGCGTCGTCTGTCTGCGCGCTGCGCGATGAGGCGGCTGCCCGATGAGGCAACGAAGCCTCGGTCTCGATCAGCTGATTGCGGGCCGGTAATTTGCTGCTTGTGATTCTCGGTCAATATCTATCGTTTCCGGTAGAATTATGTAAAAGTGAACCCTTGTTTTGTACCTGGGGATCAGATCTACCATTTACGAAAAAAATCGAGTTGATTCGAGCTGTTGTTCTTCTGAAATCGTGAGGACTGTAATACATGTTCATCGACACAATTACAGTCCTCACGATTTTGAAAAAGCGACACCACCGATCAATTTCTTTCTTGTTCTAGATGATAGATCTGATCACAGAGTCCAAAGTAAGGATATTACTCTTTCGAAAAATTACACAGTTTTTCAAAGAGAATTCAATTTAGCCGTATTTTGCTCAAATGGTAAGGTAGAGCTTTCACATGCCCTTAAATATCATTCGAGGGCCTATTTGGTCGCTTGCGAGAAAGGATTTCGTGCCTCCTGATTTGATCAGAAATAAAGATAACAACTTGGATTTCCATTGTGAATTGACTAGTCGAGTTCCACCATCATAATGGTGAGAAGATCTGTCGATTTCCATTAGAGATTTTTTGCTGAGACGATAATAAAGCTCAAAGGAATTCATTCCAGAGGTATAACATTTGATGCGCCACCTAGTGGTTATTAATCGGGTGAATACAGATGTGAAGAGTTCACATGAATATTCCATTGAAATCATTAACCATTCCATATTTTATTCCCAATGGTTGAATTGCGATGATCATTATAATACAAAAATTTGACCCAGCTGGATAATTATAGAAGATCTTTGAATTTATTTCCGCCAACTCGATGAATATCCTAATCATCAGATCATTCTTGAATAAATATTTATTCGAAATACGTAAGAAAATCATTCATCCTAGAGGAACAGCATTTTGGTTCAATCATTACCCTTTTAACACAACTTGATCCTAGAGCACATGATTTTCTGGGACAAAATTGTGTGAAATATTGAATAAAAATTTGAACAATTATCTATTCCAATGAAATATAATTTCTCCAATCGGATCTACTTGAGTACTGAGTAGATTCATATTATTACTATGAAACTGGAAATATGAAACTTCATTTATTCAAAAGATCCTAATCACGCGGTTCGGCAAGTCTGAGTCCTCAGAATGACATCTTTTCCAACGTAAATAAATCTGTAGAAAAATTCAGGTGATATTCGTCTTATCTCAATATCCGTGTATGAAATGAGTCTATTGAGCCCAAGTGCGTGCTGAGAATGCAACATCCCTCTACAATGTAGTGGAAGCTTAATCTTTCATTTTGAAAATAAAGTTATTGATGTAGGATTAGAACTCATTCGTGTCAAATTTATTGATGACCTGAGCAGTCAAAGTGCTTCAGCAAAATGATTTCTGCACCATGAATGAAACTGATTCTTGAATCCAGTCATAATGTTTTATTGTGAATAAATGACTGATATAATCGTGATCTGGCCGCGTGTTCGATTTCGAAAAATCCATTTAATCAAAATGAGAGTTCGGTTCTTGGGATCCATTGGATCAATAATAGAATTGAATAAGTATTCATTCCGATCCAGTGTGATGGATGTGAGTGGTAATGTTTCCTGTGAATGAATACTCATCAATTGAATTTAATGGAATAACTAATCAAATATCAATACATATTTATTCAAGTTGATTTATTTGGTTTGGAAAAATTAAATTATCAAAATTGATGGTTCAATGTCTTCAGTTCAGAGGAAGTATGTTCAGTTTGAATAAATATTCTTCCCCATTAAATACAATTTTTCCGATTTCGGTAATTTGATGATTGAGTAAATTTCTATGGTACATATGAATAAATAATTATTTAAAAATATGAAACTCCATTCATTCCAGAAGAAGCGAAAGTAATAAAAATTGGGTCAACACTGGGACTTCCGCAAGTCAGACATGAATCGATAGACACAAATGATTCAGAGGGAGCATCAAAAAACAACAAGTCAAGATCATCGAGATTTGCTTTTGGAATTCATACTAGATTGTTTCTAGTCCTCACAGTGACTGTTTCTGTAAAGCAAGGTTTTTCTTTACGAAAGTCCCAAATTCCATGAGAGTTGAGTAAATCAAACTCACGGTGATAATACTTTCATTTTTAACAAATTTTGTTGGTCAAAGAGAACGAGAATAGCACTTGTCGACTTTGGATGTGAATTCTTTCATGATATACGATAACTGGTCCACTCTTTAGATAAAAATCTTCCGTCAGAAAAATCATCATTCCTGGGAGAGGATTACGAGATGGAAGAGTCGACGGTGTCAACTTACCGTCACCGACTCTTGACGCTAAATATACGTTTGGTATATCTATATATCTGCTAATATATAGATATAATGCCTATATACTAGACTGTCAGCGGTGACCGTCTAGTGTCTAGTCCACGACTCTAACTTCTCGTAATCCTCTCCCTGAAACCAGAAACGGCCCAGAATGACTGAAAGAGTAATTTTGAACTCTTCTACTTTTAGATGCTATTCAAAGCATTTCAATTCATCACTTCTGTCTAGCTTACCCAAGTCTGGAATTCGGCTCAGTTTTTGAAATTTTTTCCCGGATTTCGCGTTGACCTACAGAAAATTTATTGTGTCCTAGGAAAAACCCACAAAAAATCGGTAAAATACTTGGAAAGAGCTACCAATGAACTACATGATAGCCATTGTGGAGCGACGAGGCCGCAGAAATGGAAATTTCTAATCTGCAGTTCTCGTTTCCAGGTCTGGCGTAATTCTCGACCGATAGTGTCATAGACCTATTCCAAAATTTCTAGGTCTTAGAATGTTCACAAGCTGAATAACCGAATGATTCACTCAAAACACAAACACACACACACACACACACCCTTACATTCTCACGTATCAAGAATGAAAATGGATGCGGCCCTCGGCGAGATCATGCCATGAACAGTCGCGGCCGGCGATGGGCCGAACTGACACTGGCGATGATGGTAACCGAGGAGTCAGTTATCATCAAATGAGATCAAGGAAACCATGTGTGGAGTATTTTCCAATTTTTGGAGGATCGATATCATTAACAGGAAGGCTGCTAGAGGGGGAAGTGGTGAGATGATCCAAAAGTTCTTGAAATCCATCAGTCGTAGTTGCACGAGAAAAAGACAGGATAGCTCCTTTCTGCATGAAAGTTCTGAGGTGTGAATGCGGACTCTGAAGAAGACACATATCCGATTCCACAGTTGGATGCAACGTTTGATAATCTGAGAGATACGAAGTATACAATAACTATGGACCTTAAGAATGGATACTGGCAAGTACCACTCGATGAAGAGAACTGCGGAGTCACAGCATTCACCGTACCACAAAGAGGATTATTTAAATTTGCGGTAATGCCTTTCGGGTTATGTGCAGCTAGATAAACGTTTCAGCGATTTAGTAAGGCAGCTGGTGAATTTTTCGGTGTCACATCTTCTAATACCTACAATAGCATTTGAAATATTCTCACCTATGTAACAATGCCAGAACCGGCATCAGACCACCTAGCTTATTTTGATCAATTCTCGAAATAATTGTTTTGACAGGATGGTGTATCATAACCCCCAATGGCTGAAACTCTCAGGAATGATGGCTATAGTTGATGATTGTAAAGATCAAAAAATGACCGGCGGACCGCTCCAGACCGAGGGGATATGCGTCAGCTTAGTTTTGAAAATCGATGTAAGACAAGGTCATGTCTGATACTTTCTGATACTTGGAAATGTCTAGCATGATAGTTCTAGTATTTCTGAACAACAAACCATTCGTCAGATCACTCATTTGGAGGGCGGGGGGGGGGGTCCAAATCTGACAGTCTACAAGGTGCCGAGCGGTCAATCGTCCGTGGGCCCCGGATTCGAATCCCGGTCAGGTCTTTTTTTTTCGTTGATAATATCAGTATATTGCTTTCTCCGCAGAGAAATCTTTGTGTTCACCCCAGCAAAATTTTGATCAAATTCTCTACTGAATCCTATATCCTTTTCAACAAAATAACGTTGATCAAAAATATTCTCAGACCATTCTCTCCTTCTCACCAAAATCTTTCGATTGTAGGTAACACATTTCCTCTCTTATAGCCTCTCGAATTTGTCAAAGAACCATCTTCCCTGCCCTTTGTCCGTGTTTGTGTGTGTGTGTGTTGTTTTCTATCGGACATGCTTTCTCTTCTACTACTCACCTGATCAACTTTCAGCTTTCTACAAGTAGATAATCAGAACTGTGAGAGACCAGTGATTTGGCAGCTCTCACCTCCCAGTCTTTGATTCATGGGCTTTTGAAGGCAAAATTGTTGAAATTTCGTCTCATGATACATGAATATATTTCATGCTGTTTTCAGATGTTTGAGTGCTAATAAAATTGCATGAAATAGCATTCCATCCTCGATCATTAGGTTCCCCGCTTCCGATCAATCATTCCCAATCTTCGTCTGCGGCTCGGGCCGGAAACCAATCGCTCAGACGCGAGCTACAACCTCATAAATTTGGGGCGGAATTTACTGTTTTCCAATCCTGAGCACAAAGTTGTAAAGAAATGAGACTTCGCTTCATTATTTACAGTGCGAAGTGTGATGCGCTAATAACTTCTCGCACAGTTCTACATTGACGCACTGGCGGAAAGTGCGTGAATGCAATAATCCTGACAGTGGAGTCATTGTTTATACGCTCTTATTGGTATTGCATTCTCTGCTGAAATAGTATTGCGCATTTGAGATATCATATGACGAGATCATGCGAAGTTTCATGGCATTTCGATCATTACAAATTGAGAAAAATTGAACGGAATATGTGGCGAAACAGAGCGTATTGTCAGTTATTCCGATTTATTCTTCAATAATGGAACAGTTTTGGCCAATATCAGATAGTAGCCCACTTGTGGAATCGGAATTTCATATCGAATGAGCCCTCCCTCGCTCGAGAATCCTGAATCTAGCTCGCAGAAAACTCAAACGGGTGTGAACATCGAGGAGTATCACTTACCCAACGAGCCGAGGGACTACGATTTTCTCGAGATATAGAATGAATTTCCGGATTTGAAACAACCGATTCGGCTGGGAATGTTGTGATGTTTCTCTTGCCTTTTTTTTTTATCGAAATGTGAGGTTGAAATACTATGAGGCAAAGAATGGGTTCATAATCTCCCATCACATATGCAGTGCGATCAGAGCACTACTCATTGGGCAAGATATTCATATCCTCCCCGGACTGACTTCAATGAACTTTTTGCACCTGGAAAACAACTTGAACAAAATGCTTCTGAAGCTCAATCGAAAGCGTCTCTCGGGTACCACAAGTTTCTTGGAATTATCTATACCACAGAAGCCGCGGTGGCAGCGAGGTTAGAGCTCTCGCCTCTCAACTCAATCGAAAGGTCGTGGGTTTGATCCCCGGTGCCGGCACCACTGAAAATTTTTTCAAGTGCCTTTACCGTGGTTTCGGTGGTTCGGAATCCACCTTAAACTGTAGGTCCAGTGGAGATGTAAAATTCACCCTCCGGACACTTCGCCTCAATAAAAAAAGAAGTGTCGGTGATAAATTTCTCGTCTCCACTATAGGGAATCCAGCCTGCGTCCAGGAGCTCTGAGCACCTTCTGCAGGAGTACCTGGTACATTACAGGTATTTGTTGATGTAAAAATCAACCTGGTATTAAAATCAGAATCAGAATCAGAATTCTAAAGCAATGGATCTTGATGAAACTTCTCGAGACTATTCAATACAAACAGAGACGACAGTTGACTTTCCGACAAACTCACTCCTGCTTATCCTAGCAGTAGAAACACAGTATGGAAGTCCAGTTGAGCCCATTGTCAAAGCCCAGATTTTGGATTCCATCAATGTACTAGAAACAGGTTTCAGTCAAAGCTCTTTCTTACATTTCATAAAATCTCAAGCACCTATGACCAGAAGCAAAATTGCCAATACCCTCATGCAACCCTACAAGAATGACCACGAACCCTAAAACCTAACGACTATAGGCAAAATAGATCCTACTCTGAATGTTATAGAGGCCCGATAAAAACTATCATTCCCGATAACGAGCTCTGCATTTTTCTCCCTTCAGCAAAATGCAGTGTATATGTATGACGGACTGCCAGCTGCTATTCATGCAAAACCAGACCACGCACTCGATCTCACCCCGAGGGCATACATACGAGAGAGAATCCGACTGGATTGCTGCTCGATCATATGCACAGAATATGCTCTGGAAGCACATATCTCTCACGGTCCTCACTCTACAGCTTGCGTCACGCACAGCCCATCGAAATGGACATCTATACAGAGATATCCTCAACACGATATGAGCCACATCATCACAATAGCTACTGAACGGCTTACTCCTCACCTCTATATCGTGCGATATTTTATACGAGAATAGGGGGAAACGAGCTTCTGTTCGGCACCCATCTATCCACTGTGCGCTTACGTCTTTCATGCTCGTTTGGGATGCAATGTCATAACACATGATGCATCTCTCGTTTTGTGTGTCCGTATCTTGCGATGCATGTGAAAGACAGTTTTTGACGATTCTTTTTGTGCAGAAGATATGGGTCTCGTTAGTATAAAGTTGTGTCAGGCTGTTTTCAAGTTTCGCGCGCTCTCAGCGAGACGGTTATGGGGGTGTTGGTTAGATAGGGTGAGCATTTGACGATATAGTCGGAATGTGTAGTTGTGCCTTTTGATGGATAGTGTGGCCTCGATATGGATTGAGCAAATCGAGATCTGCGATTTCGCAGAATGCGTATTTGAAGCTGACTGCAATGGGAAGGGTGCTAGTGTGGAGCTAAATCGATTCCGACATACCGAGAGAGCAAAGCCCTCGCGGACAAAATCAATATCAATCGAGCTACGCGTACCTCTACTCTTTGTTTGATATTGGAGAATTTCACCATCCTCTCAGTGCCCTCTTCGCTCAAGTTCTGGACTTTTATGATCGATGATGATGAGGTTTCATATGAGCTGAATTTTAATCACTGTTTTCTTTTTCGGGAGAGCTATGAATCATTATGTATGGATCAAGGTTGATCTCGTTGCAACAATCAAAAGTCTGGCTAATCATCATTCCCCGAGGTCAAGAAAGTACTCGACATAAAATTTCACATTTGCCTGTTTGTGGATGGAAATGATTCATTTGAAATGGATTTGAATGAGATTAAGAGAATTTTTACTTGATCAAATGAACGCAGTAGCATTTCAGGTGTTACCTGTAACACTTATAGAAATACCAATTCTCACCCTGGTGAGAATTGGTATTTTATGTGGATTTTGACTAGCTGAAGACGGTTATCGATGAAACATCGCCTCCTTTTCCATAGAAACTCCGGTAGAGGAGCTGAGAATTGTTTTCAATATTATTCATCAACAATTGCTGGATATAAGGTAAGTGTACCCAACTTGCCCCCATATGCCGATCTCAGGAATGGGCGCTCGTTGACCTTCCCGCAATTTTTTTTTACGTTTGTTATGATAAAATATGAGAAAATACGTAGTTTTCAACGACCCCGGATCATTTCTGCGTTCTCCAGAAAATTTAAAGTGAGTTTTACATTTTTCGTGTTTGCACGGCTAAGAAATCACCGAGGAAATCACCTTCACTAAAACCGGTGCCAATTTATTTTTATTCGACCAATCTTGACGTACCTCAGCGCATTTAATTCCTTGTCTCAATACCTTCGGAATCCGCTCTTCAGGGTTGCAGAACTCTGATTTGGAGCGATTTTATGTACAAAACACGAAGATGGTTTGAGAATCAAGAAGGCCGACATCGGAGTGTACCCAACATGCTCCCATATGGTTATCTCAGGAAGGCGTGCAGTATGACTTTTTTTACCACTCAGAACGTGTTTATCACGTCAAAATAGGTCGGAAACGATGTTTCGGGCCAGCTCAAAGCTACAAATGTCGCTGCACGGTGATCAAAACGGATCAAAGCGATTTTATTCACTTCATCGCCGATTTACATTGTTTTAAATGATGGGGGCAAGTTAGGCACACACTTTTGTAAACTCTCAAAAATCACCTTTTGGGAGAATTCAAACAGTTCGGCTCCACTTCATTCAAATTGAACGTATCTTAGCTCATTTTAAAGGTCTTGAGACAAGCTTCAAAATGAATTAAAGTACGTTGAAAAATATTGAGATTAGCCAGAATTATTAAGAAAATGGCTTAATGGGGGCAAGTTGGGTACACTGACCTTACTTTAGTTACACTATGCGGAAAAGTGTACTTTGCTCAGAGTTTGTCGAATTTGCTCACGGTTCATCAAAAAGTGCGATTCGATATATGGAAGTGGAATCTATTTTTCTGCATCCTCGAGATGATTCCGTTCCTCGCCTGTGGGTCGAGTCAAACTCCCGCCACTCATATGTCAAAACAGTTCCCCCACCCTTGTATAGAGATGTACACGGATGTGTTCGAATTGTAGACAAGAATTAACTATGAGAAAAGTTAATTTGCACCCTGATCATTATAAAAATGTTGCACGATTGAATGTGGAATTATGCCCCTACATTTGGGATGAGTCCAATTATTGAAAACTCATAGAATTATAATTTTCGGGAAAATCATAATCACAACTCGTACAAATAATAAGCGAATCTCTTCATGTCCATTGAATTGTGAAATACTGTTCCGACCTAATTTTCGGATTCATTCAACTGTCGGACCTAGTACGTGTGAGAGTGAAAACAAGTGATTTTTCTTCGTGGAATACGAATAAATTCTTGCAAATGCGGCAAATTGATTGGACTCCGTGTCATATATCTAACCTTGAAGTCTACGGCAAAAGTGATGGAGCGAATATCCTTTTCACTCTACCCAGGAACCCATTTCCATGTCCTATATTTTATCGTTATTTTACGATTATTGATTTGCTATACCATCCCTCGGACTGTTGGATAGATGCAATCCATCGAGTTGCAATGCGTTTGTTTTCGAAACACCAATTTATCGGGGGGCTCTAGATGGATCACATAAAAATACAGGGTCTGAATGCATGTGATGTGAAAATCTATCCTACTTCTCATAATCTGCAGTATATCCCTCTGAATCCATAATTATTGCAAATACAGCGATCCAGTATCTGTTTTCGAAATTCGAATAAAATTTATATTCTCCATCAGCATTGCTAGCTAAACGTGACCTCAACCAATAACTTTCATTTATGTGCAGAATACTCGTTATGACGGAACAAAGCTCATTCATATCTCACATCCATTTTCGTTGAGTCAATTGTAACGGTCATATCGCTGTATTGAAGTAAAAGTTCAGAATTCTCTAACGATTTAATACACGTGATGTGCACAATTTTGTACTATGAATCCTGAACGATCGCTAGTATGGTTCACTTTAGAAAGTAACTTCAATTGAATGGGAAAAAAACACAAGAAGAATATTCAATGCATGTGCACCGATAAGTTTCATCTAAGAGAAAAGATATAGCCTTATTCTCATTCAGCACTCACAGCGGTCACATTTGTTCTACCAAAATTTGATCAAAATCTATGTTCTCTTCAGCCCGCACACTTTTTTGTCGAAGAAACTGAGCAAATTGAACGAGAACGTGACAACTTCCTCCGTGTGGCAACCGCCTCGTTTGAGAGCTCCCTCAAAGTTGATGTATCCATGGATATTGGAGACGGGATACTCTTGAGAGCTTCGTAGATTTCATTGAAAAAAGCTCATTCGAGTCATATTGACTCTCGAGAATTCGTGCCGTGATGAGCGACGGGACTAGAACTGACCTTCGTCAATAGTTCGACCACAATTCGTGTTGGAGGAAGTATCACATGGAGAAAGATATATCGCTCTAAAGGGTTATGAACTTTATGATACTTGGGAGGTCACGAAGTTGTGATTTAATGAAAATGAATGAGTGCCTGAAGGGCAAGTTCGCAGGAGGGCCAACCCTATCTTGACGGACTCAAACTTGATTGTCATGGAGATAGATGAGAATATTCAGGTTGTAGAACTCGTCAAACTTGTTTACACCCTTGATAGTTAGTACGGACTCGATGTAGAGCTCGATTTGCTTAGTTTGTTTCTGATGAATATAAAAAATATGAGTGAACAATGGCTACTCGTGAGCGTGACCCCAATAACGCTCGTATTTTGCAAATGTTGCAATCGCTGAGTAAAAAATTGAGATTCGTAACGCCAGGAGGTTATTGTTGCAGGTGGTTGGATCATTTCCCGCAACGATCGAAATTTTATCGTATTCTAGTCCTTTCATTTTGGATTGCTAGTGAGTCACGGGTGTCACACCCCCCTCGCAGACTTGCTCTGAAGTGAACTCTGAGGAAGTGCCTTTGAAATCTTCCTCATCTTCTTTTATACCACATTATCAACTTTTTTAGGTTATGGTGTGGGTTCTACTGTTTTAGGTGGTTTTCCAACAACCGAAGCCAGAAAATCTGGTACTCTCGAAGATTCACTTTGCCAGACAAGATTTGAACCCGGGTGTCCTGCGTTGATGGTCAGGACTCTATTCACAAGGCCACGATGACTCGATGGAGTCAACTCAGTTGTACACCTGTCAAGCCTACAGTTAGTTTGAAGTAACAGCAGAAGACTGTTGTTAATGACAAGTTTTACGGAAGATTTCTTCAGATTGTGGAAAAAATTCGTGAATGGAAAATTGTATATCATTGAGTCGCAGTGTAATTTTTGATAATCATGAAAAATGCAACACAATTGGTGATCATGATGATCTTTCAACTTGAGGGAGAGGTGAATGACACAAAGGGAAAGGAGAAAGATATTGAAAATATTCAAGTGTACCCCTGTGGAGTACACTTTTTTCCAAGCGACTGCTCTACGGTATGGGTTAACAAACCGATAAATCTTGCCACAAAACGAGCAGATGATTCATTGGTCGAACACAAAACGAAGATGAATTCATTTAATTTTGCACTAGCCAAGAACCTTCGAGATATATAAAAGAATCTTTGGAGGTGAGGAAAATGCTATTCGAGTGCAATCTTTTTTCGAAAAATATACATTCGTTGACTATGAAACTTGTTGGCTGATTTTCATTTCCTTCGGCAAAAGTACATTGCACGCCAAGTTCATGACGTTGCAACTCACTCCTGAGTAATTTTTTTGTCCTGAGCGCAAGCGTAGATCGAAATTATTCCTCCGGAGTGAGGAAACCCATGAACGAGGCGCAAATACCATTTTTGCAATGTTGTGAGCACCTAAACATCTGAATATTGCATAAGATGTCATATGCAAGATCTGACGATTTCAGTAATCAACCCTCAGATAGTCTCAACCTGGAGCCCTCAACATTTTCCAGCCATTGATCTATCTCGGGTTCGAGAAAGATTTGTGAATAACTCCATCAAAATCTCAAATAGATTATTCGTATTTTGAGATGCAGTATTATCCACCAGAGAAAAGTATTTTGCAGTTCATTTTAATCTTGATAAGAATATTTTGAATCGACGATGGAACATTCAGAGAATCATGTGAATCCGGCGTACTTGTGATTCAGAGAATCACAAGTATGCCAGCTGAGGGTTAATTGTCAATTGTCAGGAACGCCATCATATATAATTATTCAAAACCTCATTTTCCCATGAACTGAAAATTCGGAAGCATGATGAATTAGTTGTTGAGTTTACCACACTAGTTTCTGAGTTGAATAGGTGGAAGTAGTTGTACGAGTGTAGTTCACCAGCTTAACAAAAGAACTTGACAAGATTGTCAGAGTCTGCACGATGTGATTATCGTAATTAATTACGCTGCACGCATTCAGCAAAATCGGTATTCTCTGCAACGTCACGACAGCTCATACACTCCTTGCACCCGTCAAGCCACCTATGCAAACTTCTCCATTGAAATTCCGAGACCTACACAGTCATGTCCATATACGCTATACACAGTCTGTCATAATGGAATTTTCAACTGCATTCAAGAAAGTTGATGGAATATCTTCGAGAGTCGCACTCCCTTCACAAAAGCGGATCGTTATTAGTTCAAAATTTGTAATTTTTCGCGATGGAGGTATAAATCCCCTCACATCAGGAATTGTTGAAAAACCGTACAATTAGAAAAATTGCAAAAGTACTCAAAAACTCAAGCCCTGACTGCTGAAGATTTGGTGACAAAAATTGTATCTGGATCCTCTATCTCGGAAAAGATGGTTTTCCTGATACTCGAGTCCACGTATACGCTAATCCACTATATTTTATAATTATAAGGGTATTGAGTTTATTTTTTGATTGTTCACGAACTAACCAATGTCATAATTACATGAAATATTGAAATTATGTTGTACAATCTATTCACGAAACTACTTTTAACATGTTGATAATTCATTTCATGGCATTTTATTATCTTTCAACGGGTTTGAAAACATTTCGCAGAAATGATATAAGTGAATTCAATTCTGAAGCGCTAATACGAAACATATCATTTCAAGGAATCGTAGTTGAAAGGGTTCAATCTTTTTAGAATGCATCTATGCACTAGATGATCGTGTTTCAGACAGTGGCGGATCCAGCGGTGTCGCTTGGGGGGGGGGGGGCATGGTTAGTGGCGAGGGTGGTGTGTGACTAATAACTAACGTATACATGAACGCGCGCACACACTCGCGCACACGCACCCCCCCCCCCCCCCCACACACACACACCAGATCTCTTTCTTGCTAACGTAACGGCATTTAGGGATCATCATACTACAAATTCCGACATTCAAAAATTTCTTAGGGGAGGCCATGGCCCCCATGGCCCCCCCATGGCCCCCGGCTGGATCCGCGCCTGGTTCCAGAATAGGTAGTGAATCAGTCGAGAGGTCACTAATTCTAAATCTGACGAATCGAAGAACTCGTTGGAGGTGGATGATACAATTAAACCTAAATTCGTATGGATGACGATATTCCTAATCACCAATTATCGTTAGAACTCAGATAACTAGTTCGAGTTTCTATGTCAATGAAATCAAACCAATGTCAATAGATTGACATTTCACAAAGCTAAATGTTTGCGTCGCGGCTCTCTTTTGCGCCAGAGAATATACATTACATCACATTATCGACTGATTTCGTGGGCTCGCACCAGTATACTACCTCACTATATCTTCATGTCTCTTTCTCTCTCCCAAACGTGTCCTATGACGTTTGCATGGTCTGTGACCAATGCCCTACATAATTTGGTTTGAACGCCCAGTCTTATCATGAACTGCGTATGCAAGCTGTAGGGTACGATAGCTCTGATTAGTGCTAAAACCGGTGGAGTCGCGGTCTGCGCTCGAATGACGTGTATCTAGTTGGACGCAATTTCGACCATCTGCTACCCATACTCATATCATACGCTCTTTATTCGGATTTTTTTAATTCTGCATATGTCGCATTTCTTTTTCTCTTTTCGTTTCTGCTCTCTCCCATAAGGCAATGATGGCAAAATCGAGTTTTCGTCCATTATCGGACAGGAAATTTCATTAGGTGAGAGCATTCGCCCTTGAAAGGATCGATCAAACGTTGAAAGTTGAAAATTTCCTCTTTGTTGATCCGAATATAGGCGCATTTTTGATGACCAATGGTGATAGTAGAGAATTTAATCAGGTAATCCGGCATCACAAAACTTGGTAATCAGTCAATCAAAGTGACCACATTTGTGATTGATGGAGAATTTAACACACGGCACTTCTGTCAGACCAAAGCACTCGACGTGCGTATTCTTTATGATGCAAAAGTTTGAAAACATTTGATGCTAATTGAAAACGTAAGTATTCATCAAATTATATACCAAAGTCGTAATTTATTTGAATCCCACAAAACAAGATATTTATAAAAAAAATTTACGTTTTGGATATTGAAATTCTCTACCAAGAACTGACGCTGGCTGTGCAATTTCGCTTGTAATACTTTAAATTCCAGCAATACGCCATTATCAGATTCCGCAACTCGAATTGGAATCATGTAAAGTCGATTTGTGATTCAATTAATCGAGAGTACATACCGTCATCCATTCTGGCGTGTGGTCAAGAACATATACGCTGTTCGTGCACCCATACAGTATTCTATTAAATCCTGAGAAAATTAAGAGATTAACCTAATTTCAGTTCAAACATCATGGATGATAGACACAGTATTTGTTCTCACAAATTACTACATTCATCAGTCATGTAAGATAAAACAATCTTTTTTCATACATTCAACATGCTATCAATGATCAATAGCTAAAGGAGTGTATTCTGTATCATGATGGCGAAGAGGTAGATTCGATTATGGATTCCATAATTCTGATGAATAGAATGGAACTCTGAAAGATCCATACTTTTGTGGTTTGAAAAGGTTACGTTCTTCACAACTCAATTATTGGGAGTGGACGTCCGATGGTGTCCAAAATTATTCACTCCTAGAGTCCAATACCGATGTTCGAAGATTTAATTAGTATGATGTTGATGTCACGTTGAAGAAGTCACGTTCAGTTGATTGCAACTCTTAGAGAGCCATTCAGATCTCTGTCAGATGTGAGATGTGAGATCGTCCGGAACATGAAGCAACTCACTTTTTCTGGGATGATTTCGGTGAACAATAGGGATCGCAGCTTCCCTCTGATACTCGAGTTTCTAAAAACAACGCCTCCACCAACCTCTAACACTATGTTACCAGACTGAAGAAAAACTGTGATATTTCTGTGAACCCATGCCCTTTATCTTACTTTCTTTCAAGTGAAATCGTAAAGTGTATGACTAGTCACAATTGTGATATATCTATCCTTGACCAAATTATTTCTTAATATGATTTTATCGGAATATTTATTAATTTTATATATATATGTGACACATATGAAAATATGTAGGTGTATTTTGTCGCATGACGAATAAAGGATATCTATCTATCTATCTATCTATCTATCTCTCTCTCTCTCTCTCTTTTTTTTTTTGTTTTTTAAGGTGGTTAGAGGGCAAAATCTGCCTCAGGACCCCTCGGATCCGTCCCCAGACACCGGACTGGTTCAGCTTACGCGGACTACGCATAGCCCACGCAGGTCATACCAGGCGGGACACGGGTTTGGGTGGGGCCCACCGAGAGGTGGGCCCGGCCGTGTAATATCCCTCTCCCCTCGATGTCCGATACCTAGGGCATCGGGCAATCAAGAAGGAGATCCACCTGCATCTACCATCTCATCCCGGAACCGCGTGAGCATTACTTCAGGATGAGCGGCATGTCTCGCGCTCGATTGCGAGCGTTCCTCTTCTCCATCTTCTCTCTTCGGCCACTTGTCGGCATCTTCTATCTTCATTCTTCATTGCTCCCTCTCTTTCTTCTTTCTTCTCTCTTCCCTCTTTAGTGCATCAGATTCCTCCTGGAATCATTTGGGCCTCTTCTGTTCCAATCGGCAGAGTCACTGTGATTCGCCTGCTTCGAGGCGCCTTACTTCCCTCTCTTTCTCCTCTTTGCGGGTCATCACCAGCTTGATGTATCCGGTGAGTCTATCCCATGTCTCCTGGTTGCGGAGCAAGTGCGGGACGAGATTCTCAGGTGTTAGTTGAGCACCCAGACATTCATCCAGCTCGGCGCGCTCTCTCCGGGTGTCGCTGCACTTGAACAGGGCATGTTCGGCGTCATCCCATTCGTCCCCGCATGACTGACATGCTGGGGTCGTCCTCTTCTTGAACCTGGTTAGATAGGAACCGAAGCAACCATGATCGCTCAGTGCCTGCGTCGTCCAGTAGTCCATCTCTCCGTGGGTGCGTTCCGCCCACTTGGCTACGTCACGGATCAGCCGGTGCGTCCATCTGCCGTTTGCAAATGGCGAATCCCACTCAGTTTGCCAATGCTCAAGGGTGGTTTCCTTCTCGTTGTCGCGGATGATCTCCTTCATCGTCGGAGTGAGTACTCGTTCGGCTCCGATCACTTTCTGGCGGTCCCAGATCCTCACTCGCTCCGCGACGAGCAAGTGGATGGGCGGAGTACTCGCCAATACGTAAGCCGCATCTCCTGACACAGTGCGGTAGGCACGGATACTCCTCAGGGCCGCTCTTCGGTGGACAGGCCCCATTCTCTTCTCGATGATGGTCTTCTCTACTCTCTTCCCCCACACGGGTGCACCGTACAGCATGACGGAGGTAGTGACGGTGTTGAGAAGTGCGCGCCTCTTTTCCTTGGGTCCTCCGATATTCGGCATAAGCCGCTGGAGCGCCGCACCGACCCTGCTCGCCTTCTGGGCGGCTTCCTGGATGTGCTTCTTGAACGACCACTTGTCATCGAGCCATACACCGAGGTATTTCAGCTCTGTCTTCCGTGGAATCTCTTGCCCGTTGATATGAAACCGGGGTAGGTCAAACTTCCTACGCCTTGTGACCACGATTGCTGCCCACTTCTTGACAGCGAGCTCCAGAAGCCTGCTAATCATCCACTCGTAGACTCGGGCCAGCGCTTCGTTCGCGCGTCTACCCAAGAGTTCCTCGTTGTCAGCCCATACTATGAGTCCCGCGTCGTCCGCGAAAGCCACTATTATCACTCCTTCTGGCAGTTCGATAGACAGTAAGCTGTCATACTGGGTGTTCCAGTTGAACGGCCCGGAGACCGATCCCTGTTCGATTCCGGCGGACAGTACCCGAATCTCTTGTCCCTCGTCGGTGTCGTACACGAGGGTCCTGTTCCGCAGGTAGTCACTCGTCACGGCTAGTAGATAGGGGGGCACTTTACCTGCTTGGGATTGATAGACTCGCTCCCAGCTCGCGCAGTTGAATGCGTTCTTTATGTCCAACGCAATGATGGCACAGAATCCTCCTCTTCCTTGGTATGGGTTCCCTACCGACGCTTGAACCCGTTCTTGGACCGCCTCGATCGCGTGCACAGTGCTCCGTCCCTTCCGGAATCCGAACTGCATTGGTGATAGCCCACCGCCTTCTTCGTAGGCTTTTTCCACCCTGTTGAGGACCATCCTCTCGTACATTTTCCCGATATTGTCGAGCATGCTGAGAGGGCGTTGACCTCCTTGACACTTAGGTATCAGGACCAGTTTCTGGCGTTTCCACTTGTCCGGGAAAGTTCCCGCGCTCAGACAGATGTTGAAGAGGTCGAGGAGTAGATCTGGCTTGTATTTGAAGACCAGTTTCAGAACCTCGTTTGGGATGCCATCCAGGCCAGGGGCCTTGCCGTTCGGCATTCTCTTCGCCGCTATGAGTAGCTCTTGCATAGTGAAGAGCGGGATGGGGTCTTCGCTCTCCGTAGGGAATGTAACTCTGGGTTCTCCTGCTGGGAAGAGGTCTTCCACGATGGTGCGCAATGTTGCTGCATCGGTCGGTGCTGGGTTGCCTTTCCGGGGTCGGACCTTTGACATGACCACGCGATATGGCGTGCCCCAGGGGTCTTCGTTAACCATGTCGCACAGTTCACCCCAGCACTTCTCTTTGCTCCTCCGGATGGCTAGAACGAGAGCCTTCTTTGCTTCTTTGTACGCTCTGTTATCTTCCGCCAGCGATGGTCGTTGCAGCTTCCTTGATCGCCATGCGGTCCTCCTTTTCTTGTTGCTCGTTCTTCGTAGAGCCTTGATCTCATCGGTGATCCAGTACTCTGGTTTCCTCCAGAAACATGGTGTTGCCCTGCGAGGCATCGACGCGTCGCAAGCTCTCGTGATGGCGGATGTTACCATCGCCACAGCTTCGTCCGAGGCGGAGTTCATCGGGAGATCTTCGACTGTTTCTATCGATTCCCGGAATTTCCCCTCATCCAGCTTGCGTACCTGCCACCCCGTCGGTCGCGGTCTGTGTGTCGTCTGTCTCTGTCTGTCAGTCCTAAGCCGAAACCGAATATGTCGATGGTCACTCAATGTTTCCGTGTCCAGAACCTCCCACGATGTCATACGTCCCATGAGCGACGGGCTCATGAACGTCAGGTCGAGGACCGAAGACGAACCTCCCTCCCTGGACCGAGTGTCGTGTCGGTGGTAGGTGATAACCCCCGTCTCGTTCGCGAGCACTAATCCCATTGCCTCCATGGCATCAGCGAGTATTACCCCCCGTCTATCACGCGGCCCCCCGCTCCAAGTCGGTTCCTTGGAGTTGAAATCCCCCGCGATTATAACTGGGCCCCCCCATTGCCTCACATCCTCTTCTAGGTCGTGGAGCTCGTCTTCGAATTCGTGCATCTTGAGCGATGGCGAATAGTAGCAGCTGTAGACTGCTGTGCCCTCTATGGTCTTTCGAGCGAAACCGCGGCCACTAACAGCTGGTCCAGTCTCACGGATCGCAGGATTCATGATCTGGATTACGGCTGTCCTCCAGTGATCGAATGTGGATCGAGAGAATTCGCGCTTCCGAGGCGGTTCGGAGATAATCAGAACATCGATCCCTCCTTCTTTGGCTAGAGCGTGTAGGAGATCGTCTGCGTCCCCGCTCTTCCTGAGGTTGGCTTGGATGAAGCTAGTCATTTCTTCCCTTCCTGCGTCTATATGTGGTTCTTGCCCTCTGGTACGCAGTGCAGTTGCTGGCCCCAGATCTATGGTCAGATTTGGACCCGATCGCCACACAGCTTAGGCATTTTGGTTTTTCCTTGCAAATCGCAGCAAGGTGCCCTGGTTCGCCGCATTGGAAGCAGAGTTTTGGTTTCCGTTCCTCTGCCTTCTCTTTTTTGCACCCCGAGGCCTTGTGCCCGTACTCTAAGCAGTTATAGCACCGTGGGATGCCAGCCTTCTCACGGATCCTGACTCTGCCCCATCCAACCTTTGGCTCCTTCCAGTGGAGGAGATGGTGGGCCAGTCTCGTTGCGATCGAGACAACAGCGGTTTGGGTGCCGCGGTAGCCACTCCGGATGGACTTGACTACAACGGCACCCTTCTCGTTTTCTGGTAGGGCCTTCGCGAGGGCATCCCGCACCTTGATTATGTCGACATCGTAGTCGACTCCGAGAACCTCGAGGGTCGTGCTGTTTGCTAGACAGTGGACAGCTCCTTCTTGCCCGACGACTGGTGCCAAGGCTGCCTTGACGGCGGCGACATCGGTGCCCTTCTTGAGTTCAAGAAGGACTTGGCCTTCTTGGGTCTTGCGGATGCCCGTGACCTTGGAGCCCACTTCTTCATCGAGGTCATCCGTTTTTATCCTGCGCAGCATGTCTGCGTAGGTTAGCCCACCTTGTTTGGCCGTAACGAGGACGGCTTCGGGCTTCACCCTTCTCGGCTTCATTTTCGCTTTCTTCCCGGCGGCATCGTCCGATCTACCGCTCTTCTTTGCCCTTCTCGCTTGTTTCTTTGACACCACTCCCTTCCAAGGCCCGTTCTGCTCGGGCCGATTGGGCGTTGATGTCGAGCGCGGTGTTCCGAGACCTCCCGGTGGAGGACCGTATCGCGTCGCCTTCGAACCGCGTTGTTTTCCCGGTCGCGATTCCGGTTTCCCTGCCCCCCTTCCCTGGAAGCCACTACCCGACGCGGCCGGTTTTCTTGTGACCGGAGGCTGCATATTCCCCCTCGCTTTCAGGGTCTTTTCCGTTTCGAGGAGCGTTGTCTCGAAAGCAGCCCGCTTTGCCTTGTCTGTGGCGAGTAGGCCTTCGAGCGCGTGGCCTATCTTCTTGAGCTCTTCGATGTCACCCTTGGTCCCTTCTGGATTGCTGGAAACAGACTCGGCTATTCCTATAACCAAGTTGAAGTGCTCGGGGAGGAGATATGTCTTCTCCTCCGTCTCTTCCCGGCACGTTTTCAGGTCTTCCCATTTCCCCATGAGATCGCCTGCCTCGTTTCCACTCCTCTGTCGTGCCGCATCTCTGGTTGAGGGGATGTGGTCAATCTCCAACCTATCAGGCACCTCATCGTGCACTCCCCTCTCGAGCAAACCGTTTTCAGGAGTCAGGATTGTTCCGTTCCCCTCGGACCCTATAGTGGAGTCAGACTCGCTCGAGTCTGAGCTCAAGTTGACGGCGTCATCAACCTCGTTGCTGGGTTGCGTGATCAGGATCCTGATAGCGGGGTTGATCTTCAGCAGCTTCTCTGCCGCCTCTCGTGCTTCTGCTGCAACTTTCGCGTTCATCCCTCGTTGGCTCGGAAATGTGAGCTTTGATTGTTTGAGCACTCGCTTCTCTGCTCCGTCACTCGGGCCCTTTCTCTTCCTGCTAGGGGTGAGCTCAGCTTCTCCATGGCGTAGGTTTTTCTCTCCCGCATCCTCCACCTGCAGCGTATTTCCATCGCTTGTAGCTGTACGCGTTATTCCACCAGCCAAGTGTGCCACTGGTGGCGCGTTCTGCATCGTTGGGCCCCCCCCCCCAAGATCCGAATGGGGCCCCGCTTTACTTGGGGAATTCTTGCCGTCAATGCTGGACATCATCTTCTTTCTTCTTCCAGGGCCTGGAATCGCATGCTGGCCGACCCCGGACCAGACCAGCACGGGTGTGGTGTGTTGTGTGATGCGTGTTCTGTATAATGTTGGTATGTCTGTGTAATGCTTGAGCAAGCCCAAGTATGGTGCGTTTAGAGTGTAGTGTGTGTGTTAGTGTAAGTGTAGGACTCGGGTCCGGAGGGGCGTCACTCCCTCAAGCTCCAAGTGCAACCCTAAGGTCACACCCAAAGCCCCCTACGGGTTCTCTCTCTCTCTCTCCCTCTCTCTCTTTTTTTTTTTTTTAAGGTGGTTGTAGGGCAAATACGCTGCAACGTACGAAGGAGAGGCACCGGTCAGCCAAACACGGCTGGCCAGCACCTCCCCAACAGTCCCGGGCTGGAATCCGCGTCGATACGGCCATCCGAACCGGGTAACCCCTCTCTTCCTTCTCCGTTGGCGCCGGCCGGCCATTGGACAAGGGAGAGATCCACCAACTTACCAATCCGGCCCCGGCACCGCGTGAGCATTACTTCAGGGCCGGCGGCGTCTCGCGCTCAGGATCGAGCGTCTCTCTTCTCACGACTCGCAGTTGTTGTTTCCCTTTCTTCGATCTTCTTCCATCTCTTCATTCTTCATCTTCTTTCTTCTCTCTTCCCTCTTCAGTGCATCAGATTCCTCCTGGAATCATTTGGGCCTCTTCTGTTTCAATCGGCAGAGTCACTGTGATTCGCCTGCTTCGAGGCGCCTTACTTCCCTCTCTTTCTCCTCTTCGCGGGTCATCACCAGCTTGATGTATCCGGTGAGTCTATCCCATGTCTCCTGGTTGCGGAGCAAGTACGGGACGAGGTTCTCAGGTGTTAGTTGAGCACCCAGCCATTCATCCAGCTCGGCGCGCTCTCTCCGGGTGTTGCTGCACTTGAACAGAGCATGTTCGGCGTCATCCCATTGGTCCCCGCATGACTGACATGCTGGGGTCGTCCTCTTCTTGAACCTGGTTAGATAGGAACCGAAGCAACCATGATCGCTCAGTGCCTGCGTCGTCCAGTAGTCCATCTCTCCGTGGGTGCATTCCGCCCACTTGGCTACGTCACGGATCAGCCGGTGAGTCCATCTGCCGTTTGCAAATGGCGAATCCCACTCAGTTTGCCAATGATCAAGGGTGGTTTCCTTCTCGTTGTCGCGGATGATCTCCTTCATCGTCGGAGTGAGTACTCGTTCGGCTCCGATCACTTTCTGGCGGTCCCAGATCCTCACTCGCTCCCCGACGAGCAAGTGGATGGGCGGAGTACTCGCCAATACGTAAGCCGCATCTCCTGACACAGTGCGGTAGGCACGGATACTTCTCAGGGCCGCTCTTCGGTGGACAGGCCCCATTCTCTTCTCGATGATGGTCTTCTCTACTCTCTTCCCCCACACGGGTGCACCGTTCAGCATGATGGAGGTAGTGACGGTGTTGAGAAGTGCGCGCCTCTTTTCCTTGGGTCCTCCGATATTCGGCATAAGCCGCTGGAGCGCCGCACCGACCCTGCTCGCCTTCTGGGCGGCTTCCTGGATGTGCTTCTTGAACGACCACTTGTCATCGAGCCATACACCGAGGTATATCAGCTCTGTCTTCCGTGGAATCTCTTGCCCGTTGATATGAAACCGGGGTAGGTCAAACTTCCTACGCCTTGTGACCACGATTGCTTCGCTTTTCTTGACAGCGAGCTCCAGAAGCCTGCTAATCATCCACTCGTAGACTCGGGCCAGCGCTTCGTTTGCGCGTCTATCCAAGAGTTCCTCGTTGTCAGCCCATACTATGAGTCCCGCGTCGTCCGCGAAAGCCACCATTATCACTCCTTCTGGCAGTTCGATAGACAGTAAGCTGTCATACTGGGTGTTCCAGTTGAACGGCCCGGAGACCGATCCCTGTCCGATTCCGGCGGACAGTACCCGAATCTTTTGTCCCTCGTCAGTGTCGTACACGAGGGTCCTGTTCCGCAGGTAGTCACTCGTGACGGCTAGTAGATAGGGGGGCACTTTACCTGCTTGGGATTGATAGACTCGATCCCAGCTCGCGCAGTTGAATGCGTTCTTTATGTCCAACGCAATGATGGCACAGAATCCTCCTCTTCCTTGGTATGGGTTCCCTACCGACGCTTGAACCCGTTCTTGGACCGCCTCGATCGCGTGCACAGTGCTCCGTCCCTTCCGGAACCCGAACTGCATTGGTGATAGCCCACCGCCTTCTTCGTAGGCTTTTTCCACCCTGTTGAGCACCATCCTCTCGTACATTTTCCCGATATTGTCGAGCATGCTGAGAGGGCGCTGACCTCCTTGACCCTTAGGTATCAGGACCAGCTTCTGGCGTTTCCACTTGTCCGGGAAAGTTCCCGGGCTCAGACAGATGTTGAAGAGGTCGAGGAGTAGATCTGGCTTGTATTTGAAGACCAGTTCCAGGGCCTCGTTTGGGATGCCATCCAGGCCAGGGGCCTTGCCGTTCGGCATTCTCTTCGCCGCTATGAGTAGCTCTTGCATAGTGAAGAGCGGGATGGGGTCTTCGCTCTCCGTAGGGAATGTAACTCTGGGTTCTCCTGCTGGGGAGAGGTCTTCCACGATGGTGCGCAATGTTGCTGCATCGGTCGGTGCTGGGTTGCCCTTCCGGGGTCGGACCTTTGACATGACCACGCGATATGGCGTGCCCCAGGGGTCTTCGTTAACCATGTCGCACAGTTCACCCCAGCACTTCTCTTTGCTCCTCCGGATGGCTAGAACGAGAGCCTTCTTTGCTTCTTTGTACGCTCTGTCATCTTCCGCCAGCGATGGTCGTTGCAGCTTCCTTGATCGCCGTGCGGTCCTCCTTTTTTTGTTGCTCGTTCTTCGTAGAGCCTTGATCTCATCGGTGATCCAGTACTCTGGTTTCCTCCAGAAACATGGTGTTGTCCTGCGAGGCATCGACGCGTCGCAAGCTCTCGTGATGGCGGATGTTACCATCGCCACAGCTTCGTCCGAGGCGGAGTTCATCGGGAGATCTTCGACTGTTTCTATCGATTCCCGGAATTTTCTCTCGTCCAGCTTCCGTACCTGCCACCCCGTTGGTCGCGGTCTGCGTGTCGTCTGTCTCTGTCCGTCAGTCCTATCTCTCTCTCTCTCTCTCTCTCTCTCCCTCTCTCTCTCTCTCTCTCTCTCTCTCTGCCGGTGAGTACAACCACACGCTCTCTACATCGCTCCGTCTTGAATGTCTTTTCTCACCGACAAAACATCGTCCCGAGGGGCATATTTTTGCAGATTGGACTTCCTCTCGCAGGCTCATACCTTTGGAGCAACACTGCATGGCTCCAATCAGAGCCTGAGAGGAATTATTCCAAATTCTGCAATTCGACAATAACATCCAGTCGGCAGTTCTTGGCGCCGAAACCAACCATCCTGCGCATGCCCGGCGATCGTCGTCTGCTCCACGCTAACTATACACCTGTACTGCTGCTGTCTGCTGTCACGCGATGGGCGACGCCACCTGCCACATATGCAACACCAACCTGCGTCATGGCAGCAAGCAATGCAGCACCTGCAAACGGTTCGTCCACACAAAATGTTCAAAAACATCGAACAACAAGTGGTTTTGCATAGCGTGTCACGAGGTGAGCAGAAAATCATGCAAAATAGCGTCGCCGGGCGCCATTAAGCAGACGGCTTCGTCTGCTCGGCGCAGCACTACGAAGCACGTCAGAGAGAGAGAGATGGAGAATACCGGCTTGCGCACTAGTGTGAGTGGCTTGTCTACCACTACACAGAGTCGTCTCAGCTCTCGCAGCATGGTGGGGACATCTCCCCCTGCCCCGCGCACCATTACCACCGGCCGCGGCGAGAAGCCCCCTACCACCAGTGGCTCTACTCCCGTCGGGAGGACCGATGAGCAGCGGATGTCGTCTGCTGCACCACCAACTGGCAGCGGTGGCAGCACCTCAGCGCTTACCGCTCGTGGCGCGCAAATTCAAACAGAAGCCATCGGCGCATCCCAGCCATTACTCTTATCAACATCTTCTGAGGATGGTCGTGGGATATCCCAAGACGGGAACGACAGAACACCAGTCCAGCCAACCACTCCAGCAACAACGCCAGCACCGGGAATTCTTAGAGATAAGTGGGTTTTGATTTCGCAGAGTACTCTGGATCTCCTTAAAAAA
Source organism: Eretmocerus hayati (assembly GCA_029851415.1). NCBI lineage: Eukaryota > Metazoa > Arthropoda > Insecta > Hymenoptera > Aphelinidae > Eretmocerus > Eretmocerus hayati. The sequence continues at coordinate 167,912,295 of CM056741.1, forward strand.
CAAAATGACTTAACTCAGAACCGGCTCGACGAAATAATGTCCCTCTTAAACCGACGTGAGGCTGCCATCTCCTCTCCGCCACCCACACCAGCAGTGAGTGCGGAGAGTACTCAACTGTTAGCGCGCATGTCGTCTCTGGAGGAACTCATAGTGAAGCAAAACTCCAAGCTGGAGGAGTTTCGCCTAGATCGTGAGCTGCTTCTTGAGGAAAATACTTTGATGAAAAGCCAGATCTCATATCTGACTGATCTTTTGGAAGACGACCAGGGCACTCTGCGAAAATCTAACGTTAGTAATGAAATTAAGTCTTCCGTTTCTGAGCTTCCACATCAATCCTCCGGGCCAGATCCTCAAGTTCGAACGGATTTTTCTAACCATTCACGTGCTGGGCGGCGGAGCACTGAACTCAGGGGTGAAGGTCTTGAGTGCAGCCAACTAATTATCACTGGTGCTTTGAAAAAAGACTCTGCTGCCTCGGAGGATGAGGTACGTAATATTTCCTTCGCAGTACTCAAGTCCATTCTTCCCTCGCTGGAGAGGGAGAACATTTCTGATGTTCGTGTTCTGCAGCCTGGGCACGTGTCCGGAAGGACGAGTCCGAAACGTAACTACAGATCACCCGATTCATCGCCCCGAGCCTCGGTCATCCGCTCACGTTCTGTTCCATCCTGCGTAGTCCAACTCTCGTGCAGTCGTCTAGTCAGGGAGGTGATTAGAGCCAAGCGCTCGACTGCCAACAATTATTTCACAACTCATAACATCGAGCCCACATTGCTTGACCCTGCTTTGAAAGCCCATGTGCCGGACCGTAAGATTTACATCAACGAAATGCTACCTCGTGACAAATACAAGGAATATATTCAGCTGAGGCCACTTGCACGAGGTCTAGGCTTCAAATATGTTTGGCACAACGGTGGACGCTTTTGGGTCAGGCGTAGAAATGGCGAGAGAGCGCATGCGTTCGAGTCCCTCACTGAACTGCATGTCATTCAAACGGCGTGTCGAACAGCCCCAAGACCAAATCATGAGTCATCGGGCAGTAGCCCGGACAGCCCAACCGTTCCAGACCAGGTTACAGATTCTACAGCAGCATCAGCGGGGACTCCCTGACTAAATACGGCTGCCGGGGAGTCAAAAGGGAGTGGTAGTTCCTTAAAGGCGGGGTTTATCAACCTTAACTCCTTAACAGATAAGATTGAGCACCTGCGCCTGCTCGTTGCTGCCGACCCCTCCTACCATCTTTTCGGGGTAGCTGAGTCGTGGCTCGATGAGTTTGTGGATGACAGTCTTGTTCAGGTCCCAGGTTATTCGCTGTTACGGCAAGATCGTAACAGAAACGGTGGCGGGGTTGCTCTGTATGTGCGTAATGATTTCAAAGTGGAGAGGCTTGCCTCGTCTAATACTTCTGGTCCGGGGTGTCCTGGCATACCCGAGTATTTGTTTTGCAGCGTACAGCAGGGTAACTCGCCATCGATTCTAGTAGGTGTGATTTATAGACCTCCAAAGGTTGCCATGCAGAAGGATGATGAGCTTTTCGGCTCATTACGCCGACTGTGTGGAGATTTTAGCCACAAAGTTATTATGGGGGATCTGAACGCAGACTTGTTGGATACGGCTCATTCTGACACAAAGACATTGACCGCACTGACCGAAGAACTGTCCCTTCAGATTGTGCAGCACGGTGCGACTCATCAACACAACCCCAATGTGTCTCATAAATGGATCGACCATATGTACGTAGATGGAAATGATACCGTCACCGACTTACAAAACAGACTACTGCCCAGTTTCGGCAAGCACGCGGTCATCGACGTCACCATCAACGTCTTCACTCCTGCTCCGCCTAAAAATTCCTTCACATACAGGGATTTCCGCAACATCACTCCGGAGCAGTTGAATGATCGCCTGCTTCGCTGTGACTGGACAGCGCTCAACAACGCTAAAACTAGTTTGGAAGATGCGATTAATTGCCTCAATGAAAACTTGAAAGTTGTATTAGATGAACTAGCGCCTGAAAAAACGATTTGCCCTCGTAAAGGCGACGCTCCTTGGATTGGTCCCGAGCTGAAAGGACTCATTAAGAAGCGAGATGCAACACGTAGGCGCTGGGAGCGAAACCAATGCAACCAGCGCAAGTGTTCTGATCTTCAGAATGAGTTCTTCCGGCTCAGTGAAGAGGTCGACGTGCGTATTGAGAAAGAGCGAAATTCCTTCATTCAAAGTCACCTTTCTGACGCTCTTGATCAACATAAAAACATTTGGAAGGAAATGCGTAACCTCGGCCTCTTGCCCAAGAGCAAAGAGGAGGAGCTTCACGGCTTCACCCCGGACGAGTTGAACGCTCACTTTGCGGGAGTCTCTGTCTCACCTCGCGAGAATATAGAAGAAGCAATGGACGATGTTATGGTGGCTCCAGAGGAGGGTTTCGAATTCAAGCCAACCAATTTGAATGAAGTAGTCCTTGCCATAAAACATTTCTCCTCACAGGCTCGCGGGGTAGATGGAATCCCTCAAAGCGTGATCGCGAAAGCTCTCCCGGCGATTGGTGATCTTATTGTACATATTTTCAACTCCTCTTTCGCTCACAGCATCTTTCCTGAGACTTGGAAGCAAGCACAGCTGATTGCGCTAAAAAAGACTGTAGCTCCATCATCAGTCTCGGACTTCCGTCCTATTGCGCTCTTGTGCTTCCTCTCCAAGGTTCTCGAAAAGATTGCACACGACCAAATCACGGAGTACTTGAAGAAAGAAAAATTATTAGATGGCTTCCAGGCTGGTTTCAGACAACACCACAGTACCCAGACAGCTTTGCTGAAATTGACTGATGACATCAGACTAGGTATAGATAGGAAGAAGATCACCCTTTTACTACTCTTCGACTTCAGCAAAGCCTTTGACACGATATCACCAACAAAACTTCTGAGTAAACTGCGACAACTTGGTTTCTCGCGTTCGGAACTCCTGTGGATCAAATCATATTTACAAGGTCGCACCCAGCTAGTCACCTCCAAGAATGGTAAATCTGATTGGCTCGCAACCAATCTGGGTGTTCCGCAGGGTTCTGTTCTCGGGCCCTTACTCTTTAGTTTGTACGTCAATGACTTGCCTGGGCTACTGAACGGAAAGTCGGTAGATCATCTCTTTTACGCTGATGACCTCCAAATTTATCTCCAAATCGAGAAAAATAAGATCAGGGAGGGCATCGCTCGACTGGGAGAAATCGGACGACTGGTTGCTGATTGGGCTATGGGCTCCGGCCTGCGTCTCAACGCTGGTAAAACCAAGGCAATCTTTTTCTCTTCCGAGAGGAATGTCAAGGATCTGAAAAGGATGGATTTGCCAGGTGTTGAGATACAGGATGGAGTTTTCGTTCCTTTCAGTGACACAGTCGTGAGTCTTGGTGTTGTATTAGACAGCGAATTATCGTGGAAACCGCAAATAAATCAAGTGACGAAGAAAGTCAACAGGGCCCTGTACGGTTTGCGGTTCTTCAGGGCATGCATCACCGGGACTCTCCGAGTTCGACTGGTCGAGGCGTTAGTACAACCCCATCTAGACTATTGTACGGTCGTGTATCTTGACGCCACAGACGAACAGCGGCAACGGCTACAAAGACTAAACAACTCATTTGTGAGATACATCTTTGATCTTAGGAGAGATGAGCACATCACTCCGTTCAGGGAAAACTTGGATTGGCTGCGTACTGATTCGCGGCGAATGTACTTTGCAGGCATCATCATGTATAAGATCATGCACATGAGGGAACCTGGTTACCTGTCTGCAATGTTTACCAGGCACCAATCCGAGCGCCCCGTGCGGGGAGATGCACAAGAGCAGGAACTCAAAGTCCCCAAAGTGAGACTTGAATGTGGAAGAAGATCTTTCCAAGTTCAATGCGCTCACTTCTGGAACTTTCTCCCCTCAGGCATTCGGCAAACTCAGAAGATCTCATTTTTCAAAGAAGCTTTGAAAGAGTTTCTCTTATCACAACCATCCCAGAGGATTGATGTGGATAACAAACAATACTTTAACCTCTGATAGGCTTGGGCTCTTTCCGATTAGGCTTTTAATTATAAGTTAGTTATGCATGGCCTTCCCGCCATTGACTGAAACATCTGTGATAATTTTCCGAGCCCACTGTCCTTTTATATGTACAAAAATGTTTTATATTTTCTTGCTCCTTTTTTGCTATCTTTACCTGTATAAGAAATAGTGTAATTTGACTTTCTACGCACCTTGCAGTGCTTCAAAATGACTAGTCACTTGATGTGATAATACAATGTCCTTGACCAAAACGACAAATTTCACGAATGTGATATATATTTATTATGAGTGACATATGTACCATATGTAACAGAATTTTTAATTTTTGCCTCTGAGCAAATAAAGGATATCAATCAATCAATCAATCTCTCTCTCTCTCTCTCTCTCTCTCTCTCTCTCTCTCTCTCTCTCTTTTTTTTTTTTTTTTAAGGTGGTTGTAGGGCAAATACGCTGCGACGTACGAAGGAGAGGCACCGGTCAGCCAAACACGGCTGGCCAGCACCTCCCCAACAGTCCCGGGCTGGAATCCGCATCGATACGGCCATCCGAACCGGGTAAACCCTCTCTTCCTTCTCCGTTGGCGCCGGCCATTGGACAAGGGAGAGATCCACCAACTTACCAATCCGGCCCCGGCACCGCGTGAGCATTACTTCAGGGCCGGCGGCGTCTCGCGCTCAGGATCGAGCGTCTCTCTTCTCACGACTCGCAGGTGTTGTTTCCCTTTCTTCGATCTTCTCCCATCTCTTCATTCTTCATCTTCTTTCTTCTCTCTTCTTTCTTCTCTCTTCCCTCTTCAGTGCATCAGATTCCTCCTGGAATCATTTGGGCCTCTTCTGTTTCAATCGGCAGAGTCACTGTGATTCGCCTGCTTCGAGGCGCCTTACTTCCCTCTCTTTCTCCTCTTTGCGGGTCATCACCAGCTTGATGTATCCGGTGAGTCTATCCCATGTCTCCTGGTTGCGGAGCAAGTACGGGACGAGATTCTCAGGTGTTAGTTGAGCACCCAGCCATTCATCCAGCTCGGCGCGCTCTCTCCGGGTGTCGCTGCACTTGAACAGGGCATGTTCGGCGTCATCCCATTCGTCCCCGCATGACTGACATGCTGGGGTCGTCCTCTTCTTGAACCTGGTTAGATAGGAACCGAAGCAACCATGATCGCTCAGTGCCTGCGTCGTCCAGTAGTCCATCTCTCCGTGGTCCAGTAGTCCATCTCTCCGTCTCTCTCTCTCTCTCTCTCTCTCTCTCTCTCTCTCTCTCTCTCTCTCGCCGTAGAGTAAATACACTCAAAACAGACGTACAAAAAAGAGTCATGGCTCAGGCCTTTTTCTCAGCACTTTGATTCGGTTCTATTGTACGAAATATGAATTTTCCACCATTTATGAAGCCCCATAAAATTTCTTAGATATCTCGAACGTATTTTACTTTATCTCCTTGAATTCACTCCAACTATTGGTTTGACTACTTTTTCTATAAATTGCATATTCCTCGAATCCGATACGGAGATACGGAGATGCTTTTACAGTATTCAGAAAGATTTAATGAATAATTAGATTTCATTAAATTTCCATTCAATTCAATAAATTAGGTTCATCGAGTTAGGCGAGATCCAATACTTGCCCTCATGATCGAATGATCCTTTATTTATATGCATGTTTTTGGTATCAATATTTGTAGCGCATGCGCATCCAGCCGCAAGGAGACGAAACGGTGGGCTGCGTCGCACAGTATCTATCGCCGTCGTGTACTGTTGTCCCAAATCCTGTTTCCGATGATAGATACTGTGCGACGGTGATAGATGCTGTGTCGGTGTGAAACGGTACAGTCAACCGTTTCTGTTTTCCAGTGCGGACTGTTCTTTTGCCCACTAGCTTCTCCGTCTTGTCCTTATTGACCTCTATTAGTTCAATGTGACTTGCTCCCCTCATAATTATTTTCGTGTGATGGGCAACGTCTTCTCTCTTGTTACCTACAATGTCCAGGTTAACCGCGTATCTCAGTACCCAAACTATATCACCATTGATGTCAAGAATATCGAAGATATGTGTTATTAACGTGTTGTCAAATAAATTTCTATTGTCAGTAAGAGACATCAAAACTATCATATCAAGATGTGATTACCATCAAGATAACCTGGGAAGAGGTGAGCCCGGGTAGTAGGTTTTCTCTGCTCTGAGGGCTTCCTTGCATCCAAAAACGGAAAAATATATCAGAAAAACCCACTTCCCGGGCTCACTCCTTCTCAAGTTATCATGATTGTAATCAAGACTTGAAGGGTCACTGAAGTATCTGCAGACTTGAGTTATTCTGACAAAAAGACCTAATGAAATTCCCTGCAAACCAATCACCTCCCTAGCCTGTTGCACTCACATGGGAATAAATTTTCGTCCACTCCCTTGTTCACCCCTGATTTGCATTTCCCCAAACTTGTATGGTATTCGAATTGAGTAGTGACACATGGAAATTTGGATTCATTGAATAATTTCACTTGCGTGTTAATTTTTGTTTTAGAAACCATCACATGGCATCTAGTGAGTTAGATCGTGAACATCCGGGATTCAAATAAGCATACCACTCTCGGAGAGACTCATTACCATGCAAAACCCGTCACAGGCTATAAATTACTCATGCAGGTTATATCAAAAGCGTTTGGAGTTAACGAACATGAATGTGCAAAGCCTCCAATGAGAATTCTGCATGATGCCAGGAATCTGCTTAACGATATATTTTTTATTGAAACTTGGTCACCTAAGTACGATGATTATTTCTCAGACTTACCTATGAGCATCATATCAATCGTAATACGATAGATGAAAAATATGAATAGAATAACCTCGACATGATTTGACAGAAAGATTTTTCCAAGATAATTACGATTCATGCAATATATATGATTATGAATTTGATAATCATGGATTCGAAAAATTCGGAAAATATTGGATAGCAAGGAAGAATTTGGCCAGAAGCTTGTGAAAATGCATTAAATGGCAGAATATTTACAGTAGAATCAGCCGCAACCCTGTAAAAATAGGCCTCGGTGACAATGAATTTTCGATAATTGAAGTGACAAAAAATGAACAAAGTGTATCCTTGTTAGCAAGACAGCAAGTTTCCTCTCGACAGCTTTCAATAATTGCATGCAATTTCTGCCTCTTCTCAGAATCTCTCGCTGTATCCAAACCACTCATTCTTTTTTCGCCTCTAGTTTGCGAAAACATAGCGCATAAAGTGATACATTTTTTGTTTTACTCATTTCAATAACAAGTCCACGATGAAATTTTTCCGTTATTTCCCATATTAGAGTTAATGTAATTGGAGGTTTTACAACACGAGAGATACAAAAGTTCACTTTCCAGTCGGATAGTTTCATGTTTCATCGCTAGTCAGTGTTAGTCTACCAAAACGAATTCGTTGTGTGCATGTCCGCATCACTTTGTGATCGATATTATTCGATGGTCATCTTCCGAGTGCTCAGGCTGCTATGGGCACGTGGCGTGTACTTTTCAAAATATTCACGTATTGGTCATTCTATGTACGTATCCCACCTGTATTTTCACATCCATCAAAACCGAACAGAGTTGACATAGCCAACCCATTTCGTTACCAAACATGGTATCGGTAAAATGGGCTCGGACCTCACATTCTCTCAGTATAATCGAATTTTCTCCTGTATACACTTTCATTAGTTTAATTCACTGTCAAAATATTTTTGCTGGATTTTCACTCTTGATTCTTGCTAATTCGACAAGTTATACCAGAAATTCGTTCAACGTGTCACAAAGTATTGCCGAATAATATCGATCTTCGAGTGCTTGACAACGAAATTTTCCAGCAATGTCAATCATTTTTTAAATCCTTCTTGAGAGCTGCTCAATGTGGAGCTTTAGTTAACCAGGTTTCATCGTGGAAAAAGATAACACGCAAATGGTTCATTAACGTTATTAAGAAGTAAACACGAGAGAGTATTTTAATCGATAACTAATTACCCCGGGAAGATTTGCTTTCCATCAAACTAAGGATTTTGACCGGGAATGATCAATGACTAATTACTCTGTGGTAGAGCCCTTTGAAATAGAAAAATGTGTTCTAGTCACATCAGTAATTTGGCATTCAACGGTTATGAGTAATCACACGCACAGAATTTTTCGATAAGAATTACCAGACTGGTAAAGGAAAAATTACCCTACATGCCGGCAATCGTGGGACGCGCCACCTAGGAGCGCCAATTTTTACGGGCATGTAGGGTAATTTTTCCCTGTACTGAGGAGATGCTTTCTCTCATGCCACTTACAGTGATGTTGCTATGATCAATATTAATATCACCAGGAGTAAGAATGAAGATAATTCAGCAAGTTTCAAATGGTTTTATCAGTTTGTATGCTTCGACCTCGGATCAAAATCCAGGCATCTTCATCAGAACGAGTCAAATAATGCACTTCTATACCGAAGTTTTTGTGAGGTTAGATGAGATGCCGAGCTGGCGAGCTCGCGCGGCGCGCGCAGGCGCACCCAGCTCCTGTTTATACTGGTACGGTAAAAATTACCCTACAAGTGCCCGCAAAATCTACCTAAATTCACCGCACTTTTTCACCAAATTCGATAAAATTTTTGACCTGAAATAAAATTTACCTTAGAGATAGGTAATTTTTCTCGACACTCATCCGCAATAAGTAGGCTGAAATGTCGGACGTTCCACGATTACCCTAACTGTGCCCGTAATTTTTATCGAAAAATTCTGTGCGTGTAGCAATCGATATGAAGTCGAATCTCACGAGGTGTAACGGAAACATCATCTCTTCCGAAGACAAAGCGAATGAAAGATGCGTATTTGTTCCAGAGAATTGTACGATTAGATCTGAAATATAGAGGTCTTATCAAAACCTCGATCAAAACAAACGTTTGGTAATAGTGATGTCATGGAATTCAAAGTATCTAACATTGATTGTTTTTTAATAGGTACGAAAACCTTCAAGGGTGATATATTATTGGATGATGCTTACAGTCATCGTGACATTCTGGCTCTTTAACTTTTTGGATAGATTAAATCTGAAAAAGGAGCTTGGAAAATCTGAAGATTTCGGGGATTACTGGTGCATCCAGAAACAGAATAACTTTGAAATAGATCCCCGAGCATGTTCTGACACGCTGAATAGAGATAGACGAGTGAAATTCTGTAAACAACTGATTTGGGTGTTATTTATCTATTTTTGATCCAAATGACAGGGTTCAGTTATAGAATATAACAACATTCCAGGCTCATTTTGTACCGGAGCTGAAAGAGTCGAGTTGGCACTCCTTCGATAAATTCTCATTGAGAGATGATTGAAAGCGTGACTGAAAGTCATTCGAGCTACGAGAGTTTCATTAGCTCTAGCCACTCGCGGATTAACGAACATGACAGTGCCCGTAGATCCGCTCGACAGAAATTTCAATTGAATAAGCTATATGCAAAAGAAACCTTGGGATCCCCGTCAATGAGAGTTTGATCACTCCCGCGTCTCGCTGGTCGGAGACGAGTTATTCTCAGTCGGAGCAGTCTTCTTTTGGTCCGCGGCGATGGCCTGGAGCGCGGCGCGTCGGGCTATGATTTTCGCTTGCTGAAGCCCGTAGAGGTCACGTTGGCGCTTGGTCTCGGAACGGGTCGCTTTACCACGGGCACGGTTACAGATCCCGCGTTCCATCGGTTCGCGATAGTTCGAAGTCCCGATTGGCACTCCGGGTTCACAATTGTTCAAGATCAAGGGCGCACTTCCAGTTCACAATTGTTCAAAGTTAAGCGGGCACCCTCGGCCCGGATGTCGGAGGAGGAACGGGATTGGGTAGGCGAATCACTCGAATTCCTTCTAAAGTAAATTGCGACACGATACCAACACGAAACACGAACGCGACACAGACTCTATCGCTCATATCTGTGAGCCAAAATGCGGTATACGATCACTTGGTCGAGGAGATGACGTCCCTGACGGCACCAGGGGTTCGTCGATAAAATCGGAGCAGCGTGGCCACGGCGGGGCCGGGTGTCGTGGAGTATGCGTTGCGACGGCGTGTCGAAAGTGGACTGATAATTTGAGCTTGGACAGCTCGGGTTCATATAGGCCGTGAAATCGGTAACGCTAAGTAGCGTTACCCGTGTAATGTAATAGCAAGCTGAGTCACGTAACGGTAAGCAGCGTTACGTAACGACAGGCTACGTTAGGTAATGCGGAGCGCCGTCACGTAACGCACAGTTGCGTTAGGTAATGCGGAGCCTCGTTCCGTAACGCACGGTTGCGTTACGTAACGGTTGAATGCGTTATGTATGAGCGAGATTCGTTACATTGAAATTTTACAAAAGATAAAAAAGAGGGTGTATGATATGAAGTGATATGAACGTGCTATTCGATAAGAAAATGAATTTAGATGCGCACATCAATCATAGATCTTCCCTTTTTTGCGGTAAGCGTGAAAGTCTCAAAGAGCTGCTGGGATTTCTGTCTAAGTTGTCTCTTTCGTATACATTGGTCTTCCCTTGAGTTAGGAATTGGGTTGTTGAGAATCATAGTGGACTAACAGGGAGAGCATCAGGTCTTCGGAACACAAATTTTGATGAAACTTTGAGAATCATCTCATTCTGGTGAGAAATGAAGGTACCCGGGAAGTTTAGTTACAATGGACCCTCTATTCAGAGCTGCAGAACTATAGCCCATGACCGTTTTGAGGCATTTTACCCTGTTTTTAGGGTGTATTGACCCTACAGCGATTCCTTCCAACCTACGCTGCAGTCAAGTCTCTCTGTGTCTGGATGGGTTTTGCTCTTGCAACAGAACCTTATAAACATTATAATGAGCAGGAAGAATTATACATTCTATTATAACTCACTCATGAGAATCACATGATACTCTCTTCACACCTTTTCCAAATGCCTATAATAAGTGTCACTCACAACTCGATCTCATCAACGCCATCCATTTAAGTGTAATTGTCACATGTTGTATGCTTGACCACAGCTCTTTGGTCATCAATAACAACATTTGTAAAGCAAAATGAGTCAAGTCATCCAACTCCTCACTCAAAATCTTCAAAAATACACTATAAAAAGTTTTTCCGAAAAACTTCAATCAGGTGGTTGAAAATTTAACCGGCTGGTTGAAATGTTGCTTGAAAATTTAACCAATTCTTCGCAGTGTAGACTTAGTCCACTATAACTCTGAACAACTCAAATGTCAAATACTTTGGACCAATATGGAAATTGGGGAGCTCAACCGTGTTAGCCTTCTCCTCAGACAAATAAGACCTTGAAAATAGGAATATTGATTACTTTAGATTAGCCAGACATGAAAATTTCCTTGAACACTCATCATCCGTGGCTCGATTACACCGGCACACAAAAAAAGTATCTGTACTTTTGACCAGACCTACTTTTCTATATGTATTTTGGCACCCTGAATCCGAATCCGAGGTCGGTTAGGCTCGGTCCTATCTTGATTTCGAGAAAATAGGTAGGTCTGGTCAAAAGTATCTGTACTTTTGACCAGACCTACTTTTCTTCATATATTTGCGCAGACTGAATCCGAATCCGAAGTTGGTTTGGCCCGGCTACCTCTTGTTTTCGAGAAAATCGTGCTATTCTGCACTATTTTCATATTTTTCACGATTTTTTCGAAAACAAGATAGGAAAGGACCTAACCGATGTCGGATTCGGATTCAGCGTGCCAAAATTCATAAAGAAAAGTAGGTCTGGTCAAAAGTACAGATACTTTTTTGTGTGCCAGTGTTATCAATTATTGTTAATCTTGTTCATCATTTATCAACAATTATTCCAAACAATATGATTTAAGGGATATTGAGGCGATTCCAAATCAATCATGCTCAGTTTCCACAAAACTTGAACATTCAATTGAACCGCATACATTGCCACACCTAGCAAAATAACAGATTTCCACAGCCTCAGCTACATTTCACTCATCAACGTAAATTTGGTGAAACACAAATGAGCTTCATCACCAAATTTCAAAATGAATTCCATCATCTCTATGTGAGCAGGTCTCGTATCTAACGCGTACTTGCAAATTCCACGCGCCCGGCAAACTCTATGTATCCCAAAGCGTGTAACACATCGACGCACCATCAATAGCATCGCATAGCATATACCCAAGCATGAGGGAGTCACGTACTCCAAAGCTTGTATCCGCTCAAGATCAATTAGTGTTTCGTGCGGGAAGCTTCACAGAGATCGCAGTCGAACGGATCCTGGAAGCTACCGAGGAACCGCTTTAACAAGGACCTCTAAACCGCCAAGGATGAACCATGAATCAGGCCAAGTCTATAGAATATATATGGAGAGTTCACTTGATCTCACAGTTTCAAGTCTTAGGAGGTATAAAAGCATCTGGTGTGCATCAGAGTGCCAGCGGAGAATTTGCACATGCTGAATTAGAAGGCAGCAGACTGCAAGACGACGCTCAGTGCAAGCTCGCAAGCTCCTTCAAAGGACCTCCCAGCCATTTGATTGCGGCTCGATAGAAGAGCCTACACTTACTTGGGACTGTGTTCAGTGTACTGTACATATAGACTGAGCTCGGAAAGTCGAGTACAGGTATAGAGCATCGGTACCTTTGTCTTCCCTTTGCCGTAGCGCCAAGTTGTAAATCAATTTACTGAACCTGCCGATACTCGTCATTTGCAGCCTTCCACCTCCATCCGCGAGCTTTCTCTCTGCGTCTCTGAGTCTTCTGCTTTTCTGCTTAATTATCTGTGCGAGCGTATCTTTTTACAAAGTTATTGACAATGGCGACGCTTTGAGATAGTTTGAGATATACAATTGCTTCGAACTGCGAGTTACGTACAGAATTAGAATTGCATTGGGCTGAATTTAACGAGGTCGAGATGAGATGATTCTCGTGGATACGGCTCATGAGTGGATGAAACTTTTGAAATTCTTTGTGGTGTCTCGCACTGCTTTTATGCATCTTGACCGAGCTTCAGAATCTCGGCCCGTGGACTTTTTGTGATGCAAACTGGAAAAGGACGATTTGTCTCAAAAATACGCGCTTGAGTTATACTTGACCCACGACCTTGCGAGAGTCTTTGAAAACTTCGCCTTCTGTACTTAATTGGACTACTCACCTGGGGTCTCCAGGAGTCAAGTTTTACATTCCCGCAATGATAATTCATTATGACGGAGTTTTTCTCCTGGTGCATTAACTTTCGTTCCGGTCCACTGAACGAAACACGTACGTCTATGCTTTGGGCACTAATATACTATGCGTGTCTGTCTCATTGGCACGCCGAGCAGAGCTACTCTGTGAACGAACACTCTGGGTAGACCTCTCATGATTATCTACAGGTTGATGAAATCCGGAGATCCGCAACTGGAAGAGATCCCCGGAAATGAAAGTAAGGAGCTCCCTTCCGCATCTCACTGACCGGGGACAAGCCTGTAGAGGGTTGAACATCCTTTTTTTGTTGTGATGCCACGGCCTTCATCGCTCCAAGTAGCACCAGGTGTTCGGCCAGCTGTAGTTCGTAGATGTCCTCCTTAGTTGCTCCTAGAAGGGCGAGGTATTAATCTTCGAGCGAGTACGTCGTCGTACACTGGGGCCTAAAAGGTGAAATTCGGCAAAACCAATCGATATGATTCTCTTCGTTCATTCATGTAATGACTAGGATGTTTTCACCCGCGCAAGCGCGCGGATTTTTGGGTTCAGGGTTGGCAGAGAAATTCTTGGGACGCGAGCTCATGCGCGACTTCACTCGGCTCACCGAGCTCATGCGCAACTTCACTCGTTCCCCGACCGAGCAGGCTCGAAAAATCGTCTGCTCCTCGACGCAGATGTGTCAACAAATGCCCTCTAACCTTTTCTACCGCGAGTCGGGGTGCAAGACTCCCACATATAAACAGTGGTGCTATGCAAAAATGTGATATGAATTTTATAGTTTCCAGCTATGAAAAATAATGCATATACAATTTAGGTGTGTCATTAGTGATCCCCATACACGGCGAAGTGTTGGTATTCGTCGAATATGAGTGCGTTTGGACCAATTAAAGTTGCCGTTGGTTCGTAAATTAAGTACACGATATTACGAATCGTAATATCATGTACTGCAGTTTTTTACGTGCTTGTCTGAGTGACACGAAAATTTATCGCCAGCATTGGCGCCTTGCTCCAGAAAATTGAATCAATGCATGAATATCAATTTTTTTATTGTGCGAGTGATCCTTGCAGATCATAGCTCGCTTTCGGTTGGAGGGCTCACAACAGTCTGTGGGTATTGCTTATACAATTTTTTAATTTTAGATGGAATACGAATAGTCTAGGTAGAGAACTCTGTGTGAGAAAAATTAATCGTAAAAACAGAGTAAGAATCAATTCAAGAAAACTTGAAATAGTACTTGGAATAGTCCATCCATCATCAAGCAACCTCTTGTTGACTATTATAAAAGAGCAATGCCATACCTATACCCTGTTTCTAATCCTATACCCTGTCTCGATGATTTAATCAGTTTAGCTACTATTCAACTATATCTATTGAATAGTAGCTGAACTATATCAGTTCTATAACTCTATAGTCTACCGCAACATCTTCTAATGTACTTTGGGTCATTTTTGAGCTTGTTACAAGAACTTCAGAATGAGCCAAAGTCTAATCGATTTACTTGAGTCGATCTGTCTAAATTTTTCCAAGAAACGATGCAGATCGGCAATAAACTTCATAAAATCATTTTTCTTGGCGTGCAACCACATCTTGAGCTTATTGCCGGTCTCAAACTCTATTTCCGACTTATCTTGACGCGACAAATACGTTCTGGTCGGCAAAAGAAGTTGTACTGCACCCCTTTTCCTGATGACCCCATGGGAGGGGGGGGGGGGGGTCAGGGCAGAGTGGTTATGCTGGGTACACACCATTCACGGCCTCCATCTTTTGGAACGATCTCCGTATTTTGCTCATGAAATATATATTTTTTTAGTTTTTTAGAATCCTCTGGATTTAGAGGTATCCGAGTCCATTTAGACTATTTCAGCCAGAGCTGTCCACGTTGATGAGTAAAGGGGGGGGGCGGTGGGGGAGGGCCTCGAGTAGAAATTTAGAGAGAATAATCTTTGGGTATTGTGTAAAATGAGAACATTGAGACTCTCATTCGTTTTGTCCATAACTCCTCATAGGTTCATTCTTCACGATCGAAAAAACGAGTTACTCGTCTTCTTTTCCATCTCTAGATTTTTTGATTTAACTTCTGATTGTGGAATCAATTAGGATACCTCCCTAGGACTCCGAAGAACGTGGGAACGCGTAACGAGGATTATCTGATTGGAAAACTAGAAGATTATCAAAGACGAGAGGCTGATGAGACATTTCTCTGTATCGAAAGAAACTAGTTACTCGCCTTCTCCTCCATATTTAACTTTTTTCATTAGATTTTGAATCGTAAAATCAATCGAAATTGACCTTGCATTGACTTCGGAGATCGTGTGGACGCATCACCAGGATTATCCGATTGAAATACCTCGAGATTTTCAAAGACAAGAAACTGATACAACAATTTTTTCGATCGAAAAAAAACGAGTCTCGTCTTCTTTTCCATCTCTAAATTTTCTATTAAACTTCTACCCATGGAATCAATCAGGATACCTCCCTCTGACTTTGGAAAACGTGTGGGAGCATTATCCGATTGGAATACTTTGAGATTTCCAGGAACAAGAGGCTGCAAAGACATTTTTCTCGATCGGAGAAAACGAAATACTCGCCTTCTTTTCCATCTCTAAATTTTGTGATCAAATTTCAAGCTGTGAATTCAAACAGAATACCTTCCTTTGACTCTGGAAAACATGTGGACGCATCACCAGGATTATCTGATTAGAAAACTTGAAGATTTTCAGCGACGAGAGGTTGATAAGACATTTTACTCGATCGAAGGAAACGAGTTACTCGCCTTCTTTCCCATCTCTGAAATTTTTTATTGAACTTTCAATAGTGGGATCAATTAGGATACCTCCCTTTGACTCTGGGAAACGTAAGGGAGCATCACCAGGATCATCCGATTGGAATACTTCGAGATTTTCAGAGACAAGAGGCTGTGAAGACATGTTTCTCACTCCAAAAAAAACGAGTTACTCGCTTCCTTTCCCATCTCTAAACTTTTTGAATGATTTTTTAATTGCGGAATACATTAGGATACCTCTCTCTGACTTTGGGAAACGTGTGGACGCATTACCAGGATCATCTGATTGGAAAACTCGAAGATTTTCAAAGACGAGAGGCTGATAAGACATTTTTCTCGATTGAAACAAAACAGTTACTCGTATTCTTTTCCATCTCTAAACTTTTTTATTGAACTTTTGATTGTGGAATCAAATAGGATACATTCCTAGGACTCTGGAGAGCGTGGGAACGCATTACGAGGATTAGCTGATTGGAAAACTAGAAGATTTTCAAAGACGAGAGGCTGATAAGACATTTCTCTCTGGAAATCTCGAAGTATTCCAATCGGATGATCCTGGTAATGCTCCCTCACGGTTCCCAGAGTGAAAGGGAGGTATTCTAATTGATTCCACGATCGAGAGTTCAATCAAAAAATCTAGAGATGGGGAAGAAGGCGAGTAACTCGTTTTCTTCGATCCAGTAAAATGTCTTATCAGCCTCTCGTCTTTGAAAATCTTCAAGTTTTTCAATCAGATGATCCTGGTGATGCGTCCACATGTTTTCCAGAGTCGGAGGAAGGTATTCTGAACGAATTCACAACTAAAAATTTGATCACAAAATTTAGAGATGGAGAAGAAGGCGAGTATTTCGTTTTCTTCGATCGAGAAAAATGTCTTTGCAGCCTCTTGTTCCTGAAAATCTCAAAGTATTCCAATCGGATGATGCTCGCACACGTTTTCCAAAGTTAGAGGGAGGTATCCTGATCGATTCCACGGATAGGAGTTTAATCTAAAAATTTAGAGATGGAAAAGAAGATGAGACTCGTTTTTTTTTCGATCGAGAAAATGTTTTATCAGTTTCTTGTCTTTGAAAATCTCGGAGTATTTCAATCGGATAGTCCTGGTGATGCGTGCCCACGCTCTCCAGAGTCCTAGGAAGGTATCCCATTTGATTCCACAATCGAAAATTTAATCAATGAACTTAGAGATGGAAAAGAGGACGAGGAACTGGTTTTTTTCGATCGAGAAAAATGTCTTATCAGCCTCTCGTTTTTGGAAATCTCCAAGTTTACCATTCAGATAATCCTGGTAATGCGTCCACACGTTTGCCAAAGTCAGAAGGAGCTATCGTCATCGATTCCACATTCAAAAGTCTAATCAAAAGATTTAGAGATGGAATAGAAGACTAGTATTTCTTTTTTTTTCGATCGACGAAAATGTCTTATCAGCCTCTGGTCTTTGTAAATCTCAGAGTATTTCAATCGGATAATCCTGGTGATGCGTCCACACGATCTCCAAAGTCGAAGGAAGGTATTCCGATTGATTTTACGATTCAAGATCGAATGAAAAAATCCAGAGATGGGGGAGAAGGCGGGTAACTAGTTTTTTCGATAGTGAAAAATGTCCTATAGGCCTTTCGTCTTTGAAAATCTTCTAGTTTTCCAATCAGATAATCCTGGTAATGCGTGCCCACGCTCTCTAGAGTCCTAGGAAGATATCCCATTTGATTCCACAATCGAAAGTTTAATCAATCAATTTAGAGATGGAAAAGAGGACGAGTAACTGGTTCTTTCCGATCGAGAAAAATGTCTTATCAGCCTCTCGTTGTTGAAAATCTTCATGTTTTCCAATCGGATAATCCTGGTGATGCGTCCACACGATTTCCGAAATCGAAGGAAGGTATTCCGATTGATTTTACGATTCAAAATCTAATGAAAAAATTTAGAGATCGGAGAGAAGGCGAGTAACTAGTTTTTTTTCGATCGAATAAAATGTCTTATCAGCCTCTCGTTTTTGGAAAAACTTCAAGTTTACCAATCAGACAATCCTGGTAATGCGTCCACACGATCACCAAAATCGGAGGAAGGTATTTCGATTGATTTTACGATTCAAAATCGAATGAAAAAATTTAGAGATCGGAGAGAAGGCGAGTCACTAGTTTTTTCCGATCGAGAAAAATGTCTTATCAGCCTCTCGTTTTTGGGAATCTTCAAGTTTACCATTCAGATAATCCTGGTGATGCGTCCACACGTTTGCCAAATTCAGAGGGAGCTATCCTCATCAATTCCATATTCAAAAGTCTAATCAAAAAATTTAGAGATGGAATAGAAGACGAGTATTTCGTTCTTTTTTCGATCGAGAAAAATGTCTTATCAGCCTCTCGTCTTTGAAATTCTTCGAGTTTTCCAATCAGATAATCCTGGTAATGCGTCCACACGTTTCCCAAAGTCGGAGAGAGGTATCCTGATGTATTCCACAATTGAAAGTTCATTCAAAAAGTTCAGCGATGGGAAACAAAGCGAGTAACTCATTTTTTCGATTGAGAAACATGTCTTCACAGCCCCTTGTCTCTGAAAATTTCAAAGTATTCCAATCGGATGATCCTGGTGATGCTCCCTCACATTTCTCTTGTCTCTGAAAATCTCAAAGTATTCCAATCGGATGATGCTGGTGATGCTCCCTCACGTTTCCCAAAGTCGGAGGGAGGTAACCTAATTGATTCCACGATTGAAAGTTCAATGAAAAAATTTAGATATGGAAAAGAGGACGAGTAACTGGTTCTTTTCGATCGAGAGAAATGTCTCATCGGCCTCTCGTTTTTGAAAATCTTCATGTTTACCAATGAGATAATCCTGGTCATGCGTCCACAGATTTGCCAGAGTCAGAGGGAGCTATCCTCATTGATTCCACATTCAGAAGTCTAATCAAAAAATTTAGAGATGGAAAAGAAGGCGAGTATTCCGTTTTCTTCGATCGAGAAAAATGTCTTTGCAGCCTCTGCTCTTTGTTAATCTCAGAGTATTCCAGTCGGATAATCCTGGTGATGCGTCCACACGATCCTCAAAGTCAAAGGAAGGTATTTCGATTGATTTCACGATTCAAAATCTAATGGAAAAATTTAGAGATGGGAGAGAAGGCGATTAACTAGTTTTTTTCGATAGAGAAAAATGTCTTATCAGCCTTTCGTCTTTGAAAATCTTCTAGTTTTCCAAGCAGATGATCCTGGTAATACGTGCCCACGCTTTCCAGAGTCCTAGGAAGATATCCCATTTGATTCCACAATCGAAAGTTTAATCAATCAATTTAGACATGGAAAAGAGGACGAGTAACTGGTTCTTTCCGATCGAGAAAATTGTCTTATCAGCCTCTCGTTGTTGAGAATCTTCATGTTTTCCAATCGGATAATCCTGGTGATGCGTCCACACAATCTCCAAAATCAAAGGAAGGTATTCCGATTGATTTTACGATTCAAAATCTAATGAAAAAATTTAGAGATCGGAGAGAAGGCGGGTAAATAGTTTTTTTTCGATCGAGTAAAATGTCTTATCAGCCTCTCGTTTTTGGAAATCTTCAAGTTTACCATTCAGATAATCCTGGTAATGCGTCCACACGTTGGCCAAATTTAGAGGGAGCTATCCTCATTGATTCCATATTCAAAAGTCTAATCAAAAAATTTAGAGATGGAATAGGAGACGAGTATTTCGTTCTTTTTTCGATTGAGAAACATGTCTTCACAGCCTCTTGTCTCTGAAAATCTCAAAGTATTCCAATCGGATGATGCTGGTGATGCTCCCTCACGTTTCCCAAAGTCGGAGGGAGGTAACCTAATTGATTCCACGATTGAAAGTTCAATGAAAAAATTTAGATATGGAAAAGAGGACGAGTAACTGGTCCTTTTCGATCGAGAGAAATGTCTCATCGGTCTCTCGTTTTTGAAAATCTTCATGTTTACCCATGAGATAATCCTGGTAATGCGTCCACAGGTTTGCCAGAGTCAGAGGGAGCTATCCTCATTGATTCCACATTCAGAAGTCTAATCAAAAAATTTAGAGATGGAATAGAAGACGAGTATTTCGTTTTTTTTTCGATCGAGAAAAATGTCTTATCAGCCTCTGCTCTTTGTTAATCTCAGAGTATTCCAGTCGGATAATCCTGGTGATGCGTCCACACGATCTTCAAAGTCAAAGGAAGGTATTTCGATTGATTTCGCGATTCAAAATCTAATGGAAAAATTTAGAGATGGGAGAGAAGGCGAGTAACTAGTTTTTTTCGATAGAGAAGAATGTCTTACCAGCCTTTCGTCTTTGAAAATCTTCTAGTTTTCCAAGCAGATGATCCTGGTAATACGTGCCCACGCTTTCCAGAGTCCTAGGAAGATATCCCATTTGATTCCACAATCGAAAGTTTAATCAGTCAATTTAGACATGGAAAAGAGGACGAGTAACTGGTTCTTTCCGATCGAGAAAATTGTCTTATCAGCCTCTCGTTGTTGAGAATCTTCATGTTTTCCAATCGGATAATCCTGGTGATGCGTCCACACAATCTCCAAAATCAAAGGAAGGTATTCCGATTGATTTTACGATTCAAAATGTAATGAAAAAATTTGGAGATAGGAGAGAAGGCGAGTAAATAGTTTTTATCGATCGAGTAAAATATCTTATCAGCCTCTCGTTTTTGGAAATCTTCAAGTTTACCATTCAGATAATCCTGGCAATGCGTCCACACGTTAGCCAAATTTAGAGGGAGCTATCCTCATTAATTCCATATTCAAAAGTCTAATCAAAAAATTTAGCGATGGAATAGAAGACGAGTATTCCGTTCTTTTTTCGATTGAGAAACATGTCTTCACAGCCTCTTGTCTCTGAAAATCTCAAAGTATTCCAATCGGATGATCCTGGTGATGCTCCCTCACGTTTCCCAAAGTCGGAGGGAGGTAACCTAATTGATTCCACGATTGAAAGTTCAATGAAAAAATTTAGACATGGAAAAGAGGACGAGTAACTGGTTCTTTCCGACCGGGAAAAATGGCTTATCAGCCTCTCGTTTTCAAAAATCTTCGAGTTTACCAATCAGATGATCCTGGTAATGCGTCCACACGTTCGCTAAAGTCAGAGGGAGCTATCCTCATTGATTCCACATTCAAAAATCTAATCAAAAAATTTAGAGATGGAATAGAAGACGAGTATTTCGTTTTTTTTCGATCGAGAAAAATATCTTATCAGCCTCTGGTCTTTGTAAATCTCAGAGTATTTCAATCGGATAATCCTGGTGATGCGTCCACACGATCACCAAAGTCGGAGAAAGGTATTTCGATTGATTTTACGATTCAAAATCGAATGAAAAAATTTAGAGATCGGAGAGAAGGCGAGTCACTAGTTTTTTTCGATCGAGAAAAATGTCTTATCAGCCTCTCGTTTTTGGGAATCTTCGAGTTTTCCAATCAGATAATCCTGGTAATGCGTCCACACGTTTCCCAAAGTCAGAGAGAGGTATCCTAATGTATTCCGCAATTAAAAAATCATTCAAAAAGTTTAGAGATGGGAAAGAAAGCGAGTAACTCGTTTTTTTTTGGAGTGAGAAACATGTCTTCACAGCCCCTTGTCTCTGAAAATCTCAAAGTATTCCAATCGGATGATCCTGGTGATGCTCCCTCACATTTCCCAAAGTCAGAGGGAGGTATCCTAATTGATTCCACGATTGACAGTTCAATCAAAAAATTTAGAGATGGGAAAGAAGGCGAGTAACTCGTTTTCTTCGATCGAGTAAAATGTCTAATCAGCCTCTCGTTGCTGAAAATCTTCAAGTTTTCTGATCAGATAATCCTGGTGATGCGTCCACATGTTTTCCAGAGTCAAAGGAAGGTATTGTGCTTGAATTCACAACTAAAAATTTGATCACAAAATTTAGAGATGGAAAAGAAGGCGAGTATTCCGTTTTCTTCGATCGAGAAAAATGTCTTTGCAGCCTCTTATTCCTGAAAATCTCAAAGTATTCCAATCGGATAATGCTCCCCACGTTTTCCAGAGTCAGAGGGAGGTATCCTGATTGATTCCACGGGTAGAAGTTTAATCTAAAAATTTAGAGATGGAAAAGAAGACGAGACTCGTTTTTTTTCGATCGAAAAAATTGTTGTATCAGTTTCTTGTCTTTGAAAATCTCGAGGTATTTCAATCGGATAATCCTGGTGATGCGTCCACACGATCTCCGAAGTCAATGCAAGGTCAATTTCGATTGATTTTACGATTCAAAATCTAATGAAAAAAGTTAAATATGGAGGAGAAGGCGAGTAACTAGTTTCTTTCGATACAGAGAAATGTCTCATCAGCCTCTCGTCTTTGATAATCTTCTAGTTTTCCAATCAGATAATCCTCGTTACGCGTTCCCACGTTCTTCGGAGTCCTAGGGAGGTATCCTAATTGATTCCACAATCAGAAGTTAAATCAAAAAATCTAGAGATGGAAAAGAAGACGAGTAACTCGTTTTTTCGATCGTGAAGAATGAACCTATGAGGAGTTATGGACAAAACGAATGAGAGTCTCAATGTTCTCATTTTACACAATACCCAAAGATTATTCTCTCTAAATTTCTGCTCGAGGCCCTCCCCCACCGCCCCCCCCTTTACTCATCAACGTGGACAGCTCTGGCTGAAATAGTCTAAATGGACTCGCATACCTCTAAATCCAGAGGATTCTAAAAAACTAAAAAAATATATATTTCATGAGCAGAATACGGAGATCGTTCCAAAAGATGGAGGCCGTGGATGGTGTGTACCCAGCATAACCACTCTGCCCTGACCCCCCCCCCCCTCCCATGGGGTCATCAGGAAAAGGGGTGCAGTACAACTTCTTTTGCCGACCAGAACGTATTTGTCGCGTCAAGATAAGTCGGAAATAGAGTTTGAGACCGGCAATAAGCTCAAGATGTGGTTGCACGCCAAGAAAAATGATTTTATGAAGTTTATTGCCGATCTGCATCGTTTCTTGGAAAAATTTAGACAGATCGACTCAAGTAAATCGATTAGACTTTGGCTCATTCTGAAGTTCTTGTAACAAGCTCAAAAATGACCCAAAGTACATTAGAAGATGTTGCGGTAGACTATAGAGTTATAGAACTGATATAGTTCAGCTACTATTCAATAGATATAGTTGAATAGTAGCTAAACTGATTAAATCATCGAGACAGGGTATAGGATTAGAAACAGGGTATAGGTATGGCATTGCTCTTTTATAATAGTCAACAAGAGGTTGCTTGATGATGGATGGACTATTCCAAGTACTATTTCAAGTTTTCTTGAATTGATTCTTACTCTGTTTTTACGATTAATTTTTCTCACACAGAGTTCTCTACCTAGACTATTCGTATTCCATCTAAAATTAGAAAATTGTATAAGCAATACCCACAGACTGTTGTGAGCCCTCCAACCGAAAGCGAGCTATGATCTGCAAGGATCACTCGCACAATAAAAAAATTGATATTCATGCATTGATTCAATTTTCTGGAGCAAGGCGCCAATGCTGGCGATAAATTTTCGTGTCACTCAGACAAGCACGTAAAAAACTGCAGTACATGATATTACGATTCGTAATATCGTGTACTTAATTTACGAACCAACGGCAACTTTAATTGGTCCAAACGCACTCATATTCGACGAATACCAACACTTCGCCGTGTATGGGGATCACTAATGACACACCTAAATTGTATATGCATTATTTTTCATAGCTGGAAACTATAAAATTCATATCACATTTTTGCATAGCACCACTGTTTATATGTGGGAGTCTTGCACCCCGACTCGCGGTAGAAAAGGTTAGAGGGCATTTGTTGACACATCTGCGTCGAGGAGCAGACGATTTTTCGAGCCTGCTCGGTCGGGGAACGAGTGAAGTTGCGCATGAGCTCGGTGAGCCGAGTGAAGTCGCGCATGAGCTCGCGTCCCAAGAATTTCTCTGCCAACCCTGTTTGGGTTAGAGTTTGCAATTTGATAAGTAAGGTTGTTGGTTCCGACCTCACTCCAAAGTTCGATAATTCAAGTCAATAATTTGAGATTCGAGACGGCCAATCGCGATTATGATTGATTTCCATCTATCAACTCGAGATTCAGTTCGAATTGTGGAAGTATTCGAGTGAAATGAAGGAATTTTCTAACCATCTAATTGATTTGAAAATCATTGGAGCCAAGTCGTTCCTATTTTTTTTGATTTTGACGAATTCTTTACGGAATCCAAATTCGATACTATCACCCATCTT
Organism: Eretmocerus hayati; assembly: GCA_029851415.1. NCBI lineage: Eukaryota > Metazoa > Arthropoda > Insecta > Hymenoptera > Aphelinidae > Eretmocerus > Eretmocerus hayati. Next base: position 167,936,486 of record CM056741.1, read on the forward strand.
CATCCATATGACAATTACGTGAATTAGAAAACAGTGCAACTTTTGTATATTCCATCAAACATTCAGATATAGATATATTCATGTGTTCATTACGTAAGCAAATAGACTTCTTAAATTAATCGTACACTCACAGGGGGAGCACTTAACTTCCGGATCGCCAATCTTCCCCAAAATTTTTTTACGATTTGGTATCACCTAGAATATGAAGAATTCAGAGTAACTCCGTCAAATGGGCCTCCTATTCAAAGTTACAGCCTATGACATTAGCATTGCCCATATAGGCCCATGTTAAAAAGTGAAATATATAGATATACTCGCAATGCTAATGTTTTAGCTTGTAGCTCTGAACAGGGGGCCCATTTGACGGAGTTACTCTGGATTCTTCATATTCTAGGTGATACCAAACTGTCAAAAAATTTTGGGGAAGATTGGTGATCCGGAAGTCAAGTGCTCCCCTTGTCAGTCTGCTTTTGTTCGAGATTAAACTCAAATACGGTCCAAAAATTGTTCTTCTCTCCCTGATCTCATAACGCTTTATATATCGTACGTTGTCTGTTATGATTAATTCCAGACGAACTCGATTCCACACTTTAGACGGTTGATCTACACTGATACAAAAAAGGACCCCGCCATAAATGATAGGATTTTGGCTTTCAGCGAATTTGACTGAATCGGAGATCAATCGATAGAGCTCAAAGAGCCGAACGAAAGTCTCTATTGCCGTTAAGCCCGAAAAATTCTTGTTCTCGAGTGATTTGACCGCAAAGTCACCGATTTTACCGAGATAAAATAGGGTTATGGCACCAATCGAACAATAACATACGTTCGAATTCGCTCGGCTCGTTCCGTATTTTACGATTCAGTAAGACTGATGCAGCAAGAATGTTTGCTTTACATCACGCAATTCAATGATCCTTTCCAAAAAAATCTTCCACTGATGTCACTCTCGCCGGATATTTTTGATGCCTACAAAATCGAAACGCTTTGAAAGATCTCGATAATTCAAACACGGCCAGTGAGGTGTAGTGCATCATCAAGTCAAATGAATATAACGCATTTCACATCAACAAAATACATACAATTAAGTTCACGCCTCCGTGCGAGATGCGTCGAGCATAAAGTGGCGTTTTTCCGTTGGAAGATTGGAAAATACGTCGCTACCAGATCTGGTCGCTACTGTCATTGCAACCCTGAAACAAAGCAGTATGTCTCTTTTTTGGAGTGTTTATCGTTGAAAGTCACGAGATTCTTACTTTTTTAGTTTGCGGGGGTGGTGGGTCCCCACAAACATTGAGAAAAATCTCTATGACTCCTCAGAGAGGTATTCGTCTTAATTTTTGGATGGCGATTGGATTTCGCATCATATCGCACTCGGCTCGAGCACGAGAAAATCGAATGAGGCCTAACTTTATATCGGCCAAGGTCACGAGAGTCTTTTTGATTCTTTTTGGGTACGAAGATTGAGATTTGTACAGATATTTGCGATATTTGAGGCGATGTCGATTGATTTTTGAGAAAATATCTGTTTCCGTGGGTATTCATCAGAAATAAAAACAGTCATTCATTTTGGTGAAAACTCGCGAAGCATCGAACTCTTTTTTCTCGAACAAATTGTGACCTGGAGGGGAATGTGATGGCTCAAAGACTGATGGGAATCGTTTTCAGAAGTCAAGTCAGATTTTGGCGTCGGGATGTGTTATTTTTCCTATTTCTGTTATTATCTTGAGGAGTTCGGTATTCTGTTATTCCCTTGAGAGGATTATTGAACTGCGTGCAATGCTAAGATTCATCAGTCTCACTTAGCCGTAAAATGAACGAGCTGAGCAAATCCGGACGCATACGTTATTGTTCGATTGGTGCCATAACCCTATTTTATCTCTGTAAAATCGGCGACTTTGCGACCAAATCACTCGAGAACAAGAATTTTTCGGGCTTAGCGGCAATAGAGACTTTTGTTCGGCTGTTTGAGCTGTATCGATTGATTGCCGATTCAGTCAAATTCGCTGAAAGCCAAAATCCTATCATTTATGGCGGGGTCCTTTCACACGTGTGGATCATCCTAACCTTACACTTCCTCTTATCGACCGCGGATAACTTTGATCAGGCGTAATGAAATTCCTATGGGAGCCACCACGACGTTCTGGAGCTATCATTACCGTGAAGAATCTCATAAATAGTACTACTGATGCGTCGCTGGACCTGATTCCGCGACCCGTGTAAAGCTGCGCGAGACTAACTCAATCAAAAGAACACAGGCGCGACACAAGCCTATATTGCCCACACTCACGAGATCAGCTGAGCTTTGATGAGTCTATTTGGAGTACGAGATCGAATTTTGCCCATGGAAACACTTATCGCAATAGCTGGATCAGATAGTCGCCTAGGAACTGGACACGCACGCAAATGCGCGGACAAGTTATTGTTGCCCGCGACTCAGTTATCGCACCCGAAATTTCGTTGTCGTCATTTTCTGCAAATACCAACTTTGACGGTTTGGTTGGTAGTCCTTATCACCCTAATGAATATTCTCAGCGTCGCGGAGAATTTTCCGGGCCCCACCGGTGAGGCCCGGAGGGGCCCCCAAAAATTTGTATGAATACTATATATACTTAGATGCCAAAATGATGATTTCCCAGAATGTTTGACTTTCGAAACTGCTGAAGTGCACTATTGTACTCCGTCGCAATCCAGACCGGAATCGCGTCTTCGCTTCCGCAGCAAACGTGTAAACCTAGGGAGACATGATTGGATGAATCTGATATGTATTGGTCCTTCGCGGGCCTAAGGTCGGTCGTCAGATTCGAGTCAATCCAACGATTTGATCTCGAAAAGTTGTATAAGTGTAAAGTATTGATTCATGACACATCTCCACGAGCTACGATCATCTTACATTTACAGTAGCCGGGCAACATGCATCTATACTCTGTCGAACTCAGAGCTGAAAGACTCAATCTCTATACGAGCCAAGGCATCATACGACGATGTTGCACTTCGGGAAAGGATTCGGACGCATTTATAGATATCGGAGGTATGATGCATCGATTTCGTATATTTTTTTTCATCATTCTAACCTAAAAAGGCCGCATTCAAATGCGGTTTTAGGGTTCTCATGATGAAAAATCATTATTGCTCTGTGCTCGCAAGCCCATTTCGGGCGCGGAGGACTTATTTCCCTCGCTTCGCTCGGGAAATAAACTGTTCTGGCACCCGAACTGGGCGTACGCGCCCAGGGCAATGATGTACTATTAATAATTCTTGGTGATGCTATAATTTGGAGAGATAATTTCACGGGATGAGAATATAAGCACTCATGTTCGACAGATGAATTCAGAGGTGGTGGTATCTTGAGTTCTCGGCGATATTCTGGGTATCGTATAACCTAAGGATAAAGGGACATGAAGGGATATATTTCCAAACTTCATCATGCAGTAAATGTTCAATCTTTTATGGTGGGTTGGTAGAGGAGGAGTTATTTGAGTCAGGTCATCTCATGAATAGTTTTCTTCTTGTTTTTGAATTTGGGAACGAAATACTCGCGTAGTCAAACATATTATCCCCAATACGGGTTACTGTGAACATTTTGATAGTAATTTGAATGTTGAAGAATTGTCCGAATAATGGTGTAGTTCCAAGTCACAGGGTTCAAGGGAGGCATGACTCGATATTTCTGAAACGTATGGATAACCTTGAGGATGTTGAGATCAGGGGAAATCCAACGGTTTAATCTATGAAAGCTGTATTTGTGTAGAGTGTTGTCTCATACGATATTTTCCTCGTTCCTACATATCGTGAATCATAAGATTTATCAACTTTGAGATCCCGGACTGATGTATACTGTGTGGAAATCGTTTACTTTCGTGTAATCATCTACGTGTACATGTTAAGGCCAGTCCGTACTGCGTCCGTACTGCTCACTACTCCAGAAATGGCGCCACGGTGATTTGCTTAGCGTAATTTAAACAATATTTAATTTTTGAATAGCTGCAAACACTTCTTGGACTAAATCATTGAGTCAGCGCGCTTCCCAATGAAATTTCGAATCGTTTGAGCTTTATTAGGTCTCAAAACTCGTGGTATATTTTGGGCGATTTGGAAAACGGCAATCGTGCATGACAGCGTGATTCTTATGGTGCGGCAGCGACAGCTCAAGATTGTCGCTTTCCCAATCTCGCAAAATATATCACGAGCTTTGTTTTGAGACCCAACAAAGCTCAAATGATTGGGAATTCCATTGGGAAGTGCGCTGACTCAATGATTTAATGCGAAAAGTGTTTGCAGTTATTTAAAAATCATATATTGTTGGAAAACCTGAATGTACTCCAGTGAGTGTCTGGTTGCGGTTCTGCGCGGAACCGGACTGGCCTCGAAGAATTCATCGGAAATTGGAAGAGAAGTCAGCCTTCTGATTTCAGAAGCAAATATCGACCTCGAAAACCATCATAGATAGTATCAGTACGTTTGATGGATTCTCGAAAATTTCCGTGTGTATAAAAATTAGCTCTCCACAAATTTAAGTTTTGGCAGATTTCAATGAGGCATCAATGCAGCTGCGAGCGATGAGATTGAGAATATGATTCAATCCAAACTCACATTCCTTACAGAGTTGAAATTGCGTTGAATGAAAGTCATTCGGGGATTTTAATTTTTCAATATAAGAGGTGAGTGTGTAATGATTCGAAGACATGAAGGAGATTTCATTTTGATCACGAAGTCGCATCATCTAAGAACAAATTTTTATCTCATACTCGACTAGACAGCATGAGAGAGCTCAAGTTATCAAGGACTCTGGCAACCTTGGCGACCAAGCGACGCGCCACAGCGACGCCAAGGCAGCCTCTGGTATTTTCAGCTTTGCCAGTTTCGTTTGGCTCGCTCAACTTGTATGGTCTAGAATCGATTAATCCTTCTCTATCAGTCACAAAAAAAGGACCAGTGGAGAGGGAAAATTTGTATTTCCAAATTCTTATTCGGACCATTTCGTCAATCCCATGAAGGGTTCAAAAGCCAAGATTCCTCCCCTAATTGTGAAAATAAATTCAAGTACGTTAAATATTATGAACTTCGTATCAAAGTCTGGTCTTCCTCTAAGATTGATGTTCCCCATAGTCTTGATGTACTGTTTGATAGGTAGAAAACTTGAATCGTTCTCTTCTTGTATAACATATAGGTCGATTGAAGCTACCTATCTATCTTTTGATGTACTGTTGTTTTGACAGCTTTGTATCAATGAATGGACGGATTTCACTATACTTTAATCTCTCTTCTGCAGAAGGATGATTCATTATTTTACACTCTCATCGAGTTTTACAGATCAAGTGCTGTTATCGTGATTGGAATATTATATGATACCGTCCGGTGCAAAGTCTGCTATATCCAACTAACAAATGGATGATAACAATTTGGATCATAAGACCCAATATCATATCTCGAAGTACTATTCAAAGTTTTGTTTAAAAGACAGTCGGATCGGATTCTTTGCAAGTGCGGATCCAGGATTTGGGTTTGAGAGGGAGGGGGACGATTATATTGTTGATTGTTTATAATTTTCAGGATTAATAACAAAAATGAAATCATTAACGTCTCAGAACACGTGGATCGATATCAGGTTCAATATGTTTGGGAGAAGGATGTGATTTGAGTATAAAAAGGGTGGGTCGATCGCGTCGCCCCCTGTATCCGCGCCTGATTCTATGCTGATGGACGAGTATAAATAGATGATCCGATATTCATATCGAATAAAATGGGTGAGTACTTGAGCTTATGCGTGACTGCATTTGTGAAATGACTATATATTTTGAAATTATAGATATCTGACATCTGACATAGATATTTGAGTTGATCTTCAACATCAGACATAGGATATTGTACTGAAAATTAATCAGAGGCAGGGGGAGGGATGGTCCGTCCGATTTCGTGAGAACTTCGTCACTGAGATTGAACTCTCTCGCATTTGAAAATTTTCTTCATCGACCATGTTCAGAATAATTCTCGACAAACAACAATACATCATACAAATCTTAAGCTATTGGCGGTTTTACCGTTAACTTCTCATTTCTTATTCTAGAGACTTGTAACCCCAAACTTCATTTGTAAAGTTTGTATCATCTCGTAATTGACAGTTTGATACATGAATTTTGCAGATTTTCCATTCTGTATTGTCAAAATCATCAAGCCGATAATAATCAAAGCAACATAATTTAATTTCGGGGAACCAAGGATAATTCACCATGAAGGAATAAAACTACGATTGGAAATCAAATTTGGGACATACTGGATCATAGGGATCTTGAAATTTTTGGGATTTTATGGCCAGAAAATTTTTGACAAAAGGGATGCCGAATCAAAAAACAAAGATAATTTCTGAAAAATCTCACCAAACGCAGCTGACAAACCAGAGCAAATTAAAGTTGCCCAAGCTATTTCGGAATGTTCGACCCAATTTCACAAAACCTCATTGGCTTGAAGTAAATGAGGAAATTTATGAAATCCAAGCCAAGTTGGAACCCCGCTCAAGCTTGAGAGCAAACAAACTCATTCTCCTTGTCCCACGAGCTTACTCCTATAAGGCCACAAAGAAAAGTAGAGGGTCCAAGTACCCAATATCTCCAAGAATCCTCTTTCATTCGGTGGATTCAAACTGGCTTTCTTCTCTTTTTGCATCGCAGACACGCAAAAGATCAACCCCTTTCAAAGCCCGCATCTCATAGACTTTGCATACATACACATATAGACAGACAGAGAGTCAGAGGTGCATCCCAGGCGCAAAAGTAGGCTCGTGGGGTTAATAACTCTGGGTGGCTGCTGTGTTGGGAGACGCACCTTTTTCGCGCAGCCCTGTACTCAGAGTATACATATAGCGTCGCCTCTGTGTCCGCGTCCAGCTGAGTGTTGGCCCGTTTTCCATTTGCCTCGTATACACTACCACCACCACCACTACTACTAAGGTACAGCGACGAGCTCAGAGGGCGGCTTGGTGGCTGTGACTGGCGCAAGCTCAAGCTCAGTAGTTCGTGCAACCCTCAACCAGGCAGGCCGGTTTTGCTCTCTCGGGGAGCTCGTGCAACGTGACAGTTTCGTGAGGATGTGCCGGGTGAGATATTTTCCCAGAATTTGTTGTTCCTGTTGTTAGTGCAAGCTCTGGTTTCCTGAAAAAACGGTGCTGTGGAAAGTGAGTGCGCCTGGCCTTGAAGTGAGCTTTCTGTGAATGATTGAGGTTTGAAAATATTTTACAATTATTGTAGCTGATGAGAGAGGTATGCGGGTTGAAACGGTTCTGTTTGTTTCCTCGAGAGAAATTGTTCCTTTTCAGACCCCCTGGCTTGCAAACGTAATGCTGGGTGGTTTTGCTATGCTCTGCTCTGTTGTTGACTCGAACTTGCCGCAGACGAATTTAGTATTGCCGACGCCACCGCGACTTAATTAACCCTCTTCCATATGTAAAGGATAAAGCCGGCGCCGCGCGAGAAAGTCGTATCCGTATAGCCAACCGGCTCTTCTTGTAGCCAGAGTTTTCATTTGGAATGGAGTTCCTTCTCCCGGAATCCTACGCTTATTCTACTTCCTCAGCTGCGTTGAAGTTGAATGGGTTTTGGAATTTGTATTTATCGGAAGGCGATATAGTTTCGGAATTTCATTCGGCTTGATTGAAATTTCATCTCCGTAGCTGTATTTCTTATTTTTCTTTTGCGTTATAGAAGTGTGAATGTTACCGATTAGGAGAGATATTTCTGGTACTGCGACGGGAATTTCACAAATAAGTTTCTGAAAATTCTTGTTTTTGAGGAATTTTCTGTATTCCGGGACACTTTCAATGGAACTCGAGAGTTCAGCCCTTGCTATAGAAATACTAACGGAGTTTTTGTACCGATAGATATTGGAACATGTGAACGATTGGCATTCCACGAGAGTTCGTATGCGGGTGAAAATTTTAGTTTGGAACTCCTTCTGACTTTCTCGCAAAATTATTTAACAAGTGTTCGAAAGAGCATTCCTCGAATATCACGGGAATAGAAAGTCATAAGTGACTCACGCTATCATCTCATATAGATTCGTCTGACTGATTTGATCGAATTATTGTGGCATTGTTGTGTATTATAATATTGTGATAAAGCTCGGCCATATCAGTAATGAGCTTGGCAAACTAGAATTATAAGCCCAGAATAGGATGTATCATCTCCTTTGTTTTCTTTTATTTACTAGTTATCTGTGAGATAACGTAGAATTGCATCCATCCTCGCTTCCCGAAATTAGATTAGACTTGAAGAAAGTGTTGCCAGAATAATCTTCAAAGTGTAACAAGAAGCTCCCGGGCCACTAATTGATTCAGGATATTAATTGATTTGCTCACAATCATGATGAAAATTTATCACCCTAGCCCTCCCTCCCAAGAAGCATGAGACATGAATGATTGAGAGATTCTGAGATTGCATGATCAATTTAGGTGGGAGGGGTGGTAAATGTGTTGCCTTAGCGCAGCCTTGTGTTCCCATCGCCTTATCAAAAGTTACGACAATGGAGCCACTCTATTATCTCAATTTGGCTTGTATGTGTGCAGCTTCTGAAGTTCTAATGTAACAAGCAAGAACTTATAGACGACTAAAATTTTTTTCCAATCGTCGCTCGCTTATGGGTAAACCTATAGCAGATTTATTGTCCAATACCATCCTTAGATGATTGATACTTCAAAAATATCTCTCTTTACCCGTGTCATCTTTGAAGAATTCTCTGAATAGTCTATGACCTGACTGAGAATCATTCATCTCTTCTCTTGGAACAAACTATCAACTCTTAGGAAGAGCATTAGATGTGTGGAACACTGATCTCGATGAAATTCTGTGAATCATTATGTTTCGGTGAGAAATAAAAGTATCTCTAAAAGTGTACTCCGGTGGGCCTCCTATCCCGAAATACAGCTATAAAGATCAGCACTGTCAGTATATCTGCATTACCGCGGGAACTTACCCGAAACCGACTCAAAAATAGACGAGAGACAAAAGTGAACTTCTGGGCTTGTGAGGTGGATTTTTCCATCACAAATATCGCCTATGTTGTGAATCAAATCTAAATAAAATAGAAAGTCGAAAGTACTTTTTGCGTGTTCAATCCCATGAGAGCTCAGTTCGAGTTCGCGATTTGGCTACGGAAATGACAGGTACGGAAACGACATTTCGTGTTTGATCAGTAAATACGAATCGAAGAATTGACGAATGGCTTATTCCTTCTAGCGCGGTCTTCTGATCACCAAATTCTTGTAGAAAGTCGGACGAAAATACAGATTATCGATGTCTTAACCTTGTTGCGAGATGGCTACAGAAATGACACGCTCATTCACCGCGGAGTTCTTTCGGAGAAGAGCATGGCACCCCGTCTCGGAAGTGAAGTCATGGATCCATTTTGCTTCTATCACTCATTTTGTCTATCAATAGGATGGAAAATACGGCTGTTTAACGAGTCAATTGAAATCCTTTAATTCGACGACGTTTCGGAAGCTAATTTGCCTCCTTCTGAAGGTCTAAAGTACAATATCATAACAGCCAATATTTTAGGTAGAGTAATATACATATATATTAGGGTGTGCCTTATTTCCCAACTTTCGATTTTCCACGATACCATCGTGAATTTTTGATCTTCGATATAAAGAAATGAGAAAAAACTTTTGCCGCACTCTGTGCGACGTATCCTGCTTTGCCGCTCGAACATCATTTTAACATTGAAATCCCAATACTGAAAATTTCGCCACCCTCCGTGCCTCTGGGATTATTGTGATTCCTCACGGCCCCTCTTGGACCGTGAAAAATATCGAGATACACTATTTCAACGTAAAATTTAACGAGAAACACGATAAAACTGTCAGTTCTGAATTTCAAAGTGACCCCGGCGTGATATCAGTAATTCTTCGGAAGAATCACTAATATGAAGCCGGAGTCAATTTGAAACTCAAAACCGACAGATTCATCGTGTTCCTGGTGAAATTTTACGTCGAAATTGTGTATCTTTATATTTTTCATGGTCCAAGAGGGGCCGTGAGGAATCACAGTGATCCCAGAGGTACGGAAGGTGGGACGAGCGAAGTTTTCAGTATAGGGTTTTCAATGTTAAAATGATGTTAGAGCGGCAAAGCAGGATACGTTGCACAAGGTGCGGCAAGAGTTTTTTCTCATTTTCTCATATCAAAGATCGAGAATTCACGATGGTATCGTGGAAAATCGAAAGTTCGGAAATAAGGCACACTCTGATATACATGCATGTTTACATCCGAAGATGCATCAAGTGTATGTCAGTACATCTATATACTTTGTAAGGTTCATGATTAACTATCAATTGCCTGCTGAATTTCATTAAAAATGCGTGAACAATCATCTTTCAAACTTTAGTCATCAATTAATCATTCATTCCGAATTGTCTCTCAATTATGAATCCATGGAAATGAATAATGAGTTTGTAAAATGGACGTGCTTTTGAGTTACCTAAATAATTTGAACATCATACCATGTACTTTCACGCAAACACAGTAGGATTCAGGCAAAATATGATTCATCTCCATGTCGAATACCGAATTTTTTCACCGGAACACTTTAAAAAATGTACCTTCACTTTTCTTCACTTTTGACACTCAAGGATTGAATAAACTTCTTCTTTTTTCATGAATTGCACTGAAAGATTTCTCTGCACATTTCTGGTGAATAGTCAACATTCAATACTCATCGATCGATCTATTGATCAATACTCACCGAGTCTATCTAACAGCTGTTTGATGGTTTGAAATGAGAGGATCAAAATGTGCCCATGAGCGAATGCTTACAAGTTGATAGGTGCTCTCACGCAACACATCTCGTTAAAACCGAAATTTTGGCGCAAATTCGGAGACACAATGTACACACAGCGTCTTTGGACGAGTAAACGAATTGGTTGCGACTCTAAAACTGATGGAACATCTCCAGTACACGTTGCAATTTGATGCCTTTTTGTGAGGGAATCGTTCAGAATCCGTACATCTCTATACCGTGAACTTGAAAGCTCAATTTTGGAGTGCGGGCATGCTACGGAAATGACAATTAAACCTCCAGTTCGCAATTTTCGACCCTTAAACCTCAAGATATGCCACTTCTGACTTTTTGCTCAGAAAGAGCACGAAAAAATTCCCAAAAAACGTGGTTTGCACAATCGATTAAGAACGCGTAAACGCAGCAATAAGCCGAGACACAGTGGGGACAAGTTTCCACCGAACTACTCATATCGATATGTGTTATTTTAACATGGGTCCATATGGACAATGTTAATCTCCCTAGCTGTATCTTGGGCTAAGGGGTCTATTGGACTTAACCCTTGCAGATACCTACATTCTCCACCAAAAGAAGATGATATCCAGATCTTTATCAAGATCCCTGTTCCGCAGGTCTGATGCTCTCCTTATCAGTCGGGAAGGGAGATCAATTTCTCTTGTAACGCCTTACCAAGGATCACCGTGATAAATCCGAACCTTGGTAAATCGTAATCTTCTCTGAATAATTTCGAAATTCCAGAGAATTCTGAGAATAGCTATTCGTATCATTGAATAAATCGAGCGGAAATGGAGCAGATAATGACTGATGATTTTGAGAGTTCATTTTGAATATGAGTGAACTTGGAACAATCATTGGTCAATCTTTCTCTCATTGACTTTTTGTTGAGTATCTCTTCCTTAGGAACGTGATGCAGTGTGACAGATAGAATACTCACCTAAAGTGAATTATGTTATCATTAAAGAATGAATCATATCTTCTAATATAAAAGCGTTCATTGGCTCAGCCAGTATAGAGGACTTTGCCTTAAGCGGGCTGAAACAATGTGCTCTAGGAGGCGTGACTTTGGATCTAGGTTGAATCACTCATGATTTTTTCCGAGTAACTCAATCGAGGATGCGAATTCTTGCATCCCGACAAAAAAGATAATCGAATGCTTCGAGTGCCGAGCACTCGGATAAAAATTTGAATGAACGATTGGGCTTTGATGGAAGGGTTGGTGGTGTCCTTGTGCAGTCGTGTCGAGCGTTCAATTTTGCTATGACTGTCATTGTCAGTCCAGAAAAGACAACGAAGGAACCGAATGGCTGACATAGAATTGATGAGATCACTGATTACTTTGTCAAGTTAGATCAAGCCGGTAAATATGGGCTTGCAGGAAATGCAGACCGTGCTCGAATAAGGCCGCGGTGATACTCGAATTTTCGTAGCATTTCTCTGGTGGAGCCCACTGAAAATTGTGCATTCACCTTAGAGCAAGAAATTGGAAACGACTAAAAACTGGAAGATATGCCAATAGCCTTCCCGCTAAGGTGGTGGGGGTCTAATAAATAAAGACTCGAAAGAATACGTTGAAAATTTAATACAGAGCAATATCTTTCAAAATATCTTTGTATTGGATTCATAGCTGAGAATGCATACGGTTAGTACTCCAACTGGGCATGCGGAATCTTTCATTGATTCTTCAGGACTCTAAAGAAAATAATGAAAAGTCAACCTGGCATATCTAGAGTCACAAATCGAAAAGACGTATCTCAAATTGTTTTGGACCGAATTGATTGCCACAGCTCATGAAAAGAGATCCCAGATAGACCTGTATGAAGTATTTCATTGATATTTTTCCAGATTATCTACGAGAGTAGGCTGAATTCATTCAAAAATGTTGCTTGAACGGAAGCCAACGTCTCGAAATTTATCTCCAGTGGTTAAATCGCTATTACCACATTGAAATAGGGCCTCATCTTGGGCTACATGGTCTTTTCTACTTATTTCAATTGATTGATGGAGTAATACTGATTTAGTGAAAAATGATCTCCTGAATTGAGGAAACATTCCCGGAAACATCTTCAAACTGTATGGATTGCTAAAAATTCTCAAGAACGAAGTCCCACACGGGTATTCTCCAGTTTTTGCTGTGGGCATGCGAAAAAAGCCTCTTTGGGAAACATTTACTATTTCAAGGTGAGTTCAGGTGCATCCCGAACGAAGCGTCCGAGAAAAAAGATGGATTTCCCCGGAGGCTACGTGGTTAAGGTTAGATCGTTTGAGCGCCTTTGCGATTAGCCTGACAACCTTGGCCTTCGGGATAGTCGGCAACAGGTGGCGGTTCAGGCGATGGCGCTTCTCTATGAAACTTGCTGAGTCCTCGCTTTCCTCTTCGACCTGGTCGTGGGGATTGGCCTTCAGGCAGATACGGAGTAGGCTGGAATTGCCGCGGTCCGAAAATAGCTCCTAGAACTTGGCCCAAATGAGAGCAAAGTGGTGTAGCAAGCCTATCACTACACCTCGGCGTTCTTCAGAATGTGTTCTGCTACTTAAACCTTGAAGGTATCGTCACTCGGTTGCCATGCGTCAGAAGCGTTCCACGCACTATTCTGGATGAATCATGCCACGCCGTTCCTCATACCCAGCTTCAGAGTACTCAAGTGGCATCAGAAATGCTCCAGCCTTTCTGATGCCACTTGCACGTTTACGTTTTGCTTATCGTTTAATAAACTCACAGGCTTGTTAATGAATTCATATGGGAAAACTGGCCCGTCACGCGCGATCAACCTTGGATGAACCGGAGTGAATGACTGAGAGGTTTGACTGTCATAGACCGGAATTATCAATCTAGACAAACCTAATTGATTGGCAGTGACAAACCAGATGATTTTTGGTTTGTATTTTTCGCATACAGAAGAGATGCATGAGTTTGTTATTAAATAATCTTATCAATGAGCTCAGAACAAATGTCATTGTCAGTAATTTAACGTCTCAGTCTCAAGACCTCTCCCATGGCAGCAATGAAACTATTCAAACCACTGAGGCAAACAGTATAAAGTCAAGAAAAGGAGAACTAATCATACTCTTAAATTCTAGTGGTCTTATGTTGAATGGCGTCTTGCTCTTGTGCTCTACCACTACCCACTCGGCTTCAACTTGCGCGCGCTTTTGATTAATAACGAGCCCGAACTACAGGAAAATGGTGGCCGGTCAAGCGCGCACCCAACAACCCCTTCCCTCTCTCTTTCTCCTTTGAGGGTCGAAATTCTCACGGAAAAGCCCGCAAGTAATCTCGAGCCCGCGCTCCAAATCGCCCGGCTGAATAATTCATACAGCCTAATACGGCCACAGCTACCATCACCCCTGAACAACCCCGAGCATCTTCAGATCTATACACAGTACCACCAGTAAAGGTTAAATACGAGAAACTAGATAGTATCTGCAATAAAACCAGAGTACTGTATCTTCAAGAGGGCCGTGTCATCTGTACAAACGATCCTGCTTTTCGCCCCCAATGCAGGCCTTTTCATATTTAAGCATATAACCTCACCTCATTTGGACTGCAAAGCTTGATGAGCTTTTGCAGAAATGTCCCTGCGGCAGTGATGCACCAATACCTCGTGGATCAAGTATATATGAGTAGGTTTAGATGTGATGGGGATGCAACCATCACCGCAAAGCTGTAGAGAGCTTTGGGATCTGGTCGATGCGGTCGTCCTATCTATCCCTCTCAGCAGTCGACCGAATGGATATATGACTTATCGACGATGCGGACTCGGCGAGAGATTATTGAGCCGGAGATGATTCGTGGAATGGTATTCCGAGAGGCGCGGAGAAGTAGCTAGGATAGACCAGTTAGCTGGTAGGTCGTATGATATAGCTGTAGTAGACCTCATCTGAGGCCTTGGATGTATATGTGTGAATGGTAGAGAGCAAGATGAGAGAGGGATCAGAGATCAAACGTGCTCTCGGGTCCAAGTAATTATCGGGGTGTAAATTTGAAGCCTCCTAATACCTGCTCCGTCACTGGAGACTTTTCAAGGGAAATTACTATCTTCCTCTAATATGCTTGACATCATGAGAGGTGAAAGTGCACCGCTGTGAAGGAACATTACAGTCCATGAAGAGTGTATTTGAGGGCGCTCATCGAAGGTCTCACCGAGCGGTCGAAGAGGTGAAAGTGAAATAGAAATCGGGTGAATTTTCAAGGTTGTTTGATCGAAGAATGAAAATATGGGAGAGTACTTCTCGAAAAGTTACTTATTCCTTACATTCAGACTTTCCACGTCGGAGAAATAGTTTTCGAGTGAAAAAATATACTGTCGAATTTGGTAACTTTGGCACAGTCGGTGCAACTTTGGAATACCCCTGAAAAATAACTTACAAAGCTGCGTTGGGCAAGGTAAACGATTCTATCGCTCTGAAACCTATCCTCCCTTCTTGGCACACGAATGAACAATGTGTTGAGCCACCGTAGATCCCGCGAGAATGATTGTGGTTGATTATTGGAGCTCTTTTCAAAAATTCTGATTTAGCAGCGATACGCCAGTGGTCCACTGACTAGGAGAGGTCATCACATCCGGATCACGGATTTGGCTGAAACTCTGGAAATAGTCTTCTTTTAGTGTCAAAAGATGAAACCCAAAATTATAGCCCCTAACGCTCAAGCGTTTCCGAGCTATAACCGAAAACATTAGCATTGCCCATATGGGCCCATGTTAAAAGTCATACATATAGGTATACCTGCATTGCTAATGTCCTTGGCTGTAGCTCAGAAACGCTTGAGCGTTAGGGTCTATAATTTTGGGGTTCGTCTTTTGGCACTAAAAGAAGACTATTTCTAGAGTTTCAGCCGAATCCGTGATCCGGATGTGATGACCTCTCCTGGTGAGTATACCTGTCAAGAACTGTTCCGGAAGGAACCGTGCGTGGAAAATGCTACATTTTGACCACTTATATCACCATATTGCAGGAACAATCGTTCTAATGAGATATTTAGAGCATTTGGAACTTATTCGAACAAGGGCGGATCCAGAAAAGATTTCTGGGGGTGGGAGGAGGGAGGGGGAGATTTCAGTCAAAAATTGATGTTGTATGATTTATTGACGTGGAATTGCATATATCATGACCGAATCATCTACTGACCTTCTCAAACGTGTTATCCGGCATAAAAATGCATATCCCTCGTGCAGGAACATCGGAAAGCCATGCATTTTTCTTTCATTTTAAAGTACATGAAAAATGTCAACTATTCACGGGAGGATTATACAGGGATTCCATTTGAGTTTATCGAGACTTTTTGCGAGAGAAAGTTGGAGAGTACCTTTTTTCGATTTTTTTTTGCTACAAAGACAAATCTGGTGCATTTTTTCCGAAAAAATGATTCGAACCAATAATGTGTATTTTTGACCTCAAAATTGCCAAGGAATCCATTAAACATGGATTTTACAGGCTTGGGGCAAATTTCAAGAGCATTCATGAATATATGCTCAGAAAACCGATTGCTACGAAAATACAACAAAGTCTAGAACTTCGGTCCACTACAACTTTTCAATTAACCTCACTCCGGTCGCAGAATACGCGTTTTTAGCAGGGAAAGTTTGGATTGCTCATTTTGTAAGTAGTTTTTCGACATCAGCGTATTATTCCCTCTCCATATGAAGAAAACCCCTGAAAGTTTTATTTTTTGTCGATGAACGAAATTCCGTTATAGCGGTGATAGTTCATTGGGCCAATTCGAGAAATGTGCGTTTCACATGTATTTTGAGTGGCATCCTCTTTCGCCCACCATAAGGATACGTTTTGGTTTTGTGCGGAAAAAATTTACATGCACATTTAGACAACCAAAACACACATCTCAGTGCAACCTGGGCTCCTAAACCGCTCGAGCAGATTTGGTCTTATTTTCAGCAACTCTTCTCGATGAGAAATAACTCAACATTTGTTTCCTGATTTCGTGACTCTCGTGAGTTGAAATTCATATTTTGATCTCAGATGAGATTATACGAGCAAGGGATGATCATACTCGCCGAGTTAGACTCGTTTAGAAAAGAAGAAGTCAGCAAGGGGGGGGGCGGTAATTGAATTTACCTGAAATTCCTTACAAGAATGGAAGACCTCTCGGATTCTGTCAATAATGACGAATGGTGAATAATATGGTGACCCCACTAAGTTTTGTCGTGGAAAACTATTCTTCATAATTTAGGCAAGGTAACTGGATTCAATTTCAACTACCTGCCTATACTCTCATTCATGAGGTTTAGAGAATGTTGATGCGTGATCATGACTGTTCAATAACAGATTGATTGCTCGCATTCCAAACAAGTATCTGTAAAATCAATCTCCACGAAGCATCAAACTGGATGAAACTTCACATGGTACAATAAATTCCAATAGAGCACTACCCGTGGGTATGAATCGCTTTCAATGCCCGAAATTCGCTCTTGCAGACGGGAATCACGCGAAGTAACATAAACTCAGATTACAGAGTACGATTTACATACACCGAACATCAAATCTTGCTTACGTTCATACGATTTGCGTAGCACATCAGAGGATTGATTCGGCACGTATCGTCGCGGTTAGTTACTTTTGGGTCGATGCACCAAAGATTTGAATCAATCGCAGCCAGTCATTGGCTATTCAAGAGAGAATCTGAAAGCTTTTGGAGCGCCGCGGGAACATGTAAATTCAAATCCGGCCTAGCCCCGTGAAATTTCGCGACCCCAATTCTTCGGACTGGTGTATACATTCTCTAGCACTACAACTCGCACACTACGACTATCTCTTGCATTTGTATTCGTGTTGCTCAAAGCGTACTGTGGCTATTTGTTCCGAGGGTAGAGTAGTGCCAGACCAGTGGTAGCACTGGTGTTACCACAAACTTCCAGGTTAGCAATGTCAGCCAAGCTCAAAGTCGTTTCACGTGTTTATGATGAGGGCGACGCTTTTTTGGGGAGCGGAAATGACATTCTCTTGGAAGTTGGTAGGATGTACGAGGTCAAAAGTGTTATGAGGATGTAGTTGTGAGTGAAAATATGTCGGTACACGAGAGAAAAGTTTCGTTGGGGAGATGTAGGAAACGGAAATTCAATGTTGACTCAGGGTTGCTATTGACTGAGATAACAAGAAATAGAACAAATGAATAAAAGAGGTTGAAATAAAACAAAAAGAAGACGGGGTGGAGCTCTTTGTCGTTGAGTCTAAAGTACGAAGAAAAGAAATACACGTCATTCTGAGTTTTTTGTGGACTCAGAAACTTGTGAAAAGATTTTTCTGACATCTCCTTCAGGAACTACAATCTGATTGCAACTTTTTAGTTCCATCCCATAACACTACTCCATATCTATCAAAACCAACTGAGATCGGAAACCTTTGCAAAATGAAACCGACGGCGTGGTTTGCGTCTGTAAGATAACCATGGACTACTAAGGGGCACCAATGAGGTATTAAGTAGTAGCAGACGACTTTGGTCAGACACCAAAAAAATTTCAAATCATACTAAATGCTTGAATCGGCGTATGCGATCTATTTTAATCAGCACAGTTTGCTGATATTAGTGACATAGACAGATATGAGAATTTCTGATATCAAACTATTTACCTTCAAGGCACTTCGCAATTTGAGTGTCGCAACTTGGAAGATTGTTAATGGAGAATTCAAATACATAAAATGAGATGAGATATGAAAAATTTTGCACTCTACGCTGAGGCTGGTGCGTTTCGCCTTTCCTCGATAGATCCGGCTCTTCAGGGGGACTAAAGGGATCTGTCAAAAATCTCCATCAAAAATCCTTCAAGTTGCGACACTCAATTTGCGAGGTGCTTTGAAGGTACGTAGTTAGAAATCAGAAATTCTCATATCTGTCTATACCACTAATATCAGCAAACTGTGCTGATTAAAATTGATTGCATACGCCGATTCAAGCATTTGATATGATTTGAATTTCCCGCGATGGAGTTAAGTAGTTCACATTGCCACCAAAAAAATTTTGTTAAAATTCAGTTTACCTAATACGTATGTATAGACTTACTTCAGACTCAGATATTTTCATTTTCACAGGAGATTGCTTGATGAGTAATTCAAATTTGATTGGCGGGTGATAATTGGGTTTCGAGAATACCTAGTGTCCGAAATCGATTTCAGAGCAAATAGAATCATTTGGATGCTACTTAAGAGAACTGTTTTGCGTGTAATTGACTTCTGACTCAAGTTCGAGTAACGCGAGACGAGGAGATCGAATAAAAGACAGGGGTCCCAGAAGAAGGTGGGTGTTCAATGATTCTCTGTCTCAGCGTCAAGTTGCTTGGCTATTTGATTTTATCGATAATTATCAACTGCTTCTTTGTTTCTTCGTTATGGGTCTTGGAAGAATGATCACTCTGTCCTAGATTGAGAAGAAGGAGATCGTCTTGATCAAATCTTGTCAAATGATAGCATTGACCCAAACTGATTGAGGATGTGGTTTTTCATCGGTTAGTCTCAGTGGTCTGTCCATCCAGGAAAGAATATCCATCACCTGAATTTCAAAGAATCCGATATTGGTTGGACGATGATTTCTCTAGTATGACTCCCTTCTAGATATCATCACATTCAGGTAATCCCTGTGTTCAAATCGATTTTTGTGAATAACTCGTGTGTATTCAGTAGTGAGGTCATTCAAATTTCACCCTCTCAATTCTTGTGATAGCTATGAGTTATCTTTTTTCTAAAATATGCAAGAACTTTGTAGATTTTGTCATTTTTGTTCGAAGCTCCAATTTTCTCTGTGACGAGTTAGATGGCTGCCTCTTGCTACACCGAAACAATGTTGAAGCCACAGGGATGAATATTTTGCTGGACAATTCCATCGTCGTTGTAGACTGAAAAGCTAGTGATGAAACTTACTCTTGGGCAAGATTTGATAATCTTGGGTAACTGCATCTAGTCTATCGTTTCGGGAATTCTGCAGCCTCGTGCGATCACGTTACCGACTTTTGAGGTCGAATTGGATCTTGGGAAATCCTTGAGCCCTACCATTTTGGCACTCCAAAATCTATGAAAAATATCACCCCTGAAATAATCGAAACCCGTGGGTTGTTTGTCAGTCACCCATCGACATTTTTGATCCATGTTAGGATCGACCAAACTTTGGGATTTTCTTCTACAATTCAATCTAATTCACGCACATTCTTTTGGAACTCCGTAACACCTTGTCTTCTCACGACGATCTTGTTATTTCTGATTTCTTCGAACACACGGTCAAAACGTGCTTCGAAAATACATCATCGAATGATGGACTACTCATCCAAGATCTCTAGAAACCACGTACTCATGAATAAATTTAGCTTGGCGTAGCAGAGTCCAACGAAAAAGCCGCAATGATCCAAGAATTTCTCATATTTGAGCTCGGTCACGAAAAAGTGGCACTCAGATTACTCTCCTCCAAATCCACGTACGATATCGTCTGCTCATGCACATACTGTTGGGGATGTTTCAACCACTGCAACTCACACACACATACATATGTGTATATATATTTGCATACATCTGGCAAATCGCGGCGTCGGTGGTATCCAAAACGAGCCTCCGAGTTGGCACGTACGTAAATTCGTATGAATATGCATGTGTACGCATGCGGGTGACGGCTGGGCTCTTCTTTTCCTATATCCTCTACCCCTCCAGATAACATACATTCTCTCTTCCCTTGAATTTCTCTGTATGCATGCCATGCCTCTTCATATCTCCGAGGCACAGCTTGAAAGCTCTTCGATGTCAACCATTAAAGGGTAATTTGTGGTTTGACTGCGGCACATTTATCGCCCGTCTTATTCTTGAATGACATTCATATACCTATACATATATGTACATGCACATATATGAGAAGTGCTAAAGTCGAAGGGCGTGACATGACTTAGAGCCGGATTTTGCCGATATGAACAATCGCGCAAGCGACCCACCGCTCGTCGTAGTCGTCGTCGTCTCTCCCCGTTTTCTCATTTTTCTCTTAGTGGAGTGAGACTTCCTCCGTGCCAGTTCAAATCGGAGCGAGAAAAGGTGAGAAGGTTTCTGTGACATTTTGTGATGAAAATTGTGATTACTGAGAGGGGTGGAATCTTTGGGGAATTTTATTCCAGTAGAGTTTCACTCGATGACAAAGGATGAAGATAGTACGAAGAATTTCCAAGTTTTGAGGTGTGTGTATGTAGGGAACCGATGATGTACCTTTTTTCAATGATCTTGAGTTTTATCTCATTGCTTTTACTAAGGGGGAATTCAAATGACAGCTTGGATCCTAGTGAGGGACCTGGGTCTCCTACTGTCTTGAGTTAAGACCTCAATTAAAAATTCAATTATGAAATACTTGTCCAAGTTTTGAACTGCAGTGACTGCTTGAAGAGGAATATATTTCATTAGAAAACAGCGCACATTATAGTCAACGTATTTCGCTCACAATCGTTTCCATAGAATCAAATAATCTGCAGAATTGCCGAAAATAGCATGTCATTGAAATAATATGAGTTCATAGTTTTTTGACTTTTTTTTTGAACCAAAACGATATAAGTTCATCCTTTCTCGAAATTTTCCGATCTCACACAGTGAGACTTGATTTTCTCCTCTACTTTCTCCGGTTCAGAATGGTATGAGTCCACTTCAGAAAAAATGATGGACTCATAATGTTCTGGTCCGGGGAAAAATTGAGAAAATTTGGTGACCGAAACGATACAAGTCCATTTTCTATTGTAAGATAAAGCGTAAAAAGTCTAAACAATTGGAAATTAGCACGCCTCGTGCAAGAAATGTCATAATAACATACTCATTACATGTGACTCCAAAATAGTTGAGCTCTACGGTTATAGGTGTCATCTTTAAAGATTGGAAGAAAAGTTATCTCTCAAGTTCCATCGAGACTAGTGACCCGCATGCTGGTTCTCTCTATCGAGAGAAAGAAAACATAGAATTTTTAGAGGGCTGAGATGCTCCGATATCCCCTCATTTCCAATAAACTTTCTCAGATTCGTCGAATCATGCTTATTTTAATGCGGTAGAAGAATTGGAGTCCCTCAGTACTTATTCTGATATCAGTAGAAAAAATATTGACGAGGCTTATGAAGGCCTGGAGAACAGAATGTAGTGAACCCTCTCTCCTTCCAATATTTCGAAGCATAAGAAATTCGAGATTCCCAAATCAATATGGGATTTTATTTTATCAAATCCAAAAACATCGAAACTTGGTATTTCAAAAATAATCAATTGTACCGATCAAACAATATGTTCATGATTATGAAAAATTGAGACGTAATCTTATGTCAATGATGTCACACTTTGGTGATAGAATTCATCGCTTGGATTGAAAACCAGTCAGTTGAATGTTTAAGGTGCAATTAGACTCCTCAATAGGGAGACCCTTGAATCTCTCAAGAAATAACAGAATTCATAGACGGGCGATAGAAGGTTATGGATTATTCATAAGGATATAGCATCCTAGCTAGCGGTAGTTGTTGGTCAAAGAGATCAGTCTGCACTTTACTCCGTAGAATCATGAATACAAACCTCAGAGAGGGTAAGCCTCTCAGATCTCTCTTGGACTGGAAAATCTACGAGCCTCATCACTTTGTTCAGATGCTTCTTTATTATGTTCATTGTTGAAATCTGTGTACACTGAGTGATCTTGAATAGAGCCAACCGTAAGCCGCACGTCATTGTTCAGTTTGGAAATAGCTCTTGACCCTTACTGCTTTGGTATAATGGCATCAAATGCTCTATAATGGCAATCGCATGATACTGGAATCTCGCTTTCCACTCCACCTGTGACCACTTCAATACATCATCACAATGGAAACCGCTTTCAGCTCATACTGTACAAATTCTCAATCTACTTGGGAGTCTCCACAATGTTTGTAATCTATCATCTGGGAAAATGGTTGATTCGAATGAGTGCCATTTTATATTCCTTCTCCTGAATGTAATTCCACATATGATTGTTCACTTTTATTAGAACGCCTCGAATCTTGAATTCAGAATGGTTTTTGTTTCCATCCACTGAATTTCAATATTATCCATAGGAACACTTCAACATTGAGATTTTGTTCAATCAGGTCTGCCAAGTATTCTTTGTATTTGGTCCAACACCAGTACTCAAAATGATATTCATCTTGAAAGGAAAAGCATCTAGATACTCCTTCTACAAAGAAATTTTCTTTCCCTTTGGAAACACCTCCCTGATTGCATTACGGCTTCATCTAGTTAGAATTACAGCTCGCGTGTTGCTTTGCCGTAAACTAATTCCACAACTTGATCACAAAAGTCGATCGTGAAAACATGGCTAATGGAATTGCCTCGGTCATGAAGATAAAGTTTTGTTCAATTTATCGATCGTAATATCGTGAGTGCACACCTGCAAAGTCGATAATGGTCAACTGAAATATCAATTGAATTGAAGGATAATACTCATCAACTTGGCTCTGAAGTTTGATCATTTCGTCGTCAAATTCTTCACTGAAGTCTCCATTATTTGGTGATCAAAATGATAATGTAATGTGGCTGGCTATTTCGGGAATTTGGAGACCTGAAGTGATGGAAATTCATGATATCTCGATCTTCTAGAGTTCTTGGAAGAAGGGGAATAGAGATTCCAAAGGATTTCGCCAACTTGGAAATTCTCTTCTCTCTCTACGGAAAGTTCAGCCTTTTTATCGCGGAAGGAAGGTAGTAGAATTATTCATGAGAGCAAAAAGGGATCCAAGTGATATCGCTGCTGTTGTAAGTTTTCATTACAGAACGTATTTTAATCGCTGACTGTTAGTCGTAATCCTCCGGATCGCCGAAGCTCCTTTATCTTTTCTAGCCCTGCAGCTAAGGATTAGTTAGTTCTAGTTACATGCCTTGGGCTATTATCCTGTTGTAGATGGCGATGTACCCTGGATCAATTACTGTTTATTCTTATCATTAGAGCCTCACGACGAGTGATTAATCTTTCAAATGCATGGAAAGTTGGCTTCAAAATGGATGAGTCTCGCGAGTACTCTTGAGCCTTGACAAATGTTCGAGCTCGTGACAAATTTTCAGCATTTTGGGAGGTCGAATATTCATGCTGCGGAATATTCATTTCAAGATTTGAATCCGATTGTAATTTTGATAGAAGGTCAGTTATTGTGATAAAGGCTTCCGAAATTTTGTTCAAGTATTGACTCCATAGGGATTTAATTATTCGTTGAGTCCAAATTGATGAATCGTGGAGTTCAGGCGAGAAGAATATTCGATAATTTGAATATGTGTGAGCAATATCCTGTAGATGAGATATTTTCATTAACGCACCTGCATTTTGTTGAATGATGGTGTAAATTCGGGTTTTCACATCCTAGATTCTTTCCAGATCATTGCGTGGGTGAAACGTGGGTGAAAAGTGTGGGTGAAACTGGACTGCAATGATATCTGTGAATTCAGACATTCAGAAATTTCTTCTAGTTCTCTTTTGACTGTCATATCAATATTTGTAGAGGCCCGGTAAGAGTCGTGCAACTACAAATGTGTCTGAGAATCGAACTCAAAATCTCCGATCAGGAATCGATAGTCTCATTTACAAGAATCGTTTTCACCAACTCCGTGATCTCTAATATTCCGTATCATTCGATTCCTAGTTATAAAAGACAGTTCGGGACAGTATCTTCGAATATGATTGGAGTATTAGGATTAGAATTAACACACTTCGAGATGTTATGCTTTTTTTACTATTAATTTCATCTATCATGTAGAATATGAATATTTACTTATTTATTTGAAATTCGTCGATCAAAATATCACTCCCCATCTAGATATGTGATGAGAAGTAGAGGGCCTCCAGACCGTAAACTTATTTAGAATATAGATTCTGAAAATACCTCGCTGTGAAAATTTTCTTTGCCATCACATGGCGAATTTTCGTTACCCGAAAAAATGTGTAGTCACTATCTAAAATTGTTTTTAAATTCAATGAAAATCCCATATCACAACAAAATCCCCCTCCAATTTGTAACAAATAGTGTGTATACGCACTGATTGAGTCAAACTTTCAAACTAGTTTGCTGACCCGTATTCTCACGAATTATTGGCTGATTAGTCAGGGTGCGCAAATAACCAGCACAGCTAATGGAACAAAAACAACAGGAGTTACAGAGGAAGCTGCATCAAAAAGTGCTCGTATTCACCCTATTTTACCGTATTGCGCGCAACTCGAGGCTTGGACTGGGTAGCGCTGAAGCTATAACAATGGAGGCGTTTGAGAGCAAAGTTGCCGCTGTTGCGCTCTCTGGGAAAGAGTAATTTGTTATAATGGGAAAGAGTGAGAGAGTTGGGCTTCGCTGCGCTGCGAGCTGGTGGGGGTATGAATGCAAAATGCTGAGGCGAAAAAACAACAAACGAAATTGAGCTCTGATGAACACACATACTGCGAAAGAATAATATCGCCTACGGATGTGTTCGAACTTGAACTAAGCCAGTCAAATTACAGAGGCAGCTAGTACGTAATGCTCCCATCGTCGGAGAAAAAGGAAAAAAAGTTCCATTGCATACAATAATTTGTGAAAGCTCGGCTCTTTGTGATAATGAAAGCCATCACGTCCAGGGGTGTGAGCTCTTCGATTAATTATCTACCCATCATTTTCATCCACCTGGTACGACACTCACTCATCCTGTACGAGTGGATGCATTAGATGTACTCTGATGGATTATCCGATGTTCAATCTCGCGTTCCTTGTCGTCATCCAGAGCAACTTGTAGCACGCGTCGCTGTCTGATTATAACAAGAAATAAATAAGAATACAGAACTAATGGTCAAATGTCTGAATTGTGATGACATTGACTTGTCTACTCTCTAAGCTATCCAAATTATTTGAGCGGGTCATCCAAAGGCAGTCGATGACATACATCGCAATCCAAGGACAGCTTGATGAATGCCAATCTAGTTGTCGGACTCACCACTCGACACGAACTGTGCTCCTGGGTTTTACTGGGGAAGCCTGTTTTGCCCTCGATCGTTATTTGGCCACGCTACTGATTGTTCTTGATTTTTCGAAAGCATTCGATACCGTTTCGCAAAAATTTATCCTGAAAAAGCTTCGATCACTCAATTGTTGTTACTCGGTGATTCGATAATTTTCCAGTTACTTGTTTGGACAAATTCAATCAGTGCGGGATTGAAATGGATATCTTTCTGAACCCATTCAAACCCTTGCCGGTGTACCATAAAGTAGTGTTCTAGGTCCTTTTCTATTCACAATCTTCATCTGTGATCTTCCTCGGGTATTGGAACATATTAAATATGGCATTTATGCAGGTAATACTCGTATATATGAGTAGTTCCGTTGAAACTTTATTATTTGGAGGCCGAAAATGTGCCAACCCCAAATCCCACTTCGGAAGGTTCTAACATGGATTTTTCGACTTTTTCAAATATATGATGTATACTTAAGAGGATGTTGGATACCGACATTGTCGAGTTTTCGGATTTCTCGATGAATTTTCGAGATATCGGGATTCTACTAAGTAACGCCGATTCTGTATGGCTCATAGAATCGGCGTTACTTGTTAAATTTTTGAGATATCAAAAATCTAACAACTGTACAATATTGATAGGACAATATTGATGGAACAACTGTACAAAATAACTGTACAATATTGATAGGACTCCGACATCCCCTTAAGCTCGCGCACGGATTCCAGAATTTCCACTCATATATTCCATGAAGTTAACACGCATAACACGGTAGCAACGCACGGAACCGGACAGTTTGAAGCAACACACGGACCTGACATTTCACCACTAAAATTGATCTCACGGACAAACAATTAAAGCAACTGTCTTGAGATTCTAAGGTTTTTATTTGGCCATCAGATACTTCAGAATGAACTGACTAGGGTCTCCGTAATCTTGCGTTTGTAGGTCACACTAATATCACATGGAACTGACCAAAAAATTGAGCAAAACTAGATTTCCGCGAAAAAATACTCCCCGAACCCCACTGAAAATGGACGGCCGGTTGGGCGGCCAGCGGGGCGGCCGGCAAGGTGGCCGGCAAGTCTGCCGGGCATATACTTTGTTCAAAAATTCTGGCCGGCAGGGCGGCCGGCGAGAAAAATTTCGAAAAAATCTTTTTCATGGGGACGATTTTTTTTGCACAATTTTTTTTCTCGAGAAATCTATCACCATGCAAATAATTAAATTTCAATCGTTCCATTTGGTTCAAAATCAGTCGCTGAGGAATGCGAAAACGATTTGTCAAACAAGACTTCATTGCAAAAAATGATGACAGACATAGAAAAAAATTTCCTTGGAATTTTTTTTCTCCGAAGATTATTATGTCGGTTTTTGGCGCACGAAAATTCAGGGTGTATGAAATGATCAAACTCCAAGAAATTAGTATTCGAATAATAAAACCGCGGTACAGTACACTTGGCGGTAGTTGATTCTTTCCGACGTCTCGACCGAGTATGCCGATCACAACAATAAGTTGTGAGTGAGGTTTTCGGCGAGCGTGCGCAGCAATCCAACTCTAAATGATTTTTGGCATGCTCCGTCGTCGAAAATCATCAGACTTAGATTGCTGCGCTCGCGCGCCGAAAACCTCTTATCCCGACTTATTGTTGTGATCGGCATACTCGGTCGGGACGTCGGGAAGAATCAACTACCGCCAAGTGTACATGAATCCATTTATTCGTGCTCATCGTACGTGGCTTCTGCGAGCTGCAAGGTTTTGGAAACAGCTAACATTATAGCTACATTCCCGTTGCTACTCACAGGCATGGATGTACAGTTCGTATCTCATAGAGTTGGGCTGACTTGTATTGGCAACAAGTAAGAGTATGGCTAAGAAAATGAAGCAAGATGAAAGGGAACATTTGGCACCTGTTGACTGAAAATAAGTTTCCCAGTGCTCTAGGAGAGTATGCAGAGAGTATGCAACTTTTTTAGATACACTTATTCCAAAGGATATGATCCGAAGTCATCACATCATAATCAACTTTATTGTATAGTATCATGTCCAGCATATCTCTACAATGAGGAATACCTTCACAACAAGGCAAATACGCCGAGATGTCATTGACATCCTCAGCGGGGATTTAATATTCATCAAAGGAGTGATTGACTCATAATACAAAGGTCATCCATCGGATTGTCATCTCCCATTCCCAAATTCCTAGTTCCATTTTGGCGAATTCAGAAATACCTGTCTAAAAATGGATTTCACGTGATATTGCAATTGTGACTTCATCAATCGCATCATCATCTAGTGTGTTTAGTGAGTCGTTATGATGCTTCAGAGATTTTCGACTGTAAATATGTTGCTTCATGCAGCCATATTAACCTCGTTAAGATAGTTGACCTGAGATTAGACCTGAGATTCTTCCATGAATCAATTTGCGACGAGACAATCATTCAGAGACATGGTTAACGAGTTCATTATCTCCATCGCAAGACTGATGACAATTCGAGAAAATATACGTTTCGAGTACATGAGTCGCATCATTTTCCATGGGCTAAGAAACCATGAAACTTCGATGGAAATTTTGATTAAAGGCCATTGATTATGTGAAAACTATGTTTTCTTGTTTGATCCCCACGAAAAACTTCATCCAATGATATTTGTGAAACCTTATAAGAGGGGACAAAACATTACATTAGCTTTAAGGGGAGGCTACACCCTGATTCTGAAGTCTGGCCTGAACAATCATGGGGGAGGGGGGGGCTAGATATCTGGTTCCATGCATATTTCCTCGAGCTAAAAACGATACGTGGACATTTTTCCATGAAAGAAAAGTTTCGACCTAATGTATTTTCTGGTTCGCGTCCCTTCCGTTAGATCGTCAAATCCATTTTGTTCAAAATCATGAAAAGTTCTACCAGAGGGATTGACAGACCGATCCATCAAATTCTGTGGGGCTGGATATATTTTTTCTGGTCAAGAATCCGAATTATCTCACTGAAATGCTTCTGAACTCGAGAAATATCGTTTATTCCGAAAAATTACAGGTATATCTGTCTGTTCAGATCAGAAACTCACATCGGGATGGTGAAAAGAAATACGCAAAAGTCAGAAATTTTTTTAAAAGATCGGACATATTTATCATTCCATAATTTTTTGGTGATATTTCCCCTTGGTTTGCACTTATTCGTCCACTATTTCGATGTGATTTGATCATCAAATCGACTTCGCAGTCCTCGGCGACTAATTTTGAACCAAACGGAACTATTGGATTTCAATAATTTGCATGGCGATAGATTTCTTGAGAAAAAAAATCGTTCCCAGAAAAAGAAGCTTTTTGGATGATAGAACTTTCTCTTGCCAGCCACCCGGCCGGCCAACCTGCCGGTCGGCTTGCCAGCCACCCGTTTCCCGTTGCATAGTGTGGAAACTCAATTATTTCAGAATTCTGAGGCCTGAAAATGCTGCGCCTGGCGATTTTTTTTGAGAATGGAGATGGAATCGAGCCTCAATCTCAGTGCTAGAGAATATATGAGGAGACATTCTCTCTTTTGTTGTAACCATAGACATAGAAAGGTATAGATTGCGGTCAGGATTGGGAGAGTGGGACGTCGAGATTGCATGAGTGCGAGTGAGAGAGCATGACGTAAGAGTCACGCCGCTCCATAAGAAAGCATTGCCTCTTGCACATCCGTCTCACTCGCACGAAGTCTCACGGCAATAACCCGCGACTCGCAGTCTATACCTTATGCATAGCTGGTCCACGTACGGGGGAAAAGACAGAGAGATGGCACAGTAGTAGAGCCCACGGGCCCTATATCTTGAGCCACCCCGGAACGCAAGCCAATACTGCTTGGAGTTGCAGCCGTTTCTTCAACATTCCGTCGTGACGTTTCGGAACGCTCGAAGGCTGTTGACAAGTTCGAGGTTTTGCTCGTTGTCCATGTTGCCCGGAGCCCATCTTTGACACGATTCATCCTGGACTCCGGTGCATGCATGATACATTACCTGTACCGTGGTCAACGACCCGATTCATCGTTATCCAGGACAACTGAAAACTGCCTGATCTACGTGAGCTGTAGAAGCCGGTGTACGAGAGACTACCCTGCGTCAAGACTATTGATATTTGTAAGTGCTTCTCGCAAACCTTTTCCCCCTCCCTGGGCTAATAGATTGTATTTTGTCCAAATGCGTCCTCAATGATCGTGCTTGGGCTTGATTTACCGTAACGTTCAATGGACCATTTGGAAACAGTTCTCTTGAATGACCTGGACGTGACGAGTCTACCAAAACCGCCGTAAATTATCTTTTCTGAACCCACTATTTAGTTCGATTATCGTTCATCATTAATCACAAAATTCGATTTCTCCTCGAATAAAAATTGCAGTCAGGATTCCATTTTCCAAAGTCGAGCCCTAGAAACCGATAAAATATGGCCTATACAGAGTAGGGCAGCCTCAGCTACCAGATAAGCCCGTTTCTCCATAATGAAGTACGGGACCACTCGAGACATAGAGCTCTCCATTTCCTTCCCTCGCCGTGCAATTCCACCGCAGCGGTATCAGTTTCGAGCTCAGCGAGGCGAGAGAGACAAGGAGAAGGCCGTGCGCTCATTCATCGGGCGACGCGTCGAT
Source organism: Eretmocerus hayati (assembly GCA_029851415.1). Taxonomy (NCBI): domain Eukaryota; kingdom Metazoa; phylum Arthropoda; class Insecta; order Hymenoptera; family Aphelinidae; genus Eretmocerus; species Eretmocerus hayati. The sequence goes on from CM056741.1 coordinate 167,966,825, forward strand.
AAGCCCATCCGTTCAATCACTACACCAGCCATGGATCCCTCAACTCCAAAGCTACAGAATCCTGAACCTCGAATCGAATCCGTGTAACTACAAGCTTGACTCTTTCACCACCTCTCAACCATCACCATTACAGATTTTGAGGACAATGACACCTCCTGTAAATACCACGACGACAGTTCAACAGTCATAGATAGAGAATCGGAGTCGAAACAATGCCTGGCTTCTGATTCGTCTATTTTCCTCAGTGTACAACCGGGAATTCGGGCCTTGGGAATCTGACAAAGACCGAGTTCATTCAAAGAGGAGGTTATTCCCGTTGAGGAAATGTCAATTTAGTAATCGAGGTATTTGGATGATTTTCACTGGATGGTTTCCATTTCAAGATCAAGCTCGACTTGAGCCGTGGAATCTATCAAATCGCTTTCCTCGATTTTGCGGCTGATCCGCCGAGATGACATAGCCGTTCTTTGTGATGCTGCTGAGCTTGGTTTATTTATTTTGCCGATTGTATGATCGATCGAGCATTGCCTCAAGCCTTTCTTATATCCTTGAGCTTTGAATCGGGTAAGAAGAGAAGATGGTTTTACTCATGGCTCGTTTGAGCCACAAGATAAGCTTCGAGGCTTTCGATAACTGTACTTATATATAAACGTCTTTAGCTGAGTTTGGCGCATTGTCAGTCCGGAGTGTAGTGGAAGGTTTCATTCAGCCAAAGAAGCCGTTTGATCGCGGGATGCATTTTTTTTTATTTACTATCTTCTTCGGTCTGGGCATTGAAGAGGAGGAGTCGAGAGCTAGTTAGTTCGAGGAAGTTGAGGCGGTTGGAGATACCGAGCCACACCGAGAGAGAAAATACCGTCTGATAAGTCGGAGGTATGATTCTGCGGTTCTGACTGTTGGTTTGGTTTATTAAAATCGTTTTCCTTCCTTAGGTTTATTCCGTGTCTTTGAGAGAGAAAATTCGGTATTGTCAATTTATCGAATATTATTAGCTTTTGATCTTTGAACTCAGCTTGATGTACATACGTCAAATTGGGATACTCATTCCGTGAGATAATATGGGGCTAATTGAATTTTTAACAGTGGGTATGGATTCTCCCGCGGGCCAAGATGGTGTCAACTTCATGTTCCAAGAATTCGCCTTGGTGTACTACCGTACGGATGAAAGAAGGTGCGATCACACTGGACAAATCCGAAAGATGGTTTCAAACTTCTCTTTGGTTCACATAACTCCAAAATTGTTCTGGATACAGACACAAATTCGTGAAAAGTTTTTGATATCTTGTAATTTTTTTTTTTCATCTATTCAGTATATTCAAATGAATGATATTAATCATTACGAAGCGAAATCGATAACTCATTCTCAGAAAAATATATTACTTACATTTTTCTCGTTCTGGAGGGCGGTATGTTGAAGATTTTTCCATCTGTACTAGTCTATTCAAGTTCTTCTCATCACCTCGACCAGAATAAAGTGCCATTCGTGACCAAAATAACATCAACTACCCCAAAATGTGATCACTCTGACATTTACTGACTCTAGAATAGTCGGTGGTATTTTCAAAAATATAAATTTGATACTCATCAGTAAAATCCAAAATCATCTGAATATTGATTCATCGTTCAAGGACCGCATGCTCTTTTGATACGTAATGGCATGAAACAAGAACTCCGACCCGTGAACATCCATTTTGCAACCATAAATCAAGATTCTATCGGGTTTTCTTCCTTCTCGCAAGCTGAGGATATTGTTAAGAGATCTCCGAGACACGTTACATAATGTAAAACTGATGTAGAACTGGGATAATGGCATTGACTCTTTGAGCGAAGAAACACACGGCTGATGATCGATTGAACGTTATCAAATCTTTTTTCCAGTGGACAGAGTGTCGTCGATCAATACAGTGATTTATGGAAAAGTCAGCGTACCTCGAGCTTAGAGCAAACTTTTCATGATTCAACCATTTCCTTTACATCCTAAAAAGATTTGAGAGCTTCAATATGCAATGAGTGGATTCAACCAGGAAAATTGATCAATTCTGGTCATTCGTCAATAGAGTGAAGCCATTATAATCTATATCACTTTTATGCATTTTTTTAGGTTATCGCAAGAGTTTCAAATTTTCAAACTAGGGGACCTTTCGAAGGAGAATGGTTTAAGGGTGCTCCCCAGCTGTTTTCAGCGCCACGAGTGGCCATTTTGGAAGCTTCAAAACGGAAGTATTTTTCCCCCAATTATACGTCCTGGATTCAAATCATGTCCAAAATCTGAGTAGATAGAAAGGAAGCTGAGATCCTTCCGCACCTGGGGATATATCACATGTGATGGTTTTATTGCCGTGGAATGAGCTATGATAGTTCAAAAAAAGAAGCTATCGCGGGGCGGACAAACGCGTGATCTGAGAGCTCGGTAAGTCAGGTTTCGCTTCATTTCGCTTCACAGCATTCACGTAAGGTGAGGTGAGGAGAGAGACGTTGATGCTGGAAGGGAGGGAGAAAGCAGGGGAGACAGGCAGCGTGAGCTGGATGTTTGCTTGTAAATGAGAGCGGGAAAATTCACCATATCTGGACCCACCTCACGGCTAATTTTTCCCGCAATTTATCTCAACCTGTACTCAACATAGCAGCGTAAATCGAAATTATTTCAAATCCTCAATTCACTCCACACCTGGCGATATGTCCCACCATCTGCGTTATCCATTATGCTTCAAGCAAATGAGAGATAAATGTTGCACATACAGATCGCATTCATAGGGCATATAACAGTATTCGATTCTGCTTCGCTGCAATACTACCCACACAGCATGGGAATATTTCAGAAGAACATATTTCAGTGGAATATTTTAATGAAATCTCCTAGAAACCTCGCAGAAACATCTCGGGAAATGTTTTTGGAACATTTCATCGCAATATTTCAGTGAATACCTCCAGAAACCCTGCAGAAACATTTCACGAAATGTTTTTGTAATATTTCATTGCAATCTTTCACAAATATGTATCAAAAGTCTCCTGGAAATATTTCATGAAATATTACTCAAATTCCTCCCGAAATATTCGTCCGGAAGATTTTTGAAAGGTTTCTCGAATATTTCATCGCAATATCCATGGATACGATTTTGAAATATTTCTGAAATGTTGCACAACAAGTTTGAAGTAATCTCGAACGAAGATATCCCTAAATAGTCACTGAATAATTTTCAGCAAATTCACTTTGAAAAGTTATGGAGGTTCCCTGAAGGCTATTCGAAAGGTTCCCAAAAGCTTCTGAGGGAGTTTCTAAAGACTCTTGAAGGTTTCTTGGACGTTTCTAAGACGTTCCTGAAACATTTGTGGAAACCCTGAGATATTCCTGAAATTTTTCTGAAACTTTACTGAAACGTTTCTGTAAACTTTCTCGAACTTTCCTGGAATATTTCTGACATATTTCTGTGCAATATAACAAAAATATGACTTTGGAATATTTCTGCAACTTCTCACTATCAAACCTTCAGCAAGCTTGCCTATAAAAGTCTTTCAAAGTTCCCTGATAGGTTTTTGGAAGGTTCCTAAGAGCCTCATGAGAAGTTTTTAAAGAAGGTATACTCTATGCCCAGAAAACTAGTCTCACTTGAATACCATCATTCTGATCGATCTCTTAATCGAGTTCTCGAATCATTGGTGTCCCAGAAACTCATCAATCACACTAAAAAAATAACAAAATTTAATGCCAACGTGGTACCAAAAAATTCTTATGTCGCGCGGAATTATCACGCGGAAAAGTATATTCTATGCCGGGAAAACTAGTCTCACTCGAATACCATCACTCTGATCGATGTGTTGATCGAGGTTTCGGATCATTGGTTTCTCAGAAACCCGTCAATTATACTGTAAAAAAATAAAAAAACTCACTGCCACCGTGGTACCGAAAAATTCTTATGTTGCGCGGAATTATCACGCGGCCAAGTATACTCTATGCCCAGAAAACTGATCTCACTTGAGTACCATCATTCTGATCGATCTGTTGATCGAGATCTCGGATAATTGGTGTCCCAGAAACCCGTCAATTACACTATAAAAAAATAACAAAATTCACTGCTACCGTGACGAGTTCTTATGTCGCGCGGAATTATCACGCGGCAAGTATACTCTATGCCCGGGAAACTACACTGTAAAATATTTTTCCAAAAAACTTCAACCAGTCTGGTTGAGAATTCAACCAGTTGGGTTGAGTACTCAACCAACGTGGATGATCACAATCTGTCCGTGCTGTTCCTGCATGTCAGGTTGTCTACCTGAGAGGAGTAGAATATGATGATGGATGGTCATATGGGTAGATAAGGATGATGGAAGGGTGGACTTATGGATGATGGGTCGATGGTCGATGGATGGATAATTGATAAAGTCGATAAATGGATCGAGAAACGGATGGTGGGTGGACGAATGGATGTATGGATGGAGTGATGGATGATGGGTGTATAATGGACGGATGCATGCTGGATAGATAGGTCAATGGATATTACATCGACCATCCATCCATCCATCACGGAATATAATTGCTTGTTTGAAAATCAACCAGCTGGTTGAAAGGTTGGTTGAAAATTCAACAAATTTTTTACAGTGTAGTCTCACTTGAATACCATCTTAGAAACATCCAAGAAACCTTCAAGAGTCTTTAGAAACTTCCTCAGAAGCTTTTGGGAACCTTTCGAATAGCCTTCAGGGAACCTCCATAACTTTTCAAAGTGAATTTGCTGAAAATTATTCAGTGACTATTTAGGGATATCTTAGTACAAGATTACTTCAAATTTGTTGTGCAACATTTCAGAAATATTTCAAAATCGTATCCATGGATATTGCGATGAGATATTCGAGAAACCTTTCAAAAATCTTCCGGACGAATATTTCGGAAGGAATTTGAGTAATATTTCATGAAATATTTCCAGGAGACTTTTGATACATATTTGTGAAAAATTGCAATGAAATATTACAAAAACATTTCGTGAATTGTTTCTGCAGGGTTTCTGGAGGTATTCACTGAAATATTGCGATGAAATGTTCCAAAAACATTTCCCGAGATGTTTCTGCGAGGTTTCTAGGAGATTTTATTAAAATATTCCACTGAAATATGTTCTTCTGAAATATTCCCATGCTGTGTGGGTAGTATTGCAGCGAAGCAGAATCGAATACTGTTATATGCCCTATGAATGCGATCTGTATGTGCAACATTTATCTCTCATTTGCTTGAAGCATAATGGATAACGCAGATGGTGGGACATATCGCCAGGTGTAGAGTGAATTGAGGATTTGAAATAATTTCGATTTACGCTGCTATGTTGAGTACAGGTTGAGATAAATTGCGGGAAAAATTAGCCGTGAGGTGGGTCCAGATATGGTGAATTTTCCCGCTCTCATTTACAAGCAAACATCCAGCTCACGCTGCCTGTCTCCCCTGCTTTCTCCCTCCCTTCCAGCATCAACGTCTCTCTCCTCACCTCACCTTACGTGAATGCTGTGAAGCGAAATGAAGCGAAACCTGACTTACCGAGCTCTCAGATCACGCGTTTGTCCGCCCCGCGATAGCTTCTTTTTTTGAACTATCATAGCTCATTCCACGGCAATAAAACCATCACATGTGATATATCCCCAGGTGCGGAAGGATCTCAGCTTCCTTTCTATCTACTCAGATTTTGGAAATGATTTGAATCCAGGACGTATAATTGGGGGAAAAATACTCCCGTTTTGAAGCTTCCAAAATGGCCACTCGTGGCGCTGAAAACAGCTGGGGAGCACCCGAGCCATTGAATTGTTAAGAATAACACTCATCAATCCGGGAGTAGGCACGCCGTACGGAATTTTCTTCAGAATGACCACTCTGCGAAGTTTATTTCATCAACTGGGACCGGAGCAACAACGTATAGAAGATGAACCCTCTACTTGAGTGTGAAAAATAGGTGTCCACCATCCTGCGCGGGTTCCCTCTATCACTATCTTCGGTAACCCCGACATACCTCCTGAGATCCAGTGGTGTTCTGTATGTTGTAGCTCTGGTCCACATGTATGGACTTCACCAAGGAGTCATTTTGAATGAGAACTTCTTGTCTTTCCAATCAACCTGATTTCTTCTTTTTCGCACTATGTGGCCTGTGGACGACTTTGTCCTCTCACCATTACCAGGTATGAAATCTGATTTCGGGGATCCAAATTCCTGCGCATGCGCAGAAAACAGTCGATTTCCAGCCGCCGAGAAAGTAAACTTGCAGAAAATAGCAAAAACAGGTCGTAGGACGCGAAAAAAATAATCGGGACTACTTCTTTTCTGAAAGAATACAACATTTTACATCAAATATCAAATTTCCAAGGGATGAAAGGAATGGCTTTTTGAGAAATGAATATTTTGGTATTTATCATTTTCTTGCCTACTGAAGCCGCCCATAACCTCAAATTCAATTCCATGAGATTGATTTCGATAGGGTTTTTCAAGACCTTTCGAATGCCGTAAACCACATCTTCGTATCTCTCATGTGATTTGAGAGATATGAATTTTATTGCAGAAAAGACCCAAATTTTTTTCTTGGTGATGAAAGGATAAATTAATATGGGGTCCCATGGGTGATGGAAAGTCCATGTTTTGCACCATAGAATCGGATGGGAGAGCCAAGAAAACAATCTGAGATATGACTCTGTTTGGTAGGTTTATTTCGCATAGAATTACTCAAATTTGACCTGTAGGATTCTAATGGACCTTGATGTTCCGATTCGTGATGACTCGAAATATACTGAGAAGTATTCTTCATGAGATCTGATGAGCTTGCCGCTTATGCGTCAGCAAATATTCACATAAATACGTCAAGAAATCACGGATAAATCACTAACATGGCAAAGGTACCCATGCTTCTGACCTGGCCATCTCGTACGAATTGTACGGATCGTAGACCTCTAGAATTTTGCATAGACCAGGGTCAGGCAAGTGCAAGAACTTTCACAGAATTAGGATTAAATTGATGCAGGTTCAAAAACTCCGAAGAACTCCAAAATTGAGGTTACGTCAATAGAATTTGGAAATCTCAGTCTACCGATACTATCTCTCTCATTCCTACTGATTGGAATCTACACTGAGAGAAAAATATAGCAGTGTTGACTAATGCACGTGCAATGGAGTGGCATGAATGTTCCCCCCGCACTCGTCCTTCGAGAGATGGATGCTCTGGATCGCTACAACTCTCCGTATTGCCGTTGGTCGTGACGTACCGCGTCTCTCATGACTCGATGGATGGTTGGAGGGTGCGGGTAAAATAACGTTGACGAGACGAGAATTGTGGTTTGAAGAAGAAAAGCTACGATATAGAGGTTGCGACACTTTTACATGCGGAAGAAAAGAAGATGATGTGATTTGATTCGAAGTGACTGCGATCCGACGAGACGCGACGCGCGCTCGCGGATTCGCGAGAAAATGATCGCGCTGAATCGGAGCCGGAACTTGCGATCACAACTTCAATCACTATGCGAAATGGTGTCACCGCACGCACTTGGCTGCTGCGGTTGCCGTCGCTGCGGGCTCACTGCCCGTCACTGGCGTGCTGTGAGTTACTCGCCACGCAGGCGTGTTGGTGTGTGTGACTCGCTCCTGGTGCTGCAGGTGCGAGCGACGCTGATTGGAGCGATCCCATTATCTGGTCAAGTGCACAGTACCTGCTTACTGTTCCTCCTCGCGCGCCACTTTTTGATACTTCGGGACGGCCGTACGAGCTGCTTGCAATGCTGCCAAGGTCAGTGGAGCTGAGGCAGAACGTAGGCCTTACAATGCCGTACGTTGCTGGAGTGGACGGCCTGCTGGCCGGCACGAGTGAGTTATTGGTCGTTAACTCGAATGATGGAATTGTCGAATCGTGCGTGCACATGATTCTTGAAGATGATGCGCTGCGTTCCAGTAGACCTTTGGCCGCCCCGAGTTCATGACGCTCGAGAGGAGTCTTGGACGCAGGCGACGTGCCACGATGGGGAAAGGGCGTACTCCTCCTCGGCTGATGGGCAAGGGAGGGCGTATCCCCTTGTTGACGTGAATCCCAGCCTTGGGAGGAGGGCGTATTCCTTAGCTGGGATGGGTGGTGGCTTTGGAGCGTCGTCCTTGGCCGTTCTCTTGCGCTCTCCTGAGGAAGCTGCGCGCAAGATTGCGCTCGTTTGTGCGGATGACTGAAGATCGGTGGCTTCCTCGTGACCGATGAGCTTGATATGACGATGTCTTCGAGACGGACTCGTGGTTTAGACGCTGCTCTCCTGCGAGGATGCCTCGCGGAATGGCGCACGTGGGAAAGCCATCTCGTTCCCCCGGACATGCTTTTACTGAGAGTTGGCATGTTGCATGTGCAATACTCGCGCAGAATCTTGAACTAGACTGCGCTGTAAGCCGGCAACTGTGCGAGAATACTTCGCATGCTCGTAGATGCGGTCAAACGGCGATCCTGCATGGACCTCGTTGCTGTATAGGCGGTAGATGCGGTGAGAATCACGTCGCTACATGCAGGCCTCAGTTGAGCAATATGTGCGTGGAGCGGCACCGGGTCGGCTCGGCACGGTAGCTGGAGACTCATAGTCGTAACCTACACGACCCGGTGGGTCGTTTACTTGTTTAGCACGATGCAGTCGTCGGAGTACGACCCGGCGACGAGGCTTAGGGGTTCAGCAGACACACCTAGGAGCCTGGTGAACACGATGGGTGCACTGGCCAGCGCGTACTCGACCGTTGGTTCGCCATATATCGCCTCGCTTAGCCAAGTCCTCGTCCTCGGCTGGACTGCATCCTCCTGCTTATCGAGTGATCGATTAATCGATGATCGTTCACCACTGGTTTTTTTTTGCAGTCAAACCCAGAAATGCTGTTGTGCTGGTTCTAACTCAGTCGGTGAGAGGGTGTAGTTGGTGATTTGTGAGATTCGCCCCACGTTTTGGGCCGCCATTTGACGAACGCACGTGCAATGGGGTGGCGTGGATGTCCCCCGCGCTCGTCATTGGAGAGATGAGTGCTCTGGATCGCTACAACTCTCCGTATTGCCGTTGGTCGTGACGTACCGCGTTTCTCATGACTCGATGGATGGTTGGAGGGTGCAGGTAAAATAACGTTGGCGAGACGAGAATTGTGGTTTGAAGAAAAAAAGCTACGATATGAAGGTTGCGACACTTTCACATGCGAAAGAAAAGACAATGATGTAATTTGATTCGAAGTGACTGCGATCCGACGAGGCGCAACGTGCGCTCCGGGATTCGCGAGAAAATACGAGGTGAAGATCGGCGTTACGCGCTATCCGGTGCGGACTGTCCTTTACTCAGGGCGTGAACCGCCCCTTTATAGGGATATTACTCGTAGCATGGTAGAATGGCAGTTCTACTTCTCTCTAATCATAAAAATCGTAAAAGAACAATAGAGAACAATAAGAATTGAATTGCTCCGTCGAACGGTAGACTCCGCAAACCTACTACTACTACTACTACTACTACGAACAACTAACGCAACATGTAGGAGTGGCACTCCTGCTGTTTCTCGTTGTCTCGAGGAAGTAGAACCGGCGATCCCGCGATTCTACCGTTTTCGCTTTGAAACTCATGATTTATATGACTATGCTAGTTTTTGCGATGAAAAGTTCATTTTGCATGCGCATCTAATACTAAAAATGTGCATGATCGATCGTGCGCATGTCAGTGTGTACTTTAATAAAGTACCCGGTACTATACGTCAAGTAACCTCCGGGCCTACTCTCTACAGTGTAACCCGTACTGTCCATGACGTACCCAGTACTTTATGGAGAGTAGGGACTTTCGTGGTATCTAAATATGGGCTTAGAGACATTATGTCGGCTAAATGTAAATATACTAACAATTATCGAATGTTTTGATAGTTTTGAATGCCTGGATTATCGATCCGACTCATTGCAATCTTTTATTCTGATGGAGACGCGCCTTGCATGCAGGTTTGGACAGGTTATGTGAGGTTATGAGTCACGCATCAAAATATGAAAACACGATGTGGGAGTGAACAGTGAGCGCTCTGAACTTTCCATATAGTACCCAGTACTATATCGCGACTGGGCGCTACACTTCGGTAGAGGTCGCATATACTTCACGCATATAGTACCCCGGGCTATATCTTCCCCTCAGTGTAGTTCGACAATGGAGACTCGAAAAATTCATCTCAAAATCTCTAAACTGTATGGGGCGATCCATGAATTTTTTGGTGGGGGAGGGGGTTAAGCCAAATGTGACATCTATCTATAAAAGAGGCTTGGTAAAGGAGCTCAGCGTCGACGGGGGGCGGGGGAGCTGAGGGTAAAGATAGCCCATTCCAGCGTGAAGTCATTTATGAATGGCCTCTATGAATAATTAGTGTCTTTCTGACTGCAACGACTCAGTATTAGAAAGTTTCGACACTTTGAGGACTTCAGTGCAAACATTGCCACCGTTCACCAGCCTCAGGAACATTGAAATTCTCAAAAATTCATCCATATCGATATCTTTCCCATTCCACCACCAACCTCCCCCCCACCCCCTTCCAACATCTCACCGAGTTACTTCAAGAAGACTTAAGATCCCCAGTGGCATATCATCCTCCCTACCGAGTGCGCGTGCAAAATTTTAAAACATAAGAAGCGAAACTTGCTCCCTTCCACTCCTCCACTCCCTTACCTCTATTCTTTCCTCTAAAACTCACCAGAACGCTTGTGCAGTCAGTAGTGTAGATATACCGCGAGCTCTCGCGTCGTAACTTGGCGTGGAATATATTCAGCATGTATACTAAAACTCGGAGTCAAGTTTCCGGTGGCTCAACTGTACGACGCCGATCGAGGCGCACACGGGGGTCCATGTGCCAAAAGCCGATGCGCGCCCACAAAAAAGCAAGTAGCAAAGAACGATCCATCAAGCGTCCACTGGCGCCAGAGTCTGAGAGAGACAGACAAAACTTGAACTTTGTATAGAGTATTCCGAGAGAGACACACAAGGGGTCGCGGGTCGTCGTCGCCAAAGTGCGGTCATCGTGCTCCTTTTGCCGCATAGACTCCGTGCTAGCTACATAGATATATATGTACATTGGTCGCGGGACGAGATAGCGCTCAAAGTCGCTTTCTAGGAAGGGAGCTCAAAAGCCTACGGCTCTCTGGACTTTTGAGTACTTGCTACCCGCAGAAGAAGAGAGAGCCCAAGTAGGCCTTGAAAATCAAGGGATGAAGCGTTTCCTCGTGATTGTAATTAGGGAAGTGAATGAGAGTGAGCAAAAGTAAGGTAAGGTCTTCAAGTTTCGAAGAGGGGCATGAATTTAGGGTGATTGGATCAAGATGCTAAGGATGAGATGTTGAGGCTTAGGAAGGAGATGGCACTCTTGGTAATGAACTTTTTACTTGTGATGTACGTATCACTTATTACTCGAGGGCTGTGCCCCACCCCAAACGAGTGCGTTCGAATGCAATTTGGAATAACACGAGACCCATGGCCTCGTTTTCGTTTCTGTTCGTTAGGTGCTTGAGAGTTGGAGAAAGGGAGAATGAGGTCAGGTTCTTTCCGGTATCCTGAATATTCTCGATGAAGATATATATGGATGTGAGTACACTAAGTTTTGTCTGCGAAATAATACTTTGCTGAGTTTGAAAGTTGTACCGGTTGCCGATGCTCTGCACGGTTACAAGTAGAAATAGCCGAATATAGTCAGACACGGAACAAGGGAAGCCGTGGAATATCTGTAGAGGTAACTGGAGATTCTCAAGAGTAAAATCCTGAGAGGCACGAATTCCTCAGAACTTAGTATGCCATCTAGCTTGATTTTTGTCCTCTGCAATCGCAGCATAACTTTGTAAGCGAGCTGAGGTAAATTCTGTTCCGGTCCCGTTCTTGTTGAGAAGAAAGTTGGATGGAGATGTCATAGAATGAGGCAAAGAATGTTTCCAATCGAAAGAGATTGGAATTTCGCGTTCGATTTTTGGTGAACTTGGATGTCACGAGTATGATCTAAAACAACGCTAATCTCTTTTTTTGCATGAGGAGTTCAGCAGAGTGCTTTGAATTTTTCAACATCCGTCATCCCATCACTTTGGCAACACCGATGGAATTTAGAGATATCCCATGGAAAACTATGTACCATAACTATTTAGACCTGACTATAGGTGCTCGTCACAATTGTTTGAGCAGGTAGCCAAACTCGTTTTTTTAGCCCATGGAAGTCACAGGGGCCCAAATGGCCCACAGGACTCACAGATTCGAACATCTAGTCACCGGATGAATTTCCGGCTTTCTCATGAAATATTTTGCAAAATGTTCAAACTTTCTTACCTTCAGTTTGAGTAATGTTGAAACATAACACTATTGTGAAAATACCATTTTTCATCGCCTGTGCGTGAACGAGCCTTTTTTTATTTTCTTTCCCACGCCGACGATGAACAAATAGTATTCGACACTCGGGCCGGGTATTTTCCGCTTCCGAACGATGATTCAGACCTTCGCCAAGGCTCGGGTCGGGAAAACATCGCTCTTGCCGCGGAAACCAACATTCCCGTCCTTGTATCGAAATGTACTATTTTAACTCACTGCGCGAGAAAATATCTCTTTTGACACACTGTGCGGGAATACTATATTATTACACTGCACGTAGACGGATAGTTTTGTACGAAGGAATGTTTATAGCACTAGCTTCGCTCGTCTTTCGTAACAAAACTACCCATTTGCTCGCAGTCTCATACGATATATTATAGCACGAGAATCCAAATATCATGTTAGAAGTTACGATTTTTAGGTTAGAGTGCGATGAAGTGTCTTTTCCGTACTAATTTTTCATTCTCTCGCACAGGTTGTTGGGAAATACAGTTCTACACACGGGTGTAAAACCCATTCTTCGTTTTCTTTCTCGTATCCTTGTGTTGATTCTGACCTTCGCTTACGGCTCAGGCCGGGATCCCATCACTTGGACGCGAAAAAATGTTTCCCATCATTGTATCGAAATGTACTAGTTATTTCGGACTGATTTTCCACTTCCTCCCACAGTTTGTTAAGAAACCTAGTTCGATACAAGGGTGTAGAACCCATTTTTTGCATCCTCGTGATGATTCCGACACTCAACTACGGCTCGGGTCGGAAACTAATCACTCGTCCGCTAAAAAAAGTTTGTACACCCTTGTATCGGAATGTGATATTCTGGTGTCATTTAAAAATTCTCCTGAGATTTTACAAATTTGCAATAGTAAACAAGTTTTCCGTGAAGAATGTTCTCTAATAACTCGCAGAGTGAATATAGTCTTGCGCCAGCTGTAACTTCCGCGTCCATCGATTTTCAGTTCACTGTATCTATATCTGCAGCGACTATAATATCTTAAAAAAATCCAGGGTATGAATAGAAGGCAACCAGCCTGATTCCTCGTGCTCACACTTACTTCATTCACTCTTCTCCTTTCTGTACTACGTCTCCGTATCTTCTATACCCAAAGAACGAGACTACAACGTCGTTCTCAAAGGGAAGGAAGCAGCGAGCTTATAATGTCGAGGAAGTCGTCCGTTCAAACGGCCAACTTTAACTCGTTCTATATATGAGCCCAGACCCGTCCGTACTTGTGCTCGTGAACCAGCCCAGGGCATGGGTACAACCCAGGGTCTACTGGCCTGGTTATGTAGTTAGTTCACAATGTGCACCCTCTGGGGATGCATCGATGTTCCTTTGCAATTAACGTTCGTACACGCGGAGCAACGATACACACGCTGCTGCTACTACACTGCAGCACTCGCCCTTTTGTTCACGAATAATTGGCTGCGTCGAGGAAATTTTGTTTGCCTCGTAACAAGCATGCTTCCTTTCTTGCTATACTAGCAAATCTTGGCTCAAAAGGAAGCGATTCATCCTCTCTGTAACCAGTTACTTTCATTCTTTATTCTTATCGGAACTCGTACTGTATTGGAAGAATGATTTGTGTCTTTGAGTCACGTGTTCTTGTTGTTGGCAAGTCAGTTGGAAATTGTCGAGATTCTGGGCTAAAGAACTTCTGTGGAAAGCTTACTGTGCTGAGTGAATGATGGAGTGTGTGATGTATGAGGTATCTGTTGGTGGTTTCTATTGCAGTAAATTAATGATTATTCCTGGTCGTAAGGGAGGTTTTACTTGTTGGTATGACTGAGTACTATCAAATCTCAGTATTCTCAAACAATCATAAGTAGGAAGAATTCATCTTTTCAGTCTTATTGATCTTGATTAACTTTGCTGTAATGGTATTTGTTACGACAAATGAATGTGGATGCTGTTTCTGGTTTTGCCCATAGTGAGCAGTGTAGATTACTCTTTTCCATAGACATAGCAAGATATAGACTGCGGGTCGGGATCTCGATAGTGGGACCTCGAGATCACACGAGTGCGAGTGAGAGAGCATGACGTAAGAGTCACGCCGCTCCATAAGGGTGTGTCTACAAATGAAGCGCATGAGCCGTGAGCCGGCGTACGCCGAGCGTGCGCTGGCGCACGGCTCATGCACCGCTCACCAAATTTGAGCCCGCTTGTGTGTTTCTGCATTGGTTTGCTAAGAGATCGTCTATCGTTTTTGATGTCTAAACTCTAGTTCTATTTTGGATCAGCTGGTAACGAGGAAAACGCTCAATTCGGCTCAAATTTGGTGAGCAGTGCATGAGCCGTGCGCCAGCGCACGCTCGGCGTACGCCGGCTCACGGCTCATGCGCTTCATTTGTGGACACACCCTAAGAGAGCATTGCCTCTTATGCATCTGTTTCACTCGCACGCAGTCCCACGGCGCGGCGATAGCCCGCGACTCGCAGTCTATACCTTCCTATGTCTATGCTCTTTTCCAACACATTCCTAACCTAGTTTTGAGGTTACTCTGCAGCACTCCGGTTTTATAGGCATTCTGCGCTCAAAATCCCCGGGGCTGGTTCGGCTCAACCAGTAAATGTTACTTCAATCGAATTGAAACCAGAAATGAAGCAAATATTTCTGTAGCCTTGCGTGATTTGAACCCGCGTTTATTTGATGCATTTGCAGGATTTGAACGACCTATTATTCAACTGAGCAATAACGCATTCGCTAACTCTACGCGAGTGCGTGACACGACAGATCGGTTCAGCATACGGACAATTTAGCGCAGTTTTTACACTCGTATAACTTGAGGTTATAAAAATGATCAAGCACAACAATAACATGAACATAAACACGTGGTTGGATTCTGTACATGCATCCTTGCTAACCTCGCTATTCAAACTAATCGCCAATCTCAAATTGACCCAGAAATCTGAGCCTTTGTCTATGCTGAACGATAATTTCTACCGTGAACAAATTCCAGAGAAATCACGTCAAATGACACGATTAGAGGATTACGGGGAATTGTATCTGATTTTGCTTCTTCAAAAGAGAAAGCATTCATTAGGTGCCATCGGAATTTTCGTCAAATTTGTTCTAAAAAAATTTTTTGCTCCTCCAGTGAACCTCTTAAATACATGCAATTGGGACAGTCCTCTTCCTTTCGCCAAAATCTATCGTATGTAGGTAACAGTTTTTCGTTATAAGCCTTCACAAAATTACTACAACCCCGTCTTCCGAGCCTTCTGTCCGTGTCTGTGTGTGTGTATGTATTTTTTTTTCTATCGGTCAGCAAAACTCCTCACTGGTTTGATCGATCGTCCTGAAATTTCCATGCCATGTTCGGAGGCATCTCTAGATGGGAATGCTAGATTTTAAGAACCCCTCGATGATTATGTGACGTGGGAAGGGAGTCTCCAGAGAGAACACGAGTTGAAGTAATGAGTGAGTTTAATGACGAGAGAAGTATTAGGGTTGAGAGAGAGTGTGTGTTAATTATTCGGTTGGTCAGAGCGGTCTGCCGCGGCGAGGCCCGTCGTCCGCGACGATGGGTCCGCGACGCGGTTTCGCGCTTTGGTGGGGAAACGAGCGAAGCTCCGTCAGAAGCGCTGACGATGCACCTGGTGCATCGTCAGGTGACGAGGGGAGGCGCGGGCCGGAGGCTCGAGACTCACCACGTCACATGCGTGCCTGGCCGGAGACCCGCATCGTCCCCGATGCGTGACCTATATAATATAATACAACAGCTGATGTGGCCTCTTGAGTGGCCTTCAAATCATATGGTTAGAAAAGAATCATGTGTTATGGTAGCGCTCGCGCGATAGCGAGCGCGTGCTAGTATTAGTGTATGTGTGATTCCTGTTAGAGCGAGAGTGTCGTTGTCTGTGTGTGTCACGATACAAATTTTTATCGCGAACTCTCTCTCGGTATAATCGTTTTCATTCGACTTAAATAATTTCATTCCCTTAAATCTAGTTTTACAATATGTGGTTTTTCACAATGTAATCATTGACGATATGAAAATGTCTGCTGAAATTTTTCAAAGTTCAAAGAAAAATTTTTTTCCGAAAAAGGTTCCTGAAATTATTAACAATAAATTGTTTATAAACAATATACCTTAATTCTATGGTTATTTATATGAGATTCTATATCTCAATTTGATTAACAAATTTTTCCCAAAAAGTTCATTTTTGTATGAACAATACCCTGAATGTTGTTCATAAATTATACAATAAACAAATAATATACATAATATAATTGTCCATAGTTGGGTATTTTTGTTCAAAAGTGACGTTCGTCAAATTCGGACTTTGTCTCAATGACTTGAGAAGAGAGCTCGATTATTTCTATCGGTCTTTCCTTATGCGCTCCTTCGCTTCTCTGGTATACAATGGGTATAGTATATATAGCTATATACTGCTATAGTTGGATATAGCATTGGGAAATTTTTATCGCTTGCAGCTGTGGGATCATTTTCCATCAGCCACAAGAAATACTTTTTCTTTCTTGAGATGATTTTAAATCTCATCTCGATTTTGATAATATAATATTTTCGGACCAATTATTATATGGAGTTTTGGTTCAAAAAACATGGCAAATGGTTCTCTCGAAAGATGAAATTGTGAATTTTGCACTGTGACAATTTTCAAAATCTGCCTTTTCTGGGAATTTTTAATCAAATGGTCAGATAGTCCTTGGAAAGACCTTTAATTTAAGCGTTTGAACGTCAAAATCGGATCAAAATTGGCCGAGTTATGGCACTTTTCTGCGTACCCTTGCTTACGTATAGCGACCTGTATTTTATATGGATTTTCACTTTACTGTGGTGATTACCACCAAAATTTGATGTCGGTCGGATTTGATTCCCAAAGAATATATCCTACAGAATGTTCATACCAATTTTCACATCAAAATGATCAAAATTGTACGACTTATAACCAAAATACGCACTCATTTTAGTTGCCGACGGCAGTCTTTCGGGTGAAATTTAGACTATGTAAAATTTCGATCTCAAAATTTTTCTATTCAACTGTGGGTCACTGCCGTTCATTATTCATCAACATACTATGTTAACCTATCTATCATTCACAATCACATGGGCAAATTTGAATTCTGAGGTGAGAAATTTGAGTTTTCGCATACCGATAGTTTTCGCATTGAAATTTTACATTTTTCTCCTTAAAAGCTTACAATCTCGTCACTGAGGCTTCGATTGATGTTTGTAGTGATTGCTACACCTAGCTTAATAGATTTGCTATGATGTTAAACAGTTCCAATAGTGGTTTACTCGAAATCCATGTCTCGATGACAATTTCAAAGGTCAAAATACGCATTTCTTTCGTAATTTCCGATGGAAAGTTATGACGTTTCGAATTGAGATTTTCACTAGAATAAGCTTCCTTCTAACATCAAAAATGACAGAAATAGTAAGTTTCAGATGTTATCTAAGAAATCTAATCACTATACGCATCAAATTCTGTATTTTTTGACTTTATTTTCCAAAATTCTGGAGTTGACTTTTTCGACTAATTTGACTCGAAATTTGGCTGTTCTTACGACCTTGGGCGGGGTGTGGGGTGAAAAGTGGCTTTGTGCGTGTTCGTATGGGTAAGTGTATGTGTAGTGAAGGTGACCTAATGTGTTTTATGTTGCGTTTCGGCGATTCGTGTCGCGGGTGATATGTCACGCGGTGAAAAGTGGTCCTGGTGTGTGTTATTTCGGTGTACTGCGGTGCAAGTTATAGCTCTGGAACAAAACGTCCGATCGAGCTGAAATCTGAAAGGGGTGGTCCTTGCATGCTAAGAGTGCTGACCAAGTGAAAAAATCTGTGAAAATTTGAAAATTCGGAGGAAAAATTTTTCGGTTTTGCAGGTCGGTCGTAAGTCGATCCGGTCAACGGGATGTTTACTTTTTGAGCCGATCTCGCGCGGTAGCTTTCGTTTCGAGATTGTGCGTGATTGTTCATTGTGCCCAGCCTCCGGAGGAGTATCAAATGCTCTTCGTGGATTTGCTGGTCATGGTATGTGACAGTGTTGCCAGTTTTTGCTGACTTTGTTTCAGTTCATGGTGATAATGGGGTAAGTATATTGTACTACTTTGAAATTATGTATGAACCGAGTGCAATGTTGCCGTTATGAACCCGGTTCAATCTCGGCTTTGGCTGTCGAATATCGTCGTAGACGATGATCGTCAGTGCTCGAGTAGCTCTTACATCGGTAGGAGCTCTGTCGCTTCTTTTCCAATTTCCAAAGTTCTTTCTTCTATCCTTAACGCCAGTCTATCATGTCCGGTCTCGGTTAGTGCTTGTGTTCTGTGTTATGTGATTGGTGCTATGGGATTCCCATCTCATGTGAGTGTCTTGTGGGATTCTAGGGGCAGTTGGTGGGTCTGTCCTTGGCTCGCGAGGAGGGGCTCATGGGGGTGATGTCGACCCATTATATCTCGAGGCTGTGAGAGCTGCTGTGGTCCATTTGCGTCAAAATCCTGCCCGCTACCTTCATGCTCTAGACCATATCACTCTCTGCCGGCTTCGCTTGCGGGTACTCTATGAGGTCCGGGCGGCCCGTGATTGTTATCTCCAACCTGGTGGGTTCGAAGTCCTGGATCAGACTGCATTTGGAGTGGTTGATCGCGCCGTTTTTCATGAGACTCTGTCGTGTTTGGGTTGCCGCTCGGTAAGTACTACTCGAAATGTTACTACTTCCCGTGATGTACCATCGTTCTTCTTTGTTCCCAGTTCCTTCGTGTCGCAATTATCACGGCCGAAGGTCCTCGTCCTGTATTACACTTTGGCTATTCCACTCACGGTGGCGGTGTGTTTGTGATGTCCCCCAGTGGTCAGGTGATCATTCCTATTCTGTGTGGCACCTGTGGGCTCGTGAGTGTTTTTGTTTCTGATGTTTTGCGCGTACTCCTCCCGACGGGTGTGCTTCATCGGTGTTCCTTCTCTTCTTTTCAGATTGGGACGCGTCTCTATCGTGCTCCCGGGCTCCTTTTGCCCCTCGCGCCTATGGTGCGTGCTTATGATAGCTACTGCCGATCGTGGGGTGTTCAAGAAATCATTTTTGTGACCAAAATGCTCGTGATCCAATGTGTCTGTCTTTGTGGATCGGTGAGTGTTTGTGATGTTGCTGTACTTATGTATGATGTTTCATTCGTGTATTTATGTGTATCTGTGGTGTTTTCTTTACAGAAACATGCCTTAGTCGTTTTGCGTCACTCTCACCACCAGCTCCCGCGCAAGGATTTTCGTCGGTTAAGAGACGCCTCGTTCAAGGTTTTCACCCAAACTCTTGTGGGATTTTCCCATGGAGTGCTATATTCTCGGGCCGTGCGGTGTTCCCGATGTGATTCGATACGTGTTTTTAATATCAATTATTACCCCGTTTGCTCTCAAGAAACTATTCGTTATCTCTCTTTCTAATAAAATTTTCTTTTCACTTGATTTTGTGGACTGAGTTTGTTTTCTTTTTCAGTATACTCCAGACCTCTCTTAGCAAATTTTCCAATCTTCCCTCAGAATTCCACTTCATCATCCGTGGTGTTATTCTATTACCCTGGTAGATGGTCTCTGATATTCCCCCCACTTTTCGAAATGATTTTACTTTGCGTATAGGCTTGTTGGAAATTCAATTGGTCCTATCTGTGATTTTACCATCAATCTGGTCCTTCAGACCTGTAATTTTCGAGTGGTTTTGCTCTAAATTTTTCAAATTTTCGAACTATACTATCTTAATTAACTATAACTATACCGATGCTGCGGAGACGATCTTCTATGATGACTGGTGGACTCTTCAAGTGGGTGAGTTGACTTTTTGTAGTTGATGTGGGCTTGCTCATCGTCCGTGCGATCCGACGGCGGGCGCGCTTGGGAGTTCCCCATATGTGACAGCTCACAGGCGCTTTTGGCTGCGTGCTCGTCGTCCGCAGTGATCCGACGGCGGGCGCGCTGACTGCTGGAGTGTGAGCGCGCTTGATGATGTGCTCGCCCGACGGGGGATTATGGGTGGTGCGGATGTGTTCCCGTGATTTGGGTTGGGGTGTTCCACAACGTGGACCACTTGGCGTAGTAGACCCATTGGGATCTCCTCGTTTGCGTTTTCCTCCGAGTCCACTCCCTGGGTGTTCCCTGCACAGAATATCGAGCGCATAGTAGTAAGAATTGTCAGGTATGGCGCTATAATCTTACTAGCACCTTTCAGGATTAAAAATGTGAACATTGCTATGGCTGATGCTATGGCCAGGTAGAAAGGTAGATTATTCTGTAGTTTAGAAAAATTGTGCGATACCGCCTTATATTTACTCATGTCTCGAGCTTTCGCGATTATGTCGCGCAAGCTCGGTGCCGCTTCCAGTGTCTCGATATGCGCCGGGCTAAGTCCTCCTTGCTCTTTCTGCCAAATTTCCTCCATGATGTCGTGGATGCGGGGCGTGTTGGGCTCCTCTGGTGTTTTGCGAAGCAGGTCCGTGATGTTTAGGTCCAGCTTTTGATATATGGGGGATGTATGGCTCATCTCGATGTTTTTCGAAGCTGTCAAGCGTGCGTTTGGGGTAATAGCCATGCATCCTGGAGGTAGCCTCAACAGCCCAGTGCCGTTGATTGGGGTTGATAGGTGTTCGTTCCCTCGGCATTGGATGAAGAGCCGTTCTTCCTCCAATGTCGAAAATACCCAGGTGTTCGTCTCGTGAAGGCGCATCCAATATGCGTCGTGCATTTTCGTTACACGGATGTCACAGCTGGTGATGTCCGTGATATCGCGGTCCAGTGCCATCTCGATCTCGCAGGATGCTCTTGCAATGAGCTCCCTGACAGGCGGAGGGTTTTTGCAGACCATCCTGTCTCGGAGTTCCTTGCACTCGGCGAGGTTGCTGCGATGTAAATTTATATAAGTGTTAGCTGTTAAGTCGAGGGCGAAGTTGTGGCATCTTGGGTATATATAGGCAAATGTGCCACCCGCACTTCCGTGGACCTTTTGTAAAATTGGGAGAGCTGATGCTCTATATAGAGTGTAGTCTGCTAGGTCCAGGAGTGGGATTCCCATTGAGTATATGAGTGTCTGATTTATCAGCACAATTGAAATTTCTGAGATTTTTGTAATCTCAGAGATGGACTCGTTGTTATTGGTCCTTGGGAATCTCACTTCTGGCAATGCGCTTCTGATGGTCTCAGCTGATTTTTCGATCAGCTCTGGTGTCATGAAGTGCGGGTGGATAGAGCCTTGAGAAGCAAATGATACCATCTCAATTAGTGACTGAGTGTTGAATTTATAAGTATTGGCTGCTGCCTGAATAATTTGGATCGCGTTACTGCATGATAATTCATTGTCAATCCTGTTTGCATTGCCAGCTAAATTGCTGATTATTATTTGGAGTTTTTCTAATTTCTCAGAATTTTTCGTAAGTTCCGTTTCAATCAACTCGGTTTGATTGGCCAAAAGTTCGGCAATTTTTCGTGTATCATTTGCTCTCGTCTCTATAATGTTCTTGAGTTCACTCTCCGATTGCTCATCGAGTGTGCCAAAAATTATTTTCATCCCTTTTCCCATAAAAGGGAGCCAAGCTCTTCGTTGGCGGGGGTTTTTATATGCCAAAGTTTCCATCATCCTCTCTTCATCCCTGCTTGTCTCGCCGATCTGCCGGTGGATGGCATTTAGTTGTGCGACGTGAAGTTTATCTGGGCAGGATGGGCTCAGTTGGTTCCACGCTTCTCTCAAGGTGGTTGCAGACTCAGATAGTTGGGTCAGCTCAATCCGCTGCACAATTTTCCATGTTGTACTGGAAGTTGACAGCTGGGCTATGCGCTCCACCAAGAGTCCTGGCGTGTGCACCAGCGGCGTGATGAATTTACTTGATTGCGTGGGCCTGTCCGCACTGCAAAATTTTTGAACTAACGTAATTTTTGTTATTTTTAAGTTTTCAAATTATTTACGCTAGAAGCCGAATAGTCAATTCGGAAATGACGTGTGCGTGGCTCGTCCCTGGGCCGGAGTATTTTCTACGACGGTCAAGGGCGAGCTCGCATTTTCTATTTACCAAGAGATATCCTCAACATTTCGTGCCTGGGCCGGAGTATTTTTCCGGCTCAGGACCAACATGATGAGCGTTGAATCTTTAGTGTTAGAATTCAAAATGAGAACCTTGGCTTTTTGAGCTTCGTAATTGGCTTCTGCTATTTCTATTTTAACTTCTGCACATCTCTTGATTTGATCTATGCGTACCACTTTCGTGACGGTGTTATTCACCAACGTAACATTTTTTGTCTTGTAATTTATCTGAACGATTTCATAAGGCCCCGTATACTGAGGGGCTAATTTATTTTTGACAGGTAATTTTAATTCATAGACCAGTTCACCCTCACGAAAATGGCACGTATTTGTGGCTTTCATGTCATAGTAATGTTTATATCTATAGCGTGCTAAATTTGCATGTAGTGCAGCTAAAGTTTGCACTTGCTGCAACTCAGTCCTTCTGTTTTCGATGAAGTCGTCATACGTCGGCGCTTCCACTTGCTGTCCGTGTGGTCCAGGTTGTCTGACCTTGTGTCCCAGCAAGAGTGTGAAAGGTGCGTGTCCGGTCGATGCATTCTCCATGGCGTTGATTGAGTATTGGGCCATCGGTAGTACCTTGTCCCAATCCGAACGGTCCTTAGCGAAGGCCTTGAGGAACTCAGTCAACGTTGCGTGCATCCTCTCAATCATTCCGTTACTCATCGGCGAATATGGAGATGTACAATATTTCCTGATTCCAAAAGCGTCTGCAAAATCATTTAATATTGTATTCATAAAATGTCTACCTTGATCGCTCAAAATCGACCCTGGTGGTCCAAAATACGCAATTACTCGATTGAGTAATGCGTTGGCTACTTCGTGTGCCGTAGCACGGCGTGTCGGGATCAGTATGACATAACGAGTCAGCTGATCTTGCACCGACAATATGTAATGATAGCCACTCTTTGATGGGCATGGAGGTGAATAGAAATCAATCGCGATTTTGTCAAAAGGGCGTGCTGGTGTATCCACCAGCCTCAAAGGTAGACGTACTTTTTGTCTTACTAATTTATCGACTGCGCATCCGTTACAGCCCTCAACTACGCTTTTGACATCCTCGCGCATTGTTTTCCAATAGTAATGTTGTGCGATCAAATTATAAGTTTTATTGATGCCACGATGCCCACCATTTGCCGACGCGTGAAATTCCGTGATAAGCTTGTATCTGTCGCTATCCGAAGGTACTTTGAGGTTGTGCTTAAAAAGTACAATTTTGATGTTTTTGCCATTGAAAATCTGCTCGGCTATTTCGATTATTTTTGGCCAAATAGTTGGTGAAAAAACTTGGTTATCTTGAACCAGGCCTACACTTTTCAGCCCTCTTTTAAGGATGAGGTTTTTAAAATTTTTCAAGACCATTTTTATGTCTTTCTGTAATGGCTTTTCACCGATATAATTTTTCACAAATAATGCAAAAGTGCTTATGTTCCAAGCGTGAAATTCATGTACATTGCCAACCTCAAAATTCCCTCCTGCCATAGTTTTTGCATGGATATACTCTCTTTCTATCAGAGATGCGATGGTCTCTGTTTCAGCATGGCCATCGCATGAGGCAAAAAATGCCACATTTTCTCTGTATCGAAACGGGTGTTCGTCAACTGCAAAAATTTTTTGCAATGGTTGCGCTTGCTCGTCGTCACCCAATGCCCACGGTGGCTTCTCACGAGGTGGTCGAGCTTGCGCTACTTGATATTTATCAAGCGCTGACGAGTGAGCTTTCGCCTGCATCATGTGACTCTCGAGTCGCGGTTGGTGTTGAATTGCGGCTAAAGTCCTATTCTCTGCGCTCGGAGTTTTCTCGGGTTCGGATCTCGCGTCCGGTCGGTTTTCGTCGAGCTCGCAATTTTCGTCGCCGAATTCATGAGAAATTTCGTTCACTATGCTCGGAATCGGCAGCAAAGGAGTAAAATGCTTACTTGGCATGTCCAAGTGCAGGTGGACAAAATCTCCTATATCATTCGAAATTGTCTGAGTATACGACAATTCTCCGAATTCATTCACCACGTGAATGCATACATTTTTATTATATATCCGCGAATATAAGAATATGCAATCGTCGTTGCCATATTCTTCTTCGCTCGTGAGAATTTGAATTGTCGTATCAGCTTCTATACATGATTCCAATAAGAGGTTACCTCTTGTCAAAAGATCATTCCTCATTTCGCGAGCGTTAATTTGCAAATTTTCGATTCTAATCAGTGACCAAAATAGGCAATTCCCCTTTGGCAAATTCGGAATATCCATGATTCTTTCAAAACTGATGTGACATTCCGCGCAAGTGTTGCATGGTTGAAAGTGCTGAAATTTTCCATCTAAAATTGGCTCTATTTCGAGTGAATTTCCCGGCGAATTTTCAGCGGTAACGAAATCGATCTGAGCCTCTGCTGCTGATTCGAGCGCGTTGATTTTTTCGCGCGGCGCGATCTCTTTACTGCACTGCTCGGCACTCTCTCTACTTGATGATGGTTGAGGGGGTATGAGAGTTGAGAGTTTGCCACGTTCAAGCTCGTCCGACGGCAAGCATTGTGGTGGCTCGCTCTCTCTCTCTTTGGAATGCGGCTTATCGCAGGGCGAGCTAGATTGAAGTATCGTTTCGCTGCACGGCTTTTCGTCGTGATGCGAGAATCGTTCTGTGCCATCATCATGTAGGTCGCGATTTTGAACTTGCTCGAGTACTGCTGTTAGAACTAAAGGGCCTCCGTTGCCCTTCGCAATTAAATCACCGTTCACATCGCGTACTTGAAAATCGACAAAATATTCGCCCGTCTGCTCGACTGGGAGTGTCATATTCACCTCTTGATTTTCTAACGTCACTTGGGGATCAAATTTTGGATTTTGAATACCTTTTTGAATAACTTCAATATTTTTGATTTTTGGCCGAGATTCGACCGTCTCAATATTTTGACTATTTTGAACATTCCTCAATATGTACTCATGATCCAAAATTTGTGGTGCATAATTTTGTGTGCTTTTTTCTGAAGTGATTGGAATCGTAATGGTTTCAAGGGGTGAATCGGATGACATTTCCATTCTTGCTTCGGCTATGCACGCGGCCTGAGCTTGATCCATTATTATGGACATATGATTCGAATTTTGAGTCGGCTCTCCGTGTGTGTTTTTATTCGCGCTTTCGCTCGTTTGAATAGTTACTCGTTCGGATGAATGTCGCGCGTCAGCTGTTTCGCTCGTGTGAGATGGCTTGAGTATGTCGAGTTGCGGATATCGGTTTTTCAAGCGCTGCGATGATCGCGTTTTTTGAAAAACTTTTCTCGGTTTTTTCTGCCTCTCTGGTTTTTGACTCGACTCAATTTCGGATTCGGTTTCGCGTGGACTTTCTACCGATTTTTTCTTTGCCGGTTGCGCTTCGGTATCCGTCGATTCTGTCTCTGAAATTTTCGATTTTCCGGCGCCAGCTACGCGGTGCGCGCGTGTTTTGAATACGCGACCAGGCGGACAATCGGCCTCGCACGACGGATTTTCTCTCTCTTGTCGTTCTGCCAATGCATAGAGCTCGGCTCGCGGTAGTTCCGGGTTCACCTCGCCTTCTTTGATCACGGGATTTCGACTTAAAGCATCTGCCGCCTCATTTAACCGGCCAGCTCTGAAAATTACGTCAAAATGGAATCCGCGTACTTTTGCTTTTTGGCGGTTATACCTCGTATCATTTTTCGTTTTATGAAAGTGGCTTAATGGTTCGTGGTCCGTCACCACCGTGAACTTTCTGCCGTAAAGATATGGACGGTAGGACTCGCACGCGTGCACGATACTCTCCATCTCTTTGTCGAAAATTGGCCAATTAAGTTGGGCCCCTTTTAAAACTTTCGACGCGTAGGCAACTGGTCTATTCTTGTTGATGGTCCCAATAGCCAAAATGGATCCCACCGCGTAATCGCAGCTATCACAAAATACGATATAACTTTCATTGCCTGTTGCGGGGCTCGCGAGTACACTCTCTGAACATAATGCGTCGCGTAGGCTCTCAAATGCGCGTTGTTGTTCCGTGCCCCATACAAAATCTTCCTCTTTTTTCAGAAGATCGGTCAATGGTTTCGACTTCTTCGCGTAATTTTCGATGAATCGCCTATAGTACCCCGTCAATCCAAGGAACTGCCTGACTTTTCGTATGTTTGTGGGTGCAGGATATTCATGGACTGCCTCTACTTTTTTGGGATCTGGTTTAATGTGACCATTGCCAACTATGTGGCCCAAAACTTTAGCTTCTTTTTTCAAGAATTGGCATTTCTTTGGTGAAATTGTAAAATTTGCTTCAATAATGCAGGCCATGAATTTCCTGAATTTAATTTCATGTTCTTCCAAGGTATCTGCCCAGATGAACAGATCGTCACAATAACTGGCGAATTCGTCGGGAGTGAGGGAGGAAAATGCCATAAAAATTGCCTCATTTAGGGTGTCCGGACTACCAACCATCCCTTGAGCCATACGCGCGAATTCCATTCCGCCCAGGGGTGTGTCTATGGCCGAATAAGGTGCTGACTCCTCGTGCATTTCTATTTGGTAAAAAGCGTCCAATAAATCAACTACTGTGATATATCGCGCGCTAGACAGCTGATCGATGATATCGGCTGTAAAAGATAACGGCTGACACGTCCCTACCGTGTCCTCATTGAGGGGGCGGAAATCTGCGACGAACCGAAACCTTTTCGTCCCGTCTTTGTCTGGACTTTTTGGTACTAGAAAGCAGTTTGATCTCCATGGCGATCTGGATGGGCGCAACACTCCAAGATCGCGTAATTTTTTCACCTCTTCAATCAAAGGGCCTTTCAAGGCTGGGGGTAAGCGATATCTTTTGGCTTTGAACGGTTTGCCCGATTTCAACTTGATTTTATGTTTTATAATTGACGTTGCTTGGAGTGGTTCGCCTTTCAGTCCAAATCGCCAAGGGTCGATGCTAATGAGCATGCGTACGTGCTCAATCTCCTCCGGCGAGCAACCTTCGATATCAACGAGTTGCATTAATTTCTCTACGCGTTCTGCCGAGGCTCTGTCACGCGCGCTCTTATCTATATTCTGCGAATTCTCGCGAAGCTGCTCATTCGCTGGGTCAGCGCCTGTGTATAATCGGCGGATATAATGTACTGCATCATCCCCAATGATGCTTTTTTCTTCTACATTGTCCCAAGGAATTATTTTTGAAAATCTTCTCAACTTAACTGCAGGAGTGTCAATATATATAGTTTCATAAGAAATATTTATGACCTCTGCTATGCCATATCCATTATGGTTTTTGGCGATAAATTTCCCAAAGAGAATTCCATTTTTTACATGTATGCGCGGGACCCAGCCCTCTTTAGTATCATTCAAAATCTTGAATTTAATGAGTCTTCTCATTCTAGGCGGCACTTTTATTTTTTCTTTGTATAAAAAAGGGATTGAAAAATTTTCGAACTCAAGGCAGCGGGCTTTGGGGTTCAATTTACCACCGTACTCTGTCAAAAAATCCCAACCGACTAGACCATCACAGTCTAATAAAATGGAGTCGGGGACAACATGAAATTGCCACAGCATGCCGTTTATTTTCAATAAAATCATTCCCTCTGAAAAAAATTCTCCTTTTGCCACGCCATTAATGCTCAATATTTCTGACTTATCAATGTCTGCAAGATTTTTAACTCTACTCGATTTGATAATGCATACATCTGCACCAGAATCAATGTATAATTTACATTTTTCGTTATTCACTTCTGGGCTCTCAAAATTGACGATTGGTGGAATTCTCCCAGTCTTTAAAAATTTTATGCTCGTCTTTTTGATATTTACTTGGGACGATGTAGAAGATTTTTCAACACTATCACTTCCATCTGAAACTATCGAATCTGACTCATCTGTCGACGGTGAATATTCTGATGCAGATGAGTCGATTTCCTGATTCACCAGTGACACATCGGTGCTGTCACTGATGCGCCCATCGCTTGGGGAACGAGATGGGCGTGCCTCTAGTTTAAATTCTCGGCGCGATTTTGGGCGTTTTGGGCCTCATTGTGGCGTTGCGGGCTTCGGGCTTGTGGTGGGGTTTGGTTTTGGGTCTCGGCATAATTATTCGCGGGCGTTTGATTCTGATTTCCCCTTGGTGGGGAATTATTTCGACGATTTTCCGGGCCGCTATCATGACCGTTGAAATTTCTATTTGGACCCCCACCTCTACCTCTGCCGCGATAACCCCCTCTGCCACGGTTCGTACTTGGTCTATCAATATATACGTTGGCCCTCTTAAAATCGGCCTCTAATTTCCAGCAGACTTTCGCGTCGTGCCCAGGTAAATCGCAATACTGGCATTTTTTTAGGTCGTTTTCTTTCTTGTAACATTTCGACTCTACATGACCGATAAGTTTGCAGTAAGAGCAGACTACTTGGGAATCTGCCATTCTGATATTCGCCTGCGGATGGGCTGCACACGGTGTTGACTCATCAATCGAATTCGGGTAATTTTTACGTTGCAACGCCGCCTGTTGCGCGAATTTCACCGCCTCGCGTATATTCTCCGGTTTCTGGCTCCTCACCACGCTCTCAAGTTCTGTTCCGATTCCTATAATAAAGCGAGTGAGAGCCGCTTCATCAGCGTCTCGCGTCCGTGATTCTATCTCGGCGCGAGTATACTGCGTTTTTGAGCCTGCCGTGCTCTTGAATCGCCTCAAAATTTTTTGAATACGCGTTCCGTACGATTCTAATGATTCGTCTTTTCTCTTAGCACAGCCTTTTAATTCCGACATAATGTCGTCTAGTGAATCTACTAATGAAAATTGTTCTTCAAGTTCTTTCAAAAATTGTTCTACTGATTCAGACTTCAATACTGTAGAACCGAACAATGACTTGGCTGTGCCGCGTAATTTAGTTGCGATATTCATTAGAATGATACAGTCTGATCCCATGCCTCCCACGCTCTTTGCTATGCGAACTGCCGTACAGAATGAATCGAGGGAATCCGACTCGCCATTGAACTCCCCTATGCTTTTCAAAATTTTGTGTAAATGGGCGTCTGCTCTTATTTGCGCCATCGGTTGCTCCGGCGAATGAGTTTCACGCTGAATGGGCTGAGTAGGTGGATTTTGGGTGTATACTGTATGTGGCTGATTCATGTATGATGTGGGATTTTGTTGAGTGAAATTATGAGGGAATGTCTGCAACGGTTCATTTTGTCCCATTTGTTGAACATTTTGCCCTGGCCCTTGGTGTGTTCCCATACTTTGGAGTATATTCCTATCGTTTGGCCTAGTCATAAAATGTTGGGGGGCTTGTGGTACATAGCCCCTACTTGACGGAATTTCTTGGAAATGCGAATCTCTATTTTGCTGTATTTCACGTGAATTTAGTTTTTTCCACAATTCAGCCATTTTTGTAAAACTCATTCCTCGGAGGAAGTTCTCAAACGATGATTCACTCGGTTTAGGGCTTGGTTTTACTGTAGGCGCCACATTCTCACGAATCGTACTGTATTCGGTTGGTCTCTGATTGACTCCACCGTGAACAAAATTATTCTGGACCGGGGCTTGATCAGTCCCCTGTGAATTTGACAAATTTTGTTGCATAATATCCCAAGGTGTTTGGTTCTTATGCGGGGGAATTTGCTCAGTAACTACTGGGGTTACTGGTCTTGGAGAGTTATTTTGACTCCTGATCACATGTATATCATTCTCCAAATTTTGTGGGCCCATATTATTTGCTAGATTAGGGGCACTCTGAGTTTGTACCCCTTCTGGGTTGAGAGAAAAAGTATTTGCAATTCTTACATCCGATTCGTGAGATTGTGTTTGCCGGCATAAAAACGTTTGTCCGTTCGGACCTGCCAAATAAAACATCTCTGGGTAAGATGTCATTCGCATATCGTTGCGCAAAGGGGGTCTTATTGGGTTCACGCGTATTGGGGACTCTTCTAGTATAGGTTGTCCTACACGCCATTGTTGGTATGCAGGCCCCATAAATTGTCCTATTTGAGGGCTATTGGCCCGGCTCATATTAACATATTCATCTCCATCTTTCCCATTTATAGCATCCGCATTTATACCCCATGCTCCTTCTTGTCTGCTTGAGTCAAAGTATGGCTCGTCTGCCTGAGCGTATGAATTCTCTAAATCCTCTAAAATTTCTTGTTGGTCCACAAGGCCATTTTTTTCAAACATTTCCGGTCTATTATGGCTCGGTTTCGGTTTGGTACCAGTTGAATTTAGTGTTTCTTTACTTTTTGACTTGACGAAAATACCAAGCATTTTGGACATTTTGATTTTACGCTCTTTGATATAAAATTATAGACAAACTGCACGTTATAAATGCGGATGTGTTGGGACCGTTCTTTAGAACGAGATCAAGAAGAGAAAATGTGCAGTATTTACGCTGAGAAGCTGCAGCAGGCCACGACGATGTATAATGCGGCTATCTGCATTACTCGTCCACACGTGCAGTTGGCTCGGAGATAAGCCTCAGCGATGATTTTCTGCTGACGGGCGGGCGGGTGGGCAGGTACGATGTTCAGCTTGGTTGCTTGCGGCTTGGCTGGATTCTGCTTTCCTCAACTCCTTATCTTCTCTCTTGGTCACCTTTTTTTTTCACGACACTCTCGCAAAATTGCAGAATCCGAAAAATTTTTGCAAGAAAATTTTTCTAACTTTTTCAAAAAAAATTTGAACTCGCGGGAAACTACCCCACCTAGCACCAAAAAGGGGATGTGACGTGGGAAGGGAGTCTCCAGAGAGAACACGAGTTGAAGTAATGAGTGAGTTTAATGACGAGAGAAGTATTAGGGTTGAGAGAGAGTGTGTGTTAATTATTCGGTTGGTCAGAGCGGTCTGCCGCGGCGAGGCCCGTCGTCCGCGACGATGGGTCCGCGACGCGGTTTCGCGCTTTGGTGGGGAAACGAGCGAAGCTCCGTCAGAAGCGCTGACGATGCACCTGGTGCATCGTCAGGTGACGAGGGGAGGCGCGGGCCGGAGGCTCGAGACTCACCACGTCACAATTACTTTCATACTTCTGAATTTTTCTTCATTTATTTATAATTTTTTTTTCATCTTAAAAACTAAAAATATTCACTCCTTCCTCCTCAAAAATTTGAGGCTGTTGATTTACGCGTTTCTCGACGTGCTGAATTGATTTGTTAATACAGAATTTCGATTGGAACTCATTTTATTTTATCTTTTACACACCTCTCTTCCGTTGGGCTATAAAACCTTCATGATTACAATTTAATAAAATTCCGTATCAACCGATCAATCCAGCACGTCGAAAAACATCGAAATTACTTTCCTTACATTTTTTTTATCTAGTAAAATGAAGTACAAATCATTCATAAGATTTGCTTCTTTCCGAAAAATTTCAAACTTCTCATCAAAAAATCCACAAGTCAAAAAATATCCATGCGATCATGCTCAAAATTCACTGGCATCATCATCACAGTCTCCAAAATACACGTACAAAGTCTCAAGAGAAAATGTCGGATCGATCTCGAAATTTTGCGTTCCAAATGATACATTTCATTCTAATTTTCAAGTTCACCGACAGTTGATTTATTCCTTCCCTTACATAATCACCTGTTTACCAAAATTCTCTATCATCAATCGATTTCTCGCGTTAATGAAAATGGATAGAGACCTTTACATTCCTATCACTCTGTCCCACCTACTGGAAATTAAAATTACAGAACGTCAATTTAATGAAATTTGAAAGAATATACGATGTTCTGGATCATGGTTAGGAGATGAATCAATCAATGCATTTCTGAAGGTTTCGAAAGAAAATAATCCCAATTTCGAACCTATAGACACGGTATTGACACAGTTAAGTGGAATGATTGATGAAACTTATTGTGAAGATATCCAAATTCTGTACTTGAATGATTTCAAGCATTGGAGGTACTTGCATTATAAAGCACCATTTCTATTCATTTATGACGGCCTGTATTGTGACATTCACTGTTTGGAAGATTTGGATGATAAAGAAAGGGATTTCATAAGAAAAGGTATCCTCCACTAGAAGATGATTTCGTGGTATTCAAGAGGGTGCAAAAACAGATTGATTATAGCTCTTGCGGTCTGTTAGCGACAGCATACGCAGTAAAAATCTGTTTTGGTAGAGATCCGTCAATGAGGAAATATTGTACTGATGAAATAATACTGCGGAATCATTTGATGAGAATATTATTGACTGCAATTTTTGAAGAGTATCCTTATTTAACATGAAAATTTTGTAAGATTATATGAAAATGATTAAGAAATAATTTATTCTATTGTGGATTGATTATTTCATGAAGTTTATTATTTGATTATATTGATATTTTGGATGAATGAATATTCTAATAAAAATTTCATGAGGAGAATTGATCAATATAACAAATCAATGTATTCGAATTTTTGAGTGAATAATATGAGATTAGTTGACATCTTCTATGGCAATGAGAAAGCATTCTGCTGAATTCTTTTAGCAGCGTATTTTTTCATATCCAAGAACTGATTATCATTATTCGAATAGATAAAATGTGAATTCATCATTCTTGCGGTAAGGATAACTTTCAATTTCAAGATAGCCGTTATAAGCAAGCTTGAAGAAATGTGAAAATGCTGACCTCCAAGAGTGAATTTAAAAGTTGCTCAACCTCTCTGATGAGGTCTCATAGAGGAAGTTCCGACCGAAATTAGAATGGCACAATTCCCGATAACGCTCTTGATTTAGGTCAAGGGAGATCGTTCATACGAACAACGGCTTCATGATCACTCGACGGGTTCACTCACGGGTTTATGATATCTACTTTAAAATACTAGATTATATAACGTTGTCTCGTCCTCGAGATCAAATTGTAGTAACGTTAGTTGCAGGCCCAAATCTCTCAGATTTACAGCAAATTTCAGAGTTAAGAAAATTAACGCTCTCCTGTTTTACCCTTTGTTTACCTTTTCATTACGTTTTTTGCTGTGGCCCGCGTCTCTACGCCTTCGCGCAAAAATGTCTTCATCGAGCAAATCAAGATCAAGATCGAGATCCAGATCCAGATCCAGATCAAGAATTATCTCACGATCAAGGTCACGATCTAGAGGAAGGCGTGGCAGTAGCAGAAGCTACACTGATCTTGAGGATAAATTCTATAACCTCGCTCGAGAGCTACGCAGGTATCGTGATCATAAAAAACGGACACGTTCCCGATCATCTCGACGACACCGGGATAGTTCGAATTCTCGCTCTCGTAGCCGACATCGAGGATACCGGAGACATCGTGAGAGGAGCATTAGCAGTTCGTCCTCAAGCCGATCATCTCACATCGACCGTCGTCGTCATGAAAGCCATGAACGTTCCCGGCGAGGAACGTCGCGCGAAAAAGCTTGCAAATATGCAGCTCAAAAACCTTCAATGAATCATAATAGAGATGGTGAACGTCCCCGGCGAGGTACGTCACATCTGGTTTCGTGAAGTGTAAACAACACTCATCATCGGCATTCATAACAAGGTTATGTATCCTTTATTTACAGACAACAATTCGCCTCGAGCTCCTTTGGTTGCAGCTGCTGATACTGACGGCAAATCTGTTGATAAAGAGATTATCGACGATGAATCGAGGGACAATGAGAAATCAAACGAGGTCAATCCGTCGATTGCAGCACTTCTTGGCGAGGTCGAAGACGATGATACGGAAGGTCCTAATGTGAATGTTGAGATTTCCAAACGTTGGGAGAAAATCCTTGAAGATGGTTTGGATAAGGAGAAACGAAACAAACTGTCTAAGAACTATCCAGCTCCTGCGAATCTTCCGATTCTGAAAGGTCCTGTCGTAAACGGTGATGTCAAATCAGTTGCATCCTCTATCGCTCTCAAGAAGGATAGCTATCAAGAAGCCGTACAACGTCAGCTTGGGAAGGGACTCACTGCTGTTGCATCAGTCCTCTCGTCGTTGTACGAGCATGATAGAAATACGCCTTTTGATTTTGATAAGCATATTGGAACCTTGGGAGAAGCAGGTCGATTGTTGAGCGATGTTCATCACCAGATGTCAATATCTCGAAGAACACAGCTCACTTTTGGCCTGAACTTCACTGCCAAAAGCGTCGCTGAATCGAGTAAAATTGACACGCTACTCTTTGGCCAAGATTTTTCCGAGCGATACAAGCACGCAGCATCTTTGGAAAAGGCAGGAAAAGAATTTGCGAAGCCAGGATCGAATCGTAAGAATCCATCTCGCAATGAATCTTATAAGAACAACAATTCTCGAAACAATTACTCCAAGAATTCAAACTCGAAGTCCCTTCCGAAGCAGCAGCAGAACCAGAGATCGAGTCGGTCGGAAGGGAGCCAGAAATCTCGTTCGACTCGTTACCCAGCGTCTCACCGCAATCGCCGCTAAACGTGAGTAAAACGGCAGGACGACTTCGTTTCTTCCACCAGGCCTGGACAGAGATCACGTCGAATCCAACGATTCTGGGTTACGTCAAAGGATACAAAATTCCTTTTTATCGTGAAGTAATCCAAAACCACATCCCAAAGGAACCTAAATTATCAGCTGATGAAGAATTATGTTGCCAATGTTCAATATCAGAACTCCTCCTGAAAGGAGCTATTTCAGTTTGTTCTCACACAAGAGGTCAATTCATTTCTCCATATTTCCTCCGCGAGAAGCCGAATGGAGATAAGAGATTCATTTTAAACCTCAAAAACCTGAATGATTTCATTTTACCCAATCATTTCAAGATGGAAGATAGAAAAACTGTCATTCATCTCTTATCAGCAGGAAATTTCATGTCCACTTTGGACTTGAAAGACGCTTTCTTCTTAGTCCCAATCCACCCAAAATTCAGGAAATACTTAAGATTCATTTTCAATGGGACAATGTATGAATTCAACTGTTTACCGTTTGGGCTCTGCACTTCACCATTCGTCTTCACAAAACTTTTGAAACCTGTCATTGAATTCCTGAGATCGAGGGGAATCAAATGTGTAATTTACCTAGACGATATCCTGCTTCTAGCTACATCTGAGAACGAGTGTTCAATATATATCTCTACAACTATAAATTCATTACAAAAATTAGGTTTCATAATTAACTTT
Source organism: Eretmocerus hayati (assembly GCA_029851415.1). Classification (NCBI taxonomy): domain Eukaryota; kingdom Metazoa; phylum Arthropoda; class Insecta; order Hymenoptera; family Aphelinidae; genus Eretmocerus; species Eretmocerus hayati. Next base: position 168,002,210 of record CM056741.1, read on the forward strand.
GAAAAATGTCAGTTGAAACCTTCTAAGGTTTGCAAGTACCTAGGTTTTCTGATAAATTCGGAAGATATGAGTTTGAGTCTGCCGAATGAGAAACGAGAAAAAATCCTAAAAATGGTCGAAAAATTTTTGGATTTGTCGTCATGCAAAATCCGAGATTGGGCACAGCTAATTGGAGTTCTAGTAGCTGCATGTCCGGCAATACAGTATGCCAACTTGTACATCAAAGCTTTCGAGAGAGTAAAATTTCTAGCTCTTCAGGAGAACGATGGAAATTATGAAAAGAAAGTCTATTTAACAAGTGAAATTTTTGATGATCTGTATTGGTGGCGGTCGAAACTCCCAGTGGCTATAAACCCAATAAGATCCAATGTATATTCACTGGAAATATTTTCCGATGCATCCCTCACTGGCTGGGGTGTTTATTGCAAAGGAACAAGCACTCATGGATGGTGGAGTAGCAATGAAAGACAGAACCATATCAATTTCCTCGAGCTCAAAGCCGTCTTCTACGGACTAAAATGTTTTGCTGAGAAGTTCAGGTCATGCGAAATCTTACTGAGAATTGATAATACAACCGCCATCAGTTACGTGAATAAGATGGGTAGCATTCAATTTCCAAAACTCTCGAAACTCAGCAGAGAAATTTGGCAATGGTGCGAAGAAAGGAACATTTGGATATTCGCATCATACATTGAATCTTCAGAGAATTTCTTTGCGGACCGTGAATCACGATTATTACCAGAAGATACAGAATGGGAACTCGCGAACTATGCCTCTTTCGAAATTACGAATCAGTTTGGATTCCCCGAAGTTGATTTATTTGCTTCAAACATAAACTCAAAATGTGACGAATTTGTTTCGTGGTTTCCGGATCCATACGCTTCCAACATAGATGCTTTCACAATTTCCTGGGCTGGAATATTTTTCTATGCTTTTCCACCTTTCTCACTAATTTTGAGAACTTTACGGAAGATACGCACAGATAAAGCTGAAGGAATAGTTGTAGTCCCATTTTGGCCGTCTCAAGCATGGTTTCCACTATATCAAGAACTTCTTAGCACAAATATGATAAAGTTCAAACCAGAACTCAATCTGCTCACATGTCCTTTCAGAGACAAGCACCCGTTATGGCAGAAACTTACCCTGGTTGCCGGGATCTTATCAGGGAAGCATACCTAAGGAAAGGAATTGACGAAGATGCAATCAAGACAATGATGTCTTCCCTGGCATTGTCAACAATCAAGCAGTACTCCAAGCCTTTACAGTTGTGGTGGAATTTTTGTGTAGAGAAAAAATATTTGCTGTATGAAGCAACGACACCCCAAATTTTGGAATTTTTGGCATCTGTTTTCAAGAACATCAAGAGCTACGGTACACTCAACTCATATCGATCTGCAATCTCTTTGATCATTTCAAGAGATGTAGGAAACGACCCTGAAATCAAACGGTTTTGTAAAGGGGCTTCCGTTGAGAAACCGCAAAAGCCAAAGTATGAGTTGACTTGGGACACAATTCCCGTCCTCAACTTTTTGGAAAAATTATTCCCCATAGAAAACTTGAGTCTGGACGTTTTAACCAAAAAATTGGCAACATTATTGGCTCTTACCACTGCACAGAGGGTTCAAACGCTATCAAAAATTAGAGTTGAAAATATCAAGTTTGTAAGCTCAAATTCAGCCATCATCTTCATCAATGATCGGATCAAAACTTCAGGGCGGAATCCTATTCAACCGTCATTAGAAATATTGAAATTCGAAGAAAAACCTGCACTCTGTACTCTCACCACACTCAAAACTTATCTGGACAAAACAGCAGTCATTCGTGGTAAAAATGAGTTTTTATTCCTGACATACAGAAGACCTCATCATGTTGCTGAAACTCAAACCATAAGCAGATGGATCAAAACTGTTTTATCCGAGAGTGAGATTGATACATCTATTTTTACTGCACATAGCACGAGGCATGCATCAACCTCATCTGCCAAGAAAAAGGGATTGAACATCGATGTAATTCGCAAGACTGCTGGTTGGACTCAAAATTCGACTGTATTTGCGAAGTTCTATAATCGTCCAATTGTTGAACCAAGCTTTGCCTCTACAGTATTATGTTCAAATAATTGTTAAATATTCATAAATGTTGAATATTCATCGTTATGAATATATACATTGAAAATCAGTGTTGAGATTTTCGATTTGATCAATCGGAAAAAGTAATCGCACTTTACTCTGAACAACTACAATTTGATCTTGAGGACGAGACAACGTTATATAATTGATGATCAAACGAACTTACCTGAAAGTGAAGTTCGATCACAATTATGTTAGTTGTCTCGTCCGAAGAGATCAAACACCCACCCTAGAAGAAGAACCCTACCCCAGTGCGATTATATAAGCTCTAAACTCAATGAAAAGGTAAACAAAGGGTAAAACAGGAGAGCGTTAATTTTCTTAACTCTGAAATTTGCTGTAAATCTGAGAGATTTGGGCCTGCAACTAACGTTACTACAATTTGATCTCTTCGGACGAGACAACTAACATAATTGTGATCGAACTTCACTTTCAGGTAAGTTCGTTTGATCATCACTTCTTAACATTTTTTCAGTCGGGGCGGGGGGGGGGGGGGAGGGTGCTGCCCCTCCTCCAACTAAACCCCCTCCTTTCACCTCCACCCGAGCCACCCGCATCCACCATCGCGCAAGCGCTCGGGCGCCAACTCCACGCTGTGTAATAGTAAGGCTCTTAAATCCCTTGTATCGAAAATAACTATCATTTCTACAACGGATACTTGGCTTTTCGCCTTCATTCCAATTTGCCCTCATAGGCGTGAGGCAGGGATCCACCCTGTTAGTGCATTGATTTGGAGGAGAACCATTTTTGAGTTACAATTTAACCAGGAATGGGCCCACTCGCTCTTGCCAACTACCGAATCCTGGGGTCACTGGTGGTTAGCCAGGATACGACCGTAGACCAACCTTTGGTGGACGGCTTGGGGCTCAACTAGGCTTAGCTAGAGTCCAGGGAGCCTATTAGTTCTCTGAGCAAGTCGTATAGACCACTCGGAGTGTCACCTTTAAGGGCAGCTCGGACACGAGTCCCACGACTTACCCAGTCTCCGGGGTCTATGGCTGCCGTGGCTACCGAATGCAGAAATGCGGTCTCCGAGCTCTGGCGGACATTGACAGGGGTTGGAGGATCGTCGCACCCCGACTTTGAACCATTAAATGGTTCAGCCTTTCTCACGGCTGACGGGCTTGTGGAAGGAGCCAAAGTAACACTCAGCGCTAGAAGCAGGTTCAGGATCTCTCTCACATGGACTTAGCGAGGCCCGGGTACGGTGTGCCTCCAACTGGGGCCGGAAGGTTGTCACACCCCAGGACATGAGCGTCTTCCTTGCGGTATGGCGAGAGAATAGAAATAAAAAATGAGAGTCCTTATCGTGTCTGAATCTGTTCAAATGTGGGCATTAGTTATTTGTATTCGAATATTATGAACATAGGAATCTCGTTTGACTTCGAACTCAACGCGCAAAATAGACATTTTCAGGCTCAAGGAAAAGTGCAGCAAAAAGCTACACCATGAAATGCACCAAGCAAAACTACCATTAAACTGTGGCACTCATAAAATATCCCATATATTATCCTCAATTTTCAGGGCCAATAACTTTGATTTCATTCATTGGAGACAATATTTGCCCCCAACGGAGATCTCCGTAGGTTTGAAATGCCATCTTGCCAGTGAAAGAATTTCCTGGTTTGAAAAATCCATGATTCCACATGTCGGAGCAATCAAAAATTCACAGATTTTGTACTGTGACCGAGGTACTATCAGTAGATCACAATAGACTGTGTCGAAGTGTATGAGATTTGAGCCAGAGATTCCATTCATGATTTTGCAAGGCTAACTTCATCGGAACACTTTTATATCCTTTTGCAAATATTATTCAAAGATCGGATCTCGTTCTTTTTTTGTGAAAACCTACGATGCCAACTGCATTCAATTTCATATTGTTCATTCAAGGATAAATATAGTCATTTCAGATAGCACGCTCTTCTTTGTGCACTGAAAAGGAACCTCCCACGGTAGAGTGACCTGCATTTAAATATCGAAAAGTCGAACGCTATCTGGAAATGGATTGGACATGCTTCATCTCATTCGAATCCTTCCCCTATATCTCGACTACTTCTTGATGCAAGACTGTTTCTTTGATCCCCCAGTTGACCTATGAAACGATTGTTGGAAATAATTCACGAGTAGTTGCATGTTGTTTGGTGCAGATATCTATGACCTAGCGATCAGAATTTCTTCATGAAAATGGTAGAATGTATTAATCTCGTTTTTTGTGATGCTGTGCACTTGTTTTGAAAGACTTTCACTCTTTTAATCATCTTTAACTCAAGCTGCGTTATTAAGTAGTCAAATCCCAAACGGGATTATGAGTTGCAAAATATACACCTCCACACTCATATTCTGGGAATTTTGGTCAAACTACTGTCTTAGTTCACTCCTCCCTGTGTATTTTACAGTATCCCACCCGGGGAGGTTATTCGTCTTGAATGAGGAAAAGCCAACTAATATTCGTATAGAAATGTAACAATGAACTGGGCTAGCTGGGTCATTCTCAAGGTTATTCAGGAGTAAAAATGATCACATCAGATGAGATTCAAGGAACAATCATCTAGAAGTGCAGAAAGAATCTCAGACAACGATGCAAGGGTTTAGAATTCTCATTATTTTACCGATAAGAAGGAAAACTGAGATTCAATCCAATGTGTGCGACATTACTCGATAATTTCAATTGAGTATGCATAACGAACACAATCGTTTATAGAATTTTGTCTTTATTTCAGATGCTCCTTTGTGAGAGTTAGTTCTAACGACGAAAGTGAGCCGAAACCAAGTTGCTGAGGAACAAAGAGGCATCAGCGGGTGATTGGTCCATCATTCAAACAATCTGAAAAAGGTGAGTGGAATATTGACTAACCAAAAGAATGCAGTGAAATTATCAGGTTACAAGAACGTAACAGAAATATCTTCAATGATCGTGGAAAAATCCGAATTGCTGTGACAATCACGAATATTTGGACCAAAGTATCGAGAAACCCAAAACCTGTTTGAAGGGGAGGAAAATGAAACAAAATAATACAACTCCACGGTGCCAAAATTTAAGCCTACTTCCACCGGAAATTACAGAGGTGAGAGCAAAGTTCGAAATCCCGACGAAACCCAATGAAAAATAAACTCCACATCCAGCAACTCCAATTGCCTCATCACAGTCAGTGCTAGCAACCAATTCTAAACCGCATACCCACAATCTGATGGTTTCCACTCGTAACGTACTCGCCGGCAAGCTTTAGGCCATTGCGCAGTTCTTACATCGGATTCAAGCTCGGCTTTGAGTGATTTCCCACAACCAAAAATTAGATTGCCATTTCCGGCTTATTTCTCCGTTTCTAACGGGGCAGAGGTGGAACCGAAATTTTCACCCGAAGCAGTTTCCAAATGTATACAGAAGTCGAAAAGTCGTGATGCGCGCTTAAACGCAAACTATATATGGATATTGTGAGGTTGGATTTGTATGTTGTAGATGCATCCGCGACTTGCGCTGACGAGCTGCATTTCCAATGCTAAACAGCAACCTAACTGAAGATGGCAAACTTTCGACGCGCCTCGTACCGCGTGAATGCCGCCGCTGTACTTTCTTTGGCCACGAGAGTCTTCGGAGTTTTCGTCGTTGCTGTCTATCAGTATGCATAGTTTACCGAAGTTTGTGCGAAAATTTATGCCTTGTATCCTGTGTAGCTATGTTTTTCAAAGTATGAGAACTCGTCATGAGCGAGCGCGATAATATGTACGACCTTCATAAGTGACTCCTTGAATTTGTTTCATAAGTTGTCTAGGTTGAGATCAATTTTTGATGGAATGATCTCAAATTGTTTGATTCACTTGGGATGGTCGATTCAAATTTTGGATTGATCGATTACATATTATGATTCTTCTTGATCCTGCCCCTCCGCCACCTCTTCAAAATTTGCATAGTTGAACTGCCGGGTCGGAGTTGTTCAGACCTCGATAAAATTTGGATTGCTATGAATATACCCATACATAATACAGTATGATTTCAATATAGATATGATATTCTCGGTGGACTCAGCAATATTTTACCATAAGTCCTTCACGAACATCTGTAAAATGTGTCACAAAAGTCGGCTCCCTCTCATTTCCGAAGTAGATAGAGTAATTATGAAAAGCCTCAAAATATGTTTCATGGATTCACGGGCGGGGGAAGGGGGGCAAAGGGATTCAGATGGAGATATTGAAATTCACATATCAGTTAATTTCCGTATGTCACTTCCTCCAACGAAATTCTCAAAGCGAGGGGACAGGCCTACGCCATATCAGATTTTCTAGGGATAATCATCCGGAATCCGTTGGGAGAATAACTCAAATTATAATGAACCGAATTCCCTGGAATTTGATATGGGCGTATAAAGTGCCTGTCGAAAGAGCGCATCGTGTCCAAAAGTCATATTCTATGCTGAGAAAGTATTTTTCCAAATTGTGATTTTCATGTGGTCTCCTATAATGAGGGCACTCAGCCCCGAGATTTATTGTATGCGACGCCATCACTCAATTTAATGGGGATTTGGCGACGATGCGCTCTTTTTTTGGATCTGAAGATCATGATGAATGCCTCCTTTGGACGCAACTCCTTCTGAAACTTGAGATAAATCCTGAACGGCAGTGAATGCAACGGTACCCGAGTGGTTTGCGATGAGTTCTATGGGTGGCCAGCCTGTGCTACGCGAGAGACACCTGTTTGTATAATTCGCGCGAGCATCAAATTTTTCTGCTACTACTTCGATATAAACGCCATACCTAATTCTGCGTGTCAGAGACAGGAGAGAGACAGGAGAACAGATTCAAGGCTAGCTATTTTCGAACAATGATGAATGAAAGTACAAGCTTTAGGTGATTAGATTATTGTCATGGTCTTAGCCGGCCGGTCAAAGGAACCATTCATTGGAAAAAATTAAGGTGAGGAATGATTGATTTCAATAAACGTGACACTCAACACTGGAAAATCAGCACTTGGTCCCAGAACCTGTGATAGCTTCCGCTGTACAAATATTTGTTTAGCTAAGACTTATATCCTTTGAGCCTCTGAGTCCTCTCTGATCATTGCAACCATTCTATCCAAGGTTCCAGTTTCAATTTCCTAGAATACTTGGTCAAAATGGCATATCCGGCTCATTTGTAGAGATGAAGTCAATCTTGGAATATTGAATTGAAGTTCTAACCATGTCAGCTAAGATCCCTGTGTTTCAGAGGGATGATTCTGTGTTCAAATATCTGAATCCGTTGGGATTTGGTTGAGCTCTAGAGCTTTTGTGACCAAGAATTAGAAAGTTATATTGTCATTTCCATTCTACTGAAGATGTATTTGAAAAATTCAGGATATAATTGCTTTGTACCATCAACCTCTAAAACGTTTCTAATCATTCTGATTATTCTATCCAAGGTTCCAATTCCAATATCCTAGAACACTGGGTCAAAATGGCGTATCCGGGTCATTTTCAGAGACAAAGTCAATCTTGGAGTATTGAATTGAATTTGAAATCATGTCTGCTAAGATCCCTGTGTTTCAGAGGGATAGTTTCGTGTTCGAAATTGGGTATCGCTTTAGAATTGATGAGTTTGTATAACTACTGGCATGATCTGGAACTGACATATCGAACACAAAGTTTCATACCTACACGAAAGATTTGATATCCCTTGAACAGCATTTTTGAGATTCCTGGTCTTTGGAAGTCAGTCTCAAACCCATCAGGATATTTGAACGATTTGAAAATAAATCCATTGTTCCTATACAATCTGCCTGTAACCTAGAGATACAGTCCAATGGGACCGAATCTATTAATGAGTGTTCAGAATACTTTTTGATGATGAGCCATCGCTAAGGAAGACTAGCTTGAGAGTCTCGATTCATTATCTGCTTCATTCAGTCGCATACATGCACGCGGATGCTGTATTGCATGTTTGCTTTATCATAATACGTAAATATATCAGAGACTTTCCTAGAAGTTCTCTTGGTTCTCTCATATACATACACATAAATACATCAACCCTATATATGTGGCGACCACCGCTGATCACACGCGAGTTTGAAATCTCAGGCTCAGAGACTTGGTGACATCAGGGGTGCCACAATGTCACTAGGGCCGATTCAATATTGGCGTGGTCCTATCCCCTAGCCTTAATTGATCTTCGTTCTTCAATGTAATCCTAGTAGATCACCATATCATGACATGGCTTATTGAGACCAACATAGCTTAGTAAAGTTCAGATACATCCTCGAAAATATACAATGCGTCAGAGTTGGCATAGAATGGGTTCCAATAAGAAAATATATCATGTACAAGTCTTAGGTTGGTGAAAATTGTTCCGATGGTGAACACAAGTACAGACTGACCTCTATTTTAGGCTTTCGTAGGAGTCAATCTCCGAGTTTGGTCGCAAAATTTTCGTTTACACTTTCGTATTCCGATAAGTCGAGAAATTAGACATTTTGATACTTCATTTTCCTTAGTGAATCAAGAGCAGCTCCGCGAGTCATTGAAGTGCAGATACACGCACAACTTCTCTCGATAATAATAATGGGCACACAGTCAGGGTAACCTTGACACTTTCGACATTCCGGCTACTTATTGCGAATGAGTGTAAAGAAAATTTACTACTGTTGTCTGGTAAATTCTATTTCAGGGTCAAAATCGTACTGGATTCGGCGAAAAAGTACGGCGATTCCGGGTGAATTTTCCTGGCTCTTGTAGAGTAATTTTCATCCTAATAGTATGAAAAACTGTGCGTGCCTGCGCGTGTCGCGAGGTCATCACAGAGCGCAGAGCTCAACCAAACGACATCACCTCTGCAAATGATTCCACCGTGGTCATCGTTACGATTTAATATGAACGTGCCCGTAATAATCTCTAATTTCGTACATGATAAATTGGCTTTGTGAGCAGATGGAGTTCCTACGCTCAACTCTTGTAATCTCACCTAAGCTCACAAAAATTCCAGTATACCTACATTGACGAGAGATACATAATTTGATTCGTTCTGATGAACATGCCTGGATTTTGATTCGAGGTCGGAGCATACAAATTCATGCAACCATTTGAAACTTGCTGAATCATCTGTATCTTTACTCGTGGTGATCTTAGTATTCAACAGAGCAACATCACTGCTAAATGGCATGACAGAAACCATCTCCTTGGTACAGGAAAAAATTACCTTACATGCCCGTAAAAATTGATGCTTCTAGGTGGCGCGTCTCACAATTACGGGCATGAAGGGTAATTTTCCCTCCCCAGTCTCATAATTTTTATCGAAAAATTCTGTGTGTGTACCCTCATGAAAAAACCAAACAGGTCAATGCATACTGACACCGGGCCCTGTAGAGGTTTGAACCTGGTTCCCGCTGTCTCAGCAGTATAAGAATCGAGAACTGCTCACGGACATGATCAACTCTACGTAGTACTTAGACTGAGTTTGGATTTACTATCAGAATGACTTTGATGAATCCCACAACTTTGATATGAAAAATTCTTCCATTGGAAAGTCGTCTGCACGCTTTCAGGATATTCAGACTTCCTATGAAGGTTTTCCTGATCTATTATGTTGATATGTTTTTGAACATGATATTCCCCGTTTCGTGAGAATCCGGAATCGAGAATAGGGAATTTGTGGTCAACATGAGGATTCAACCTGGTTGGACCTCAATGAAGGATTGTTCTGAAACGAGGTCACCTCCGAGATAATCCGTCCAAAAAAACATCTTCTACGAGGAAAATGTTCCGATACAAGGTATTTTGTAGTTTCGGAAAGTTTCATCTAGTCTAATTCCGAACTAATGTTATTCTATGAGATACTTAGATTTGGGTGCGAGTCAAAATAGAATTTACGATCGTGATTTCAATCGGATACATGTTTTGGATGAAGATAGATGTTATTGATAGAGAAAAAATGATATAGAATTAATATCGAGAAAAAACTCCGCCTGAATCCAGGATCGAGCTTAGGACGTGTCTCTTGCCAGGAAGACGTTCTACCACTCGAGTTATCAACAGCTCGACGGATGTATGTCTCGTTATTAACACGTTCACTGCGAAAGCAGTTTTTTGTAATTTTCGGTTAGCCATCATCACGACCCTCATTCTCGAACTAATGTGAATACACTGGGGGAATTTCTGTTCTGACTCATCAATACCCTCTATGAACTAAAACGCAAAATAAAATAGCTATTGAGGATATTTTTTGAGAAAATATAAGTCGTCAAAGATTGAAAGTTGAAAAATTGTGGGCCCCGCCGGTGGGGCCCATCGCAATGAACGTGTTAATCCTATGGTGGCACCATCGCAGGTACAAGGGGTGCTCGATTTGAATGAACTCAGATTTTATCCTCCAGCTGATTTGATGATGACGGGTTTCGTTATACAGCCAATTCGAAACCAATTAGCCGAAAGATGAAATCTGAATTTATTGTACAGTATTTTTTGTTATTTCATTACTTCCGATTGCAAGATCAACTGGAGTAGCTGAATCCAAAGCGATATTTTTTGTCAGTTCGGCCTGCAGGAAGAACTTAACAAGCCACTCGCAAATTGAATTATCCTGAGGCAGACAATCAAAAATTTCCATACCAGTGATGAAATTGATTCTTTTGATGTCTCCATTCTGTGCTCAAGTTTGATGAGTACACTGAGAACCGTGAATACTTCACCGCACGATGCGATAGTACCTGTGACTATCCATATCGTAAAATCAAGCGGGACGATACTCACACTACCTCATACGATACGTATAGTCTGCTGCACTATCCCAAACTCTCGAGATAGTAATGGTTACTATCTCGCGTCATCGGGGACTGAAATACATTTGGCCATATGATTTCTGATGAAAAATTTTTTCATGCAGATTTTAGGTTGCTGCTATATGGAAGAATCAGAATTGAATTAAAAAAATTTAGCTGCTTGTAGCTTGGTTCCATGCCTGAAATCTCTAGAATCTGAAGATAATCCTTCCCAATACAAGAATTGGCTTGTTGGCTTGCAATCCAATCCCCAAATTGCCAGGTTATAGTCCCTGCGTAACCTTCCAAGTGTCTTCGAATGAATTCAAAATTCTGTTCCTTGAAAATGTTTCTACCTCCTGTTCATCAGTTGAGATTGTTCCTTCATAAATTAATATATTCTGTCATGTCTCTGAGCTATGGCAGCAATAGTCTACATGACATTAGTCTGTGGTGAAGGAAACGCATGCCCCACCTTGTAAGTTATTCTTCGACACAAGACCTGAAAACTTTTCTGCATTTGCTGAATGTGACCAGCGCTGAATGTGACAGATCTTGAACTGCTTGATTCTTGGAACACAGAATCCAGAAGCCTGTGGTTCTTGGTGTAGCACTCGCATATCTTGGTTATAATCAGTTTTAAGGAAAAAAATTGTCTGACAATGTAAGGGAAAACGTTGAAATTGAATGATTTCGCCATCTCAATTTGCTCTTTCAAAGTTTCACATGCCCTCATTCAGATATTTTTAAATGTTCACTTTAGTTTATTTTTGACAACATCTCCAAGCGTCATCAAGATTTTCATCTTTGATTTGGGTTGAACTTAGTGAAAGAGTTATCATTCAACACAAATCAAATGAACCAAGTGTGAATGAAAAACAAGAATCTTGATGACACTTGGAGATAATGTCAACAAGATACAACAAAGTGAGCACCAAAAATCTCTGAAAAAAAATTTATGTATAACTTGGAATGACAAGATTATCCAATTTGAACTCCTTTCCTTTGTTGTAGATAATGTTTATATGAAACTGATTAATTATTACAAGTAAGATATGCGAATATAACCTCAAGAACCACAGGCATTCGGATTATCTTAATTGAGAACCAAGCAGCTCAAGGTCTGTCATACTGAGTATGAGCAGATTAATCTATGAGTATTTCTAGCACTCAAGTCGAAAGAGAACATATGAAGTGTGGATTGTATTTCCTTCGTCATAGGTTAATACTGTATGGACTATCATTCTTATAGCTCAGAAGGATGACAAAATAATTCTATCCATCAAATAAGAATCACAGCTGATGCATATTGATACAAACATCCCCAGGAAAGAGAATCCTGAGTCCATGCGAAGTCACTTGGCTGGTTACGCAGGACCTATAACCTACAAGCTAATTCTATCAAGTCACGATCTTGCTTCTATAGAAGGGACAATGTACTTTTTTGCATCAGATTTCATTCTACAAAGATGGAATATGCTAGCAAATTCCATTTTCATTTCCAAATTCTATCAAATAAAGTGAGATGTGGTGTGAATCGTTCTCCATGTTATTCAAATGGGACTGATGATATGCCACAGCAGAAGATCCGTAGTGCCGTCCCCACTTCTCATATACTTGACTGAACTTTCGGATAGTAGTCACTACTATCTCGGTGAGTCGGCGGTACAATCGGATCGTTCGAAGGACTATTTTTCATCGTCGCATGAACGATATATGGAATCGTTGAGACAACGAACAAAATATGGTCAGGTGTACGATTCATCTCAGTGTATGTGAAACAAGCTCATGATAACAGAATTGTATTGCACTAACGATGGAAAATTGGAAGTTTCTCCGGAATAAACCTTCGAACTCAATGATAAAGGTGATTAAGTGCTCATTCTCCTCATTATCATACAACATTTTGGAGTGAGTTACAAGATTCGATATCAATACACTCATATCCTAGACAGGGATGACAAAGGGATCGAAGACAGCACCGGTAAATGTTCGCACAGTCTAATCAGGTATTCTTTTTCACTTAACTAAAATTCGAGAGGAATACCCTGTAATCTCGTGATTCATGTCATGTCAGGAATTTCCAAACGCGGCTACACGTCCGTTATCACGATCTGAAAACTACTCACGTTTCCGAAAAGGACAGTACCGGGAAGTTTTTGAAATTTCATCCAATTCTAGGTTCTCTCTTTGATATATTCAATTCATCCAATCCTGATAGTAAAGGTTGAAGATAGAGCTTGGCTCATACAGTATAATTCCAAAGTGTAAGACCCCTCCTAACTTTCCAGGATCCCCTTAGAGTTCTGGTTAATTCAATAATAAATTATGAAGTGCGGTTGAATTATTTCAAGAAATTTTTCCTCGTACGCTTTCCTAACTAGTCATTTCATTATTTTTCCAATGGGTTTAATCAAGAATGAAGTATTATCCATTCCTCTTGGAACACATTTTCAACGAAAATACATCTGAACAGGAGGTTGGAAATAATTTCGTAACGAGGGCGGTCGCTCTAGTCTCTTTTTGCCGCTCGTTACGGGTCTTTTTCTCTCTGCACCGGTATTCGTTACGAATAACGAAACACAGAATGAGAGAACCTCGTTTCCTTTTCGCCGTGAGGAATAGACCCATGCTCATTCTTTCCGTCATATTTTGTCAGGGCGTCGTCTGCTATTTTCTGCTATACATCTGACAAAGCCGCATCAATTCACGCAGCGCTCGTCCAAGGCCTTGTAAAACCTCATTCGCCGGTAAAAATGACGCAAAAGTCTGTCTCTTTTTGAGCCATGTTAAAATTCTTAAAATTGCAGGAAGCAACGACTGGCTGAGCAGGAAATTGTGGGAGCAAAATAGCCCCTCCGTGACAAGATACGCCAAGCTCCTACTGGCCTATACGATTTTGTATGCCACAGCGCGCGCATATTTTTTGCACACCAAATACTCGCTTTCCTACTTTTTTGCTTTTCAATTAGCCACAACAGGAGACCTTTCCACCACCCCTCTCTTCCCGGAGTGTCCTTTATTCTACGGTGTCTGCCCTCTTTATTCGGCTCGGCTGGTATTCATAGTCCAAAATCGGTCGAATCATGATTGGCCGAAAGCGATAGGCGAGTAACCCATCTATCTCGCTATACAGAATTATAGTTCACAGATGGAATCAAGTTGAGGGCAAGCAGACAGCTCAAACCCCAAACTTTACTCCGTATATGGCCACTGCTGTGGTTTGTTCTTTGCTTTCATCAGATCTTTTTCATGGAAAACTCTTCCATAAAATCTTCTCCGTGTGCAAAAACAAGGAATTACGGTGATGATGAGATGGGTTCTTCTTGAAAATAATTAACGTTTATGACAGCACTATTTTGTTCTAAGTCGTGTGAATCTGTCATTACCATTTCGATATGTGAATGTAAAAATAAACCTCCATGATGAGAAATTCTTGCTATAATAAAGGACTGGAACTTTAATGCACCAGCAGATTTACTTCAAAGTGTTCCCCGTCAAACCGTGTTTTTGTTGCCATGTAAAGCAAAAACTCTGAAGATTTTATGGATAAAGTTTTCGGGTTCAAACTCACATGGCAACAATTAAATGCTAGCACTTTGCCATAAAGTTGCAGATAAAATTTGAGATCCATATTTTTCTTCTTTAGATGAGAAAAGCAACAGATGCAAGAGATTCTTGCCAACTCTTTGCGTTCAAAAGAAACCTTTCTGACTTTCACTACTTGGTGCTTCTCTAGATTACTGATTGTAGATAGACTGAGAGCTAAGCATTGAGCAGTTTCCTCGAAAACCAAAGTAAAATGACGTATACAGCCTGACGATTGCTTCAGAAGCTGAATGGCTCAATAATTTCTGGAAACAATTTTAGGGAGGGAATCTTGACTTATCGATAATGATTATAATCTGGATAAAATAGAAGCATGCGTCTAATCCTGATTGAATAGGAGTTTGGTTGATTTCTGTGTAATATCATTTCGATTCTGATAAGTTTCATCTCAAATCTTATTTCCATCAACCATCCCGGATGAATACGTTCCAATGCAAAGATTCCCTCAGCTAATCAAGATTATTCATCAGAATGGAAACTAGAGACGAATTGACCAGCTATACTCTATACCTTCATCTCGAACTGGGTATTAAAATTTGAGAACATAGGCACATTAAAATATTTTTCATCATCAGGGGAAGTACTCTTTACTATGAGCAGAGCCTCTAGAAGTACCTGTCAAACCTCCAACTCTTTTCATTTGCAAAGACTTGTGAACATTATTACTTGTTTTGTAAGTCTACACGAATCGATGGGGTATTGAGGTTTGAAATTACTGATCAATATACTATTCTCAATATCCAAAGTCTCCCCAACATCAGAAGAAGTGTTCCATCCGAGTTCTGGAGCTCCAGAAGTTGACTCAACTTGAAGCGTTTCATAGCCACTCCCAGTTGAATGAGCTCAATCACGATTACAAGATCGTCCGATTTCTGTTCATTTCACAGCGTTTCACCGATTGGAAACCATATTATTGTGGTCTTTTTACGGAACAGGCTTGTTACCGAAAAAAGTCACAAGTATTCTTCAAAACAACAAGGAGTTGGCAAAAATCTTTTGGATCTGTTGCTCGTCTCATCTCAAGAAGGAAAATGTGGATCTCGAATTTTACCTGCAACTTTATGACAGTATGCTAGCATTTAAATCTTGCCATGTGAGTTTGAACCCGAAAACTTTATCCACAAACCCTTCAGAATTCTCGCTTTACATGGCATCAAAAACACAATTTGACGGGGAACGTTTTGAAATGAATCTTGCTGATGCATAAAAGTTCCAGGCCTTCATTATTGCAAGAATTCCGCATCATCAAGGTTTATTTTTGCATTCAGATATTGAAATAGTAATGACAGATTCACACCACTTCAAGAATAAAATAGTGCTGTCATAAAGGTAAATTATTTTCAAGAAGATCCCAGCTTATCATCACCGTAATTCCTTATTTTTGCACACCAAAAAGATTTAATGGAAGAGTTTCCCATAAAAAAGTTCTTATGAGATCAAAACCAAAGCGCAGCAGTGGCCATTTATCTTGAACGTGGGATGAAGAGCAGTTGTGCCCCAAGAAGACCAGGAAAAACTTGCAAGAAATCAGACTGCTTGCATAGTTCAACCAGACAATTTATGGGTCAAATCCAAGTGTGTACCGTTTTTGATTCCAAAATTCCCAAGTTACGATATAATCACCCATATATGAGACATGGCCGGGATATGAGGTAAATAAGGGACAGAGACCTTACAAAAAAGTTGGCAAACGTTTGAGGGGATGACTCGGTCTTGAAAAGTGCGAGGCAAACGACGAAAGGTAAGAAACGCGAGAAAGCTTCTTTGTCGTTATTAAAAATGTCGCTCTTGAAGAATCAAAGGGATAAAGAGGTCTCAACTTGGTCTCTGCTTGCGATTCTTGTGTTTCACCGAGTGCTGCCTCTTCAGACCACGAGTGTGGACGCTCGTTGCTCCAGCTTTGAAAAGATTTATGTGCATTAACTGGCCTGCTTCTTCTGTAGGGATGCCACCCTCACTGCCTATATGTATATCTATACTATCCTTACGTACAGTGGCGGAGACTTTGAATACTCACTTGTCCCTGATTCTGTGGATCAAAGATGGACCATCTTGAACTTCTGCATTCATTACAAAAACACAGCTGGATTCATCATCAGTAGTTGCTTTGTAAGAGAAAATTTTCTGAAGGCATTGGGACATGAATGTGGACCACAAAACTGTTACTAAATTAGATTTTGGGAGTGAGCAAAGAGGCTGGGTTACTTTGATCAAACAAATGAGGATCTGAAAAAATGTTTTGTTCGGAGGATAACTGAGCCAATGTTTCTTACAGTCTGCTGAGAGGCTTTCGAATCTATCAGAGTGTGGGAATAAAAAACCTTCGAGTTATTCGAACCATCAAATTAGGTCAGCTTAGTTAGATTATTTTCTGGATTCAGGTTGAGGGTGTACAAGTGTGTAATACATCAGTTTCTTTTACTTTTCATTCTTTTCAGAAAAGTTAATATGATGCTCTGATTATAAAACTTAAATTTGTCTGCATTTTCAAAAGACCACCCTGCTTCGACTCACTTACCTACTCTAGACTACACCTCATAGCCTCGAAAAACTATTCCGACACGATAAAATCACTAGTTGCAAAATGACAGAAAATGGGAAAATCACGGAATTGAAATTTTTTTGTCTCTTACATTTCTCTCCGAAATAAAATTATATGAGAACTTCATCGTTGTCGGGATATGTCTATACGTCACTACTAAGTGATGTTCAATCGAATTCATCACAAATATTACTCTTTGGGCATGGCCACACGTGTGGATCTCTGAAATCAACGAGTTTGAAAAGTTTTGAAGAAAAAACAAAATTTCATCCATTCACACAGCTAGAGACTCCGAGAAGGTTACAGGTCTCGAAAATGAACGAATGAATTGACGCAAAATGAGTACGAGTTGCAAAAAATTCTTAAAATACGCTTCCATGAACTGCGCTTTGCATTTATTTCTAAATAGTGCGATGCAATATATAAACAGAGACGCGTGTGCACTGGGCGTCCCGAAAATGAGCTATTAATGTCTCGTATTAGGTGCCACTATATCGCGGAGTCACATACATGCACCAGACATCAAACGCGGGATGGTAGCCACCGTGGTCAAGTGGATATCACCCTCACCCATCAAGTGGGTATCACCCCCGTGGAAGGCGAACTTCCACGTGAAAGGCTCGGGGTCGATCGCCGGCCGGAACCAATTAATATTTTGTCTATTAATCAGGCAGTCTAATACTGCTTTGATTTAGATTTTCGTCACTCCTCATTCACTATCACCGTGCTACGAGTAATTGCAAAGCTCAGGTATGCCTCAATATGTATTCTGAACATCCACAATTGAGCACACCCAAGAGATCAAATGAGCGACTAGCCCGAAGTCAATTATTGAAAGTCACGTGGCATGATCAGAACTACTAGATCCAAGACGGAGAAAACACCCACTCGGTGAAGTGCAATAAAAGTATATAAAAAATATCGGATGCTCCATGATCTTTGGACAAGATGCTCGTGCACGCTTTTGCGGATCGATTCGAAAGGTAATTGAAACCACGCTCCACTATCGTAATCAATTCATTTGTGCTATTCAAACATTTTGTCATCTACACAAATTCTCTCCCGTACTCTGGTCTTTTGATGAGTCAGCATTGGAATTGCTGATCGCTATTTCAGTTTACGCGAGGTCAATGAACTGTGTACAGTTTTCAACACCAATTGCAATGGATCGTCTGTGCCAAATTGCTAGTCACCTGGCTGATAGTTTTCTAGTCATATTTGAAACTCAACGACCAACTGACAGGGTAGATATGGAATTTTTTCAATCAAGAATGCGATCCTGCTTCGGAATATTTTCAATCGACTCAAGTTTTTGGAATATTATTTTTTGTGTATTTACAATCAATGAGAAGAGTTACCACGTATTATAGTAAGCATGTTCTATTTTTTCTATTATTCTTAGTTCTGTGATGAGTTTTGAGATGCCCAGATGAATCCGAGTTTTAAGATAGTTTCTTATGCCAAAGATGAATCTTACAATAGTTTGTCGTTGAAGGCATTACAACATTTTTCAAATGCAGGTCTGTTCGTGCGATTGATTTTTATAGGTGAAATCGACAATTCATTGTACATTACATGTTGACGAAAAAATATGTTGAAAACTATTTCATATCATTTTCATATAGACTTTGATCAGAGATTGTGAAGGCTTGAAACTAAATGATCTGAACCACATGGGAATAATCTCAGAAATAACAGAATCAACGTAGATCGTTCACGGGAAGAATAGTCACGGTTCCGGTGTGGTGATTTTGTGAGATAACATCTGATCGGAGTATTGATATAAATTCGATCGTTACCCTTCCAGGATTGCAGTACAGTGTCAGTACTGGAACTGCATTAAAGAATTTTGTTTGAAACTTTTGTACAATACAAGATACAACGACAGGCGTACATGCGTTAACTCTGACTCAATTTCGTGTTATACCGATGTTCCAGAATACAATCTCCAATGGAATCGAGCGCCCGTAATACCTGCAGTTCGTTTCATTAGTCAAATTACCTCCTTGCCCAGAGTTTCTGCTCTCTGAGAGTCGTTGGTATGGCATGCAATTATATGACTTCTTTTGATACGAGCTCGTATGCTCGTAAGCAAGCGGAAGCATAGAAATAGAAAATTTTGAATCAGCTTGCTACGGTTTCTACTGTTTGGTTATATTTAATTTCAAGACTGAAGATAGGATCGCGTGTTTTTAAAACACCCAAATTTTGGCAATGAGTTTACCGATTCATGATGAGAAGAGATATCGACCTCGATTAATCTGTTCAATCATCCTGGACATTTTGTTCACATCATAGTTCATGTACACACATCATTTTTCGATACACTGTGCGTAAAAGTGCACTTTGCGCACAGTTTGTCGACTTTTACTCACAGTTTATCAAAAAGTATAGTTAGATACACTGCCGTAAAACCTATTATTCGCATCCTCGTGATGATTCCGACCCTCGCCTGCGGCTCGGGCCGGAAACCCATCACTCGGACTCGAATAAAACGTTTTACGCCCTTGTATCGAAATGTACTATTTTGATATTGAAAAGTTAAACCTCCACATGATTGGCCAAGATAGAATAAGCAAGGTTTTATGAGTCGCAAAATATCATGGGGAACATTGACATAATTTTGAGTCATAAATTACTCCATGAGACTTCAGATTGAGCACGAATGAATTTTTTCGATCGACTGTGCATGAAACAGTGTTTTACGCACGGCAGTTTCGTTCTTTTTACGCCCAGTCGATTGAAAAACGTATTTTGATACTCGGGCGTGAATTTTTTTTTGCTTTACTCGTGATAATTTCGACCCTCGCCAGGGCTCGGGCCAAAAACAATCACTCGAAAAGCAAAACCAAACTTCCCACCCTCGAATCGAAAAATACTATATTAGAGGCACGCAAAATTTTGAGCTTGGAATTCATCATGCCATCACGAAAAATCAATTAGAATGACGTGAATAGATAACAGTTCCGAAAGAGATTCTGTGTGGTCATGAATAATTGGCTTTCCTCTTTCATGATAGCCAAACGAATTATGTGTTCCTCACCGAAACCATTCTAGTCCCAATTCTCCCCAAAAATGGCGCAGGTAGATTTCTTTCATCAACTCTAATCATTTGAGGGACAATATAACCAATGGGACCAAAACGGATATGGTTTTCGGAAGAATTCGCCAAAGAAGTGCCTATGCTGGGTGAAACTGTTGGTCAGTTGTATGAAGATGACTTGGAGACTTTAAATGGACCTGAAATCGCTATCTTCCAAACTATTACCTGAGAAAATATCCCGAATTTTTTTTTCAATCTTCATTTTTTTCTAAATTCCAATTCTGGGTGCATTTGAGGAGATGCACATGTTTGAACTTGATTGGGATACACATTTGCATGGAGGGTCCAGATCCCGGGCCAGAATCTTAATTTTCCAGATGCGATCGGGAATTGAAGTGGGGCAACTGATATCCTTCGGGTGACTGCAGGCTTATCAGTCACCTTCTATGAATTCTTTGGATATCTTGAACAATTCAGTCTTTATGTCTTCTGACATCTGTGGAAGTCGATAGATAGATCGTAAGAACTTTTATCGCCAATCTACTTTTCAAACTGACCTCGAATCTCAGTTCCTTCCCAATCAATAGGTAAACTTTTCGATGATGGAAATTACTTTGAAGGTCTCGTCATAAGAACTTTTCTAATGACTCCATAGGTTATCTCAGGGCATAGATCGGTGAATTGAACTTCTCGTTGAGTTTGTTCAAAGAGTTTGCCAAGAGATGCCGTCCTCGCCAAGCTTGATACCAAGTATCTTTCACTAAAGCAGTTCTCATCGATAAGGTCTCTCTTTCCTACACTTTGGTTGTTCGAAAAATAACGCCTCAGCTTGGGCTATACTCGTGTCAGCAGAAAAGGCCAGATTTGGAAAGTGCTCTTCAAGCGACTAATGAAGTGCTTTATCTAATGCCTCTTTTGGACACAAGCTGCTTTTCTCAGCTCTCCTTTCTTTCATTCTCTCTCTAGAACATTTCGTGCTCATGTTTCGGTTGGCGTCGAATTCTTCAATGAGAATAGTACACTCCTCTACTTGGCGATTGATCAAGAGGATGAGTCTATTGTATCGTTCGTTCAATTCAATGAATGTGGTTAATCCTATACTACATAATCAGTAAATCGGTGACGTATTCAAAATGCTGAATCAGCTTTTCCATTATGTCAAAACTGTAAATTGTCCAAATTACAATAAAATGTCCATCTCACTCCCTACGTCTCGGAATTGATACGAATTTGTAGTAATTATAACAATTAAACGCCTGTCCAATTTTATCCGTTCGGATGCCTCGTATCGTAATGGCGTCACTGGTGCTGTTGGTGCGTCAGTGGGTTAGTGGGTCGATGGCTCGGTGAGTCCTGTGGGCCGGTGGGTCGGCGGGCCCGGTGAGTTGGTCGGTCTGGTGGGTCCATGTTAAGGCTGGGGCTTAGGCTTTGGCTGGGTTTGAGGCTGGGGTTGAGGCTGGGACTAAGGCTGGAGCTGAGGCTGGGCTGCGGCTGGGGTCGAGGCTGGTCCTAGGGCTACGGGTGGGGCTGAGGCTGGACTGTGTCTGTATCTGGGGCTGAGACTGTGGCTGAACTGATGCTCAGGCTGAGGCTGGGGCGGTGGCCGAAGCTAAGGCTTAGGCTGGGGCTGAGGCCAAGTTTGGGGCTGAGGCTAAACTAGAGCGTGGCCAAGGCTGAGGTTGGAGCCAACGCTGAGGCTGGAGGCTGTGGCTGTGAGCAGGGATGAGATTGGAGGTGGGGCTGGGGTTGGAGGTTGGGTCGAGACTGGAAATAAGGCTGAGGCTGGGGCCGGGCCGGAGCTGAGGCTGGGATTGTGGTTAAGGCAGATGTTGTGACTGGGACTGAGGCTGGAGCTGTGGCTGGGATTAGGGCTGAGGCCGTCGCTGGGACTGGCCAACTGGGCGAAATTCCCAGATTCTCACTGGAGATTCAGGAACCTCACTATGCGCAACATTACCGCAACTCAATAGTTCTCACTCACAGTTACTAGGTTACATCAAGGAAATTTTTCCTTTCGAATTCACTGTGTTATGAAACCTCAACGTTACATTGTTGAACTACAGAAGCATTTCAGGGACTCGTACCATATCGGAGATACTTCCATTGAATTAATTGAGCGCTCGTCCAATCCTATCTGTTCGGATGTCTCGTATCGTGGTGGCATCGCTGCTGCTATTGGTCGGTCGGTGGGTTAGTGGGTCGATGGCTTGGTGAGTACGGTGGGTCGGTGGGCCAGTAGGCCCGGTGATTTGGTGGGTCCGTTAGCCGCTGGGGCTTTCACTTAGCTGGAGCTTAGGCTTTGGCTGGGGCCGAGGCTGAGATGTGGGGCTGAGGATGGAGCGGTGTCCCAAGCTAAGGTTTAGGCTGAGACCAATGTTGGGGCTGAGGCTAAGCTAGAGCGTGGCCGAGGCTAAGGTTGAACCTAACGCTGAGGCTGTGGCTGTGACTAGGGATGAGATTGGGCTGGGGCTGAGGCTGGGGCTAAGGCTAGGGCAGTGACTAAGCCTGAGACTGACGCTGGGGCCGAGGCTGGATCTAAGGCTGGGCTGGGGCTGGGCCGTGGCTCGGACCGTTGCCAAGGCTAAGTCTGGGACTGAGACCGGGCTTTGGCTAAGGCTGGGCCTGTGGCTAGGGATGAGGCAAGGCTTGTAGCTTGGGGTGAGGCTGGGCTGTGGCTGGGGCTGGGTCCTGGGCTATGCCTGGGGCTGAGACTCGGGCCGGGCCGATGCTGAGGCTGAGATTGTGGTTAAAGCTGAGGTTGTGACTGGGACTGAGACTGGAGCTGTGGCTGGGACTGAGGCTGAGGCCGTTGATGGGGCTGGCCAACTAGGCAAAATTTCCAGATACTTACTGGAGATTCAGCAACCTTACTATGCGCAACATTACCCCAACTCAAAAGTTCTCAATCACAGTTACTAGGTTACATCAAGAAAATTTTTTTCCGAATTCACTGTATCATGAAACCTCAACGTTACATTGTTGAACTGCAGAAGCATTTCAGGGGCTCATATCATATCATATACACTTCCAAGCAGAACGAGCGTTAGCGAGGTAGGCAATAACGCTAGTATATTTTATACGTGAGGCTATGAAGTACAATCATACCCCACTATCCTAATCCTGTATGAACAGTGCAGCAAATATCGACCGGGAAAAGCCTTATCCTATACAACTAATATCACTTTACTCCATAGTAAAACATTTCCATGTCCAAAATAGTCTTAGTGAATCAAGAAATTTTTGTTATGGTACCTGAAGATCGTACAGTGGAAATTTGCCTCAAAATCAGTCATTAGTTACAGTTGGTTCAAACTTCAAGAAAGTTCCTCCTAAATAGAACAATTCTGAAAGTCGTGGGCGTCCCCTTCAGGAAATATTTACCCGCGAGATTGGAACTGCATTAGCTGGCCCGTGGATACACAGAATATTGACGAGAAATAAAAAGGAAATTGAGTCTCAGATCTTGCTCCCCTTACGCGAAGACGATACAAAAAGAATACATTTCGGTTATAGATTTTCGCATAGAAAAACCGAATTCATGAACAGATTTCCAGAGTTTTCAAGAGTTCCACTCGGACCTACTACTGTTCAAAGAGTCAGATAGAGTAATTTCGCCTTTCTATATCAATATTGGGGCAATGCGTCGAACCAATGCGGGAAGATTAATGAAAAACGATCAAAATGGAGTAATTCGGTGGTGATGGGATATTTTTGACTGACCATTGATCAAATCCCCACTTTCCTACCCATTCTCCGAAGTCTCAAGAGACTGATGAAAACTACCGAAGGTGTCGGGAGCAGTTTCGAGCAAAGGAAATGATCGTTTAGAACTAAGTACGCGACGAAAATGCAATAATTTTCCATTGTAAAAATTCATCTGTAAAAGAGAATTGTTTCTTAAATCTCTCACTTAATCAATCACTGTGTTTTCTCAATCCGAAGTGAATCATCAAATGAAAAATCGAAATACCCCAGTGAAAAGAAAGAGAAATGCGTCGAGGCATGAATACCGAGGATCTGTTAAGGCAAGCAATTCATCGATGCCAAATGGAGCGATTCAAGAGAATTTGCATTTTTCTTATTCCTTTTGTTCCTTCAGCAGCTTTTCATCAAGAAAAATCAATCTCCAAGATAACCAAATCGATTCCGCAACCGCATAGAAAGAGTTTTCACGTATAAACAAGGGCACAGATTCTTGCAAAGAAAATTTGCGTTCCACAACGCAGAAAGTAGGTCAGGATGTAGTGCTCGAAAAGGGAATTTTCAAGTGAACCCCAAGTGTGGAGAAGTCTGCAATCATGGACTCGTGAGTGGTAAGAATTTCGAGTAGTAATTCCATGCTAGAATACACTAATATACGCATGAAATATGTAATTTCTAGGGAATGAGAGACTCTAAACGTTGAATAGCCCCTCGTGTACTGCTTTGAATAAATGAAGAAAAGAAATAGGAAATGGAAGCATGATGTTAATCTATAAACAAATGGCCACCAAAACCTTGTTAGGTAATAATGAGATTATCTTTATTTTTCAGCCGAGAATTTCGAAGTAAATTACCGATCTATATGTTCTATTAAATCTAGGTATGACAACTCTGATGATGAGTCAGTGAGCTAGAAACTCAAGTAGAAGAGGAACCTTGCTCCATATGATTATGTATACTCTTGAATGGAATATCATGAATATCATTCAGACCAACGGACTGTGCCTTTCTTCTAAATTTCTCTTCTTCTGAAGCACCATTCACATCGAGCCATATTCTAGAAAATTTTGAGATTGGGGAGAAATTGGAAATCTAAAAATCCAATTTGACCCTATTCTCTTCGTACAAGGAAAAATACAAGCCTTCTGAAACTAAATTTCATCTTCAGAATTTGGAAAACTCTACAAACTTTCCAAAGCGGAAAAATGGGTAGATAAAATGAGTCTACTTTGAGCCGTACTAGATATTTGACATAAATTCTTAGTTATCAAATTGTGCCACAGAAATAACTCCAAATTTTAGGACATCCGGCTCTGGACAAAGGAATCAATTCTCATTTCGGTTTTGATTCCAAACCCTCATAGTGATTAGTAGCAATTAGACACGTATCACCGATGTTCAATTATGATATCGTCGCTTTTACCCACTCCAGCAATGGAAAACAAGAACTTGTTCCCGCCGAGCTCTCCCATTTTTCAAACTAAGAAATCAAGAACAGCAGAACAATCATGAATTCTCCTGAGGGATGGTTTTCATCCGAAATGCGATGAGCAATGCTCTTCCATCGCAATTCTACGAATTCAAATGAATCGACTCGCGTGCGGTACTTCTCTTTTGTATTCTCTCACTCTACCCCTTCTTTTCGCTGTATACAATATAGTTACCGGGGAATTGAATCCATTCACTAGATTGCAGATATTCTCTTGGGAACTTAATGATTGACTAGCGTTATTGCCTACCTCGCTAACGCTCGTCCGGCTTGGAAGTGTCTCTGATATGGAATGAGCCCCTGAAATGCTTCTGTAGTTCAACAATGTAACGTTGAGATTTCATGATACAGTGGATTCGGAAAAAATAATTTCCTTGATGTAACCTAGTAACTGTGATTGAGAACTATTGAGTTGGTGTAAATTGCGCATAGTGAGGTTCCTGAATTTCCAGTAAGAATCTGGAAATTTCGCTTAAATAATTTAATTTGTTGGAAGGATATTGCGAAATCTACGATTATTCGCCTTATGAATCCTATCCCACTTATGATTTGTACCTAGATGGAAAACTAATCACGAAGGATATTTCTCTATTCAGCAATGAATAACATGTATACCCTTATTGCCCATCTCGTTTGACTCAGTCAATACACTAATTTCGGAATAGTTATTTACATCCGATGATGCAATTATACTGAGATAGACAACTATTCGAATCTAATAGACGGTGGTAACTTGAGCGATTTTCACTGAAATTTCAGTGGAAGTTTCACCGAAACTCTAGGAATTTCCACTGAAATTTCAGTGAGAGTTTCACTGCAACTCTAAAAATTTCCACAGGAATTTCACTGAAAATGTAGTGTCACTGAAACTCTAGAAATTTCCACGGGAATTTCAGTGAAAGTTTTATTGAAACTTGGACGATTTTCAACAATTTTCAAC
Source organism: Eretmocerus hayati (assembly GCA_029851415.1). NCBI lineage: Eukaryota > Metazoa > Arthropoda > Insecta > Hymenoptera > Aphelinidae > Eretmocerus > Eretmocerus hayati. Next base: position 168,028,380 of record CM056741.1, read on the forward strand.
GATTTTCATTGAAATTTCAGTAGAACTCCCACTAAAATTCAAGCGACTTTCACTGAAATATTAGTGAGATTTCCACTGGGATTTTAGTGAAATTTTCCCTGATTTTGAAGTGAAATTTTCACTGATTTTTCACTGAAATTTTTGTGAAATATTTACTAATTTTTTAGTGAAAGTTTCACTGATTTTTCAGTGATGTTTCCACTGAATTTTTAGTGATTTTTCACTGAAATTTTAGTGAAATTTTCACTGATTTTTTAGTGAAATTTTCACTGAATTTTTAGTGAAATTCTCACTGAAATTTTAGTGAAATTTTCACTGAATTTTAAGTGAGATTTTCACTGAATTTTTAGTGAAATTTCCACTGAAATTCAGTGAAACGTATCACTTGAACTTTACTGATTTCCACTCCATCCATCCACCAACCAACCCACCTGACCACTCACCCACCAACCCACCCATCCATGACCGAACCATGACCCATACGGCCATCCATCGCCCTTCACCCCCTGCCGATAGGCAACCCGAGACGCGAGATACTGACGGACAAATTTTGGCTGGGCTCTTAATTATTTTAATATACTGCGAATTCCGTGATTGCGCGATTGGAGATTAACCTAAATTGATATAGTGCGAGGTTATCCGAAGCCGAAGTTTTCCTTTTTTTTTTCATGATAAAAATAATGAAATTGCATGGCTCAATTCAGAGCTTTTCCTCAACGATAATCAATCAGTCATCACTTAATTGCTCATCCAAATCAACTCATACAGTTGTCTTTGAATAATACATGCCATTCGCAGATTGCAGATACCGTAAAGAGGATCAGATTTCTCATGCACCATCCAATCACTCATTTTCGGATCACATCATAATATACCGATGTAAAGGTATAATTGTTAGAAATTGTGTCGCTTTTTGTATTCAATCGAACGCTTATTATCCTCGCATCATCTCATCAGAATGTATGAAAGTATAATACTGTACTAACGGTATATAGTGTTGTAGAAAAAAGATCACTCTGAGTGTGCAGAAAGACAAGTGCCTCAACCGACCGACATTTTCGAGCTTCTGAGTGCCGAGAGCGAGCTTGTCGAGTATCACAGTTCGACATCAAAGTGAGAAGAAGGGAATAGTATAAAAGTCAGCGAAATGAGAAGACAGAACAAAGCGAGAAAAAGAGGATGGGAGCCTCAAAGAATTGTCAAATGGCTGATTGGCGCAGACCAGAGAGAAGGGTATCAGGCAAGATGGAAAGAGAACAAAGAATACGATTTTTTTTGAGTTGAAAATTTTCAAAAATTTACCACGAGCATGCACACGTGAACACTGAATAATCTTGGACTTGAACGAATAAATCAGGAATAATCGGAGAAAAAAAATTGAAATTGATTTCAAGGTGAAAAAAACCGTGATGAAATTTGAACCTGCCTCTGAAAATCTGCAAATCTCCATTCAGTCAGAATAACACACTGCTCCAATCTGATCATACGGAGACACATGCACCTGAAAATTTTGTCTATTATTGTGGGTATTGAAAGAAAAACATATTTTTATCGTAGCTCTTTTTTCAAGAGGAACACTTTCTGAAACCTCACAAAGGGATCAATGGAGCATCTTGCATTTGTTCTGGCCCTCTCAGGTGGAGGTTGCGCATTTCAGAGCAAATCCAGTTGGACATGGTGCAATTTGGGGGAAAAAATCTCAGATTTTCTCGCATCTTAAGAAAATTGTTCCAAAGCCGAGTGGCTTCAGAATAACTTCAAGTGGTCGAGCCCCAAATGACGTCATACCGACATACGTCTCATTATGCTCTATGCTTATATGACGTCATCTGAGGCTCGACCACATAATTTTTTCATGTGAAGCTACATCACAATGCTACATCATGACGTTTGTCTCGAAAAAACACATGGACATTACGTGAGAACTTCATATGGTTTTAACAATCCCATGTGATGCGCCCGCGTAACGTGAAGTTTCCATGATAAGTTTCCATGGAATGTTTCTATGTGATGTCTTGATGTGAATTTGACCCTCGCAGCATAATGTTTCCATGTGATGCGTCCATGTGAGCATCATCTATGATGACCTGATATCTTGTCATGTGATGTCTTTCCATTTAGGTTGTGAGGCTCTATATAACTTTTCCGTCTTATGTATTCATGCAAGATATTCATTTGAAGACTTCATGGGTTGTGATGTTCTTTCCATATGACTTTGACTTTATGGGGCTCATGTGAAGTTGTCGTATGATGTATTTATGTGAGACTACGATGTAATGACCTTATGTCATGTGATAAGGAGTTTATTTCATGTGATTTCTTGGAGCTCTGTGTAACGTTTCCGTGTGATGTATCCAAACGACACTACTATGTGATGTTATGTTTATATCACGTGATCACTTGAAGCTTCGCGTAACGTTTTCGTGTGATCCATTTATGCGAAACTACCACGTGACGATCTTATATCATGTGATGTGATGTTGATCTCATGTGATCTGTTCGAGCTCTATGCAACGTTATCGTGTCATGTATGGAAATGAGATGAAGTTTGATTCAACTGGAAATGATTAAGGCTCGCACAATCCACGTAAAACGAAATGCATGGTTCGAATATGATATTTCAACGAAAAGAACGAAAACAAAATGAAAGTGTCCAATTCAGGTCATTCCTATGATTTTCCATCAGTTATTCACTATTCTTGGAATGGTGAAGAGGAACGGCCATCTCGCTGCACTTTCACTTGCGTATATTTTGCTCTCATTGAAAGAGGCTGTGCCGTACAAATGGGTCTAGCAAGCTGTAAGATCAGCAGCTGCAGAACAACGAAATGCTGGCTGCGAGCAGGTAAGAATCAAGACCAACTCCGAGCAAGGGATTCTAACGATGAGTTCTGGGGTGTTCCGAAATTGCCATGATGGATCCTGCTCCTTACACTCGGGATAGTCGGTTCACCAGAACGCACCGGTAAACGAAATCTGCGCCAGGTCTTGACGGAATTGATTACGAGATACTGAAGCCTCTTCCCCTCAATTATAAACTGTTATTGCTCGATATTTCCAACGAGATGTATGCTACTGGAGTATATCCCGACAGCTGGACGAAACAGTACATACACTTCATTAAAAAATCGAATGGGAAGAATGTTAGGCCTATAGCCCTTTCATCGTGCATTTGCAAATTGTTTGAATTGCTAGTGAAAAATCGCTTACAATGGTACGTTGAAACCAATGATATTCTGTCGGCGCAATCAGGATTCCGTAAAGGTCAGTCGTGCCTTGATAATTTAAAAAATCTGTTATTGACCATCGAAAAAGGATTAGAACTAGATCAACACATTTTGGCTCTCTTTTTGGATATCACCAGTGCATTTGACAATGTTGACTGTAAACTATTACTGCAAATTTTGGCCGATTATGGTTGCCCGATGAATCTTATTGTTTTTGTGAAATTTCTAGTTTACGAAAGATGTATATACACTTGCTCTATTGGTGATTTGTTCAGGAAAGTTTATAAAGGTGTACCACAAGGCGGAGTCTTGAGTCCTTTGTTGTTTATCATTTATGTTAATAAAATACTGAATAACATTCCTAGAAGTATTACACCATCTATTTTTGCTGATGATGTTGCACTTGTAATCAAGAGAAAGTCACTAGAATCATGTAAGAGCATAATGCAAAAAGCAGTTAATACAGTCAGAGAAAATCTTGCTGACCTTGGTCTTGAGCTTGCCCCTCCAAAAACTACTATGATCCATTTTAATGACCACGGCATTCTTCCTGGACAGATCGACATCAAAATCGACGATGTAGAAATAAAATCGTGTGAATCAGCTCGGTATCTGGGAGTCATACTCGATTACAAACTCTCGTTTGCAGAACACTTGACATATATCAAGAAATAACTTTGAGAACAAGCAATATCATTCGATTTTTGAGAGGAACGTGGTGGGGTGCAGATCCGGTGACTTTGTTAATCCTATACAAAAGCTATGTGCGTTCTCAGATCGATTATGCTAGTTTCATCTATTTTCCGCGTCTTAAGACTCAGATCGAAGCTCTCGAGCGAATACAGTATGCTGCAGTACGATACGCTCTGGGGTATCGTATCAGTACCCCAACGAATATTATCATAGCAGAATCTGAGCTTGATTACCTAGAGGACAGAAGCAGATTTTTATGTCTAGCATATTTGTCTAAAATTATATCGAATAAACACCTTCCAGTTTACCGAGCTGTTTCGCACTATCTTCCAAACCAACATCAGAATCACAAAAAGAGAAAGAACCGTTTGATTGTCCAATGCATTCGAGAAATCGAGTTGTTGAAAGATACATTTCACTCGGAGCAAAACTATAATATTTACAGGTATGACTACAACACTCTTATAACACCTATAGATTTCAACTCCGAATTTGGCGAAGACTTGAAAGAATGCGACAATCCAAATGAGCTCATCCGAGATCTCATTGAGAGCAAGAATTCCATTTCAATTTTCACTGATGGCAGCAAAATTAAAGGAGCTATATCTGTTGGAACTGCTTGCGTATCAACTCAACTCGCTTTCTCGTTTGTAAGAAGTATACACGAATCTTCGTCCATATTCACAGCGGAGGCTATAGCTCTACATGATGCACTAGATCTAGCGCTAAGAAATACCGACAGGAATGTGATTATTTTCGTTGATTCTTTGAGTGTGCTTCAAAATTTGAAATCGTTCAACGCTGATATCAAAACTATTGATCAGATTTACCAGATCAAGAGGGAAATAATTGAATTTCGCAAATCGGAAAATGATATAGAATTGTATTGGATACCTTCACACAAAGGAATCAGCGATAACGAAACCGCAGACTCTCTTGCAAAAAATGCCACTAATCAGCAATATGATACTCAAATGCTTCTCCCATTTACTGATTTCCGACTCCAATTCAAAACATCAGCAAAAAATCAAACAACGAAGTCCTTTAAAGAACGAGGTTTGGTAAACGGGAAGGAGTTTTTTGAATTATATTATAACGAAAAATCCAATCCATGGTTCTCATACCACCTTTTGGATAGAGAAACAGTGGTAACTGTCAACAGATGTCGAGCCAATCACTACCATTTAGCTGCATCCCTGGCTAGAAAAAACTTTATCAATGATCCCACATGCATCTGTGGAAATGAATTGCAGGATATCGACCATATTATGTGGCAATGCCCACTTTACGACTTGCAGAGAACGCACTTGATTCGAGATTTAGCTAGAGCCAAGATGTACTTACCGATGTCTATTCAGTGTTTGATTTCAAACCCAACTCCCAAAGTATGTAACATAATGATGAAATTTTTGAGAGAATGCGAGCTCAAGATATAGTGTTTATGAATTTGTGTATATGGAATCATCTTACTTGTGTATATATCATTTATTGTCAAGCTATATAGCCCTGAGAAAGGGGGCTGACAAAGCTTTAATAAAAAAAAAAAGGTAGTTGTCCACCAACTACGTGAGTCAATGACTACACCTCGCCTCACTTTTCCACTAAATAGATTTTAACGAAATAATAATTTTGGTGTATTAGTCTGTTTTGCCCATCAAAAAGTAAGCTGAAATGGGCTTATATACTTTGTGATCAAAATCTTCCTAAACCAGCTGATAATTTGCGTATGAATCGCATTTGCGTGGAGGCCGTTCTGTAATCTCGATTTTCCCATAACTGCCACGGAGATACTAAACGATCAATCTTGAGTGGACTTGACCAAAAGATTTACCCTTGTATGAACTTTTCCCTCCTGCAATCCCATCACTTTCTGTTATTTGGATCGGCTGTGAAACCCAGAACTGTGCCATTCTACGTGCCCTCTCTCATAAGCGCAATGTTGAATGCGATCCAAAAACCCGGTTTTTGACGGCTAGGCTCCGGAACGAAACGATCAATCTTCATGAGATTCTAAACACATATTCATGAACACTTGAATTGATTTCTCACCAAGTCACAAAGCATTCTGTTATCTCTCCTGGATTAATATAGAGTTGATGGATTCTTTGACAATATGTAGCATAATATAATATCGAAGTGTATATTTTTAAAACTCATGGAAGAGGATATTGACATTTCTTCGCTCAGTATTGAACAAATATTGCAGGAAACCTATACCGTTATCCCTTTTGTAAGCTACGCATTGATCCATCAGTAACACACGAACGGCAAAACATAACCTAAAATCTGATTTGAGCGTCTCACTCTTGCATCCGAGTGAAATTCCACTCGGACTACCGAGTGAAATTTTTGATTTTTTTTTATATCTGACTCTTTATCGAATGAGATGGACTTTCACTCGGAATCCGAGTGAAAAATCTCACTCGGAGAAGTTAAGAGAGACTGGACAAATACCTCAACACATTCGCTGCGACGCCGAAAACCGCAGTTCCTTTCCTGTGTGTGACGTGTCTCACCGGCGCACAGCGAGAAATCAAAGCAAAGTCTTGATCGCTTGCAGCCATTTAAAACCATGAGCGCTAATGGCAAGAATTTGATGGGATTTTGATCACCGTTGCACACAAGAAAAGACGAGCGGGTCCCACCGGTGGCATCGAACGTATTCATCAGGGCAGTTCATAGGATTGAGAAATATTTTTCCAAGTTTCTGGAGATTATTCCTACCAAATTCTAAGGTAAGGTAGATAAACTCGAATTTCTATGATGATTTCAAGTATCCCTCGGCGTCAAGGGAAAAAAGTTTATCTCGCGAATTTTTCCCTGCTAGAAAACGTTTAATCGTTATGCTTCCGGAGAATCAAGTGAATTATTCCCTACAGACTTCGTGTATACGCATGAGTATCCTACACAAAAAACATACTAGAATATTCAGAGGATGATGCGGATGGTGCAGTTGTATCGTTCCATTTCCGATTCACTCTCTTCTTCGCTTTTACATTGCCAAGTGAGCATACAAAGCAGAGCGATAACGCAACTCTGCAAAATGAGGTAAGCTCTCCATTGAGAAGAACCACAGAATTGCATTTTGTGTAGCCAATTGTACGACTAGATTGCCGGAGGCACCAAATTTCAAGGATTCAAATGGAAACTCGAGTAAATACTCCATGTACCTTGAACGTCGACGAGAAGAGAGTTCTGTGAGCTTTTGCATAGATGAGCAAATATTTCTGCACGAAATGGAAAATTGCGTATGTGACATATTCCGAACGATCACGGAATAGAGTTCATGAGGTTTGTCGGAAATAGAACAAGTGAGATTGGGAGAGAAATTATGTACAAAAATTCTAGCTGCTATGATCAGATAATTGTTCCAATAATTCCAGCATAAGTATTACATACCCATTCCTGTGATGATGAAAATCAAGCATGAAAAACCCATCGCACTCTTCACTCACTCATCTCTTATGAAATATTCACCCCCTGGTGATCTTAGAAATTATACTCTTCAGGGCCAGAACAATACATTATTCGGTCATGTATGAAGGTGGAGTGGGTGTATTATTACAACGTCAAAAAAGTCGGGCGATCGAATTCCTCATTATTCTGTTCGTTAAAAGGCGAGCGTTTTATTTTCCTCTTGATGGTACACATACACAACACAATAGCCGGACGTTTACCCTTGTTTTGCGCTAATGATCGTTACGGTATAGTGGTGGTTCTCAAGTTGATGAGTGCCTCTGCACTGCCTGAGAGTCAAGTGCAGAATGGTAGGGTCGAAATTTCGCCCTCTGTAAAATGCGTGTCTACAGCTGCTGTGCGCTTACATTCTCTCACAACACTGTGCAATTTTCCACATTTTGTAATGTTCCATATTCAGGGAATTGAATTTAACGAGAGACTCGGATTTCTCATTACGGGTGTTATGGAGTGTTATACCTGTGTAATTTAATGAGTTTTGTCAAATTCAATCGGGGACTTTTTAATTGGTCCATGATTTTAGAAAAAAGTGAAATATTTTCGGAATGATGCTTTCAATAACAATGGCCTTCATTCTCATTCCATACGTATATTTCATTGATCTCATTCCACAATAATAATATCTTTGATGAACAAAACAATTCACTCATGGTTCCATCATGGGGATGCCACTAATAGTACATTATGCATCGATGCGAGGTTAGGCTGTTTTTGGGGCATGGGAATCAATTTTCCCCAAGTGTAACGAGGGAGAAAGATTCCCAGTGCCCCAAAACAGCCCGACGAGCAAGGTGCATATACCATTTTTTGGTATCAGGGCAACTAAACGCCAATTTTCTGATCCGAGCCGGGAGGGAAAATGTCAGTTTAGTCGCACTATGCCAAAAAGAAAATTTTAGACCCTTTGTTATTTATTATGTACGTTAACGATTCATCTGAGATATATCATACCTCAAATGTGCAGTGCTAATGCATAATATGTACAGAAGATACAATCTCACAACGACATGGAAGGACATTGAACGAAATAGAACATGGACGGGACTCATTCATGAGTCTTGTAGAATAATGGCTACACAAGAATAGACTCAGGCACCAGTGGTTGTATACATCCGTGGACTCAGGTCAAACGTCGAGTACTTTGTTTTATTAAATCGATTAATTATGTAGATACTTTTTAAACTATATTTATGATTCAAGTTGACGACCAGGCTATACAAAATGTTAAGAACATTTGTATAGCCTGGTCGTGGGGATCAGGGATGAAATGGAACCAATATTAGCGTATATCGTTGACCCCGAAGAAGAAAAACACTTTCCTTTGTTTTCGCAAGGTATTTTCAAATGAAGACGTCTTTTTCTTCGTCGGGGGCGTCGATATATTGAAAGAATGTCTAAGATCATTGAACCGAATATTTTGTATACGGTGATGCCTGTCCTGTATTATAGTGCAATTATTTGTGCGATAATAGAATGGCGAGAAGCCATCAAAATGAATGTAGAGTCATGCTTAAACATTCATGAAGGAGTCAAAAAATTTGTCAAAGAATACGAAAAGATCAGAAATAATCATGAGACGTAGGAAAATAATATATGAGTATGGATAGCGAAAACTTACCCGGAACGTGTTATGGACTTGCATTTCGACGCGCAAACTCCGAATCACTTTATTCAAATTCTCCTACATATATTCTGTTGAAATACATTTGGGAATGAATTTCCAGATCGATCCGTTCTCTCCCCTTTTTTATTTTCAAAGATTAAGGGTCGAAATGTCAGGTCCATGTACTGTTAGATTCGCATTCACATGTATATCATTAGCGCCAGCGTCGAAATACTCAAGACAGTGGCTATCACCAAATTTTTCCCTCAAAATACAATATTGAACCAACTATTTTTCACAGGTATTATAGCCAGAATGTTTAGTTTAGTCCCCGAGCCATGTGCCTCAATCTTTTTATGGGATTTTCACTGAAAATGAGAAATTTTTTGCAAATGCTCACAGCGTATCCCAAAATCACTCTGGATCGCTTTGTCGCGGATGAAATTTCATGCAAACATGTCAAACAATCAAATTACATTGCGAGAAAAGCCCTGATACAAGTTTCCAGTGCTGCATCATCATTTATAGCCGAAAATTAGCCATGTAATTAACTTATGTCAGGTCCACGTGTACCACGTTACCCTACTTAAGGCGATGTGGTCACCGTGCACAGTGCACGAAGAAAGTTATTCGCACTTTTCTCCGATATTCTTGCGATTTGGACAAAACGAGGAGAATACGAGTACTTATTATCATCTAACGTTCGTCTTCTCGTCGTTTAGCTCAAATCGTGAAAGAATTTGATAAAAGTGCAAATAACTTGAGCGCAGGCACCTCCTAACCTACAATATAGGTACTTTGTAATTCTCACTTTTATCCAATTCTTTTGCGATTTGGGCTAGACGATGAGAAGACGAACTCAAGTTAGATGATAATAAGTATCCGTCTTCTCGTCGTTAGGCCCAAATCGCAAAAGAGTGGGATAAAAGTGCGAATAACTTTCAGCGTGCACGGTGACCGCATCGCCTTAAAGTCAATTTATCTTGGCGGGTGCAATTTTTTCCACTAAAATATGATGGGATTAGATAAAATCTACGCGAAGGAGCTTCTATGTCAACTCCTTTTTTTTGCGATCGATTTTAAGGGCGAAATGTTAGGTCCATGTACTCAAAAACTGTTTCCTGGGATACTCAACAGCACGAAAAAGACGGGAAAATCAAATTATCTGCTTCAGAGCATGTGGTTCCGGCTCAAATCAACCATCTAAACACGAATTTCAGGGTCATATGGACGAATCTCAGAATTCGGACTATATTCGTTGAAAAATTTGGGAATTTTCAATATGGCAGGACATACCCGGCAAATTTTTTTCGGGTAAAGTAGTACTCAAACAATGATAAAATAGTCGCGTAACTCATTTTGTAGCTTCGCTGCGCACTTGCGGTCGAAGAACGAATAATCCTATGCATTTAAATGGGAGGCTCGTGTTACAATCATTCTCATGAGAATACTTCCTCGCAGATATGGAGTAACCTTGGTATCAGGCAAGTAAGAAAATGTCAAGATTAACATTATACGATGCTTCCCAATGGCCGTTTTTACGAATTAAAGAAACTCTACACTCACAAAAATACACGTTTCCGTCAATTCTCAACTTGTATAAGCCGCGCATTCCTCCTAGGGTAGATCTACGATGGAGGCAGTTTGTATATACGTTTCTGTTCTAGAGATTAAATTACACGTGATTCTAGGTGCGACGGGGTCCACATTTCCATGTCCCATACGAAAAAGACATTTTCAAGGCTGAATTACGCAGAAGCAATTTCTTTTTCCATTGTGACAACAGCCACCAGGTTTCAAACACATCAATGGGACTTAGCTAGATTTATAGGTTTCTTCATGTAGAATCAGATCCCGTCTCCAAAATTTCATCATTTTTATCGCCCTGATGACAGGATCGTAAGCGAGTCGATTCTTTGGAATGACAAAAATTTTGTGACACACCAACAACTTACGTCAGCTCTCGCATCTCGGCGAGGACGGCCGTGAGGCGAAGAAGATTCAATTCTTCAGAGTGTAATCCGATCCCCAGGATGGTTGATCAATCTTCTCGAACCTACAAGCTAAGGCGTGCACCTGAAAATCGTTGTGACAGCCGAAAAATCGACTTTCCTCACACAACACATCCGGTATTATTGAGCCAAAGCAAGATATGGACCTCAGAACCATTCGAAAGTATTGGGGACGAATAAATTTTCGAAAAAAACCAGTGAAAACCCCGACTTGTCGAAAACCATGTCTCCTGAGACGTAAAATAGTTCGTAATCACAAAGTAACCCGAATTTTGAGATTCGCCCCTATGGTCCCATCGCATCAGGATTTCTCGCTAGACAATGGAACGTCAAAAACCGCAAATGTCAGGTCCATGTACCATTTTCCCCATGTCTTATACATGTGGAAATCACATATAGCGTTCTCACTCGTTCGGAAAAGATTCCTATATATGTTTTATATCATATTATCACCGAATATGCGGAAAGGAATGGGTAGAATTGGTATAGACATGCGGGGAACTAATTTTCAACTTCTGAATTTTTGGATACAAAATGTGTAAGTTTTCGCGATAATGCCATATACGTGAGGCTATGAAGTACAATCATGACCCACTATGCTAGTCCTATATGAACAATGCAGGAAGTATGCGACATAAGAAGATTACATATGCCAAATTCATGGAAGAAGTTTGGGAAAAATCTCACAAATATACGGCCATTACCGTGATTGACTTCAATGTGAGTGCAAAAACTTGGATCACGGTGGTCAAATATCCAGAGCCATGATTGAGTACGTCAGATTGATTACATAGTAAGCAGGAATTTTTAACTCATTAATTTAGCTTATCTCACTATGTCTTCTCGAATTTTAGTTTGAAGAAGTCAGCCGCGCGCACACGAAGTAGCTCATATTGGCGAAGAATCATAGTGTTCACTGTAACACTGCCTGAATAAATATCAAGATATCAAAATATTGAATCAAAAACAATTCACACATTATTCCAATTCAAGAATTCTTCAAGACGCTCTCGATTCTGAACATCCTCATTTATTCATACGATCGTACCACTGAACCCGAAAAATTCTTGTCGATTCCTACAGACCACGATCTGTGAGTTATTCTGCACCATCGTATGGTAAATGCAGCCTCTTCAAGCGAACTTGCGCCAGCAGCACTTGGCAAGAGATAAAGAAAGAGCGGTCAGACGTACATGATGGACTCGATTGCGCACAGGCAGACTCTAGAATCTTTATGCGGAAACTATCGGGCTTTGGAGCACCTAGATCCTGTGGTGCGTAACCGAAATCGTATTACGTAGCTTTTGGAGCGCGATGCCAGCAAATTCTCTGGCTTGGAACGCAATTTTGTACACCATCTGACGTTGCGATATCGCTTCTCTCGCCCTGCCCTTCTGCTTTCATCCTACGTACAGTCTATTGCTTATGCATGCAGTGTAGATAATTGCTACGAATTTGTAGAATCAAGGCTGTGTGAGAGATTGACAGAGAGGGACAGACAACGCTGATGCCATCGTGTCTACCTTTGACAGTTGAGTGTTGCAAATTTCCATACTGTGTTACTGCAGCTGATTCGCCGGGAATCAAGGGAAAATTGATATTCTGAATTTTGAATTTCTGATGAACTCAATTACAACCCTCCGTTAGATATGCAATTTCAAATCGTTATTGGCCATTGGTGGGAGAATCTTTGAAATTGCTCACACTCGAGAGTTTGATTTGGTACCAAGTAATGGAGGTTCGGACTTTATTAAATGGCTCTGACGCTCGCAATGATATAACGAGTCGCTGACAGCTGACATCATCCGAATATTGGTTTCAGGCTGTTACGCCGTATGATATTTAGTTACGTATAAATATTGAAGGCTATCCATGAAAGACGTGTGGTGCTATCTAATAATTCCAGATCCTCTTCCTCTTCATAGAGTTATTTGAATGAGAAATTGCACGGTCTTTATATGCAGCGCAAGTAATTTGTTGATCGCCCCACTCCTCGTGGAAAACTTACTTCTTTCATGAATAGCCCTTTACATAACGAAGACGAGAAACACTTACAACTCCTAAAAAATGTTTGGATTAGTCCACTTTATCTGACTGTTTCGTGATTCAAGACCAATTCGTCAATAAATGTCAACTGTCTAGTGCACGCTACTCCAACTCAGATTATTCACAAATGATGCTTCAATAATCCCATACAATCTTATCAGTTTATATTTGCTCAGGGTTTTCTATCAGTATCAATAAATTATGGGATCGAGTGACATCATGGTGATTTTATCACCCTCGGACAGGGAGCTAAAATTGGTCGTGTTTTTGAAAATTTGCAATTGGATCAGTACCCATAATTGAATTTTCAAATTCCTTGGTCTTGTATCGAAGATACTTCGATCTTCCACAACAATCAAAGACTAAATGGATCAATTGAATTTTTATCAACAGAAAATTGACTCGAGCTGTAGTGGTGGTATTGTGCGTGGCATGGTTCAATTCAATCGTCTCCTTCGTCGCGTAGCGCTCACTTTGCATCGATATAGAGGGATTCTGATGCAAAGTGGATCGCAAGAGAGCACACCGAGTCAGCTTTGAGTACATTTAAACCCCACGCTCCGCAAGCGTTCATCGAATATCGAAGCACTGGATCAACTTTGAGAGGTTCTGGGTGCATATACGGGAGAGATTGGATTTTTATCAGCTCTTGTTTGTTATGAGCTTATGTCGAGGAAATTTGAAATCTCCCTCCTCTCAATGTATTGTGCAGGAAACTACAAAATTGCACGAGGTTTGCTCTCGTCAATTGAAATCCGTTCTATCAAGAATTTCTCACGATTTTTCCTACGAAGAGTTAAGCGCGTTTATTGCTCTGAGAATATTGATCGCATGTTGGTAATGAGTCAACTAACTTCCTTTAGCTCTGAATTGGGACGATCATTCTGTCGTTCCAAACAAAGATGTCGTTGGGTTTTTGGTTTTGCATATTAATTGAGAGCAGATTGAATAGATTATTTTTCATTCACTCCAAAGATTTTGTTCTAAGATATTCGATAACGGTATTGACTCGCCTGCTATTTTGTTGCGTCCAGGAAAAATCATCGATTTCCAATAGTTTGTGTCAGTTTTCTTGAATTGCAATGAAGAAATTTGAAGTTATCCCTGAGAATATCTCCTATGACAGGAAGCATAATGGAATGGCGATGGGGTCTCAAGAAGAAACTGGAGGAGGGATTGATTGCTTGATTGATTGATTGATTGATGTCCTTTATTTGTCCAAAAACAAAAATCCTAATTACATAGTCCTAAATATGTCCATTAAAATATAAATACACGCGTAGAAGGAAAATTCTTGTACACATAATTACCTACTGGTTTGGTAGAGGACAATAAGTATCACAATTAGTAACTAGTCAAAGCAAATACACTAGAAATACTCATGATTCTAAGTGCAAATTGCTGAAAGAAAAGGGAGAGAGAGAGAGAAAACAAAAACTGGAACCTTCCAGAACAATTCCCACATTCTTCACCATTTTTCTAGCCCAGAAAAAATATTCCCATGTGAGAAACATCATTTCTGTGACCAGAGTCAATTCTGTAGTGAGCGAGTTGATTGCTACATCGACTTTGGAATAAGAAAATTCCTGTATTTATGAGATGGATTTTCAATAGAATTATTATCTCCCGATGATTAGATTCGCGGTTCAGTCATACCAATATCATAGAAAAGTTGGTATCAATAATTTTTATAAGATCACGGAGTCAAAGTGGCTCTTACAGCGCCTCTCGTAAAATTCCTTTCTGTTGGAAGCATATGACTGAACATGCCTCTGTGCAAGGCCACTGATTTTTTCGCCCTAACACCAAGAAAATGTCTTTTCTCAACAATGCTAAGGAATAAGTGCGAAATTTGCATCAAGTGAATCCGATACTTCACGATTCAGATTCAGATTCGTCATTACTACAGAGCTCAAATTTTTCCGTAATGGGGAGAGGGTATTGATTTTGAAACTTTTCTATGAGAAAAACAATTTTTTTCATGAGGTTTGAAACTTCAAAAAATAGCTCTAAATATTTTATCCGTCATCTTGTCTATTGAATTTGACAATGCCTGTTAAACTTTAACGTCGTTGTCTCAAATTAGGATTCATGGAAGATTAAAATCATTTTTTCTTTTCTGATCGCGCCCCGTCTTTTGTATTTTATCGATTCGTGTAAACCGAAGAGTGATGGATGAGCGCGTAAGTATCTCATACGTACGACTTAGTATAACAGGATCATTCATAATGTACGCTGCTGAAGCGTACAGAATTCTATACGGAGGATCTTTCGTACGCCCATCAGGCATAAGAATGTATAGCAGCAACAAGCAGACGCAAAATGTACGGCTCGCCACTGTACGCCGCAGACTAGAGTTAGAATTCAAACAATAGGACATCCTTGCGGTTATGGTGGGCCCATTGCTTCACAATGGGTGGACGTGATATTTTAATAATAACAGGGCTAAGCTTTTACGACTTCATAAAAATTTTGCGAATCAATGTGTACGTTCGAGCCCATTTACTTTAGCACGATTGTAATGTATTCGCCACGTACACTACATTCTTGACTAAAAATTCTTGGAAAAACGAATTACTCCGTACGTTTCATGCCAGTTACTTTTGAAAGGCTATAACGTGCCACCCACGTTACGAAAAGTAAAGTTTATGAATTTATAGTGACTGTCGTACGCTCTCCAAGCGTTACCCTTGCACAAATGAAATGCGGTACTCGCATCACATTCTTTTCTAGGTTGTGGAACTTAGCTTGTACGTCGGCTTAGCGTTACTTTTTTAATAATTGTAATGCAGCTTCCGCATTACAAATGTTTTTGCAAAAGAATTTTTGCTATAAAAGGGACTGCGTTCCCTGGTAAACACACAGTTTTCGTATCGCATGCCACAAGGCAGAATCAAATCCGTGTTTTTCTTTTTCGAGTGGGCCGCCTGGCCATACAGTGCTAAAGTGTAAAAAAACTCAGTACATCTCACATGTAAAATATCGTAGTATTACGTAACGGCGCGGCATGCCGACCCGGAGCATCGCCACCCGACGCACCGCCGCACAGTGGGGCCAGGGCATCTTTCTAGGGCTCAGCGCCACGCAAATTCTCAACTTATCGCCGTGTCCGGGAGCGGACGGTATTCTGATAACTGAGAGTAACATTCCTCGTTCCCGGACATGGCAATAAGTTGAGGATTTGCGTGGCGCTGAGCCCTAGGAAGATGCGCGGGCGCCACTGTGCGCCGGGTGATGCCGGCCTCTCCATGGCCCCAGCATCCTGGCCCGGTCGCCTTCGCGAGTGTATGATGTGTGGGTTATGTTTCTTTTCAAGCCATTTTGTGCGAGGCCGAGGCCCTGAAATTCGAGCATAACCACATGCCTTGATGATTTGACTTTCCCTCGCCCCATCCCACTTATCCTTATCCAAAGCGACCTATACCGCCTCCCGGTGCATGCGTCAAACTGGCAATACTCAACATCACACAGGTCGAAATACCCAATTAATGGAGCGACGAGCTCGTTTTACCACAAATGTTCTCCGAGTTCAATCATCCTCAGAATGCTAAGTGAATAAGAACCCTTTTACTCAAGAGACTTCAGAGAAAATTGTTATTTTTTGGGAGGCGAATTGTCATACCACCATTAAATACTCAAAGAAGAAAGACTCCGATGATGTATTCAAGACTCTAAGTTCATTCTGCTTGTCAACCTTTTGACAATATATGACATGTGCATTAAAAAGAAGATATGACAGAATACCTCGAATGATGCTCGTATGTGGAAGTATACGTTTCTGGTTTTCACTTTGTAGAAAAATTCCCTCGAGGCTCTCCTTTTCCCTTGAAATTCATTATTACATATTCGTTCCAAGTGTCTGACGCTGCCTCTCGCACAGCACTGTACTATATACTCAAGGCTGCTAAAATTATTATACGGATAAGCGCATAGGAAAGGGGATCTCGCTTTTACATATCCTTCACGAGTAAAATGTGTCTACGAGACACGAGCTACATCCTGCGGAATTAGTTCCAACGCTTTAATAATTCCATTTGTCCAACTTGTAATCATCATCTCTTTTATGTACGCGATTCGTGAGCTAGCACAGGTCATATCCCCTTTTTTGCAACGAATTTTCGCAAATTCGTTCTAAATTCAGACTTGTCTGACTATTCGAGATTTTTTACAAAGAATGTATGTGATGCATCGTGACGCAAATCCTTTTTTTCTGAACGGCGCGGACGCTTCCCCTCCTAGTCTCACACTTTTCGTCCTCTACTGCGACGTTCTGTAATCTAAAATAATTTATCGTTAGGTGGGCCCTTTCCAGCAACGCGTCTTGGCAAATGCTGGATTTTAAGCGCATCCACTGGGAAAAAGTTTGATTTAGATGTAATCATATTTGCTTCACACGAGAAAGAAGTTACAGTGCCAATTTTGTGAGTAAATGGAGTTGAGTTCAAAATTTTTTGGCAACTTCTCGCTCTATTTCAGCAGCTTTTGCTGCAGTTTACTCGCATTCCTCTCTAGTTAATCTATTCTTAATTGAACCGTGGTTAAATTTTGAATTTTCATGTCAACCGTAGTAGCAACACCGTTCCATTGTTGGCCATAGAATAGCAAGTTTTTGGACAGAGAAAACGGCATCCCACCAGGATACCGTTCACATCGTTTCATAGTTCTGACTATCTCCCACTGGGGAAAAATTTTTTACCCTCCCTACTTCCTTTTTAGGTGTATACTCGGTGAACATTGTATCTGCCCAAGCATTTTGACGTTTATTCGTTTCGAGTTCGGCGCCCGGTATATGTTAATCCGTAACATCAAGAGAAAGGGGAGAGTTGATACTTTGAATAGTTTGAAAGATCAGACAGATTTTATGCAAGTTTGATTGGAAAATCCTACAGTAATTCAAGTTTCAGTGAGCGTAGTAAGATGAATAGATATTCATTTGGTTAGGGCTTAAGCTAGAGGGTCAATAATGAGAAATTTGAAAAATGTCCACACTGATACAATACTTCCTCTTCGAGAGAGCGAAAAGGGAAAACTAGTAGACCAATATCAATTACCTATTCTTCCCATTGAGATAATGAAACAGCAATGCTTGTTTCAATCGACGGAGAATGTCATTGTGGATTCTTCCGTGAGACAGCAGTGCTATCTCAAATGAGTCTTGCAATCTCCGCATTACAACTAAGTTAGACTCCATTTCTTCGTCGATGGGTTCGTCTAACAAGAACCCGATCGGAAATTTTGTAGGGGCATCCCGACCACGGATCCGGCGCCCTATCCGGATCTGGCAGGGGTCGCCCTACAATTTGGTGTGGGTGTGATAGGGCTGGGCACCCGTTCTTGATCCGCCGCCCTATCCGGCCCGATCCGGCTACCCGGACTTAGGACTACCCGATGCATCGCCCTATCAGCGCCCTACAATCGCCCTAAAGAGAAAATGACCGCCTCGTTTAAAATTTTCAATACAGTTGTATCAATGCTATCAATAGAAGTCACTAATTACATGCGAAAGGAATGACGAAACATGACTGAATTCAACTTTGGGACCGTTCAACAAGATACTTCAATGCAAAAATCTTACAAGTTATGTATTTGCTCATGAATAGAGGTTAGGAGTTATGTGTGTGAAATGAATATCCTTCTGAATATATTATTTGCTGAGCACGAGTTGTATGGGTTAACGGACTAAGTCATCAGCAGCACATAATCCAATCTTTTCTTTGTTTTGGAATGAAAAACAAAAAAATTTGACAAACTTTCCTATTTCCGACGCTATGAGAATCAATTGATGCTTAACGATGACATACTCGATAACACGTTTTTAAATCAGAATGCTTGAGTAGTTGTTTTCAATCTTTCGTTGATATTGTGTCAAATAATGAGAGTTATCGAAAAAATAAAAAAAATTGTTTCATTAGAAAAATACATAGGGCACTGCTAGGGCAACGGATCGGATAGCCCTAAGTCCGGGTAGCCGGATCGGTCCGGATAGGGAGCTGATCAAAAATGGGTGCCCAGACCCCCGAAATCCGGACAGGGTCCCTGCAGGAGATAGGGCTACCCGGATAGGGTGCCGGATCCGAGCCCTGTTCAAGTTTCCGATCGGGAAGAGCCTGATACTTTTGTCGATAATCCCTATCAAAATATCAAGAACAATTAATATTGACAATCTTGCCATGAAACAACCAAACAATAAGGACATTCATCGATTCAAAATTGAGCTTGCGTTATATACATATTTAACTTCAGATGCAGAAGAGCTATCATCAGATATATACATGATGCCCTGGTTGGACCGAGGTGTGCTGGCAAACGGCATGAAATCAAATCTAAATGAAGTGGAGGAAAGCGGCAAGACGTTGCAAAAAAGTAAGGGACGATTATATTCTCACTAGCAATATCGTCGCTCGCTGATGCTCGCTCCGTTCTGTGTTATGTAAATACCCGGCAATCAACCGCTCGAAGATTTCATGAAAAATAGTCATCGTCAAGTTTCAAAAACGGGAATATTATCGTTGAATATTGACGTAACTTGAATTATAGAAAATGAACAAAAAGAGGAACGATGTAGGAATATAGTCTTCATTTTTTGGGAGACACAACTCCCTTTTTAAGGGGGATTATTGGACAAACGCGAGTTCTATTCGTCAAAAATTCACAACGGATGCGAATGTATGTGAAAGTTGTTTGTAAATTAGTTGAAGTTGAGTCGAATATAAGTTTTTTGTGTTAAATGATCATATCAGTATTCAAATTATCTCTCTGATATCAACCATTTCTACTACAATATAAGACATAATATAATATATACGTCCAAGAATACGCAATATATAGGAACTCTCTGATCATTCTGATTGAACAAAATTTCTTTACAAAATTTTGCTAATCGAGGTAAAATGCTGAAGGGTTACGATCATGTCATAACATCGCACTGATTCAATCCCCAAAAAAATATATACACTGTCGTATTCGCCAAGTAACAGATCAACAAGATTAGTTTCAATAATATACAGTAGATCCTTAAATACCGGACACCTTGGAATACCGGACACCTCGCAATAGCGGCCGATCCTGGGTCATCTCACCTTGCGGTAGCGGACACCCATTTTTCCTTCCAAAATCCGATTCATTTTCAAACTTTGAAATCAACACATCACATTATAAGCCAATGATCGCCTACTCGAAGACGAGTTTTACGCACAGAGTCTGCAAACAAATTTATCTCCGAGAAGGAGGATGAAGCAATCATGTATCTCACACTTTCAACAATCAAGGATATTAGATTAATAATCTCATCTCATTTATCTACATTCCCATCTACTCATCACTCATATCCATTAGCCAACCCACATTAAAAGCCCAGACTATCACATCCCATCAATTTACATTTCCATCATCCAACCACTTACATTCATTCATCGTATTTACTAACCTTATATCAATACACATCACATCATAAGCCAATGATTGCCTTCTTGGAGACGAGATCACCACGCAGGATCTGCGTACAAATTCTTCTCCGAGTAGGAGGGTGAGGCAATCATGCTTTCCATTCTACTTTATTCTCTACACCAATTCCCTCTCCATTCATCGTTCGCATTCACCAATACACAAAAAACCAACAGACAATCTCATCTCATCCGTCTGCATCATCATCATCTCATCACTCATCATTCATCAATCGCATTCACCAACACACATTCAAACACCAGACAATCTCATCCCATTACTCTACATTTTTATCAACCCACTACTTACATTCATTCATCGTATTCACCTACTTCACATCGATACAAGTCATATCATAAGCCAATGATCGCCTACTAGGGCACGAGTTTACCACATAGGATCTACGTACAAATTCGTCTCCAAGTAAGAGGGTGTGGAAGTCATTATTCTCATTTCACTCCATCTTTTCATTCTTTCCCTCTCCATTCACCATTCGCATCCACCAATACACAAACAACCATCAGACAATCTCATCCCATCCCTCTACATTATCATCATGTCATCACTCATCACTCATCATTCATTAGCCAACACACAATCAAACACTACACTATCTCATCCCATCATTCTACGATTTCATCATCCAACCACTTACATTCATTCATAGTACTTACCTACCTCACATCAATACACATCACATCATAAGCCAATGATCGTCTGCTAAAAAGATTGACAACCCTGACTATATGTGCAGAACTTGTGTTCAATAGAATGGGTATTTTTCATTGTTTTTTAGGCTTGAAATTCTAGCGTGAAAGTAATTGCTTGCCAATAATAGGGAGCACATTGTGTTGCTAGCAGAATAAGTAACTCCTGTTGGATGTACTGTGTATTATATGAGGAAAAAAGGCCATCTCTCTACTTGATAACTGATTGCGCACGAAAAAGTTCGTGTAACTATGATTTTGCTTGATTTAAAATGACAAAATATGGATTAGTCGAGCATAACTAGACTAAATGAGCTGAAAATCACTCACACTTCATTTTTCCATAGGCCTTGATGCTGGGTAAGTATGGGAGTCATAGTTTCCAAGATAAAAAAATTTTTGAAACCACCAGAGTCATACCTTGAGTCTGACTCAGGTTGTTCAGTTACTCAAAAGCTGTGTCGCAGAACTGTAAAATTTCCCGTCACTATGCAATCGATTTTCAATTGCATTGAAACCTCAAAACTCTACGAATTACTTCCTTTCCAATAACTCATTTGACACTTTATGCGTTACACTGACGTTACACCTGTATGGGAACTTTCAATAGAATACATACGAGGAACGTCAGTCCAATCCATTTCCATCAATTTCCCAATTTCCCGCTCAAACCTTTTACTCGATCTTTTCACGAAGGAATTTTCCCTCCAAAGAGCCCCCCGAGCATGCAAGGAAGAAATGAAAGGTTGACATGTTAAGGCACGGTAGAAGAGTTTTGTTGCTCCCAGTTCTCTGGTGGAGGTAAAAATAAAGAGAAAATAGTCCAAGGGTGACGTCGGCATTCAGAATTCTTGGAATCGCACTTTGCCATCGTCGTCGTTGTCACCGTCGTCATCGCGACGAGAAAAATGAAGGCGTTTTCGCCAGAGTCGGTCAACCTTCTTTTGCATTTTAGAATCCACTCTGGTGACATTTATTCCTCCGAGGGTCGGGAGAATCAGAAGGTCTCAGTGCACATACTTTCACATCGCTTTTCTGCTCGGCCTGAAACGTTCCTTCGCTTTTTCGCAGCCATATACTTACATCTTTTCAATGACGCAGTGAGCCGTATTTAGCGAGACTCATTTTTTCCAACCCGAATTCCCCGGAGTTTTCCTGATTTCTCCACAGCCAACGTTTCAAATTCCAATGCTCGTCGCTTCTGCAGTCGTCGTAATGATCAAGGGCGGAATTCGAATCGGAAAGAAATGATTGTATTTGCCATCGAGAAAATGATCTCTCTCTCTCTCTCTCTCTTTTTTTTCTTTTTCTTTTAAGGTGGTTGTAGGGCAAATACGCTGCGACGTACGAAGGAGAGGCACCGGTCAGCCAAACACGGCTGGCCAGCACCTCCCCAACAGTCCCGGGCTGGAATCCGCATCGATACGGCCATCCGAACCGGGTAAACCCTCTCTTCCTTCTCCGTTGGCGCCGGCCATTGGACAAGGGAGAGATCCACCAACTTACCAATCCGGCCCCGGCACCGCGTGAGCATTACTTCAGGGCCGGCGGCGTCTCGCGCTCAGGATCGAGCGTCTCTCTTCTCACGACTCGCAGGTGTTGTTTCCCTTTCTTCGATCTTCTTCCATCTCTTCATTCTTCATCTTCTTTCTTCTCTCTTCCCTCTTCAGTGCATCAGATTCCTCCTGGAATCATTTGGGCCTCTTCTGTTTCAATCGGCAGAGTCACTGTGATTCGCCTGCTTCGGGGCGCCTTACTTCCCTCTCTTTCTCCTCTTTGCGGGTCATCACCAGCTTGATGTATCCGGTGAGTCTATCCCATGTCTCCTGGTTGCGGAGCAAGTACGGGACGAGATTCTCAGGTGTTAGTTGAGCACCCAGCCATTCATCCAGCTCGGCGCGCTCTCTCCGGGTGTTGCTGCACTTGAACAGGGCATGTTCGGCGTCATCCCATTCGTCCCCGCATGACTGACATGCTGGGGTCGTCCTCTTCTTGAACCTGGTTAGATAGGAACCGAAGCAACCATGATCGCTCAGTGCCTGCGTCGTCCAGTAGTCCATCTCTACGTGGGTGCGTTCCGCCCACTTGGCTACGTCACGGATCAGCCGGTGCGTCCATCTGCCGTTTGCAAATGGCGAATCCCACTCAGTTTGCCAATGCTCAAGGGTGGTTTCCTTCTCGTTGTCGCGGATGATCTCCTTCATCGTCGGAGTGAGTACTCGTTCGGCTCCGATCACTTTCTGGCGGTCCCAGATCCTCACTCGCTCCGCGACGAGCAAGTGGATGGGCGGAGTACTCGCCAATACGTAAGCCGCATCTCCTGACACAGTGCGGTAGGCACGGATACTCCTCAGGGCCGCTCTTCGGTGGACAGGCCCCATTCTCTTCTCGATGATGGTCTTCTCTACTCTCTTCCCCCACACGGGTGCACCGTACAGCATGATGGAGGTAGTGACGGTGTTGAGAAGTGCGCGCCTCTTTTCCTTGGGTCCTCCGATATTCGGCATAAGCCGCTGGAGCGCCGCACCGACCCTGCTCGCCTTCTGGGCGGCTTCCTGGATGTGCTTCTTGAACGACCACTTGTCATCGAGCCATACACCGAGGTATTTCAGCTCTGTCTTCCGTGGAATCTCTTGCCCGTTGATATGAAACCGGGGTAGGTCAAACTTCCTACGCCTTGTGACCACGATTGCTTCGGCCGAGTCTACATAGACGCGCTCACTCGGGGCGCGCGCGCTCTCTCCGCTCGCGCTCTCGACCCAAACACCGGACTAGGTATCAAAAATGAGATTTGAAAATCTTTTGACGAGTCTTCCCTTTCAATTCGAGTATCAGCGCGAGTTTGAAGAGATGAAAAACGGCCAGTCTATTGCGTGAATCGATTAAAAAATTGATTTGCATCGAATAGAGATCGAAAAATAAGAGACGTGGTTGTGTCTCATATAAGCATCTCCCAACTTCTCATCAGGCCTTCAACTTGCAAACCATTCATCAATATTCAGTAATTATATTGGTTATACATTGGTACTTATTCCAGAAACTAAATAATGAGCTAAAGTGTATGAAATCCTGATTAAGAACACCCGAGAAGTCCAAAATTTACGGAGGAGTGGCTTTTGTAACACAAATTTGAAATTTGATCGCTGGTGTACATGGAATAGCTCGATTCTTCTTAACCAGAACTCCGCACATCTTTGCTTATTTCACAGTTTCTGGAGAAAGTCTCAATGCAAACTCAAAATAATGTTGTTTATTGTTGAATAAGCCGCGAGTTAGGAACCTAAGAAGTTGGGGGTGGTGATATTAGGCACATCGGCCGACATCAAAGTCTCTCACTCTTCGATCTCTATTAGATGCAAATCAATTTTTTGGTCGATTTACGCGATAAACTGTCCCTTTTTTGTGTCATAAACCCATGCTGATACTCCAATTGAGAGGGAACACTTTTCAAAAGATTTTCAAATCTCATTTTCGGTACCTACTCCAGTGTTTGGTTGGAGAGCGCGCGCTCCGGGTGAGCGCGTCTATGTAGACTCGGCCTTCGCACTTCTTGACAGCGAGCTCCAGAAGCCTGCTAATCATCCACTCGTAGACTCGGGCCAGCGCTTCGTTCGCGCGTCTACCCAAGAGTTCCTCGTTGTCAGCCCATACTATGAGTCCCGCGTCGTCCGCGAAAGCCACTATTATCACTCCTTCTGGCAGTTCGATAGACAGTAAGCTGTCATACTGGGTGTTCCAGTTGAACGGCCCGGAGACCGATCCCTGTCCGATTCCGGCGGACAGTACCCGAATCTCTTGTCCCTCGTCGGTGTCGTACACGAGGGTCCTGTTCCGCAGGTAGTCACTCGTGACGGCTAGTGGATAGGGGGGCACTTTACCTGCTTTGGATTGATAGACTCGCTCCCAGCTCGCGCAGTTGAATGCGCTCTTTATGTCCAACGCAATGATGGCACAGAATCCTCCTCTTCCTTGGTTCTCTCTCTCTCTCTCTCTCTCTCTCTCTCTCTCTCTCTCTTTCTCTCTCTCTCTCTCTCTCTCTCTCTGATGATTGAGAGACTAAATGAGGATTCCGCTCGAATTGTACAGTGGGCAGTTGACCATGGACTTACTTTGAATATACCAAAGACACTAGCAATGTTGATCGCGTCAGTGCAATTTCATATGAGGCTCGATGTTCGTAATTTTCAGCCAGTCCTTGTGGCTGGTCAAGTTATACCGTTTCAAGAGTCGCTAAAAAATCTGGGTGTTATCTTTTCTAAAGATCTTTCTTGGAACAGACATGTTGCAAGTATCTGCTCAAAAGTCCATGGGGTTTTACATAGACTGCGATATCGTGGCCACTTTTTATCAACCGAAGTGAAAAAATTGTTAGTAAATGCGCTTATAATGCCACATTTTGACTATGCGTGTCTCGTCTATTATGACTTGTCAGGCTATCTAGTTACCAAATTACAACGTCTGCTTAATACGTGCGTTCGTTTTATCTTCCGTTCACGCAGAGATGCAGCTCTAAAGCCCTATTATGAACAATTGCACTGGATGTCTCTAGCCAGTCGTCGTGAATACTTCTTATGTGTCCAAGCCTATAAGATATTCACCTCGTCAAAACCAGATTATCTGAACGAGCTTTTCAAGCAACTGGACGACACAGTGCGTCGCTCAGAAAGAGTTCAGTCTTCGAGAATCCAAATACCCTTGGCACGCACGACAGCGTACAATAATTCTTATTCTCTTACGACATTAAGAGCTTGGGACGCTATTCCAGTAAACATTAGATTGATGATTCCTCTAGAAGCTTTCAAAGCAGCTTTGTCTAAGTATTTGTATGAAAAAGATGCCATGTAAGAACTGTCAGTCGTTTCCCAGAGCTTAGCCATTTAGATAAATGTTTTGCATTGTTACTCAGCGCAGTGTGGGATATATACATGTGTGTTCACCAAATCAAGTTAGTGTTTATGCTGTAATTCACCACGTTGTTCATTTTCTTCAATATATTGATAATGTCTTGTAATTAGATTCTAAGTATATGTGCTCCTTTATATTGCTTGTTGCCCTACGGACTTGAGGTCCACGGCATAATAAACGGTTGATCAATCAATCTCTCTCTCTCTCTCTCTCTCTCTCTCTCTCTCTCTCTCTCTCTCTCTCTCTCTCTCTCTCTCTCTCTAGCACCGCATATAGATTATTGCACGGTCGTGTACCTCGACGCCACGGACGAACAACGGCAACGGATACAGCGACTAAGCAATTCATGTGTGAGGTACATTTTTGATCTTAGGAGAGACGAGCACATCACCCCGTTTAGAGAACGTTTGGGTTGGTTACGTACTGGTTCGCGGAGAATGTACTTCGCAGCTCTCTTAATGCACAAGATAATGCATTTAGGAGAGCCTGGCTACCTAGCTGCGATGTTCACCAGGTACTAATTCGAACGCCCCGCACGCGGTGATACAGAAGAGCGGGTACTCAAAATTCCCAATATGAGACTTGAGTACGGAAGAAGATCATTCCAGGTTCAGTGTGCTCATTTGTGGAACTTTCTCCCTCCGGGCTTTCGGCAGCTGCGGAAAACATCACAATTCAAGGAATGCCTGAAAGATTTTTTACTAACCCAGTCTTCGCAGAAGATTGATGTGGAGAAGAGGCATTATTTTAATCTGTAATGGGAAGGGCTCTTCTTCAATTAAGTATTTTTTACATGTGACCTCAGTCACCCAATTGGTGATCTATAGCTGTGATATCAGTGCGAGCCCTTACCCCTTTTTATACTTCTAAGTATGCACCCTGACTAGTCACGAATTGTGATAATTATTGTCCTTGACCAAACCAGTAATTGACTGAAATTATCATTATTATATTGTTGTACATATATTATATTCATTCTTATACGTGTTATTACATTTTTAACGGGCATATGTAGGTGTATGTAATTGTATTTTTTGTCTTCGGACGAATAAAGGACATCTGTCATCTATCATCTCTCTCTCTCTCTCTCTCTCTCTCTCTCTCTCTCTCTCTCTTTTTTTTTTTTTTTTTTTTTTTAAGGTGGTTAGAGGGCAAAATCTGCTTCAGGATCCCTCGGATCCGTCCCCAGACACCGGACTGGTTCAGCTTACGCGGACTACGCATAGCCCACGCAGGCCATACCAGGCGGGACACGGGTTTGGGTGGGGCCCACCGAGAGGTGGGCCCGGCCGTGTAATATCCCTCTCCCCTCGATGTCCGATACCTAGGGCATCGGGCAATCAAGAAGGAGATCCACCTGCATCTACCATCTCATCCCGGAACCGTGTGAGCATTACTTCAGGATGAGCGGCATGTCTCGCGCTCGATTGCGAGCGTTCCTCTTCTCCATCTTCTCTCTTCGGCCACTTGTCGGCATCTTCTATCTTCATTCTTCATTGTTCCCTCTCTTTCTTCTTTCTTCCCTCTTCTTTCTTCTTTCTTCCCTCTTCTTTCTTCTTTCTTCCCTCTTCAGTGCATCAGATTCCTCCTGGAATCATTTGGGCCTCTTCTGTTTCAATCGGCAGAGTCACTGTAATTCGCCTGCTTCGAGGCGCCTTACTTCCCTCTCTTTCTCCTCTTTGCGGGTCTCTCTCTCTCTCTCTCTCTCTCTCTCTCTCTCTCTCTCTCGACTCTCTCACTCTCTCTCACACATCTCACACTTTCAACAATCAAGGATATTAGATTAATAATCTCATCTCATTTATCTACATTCCCATCTACTCATCACTCATATCCATTAGCCAACCCACATTAAAAGCCCAGACTATCACATCCCATCAATTTACATTTCCATCATCCAACCACTTACATTCATTCATCGTATTTACTAACCTTATATCAATACACATCACATCATAAGCCAATGATTGCCTTCTTGGAGACGAGATCACCACGCAGGATCTGCGTACAAATTCTTCTCCGAGTAGGAGGGTGAGGCAATCATGCTTTCCATTCTACTTTCATCGCAGCACAACTCTCTCTCAACATCGCAGCACATCTCTCTCTCTCTCTCTCTCTCTCTCTCTCTCTCTCTCTCTCTCTCTCTCTCTCTCTCTCTCTCTCTCTCTCTCTCTCTCTCTCTCTCTCTCTCTCTCTCTCTCTCTCTCTCTCTCTCTCGAGAGAGAGAGAGAGAGAGAGAGAGAGAGAGAGAGAGAGAGAGAGAGAGAGAGAGAGAGAGAGACAAGAAAGAGAGGGAACAATGAAGAGTGAAGATAGAAGATGCCGACAAGTGGCCGAAGAGAGAAGATGGAGAAGAGGAACGCTCGCAATCGAGCGCGAGACATGCCGCTCATCCTGAAGTAATGCTCACGCGGTTCCGGGATGAGATGGTAGATGCAGGTGGATCTCCTTCTTGATTACCCGATGCCCTAGGTATCGGACATCGAGGGGAGAGGGATATTACACGGCCGGGCCCACCTCTCGGTGGGCCCCACCCAAACCCGTGTCCCGCCTGGTATGGCCTGCGTGGGCTATGCGTAGTCCGCGTAAGCTGAACCAGCCCGGTGTCTGGGGACGGATCCGAAGGATCTTGAGGCAGATTTTGCCCTCTAACCACCTTGAAAAAAAAAAAAAAAAAAAGAGAGTATAACGAGGGAAGTACCGTACCACCACAATTCCGTTTTGTAATCTGCAAAGTTCAATGAATTCGATTCTGAAAATGACATATTCCATCCACAGGGTTGAGCCAAACTATTGGTTGCAACGTTGGCAGTTTCCACGAAGCCACGTCAGAGTTTACACGTGTGATACGAAATCGACTCTGAAATTCCAAACGATCTCAAACTACTAAATATACCTTCTACTAGGTGTGCATAGAGAGTCAGTACAAGCCCTTCCACAAAATACCCTTGGAGTACACAGCACTCTGCTAGCTACCTCGCTCACTCGCGTGATTCATTAGAGCTCCAAGAGTCATTTTCCCGATGAATTTTCCACCAACCACCGCTTTTGCACTTTAACCCTCGTATTCTCGTTTGACGCTAGCTGCCAGTGACACACACTCACTCTAGAATCACAGGTACATGAATACGTTGAAGAGGGTAACGATGATGTAATCCACGTCAGTTCTCATATTGGCCAATTTGAAGCCCCTGGTTGAGTGTTACAAAGGGCGTGGAGTGTGACGAGGACTGCTTTAGACAGTAAGCTGTAGTATATAGTAGTTCGTTTCAAAGTTTGCGTTGGCAATTTCACTAATAGTTTTGACTGAACAGAGAGGATAGGGAACCTCTGGCACTGTGGAAGGAAGAGGAGGTAAGAGATCTACTCGAATCCGATGCTTTATCAAACTCGAGAATTTCGAGTAGTAAGTAGGTGCTTCGATCTTCGAGCGATGTCATAGAGAGTATAGTGACGACACCTGCACTTGCTTCGAACGATGCACTTTGAAGTTTGGGATGTGAATTTATATGTAGGGCTGATCCGCTTTCATGCTTATGGAGAGGTTGAACCGGATTTTTTCTCTAGTTATAGCTCTTTTCAATCAACTTGAATGACGATATATAACATTTTCCTTCGAAAATTTATGGCTTCATCCTTTCACTCTGGGCTTATCAAAGATAATCCGCCTTTTCATCTGATCGTGTATTGGAGATGCACGAAAAAATTCTTTGGAAAGAGATCCTTCGAAATCGTATATTGATACAGTTGTTGAGAAGTTGAGTTTGAATAATCTAGCAGATCGGATAGAAATTTGAGTAGTGTGATTGTTGTGAGTCTTACGAGGTTCCATTTTTAATTTCAATGTGATGTGCGGAAAAATTAGAAGTCCTTTGGGGATAAGTACTTTATGTATAAGATTCAACGTATACACTACGCCTGTACTTGCGTGGGTGCCTCGAAGGGTGCAACCGTTACGTTTAATCTTATGGAATCGCATCTTGTTGCAGAAAGATGTATTCTCACAACTCGTGAAAAACACTTGACTCCGCAAGGATTGTGCAACGCGACTTATAACGACCTAATAGTATGACTTGAGGTCGTTCATTGTGGTCGTTTGTGGTGGGAAATAGTTTCTCTCTATCTTATCCATGTAAGGGACTCATTCGTACTATACAGACTCCTTACTCTTGCTCATTGATGGCCAACGATTAGACTTAATACTTGGACGTAGAATTGAGTTCGTTTATCCGTAGAGACATTTCAGTCCTTGTCTTTGGGGAAAGAGCAATGCCATGAAGTACCGCATTTAGACTGCCGAAATACCGCGGTAGTACAGAGGTACCGCATAAATACAGAAAGATTGATTGATTGATTATTCCTTTATTGGTAGTGAGGAAAATGTTCCCATATGCTCACTATACATATCTCATCACTTATGATGTAAGAAATACAAAAATGATAATTTTAATGGAAAGGTGTGAAAATGAAGTGAATATAAAGGTATAACACGGTGCTATTTTGTAGTGCCTGCAATATTATTGGATCTCGTGATAATGATAATGAAAGATAACTATCTCAGAGGATTGATACGTGAAAATCTCTCATTGATTGCTGAAAGATCTATCAAGTGTGGTAAAGATGATCGCAGTGTGGTTGCTCATTGTCCTCTTGCTATCACTCAGGGAGATGGTTCAGTGTGCCTACGAGAGATTGCGGGATGGGCTCAAGGTGTTCTCTTTCAGCACGCGCGAAGCATTCACGTTTGTTTTTTTTTTCTATGAGGATGGTATACAACTTTCCTTCGACGACGTTGGGAAAAGTCCTTTATACATTGAGAGCAGGTAATTTGTTCAAGATACGTTAGGGTGGTAGGGTCAACGACTACTTTCGTGCTTCGGCTCTCGGTGCTTTGTGAGCCAGGGTTTTTTTGTTGTTGCGTTCTGATCGCCTTGGGCCAGGTATTCTACTCGCCAGTGAAAATCTGCAGTGGAGGTATTGTGGTTAACCAGATTTGATGACGATCTCCTTCGAGCCTTAAGGATACTTTCGTCACTTTTCAGCTGACATCCATTCCAAGGCAATGAACAGGGAGTGACATGCGCTCTCCGCGGTATATACCATAGACACTAGAACTCTAAAATGCGCGCGTTGCGCGCGGATGGTGACGATAACTTGAAATTCTGGAAAATATAGCAAAAGATTTTGTGTTTGAAAAAGAAAAAAATTATGCAGGTATATATGGTACCAGAAAGGAGAAAATATGATATAGTATAAAAATATGGAATGGAAATGTCATTCATCAATATGTTTATCTTTCTAACATGCCTTGAAATCGAAATTTATGAATTGCTGATTAAAAAATTCACAACTGTCTCAAGGATTTTTCGAATAATCTCAAAGACCTATCCGATCCACGAAGTGCGCGCGCTGCGCGCGCATGGTTCAGAAAGCCATATGGTGTAGGGTCAAAAAACAATCCAGTTTTTATAAAATATCATTGAAGGTGGCCATCAAGGAACGAAGATCATTATGAGAACTGAAGAATTATGCTCAATTCAAAATCAATGATTTGAATTCATGCAACGCTTGTGCATGAAAATTCCAATTTTCTCGTGGAATATGTGGGTTTCCAATTCAATTGAGATTTTCAAAGGTTTCTACTCATTTTCGGATGGAGACATATCTCTCTCTTCTTGCTTCTTCTAATCTAAGCCGGCTATGGAAGAGAAAGAGGAAACATCTTTCAAGGACATGCACAAAGATCAGCCAATCAGCCTTTGTAAAGCGAGAATTTCTCGAATGCTTCTGAAGAAATTTTTTTAAGTCGACAAATGCGAAATTTTCGATCGATTATTTGAAATTCAATTGATTATCATCCAGGAATGAGAAAGTTATTCAACCTATTCCTCAATCCATTCGGTCCAATTCAGTGCCATCCACCAACTGAAGAGTTGTTCCATGCATTAGAACTTGAAGAATTATATTCACAAACTGAAATTTTTTTTAAAGATGATGTAAGGATATTCAACATTCATAAAGAGAATTTTAGTTGAACTACCTCGATCGCAAAATTTCATACATGCGATTTAAGAATTATGTTGAAACATTATTCATCATTCTAGAAAAAAATTCTAGTTAATCTAGCCCAATCAAAAAACAGTATAGATCCGACTTCGAAGTTTGTTTCAGATGAGCGTTCCTGAGATCTTTCCGATCGTTGGAAGACGCTGGAATATCAGAAAATAAATCTTCAAATGATTACCATTAACCTCATTATTACACAGAATATCCGATATTCCTGTTGCCGGTCAAGCAGCAATCTACTTTCCTATCACTCATTCATGCAGCGCTATCCGATTAATCCATGCAGGTCAAATAAAACCCGATATGGTGCCCAGGCGTGGCGATCACAAGCTCAATGTTGACAACGAAGCAGACAGAACTGGATAGAGCGCTACAGTGCATGAGTTCTGATGCTTGAAACTCATCATCACTTTTCTTCCGATAAATTGGAAATAAACAACAGATATAATAGTTCGGCTATGTAGATCGCATGATTGGATACTTTCAACTATATACATTCAAATGATACAATGTCATTAATCCACAGCAACACGCATTGAGACGACTCGTAAGTGGCGCGCGAAATCTCGATCGGAACGCCTCGAATCTCGAATATCGAGGTTATCCATTAATAATATAAGGAAAGCATACACTGGCATTGAGAAGTCTATGTAGTTTTCAAATTGGTCCTTTTCTTAGTCCCGTGAGATAACTAGCAGAGAAGTCAAAATGTGGGAGCACAAAACTCTGTATAAGTTGTCGTCGAAGGATACGAGGCATAGCATGATTCAGGGTATACGAAAGGAGTACTGAGATCCATGGACTCGCTTCAAAAATTTGATTAATCTGTGTATCCCAGTTGAGTGACGGTGTCACGTGAGCTCCAAAAATTTTCGTGCTCGTGGAGTACTCAAGATAAATTCTCTTTAGATTAATACGAGGAAAGTTGATCCATAATTATCTCATCGAAACATATTTCACCTCCTAAACTCATAACAACTGTCTTGCGACGATTTAGTTTTAGACCATTATCAATTGAACACTGTGCTACTGTATTGGCATCTGTATTAGTACGCTCATACATGCCTGCAGGTGCAAAAGAAGTGCATGAATATGAATTTGACTGTCATCGGCAAAGATCTCATGGGTGGAATCTTTTAGTACTCGGAGCGGAGATCATTTGTGGAAGTCAAAAATAGTGATGGTTCTAAATCACTGCACCGAGGAACGCCTGCGTTAATAGCCAGTCAACTGGATTCCGTCCTCGTGTTAGATAGCCTGTACTTAGGGGGATGCCGGAGTTCTATCAATATTGTACAGTTACCGACATGGTCGAGTTTTCGGGTTTCTTGATGAATTTCTGATAAATCAAAAATTTAACAAGTAACGCCGATTCTATGAGCCATACAGAATCGGAGTTACTTAGTAGAATCCCGATATCTCGAAAATTCATCGAGAAATTCGAAAACTCGACAACGTCGGTATCCGACATCCTCTTAATCTCGAAAATAACTGGCAAATGACCGAACAACTTGATGGGAGCAATCCATACTCCAAGATTGAGTGAGAGATTGACATGTAGGATAGTGTGAAACGCTCTCGGAAAGTCGAATGACACACAAATGGTGACAATTTTTTTGTCAATAGCATGTCAGACCTCCTCTAGCATCCCAAGATTTTCAGTCTGAGCTGAATGTTCTTCACGATATCCTGTTTAATGAAGGTGAAGGGAGTTGTTATATGAGAGATCCCATGAGTTAATCATGAACAGCCTTTTCGAGCAGTTTGGAAGCTTCCTGAACCTGGTGTATCGGTCGAGTATCCGTCAGTGCTTTGGGTGATGATATTTTGGACAGAGGTATGATTGAAGCACGTTTCAATGCGGAAGGGAAGTAACCTGTCATCAAGGAGTCATTGAAAGTACTTGTTAGATCATGATGTAGTGAGGGAAATGCCATCTTCATCATAGTGGATGACGATCCGTCCACTCCCATCCCCTTCGATTTTGACTGAAACGATGCGCGTGAAACATCGTTTATACTTATAGATTCGAAATCAAAGACAGGTGCACTGGCAGGAAACGGGATTGAACAAGCGGTGTTAACGTCTACGTCTGATAGTAGGCGCGGATCCAACCGGGGTCCATGCCCCGGTGCCCCCAAGCAATTTTTGAAAGTCGAAATTGTAGAATGATGATCTCTGAATCCTGTAAGCAAGAGAGATTGACTGATCGATTGATTGATGGTTTATTGTGGACCGGGGGATAAAACCCACTTGCCCCTAAGGAATCGTACATATTTGCATATTTGCAATCGTACATATTGCATATTACAATAGCAAAATTAAGTGAATGATTATATCAAACATTGCATGGTACTAAGGTATAGTGGGATTAACAGTTTATGAAACTTTGAAGTAAGATATATGATGGAATCACTAAAAAGGATATCATAAGTATGTATAGAAGTACAAAGATGGAACAATTATGATATAAAACACGAAGAACTCTCAGGGAGACTGAACATAGTGAATTTTTGAGGGAGATTCTCCAAAGAAAGAAGTAAGGTTAGGGGGTATTGCAACGAGCCCTTCGCGAGAGGCGTATTGGGACCAATTTTTGCGGTCGCGTGATAAAAGAGAGTCGAACAATGTATTGTTCAAACAGTCTAAGCTCGCATCGAAGTTGAGGGGGGGGGGGGAATCATTGAGCAAGCACGAGGCACGGACGGTGAACGATTGATTCAGGGCCTCCGTACGCGGGGTACGGTAAGTCAGCTGTATTTGATCTCCTCTATTGGATTGACGTAGGCCGGGAATCTGAGAGGTTAGGGAGAATTTTGACCGCAAGAAGGTGGGGATTCTAAATTTAATGATAGACAAAGCTGATGACCCGAGGAGATAGTCTCTCTGCTTTGGGCAGAAAGCCAATTGAAGCTGATCCTTTAAGGAGAAACCTCAGATTGCCTGGGGATTTTTCTACAGACAAATCTGACACAAGCATTGTGCAGGCGGTGTAATTTCAGGCCTTGGGTTTTGTCAAGCCCAGTAACCACTGCAGCGCCATAGTAAAAGAATCGGAGGACCAAGTTAGTCACGAGCTCTCGTTTGAGCGAGCACGCGAGGGCCCGTGCAGTTGCTTTGAGGGAGTACAGTGCCTCATGAAAACTCCGGAAAGTTTGCGCAATTTGCATGCCCTAATCGAGAGAAGGTGTAATGAGTATTCCGAGACTCTTAATGTTCCTGGAGTAAGGGATATTATCATCCAATACCTGGGCACGAGGGAGGTGATTGAAGTGTATCTCTCGAAGGTATGCGTTAGTACCTAGGATAATCACTGAGGTTTTAAATGCGTCGAGCTTAAGTCCATTGTCCGAGGCCCACAGGGTTACAGTAAGGACATCATGATTTATGAGGGCAATGAGATGATCGAGCTCAGACGGGAAACAATGAAGGTGTGTGCTTGAATCGTCAGCAAATATGGCTGAGACTGAATGCTTGAGAACTTCAAGAAGATCATTTATGAGGATGAGGAAAAGGAGAGGCCCTAATACACTTCCATGTGGAACACCAGTGATGAGGAACTGCCACGAATCGTGTTTACCATTGGCCTATCGAGGGGCTTGAGATCGTTCCCTGAGATAACTAGCGAACCATCGAATGACACGATCACTGCATCCTAGCTTGCTCAATTTGGCTGGAAGTTTGACGTGGGCAGTGTATCGAAAGCTTTAGAAAAGTCAAAAGAAATCATGATCGTGAGCATTCGACGATCTATAGCGGCGCGAGCGTCTTCCAAAACGCCAAGCAGGGCAGTTTGCGTGGAGTGATGTGCTCTGAAGCCAGACTGCCATTCTTGAAGTGAGTTGAAAGAAGAAAGATGGTGCAGTAACTGTTGATGGACTATACGCTCAAGAACTTTGGAGAGCTCGCACAATTGGGTAATAGGGCGAGTATCGGCGTTTTAGGGGCTGATATTTTTGGCAAAGGTATCATGGATGCTTGTTCCAGGCGTTGGGGAAGTATCCAAAGAGAGAGATTACATTGAATGTGCAACACAATTCGTAAACGTTTTCACA
Source organism: Eretmocerus hayati (assembly GCA_029851415.1). Classification (NCBI taxonomy): domain Eukaryota; kingdom Metazoa; phylum Arthropoda; class Insecta; order Hymenoptera; family Aphelinidae; genus Eretmocerus; species Eretmocerus hayati. The sequence continues at coordinate 168,064,614 of CM056741.1, forward strand.
AGTCATTGGCGTAGAATCGTACGGTATATCTTGAGATCAAATAATCCGCACTGTGTATGTGTTTGCGTGAGTGTGTGTGTGTTCGCGCGCGCGCGGGTTCGTGCATACGTCAGAAAAAGACGACTAGACATGCCCCCTCCCCCCCTCCTAAGCGAGAATCTGCCACTGTGTGATAGTGGTTCATAGTTGGCAGTTACAGAGGCAAAATGTTTGTTTAAGAGCTGGCGATCAAAAATGGTGTAGAGGAATGGTAGACGTCCTGGAAGAGTACAACCAGATGCGAGAACAACATTCTACGACAACTAAAAGTACTTCTTTGATACTCTATGCGTAAAAGTGTACTTTGAGTACGGTTTGTCGAATTTTACTCACAATTTATCAAAAAGTATACTTCAACTAACGGGATTATAACCTATTTTTTGCATCCTTGTATCAAAATGTGCTATGAGCCCCACCTGTTTCAAAAACTCATAAGTGATTTTGGTAGATTTTTTCGTCCTTGATGGTTAATATACGATTTATATAAGCCTGATGGGGTCCACAATACCTAGTGGACGAAACGTTGCAATAAAATTTCCATCATGAAATTTTGGGAATTTATTTAGTTCCCCACCGTCCTTCAAGATCGACGAGACCAAATATTCAACTCGTATGTTTCAAAAACTATGCGTGAAACTTGCCGAAATGAGTATATTACCCTGACCTTCATGAAATTAGATATTGGTTGTGAATCTAAGACAACCAATCTGGGGAAAGACCAAAGACATATCGTTCCGCAACGGTTTGGCTTCACTCAAATAATCCGATCTCAATATATACTGATTGAGTCCATAATAAATAGCAATTGTTCCACGAATCGATTATGAAGTAATCTACGAATCAAAACAATGAATAATCCAATCCAGATATCAAAAGCATGGTCGGAAAAATTTATCCTCCAAAATTGAAAGTTACAAGTGAGAAAGAACGATATCACTTGTCACAATATTGCTCAATTCTGATTTTTCAACCTATGACACGCAAAAGCTCGCGTGCCTTTCTTCATGATCGGAGTAGCAGGCAGTATCTTTTGGCTCGTCCTTTCTATATATTCATACCGATACCCTAACTTTCTGGCATCTCCACATGAGTGGGCGCTCGCTGACTCGAACCAAATTGACGGCCCCAATTTTTTCATTCCGCCTCCAGTGCTTTCACTACTTTTCTCCCACCAAGTGAAGCTTCATACACACTGACGCGACGAAGAAGTTCACCCTGAGATGTATATATCTCGATTTTTACCTCTTGCTAGGGGTTGCTTTATACATCAAACTCCGTTGGGCAGGAGCTAGAGTTTGCTAAGGTATATGAGTGTACGTGAGAGACGTTACATGGAGTGAGATGTAGTGGCTTGTGTCCGTAGGCGTTGGAGCGAGTCGGTTACCCGAGGTTTCTATCTAGCCCGAACGATGTCGGATTCACGCTCGGTTTGTTTCCACATGTATATGTGACATAAACAATTTAACTGGGACGCGAAGATGTATGGACTGGATGGGCTACTCCTGGCCAGAGATGGCCAAGAGATTTTATACCTTCCTTGATGGATTAGGAGAATTTTTACTTTTATTACCGGGTCGGTTGGATATTTTTGACTGATGATCATTTCTATCCCTTACTATAAATTTGATTTCCGTTTCGCTTCTTTTTCTTCAAGTGAATCTGTTCATTCACCAGTGATGCTGTAGCGATATGAGTTATAGAAGAAAAGTGAAAATCGTTCTTGTTTCACAATGCGATTTATATTTTTTAATCACGTCGTGTTCATTCATTTGAGCCCCATCGATTTACTCATTCCACCTCTCCCTCTACAGTATATGTAAGTAATAACACAGGATAAATGGTAAAATTCAGACGGTAACGAGTCTCTGTTATCGTCGGCTGAACATTAATCGTAGTAAACTCATGACACGGCTTCGTACAGCAATATCGATTCTTTCATGCTCCATAGCCTCGAGCAAAGCCGGGTCATAGAATTTGGCGTTACGGTTATTCATTGAGCATGCCTGGCTGAATTTTTTGTCTCGAATTCCATCAGAAGGAGGTATCATCCCTCCCCTTGATAAAATCTTTATGGAAGTATTTCATTCCATTCCCAATATTTTTAGTAAAAAACTTTTCATCGAATGAAAGTACGGCTATCGCATCAGGCTTGGTTCATCATTCACTGTAGAAAATTATGTTTATCATGGTGATGCAAGATTTGAGTGTAGTTGAGCTCACTCTGATACGTACAGAGAAGTGTTTGAATTGACCGCATCACGATGACATAGCTTTGATACTAATTTTCGTTTGGTAATTACTCTGTCGCGATAACAGTGTTTGTTGATTTTGACTGCACAGCGTCAGTAAAAGTCACTTCATTTCAATTTCCAAATAATTGGGAATGCTTTATTCAGGGCCTTCCAAAGAGTGCTAATTTGCCCTTTTCATCCCTTTTCCTCCACTAATCGAGATGAAACACAAGGAGAGGAAATCGATGGTTATTAGATTATTCACAAGACTAAAAATACTCGGAAGTCGATGGATCTGGAATTTGGTTGGAGAATTTCCTGTAATCAAAGCCCCAGACTGAGTGTGATCCAAGTATACACCGTCAAAACTGACAACCGCAAACTTTTTAAAAATCTCGTGCCACGGCAACTCCATTTATCTATCTTTATTCGTATTAAATTTTAATCATTGTTGCATGCTTGATGAATTCAAACTAGCAGTAATGCCTTACTCGCCACCACTCGTCTGGCTTGTGAATATTTTAGATAAGTCAGAGGCCCCTGGAATGCTTCCATACTTCAATAATGATGGTTGTAAGATAATGATTGATAATCAGTTCACGGTGTCAAGAAGAAGTTTCTTATGAAATTCGCCACGATGATATTATGTTGAATTACACCTGTTCATGGATATATCCATTACGAGGCCTCTGATTGACTGTTCTATTTTTGGAAATAGAATAGTTAATTTTTGGAAAGGCTCAGCTGAATACATCAAAATCCTGAAGTACCCAGATATTTTGGTAAATAGTTGATATGTTGATAATGTTCCATGATGCATGTTCAACGAATTCCACAAACCTCTAGGCGCATTTAATACTATCCACAAATTATGAAGCTCGGCGCACGATGCACAACGCACACGCATGACATACGACCGATGATTTTTTTTTTCTTTCTTTTATTGAGCCTTTCAAACCTTGAACAGGTTTATTTCAGCTTTACAGTAATCATAACATATAATCTTAAAAACTAATTCTATTGAAAATATTAATATTAATGCAAAATTTAAATAGATAAGCCGCAACTTTCGAGAAATGTGAACAGAAGCTTACAAGCTTGAAGGCTCGGTTCCGCGATGATTGATTCTGAATTCATAGGTAATTGTAGACCGATTTTCACAAGATTTTGTATCATTTCTATCCTTTCTGTTTCGTACAATTTACACTGCCATACTATGTGATTTAGCGTCTGATTTTCTTGGTTACAAGTACATTTCGCATTTTTCACAATATTGACGCGAGCAAGAGAGGCTGCAAGGTTGTAGTGGTTGGATCTACAACGGCATATTGTGACAATGAACTTTCGACTGAGTTTTTCCTTGTAATACCAAGGAGCTCTACTTAAAGAACAAAAATATTCAAAATAGTTCACGCCCTTAGTCTTACCCGATTCATTAATCTTGTCGAACGTATTTGCAAAGGCTTCTTTCATAAAAGTTTCAAATAGGTCTGTATATGGGATGATTCGTATGTCAATGTTTGGTTTAGTGCTTGCGTCTCTTGCATTTTGGTCATTTCGGTCAGTTCCACTAGATACAGCCCGAGACACAACTTTTACATAAAAGAAGAAAAGGATAAATATAGACCATTCCAAGAGAGAGAAAGTACCCATCAATCCATTACGTTCCACTGGATTCCATCTCATCAAGGAATTCTAGGAAACGACCGATGATCTATGCAATTTGTCAATTAACCGGGAGTCAATCAATTGATCAATCTATCGCACTCATAGCCCACACGGACACGTCATATATATTATCAGACCAGACCAGACCAGACCTAACTAGACCGAACTAGATCGAACCGCACCAAACCAGACCGGACCACACTGGAAAAGACCAAACTCGACCACATCAGATCAGACCGGACCGGAACAGACAGAGTTATACCGCACCAGACCGGGATAGAGCATATCAACTCGTACTATACTATATGAGACCACACTGAGAGAACTTCAGGACCCGCTTTGACAGAGAGTGGAGGCATCGCGCCCCCCAAGTCTTGTCGGGACCGCAGCGTTCGCGACATCGGGACACGGGCTATCCTGAACCCCCGCGCGCGTGGTTGCCTATTCATGATCGTTACGCTTGGGACAGCAACCTTCGTGACTTTCAAACGCGCTCTGCTCGAATAGTCCATTCGAGGCCGGTAATGATATGCCGTGTGCATGCATATGCGTGAGTGTCCAAATGAGTGTACGGGGAGTGTGCATTATCCTTTTCTCTACATACACGAGAAAGGATTTCAATCCAGGCGAAGCATTATTTACTGTTATGAATGAATGGCACGAGTGAAATGTATAAATTTATTCACATGATCATAACAAGAAATGATTCAGTCGTATTATGTAATAAAATCCATGACATATAATGATGAGATCAGAAACTTGTATCTGTGGTAGTATTGCACAGTGAAGGCGTCAAAATTGAATTTGAAATTTAGAGACCATATTTTGTAGAAACAAAAAGTTTTTCATCGGGAGTTTTGACTAGAAGAGCAGGGGCTATATTTGGCGAATCTTCCACGTTTGTCAACTTCTCGATGAATGTATCTACTACTAAATAAGCATGCGCATGTGTATCAAAAGATACTTCGTTATATTTACAAAAGTCACAAAATACTTCGCCACTGACAGAGATGATCCTTTCTATTTTACCAAACATAGCCCCGCAGTGCTCCTTAGAGTGTCCCAAACATAAAATCATTCCTGTACGGTACGAAATACCATTCAATCTCACTGCTTTATACATCCCATATGTACAATTTCCAATTGGGTCATCGAAATAAGACTTCCTCTCGATTGCTGTATTTATGCGGGCCCAAACTCGACTGTTTCAGTAAAATTGAGAGTCGACGTTAAATATAACATGCGCAAAGCCATTTTAGTTGAGATGGTTTTCAACAAATTCATAGCACTTCGGGTTGACTCTACGATGTGCAAACTAGACCGAATGAGACTGCACTAGACGGGAGAGACCGAAATGGACCAAACCAGACCCAACTATATCGAACCAGACCGTACGAGAACGTACTAGACCGGACTTGATTATATTGGATCAGTCTAGACCAGACTAAATCGACGAGACCAAATTATACCTAATCACACTTAATGAGACCAAATTAGAGTGAAGTAGACTAAATTGGACCCAATCGTTGAGTGCTCGTAGTATAATTCTCGTACAATACTAGTGAAATAATTATTCGTATCCGATATTAGTGCAAATTTAGCATGGTTCCAGTACGGCACTAGAAACTTATTAGACTGAATAAGACCGGACCAGACCAGACCATCTATCCGATCGACATCCCGCCTATCCATTCACTAACTCACCCACTCATTGACCCATCCATAATCCATGACCCATAATCCATTGGGCTTTACCCCATCCACAGCCCGATACGTGGGATCTGGAAAGTGAAATTTTGGCTGGGGGTATAAACAGCATGACCTATGTTGATCTTATCATAGATCAATTTTGTTGACGATTAATGATTGCAAGTGAGTTGTGATTAAGATTAATTCTCCGTTCTTTGAGTCGTGGCTAGCAAATCACGTATGCATTTCTCCCTGCAGTTATGTTTTCTTTCACGACTCTAATAACCTTCTGACCCCATATTATTCACATCAGGAGCCCAAACCGACACATGCATAGATGAATGTGTAGACCACGTGGATTCTAGCTATCAAACTCCGCTTGTTCTCTATTCAGAATTCAACTCAATCCTACCAATCTAGGCGAACAGAATTTCACGAGAAGCAACATGATTACATCTTATATCGCGCATCAGCACCTCCAACTTTTCACACCCTACACACACGCACGCACGCACACGAGCATGTACATGTATACATGCACAGACACATTTAGACGATATACATTTTACAACCGTGCAGTCAGGCGCAACCTACGCTAAAATACATCTCCCAATTTTTTAAGCCCTCACCCCTCTCCTTTTCTGCCCTAAAGAAGAAAGTACCCAGTGCCCCCTTCGAACTAGTGAAAAATTGTACCGGTTCTCGCTTGCAGACGGCAAAAGTACCGTTTTCCTATCCCCTGACAAATAGCGCAAGCTGTAAAGCTTTCTCGAAGCTCAGCGATCGTATACTATATACACCGAAAGAGTGAGCGAAAGAAAGGTAGAGGGTTGAAAATCGGTGTGGGTGCGCGGTCAGAGAGCGCGTCGATAACGGCTTAACTTTCGATGCAAAGAGAATAGAGACGAGAAGGAGAGAAGTGTGTGAAAAGAAGCAAAATGGGTCCCACATCGTGCTGGGTAAACTTTATACCTACTACTATGATACTTCGAATAGCAAGCTTTGGTTCGCTGGCTTTTATCGCACGGGATAACATTCAATTAATCGCCTTCCGGACTTGCGCTCGTTATACGTCTACGAGCAAATGATATTAGCCATCCGCGATGGTAGTGAACTAAGCTTTTCTCGCGGTGGAATAATACGCGACCCTGAGACCAAACTCTGAGCGGGCGATTATTTTTTCTCGGCCAACCGTGCATGAGAAGTGGACACGGTATTTGGTGAGCCTGGAAATCTTTCTGATTTATGGTGCATGAGATTAGTTGAACTTGAATTTTTATGCCATTTTAGTAGTGCCGAGCCGGTATGACCGAAGCCCCGCGGATAAAATAGAGATTGAGATGTGAAGGGGCAAAGGGAGGGCGGCGCATGGTTGGATGAAATTTTATGAATTCTGCCGGCTTGATGAATAATTAGTTTTGAATTTGTACGGATGGAATATTTTGGTCGTGTGCAAAATAGATGATGCCTGTATTGTGACGACTCTTTGTGCACACGAAAATTTTGATAAAGGATCTCTCGCTTGAATACGACCCGATGGGCACAATAATCGAGGCATACCGACCGAGTCGGATGGAAATTAATTTGTACCAAGCAGAGGAGTATAATGAGATCCGAACTTTCGTTTGAGTTGGAATTCATTTGTGCCGCAGTTGGATAGCCTCGAAATCACGCGACAGTTTTTGGCTGATTCAACTCAACATTAAAATTAAATTCTTTGAGATTCTGTTGAGCGATTTCGTGGTAATATTTAGACATGAAAGGATTTGTGACTTTTTTCTAGTATATGTAGTCTATTGATGTGCAAATTGTAATTACTTTCTAAATGTAATTACTCAACGTAATTACTTTGTTCTTCTGGATTATTTTCAACAAAAAAATTAGGATATTTTTTTCAATAAAATGAATTTCTCTCAAATTCGTTCATAGATGTGGAGATGCGGTTTGCGGCATTCGAAAGGTCATGAAAAAACCTATGGAAATCGGTCTTGTAAAGTTAATTTTGGTGTCTTGGGTGGTTTTATCGGGCAAAAGAGTGAAAAACATAGAAGATTAAATTTCTCGAAAACCCAATTTTTGAAACCTTGAAAATTTGATATTTCATGTAAAATGTTGTGTTCTTTCAGAAAAAATTAGCTCCGAACTCCTTTTTTGCTTTTTTAGCCTATTTTTGCCAATTATCACGAATCGGTTTTCCAGGCTTTTGGAAATCGTCTGTTTTCTGCGCATGCGCAGAAATTTGAATCTCTGAAACCGATTCCATTGAAAAGCCAAGAAAATTTCCTTCAAAATGACCACCTGCCGAAGTCAATTCCATGCATTTGAGCCAGAGTTGCAACGTTTAAAAGACCACTGAATCTTGATAGTTCCTCAGAGGTGGGTCAGAGGTACTGGAGACAGCAGTAAGGAAAATCCACGCCAGCTCCAGTTCGACGGCGTCCATCGGCGTGTCGCACTAGAGCTGGGGATTCATCTTTCAAGCGTTGTAGATACGGTTCGAATGCATGAAATTTTCTTCGCCAGGTGGTCATTTTAAAGGAATTTTTTCGGGTTTCCAATTAAATTGGTCTCAAGGATCCAAATTCCTGCGCAAGCACAGAAAACCGACGATTTCCAAAAGCCTGGAAAATCGATTTGTCATTATTGGCAAAAATAGGCGTTGAAACGCAAAAAAGGAATTCGGGGCTATTTTTTTCTGAAAGAACACAACACTTTACATAATTATCAAATTTTCAAGGTTTCAAAAAAATGGGTTCTCGAGAAATTTAATCTTCTATGTTTTTCACTCTTCTGCCCGATAAAACCACCCAAGACATCAAAATTAACTTTACAAGAGCGATTTCAATAGGGTTTTTCAAGACCTTTTGAATGCCGCAAATCGCATCTCCGTATCTATGAACGAATTCGAGAAAAATTCATTTTATTGAAAAAAATATCCTAATTTTTTTGTTGAAAATAATGCAAACGAACAAAGTAATGAACGTGAAGGTACCTGGAAAATTTTTTTGGGGCCCCATAGGTAGTGAAAAGTTTATATTTTGTACCATAGAATCGAATGAAAAAGTCAAGAAAAAAATTTAAGACATGACTCTTTTTCGTAGGTCTGTTTCGCCCGGAACTACTCGTATTATATACGTGAGCTGAGCGTGGGGATCTAGCATATTTCATTAGGGTTTTCATCAGTTTTGAACTGTTTAGTCAAATACGTCCTTCGCAGGCGTCCATATTTGTCAATTTTTAAAAGTGACGAGTGTGATGGGAGAGTAAAATTGATACGGAGAAATTATTACAAGAAGTTCTCTCATCATGTCAGATATCTTCCATCAGGATCTATCTCCAGGTTATGTTGAAATCAGTTATCGGTATCCTCTTTCAACAACTACTTTCCTCCCTAATTCCTGTTACCATTCTTTCAATGAATACATCATATTTCAGAACCTTTCATCTCACATAAGAATGAAGATACTACGCCTCAAAAGAATTTCAAGTTTCTTAGATTCCGCGAGTGAATGATAATAATCGGGATGGTCGATGTAGGTCTGTATTCTTCATCCAATTCAACTCAATTTCTGAAATTTTCAATTTTTTGTACAATTTTCGAACGTGCAAAATTGCCTCTCCAAAATTTGAATGGATCCCGCAGATCTGGGTATTTGTATATCCCAATCAGATTAGTGGATGCGTGGAATACCTTCTTCATTATTTAGGCATACAGTTACTATGATCCTAATTCACGTACGGAAACTGTAGAAAAGAAAAAAGAGACTGAGCAAAGATTTGCGGATTATATTTGAACAAGTTGTGTGTTGTGCACGTACGTAAAGAAAATGCAACTCATTTGAAACAAAGTCCATTCAATTTTGAACTGGAGCAAAGTCTTTCTCCACCTCTCTTCTTTTTTTCCTTCCTTCAACTCACAAAAGTCGAATGAACTTATGTTACTCCAACCTATCCTGACAACAAGATATTAGCCAAACTTTCTTCAAGAACGCTTCTGTTGGAATTGTTCTTTTCCATATCCTTACACCCGTTCCCATCCTCTAATATTTCTTCTATCATAGAATTTGTTCGCAGTTGAGAATAATTTCCCAAACGACCATTAGATTTTCCAATCACCCAGCACACTCATATACCACCGAATTGAAAACACCCGAAAATTCAGTTTCACCACCAGCGAAAAGTCGATTATCTCGGCACCCTAGAACATCTCGAAGCATCCCTAATACTGTTCGAGTGGCTTCCCAAGATTCGGTAATTTCGCTGCACAAAGCGGTCGAGGCAAAACCATCGATCGCCGACACCACACCAATTTCATGTGAATTTACCCAAAAGCCCTTTGAGAAAGCCCACCCTTACTCTCTAGAAACTATCCACATTGTATCTATACATCACATAAGTATAGGTATAGATATGTGTATAGAGAGGCTTGGAGGCGTGTGATTGGCCTTTAGGTATTTTTGTCACGCGCGGTTTGCAAACTGAAACAGAGCGAGTATTTTTCGACTCACTCGCGCGCTTTTCTCATACAAACTCGCAATGATTCCCACCTACAGCTATACAGAATTATCTATCCCATTTCAGATATCCATATGTAGGTTATTCAGGTGTCCTTGTATTGGTTAGGTTGGCTATTTTCACTTTTAGTACACAGTGTAAAGTGTTATCGTGAATAGGGTGGTAGAGTCCTGTAAAGTGAAAAATTCCAATCGCATCCTCGCCTTCGTCCTCTATAGATATAATAATTCTCGCGTTATCGTCGCAGTATAAGAGCGATCGTACATAAATCGAGGCCGAGCAAACGGTAGTATTTCTCGCTTTCGATCTTCTTCTACCTTGATGAAATTGCTGAAACCTTCATTTCTACTTTCTTTTCAATTCTAGAATTGAGAGTAATACTTGGGTCGGATATTTTCCAACGTTCACTTCACTTGACATATGTACACGTAAATAGAAGATTAATTAAATAATATTTAAACGCATGACGACTCACGGTGTGCCTGAATTGATTTTAAATGAAATTCTCAGCTTCGGTCCTAGAAATTATGGACTCTGATTCTGTATGATTCAGATATCACATTCCTCAAAAATGAAAATATTTCGCTGAGCCGAATCTTAGGCATGACAATTAAGGGGGTGGGTGGAAAAAGGGCGTAATTGAGAAACGGTCATTTCGAGAAAATCAATGAAAATTTAATATGAACCACTAGAGACATAATTGCACGAATTGACCCGACTCATTGCAAAGAAGACAGCATTCTCAAAATAGCCCAACCCGAGTCGGGGGATGTAATTTGATTTTGAGTTTTTTTCAGCAATTTCAGAAAATGGAGTTACGCCCTTTTTTCGGATACAGGGTCAAATTTCGGCCTTTCTTTGTTTCAAAAAGTGGGATGAAAGGTCGAGATCAAGGTCAATCGTCTCCTAATTTTTTTAAAGTGTTCCTAGGCATGTTTCGAAAGATAAATGATTGCTAGGGGGTGCTTCGATTCATGCTCCATGGTTTCATGGGCACAAAAAGCTTCCACCAGTCGTGTGGAAACGACGAGAAATTTTTTTCACTAGGGAACGGTAGGAACTTCCAATTTCAAGGTAGAAAAACATGTTTTCATCGTTATATTAAGTGAAAAAGCGTTTCCAGGCACAGGAGAATTTTTAAAAAATTTTGCCTCGATAATTAGGCCCTTTTTCGAGATACACCCTCACTTACGCTCCGTTACAGAGTAATTACGCCTTTTTGAATCTTTTCAGTCAGGTACTCAAGCCCTTCTTCGAACTCGTGTTGGGCTGAGGAAAGAGTTAAGGCCTTTCGAAATCTTTTGGCTGCAATTAGGCCCTTTCCGCAAACGATGAGTGTAGTTACGCCGTGTCAAATGACGTGTCATATGCATCTGTGATAAATAATGTGATTTTGAATGACCTCGACCAAACACTTTTTTCTCTTTTCTTGCTATGCCTGTATCATAAGTACTAGTAATATATTTATATATATATATTTTTTCTTCTTGTTTACCAATGAGTAGAATTACGGCATCTCAAGAAATTTATATGAGTTGTACATGTTTTTGTATTTCTATGTTTTTGCCAAAAAGGCAGAATAAAGTGATATCTTATCTTATCTTATCTTATCCCTTTTAAAATTCTATCATAGCAGTTACGCCCTTTTGAAATTTCATCATAGCAACCACGCCTTTTCCAAATTTTATCATAGTAGTTACACCCTTTCAAAGAAGGAAAATTTGACAGTTACGCCCTTTCTGCAATCAATGGTGTCAGAAAAAAATTTGATCAACCAAGAAATCAATCAAAAATTCCTTACCAACTTGAAATTTACATTTGATGATCCCCGAAACCCTCAATTAACCGAAATTTCATCCATCGGCGCCGAACTGGACACTCTCTAGCAGTGGGTGTCACTCTGATTTCGAAGACGCACAGGACTCGCGGGGCTTCGCATCTGTATTTTCCACGCGCAATGTTTGGGAAACGGGCGCAAGTGCAATAATTTTTCCGATAAAAGGGCGTAACTGTTGTGATATTCGGAAAAAGGGCGTAAGTACAGTATTTTACCCGATAAAAGGGCGTATTTGTTGTGATATTCGAAAAAAAGTCGCAAGTGCAATCATTTCGCCGATGAAAAGGACTTGAGCTCCATTACATCCTTTTATCGATCACATAAAAGGGCGCGATGGCGGTTACGCCCTTTTATCTGCCAGACCGTCTTTGGGGTCTTTCGGAAAACGGATTTCGGAGGGTGGTAGATCTTGGTACAGGGGCTCAAAAGGAGTGGTGTCCGGAAAAAGAGCATAATGCCGGTTACCCCCAATTCCACCCACCCTCTCAAATGAAACTTCTTTGGAACTTTTGGTTTTGAACATTTCTATTGGCTGTGGATTTTGTCATGGAGTCATCAATCGTAATAACTGAAGCATGTTTTTTCATCAGAAGAAAGCCTCTGGTTTTCTTGGGAATCCCTAAGGACTAATCAAAATCCTCATCCGAGTGAATTCCATGTTGAGAATCGACATGATTCGTATCGTGGGGTGGGTTTATTCCAAGATAGTATTAGGAATATGGCATCACATTTGAAACCTGCGTTTATTCGAATGTTGAGTTCGGTTTGTATGTTGTTGCCGTGAGTGATTGTGGATCCGAGGGATTTGAAGTTTGATATTGATTCAGATTCAGAAGAGAGATTTCCTTGGCTAAGGGGTTCTGGATCTTGAGCCGACTTTCCTTCCATCCACTCCCTTGCGTTGGGTTTTTGCATTGTTCCCTTCGAGTTCAACCTCCGCCACGATTTTCACGAAGATTGCTGCATTTTTCACTACGTCCTGTAAGAGTAGGTTTACAAATATGCATGCATATGCACTGCACACGTGCACATGTGTAGCTCAATTAATCTTAGCCGAAAGGAGCCGGAACTTGACGAGTTCTGCTTTGGATCAGAAGGTAACGAAGCAAAGACACAAACCGGTTCAAATCAGAAATTCTCTGATCTGAGCCCTTCAATCTTTGCTCAAGTTCGTTGAGCTGCTCATGTGCACGTGTGCAGTGCATATGCCCAGTGTGGACTGCATATGCATGAATATACATAATTTGTGAACGCACCCTTAGGTGTTGCTCACCTGATCAGAGTCATCCACGTATCTTAGCAGCTCGATGATCACGTTGGATTGGAGTCGAATTCCATGGCTGCTGCGGGCAAGACGCATCACGACATACTATATAGTACGAATTTGAAAACCGATGGGGAATCACGTCTCCTTCTTTGAGACTACAAATTATGGACACAAATTATTTTGAAGAGATTCGCTAATGTTTTACCAATTCTTACTTAGCCCATGGTGCTGACTAGTGTCATGGTACATATTCTGACTAACTTCATCGGGTAACCGTAATAGACAAAAGATTCAGATTATTTCAGATCCTACAATCGAATTGTGAAGAGGTGGTGGACTGGCTCTCCCTATTACCATTTCTTTTCACTAATTTGGCGGACTGTGAATATTTGGTCTATTGTTGAGCGGTTCGGGGGATTAATTATCCTCGAAAGCCTCATTCACCATTCTTCTCTCGTTCACTCTCGTCACCTAATTCCTGAAGTTTGCTCTTAAACGTGTGTGAGATATAATATGTTGAAACGGAATTTGCATAAACTGTCAAAATTCTGTTTGTTGAGATCTTGCTTTGCGTTATCATGGTTTTTGCAACAAGTTCCCTTGAACTCCCGCTTACCACACTTTTGCACGGTGTCAGGGTCAGGAAGACGGGCTACTGTGATGTTTCCAAGGGTTTTATTGGCCCTGCTGTCTTTGTATGGATCGTTTTTTCATATGGTAATGAATCCAACTGGAGTCAGTCTGTTGAACCTTTCCTTTCAAACTGAATTGCAACAAGTTGTATTTGCTCACCATCCATAGGTATTATGATGTCGCAAGTGCGGGAACAAGAATTGTTTCAACAGCGAAAACTTGGTGTCCTCTATCTGCGTCTATGAGCGGAATGTTATGACAGGGTTGAGATGTATGTAATGGTCGAATAGGTATGATTCGATAATGGAGGAAGTGTGATGATTCGAAGGAACGAGATGAATTATATGATAAGTGAAAATCTCTTGAGCAATGATATGTTGGATTCGGAGTGACTAATATAATAATGTGTGAAAGTGATAATGAGAATAGAACGAGACGTGTAAATTGGATAGCATGATTCATGGAAGAATAACTCTTCGCTCTAGTGAAAATAAAAGACTGTTTGCTGATAATAATTCAACATCCTCCGACGTACTTATTATAGTAATTTGGATGATCTTCTTAAATCTTGCTTTCTCTAATTATTCCATTCTTTTTATGTTTCAGGTGAGTTAAGCAAACGTTATCATCCAGCATCGTATCGATCAAATTGATAAGAATGAAGGAAACGAAACAAAAATGGATGAACGTCTCACGCTCCTAATTGGAAATTGATACGGACACAGCGTCTGCACCGCGAGGTGACTCACCTGCGTGCAGGGATTCATTTCCAAGTAGGCGATCACTGGCGTTCATGATTAATAGATTTACGTGTTATGCTTGCATGACCGTTGATGAAAATGAAAATGGATTAATGTATATAGAATCCCAGCGAATTGAGTGGGTTTACATAACTCGTTGCTTGTGGTTTCTCCTATTGTATGAGGTCATCCAGGAGTTTACCATGAAAATATTGTGAGATGTTGATTTTTGTGATACAATTACAACTTCATGGGAAAGTTTGAAACTAATACCAACAAGAGTGTGAATAGACTCTCTAAATCCGTATGATTTGTTTAACCAAATAATTATAGGTCGAAATCCACTTTCCGATTTTTCCATCTATTTTTTACTATGGAAGTCGTGGTGATTTTCCATTCCCCAACAAGATGGTATTTTTGTAATCAATATCAAACAGAACGTTAGTTCAGATATATTGATCTGATTGCCATCGGAATTATTTGGCATTTATGAATTGAATTCTTGATTGATGTCATGCAAATCACAAGACTTCCTATCCACATAAATGCCTACAATACACGCACGAAGATTAATACTTTCTTCTTAACGCCACAAAGATCAGCCATTCCTCCTTGGAGGCGCGAAGATCAACACTCGTTTTCGTGATGGCGCGAATACTCACAATTCCTCCTCAGTGGCATGAAAACTATCCCTCTCAAATACATTCTTCTCAACAATATGAAGTCTGGAAATTTTTCTCAACTACACGAAGAATAACACACTTGTCTTATCGGGGTTGATAAGACAAATTTGTATGGACCAATGTACCGAGGCCAACGAGACGAGGTTGTCAGTCACCGTGCCGTTGAGGAGTGAATGTTGATTTTCGTTTCGTTATGGAAAAATCGTTGATCTTCTCCCACTAAAAGCAATGGCGTGTTTTGTGTTACTCTTTGTAGGAGGCATCGATATCGAAGTGATATATATATAGTACTCGTATTTCTGATTATTTCTTACATGCCATTTTTCATTTTTCCTGTGAAGACTTTTTGAATATTACCCTTATGTTTAAATTGGCGATGGCGTAGTTTATTGTATTCACATAATTTCGCTATGTATTCTGATGAAATTGCGTGTCTTTGTCATCAGTTAGTGATGAAGAATGAATCCATTCACGATACATTCGTCTGAACGAAACACTTCACTACCACTGTACATGTTAAGAGGATGTCGGAGTTCCACGTGTTACCGACCGAGTTCCATGCTTAGGTTACAGGTTCGGAAATATACGAGTGGCGGCGCTACTCGACCGAGTTCCATGCCTAATAGAGGAAATGTACGAGTGGCGAGGCTGCTTGTACATTTTCGAATCTGTAACCAATATAGCTAACTGAACAATAATATGGGGCGCCAGGGGTGTAGCTGGATGAGTTGACGTGGCAGATGATTATATTGGGACCATTGCTCAAATATTGTAATATATTCTTCAACAAGAATGCATTTACGTTGCATTGATTAGGAAATATCCCATTGTTTGGGTACTTCAATAAGAACAACACACGTTCAGTAACGTGTCATGAATTCTTCAATAAGAATGTATCTACAGTATCAAGGTTAGGATATACCCCAATGTTTGTGTTCTTCAGAAAGAACAGTACACGTGTGGAAAAATTCTTCAACAAGTATTTCTTGTAAATCCACATTGCCTAGATTAGGAAATTTCCAGATGATTGTGTTCTTCAATAAGAATAGCACACATTTAGTAACGTGTAATGAATTCTTCAACAAGAATGTATTTACACTTTCCAGGTTTGAGAATACTCTAATGTTTGTGTTCTTCAATAAGAACATACGTTCAGTAACGTGTCATGAATTCTCCAACAAGAATTTTTCTTACACTATCAAGGTTAAGAAATGCCCGAATGTTTGTGTTTTTCAATAAGAACCAGTACACGTTCAGCAATGTAGAAAATTTCTTCAACAAGAATTTTCTGTAAATCCACATTGCCTAGATTAGGAAATTTCCAGATGATTGCGTTCTTCAATAAGAATAGCTCACATTTAGAGGCGTGTGATGAATTCTTCAACAAGAATGTATTTACACTTTCTAGGTTAGGGGATACTCCTAACGTTTGTGTTCTTCAATAAGAACAACACATGTTCAGTAATGTGGAATGAATTCTTCAGCAAGAATTCTTTGTAAAACACTATCTAGGTTAGGGAATACCCAGATGATTGTGTTCTTCAATAAGAATAACAATCATTCAGTAGCAATGATAAATTCTTCAACAAGAATGTATTTATACTGCCTAGGTCAGTAAATACTCCAATGTTCGTGTTCTTGAGTAAGAACAACACAAGGTCATTGATATGTCATGAATTCTTCAACAAGAATGGTCTTACGCTGCTTGAGTTAGGAAATACCCCAATGTTTGTCTTCTTCAGAGGGGACAACACGGTTCAGGAACGTGGAATAAATTTCGCATCAAAAATGTTTGTGTAAATTAACACTGCCTAGGTTGCAAAGCCTCCCAATGTTTGTGTTTTTCAACAAGAAGTACGCATCACCCACTACGTAGGAGACAATAGCTATCAGTCTGTTATTCAAAAATACAGCACCGTGTAGCCAAAACATTTGGGTCTTGCCTGCAAATAACATATCCGTGAGCTCTCTTCAAAAAGAGTAGCTTACAACTGTTTCAGCGTGACTGAAGAATTGGATGCAAATCACCTGGCGAAGGATTTTTCAAGGACAAAGTTTGATATGTATACGTCAAACCATTTATGTCCTCAAAGTCTAATCCTGCTCGTTCTTCCCCAGCTGATCCCTCTGACTCCCACTGAAATTATTCTAATTTCATAGAATTCCTCCACCTGTAGTCATCTCGAACCAAGAATAGTACAATATTTTTTCCCCAACACAATCAAATTGTTGTTCCACAACAGATGATGATCGAAATTATGTCAGCACCTCCTACCTTGAGCAAGCAGAAACCGTCCACGAAATCATAATGCTCTCGCACTACGACGCCATATTGCTTTCGCGCACTACGCCGCCATATTTGCTCAAGAGCGCGTCGTGGAATAGTGCTCTTGGTCGTCCCTGGTCCGAGAATTGACTGTATTTCTGAACATAGATCTATCTTGAGAAATTGTATTATCATTAGAAAATGATGACAAACTTGATACTGAAAGTGGTGTAAGAATGACCCACAGTATTACTCCTCCCAAGTTGTGGATTTGATTAATTATGTTTCATAGAATTTGTTTCATTTTTTGATGTCCATTGTCTGGAGGAGAGAGATTGTATTAGTTCATGAAAAAGGTGATAAATAATTCATTTAGCCATTCAAACTTAACTGAGTGAGATGAAAAACTCACACATTCTAGAATAAAATGATTTTCAACGATGGCTGCCATACGCTGAAAAAATCCAGGTTTAGACATGGCTGGAGGAGACTGCTTCATTTCTGTTTGATTTCCTTTTGATCATCTCAGTTCATCAGTTTTTTGTATTCAGTTGATCATAAGTCCCTTGGCCAAAAGTTCCTCAAGCCCTGTAAAAATCAAAAGAATTAGAATCCTATTCTTTTGCAGTCCTTGCCATAAAAATGGCAAAAACACAACCTGTATAATATAGAAAATTGAGTTGTTTCATCCTAAAAAGAGAAGGTTTTTCTATTATTATTAATTATTATCAATTCCAAGTCTTTTACGGTAAAAGATAAAAGTTCTTACCTGGTGTTTTTGTGTGATTGGTCCCATGACGGACCTTGCTGATACATCCCTAGAAGTGGTCTTCAGCAGGTAAACATACCCCATCAGTAGTCCTCATCTAGTTTGACACACCTAGAAAACATGCAAACACAATTAGAAGCATTCCAGGACAGACAATCAACCCACTAAAACCAAAACCCGAGAGAGGCCCTTTCATAATTTGAAATTTTAGTCAGCCTAGGTAGTGGTTTGGATCACATACCTGTCTCATTTTAGACCAAATAGTGCTATCAAAAGGTATTGAGACCGTACATAGTTTTAGAAGCCAGAACAAATCAAGAGAGATAGTGAGATTTTGTCAGTAAACCCTAATACCAGGTTCGTAGTCCAACCCAGTCACCGTTCTCATGAAACCGCAATACCTGCAATCATGAAATTTTACCAAATTGATGAGCTACCAACTTGAGAGTTAGTCCATGAGAAAGATCAGATTTTTTATAATCTTTCAAGTCCAATTTGTTAACTAGTCTGCCCCAATTTCATGAGACTGATCAAAAAATGAACTTTGTAAATAGTAGCCCCGTGCTAATATATGGTAAACAGTACCATGTTGCAACATACTCTACGTGGTGAGTATGGTTCTCTCGGTTTTCCTAAGGCATTTATATTGTAGAAAAAGGTCTAGTGCAGATGCTAGGACCAAATTTTATCGAGTTGAATTGAAAATTTCCAAAATTACTTACGATCAAAACATTGAGTTGTGCTCGCACGAGCAGACGCTTTTCAGATGCACATGATTTGCGTTCCGTGAAATGATACGCCTTGGCAAAGATGTGGCAGGTTCTTGATGAAATGCTGCATCCACTGACACATCCGGATCATAAACGCACAACACCAGGAGGCGGATGACAAGTTGGGGTTTGCCGCGGATGTTTCTGTAGAGTTAGGGTCGCGGGTCGCGGAACACCTCGCGCACTCGACGGCTGGCCCCAAAAAACACGTACTGTAACAAAAGAAGCTGCCAGGCCTGGGAAAGTTGGTGCTAACTGCTATCAGGCAACCGCGGGAAAGAATCATTCGTTTACACTCCATAATGCAGATTTACGTAAACAAACATGACATCATAATAGACCACGCCGTCAGCAGACATTCCCGCGGCAGACGACGGGTTATAAGAATACAAAAGTCGGAACTATCTACAGAAGCGCCACCTACTGGATGGCCATCCGCTTCAATCTACCTTGCACGATTTCGTGTCTGCAGCTGTTCGTTTACAAATTTGCAGTTTTGGTACCGAAATCGTAGATTTCAAATAACTTTTTGATTTGAGAATCGATTACGTGCGGGGATGAGTCATTCGATGCGTAGAATCGGTGAAAATGGTGCTCTGGTCCAATTGTTATGATTCAACTAGCGGGAACCTGAATATTTGGATAGAATAGCCACCTAACCTCTTTGAGCATTTGCCTTTCCGCAAGATTTTTGACTCGGGGCGATGTATTAGCGTACGGATTGGACCAGAGCACCATTCTCACGGATATTTTCTACCTCCTGCGAAAATTTCAGATCGATTGGGTGAAAATTGAGAGCGTAAGTTGAAATATACGAAAAAGTTGGTATCCTAGCAGAAGTCTTCGGGCCGATCTCCGACATCCTCTTAACTGTGACGTAAATCTTTAGGAAAAATCACTCAAGGCTCGCTGAGCTTGTAAATTTGTATCCCATAGACTTTTGGATTATTCAAATTTTCATGAAACGAGATATTCATCCAAGAACTTAACAATAAGACCACTCCAGGCATTTTCAAAAACTCTTAGGCATATCGAGCGGAGTAACTCCGCAAGTACATGGGCGTTTCTCTGGAACTTTAAAACCTGCCAAAATACAGCTATGGATTGACGCGCGCAGCTGCACGCGCTATTTCATCTTTTTACATAAAGATACTTTTAGCAAATCGCGCATAACTCGAGTCCCTAGTTTATATACAAAACGCGCATAAATGCAAATATATAAGAAGCGGCAGCAGCTGGCGGAAATTTCCGTTTACTTTGGAGCGGGGCGTACGTGACTAATTGTAACCGTCGTTCTGCCTCAAGTAAACAAAATTCCATAGCACCATAAATTTCATGTACTTCACTCCGAAGCGGGATCCGGCTGATCCGGACCGTCCAAGAAATCGCGGACCCTCAATGTACGCACTTTCGCGCCCGTCCGAGAAGGCCGGGAGTTAATCGTCTTGGCCTTCGCGGATTGTCACACTTACTCGCTTTTCACTTATTTCTTCGCCGTCCACGATAATCCGGATAGACGCGATCGGCGTGGTCTCACGGAGGCCATGGTCAGCCCACCGTTCCGTGAACTCCCGCCCGCTATGGTCGCGGACAGCGCGCCAGTCGAGTACAGACCAAACGTCCTGGAATTTCATACCCACGTGCCACGGGTATATAAGCGCGCTCACGCAGCAGGCAGGGGAGTCGTCGGCATAGCGTGCCTCTCTCGATAGTCAAGTTCCGCGAACGCGCCGCCGGCGCGAGCGATGCACGCGCGCCTGCGTGTATCGCTCCCCATTGTTTGTCGATTATACGAGTGAAATATTTAAGGGTTATTGTGCGCCCCTCTGCTCTCCTCAATATATTCGCATTCGTTAACCTTAACTGCAGTGTTGTCAATCCACTAATAATGTATCCTTGAAGCCTTACCGAGACTCCCTCTCAATCGCAGACAGTCGGAAAATGCGCCAGTATTTGTTCATATAATCTCAATCCTTTCACATCAACAATAACTTTTCGCATGCATCTTGGCTTGCCCAAGCCTTCATTTTTATTGACTCCCGGGATTGATCGAATGGATTTTTGATCTCGTGCCCGGGCATGGTCGTGCCGCGCTTTTACTCCAAGTCCGCCCCTTAGTTGTTTTTGCGCGCCGGCACGCGCCCCCGTCAATTTGGCGCCCGAACGTCTGGGCCGGATGTCAGGAGACATCGTCTTCATGGACATGAAGAGGACCCGATAAACGACCCCAGCAGAGCAGCCAGCATCATCATCATCATAAGCAAAGCGGTCTGAATGACGCTATGGAAATCACATTCAGTGGCGCCCTTCCGTTGAACTCCAGAGCATCCGTGAGCGGTGAAACAACAGTGCGCGATCGCGATACGGACTCGAACAATAACTTGCCGTTCCGGAGCATCCACCAATATGTGCCGCACCTACCCGTGGTGTACGCAACAGGAGCGGAAAACCGTATGATCATCACCATGCTGCGACTCGCGCAGCCACCTACAAGACCACGACTATACATGGACCACGTACGATGGGACCAGTCATGGGGTCGCGGATAGCCAGTGCGCCCCCGTCGTCATACGTCATTTGCTGCCATGCCGAGCGGCACCAACATCACCATGGCCGGCGATCGCCGAGCCAAAAAATACGGCTCTTGGTCCCGCGGGCGATATTTTTTAGTCGGAAACGAGCGTCTCTCGCCTTCGATTGAAAACATGCCACGACTGTTGTTACCATCGTTACGCGGAGAGTGGAACTCCGGAGAGTACGTGCCGCTGTCGCAGCACGACCCTTCTCGGACGTCCCGAATGTTGCGGACGCGGCAATCGGACAGCCTTGACCGTACGTCCAGGATATCGTGGACACCGGTCATGGACCACCAAACCAAGATGTCCCGTATTTTACAGACGGTCCGCGCGACTCCTGTAAAACCGGCACGAGCAGCCTCTCGAGCCACAGTCGCTGTGAAAGACGCGCAACCGCTGCCCGTGAGTATCAGCATGCCGAATAACCATATCATCGACGACGAGCTTCGCGTAACGCGAGTCACCGATTGGCTGGCCAGCCAAGTGACAGAAATCGCGAGTGTTACGCGCGTCGGAAGTGATACCGAGCCAGGAAGCCCTCCGCGGAAGCGCGAGTGCCACTCTCCTGACTCAACAACGACGGACGTCGTCTATGAGCGCTCCCTCGCTCCATCACCAAATCGTGCATCGCAGCTGGGTGGACCCACTTCCGCCCCCCAAGGTTGTGATAGTGCTGAGCTGTCGTCTCTTGCTCGCCAAGCGCTGTCCAAGGGCGCCCATTCGCCTCAGCGTCGAGAAACTCAAGAACGGCCTCAAGGCTCCCCAAGGCACTTTGAGCACTCATCGTCAACGGCCCGGCTGAGACCAGGACTGATCACCCTATCTCCCCAAGGCAGGCCTCGTCATCATTCATCAACGTCTCGAGATAGCGACGACGCGCACTCGGACTCATCATACAACGCCCTCCGCCTCCGCCAAGCAGCAGCAGCCCTGCAGAGGTGGCGTGACGTCATCATCGTCACCGACGACTCTGACTCAGCTGAGGAAGAGACATCCAATAGGCGAAGCAGGTGCAGACCTCACCGCCGCCAACCACGGCCCTCAAGACGGCCGCAACGCACCCCCTCTACTATAACTCAGACCCATAGCTCAGCCTCCGAGCTCAGAGCTGCCCGCTCGGCGCAGCAGACTAACTCCAGCGACGATAGCGACCACAGCCTTGACCGCTTCATCGTCCTTGAATTCGATCCTTCCATCGCGAGTGAACCGTACGCAGCCCGCACCGTGAGTGTTCACCAGGACACACATCCAGTGCCAGTGGTCACCCTGCAAGACAGCAGTGACGCGGAAAGTGTGGTGTGCGTGTTTCAAGGTTTACTTGCTCAGCTCGAACCGTGTGACGTATCAACACTATCTGCAGCATCTGTTGACTCCGGTTTGGGATCAATCAACATGAACGACGAAACGCTCATGTCGTTGATGCGAGCTTATTTCGCCTCAGGCCGTGGCGAAAGCGAATACAACGATATGATGTCATCGTTTCGAAGCGATCGTCGCACCCGTAACGATCGTGAACGAAAGCGAAGAGAGCGTGCCGATGCTCGCGCTAACCGGCAAGGCCCTCGCCCACCGAGCCAGCGACAGGACAGCCCGGCGCAAGAAGACAACACTGCCGTCCCCATTGGCAGCGCTTCCGGGGCTCCAGTCGAGGAACCCGACCAACCGCTCGACCTTGCTCCAAGCTCAGCACGGCGACAGGCCCCCATACAAGGCGAGATCGTGCCACCTGCACCTCGGCCTCTGCTGGCCCGTCCAATCCCCCGCAGGATCGGTAGGCCGACCCACGAAGTCTACGAGAACCTCCCGCTGCGCACACCCGCAGAAGAGTATCAACGCCTTGCAGCAGAAGCACTCAGCGGCCACGCGGCATCTTCAACGTCAGCACCGTCAACTCAACCAGCCTTACGCGTGGAGACGTATGAGTTGCCTGAAGTCTCCGCAGGCGCTCCCCAGGTTGTGCAAGTAAGGGATCAACACCTCATGAGCATCATCAACTACAACGCGGCGATCGTCCAGACTCCAGAAACACCAGCGTGGGCTCGTTCACCAGGCGCCGCAGCCATCGGTGCGACCCTGACGGATCTCAACGATCAACAACATCAGGTACCAATGGACGACTTCGAGGATATTTTCGGCTCAGCAACGGCGTAGGCATCTGCCTCGAAGACCCCACGCACAGCTGCTGAAGTAGAAGACATCGAAAGAAACTTCCAATATGTATTGAGTAATTTTTCAACTTTCTGGGGGGAGAGCATGGGACTAGTTAGAATTACCTAGCATAGTTAAATTCAACTCTTCAATGCAGCATTTTTCCAACTCTTCGTTACGCGATCGATTTTTTCCAAAAGTACCTTCATCGGGGTCGTTTGACGCGCGCAGCTGCACGCGCTATTTCATCTTTTTACATGAAGATACTTTTCGCAAATCGCGCATAACTCGAGTCCCTAGTTTATATACGAAACGCGCATAAATGCGAATATATAAGAAGCGGCAGCAGCCGGCGGAAATTTCCGTTTACTTTGGAGCAGGGCGTACGTGACTAATTGTAACCGTCGTTCTGCCTCAAGTAAACAAAATTCCATAGCACCATAAATTTCATGTACTTCACTCCGAAGCGGGATCCGGCTGATCCGGACCGTCCAAGAAATCGCGGACCCTCAATGTACGCGCTTTCGCGCCCGTCCGAGAAGGCCGGGAGTTAATCGTCTTGGCCTTCGCGGATTGTCACACTTACTCGCTTTTCACTTATTTCTTCGCCGTCCACGATAATCCGGATAGACGCGATCGGCGTGGTCTCACGGAGGCCATGGTCAGCCCACCGTTCCGTGAACTCCCGCCCGCTATGGTCGCGGACAGCGCGCCAGTCGAGTACAGACCGAACGTCCTGGAATTTCATACCCACGTGCCACGGGTATATAAGCGCGCTCACGCAGCAGGCAGGGGAGTCGTCGGCATAGCGTGCCTCTCTCGATAGTCAAGTTCCGCGAACGCGCCGCCGGCGCGAGCGATGCACGCGCGCCTGCGTGTATCGCTCCCCATTGTTTGTCGATTATACGAGTGAAATATTTAAGGGTTATTGTGCGCCCCTCTGCTCTCCTCAATATATTCGCATTCGTTAACCTTAACTGCAGTGTTGTCAATCCACTAATAATGTATCCTTGAAGCTTTACCGAGACTTCGTCTAAATCGCAGATAGTCGAAAAATGCGCGAGTGTTTGTTCATATAATCTCAATCCCTTCACATCAACAATAACTTTTCGCATGCATCTTGGCTTGCCCAAGCCTTCATTTTTATTGACTCCCGGGATTGATCGAATGGATTTTTGATCTCGTGCCCGGGCATGGTCGTGCCGCGCTTTTACTCCAAGTCCGCCCCTTAGTTGTTTTTGCGCGCCGGCACGCGCCCCCGTCAGGATATTGATAAGAGAGAACAATGGAAAGCATCGGCCCCAACCGAAGTGAAAATATCACCATTCAAGCTCCAACACGAGATATTTTTGGCCTCTATGTGGTCAGAAGAAGTTGATACATTCTAGCTTACTCGAAGAGAGAATATTTGCGAAAAATCATGTGGAAATACCTGGTACTCTTGCTCAGTCTCGCAGATACTCTGGCCATACAAGGCAGCCCTTTGGGTTGATTCCAGTAGTATTTGGTGGCCAATATATTGAAGATAACTGGCTCAGAAGTGCGATGGTGTGGTGGCAATTCTGTGAAAACTGCACTTTAAAAACTGGCAATAGAAAATCGATTAAGGCTTGTTCAACCCAAAGATTACCACGCTAAGCTCATGCCGTGTCTCCAGATGCAATTTCCAAAATGCGTACGTAAAGTAACTATAGTTGCGGAGATTTTGAGATGAGTTAGGTTATTGCGCGATTTTCCTGTCCAGAAAACGACCACTTTAAACAATTTACAACAGGAAAAACGGGATTCATGGGTGGATAGAGTTCTGTGTTGAAAAAACGATAGGATAAGTTGATCTCATCAAGTTACCAAACGCCCAACGCAGTCGTACAAAGGGCTAATCTTATCAAATGCTTCCTCAAGAAATTCTGGAAAATCGATGAAAAACTGTTATCAGCTGACATCGTTGACATGATTTTGGCCACGCCACTAACCTTATATGGTCTACAAAAGTGGACTTACAGCTCTCGATACCACATAAATACGTGAATAACGAAAGGTCAAAGATGAGCGTTGAGCTGTTTCATTTTTTCGTTTCTCAATGAAGTGTATAAGTTTCAGAGAGACGCCCATGTACCTGCTCGACCCGTTTTATCATCCGTAGCAAAGAAAAAGGAGAGAGGAGCTTTTTCATCGCATCTTTTATATACGCCGCGCCGTGCACTGATATGACACACTGGTGGTGATAATGAGTATGTATCATAAAACCCTTATCTCGAAATGTAGGTCTTTCACATTGGATGGACTTGGAAAAACTCGACATATACGTTATGAAAGAAAGAGATGAGAATGGGAGTGTGCGTCGCTAGCTATAATTACGCCCGACTATTTTCTCACGAGGATTCGATGAAACGGAGCACCGCAGCGTTAAGAACTGAGCTTTACGATCGAATCGTGTCACTTGAATTGACTCTTTTATCTGCTTCTTTGTTGTCGATTCCGATCATTTACTCTTGTTCATCTGTTGGAGAGTTACGATCATGAGTAATTTTGTCTGATCGTTATCGAGAATTACATATCCGATGAAAATGGAATACTGAGTGAAGTGCTCATCATGATTAATTGGAGTTTTTCGGCGAATTATTAAGCCCTTTGTGCGATAAAATCGACTCAATATATAACAGAATTGATACTTTACAACTGTTCACTATGATTGGCACCGCACTGCTGAGCTCTCAACCTGCTCATTTGAAATCACATTAGATGATAAGTAAAAGCTTTCTTTCATCACCGATGAGTAAATTCTTCGACTAATTGATTCGTGTCATTTTAAAATATACCCTCAATCTCATCACCTTTGAAAGGAAATAGTGTACGATGCAACCTTTTCATACATACGAATAATACAGCTTACATGAAACGATTTGTCGAAGAAAAATCAATACTCGGGTGTAACGAGCTCTCAATTTACTCTTGGCACTGAGCCGGGGTTGTGTCGGTCTGTTAACAGAAAATAATGGGCAGTCTCAACCTTTCAACACCGGAGAGCTGATTTCTCACTAGACAAGAGCGAAGTATCAACGTAAATATCTGTTGAACTTCGTCGGAACCACTCGAAAATAAGATTCATTATTTGCAAAATTCTCCGCTGCTTGGTACAAAGCATGACACTGAGTGAATTTAGTATCCTGAGCACCGCATCCCTAATTCTATGTCCCGATTGACAGTGTATACAATCTCATTGTTTCGTCTATCCCCCCTTTCATTGAGTTACTTGCAGATGCTATTGAGCATACCTTCTTTATTTCGATCGTCTCTCCATTCATCCAAGAATATCACAAATCAAGAGCTTGCAGGATAGCTCACGATGATTTAGTTCCTCTAATGAAAGTTTCCAGGGTTCTAGGTAGCTTATGTCATGAAAAGTATTAAACTCAGAACTCCTAATCAACAGCATCGAAAAATCAAGATAAATGAGTATTTCCAGCGATGAATTGTTGTTCTCCAAGATAAGGGCTTCGACTTCTTGAACATATATTGATCACTTCCAAATTCAATAAAGATTAGATTTCAGTCAAAAATCTGTACGTCCGTGTCCTGCACGTCGTATTGCAGTGGAAGGGATAACACGGTAGGTCCTTTTGGCAAAGAAGTCAAAGGTGTGGGGAGATGGGACATTCATGTGAGGTATGTGTTGAGAATGTTCCACAAACAATATCCAATGAGAACTGAGATCATCCGCTTAGGGTTTTTCGAGATAAGTACAGCTGTTTGAATATTTCTGGAAATTATGGTTTTTCCACATTCTCCATTCATGTTTCTCGGCCTCTGATTGACCCACAAAAACCCCCAAAGAGTATGAGTTACATGTAAAGAATTCTAATACTTCGGATAAGAGGTCAAAAGGTGAACCAAATGCAGTCGTAATGATCGAACTGAGTTCTAACATAAAGAAATCATTCATCATCAATAATTTTGATGGAAAATGAGGAATTATCTGTTACCAAATGAGTATCGATTGGGAAGATATTCTTGGAGAGTGGTTCCATCAATCGAGCCATGTTCAACTATCTATTGTACTTTCCGTGATCACATACATCAATGATATACATCGTTCTTTAGCAAGTTTTTTAAACAGTACACTATCACTATTACTACAGTTCCTAATACTAAAGGATATACATTCGATGTATTTCTATAATTATCCCTCGCCTGTGGCTCGGGCAAAAATTCAATTGATCGGAATCGAGCAGCAAACTTCATTAACTTGGTACAAGAAGTATTGTTTCATGAGTTCCATCATAACCTACAGAGGAGTTCGAAATATCAAAGAGAAAATTTTCATTTCATTCCAACATTGTTTCGATATAAACATTTTCTCAGATTCTTCTTTCACAAATTAGTGGATACAACTCCGGCAATTCGTTTTGAGATTAATCAAAATGATAAATTACGTGTCAAATGCTGGAAAAGTACAATTCGATACAAGGGTGGAAAAACTTTTTTTTGACAGACTGTGCGAGAATAGTATATTTTGCACCAAGTTCATGAGGTTGTAGCTCGCTTCTGAGCGATTGGTTTTCGGCCCGAGCTGCGGGCGAGGGTCGAAATAATCGCTTGGAACCTCAAGAACGAGGTGCAAATACTATTTTATGCAATTTTACAAGCAACCAAACATCGGAGAATAGCATAAAGTCACTTTTTTGCACTAATTTTCCATTTTCTCTCACAGTTTGTCAAAAAATGGTATTCGACATATGGGTGTAAAACTTATTTTATGCAATTTTCCGATGTTTGGGTGCTCACAAAATTGCATAAAATATCATTCGCGCCTCGGTCATGAGGTTCCCCGCTTCCGAGCGATTATTTCGACCCTCGTCTGCGGCTCGGGCCGAGAACCAATCGCTTCGAAGCGAGCTACAACCTCATAATCTCGGTGCGAAATCTACCATTGCGGATCCTCGGGGTGATCTCGACCCTCGCCTACGGCTCAGGCCGGAAACCCATCACTCGGACGCGAAAAAAAGTTTTTACACCCTTGTATCGAAATGTACTATTTCGGCAAGCTGTGCGAGAAAGTGGAAAATCAGTGTAAAATAGTATATTCCGCACCGAGATCATGAGGTTGTAGCTCGCTTCTGAGCGATCGGTTTCCGGCACGAGCCGGAGGCGAGGGTTGAAATGATCGCTCGGAAGCGGGGGACCTCATGTGCGAGGCGCGTAAGTTATTTTTTGCATTTTTGTCGGCACCCAAACATCGGGAAATTGCGAAAAAGACACTTTTCCGCACAGCGTGTCAAAAGACTTGATCTTTTGCGAAAACCGTGTTAGGCGTCGGAAAATCTGTTTTATAGGTTTCTACATGGTTACAGCTTGGTTCCACGCGTCCTCGCGTAACGAAGGCGGATGCAAACAAGTCATTTCCGCGTAGGATTCTGTGAATTTTTTGAGTATGAGTATACCAAAAATTGATCATGATTCGAGCGTGCAAGGTATATGTAGGTCTCGAATTGTGTTTATACGCTGATATTTCGAGTATCGACTGAACCGGCAATCGAAGCAGTTCTCTACACTCAATTTCCTTGGCCTAACATTTATTCCAAAAGAAAATATGAATAACTGCATGCAACCTCCACTCATATCCATTCCTTCAGCAATAATTCAAAACGCCGTCACCGGATTCAACGACCTAATTAGACACCTTCACATATATTAAATGTCTACCCAAGCACTCATGCTTATAGTCGCAAGCTCTCTGGAATACCCTCAAGCTCTAGACTCTCGTGCTTGCACTTAAAAAACGATGCCACGTACCTCTATACACCGCACTTAATACCACCAAGTACACGACACTTGCACATGCTGTTTCCACAAGCCAAAAGCTGAAATTGCATGAACCTACGCACGAATGTATGTACCTACGTCTTCATGTTTACGCAACAATAAACTCGGAAGTATTGGCCTTGCTCGCTCAATTCATCAACCATATTTGGTCTTGACGATTCAAACCTGTTTCTATCCAGACTTCCAACGATATCTATGTATATCTGTTATAAACAATGTAAAAGGTGCATGGGTGGAACACGCAAGTGGGACTGTTCTAATTATATTCAATCGGCGTGAATCAAGTCACGAGAGAAAAGAGCCTAGTCTCACTAACTTTCGTAGAATACCGCTATATCTACCTATAGAGGCGGAAGTCGAGCGATATCTTTGAAGAGAACAAGAGCTCTGACGCTGTGTCGGACAAATTTATGCTTGTAGCGCAATTTTCGCGTACGCTATGAATCAGTTGGACTCCAGATGCTGTGGATTTGTATATCGTTTGTGTAAGTGTATGTGCGATACATGAGTAGTTCCGCGGAAATTCTGATATTTGGGGATTGAAAATGTGTTGACCCTAAATCTCACTTACGAAGGTACCAATTCTTTGACTTTTTGAATCTTATACTTAGAGTACGAAATAAGTCGCGCGCGAGTATTAATACTTCTACATATTGGTACTATAAGTGATGATCTCAATATAAGGTAAGTTTGATCAATATGCCCCCATTCCCTAATATGCCCCCACTCAAGTTCTCACGTGTACGAACCCGATAACCTTGCCGCGCATTTTTTTCATGTTTGTTACGTTGAAATATGAGAAAATCAACGTTTTGGTTCGATCCTAAATGACTTCCGCATTTCTTAGAACAAAAAAGTGGTTTTTGGTACTTTTGACTTCGTTTTTGTTAGTTACTAAAAGCCGTGCCAAACAAAATTGGTGCAACCAATCTCAACGTACCTCAGCTCATTTTCGTTTTTTTTTTCGACTTCGAGATGCTCTTTTCAAAATTGCAAAATTCGATTTCTAGCCAATTCTACGCCAACATTACTAAAAAAAGTGCAGTGTTCCTAATATGCCCCCACCCTTCCATCCGCTTGTAGAGGGCTTCGCGCGATGCCACAAGTACTTTTAACACTTTTTTGTCGAGATAAACTCATTTTTTGGTGTACTAAGCTATATCCAGCAACATGGGGCCTTTTAAACGCACCAGATCTCCCAAAATATGCTGAAAATCGATTTTTTATGTTAATTTTGAGGTTATATGCACTCTAATTCATCGATAATACTTTAAATCATGACGGTTTATCCATCCAATACATTATTGCTATGCTCCAGAACTGATATTGCTTTTCCAGAGCTTCAGAATCGCGAAATGACTATAGGGGCATATTAGGAACACATTGTCAAAAACTCGCAAATAATCTTTGCTTGCAAAAATCGAGATAGCTTGGCTCCAATTGCTTGAGATCAAACGTACTTTAGCCTCACTTTGAAGGTCCCGACATTATCTTCAAAAGGAGCTGAAATACGTTGAATAATATTGAGATGAGCGAAAACTATGAGCAAAACAAAAGTAGTGGGTGCATATTAGGCACACTTTTCTTAGTATCAATATATGCAAATATCCGATTATTCTCATATATGGATTGTCCGGATACTGCGATAGCGTCACATGGGCCGAAAATTTTGAAGCCACGGACGCACCTGACGCTTTGCCATTAAAATTGATCCGCCAAAGTGTGAATATCAACTTTTCAAGATATTTTAGGAGCATGTAAAAACTGCCCCTGACGATTCACTTTGTTTGATCAACTTGCCCACGCAATCCCTAACGAGCTTCTTGGTGACACTATATTCTCATAAAGGCCGAAAATAGGGAAAACGACTTCACATGGACCTTAAATTTTGACCTCTTTTTTGATGATAATAATTTCCGGTAGTCCTGGATCAAAGAACATCGAAAATGACGTTTGTGGTATTTACCTCAAGCGTTTTAAGGGTTCGTACAAGCAGGCACATATTATCTCAAAATTTCCACGGAGATACTCATAATATACATACATGGATTGCAGGATGGGCGTGGTGATAGAGTTGGATGCCACCACGTATTTCATGCAAATCAGCTGTAGAAAACCATAAGGACTGAATTACCTTGTCGGCAAGGGAGATGCTGCAACGATGTAAAGTCGACAATAAGAGGGTTTGGAATACGAGGTTAGGTGTAGCTGAGATTCAACGAGTGTTTTAGATCTCTCAACTATGTATGGAGGGCAACGGTTGGGTTTACTTCCCCTCCGAGCTCAATGTGTTGCAATTGCTTTAAACAGGAAACTCCACTCATATCAAGATATATCTGTACTGTAATAGCCGAAAATGAGACGCTGTTTCACGAGCAAAAAGGACCTCGACGAGTGTAGAGAACATTGCGGACGATAGCTCTTTTCATGAGTCAATTGACGAAAAATTTGTTGGGAGTTTTGTGTGTGATCTGAACTCTGATGTTAACGCAAAGATGATGATGACTATGGTGCAAATTAATACGGGTTGACACGGAACATCGTGAGCTTGTCATCGAAAATGAACACCAGTTGCATCGGACAGGCAGTATACTCACAATTTCACTCATTAGCATGATATTACGGAATTCCGAGGGCGAGATACGGGCTCGTGCATACGGAATTTTGTGCTCGATCGTTTGGGCGCCCTGGATATATGAAGTATGCTGGGATGCTCGAACGAGAGAGAAAGTTGTGCCGAACTGTGCAAAATCATTGCCATACGGAGAAATTGCAACGTTGAGTGATTTTACAGAATTGGGAAGGCGAATCTGGGTTTGAATTTCAGCTGCTTTGTATGAATTTGAGTACAGGTGAGATATAGATACAAATTAACCTGGTTATGGATCGTGAATTCAGCCTTCTCTGAATCGTTGACAGCGATTTTTACACGGAACTGCAACAGTATCTGACCAGCGACAACATTGAATGAATCATAGTATGCTTTTGTTGATGAATTTTGAACACTTCTGATCTTTCCATGGCAGCAACATTTATTACATTCCGTGTTGCTTCACAAAAGTTAATTTTCAGGTTAATTGATCCCACAGAAATCGGAAAATCCCGAACGACTGTATTCTATTCCTTTATTCGTCCTGATGAAATAGTAACTACTAGTGTTACTGCCGCACTCGCTAGCGCTCGTTCGGCTTGTAAATGTCCTATATGAGTCAGAGGCTCCTGAAGTGCTTTTGTAGTTTAATAATGATGGTTGTAGGATGATGATTGGTGATTGGTTCAAGATGCCAGGTGAAAGTTTCTCATGGAGGTTGTGAAAATGGTATTATCTTGAGTTATACCTGCTAAGAGATATATAGAAATAAAAAATTCAAATATATTGTTCTGAAATTTTGAAACGGCTGTCTTGGCTAAATGGAAGGAGCGAACTATCTCGAAGGTTAGGAGTTGATCCGCGTGGCGTAGAAATGAACTAAAGACCTGCATAAAACCAGAGACTCGGACTGATTCTCAGCCCAAGGCGATTGCACCATTGACATTAACCCTCGGGTGACCACGGAGTATTAATAGAAGATTTTATTGATGAGCTAGTTTTAATCAGATCGAATTTAGCTGAATTAGACAAAACTAGATTGCAAAAGACCGATCGTTGGACAACATCGGTAAGGTGTAAGACCGCATGATCCTGAACCGGGCGGAGGAAGAGTATGAGCGCAGCGGAGGGATGTCCCTGATGCAGTTCGGCTTCCGCAAGGGGCGCAGTACAATGCACGCAATAGGAAACGTACAAAACAGAGTCTACAGAGCGCATACAATGGCTCCCCAACCAGGAGGAGGGTTTTGTGCCATAATATGCTTGGATGTGGAAGATGCTTTCAACACAGCAAGGTGGGAACGAATCTATAGGTTCCTAGATGGAAGAGTCCTCCCTTAACTGCTCGCAGTCATCAGTGATGGACTGCGTGACAGAGTTCTCGTATGTGACACCGATGAGGGAAGGGTTGAGTTGGAATTATCTACAGGGATAGCTCAAGGATCCGTGTCAGGACCGTTCGAATGGAACACGCAATACGACGAGTTCCTGAACACGAGTCTTCCAAATGAGGCAGAACTCATTGGCTTCGCGGACGATGCGGCATTAGTCGTGGTCGCCGAAACCGCGTGGCAAGTGGAGTGTGTGGCCAATGAAGCTCTTTACCGCATTGGTCAATGATTCCCTTAGAATGGGCTGGAGCTTGCCGAGCACAAGTGCGAAGCGATGCTAGTCACGAAGAGAAGGAGTTTCGAAACTCCCGTGTTCTCCATCAACGGGTACGAGATTTCACTCAAGAGGGAACTCAAGTACCTTGGGGTTTGGTTTGATGACCAATGGAGCTACAAGGCATAAGCCAGAGAAGCAGCGCTGAAGGCGGACAGGGTCGGTGGTGCTCTCCACCGGCTCATGCCAAACATTGGTGGCCCCAAGCCAAAGAGAAGAGCCTTACTCAGCACCGTGAGCTATTCCATCATGCTGTACGGTGCACCAGTTTGGGGACAGGTAGCTAGAGGGTCCATAATCGATGCAAAGATAGAACCAGTCGGGCGGCGTTTCGCCCCTACGGACGATCAGCGCTTATTGCACGGTGTCCGACCACGCAGCCTGTGTGATTGCGGGTACACCACCTATTCGACTGCTTGTAGCCGAAAGAGTGTGGGTATCGAAACGCCAAGAAACCCTTAAGAGCGATGGAACGTGCTTAACCCCACTCGTAAGGCCCTCATACGAGACGTCGAGAGGGGGGAGACCGTCGAAGAGTGGCAAAAAGAGTGGGAGAGCTCAACGAAAGGGAAGTGGACGCAAAGGTTGATCCCCAGCATAGCCAGGTGGATCGATCGAGCTCACGGAGAGCCGGATTACTGGCTGACGCAAGCGTTTAGTGGGCATGGCTGCTTCGGAGAGTACCTGGAGCGGTTTCAGAAGAGGGACGTCCCGGTCTGTCAGATGTGTGCGGCAGACTGGGACGATGTGGAGCATGCACTCTTCCATTGCATGAACACTGCTATGGAGAGAGCGGAGCTCGTGAACTGGCTTGGAAATCAGATTACCCCTGAGAATCTAGTGCCGTTCGTGCTTCGCAGCAAAGAGACACGGGATAAGATCGCCGCCTATATCAAGACGACGATCACCCGGAAAGAAGAGCGAGA
Organism: Eretmocerus hayati; assembly: GCA_029851415.1. Lineage (NCBI taxonomy): Eukaryota > Metazoa > Arthropoda > Insecta > Hymenoptera > Aphelinidae > Eretmocerus > Eretmocerus hayati. The sequence goes on from CM056741.1 coordinate 168,099,449, forward strand.
ACGGGCATTGCAGTGCCAAGCAAGGGGCGCTGCGTAGCAAACAACGACGACTTGAAGAGTGATCATTGACGACGAAGAGAGAAGACAGGAGAGCGGACACACCAAAGAGGAACGCCCCATGGCGCGCGATACGCCTCCCACCCTGAATTAATGCTAACGTGGTCCCGGGGTAGGATGGTTAGATAGTGGTTAGCTGCCCCCAGTTCTGTAATGATGGCTTGCCAACATCGTAGGGCTGAGAGCAGAAGGTTTTAGCCCCCAGGGCACACGGGCGTTGGATTCACGCTCATTCGGTTTACCAGGTGAGCAAAATGAAAGCGCTTATGGTCTGCTGGTGGGAGATCCATTAGGGATAGCCTGTCATCAGATTTTTCCTTATATCCCACTTGAAGAAAAAGAAAAAAAGATCGCAGAAGACCGAACTATATCGAACTGAACCTAACTACACCGTACGATACCAAGCTGGTCCAAATTATCTCAAACTAGATCAAACTAGATCGAACTACGACGAACTGGGCCGAGCTGGACCGAACTAAACTTGATCGGACATAACAAAATCGAATTAGATTGAATTTTACCGAACTAGACTTGACTGAATCGGACTAGACTGAATTAGACTCATTTAGAAAGAACTAGACCCAACTGAAAGAAACTAGATCGGACTAGACCACACCAGATTAAACTAGACCGAATTAGACCGTTCTAGACTTCCAGACTAACCTACTCCTAATTTGACCTAATTAAACTGAATGAGACCGAATTAAACCGATCTAGACCCAAGTATACCCTACTTCACCGAATTAGACCGAATGAGACCGAGCTAGACCGATTAAGACCAAATAAAACCTAACCAGACTGCACTAAAACGAACTACACTGAATTAGACCAGAAAAGTTAGACGAGATTCCAGCATCTCCGTTCCCTGTGCCACATCTCGTTCCTCATAACTCGTTCTCCATGACTCGTTCCTCGCGACTCATTCCCCATAACTCGTTCCTCATGACTCATCCCTCATAACTCGTTCTTCATGACTCATCCCTCATAACTAGTTCCTCATGACTCGTTCCTTATGACCCATTCTTCATAACTAGTTCCTCATAACTCGTTACACGTGACTCATTCCTGATAACTCATTCCCCATATCTCGTTCTTCATGACTCATTCATCATAACTCATTCCTCATGACTCATTCCTCATAACTCGTTCCTCATGACTCATTCCTCATAATTCGTTCCTCATAACTCACACCTCATGAGTCATTCCTCATAACTCGTTACTCACAACTCACTCTTCACAATTCTACCCACGTAACTCGTTCCTTACACCTCATCCCTCAAATCGCATTCACTCATTAATCCATTGGTCCACTCATCCATCCATCCACCTGATCACTAACTCATTCACCCACCCATCGACCCACCCATGACCCATACGGCTATCCATCACACTCCACCCTCTCCACATAGGCAACCCGATACGCAAGATGCTGACGGACAAATTTTGGCTGGGCTTTTAATCATTTTAATTCGTATTCCGTATTGCCACGGGCTGCCAACCATCCCATGTGAATCACAATGATCACATATCCAAAACGTCAGATGAAAATCTATTGATTCTACAACTCATTCTATGAAGTTGACAAATGATAACGGGTTCGAAATTCTTCCATTTTTGCAATAAAAACAGCCTTGAAAGAATATGGAAATCATTGAGGTTCGCTCTAACCACAGCCATGCTGTTTTTAATTCACAGGAATGAGCATCAGAATCGAGCAATGATCCTATCTCACGAGGGTGTTTAGGATTGTTAAGGGTATGGGTGAGGATAACTATAGCCTTGGTTCGTGCTAACGATGAAGAATGAGTGTGCTTATCGCAAAGTTGCTTTGGAATATTGTTCGAGTAATGACATTTGAAGCAGAACTCGATACATAGTTTGGGTTTGGTCAATTGGAATGATGGCTGAGGTAATAGGGTATTGCATGTAATGCCTCGAAGATTGTGATGCATTGCCTGGTCCTGCAGGGAGAAATTCAAAGTGCGTCCGCAGTCGAAAGTTTGCCTATCGACGGTGAGAGAAACTGAGGTATCCACCGGGTGTGACAATTCCTCTGGGCCGGGAAATGGGAGGGTCGGAAGAAGAAGAACGATGGATGATGCAACGCTCAAAAGTTTCTAGAGGGAAAAAACGTCAAAGAGTGACCTATTCCATCTCCATTTTTTTATTGCTGGAAGTGAAATTTATGGCAGGAGCCGTTTCCTACGGTTAAAAGAACTGTGAATCCTAATGTTGGGAGATTAAATTTCAAAATTCAACGGGCGAATATATCCAAGATATAGCTGTAAGGGCAGCCTTGCACACTGCATATTCAAAGTGCGAAGTTTATGATCTTTTGCAAGCGGTGCTTTGGCTTCAAGATGCAGATATATGGAGTATAGTTCTCTTCTCCTTCTTCGTAATCATGTAAATCACGGGGGACGTCTCATCTCGAGAGTCTTGCGATCCTTTCCTTTCATCGTAATGATATAAATCTCCCGCAAGAGTTTTTAGAGCGTGAATTAGGACCAAGATCCCTCGGAAGGATAATGCAGCGGAGTAATGGAAATATACTGAAAGCTTCAGAAATTATCTAGATTGCAAGCTTGACTCGACATCAAAGGTTTGATTTCGTTTGGTATGAGGTTTAAGTAGCTTCAGCTACCATTCCGAGATATCGTGCATTCTGAAATAGCGGAACGAAATTTCACTGGAGTTGGCTCCTCCTTTTTGCTTGATCAAAGCATTCTTAGAGCGTCATCATCTTATCATACAATACTGGAGATTATGACAGAATTAACATTCTCGCTAGGAAAGAAGAGGATCAAGGGGACAGAATCTGTGAGGAGGAATTTGATTTCATTTTGATTTGCAAGACACCGTATTTTTCAACACTGAACGTTCGTGCAACGAAAGTACATCCAGTTTCACAAAATTATCGAAAATTCAAATGAACCTTTATCCTCATCAACTGTGGAAGAATTATCTCAACCTTAGTCACCCCGGTGGTAGTATTTTGACACAGTTCCCAATTAATTCGGATAGTGTGACGTGGTACCGGAATAATTGAGGGTTAAGAACGAAATATAATGTACCAGAAAGTGTCAAAAATATGCCCTATTTTCACATCTTACTCTCATTATCACACCATCATAAGCTTATTCAAAGCCCTACAGAATCAGGTGAAATGCAACCGTTGAAGCAATTGAGGAACAATCAGTGTTAACTCGAGGAAAAAATCTATTTCTGTGAAGATTTGCTGAATGTCGCTGCCCCAAAAAGATCAAAACACCTTGAAATTCATCAACTAAAGCATGACACGATCCGTTCAATGTTGTTGTTGGTCAGATAATGTTGCAGTTCCAATAACAATCACTGTAAAGACTTTGCAAAACGGTTCAATCCACGATTGAATTAGAACAAGTTTGCATGCGAATTGATATATATTAATCTGCGTGACCATCACTGAATTCTGACCTAGATAGATTAATCCTACCTGAGCAAATCAAATCCCCCTAGGTTCACCAAATATACCTGAGAAAATCTACAAGTTTCTCTCTTAGATCCACTAACCTTACCCGGAATATCTCTAGATTTCTTCTTTAATCGATTAAACTTACCAAAATCGATTCTTTCACGCTTAGATTAACCTTACCTGGAAAATGCGTGGATCTTCCCCTGGACTGTTTAATCTACCTCATAATGATGAATTCCACGCCAAAGCGACCTACGAAAAGGGGTCATCTCTCAGATTCTTATTCAACCTTTTTCATTCGATTCTATGGCCAAAATAGGAACTTCGGACCACCTACGGGGCCCAAAAGAAATTTCTCCTCTCCATTGCACCGCACATCCGTCAACAGACCGAAAATTTATCGTGTAAGAATCGATGCTCTTTTATTCACGGAAATGGGAATATTTCAAGTTTTTCAATAGCTGTCGATTTGCGGGTTGCGGCATCTGAAAGGGCATCAAAAAACCTGAAAACGTTGTCGAAAATTCCTTCTCTGTGATTTGGAGGCCTCCTGGAGGCAAAAGAGTGTTTTTCACTAAAATGTTGATTTCTCAAAAAGCCATTTTTTGTATTCTTTCAAAATCATATATTCGACGTAAAATTTTGCGTTCTATCGAAAAAATGGGTTTCAGAGGAGTTTGGGATGATCCGAGTGACTTATGAGCCATTTTTTGAAAATTCGATTTTTTCGGTTTCAGAAAAAGGCGATTTTCTGCGCATGCGCACAAACGTTGACTTTCGGGACCACTTTCAATGGAAAGCTGACAAAATTTTCTATGAAATGACTACCCGCGAAGTTGAAATTCATGCACTGAAACGCGATCTGCAAGGATTAGTCATGTCGAATCAAAATCACATGAAAATTCAGCCCATTAACGCCTTCGTGGCGCCTGCTGAGATGACACATTCACGAGATCTTCTCGGGACTCAATTTTGAGTACGGAATTGACCTGAAAAAAATTCGGACCACATGCTTTCAACGTAAAATTGTATGAACTTTCAAAATATGCGATGAAAAATTCCGTTTGAGGCGAACCCGAGGTGCTACATTCAATTTTTTGCCAGAAAATACGATATTTCACATTCAAAATTGCGAAAAATTGAATGTAGCAACTCGGGTTCGCCTCAAACGGAGTTTTTCATCGCATATTTTGAAAGTTCATACAATTTTACGTTGAAACTATGTGGTCCGAATTTTTTTCAGGTCAATTTCGTACTCAAAATTGAGTTCCGAAAAGATCTCGTGAATGTGTCATCTCAGCAGGCGCCACGAAGGCGTTAATGGGCTGAATTTTCATGTGATTTTGATTCGACATGATTAATCCTTGCAGATCGCGTTTCAGTGCATGAATTTCAACTTCGCGGGTAGTCAGTTCATAGAAAATTTTGTCAGCTTTCCATTGAAAGTGGTCCCGAAAGTCAACGTTTGTGCGCATGCGCAGAAAATCGCCTTTTTCTGAAACCGAAAAAATCGAATTTTCAAAAAATGGCTCATAAGTCACTCGGATCATCCCAAACTCCTCTGAAACCCATTTTTTTCGAAAGAACGCAGAATTTTACGTCGAATATATGATTTTAAAAAAATTTAAAAAAAATGGCTTTTTGAGAAATCAACATTTTAGTGAAAAACACCCTTTTGCCTCCAGGAGGCTCTCAAATCACAGAAAAGGAATTTCCGACAATGTTTTCGATAGGTTTTTTGATGACCTTTCAGATGCCGCAACCCGCAAATCGATAGCTATTCAAAAAATTCGTGTGCGTTTGAGAAACGCGTAAGGAACGGAGTTCCAAAATCCGCCTCGATAAGATGTGTGGAAATGTAAATAAAGTCTAAAACTTTGATCGACTTCAAACTGAAGCTCAAGGTTGTGAATGCTCATCATATAACGATACCGATAGAGATGTACACCAATAAGCCCCTGAGTGATTAAGATAGTTTGCATCATTTTTTCAAGTATTAAGCAATATCATGTAAAGAAAATGACGAGTCCTTGGCCTTGGGTGGACTCTTTAGAAGGTTATGGTGGGGCACATGAGAAGCATCTAAATTTGAATCTGAATCTTCGCTACTTAATTAAGGTTCACAAAATGCATCAGAGCTGATTGCTCAGCTGATTGAATACGAAGAAAATTTTATTGGGATTCACTGAATCGTTAGATTAAAAATGTCACAATAAAACTTCGTACCTTCTAGATATGGAAGCAATATCTCATTCATTCAGACTTCAAATTCTACCCAGAGAAACACATAGATATCACTTCCATCATTGTATATCTGCAATACTATCAACAACAATCGAATAGGGCTGCATGCATTCAGATTCAGATGGTAGACCATAGCAGACGCGCTGAAAGAAGAGGTTCGTTGCGCCAAAGGACTCTCTCCTTTGGCGCAACTAACTTCTTTTTTGAGTGCGGATTTCGGCATTCGGCATCTGATGATGCGATATGCTTCTGAGAATGAATACGCGCGGTATCGTGCGCGCGGTTGCTCAGCGCAAGCAGTACTATACCTATATCGCACGAGTGTCGCTTTTTCGTTGCATCGTATGGCGGGTTGCATCGAATCTCGTTCCACGGGGCCGTGTCGGTCAGCTGATCGCGCGCGATTTTACTCCTCAGACGAGCGTAAAGGAACTCCGTTCCAAAACTCGAAATATTCCCATTTTCGTGAATAAAAGAGCATCGATTTTTACACGATAAATTTTTGGTCTGTTGACGGATGTGCGTGCAATGGAGAGGAGAAATTTTTTTTGGGCCCCATAGGTGGTCCGAAGTTCCTATTTTGGGCCATAGAATCGAATGAAAAAGGTTAAAAAAGAATCTGAGAGATGACCCCTTTCCGTAGGTCGCTTTGGCGTGGAATTCATCAATACTAAATTCGACTAGATTGATCGATCTTACCGATGAGAACGTCGGAATTTCTTCCTAGATTGATCAACTATACTAGAGGGAATGAGTAGATTCCCTCTCATGACATACTCGCTCTTTCAATGTCGTTGTCTCGTGTTCGGCCGTTCGTCAGACCCCTTCCTCGATAAGAATTCACCAAATTCCATTAAGCGCCTGCGTATCTTACATAGAGTTAGTCCACGGACTACATGTTGTGTGTCAAACAGTAAATAAGTAGTAAATGAAACAGCAAATTTTCAATGGAGTGATTCGGAGCTTACTGGGTAAAAAAAGAGACCATTTTCCGCGAATATGCCCATATGGAAAATATTTTTGTCATTCAATTCGACTAAATATTTGAGAATGTTACAGAGGTATATTGAGGAATACATCAGAAGCTACGCTGGCTTACAACAAAACCGAAAACTAGCTTTAGCCACCCGTGAAACCTAACTCAGAAACAACATGCGCAACAACATACCCGAAGGATCTTTATACGCACTCGCTTGCATGCACCCACATATCCACGGAGGAGAGCGCAATGTGTCCCAAAGGAGCATCGTCTGCCCGCTCATTGACTTTTCTACTTATCCTTTGGGCGTCCACGCTATATGTTCCTTTTTCAGTTGGGTACGCGTGCAGCATTGCCAGAAATCCCTTGGAGACTGGCCTCGAGCATCTTCTTCTCGCATATCCTCCACTCCAAACATCCACACACATATTTACACACATACACAACTCAGCAATAACTAGGTCTCGCGGCTGTGTCTTACAATTTTGCAGCTTAGTTCACCTTTCCTTTCGCTTCCATTCACTTGGGTTCCCTTTTCCAACTCGGCTGCACAGCCATGAACTTTTACTCGCTTTTGCCCCTTGCGTATATTGGGTCACTTTTCCTTGCTCTCATACTTCTTCCGGTGGGCTGTGTGATGCAGCATGAGCGAGAGTGAGAGCGAGCCAAGTGGCGAAATTTATAGCTCCGTCCGCGTGAGATGAAAAAAGTTTTAAATCGGGGAAAGGGTGAGAGGGGTGGAAGGGTGGAAAGTAGCTGTTGGGGGTGAAATGATGGGTGGATGAGCTGAACGTAGGTTGGAAGGTAGATCGAATGATTTGGTACGCTGACCGATGGGTAAGTATGTATGTATGGGGTGAGATCGGATGCTGTGGCTTAAATTGGTCTCGGAGGGCCTCGTTTAGCTTCCGCTCAACTCGCGCGTCTTATATCATAGGGTATATGAGGGGAGACGGGGTAGTACGTTACCTAGACACCTTATTAGAGGTGATATATTTCCGCCAGCTGAGCTCCCTCTGAATTAATCTGGAGGAATTCGATTTCACAGGAAATTCAGGGGATTGGATTTTCATTTTTCATTTAGGTGATCGATTTTGGAGTCTGTATTGTTTCGTATTGTGATTTGATTGGATTTTGTATTTACAGCGTCAGTTCTGTTTGCAAAGTGATTTGTCATCGCTGCAGATTCTCGTTTGAACGGACGAATTCCATCGTTTTCTGTACTCGCTGGAAAGAATTGGATGATGGATGAATTCTATACCGTTGCGGGTCGATCCATCAACTCTTGTTCAGAGACATCATGTTTTACGTCAACGATCTTCGATCACTATATGCCTGTCAGACCACCTGGGAATATCTAATACTAGTGATCGAAAATGGTAAGAGCGGAAGAGATGGATTTGGCTAGCTTCTTTATTCTCCATTATCTGTGTCAGAATTTGGCCGTCTTGATCACAAATTTTCTGTACGCCTGCTCTGCCAAAAGTTTTTGAAGGATCGAAAATCCCCTCTACATTCGCGGTATTAGATAACTTTTCATTTAGCATTGTGACATGAGTATGAGAAAGGGCATCGATTGGAATACGATCCAGTAATGTATTCAGAAAAGACTGTGAATGTTCCTTTAGTTTCCAACTCCATGGAATTCCAAGAATGCTCAGTTGACACATGTTTTCAGTGGATCATTGTCACCATATTGGGGTCGAACCGTCTCTAAGTCATGACTTTGCTTATTTGGAGTACATCCAATATTTCGGCTCGGAAATCCTCCTTGTTGTAGTGATGCATGCTGAAGAAGAGGTGTTATATCACTCACTTGTTCAGTGTTTCAAATCCGTATTACGGATTCAGCTGAAACTTCGGAAAAAGTCGCAACAAGACGTACCCAAAACCATATACGCTAATGCTCCAGCGAGTCCGAGCTGCAGTAAAGAACTTAGCCATTGCTCATATGATGTTTTATCTGTGTGTATATATATGAGTCATTCTGGAGCAAGCTGGACAAAACCGTCACCAGGGGGGTCTGGGAAAATTCCGCAAAAATTTTTTTCCATCAGTACTATGTTGAAATAGTACGAAAAATTTTTTTTCAGATTTTTTCGACCCACCCCCCCCCCCCTGTGGGCCCCAGGGCCCATGAAAGGGCCATTCTAGGCCCTTTTTATGTCTATCCTAGGAGAATCATAGTTCCAACGCAATTCAATATTTTTCAACGTACTTGGGCGCATTTTTCTCGTCAAGACTAGTACTTTTGAAGAAAAAATTGTCCAAGGCCACTTAGTAAGCCTGACGACTTCTGCAAGCTAATTATTGAGAGCAAATTTTAGCGATTTTTGGGCCTGCTTCAAAGCAATCTAGCTCATACTAGACATGTCATAATCGACTTCTGCAGGTGGTCATTTTAAAGGTCTTGAAAAAACCTATAACTTGACCACCTGCAGAAGTCGATTATCGCACTTTTTGTTGGAGCTACAGTCGATACAAGTTGAGATATTTACGAAAAAGTCGAAAATTCAGGACTCGATTCCAAAAATATATCTTAATTTTTTTTCACCAAACTTGTGCAAAAATGTTCTTTCAGACATCTACTTTTAGTAAAAAAAGTTTGGCGGAGGTTATTTTTTTTTATTTTTTTTTGCCGAGCGTTACAAAATGCCGCATTTCGTGGTTTTAGCAAAAACAGCATCTTTGACCACGGTCACATATGCTCCCATCTGGACTGATGTGCACCAATCTGTGTAAAAGTACTCCCCAAAGTAACCCCAAGTACGTGTAAGAAGTTGCGGGGATGAGCCTCCACCCAGGAGCGAGCTGTAGGTTCTATTTACCGTGTCAAAAATAGGCATTATTTTGGCTATTCGAGCGTAAGCGACTGAGAGCATGATTTTACTCGTTCTGGCTCACAAATGAGATAATGGGGTAGAATGAGGATCCAAACATACTTTTCCGACTCAAAATGACCATCTAAACACAATTCCGAGGTCAGTTTTGCTCTAAATAGTCGTCCCTTTGTCCCTTAAGAACTTAGATTCTGTCGACGGGTTCTGACACCGTTGAGGCACTAGAAGACATTTTAGAGCTAAACTGACCTCGGAATTGTGTTTAGATGGTCATTTTGAGTCGGAAAAGTATGTTTGGATCCTCATTCTACCCCATTATCTCATTTGTGAGCCAGAACGAGTAAAATCATGCTCTCAGTCGCTTACGCTCGAATAGCCAAAATAATGCCTATGTTTGACACGGTAAATAGAACCTACAGCTCGCTCCTGGGTGGAGGCTCGTCCCCGCAACTTCTTACACGTACTTGGGGGTACTTTGGGGAGTACTTTTACACAGATTGGTGCACATCAGTCCAGATGGGAGCATATGTGACCGTGGTCAAAGATACTGTTTTTGCTAAAACCACGAAATGCGTCATTTTGTAACGCTCGGCAAAAAAAATAAAAAAAAATAACCTCCGCCAAACTTTTTTTACTAAAAGTAGATGTCTGAAAGAACATTTTCGCACAAGTTTGGTGAAAAAAAATTAAGATATATTTTTGGAATCGAGTCCTGAATTTTCGACTTTTTCGTAAATAGCTCAACTTGTATCGACTGTAGCTCCAACAAAAAGTGCGATAATTGACTTTTACAAGTAGGCAAATTGTAGGTATTTTCAAGACCTTCAAAATGACTACTTGTAAAAGTCGATTATCACATGTCTAGTGGGAGCTACATCACTTTGAAGCAAGCCCAAAAATCGCTAAAATTTGCTCTCAATAAATAGGTGGCAGAAGTCGTCAGGCTCACTGAGTGGCCTTGGACAATTTTTTCTCCAAAAGTACTAGTCTTGACGAGAAAAATGCGCCCAAGTACGTTGAAAAATATTGAATTGCGTCGGAGCTATGATTTTCCTAGAATAGGCTAAAAAAGGGCCTAAAATGGCCCTTTCATGGGCTCTGGGGCCCACAGGGGGGGCCGAAAAAATCTGAAAAAAATTTTTTCGTACTATTTCAACATAGTACTAATGGAAAAAAATTTTTGCAGATTTTTCCCAGACCCCCCTGGTGACGGTTTTGTCCAGCTTGCTCCAGAATCACTCATATATATACATCTTAGGAAGTCCGTTATCTCTCAATCATCTTTACGGACCTCTTCACTACCAGGAATTAAGATGAAAATTACCTTAGGAGCCATTTTTATTGATTTTTTAGTCAATTTTCCCCCTCATAACTTGGCTTTTCTCGCGCATCGCATGGTTAAACGCCTCTGAAAGTATCTCGAATAGATATCTGACAACATTTCCTTCAAAATGAACTCTTGTTGTAGTCAATTTGATGCACGACAACCAGAGCTGTGACTAGTTTTGATAACGTAAAGAATGCAAGATAACTCATTTGTGGGTCAAAGGATGATCGCCCGCCATCCCTGAACTCACGGGTTTGAGACCTGTGACTCTTTCACTTTACGAAACCAGTCACAGCTCTGGTTGTAGTGCACCAAATCGACTTTATCAGGAGTCATCACAAAAGAAATTTTGTTAGCTACCAATTAGGAATATTTTTGGAGGCTTTCAACTATGCGCATGCATAGGAAAAGCCAATAACCAAGGGAAACATTTGACAGAAAAATGACTAAAAATGGCTCTTTGGGGAGGATTAGAAAATTTTCCTCAAACCTACTTGGAGTTTTCATCTCTATTTCTGCTCATGAAAAGGCCCCCTGGGGGGTGGGGGGTGAAGAAGTCTATGGGAAAAAATTGGGAAATAACGGACACCCATATACCTGTAAAAGGAAATAGGTATACTGTAATGTATAGGTCCTAGGCTATAATCGGAAACGCTTGAGTATTAGGGATTATAAGTTTGAATATCACATTCTGGTGCTGGAAGGAAACTACTTCCGAAGTTTCAGCCAAATCTGTGACCCGGATCTGAAATTCACTCTTCTGGTGAGGTCTCAATGTTTGTCCAAAAAGTCTAATAAATAATTTACCGCGAGGATTTTTTGGTCAGATTTTGCAATTTTTGCATCAAAGTGACCTTAGTCTGAATCCGTCTGATTCAGGCTAAGGTCAAAAACGGAACAGCAAAATTACCGTGGTTTTGACTCTGTAAATATCGATCGAAAATGACTTGGGGTCATTTTGACCCTATATTGCAACTAGAAACTAACCAAATAATTCACACGATTGTTGTTGAAAGATGTCCGTTGGTTGACACGCGGGAATGATCACAGGGAAACTCAAATTTCCCTCGATGATAAGTAAAATTTCAGAGATTTTAAACGACTAATCGCATATCAAGTGCAATCCTGACATCATCATTGGCCCTTCAACTGAACTGAATCCTCTCTTCGTAAAAAAAATTGGTCCTCAATTCATAATTGAATTGAATGATTCAGTATGATTCTTTCAGGTCACTATCAACATTCATCTCACAAAATTTCCTCACAATCCGTGAGCATACCTTCACTTGATGATGGCTTGCGATCACAAGAGGGATGGCGAAAATAAGGAAGAAAAGGAAGAACGTCAAAGAGTTCAAATTTTCCAAGCGATCGTAAAGTGCGGACGTTGACTTGCAAACTTTGCGAGTCACAAGGTTTAAGCACGCAGTCAATACGCCTCAGCAAGACAGATGACGCGAGTGAAAAACGTCAAAGCTTAGCCTAGCTAATGGTAGCAGGGAGGACGAATGCCTGTTTGGCCTCGTTTTTATTTGATCCCTGGCGCCGAGGCATTAGCTCGGCCAGACTATAATGTCAGGTTTTACGAGAACAATTTGTATACCCCCAGTTGAGTGGAGTATCGCTTAACGCAAGCAACTACGCCGTTCAACCGAAATTCATTGCTTACTCATAGTAACAATTGAATCGCAGAGTCACTGGGGATAGTTCATGCGTTAGCGAATGGAAAATTGAAGAAGGAATGAATAATCAATATTTCATGAGATGAAATAGGTATATAGAAATATCAATCTTCCGCGAGAAATTTTGTCAAGAGTCAATAGGACAAGATTGAATCACCACAATTTAGCGTATTCTCTGGCTTGCAGGGGTCACATTGATGATCAATCTTGTGACTGTGGTTATGAGGTACGGGGCATAGAACACGTATTATGGCAGTGTCCTAAATTTAACACACAGAGAATTGCACTCACCAAAAAGCCCAGGAAGGAGTTTATTTACCCCTCCTGTGAGTTTTGTTTTTCTTTCAAACCTCATAGCATCAGTTCGAACAATTTTACATGGATTTTCTCTAGAATATGAATTAAAATATAGATTCTGTAGAGAGTCTATCGTAAAAACAGAATCATGAGTTGTCCCGTTTACCTTGATTCATATATAACTTCTGTATACGCTAGAGGTTCATGGATAAAGAAAAAAAATTGAGCTAAGGGACGTTGAAATGGTAGTACAGTATGCTTCATTGAGTTCCAAATTACACCAATGTCCAATTCGAGACAACATCCATATTGAAAAATTAATGAGGCTGAGACTTTCGTCTAACCTCCATACATTTCACATGCAGTATCTGGGCAATTGAAAGTTGCCGGTTCTTGCATTGTTGGGCATAAAGGTTTGAGTCAGTTTTAGATGTCTAGGAAGGAAATTTAATTAAGTCATTATACTAGAATTCAGAGGAGAGTCCTGCAATACAGCCAAATATGCTGAAAGTGTTTAGTTTTTAGGGACTAACGGAAAAAGTCAAAATCAGCAACAACAGCATTCTTGTTTTAAAAAAAGGCATAGGCTATTCCGGAGCACTTGAAACAATGATTTCCCTCATCCTCTGATGTAACAAACACTAAAAAATGTGCGGCAAGTTTTGCGACAACGTACATTTGAGACCTTGAGTTAGGGAAAATTAAGCTATGGGGGAAAATGAGAGAAAAAGTATAAATTGAAGATTCACTTACCTCACAAGCTATACCATATTTTACTATGTGACTTTAAACATTTAATTCCAAATTTGGAAGTTACACCATTCTATTTGATGAATCCAGAGGCCAGATTTGAATGTGATTCAGATCTATACACATAGCGATATTGCCAGTTCATATCAAGAGGGGAAAATACACATAAGTACTTACTTTGCGGTTTCTGTTCCTGGTCTGGATAATCTGGAGCATGGCTTTCTTTTCGTTTATGTACACTCTGACCATTGCAGGATGAGATTTCCTATCATTTTATTAATTTCCATCGAGGACGAATCGACAGTACCGTAGGAAACTTTCTACTGGCACAATTCTGTTTTTCTTTCTCAATCAACTTCACACTTTTTAAATCAAGTCTGCTTTGAGGAGAAATAATTCATTCGTTTTTTCAGAAATACATTGGTGGCTTTTAACTGCATCATCCATGGAAAATTGTATGAACTCTACGTAGTAAAACTCTTACATTCTGATAGGTCATAACTAAGACCTCCAATTCCTTCTTTTCAAGATGAAGTCAGCCCAGTGTGCAAAGTATCCCAGGATAAAATATTGCAGACGGAAGACCTCATAAGGTGTACTTTCTTAGTGTAATTTCTGGCCCTCAATTTCATCTTACACTCCAGTACAGCAGAGAACTCTTGGTGGGCGATTTTCATAAATCTTTTTCTCCGCACTCTCCTAACCCCTTACATAACTCCTCTGTAATATCTCTTTCAGCCACCCTCAGGTACTCTTTCAACTACTACAAGTATACTTGCGAGTGCACGTCAGCTCAAGCTTTTCCGGCTTCAGAATATCACACAGATGTACTGGCATTTGGAATGTACACCTCATAGTCGAAAGCTTCGCTTGCCTTTCCAGAACCGAGCTGTCAAATTGTGGCTTAGGATTTGCTTCGCGTGATGTGGTTGCAACTCCCCGACGTGTATACCACCAGCTTCGCTGATGCTGCTTTTAAACAAACTCGAAACTATGTAGTGTCTCTATTTGGAAATAGAAGCTCACTCAGCGATGACGCTTCTAATTTTAGAATGTCTGACGAAGAGAGTGAGAGAGAAGTCGATTACGAGTTGGTACTTTCACGCTCGAGGGCTTGCTCTTATATACGCGAATTGGAGATTAGTCTCGAGGATGCTAGGCATCCTTTAATCCGAGATTAAGTCGTTGCACGACGAGATCTGAGAAACTTCATCTAATTTCGCGAGTCACAAGGTGAAACCTACATTACTCAATTGTACAATGTTTATGGGAGGGTGTTTCAGAAGCTGTTTTACAACTTTGATGGAACAACTCCTTGGGCGAGTAGATGGTTTCAGACATCAGGATTGGATCATGACAGTCTATGGGAAATCGCCATGATCGATTGCACGATGATCGATTTGCGAATGAGAATGATCATTTCATGTCCAAGTTATCGAATGGTGATTCTCAACCGTGGTTAAAGAATTCTCCCAGTAATCACTGCCATTTAAATATCTTGACTTATTTTTTTGGGAGTCGGAAATGAATCGATTCAGATGCTTGATCTGTGCAACTCAGGAAGGATATTTTGAATGAATTGATCGTCCATCGTCAGGCAAAATTAACACAGGCCCACATGAGAAATTCTTCAGAACAGATCGGGTGTTTAAGAAGTTAGAAGGATCCTCAGGTTTTCTAAAACTCTCTAGGCAGAATATCTTCGTCCTAGACCGAAATGTCAACTAGATAGATCAAAACTAAGAATGTGATCGAATTCAAAGTGAAATTTTACGTCAAAGATATATTTTTTGAGAACTTTTATTGTTGCTGGGAAGCTGGGAGAGAACGCGTGCGAACGATCGCACATTCATCAGACATCGTGAAAGTTTATTGATGATGTGTAATTTTAGTGATTTTCTTGATGATTCTTGATCTGCCTCTCATCTCGGGCTTCTCGCATAGCTGCGAAGTGTCAAGAAAGGTGTTTCCGACGTGAGATTAACCCTCAAAACGCAACATCTCATACACATTTATTTTGGTAACCCGTGAATATGACCATAAATCGAAAACGGACAGAAAAGATGTTTCCTGAGTTCGAATTCATGTTCAGCAGTCCAGAATATCCCAGAAATGACTCCCATCTTTTCTGATCAGGGTACTTCCTTTTTGTGATGGATTTGTATAATTCGATCATGGGTTTGTAATCCATATGACCAATACCTCTTTTGTGAGGTCAGTTTTCCGTAGTTTTATTCCAGTCATGAAATAGACACCCGTATTCCGGCGAATATGTCCGTATGGAAGCAAATGATTTCGAATCTTACACTAAAATATCTTCATGATTCATTGTTATCAGGAGTATATTTCAAGCCAATATAAGATGGTGAAGGTTGAGGAATGAGTATCACCAGGCGGGTCCTACCGATGGGGTCGATTACAGTGAACCTGTAAAGCCAATAGCTCCAGTTGATTTGAAAGTCTTCCATCAATTATGCAATGTTCTGTTCAATCTGCACGTGAACTCGCGCAACCCTCAATGCAAGACAGCTTTCAGTATAAACCATGAGACGTTTCACGAGGTTCACATTCGAAATCTCATCACGTTGATTCAAAGTATGTAGTGAGTCTGGAATAGAATTTTCCTGGGCCATCCTCCAATTGATAACCCAAACCTCTATTGAATCAGGGAGGGCGATTAAAATAGGAGCGTAACTATTTTATTTCTGCCAGCTAGTATCTTGAGTATGATTCGGTGTACCCTGCGTCATTTGTTTTCTAAATGAGTTGATATGACGTTCACATCATTTACGTTCAGACGTACACGCACATGTTACGTCAAATCTAAATTGAGAGAAACTATGAATCACTATTGACAATAGTAAATCAATTACTGGTCAATAGTCAACACTCTTGAACAGTTTCTATAGATCTGTGATTATTTGTATCTTTAACACTAGCAGAATCTAGTACTTCCAAGAATTGTGCTTTTCAATGACTATTGATTGAGAGTATCCTGACTAAACGAAATGTCTGTAGATAGACAAAATTAGAACACTTTTGAAAATATGTAAAACAATTTCTAACAATTTCCCCACCTCCGGTTGTTTACACAATCGCAGCTCCAACTTTTTCGACTCATTCACGAGGTTTCTCGCTTCAGAGCGATTATTTCGACCCTTGCCTACGATTCAGACCGACATCCCATCCATCGCTGAGGAGTAAGCATCAACCTCATGGACTGAGTGCATGAATTACTTCTCTTTCCTGGTACCTAATCCATAAATGAATGATAACAACAAGGTGAGATTCGTGGAATGAAATATTTCTGATATTAGCTTCGAATTTTTCAAGACTCAATATAAAATCTACCCAACATTATCGCATGACAATGAATTTTCTTTCCTTTGGACATAAAGTGTACATAACCTCATTCGTTACTATATTCGCCAACTTTTGTCTCCATTTTTTGCACTGAATTGTGAGAATTATGGAAACATCTATGGACACACAACACGAACAATTTGCTATTTGTCTGTACCCCCGTGTGTTTTTTCAGTCCAGTTACAATTACCGATTAATGAGTAAGATTTTTTTTCAATCATTTTCAAACCAAAAATTCCATTCGGAAACAATCAATGTCACGCTCAACGGGAGCTAATACCTACAACGAGAAAACTATTCAATTCCCGTTGGCACGCGTCATAACAGACAACTCGCTTGCGTTTCCTAATACCTACGAATAAATTCACAATCCACTTGCGAGTCGTAACAATTGGCGAGTAATTGTCGTAGCTATCCGGTCCAGGCGAGGTCGTGCCACCTCGTAACGATGCCCGATTCACGTGCGCACTCACAACACTTGCGCACCACTAAATTCTACAGGAACCAGCCTCTCTCTCTCTTTTTCCTCGAAAGATTTTTCGTGGAATGTTCATGTATAGCGCATATGGTTTCGCATAAGAGTAATTCCACGCGAAAGCGGACCCCGAATTGCAGACATATCTCAGATTGTTTTTCCACTATTCTTAATCGATTCTATGGTCCAAAAAATGAACTTTTCACCCTCTATGGGGTGAAAAAAAAATTTTTTGTTTCCGTGGGGAATATCTTTGTGATAGTATTTTTAGGAAGAAATACCAATCTTTTTTCAGTAGAATGGGTGTAGTTCCGACTTGAGGTAAGATACGACCACGCAAATAGTGGCATTCGAAAGGGCTTTCAAAAATCTATCGAAATATGTTTCGAAAATTTTTTTAGAGGCTACGGACGCCCCCTATGAGCAAAAGGGTGAAAAACAGAAAAAATTCATTTCCTCAAAAACCTAATTTTCTAAAAATCTGGAAATCCATATTTTGATGTAAAATTGCGTGTTCTTTCAGAAAAAAGTGGTCCCGATCTTTGTTGTTGGGTTCTACGCTGTTTTTTTTTACATTTTATCAATATTCTCAGCCTTTTCGGTTGAAAAATAAATTTTTCTGCGCATGCGCAGGAATTTAGACTGCTGAAACCAATTCCATTGAAAAGCCAAGGAAATTTCCTTCAAAATGAGTACTTGGCGAAGTCAATTTTATCTACTGGGCCCAAAGTTACATCACATTAATGATGAAGCATCCTGAAGAGGGGTAAATGCAGATCTTGCACGAATTTCCCATTACTATCGTGACTCGAGTAGAAGTGTCATCATTTTTTAGACCTTCTAACTTTGGTCCCAGTACATCGAATCGACTTCACCAAGTATAGTCATTTTGAAGGAAATTTCCTTGGCTTTTCAATGGAATTGGTTTCAGCAGTCTAAATTCCTGCGCATGCGCAGAAAAATTCATTTTTCAACCAAAAGGCTGAGAATATTGATAAAACGTAAAAAAAAACAGCGTAGAACCCAAAAACAAAGATCGGGACCACTTTTTTCTGGAAGAACACGCAATTTTACATCGAAATATGGATTTCCAGATTTTTAGAAAATTAGGTTTTTGAGGAAATGAATTTTTTCTGTTTTTCACCTTTTTGCTCATAGGGGGCGTCCGTAGCCTCAAGAAAATTTTCCGAAACATATTTCGATAGATTTTTGAAAGATCTTTCGAATGCCACTATTTGCGTGGTCGTATCTCACCTCAAGTCGGAACTACACCCATTTTACTGAAAAAAGATTGGTATTTTTTCCTAAAAACACTATCACAAAGATATTCCCCACGGAAACAAAAAATTTTTTTTTCACCCCATAGAGGGTGGAAAGTTCATTTTTTGGACCATAGAATCGATTAAGAATAGTGGAAAAATAATCTGAGATTTGTCTGCAATTCGTGGTCCGCTTTCGCGTGGAATTACTCATAAGCTGCGATATCGTGGCCACTTCCTGTCAACTACAGTGAAAAAATTGCTTGTCAGCTCATTCGTCATGCCTCAATTTTGATTATGCGTGTAGTGTACTACGATCTGTCAGGTTATCTTGTGAAAAAGCTGCAATGTCTACTCAACACTTGCGTTCGTTCGCTTCATATTCCAATGCCATCGTGACGCAGCTACGAAACCTTATTTTGGGAATTTGCATTGGCTGTTGCCTTACGTCCGCGTCGTCGAGAGTACTTTATAAGCTCACAAAACCTTCACTAGTGCTATCCCGCAGTATACCAATGATCTATTCAAACCCTTAGACGGCGAAATTTGTCGATTAGAAAGGATAAACTCGACTTGGATCTATACTCCTTTGACACGCACTGTGGCATGTAAGAACGCCTTCTCTCGCCATGTAGTCAACCAAATTGTGGGAATCTATCTCCGTTGATATTCGCCTAAAAGTTCCTCTCGAATCTTTCAAATTCACTGCTTTCGAACAACTGTATGAGAAAGAAGAAGCCTGAATGCGAGGGCTATTATGATTATTGTTGACATAATTTGATCTGCATTGTTGAAGAATTGCCGATCTAGATGCGCCGTATTAGAGTAGCAAACTGCACCAGTGAGCGTGATGAATGTAAAAGCTACTCTTTACGATATATTATTTAAGATTTTCATAGTACATTACGCGTCGAGTGCTGGAAACATTTTTTCCTTCGGGAAACCAAGCTGGACGTGAGCGATGGCACCGTCCAGCTTGGTTTTCCCGAAGGAAAAATGTTTCCGCACGAGACGCGTATGCAGTTTTATACGTCTGTACGCAGAAACAGCTTGTTTCCAGGCCTCCTCGCGTAGCGAGGAGGCCTAGAAACACGCTGTTTCTGCGTATGGACGTATAAATTATATAATTTTGTGTCTATGTCGTTTATAGCATATAAAAATTTTATCTACATTTGTATGAATCTCATTGCCTCACGGCCCCCGTCACCAAGGCATAATAAATCCGTTTATAATAAATCAATCTCTTTGCTTCATCTCAACCAGACCTTTACAATCAATACCTACGTCAAAACAATGATTTCGATCAGAGCTGACCTCATTTCACGATTAACTCTATGGATCCGGACTCCGAACCCGGAATGAGGTGGTCTAGCTAAATGGTGAAAAAGTCGTTTGAATAAACTCGACGCAGTAGTCGGTTCTGGTACATTGCGATTCTGATATCATGGGTCCACCGAAGCAACGTCAACCGGAGCGTATGATGCTTAAGTTCGGGCATGTGCGGTGACCACCAGCACCAACAGTAGCAGTCACTCACAAAAGCGGGATCGTTCCGCCTAATCGCATCCGTTGGCTCAGTTGCATAAGCGATGCGGACTCGGCATTATAGCTGAGGGACCAATGAGAGATCCGTACTATATGTATCCTCCCTCACCTCTGAGCCCGTGATACTCCTTTGCATATAATTACTGGTCACTGAGAGTAACCAATACACATAGATGCGACTGAACTTCCCGTAACTCTGAATAGTATGAGCTATAGGTTAGTGTCTGGGTTGAGGAAAGGGATGTTGGCAGAGAACATGACAGGCAGCACAGGGATATGAATCATCGGGTGGAATGGACGTTTGTCGAGAAGATCGAACGTGTCGTGTGATTTCAGGGATTGATGTATGGCGCTGGATTTGCAGAGTCAGCACTATTATTCTGACTGGGTTCTGATGGTCCCATTTTTGCTCGGTGCTGCTCACTCAATTCATATTGATTTAGAAAGTGTTTCGAGGGATTTCTGAGTCTTGTTCTCATCAGGTAATCTGATGAGACGAAGATATACAAAAAGTAATTGGATCCTAAATTTCGGTTTCGAAGACTTTTCTCGATTTTCTAATACACTAGAACTCGACAGTCGCGCAAGCGCGCTGATCGTTCACTGTTCAATTTTCAATTGAAAAAAAATGAAGTGAAAGATATCTGTGTTCGTATTTAATGAAGATTTGATGAAGTCACTGTATTAACTCATCGCTTATTAATATCAATAGATTGATTTTTAAATCCAAAATTCAGCTTATATATGTCACTGATATTTTGGATTAGAGTTTAACGTAGAAATTTGCTTGTGTTTCAATTTGCTACTAATGTTACTGTTTTTTTTACTATCTCCAATCACTATTGATTCACTACTTGAATCAAATGTTGAACGTGTAGGGATGATCAATTGTAATAGTCGATATAATTTGTGAACAATGCCAGGAATATTTCTCTCCGGACTGTTACTTTTGGATCTGGCTTCGTCGAAGATAAGAGCATAGTTTCATCCAACACAATGTAACGTGCCTTTTCTTTTGCTTGCATAACTTCAAATCTTTCTGAAACTGTGGAATTATTATCAACCACTTTTGATTGAAAATTCAGAGCGGATATTGGAACTCCAGGAGTAGACATTGAAGCAGTGCGTTGATTCAATTGATGAACTTCTTCTTCATAAGATGAAGAAATTGATGAACTTTCCGAGGAGTAACTTTTTTCACTATCTTTTTCTGATCTTTATGTTCTTTTGGTAAAAAGAGTCCCATGGGCTCATCAAGAACTATCCCGCGTGCATGCTGTTTGGTTTTTTTTATTTTCCACAGTTTCTTTGGCCGCAGACATTTCAAACGTGAATATCTATTACTGATTCTGAAAGGCAAACCTTCGAAGGTCGAATTTCGGTATATGAAATTTTCTTAGTCAAAATCCATGAGTCGAAAATTCGTATGGAGTTGTATTTGGCGTGAAATCAAAATTCAAGAAGTCAAAAGATGACGGATTCAAACATTGCCAAAACTGACGACTCAAAATTTTTCATAGGGCACTGGATGTTAAATCAAAATTTTAGAGTCACCAGTTCACAAATTCGAAGGTTTGCAGATGTCTTCTGCAAATCCGATCGTGTACAAGAGAAAAAAATAATGACGTAGTTCAATGACGGTAGATCAGGATGAAAAGATTCTTATCCGAGATAATCGCATGATATTACGGGGGAAACATTGGTTGTCAAATGCAAGTAGAAAAATTCTTGACTCAATGGCAAAAACAATAACGAAGAACAGTTTCATTGACTGTAAATTCGAACAAACTGACTCAATGTCTGGAAGACTGAGAAAAGATTGGAAAAAATTTCGATACAATACAGACTATAATAATCTGCAAACGCTCATGTCAAACTTTTTACAAATATCAAAGTCACACCTGCTATCCACTTTTCTTACCTTATCATCGACTGCCAACGACTTTTTTCCTCTCGGACTCTGAACAGTCAAATACTTGACGAAACGCGTATACTATTCCCTGTGTATTTCTTACAGCAATCGATTGTACTGTAATTGAGATGAAATCAGTCATTAATTGAACGGATTTCAAAAATGTAGCCATTCAAAGTTTTCCGTTAGTATGATTATACACTTGTGATGAGATCGCATACGGATAGGAAACGATAATCACAAGCAGGGTAGGGGAAGGTTTTTTCTGCTGATCACAGAAACCTCTTCGAAATCTCGTTTCGTGGAAAATCTTTTCCTACCGCATACTCTTGCGCAGAGCAAGAAACAATCAGGTCTAAGATGCAAATAACAATTTTGCTTTCTGATTTGAAATAGAACTGATACTCGAAAATCGGAATAAATAGAAAAGACGTTAAGGCCAGTCCGTAGTCCCCGCAATACCGCAACCAGACACGCACCGGAGTACATGCAGATTTTCAAACAATATCTAATTTTTAAATAATTGCAAACACTTTTCGGATCAAATCATTGAGTCAGCGCGCTTTCCAATAAAATTTCCAATCATTTGAGCTTTGTTGTGTCTCGAAATTTGCGATATATTTTGCAGGATTTGGAAATCTGCAATCTTGAGCTAGGCTGCCTCATCGTAGGAACCACGCTGTCATGCACGATTGCCATTTTCCAAATCTCGCAAAATATATCACGAGTTTTAAGACGCAACAATGTTCAAACGGTTGAAAATTCCCCTGGGAAGCGCGCTGACTCAATGATTCGGTCCGAAAAGTGTTGGCGACTATTTAAAAATTAAATATTGTTCGAATCACGCTATGTAAATCACCGTGGCGCCATCTATGGAGTAGTGAGCAAGTGCAAGCACTACGGACTGGCCTTAAGGAGGCTCCGTCGTTGGGTAACGTATCACGAGTATTCGGGGCCCCGCGCCAACTAACACAAGCGTCAGGCTACAAGACGCGCTCGCGCACCGACACACATACACAACCCAAGCTCGCGCTCGCGCAAGCGTGCAGCGGTCGAGTAAGCCGCTGCACACCTGTTTTTCGACAGTTTTGATTCTTTCAAATGTTTTCCTGCCTTTTACACGTCGGCAACATGCATGTTTCTGAATCAAATTTCATTCATCTATAAATGATCCATGCTTGAACAGTTGCTGGTCGCCGTAACACTGTTAAGTTTTGGAATATGACTCATTCCGTGGTCATCATCCATAAGACGCCGTGTCAGATTCCAATACTTGGAGAATTTTTTTCTGAATAATAAGGTCGGCAACCCGCATATTTTGAAACTGCAATAGATTCCTTGTATTACGGAGTATACACCATAATTTTTCCAATTCAGAATGACTTAAATAGTTTCGACGACTGAGCCTCCTTAAGGGCATGTGAAAGCTCATCATTACCGACCGAGCGGCTACTCGTTTGAAGAAGTAGTACCAAGGCAGCCCAGCAGAGGCGCTACAATAAGTTACCTCGTCGTTTACTGCCATGGTATATTATACGTCACGTAGCAGAACCTGGCAAAACCGCGAGTTCTTCACGAGAACTGGGGGTTAATTTATTTTAAAAATGCATCACTTGTAAACGCCGCAAGCTTAGGCGCCTATGTCCTCGCGATCCTCTTCATTGTGCATGATGTTAGGTTAGTCTTTCGAAGTTTGCGGGTAAAATTGAATTGATTCAGAATCCAGAATTAGAAAATATATCTCTGAGCATTTCCTTCAAGTTTGGTTATGAATAAATGGATAACCATTCATCCATAACCATATTCAGAGGTTTATGAACATGTATGTTGAATTTTGATGTTATTGGCATCAAGATAATAGCCCTACAAAATATCATGGCAGTACGGAGGAGCTATCTGCTCCAGTCCAATCATGAACAGCGTGTATCTTCACACGCAGAGGATGCATATCTCATGGTGCAAACATGCAACTGGTTCCTGTGTGCGTTCCTAAAGGATATGTGCTAAAAGTATCAACTCAATAAAATTAGTTGCACAACACTGGAATGAGTTGCTACATACAGATTTCTGTATACATTTAGTAACCGAGACTGAGATGACTCTCATTTTCATCACGCTGCACTTTTGAAAATTGTGCTGTATGTAGCTGCAATTTTCACCTATATATTTTCTTACAGTCTGAACTGTCTAAAGTCTGTGAAGTCATTCCAAGATAGGATCAGACTAGCAATAATAAGGTGTCAACCAGCACAAGCCCTGGTGATGCCATGGTGTTCTCGTGCACGGAGAGAATAAGAGCACTACGCCACAGGGCCACCATGTTGGATCTGCGTTCCCATCTAAATCAACGCAGAGCTTGACTTACAATGTGGTTGGACAGCTGACCGCTCATACTACCAATGGTGTCATTGATTATACACCAATGGGTACACAATGTTACCATAATTATGAGTAAATCAAACAGACAGGATTAATTCCACTAACGTTCATTCGCATCAATTTCTATTCTATCTTCAACTCCAAAATGCAGACCAACATGGTCACCCTGTGGCGTGGTTCTCTTCTCTCCGTTCATAAGAACCACCTGGGCTAGAGCTAGTTTACACCCTATTTCCACCATTGGGATCATCCCTGTGTCTGATCCAGTCCGTGGGTCTGATCACTCTGATGAATTTCCATTTTCCCATCTTAGAATGAGTTCACAGACTTCAGACAGTTCAGACTGTAAGAAAATATGTAGGTGAAAATTGCAGCTACATACTGCACAATCTTCAAAAGTGCAGCGTGATGAAAATGAGTCATCTCAGTCTCGGTTACTAAATGTATACAGAAATCTGTATGTAGCAACTCATTCCAGTGTTGTGCAACTAATTTTATTGAGTTGATACTTTTAGCACATATCCCTTAGGAACGCACACAGGAACCAGTTGCATGTTTGCACCATGAGATATGCATCCTCTGCTTGTGAAGATACACGCTGTACATGATTGGACTGGAGCAGATAGCTCCTCCGTACTGCCATGATATTTTGTAGGGCTATTATCTTGATGCCAATAACATCAAAATTCAACATACATGTTCATAAGCCTCTGAATTTGATTATGGATGAATGGTTATCCATTTATTCATGACCAAACTTGAAGGAAATGCTCAGAGACATATTTTCTAATTCTGTATTGTGAATCTTGCGGCGTTTACAAGTGACGCATTTTTAATGAAAAGGCGCGTTTTTGCAGGCGCGTACGCAGTTTTGTAAAATTCGACGTCTAATATGCTCACCTTTTCAGATACTTACGCATACGTAATGGTTTGCTTTGTGCGTTGAATATTATGAAATTAATATTTATCTTACTTCACTCGACTCACTTTTCTGTCCTGAAGAGACTGGTGACTCAGAAATTATTGGTGCAGAAAACTGCTTTAATTTCTGTTTTTGGCTCAGAAGTTCTTGTCGCAGAATATTGCTTGAACTCTGTTTTTGCCGCTCACCATCTTTGACTCAAATGTTCTCAATACAATAAAATGCTTGGACTTTCATAATTTAGTCCATCAACCTTCTCTTCTTGACTCAGAAATTCTTATTGCAGAAAACTGCTTGAATTTCTGTTTTTGTCTCTTGCGAAGGTTGGAATTTTAAATGACTCAGAGGTCACAATTTCCTCATTTCATTATCAGTTGTTTCAAACTGAGACATCCAGCTAAATTATTCCCTGAAAGAAAGAAGAAAATTATCAACAGGATTAATTCTGAATGCATTAGTTCTACAAATAAGAGATGAGTGAGATGGCAAGCCACCGAATAACTTGACAATAGTGCCTTTTATGAGTTACTAGATTAGAAACTAGCAATACTCTAGTCTCTCGCTGTTTCCCAGGTTAGATACACTATCCACTTCCACTCCAAATACCTCCTATACTTGATCGATCAATAAATTGGACTTCGCTCGAACACTTTTTTCATGTCCCATCTGGAAAATCAAAATATCATTAAATTCTAACTATCAATTCAAGTTCAAATCCAACCAAAGTCTATTTAGATCTTTTATGGAGAGTCAAATTCACCTACATTCTCTAGAAGCTTCAGGAAATTTCCTGATGATTGTG
The DNA here is from genome assembly GCA_029851415.1 of Eretmocerus hayati. Lineage (NCBI taxonomy): Eukaryota > Metazoa > Arthropoda > Insecta > Hymenoptera > Aphelinidae > Eretmocerus > Eretmocerus hayati. The sequence goes on from CM056741.1 coordinate 168,125,736, forward strand.
TCGAATAAAGGTTTTTAGTGGATTTGAAAAGGCCCTAAAATTTGAAATAGCAATTTAAATCTTACCTTATCTATGTCTTTGAAAAATGTGTGATCCCTGGAGACAGTAAAACCCAGCAAGACTGATGAGGAATGTGTCTGCTGAAATTCAAAAAGCACCTATGTAAAACTAGGTGTCGACATAAGTAACTGAGTTCCCAATACTTTTGGAAGAAAAAATTTGCATAAGATTTTGATTCCAACTTCTAATAAATATTAGGCTGTGGAATTGATATAAGCTTTAGATAACTCAGAAACTCCAACAGGGTCTAAAATATTTCAATTTCCCAGTTTGTAAACACAACCAGATGATTTGACTTCCTAAAAGTTTGAACATTTACACTAAGTGAGAGAACAGTGATGAAGCTGATTATCAAAATAATCAGCAAAATCTCACCATTTCAATACAGTGGAAATTATATGAGTATGAGCTGACTCGCCATGCCTCATCCTAGTCCAAGTACTGGAACCGCACTTTGTGAACAACCAAGCAACCACACCGTGTACACCTTCTAAGCATTCTAGGATATGTAGGCTTATCATGAAAGATTGCTGGAGTCCCCACAATCATTCAGAAGGTGTAGTCGAGTCCCAAGATGCTCTGGATGAGTTTCCTGCCAGAAATTAGAGCTTCGTTGCAAATTACGAGGTCCTGGAAATAACAAAAAATCAAGAAAATATTTGTATCAACGACACTCACTTAGTCTAGAATAAAGATCATAATTATTACAACCTTTTGAATACAAAAACTCTGAGTTTGGGTGCTGGTAATAAGAAATATTCACAAATTGAGTGATGTTGACACCTAGCCCCATTCAATAGCATAGCAAAAGCAGCCGACTTACAACCTCGCGCATGTGGAAAAAACATCACAAAGACAGTCGCTTTTGGGCGTAATCAATTTTGAATTACTTTGCGCGGATTCAACGTGCATATTTTTTTTGAAAAATCGTTACTTCCTTGTTACACTCACTTGCAAAGAATTTGCCCTGGCAAGCAGCCGACTGCCTGACTGCCTGCTGCCGTCTGCTCTGAACTTGCGTGGCCGTTGCTCGATGTCACCCGGATTGCATTTTTTTTACCAGCACTACACCATGACTACACCAACATTCTCACCCAGAGCACTCGCTTTCACCAGATGATGACTATCCACCCGCGACGAGGGCACCGGGATGTGGCGCAATACAAGTCGTTCACGCGGCAAAGTCAGGCGGCCAATAACAATAATATATATACGAGCCGATGCCAAGACGGGTATACGCTCGCGTCGTCTGTCTGCGCGCTGCGCGATGAGGCGGCTGCCCGATGAGGCAACGAAGCCTCGGTCTCGATCAGCTGATTGCGGGCCGGTAATTTGCTGCTTGTGATTCTCGGTCAATATCTATCGTTTCCGGTAGAATTATGTAAAAGTGAACCCTTGTTTTGTACCTGGGGATCAGATCTACCATTTACGAAAAAAATCGAGTTGATTCGAGCTGTTGTTCTTCTGAAATCGTGAGGACTGTAATACATGTTCATCGACACAATTACAGTCCTCACGATTTTGAAAAAGCGACACCACCGATCAATTTCTTTCTTGTTCTAGATGATAGATCTGATCACAGAGTCCAAAGTAAGGATATTACTCTTTCGAAGAATTACACAGTTTTTCAAAGAGAATTCAATTTAGTCGTATTTTGCTCAAATGGTAAGGTAGAGCTTTCACATGCCCTTAACACGCTTCATTCTGGAATCAGTACTAGAGGCTAGACGGAAAAAGTAATTTACTGACCTCGTTGAAGCCTTGGTTCCTTGCACAATTCTTCCCATCAACGTATATCGTATTCTATTTGATGAGAGTCTCAACATCAGTCCCAATCACATCACTGTTTCGCCCAAGAATCGTATCAGATAGGTTCACATCTGATGTGTACTTGACATGCAAGACATGAATATTGTATATATAATATAGACCATTACACAACCGGAAATTCATCAGAGGTTCTTGAAATTTCTAGACTGAAAGAATAATGAAGCGATCAGTAATATGACTGATCGAAAAATATTGTGACGATGTAAGTAAACTTACCAGCATTTTCCGGTCCATTACTCTCATCTTGCTATGTTCAACTACCAATCAACAGTTCATTGTTGTTGAAAATTAGATTCTTGGTTATATTGTCTTTATCGATTATCGATTGAATTTGAATGGAATATTGAAAACAAACAAGAATTTCACACACTTACTATGTAACTCGTTCGCTCATTAAAACGCGAAATTTCAAAATTCGAGATAATCGCAGAATTGCGATACCGCCAACTGTTCCTTCATACTGCGGATTGATAGAAGAGATTATATAAACATTCCATACTATCGAAGAATTGGAATATTTTCCTCCCTCTTTTACGACAATAAAAATCCTGCATTGATTCTTCGGTTATACAGAATTTTTATAATTTCATTCACTGACATCATTATACATTAAATCAATTCTCTCTCACGGGATGAAATTGAATGCGTGTGAAGAATAAGGATGAATGTATTGCAATTTACGTTGAAAATTCAATTTTGGTGTTACCAAGCTGGTGCATTGTTGGAAGAATACAACAAAGGTTGCTCAAAGCCTAGCGAAGCAATCACGAAGTTTTTTTCGGTGCAGAGCGCAATATTCGATCCAAAATTTGTTGTTTCAAAATGTACGGGAAGTTGTCGTCATGTAGAAAAAAATTCGAGATAGTATATTACGCAACAAGTGCGAGAAGGTCGATTTCCGCACAAGTTGCCAAACGAGTGCGAGAAGTTAATATTCACGCACACTTTGGAACTTCTCGCACAGCCTGAAGAACACATTTACGCACGCTCGCGAAGCGAGCGTGCGTAAATATGTGCTTCTGGGTGTGCGAGAAGTTTCGAAGTGTGCGTGAATGTTACTTCTCGCGCGAGTTGGCAACGTGTGCGGAAACTTCTCGCACGTGTTGCGTATACTATTTTTTGCAACTGTGCGCGAAGTTGTAATTAAATGCACCACTGTCCGAGCAAGATCATCTTGAGAACGAAGTTTTCAAGAAAGGCCAAATTCAGAGGGATGACGTGACATCATATTTTGGAACTGTGCGTGAATGAAAATGCATTAGAGCGAGAAGTTACATTTACGCACACTTCACCAGTGCGTAAATGTAAAACTGTGCGAGAAGTCATTCACGCATTACTTCTCGCACTGTGAATAATGAAGAGAAGTCTCATTTTTTTACAACTTCGCGCACACAGTTGCAAAAACAATTTTAATGGAATCTTTCACATACATTTCACACTAAATCATGTGAAGTCAGGAGTTCTCAAGTGGTTGCCGTCAGATTTTCTCATAATTGAAAGAAAAAGAACACACAATTCCGCCAAAAATTTCAAACTGCTTACTCAAGGTTAAGGGAAGTCCCATCAATTCTTCCAAGTTGCACATTTCCATATGTCAACCCACAATATTGATGAAAATGAAACAAAGAAATATTTGAACCCAAATTATTTCTTATGTGTATTCACATCATGGAGTGACATTTTAAATGAATGAGAGTGGTGGGACCTTGTTCTCAAAATCGCATGAATAGATATTTGATGACTGACTTATCCTGTTTGAGAGGAAAGTATTAGAAATGTCCAGAACTAACTTCTGTCCTCATTTGTATGGACACCCAGCACTGTAACAGCAAGTTAGGCGATTTTTTGGGATTCAGGCACGTAAATGTGGAGATTTTCAATTTTTCAGCATTACCAGAAAAACTCACTTGCTTCGTCGAGAGTACTCCAGCGTCCGATTACCCAGGAGTACAGAGACTTTCGTAAACTATTACTGCTGCGTCAAAAGAAAGCTCACCCACATCCTATGTGCACGTCATTGCCTTAGACTGGCAAATGTACACGAAGAATTTTCATATCCAAGTAACGTGGGAACAAAGCTCGAGAGAGGACGTGTAAGCTCTGCTGGCTCATGTCATTTAATGCACGCTCGAGCTTTATTTGAGATGCAGTAGCAGGCTTTTGTCGGTGTTTCCAGAGCCAAGTGATGTTTCTTTTATCCTTTTGCAACTAAAATGTATTTTTGCCGACCCCATTTGCATGATAATTCCACGTGTCGGTGTCCATTTCTTTTTCTGACCATCACGCAGAACTACTCAGACATTTGAAATGCATTCAAGGCATTTACGTTACAGTGGCAACTATTCTCTGACGTGAATCCATTCTCTGACACTTCGCATTTCCACTGATCTTTGGATAGAGAACGAATGACTCTCATTTCGTTTATAGAGGGCAAATTTCTCATAACTCTTCTTCAATCAATTCTTCATTGTTGATAACTTTTACATTCACTTCCAAGCATCCTTCGATCCCTGTTTTCATCTCGTGTAACATTTCCAATGCTCATAGGATCTGCTCGCAGAAATGTGTACCCAAGATGATAATTCCAATGTGCCTTGTACTCCAATAGAGAACCTAAGATCTAAGATAGTTCCATCATCTGCACACAGCCCACGTATGAGGTGATTGTGAGACTTTTTTGAATCAGATCGGAATATTTTCATGTATTATCGATACGCCATTATCGATAATCGAGCAGTTCGTTCTGTGGAGGACTATCCTCAAATTACACGAGGGAATTATTTGGAGTCTCTCGTTCCCATGTGACCGCATACTAGAGACCGTGAGATTTCAACTCTACATACCTGACTGGAAACCATTAAATATCTCAGGCATCTACAGTATTCTTTGATGCATCACATCACTTCATTTCCTCTTATAGTTATTCCTCTTGTCTTCATAACCTTGTCAAGATGTGTTATCTTGTAGCAAGGTGCTTTTCAACCAAATCTTGAGCTATTGATAACACAAATTGAAAATCGCATTTGAAACACACCCTTTCATCAATTTCACTGCAAACATTTGAGCCGAAAAGTCACCCGTGGAAATCCTTCGGTACCATTTCCCTTTCCCAAGTCTCTTACGTGATCAAAGGAATGTCCGTCAACCTGTTACGCCTCACAGTCTCTCTGAATTTAGAAATTCCCACCACCACCAATTTTGAACGCTTGCATCTTCAACTACGTTCCTTATTATTCCTCATGTTTTTTCATCGGCTCTTCAGAGTTTCAACTAATTCTTATCTAGACGTCATTTGAGGAATCCTGGATCGATGGCATTGGGAGTAAACCTCTGTCTTAATTTAAATGGGACTGCAGCACCAATATGGCGGCGCTAGGGAAGTCTTCCATAAGAATAACACGGACGAAAGATAAGAGCGCTTATCGCATGTTTAGTCCCAATAGAGGATTTTGAGCCCGTTGAAAATGCCACGTATCACTCAGCATCAGAATGATGTGCTAAATCTTCCTTTCAGATCTCAAGTTCGAATCTTGGATCTTGATAACTTTGTATTGATGAATGCTATCGAATTATGATCCTAGATTCTTCAACAAGTTTCTCAGAATTCACTTATCCTCGGTCCTGAGTTCCCCAAGAGTCTTTTCATTCCCTCATCACCCCGATGTCTATTTTTGCTCACTCGTTGACAATACTCTAACTGAAATGTCACTCATTGTCATAAAACTTCGAAATCAATCATCTGATACGAAGTTTACAACTCCAAGTCGTTCAGTGATTCAATTGATCTGCTCCGCAAGCACGACCCAGTCCGTAAAAACTTCATAGCTCGTCATTGAATGGGAAAATCTGGAGCTCATTTACTTCACAGGGATTGTAGAACTACTAAACTGTTTTCCCAACTTTTCACTTATCCCTTACATACTTTCCATGATTCAATGATACCAAATCTTCAATGTTGCCGATTTCACTTTCACTAACAGTGAGAGTATAAAAAATCTTCACGATGCTTGATTCTGGCTCCCGTTTCAGACTGGTCCTTCGAAGGAGTGCAAAATTACTGACCTCATCAGATAATTCTTGAATGTAATCTATTGTCCCTTTGACGATAACACGGACATGACTGCTGTAAGTCAATGTGAACTTAGTATGCTTGCCTGTTCTCAGGGTAGTGAAATCGAAGTAGAACACGTCTCACTGAGTCTTGCCTGATAGCTTCTGGAATTCGAAAAGGATACCAGTAAAGTAGTGTGTCTGAGGAATGCTCTGGCCGACAGGATATCCATGACTGACTAACTCACGAAGTCTCTTTGTTGAAGTTAGCTCGCTTCCCAAGGCACTGGCCGTGGAGTCGAGTGACGAAACGAAACGAGTTTGGAGCCATACAAGAAATTTTAAACTTCCGTGAGTGAGAAGAGGCTGTATTTGGGTTCCCGGGTAATCCGAACCACAATCGTATCTGATTAGAATCCAGAAGATATACCGTGTAAGCGGTGAGTTATGATATATAATTTTGAGTACCTTGTCGATGAAGATCAAAGATAAACGATGATCTTCTGAAATGTTTACGTGATCCTATTTGAGTGGATCAAACGTCATCAATATATCATGAGAATTTGATAATCTATTGGAATTTCAATTCGGCTGGACACTTATTCAAATACTTATTGAATTATACATTTGATTTCATTTCACGTACGGCGAAATCGCAATCTTTATGAACTTTGAATCATCCCAATCGAAAATTCCTTTTCAATAATTAATGATTGTATTCTTAAACCATTGCATTCGGATTTATACCTATATCTATGATGAACAATCATTTACCATGAGAGTGATGCTGTTGTCGTGAAATTATGGTTGGATACATTTTTGAGTTAGTTCTTCAGAATGCGGGTTAAAGTGGTGGTGACAATTCTATGACCCCAAATTTTCATTCAATTCCGACGATTGCTCATTTTATTTCATCATTTTGAGATGAAATGGGTGGCACTGATTTGCCTTCGCTAAAGATCTTAAATTCACCCACTCGGTAGACTGGCCGTATGAAGTGTGGAGAAGTTTTGATTAGAACATAAATACGGATATTCTAGAAAATTCGGCGCTTGAAACATGTTCTACGTATCGAAAATTTTTTACCTTATTTTTGCACTCCAAGGTGGAAATTTTCCCAAGTTAATCTTGAATCAGCAATGAACAAACAAACATCAGAGTGTAGGGTGCGCTCATCGTGTTACCCAATGTAAACGCATAGCAATACAAATCATGACTTTGTATGAATTTCTTATTAACTCATTATGTTCAATACAGTGTGAGTGCACACCGGGTTTGGTGAAAAGAGCGCAAAAGTGGGCGAGAGTTTGAAAAGCGTACAAGCCTTTCCCTATATATTTCGGCTAATACAGGTGCGCCGGAACCTCTGGTATCATAAATGGAAAATTACATATATAGCAGCGAATACAAGACGAGGGAGAGTTTGAAATAGTTGAACTTTGAAACTTGAATAATCTTCCACAAATTGAACGCGCCTTCCAAGTTTTCCGCACTGCTTAAATTCTTTGCTTTCTTTGACGCGAACAGCAAAGTCTCAATTTCATCTCAGGAAATTCAATACCATTCGACTCTCGAATCGACTACGGACGATTATTTTACTCCACTTGAATTAGGCATAGAAAGAGCGTTCTATATGCATGCGTATTAGAGTGGTCTGGAAATTCTAAATTCTGGAATTTTGACGCGCCTGGTATTGCAAAGTTGTAATTCTGTATGTAACAGTACGGCTGAAGACATTTTTCGAGAAGATGTTACCCCTGAGATTATTATGAAGTCATTCCTACATCATTTGATCAACTTTCTCCCACAAGGATCAAAATCGCCTGCTTACACCTTTTTTAGGAATGTCGTTTCGAAAACTTCTGGCTGAGAGGCTTGGAAGACTTAAATTATGCGAGCTGTACCACGTTTAGTATGACCTCGACATCGAATTTCTTTACTTTTTAAGTATAGTTTCCATGATGAATAACCATTCTTGGGCCCTTTCAAGGCTTGGGTGGAGTATAGAATCCTTCAAATTCACCAACCCGGAAAATCAATGTTTTGAGCACCCATGTAGGAGGACTGAAATGAATTATGATAAATACTAATAAATGTGTTCTTGTACTTTCATAGAAAAATACCATTCGCACATGGAAATATCCCCGTTCGGCCTCATAAAAAATGTGAGATTGTTGAAAGTGGTTCTTCTCGTGTGAATTGGGAAGGATCGTTTTCAAAGCGGACACAACTCAATCACGGAGTCAATTTACATGTGGATTAACAATTTCCAAATCCAAACGTGTTAGAGTGATTGTTCATAACAGCATGAGAAGGCTATGAGACCCCTTCTATCATCAGATAATGTCTATTATGCGTGCATTTGTTTTCATATTTTTTCGTTCTACTTATTTGCATAAGGAAGTTCTATCATAATGCCTGGATGCTGGGTTTGATCCAATGGAGAAGGATACGGTCCATGGATATTTGGAACAAAAATATAAAAGAATCTCAAGTCTCATACCACTGATTACCCCCCCCCCCCCCCCACCCCTTGTACCTTTACCCAGCTTTTTTCTAAAATTACAATCCTTACACTACATTCATCACGTCACGAGAAAACAAGCTTTTTATAAACTTTCAGCGCATTAGCCCCTTGTGGAATTGTAAATATTCGTCAATCATGCTAATGGGATATTACTGAAGATTATTTACATAAGACATTTTTATCATCTTTATCGACCATAGTCAACATCGTTCTGACGTCTCATCAAGAAATATAATAGAAGTAAGTATGCATTTTTGGAAACTTACGAAATCCTGATGAAACATTCCTTGAAAACCGGTTTCAAGATTTTTAAGCTTCTTGGAGGTCTGAGAATGGTCTTTTTTTAAACATGACAGTACAGGGGCACACATAATGTTATTCGTGCCAACTCTATTCAATCCTACTACATGGGTGCTCAAAACATTGATTGCCACATTTTTGATGGAGTTTTGGAGTCCAATACCCTACCCAAGCTTCAAAAGGATCCATTAATGATTGACTACTACATAAACCAGGCTTAAAAAATGAAGCAATTTGATTTCGAAGTCATAATGACCGACGGTCGACTCACATCATTCAAGTTTTCCCATCCTCCCAGACAGATATTCCAAAAAGAGGACTCAGCCGGTAATTTTAATTTTTGTGGTAAAGCGATGCCCAAATATTGTAAGAATAAGTTTCAAAATAATTTCGGAGGTGTACGTTGAAATAAATGCATTCAGTTGCACCGTGACGTGGGTATGGAGGAAATTTAATTAGGCGATGAGTGATAAGATCGTGTGCTGCGGCAAGAGCCATCAAGATTTGTTTCAAAGTAACATGCATTTCAAATGGGAAACTGTGTGATTCGCCCACTTTCTCGTCACTGGTTAGCAGCAGAGTTCTGGCGGATTTCAACTTTTTCCATTGTACCTTAGGTCATTTCAAAGCTTGTTTCAGAACCTTCAAAACAAACTGGAATGAATTCGATTAATATGGAGTGAAGCTGATTTATCTCGGATTTGTGACGGAAAAATCCATTTTCAAAGACAGCAAAGAATACGCATTCATGACGTTGTAAAGCTTGCTGAGCAATCAAATCTCGCAAGCCCGTTGTTGCTTTGAGCTGAGTACGTATTTTATTAGCAAATATCTCCTGTACTCACACTCACAAGCCTCACAGTAAAGAAGACGATTACCGACTCCGCCTCAGCTGTCCTTCTTAATTAGCAAAATCCATACAATTAGCCATTAGTCCTAGATTTTCGATCTTTACAAGATTATTGATGATAAATTTCCGATGAGGTCCAATAAGATCTTAACTGGCGTTTGCGAGTGTGATGAAATGTTCAATGAGCACATCCTATCTGTCGCAATTGATACGGCTTCGCGAGGTTTGATCGCTCTGCAAGCTTCACATTGTCAAAGTTGCATGATTTTTGTTATTTTTGAGAATGGATTTTTCCTTCGTGGATCTGAGATGGATCAGTTTCACTCTGTGTCTATTGAATTCACATTCACTCGTTTTGAAGCATTTGGAACAAGCTCCAGAACGAGCAGAGGTACGTTGAAAAATATTGATATGCGCCGGAGTTATCTGCTTAACAGTAGAGAAGAGATGAGGAAATCGTGCGATGTGCCATTTAAATGCCAATTATTTGATTAAATATCTTGATGGCTCTTGCCACAACTGAAGTTTTCCACAACGCCCGGCAGAAATTTCTCATATCTACATACAAAAACACAACTTTCACAATCCCAGACATATCGGCATTGAAACAGTTTGTATTTCAGGCCCACCTTGATGTGCATGTCCGAGCACTGGAAATCGTATTCTCAAACTTCCATCAGATGCCTTTGAACGATTCAATTATAGAACTTAGTAAAATCTAATTTATAACGTAAGCTCTCCCTTTACTTTTACTCACCGTATCTCAGAAAGTTCCTTTATAACTGCTTCGTTCGTAGTGATCTGATTGGCAACGACGACGACGACGACAGTGTGGATTTTTTCATAAATATCAATGAGTACGAATTTGCCTATGATTCAACTTTCAGATCAGCGGGGTGGCAGTTCAGTTTGAAAGCTTGCGGATAGGGATACTTCATACATATTTCACTCGAAACAAAATGGAGTAGTCATGGCTGGAGGCTGAGCAAATTTCCTCATCCCTGATGCATAACGGATGCCAATGAACTGGAAAAATGAAATAACTCTGTTCAACGAACTTCGTATCTTCGATACGCACAATCCAACCGTTTTGTAATCCAAATATTCCCTCTCAATCGCAAAATCACTAGATCACACATCAGTTCGTATACCTGTGAAATATATTGGCCTTAGGGGTGACTCTCACAAGGTTTCAACGCACGTCCGCTCGTATGCCTAACTATTTACATGTATATTGTGCGTGTCTCGCAGTTGTAGCATCTGTTCGGAAGCTCAACTATACCTGTCTCGCATTAACATGTCCCGCCATGTCGAGCTCGTCGCCCTTTGAATACTCGAGCAGCTTCCAAAGCAGCCAACGTCATGGTTCTATATGTTCTATATATCTCGTGCTCTAATGCTGGAGGCGATGTGCGCGTTTTGCAGAGCTTTGAGCTTGCGATGCATTCTTCATGCGCTCCGTTTCGCACGCTAGCCTTGCATCAACGGCATATCACAGCCCCACGATACTTTTACTGATTCCCATACAAGTAGGGGAGAGTGGGGCGAATTAGGGCAAGCAAAATAACTCGGTTGTGGGTGAGTCAATGCTTCCGCTGCGTAAAAAAATGTTCAATACCATCACAGACAATGGTTCTTATCGCGGTTAGACCTCCCGAAACGATACTGAAAGTCCTCGCTGACGCAGGGGTGCTTTTCGAAGCCCCCCCCCCCTTGGTTTATTCGGAAAATGCGAGATTACACGCTGCTTTCGCAAAAGTGGATCGGCTTAATCGCCATTCAAAAGTCAAAAATTTACGTCATAGAAGGAAGATTTTGAGCCGTCGCGGATCAAAATCGACTCAGTTGAACCCAAGTTATCGCTGTTCTGCGAAAAAAAACGCTTGGGGGAATTTTAGGACAAACTGAGCAGGGCGGGTTAGGACAATTAAATCCCATCTAAAATCGGTCGACCGATCGTACGTCCATGTTTTTTGAAGATAATTGCCCGTATCGAGGCGTGTATATATCTGTGCAAATTTTTTGTTCTGGGGGAGGTTGAGGGTGCCTTAGGTGATTGAAAATGGATGAGAGTACACTGAAAGAAAAATTTTCTAAAATCTAATAAATATATTTATTCATCGCAGATTTCATTGGTTCGAAAACTCATTTCTTCAAATCGAACAAAGTTTCAAATTTTTTAATAAATATTCATCTAAATCATCGATGGGAATGTACGAAATTCCCAATTTGACAAGATCAGAAGAATTTTATTCTATTCGAAAAAACATTTATTCAAACGGAGCATACTATTTCATAATGAGTAATCATTTTTGATATTCAGTATTATCGAATCGAATAGATCAAGTTGAATGAATATCGATTCAGATTTGATTATTTATGTCATAAAATTGAATCAATGCGTATTCAACCAGAGACCATATCACAACTCAAGTTTATCATCATAGATTAGAATGAATATTTATTCAATATCATTATTAATCTATCAAATCTCAAAAATCAAACTTTCATCTTGATTACATAGATTTTTCAGAGTTTAATGTGTAGTCGTGTTATGGTTATACCAGCTATTTATTCATGGCGAATAGATATTGTTGGATTCAAGTGTCACATTCATTCATGGTCTCGTTCATGGTTAATAAACTGTTTTTTCTTGAGAGCTGTGTGATGATACGGTCAAAGTTGTATTCATTTGTACTCAACATCTGAGAATTTCTGTACAAAAACAAAGATTGAGCTTTTAATTTAGTGAGTAGATTCTCAAAATCTAATCATCTAACCAGAACAGACATTGATACTGTGATATAACGAATAATATCCGAATCAGACAATACATTCATCTAAGTTGAGCGAATACACGTTGAACTTATTCGGTAGATTTGTAAAGTATTTGATTGTATCAAGAAATTTTCTTCGTTTTCAAATAGATATTTATTGACTGACTTGGCCAGGATGGAAGGATTCTCTATATATCCTGATCCAAATCTATCGGGGTTTTGTATAACCAAGATCTTTGTAATTAAATCGTCCGAAACGAAGTATAAAATATATCAATGATTTTGATTAAATATTTATCAAAATCATTCAGCTATATGTGATCGATTCTTGCCGCTAGGTGGCGGACAAGACGTTACCTGTCTCCAAATGAACTTTTTTGAATTTGATTATCGTCTCAATGAATAAATTTCCCGTGAAAAGAAATCGATCATGATAACATTCCAATGGTGGAACTCAGATTGTTGATTCTTGATGGAAATTCAAGGTTTTATTTCAATTCCTGATTAAATGAGAAGGTATTCAACCCTTTCTCGCAAGCGACCAAATAAGTCCTCGATCGATATATAAGGCTCGGAAGATCTCACGATTCACGTATAATAATACTGCGAAGCGATACAAATGTATAGTGGTATAATCACATGCGTATACTTTAAGATTTGAATAGCAACCCCTTTAGTTATAGAATAATATAAGTAGTTACTATTGTTTATTAAGTGCGATAATTATCGATCCCTGAAATCAATTGTGAGATTTGATTAAATATTTAATTATAGTGAATAATCTTACCACGGTCGACTGTTAAATTTCATTGAATAAGATTTGCTTTTGATTTTTGATGATAATTGAGATAAATGAATATTTATTCAGAATGAATTTTATTTCATTATTTCAATGCAATATTTATTCATCTCAAATAATATCTATTCATTTGGGAATCGCGGGCCATTTGAATGAGTTGCTTTTGAAGAAATAATATTCCCAATCTATTAAATACACTTTTAGATTTAATAAATATTTATTCAATTTGGGAAAAAGGGATTTATCGATTTGAATAAATAATAGGATAGCAGTATTGTGTTAAATATTTATTAAAGTCGAATATTTTTTCTTCGGACTTGCTCAATTTTTTTTCCAGTGTATGAAGTTACGATGTCCAATGGCCGTCTCAGGAGTCTGATTAGAGGTCAGAAGTCGCTTTCAACGTGTTCGAAGATAGTGCTCGATTTTCGCATTTTCACTCTGTTGATTATCGCATACTATCATTTGGATCGTTGATTTAGGCGAGTAAGGGTACACTCGGCGGACATTATATCTGCCCAAATCTGAAAAAGCTTTCTTACCCCTGAGCTGCTATTTGGAATTTCAAGATCGGCTTTCAATTCTGATGGGTTAAATATACAGTCACGATCATCAGAACACCGCAAACGGTCTGATTTTAATTGACACAGCAGCGCAGGGACAAGAAAGCTTTTTCAGATTTGGGCAGATACAATTTCCGTCGAGTGTACCTCCAGTATGAAGACATGCGAATGAAAGTCGACTCTTAGAAGCTGCGAGTCGATTGCTGATTACTGAAGACGATAGTGCACCAGGGAACCGCGTAATTCAATAATGTTCCAAAATAACATGAAAATGACTCGCTTGACGAGGCTCGAGGAAGATGTAAGGGTCGCGGGTGAGTTTCTCTCTCGGTTCAGGGTTCCTATCGCGTATTTTGGTGAGCGAATTCGACTCTAATAGGTAAGGAATATTGCAGTATACTTCGATTTTCGAAGGCTGTCCTGATTTGCCCTAAAAGTGCCCTAAAGTGCCCCCAAACGGGGTCGAATTAGGGCAGATTTTTTTCTTTTGAAACTCAAAAATGGCTCCACGTATCAGAAACTCTGGAACGCGTGTCTCACAAATTGAGGGAGACTTGAAAAGTGGCCTCAGATTCGATCTTGAATGTGAACTTGATGGTATTTGAATACTCAATCGAATAATTCCCCGGGGAATGCCTATTTTCGAATTTAGGTCCTGAAAATATGATGAATTCCGAGTCAAGATATGACTTCTCACCAATCGAGTAGTTGACCTCGAAGGTCATTTGGAGGTTACAAGTCTCTACTAGAACCTTTGAGGATCATTTACGCAATTGGTAGACAGGCATATCTTGACTCAAAATTTGGTACACTTCCAAGGCCCAGAGTCAAAAATAGGGGGTCCGATTCGAATTGCTCAATTTGACCTACATCACGGAATCATTAAGGTCACGGTCAATGTAATATTCAAGGTCAAAGCTGAGACCAATTTTGAGCTTCCTCCTCAATTCTAGGAGACACGTGTTCCAGGGTTTCTCGATATCTAGGGCCACTTTCGAGTTTTGAGGGGGGGGGGGGCTAACTTTTGGGACACCCTGTATGTATAGTTCTTTTAAGAATGTGATGTTAGATCGAACGATGATTGACTCGTGAGCAGATATTTGTTGGCCGTCAATTTATAAAGTCCGAACGGTCTGCGCGCGCCAACGATGAATCGTGACAATTGCATCGTTACACACTCGAGCTGATTTATGAAAAGGGTACATACGTGTGTGGTATGGCGTCGACGTCGGCAGCGGCGCACTGCAGATGCCCTGCAGAGTTAGAATATGTGGAGCCACGCGTTCCAATCGCTTTTCTCGACTATACGCTTACTGACCTTTCATGCCTCTGGGATAGAGGAGTATGATTCTACAAAAGTATTCTGGAAGATCTGCTGGAACCCTAGTTCTTTTTGTCACATCCACCACTATTCATTCCCGAGTCTGAGTGAGGCAGAATGCTATTTCAATAATTGTATTCATCAATATTTCTTCCCTCTAGAAAAGCTCCTTGGAATGGGTATCAAAAGTATGGCCCTATGAGTTTTGTCAATTATAGACATGGATAACAGGACCTTTAAGTCCTATTTTACCGATTGCACTATCTTTGACAATTTTTTAGGATTACTCGTGCCAATCAAACTTTCTGGTGTCACTCTGGTCCCACTGCATCGCTTGTGTGCATCAGTGGGATTTGAAGCCAATAATTTTCTACATCACCACCCATTGTTGTCAATACATTATTTTCAAGATTTGTGTGATGGAATAGTTCACTCATTCCTTATGTATTACTATTCGATGAATGAATAATGATTATATTTGAGTGTTACCCTCCTTTTTTGTTCTCAAAAAAGTTTCATGTTCATGCTCACTTCATTCTTATGATGAATCGGTATCCTTATGGAAAGTGAGTGATGACGATTGGCACACCTTGAAAGATAGCATCAGATACGAGCTTACATAGAATACAAGACTCTCATACCAAAAGGGGGAATAGATATTTCACAGTGGGGAATGAAAATTCCGGCTTTTCTGCAAAGTTTCTGCTTTGAACGACTTTTCACAATTTTCCGGGCTAACCATAAAGATCTCAGTGATTCAACATTTCCTCTATAGCAACCGTGATTGCAATCAAAAATTTTCAACGCAAAATATCGAACGCACTTCCGGAAGAACATTCAATCTTTACTCTGGGGTATATTTCACCCCTGTATGGTACTTATCTATCGTTAGGAAATTGCGTATAGTGAAAGTCAAAATATGTATGGCGATCTAACTGACTAGCTCTTGAGTCTTATTCGACCCATTTCTCAAGGAATTTGAGCTCCCAGAACGAAATGATATCCTGTGAATGGTGCTAGAGTAGATAATTTGAGTGGTAGTTTTCAAGTGCATTAGTAGTTTATTTTAGACAGTTCTCGATATCAGCCCTTTGTCCTTGTGATAACATTCATACATTAAAAGCATTCCGAGGGAATCACAGATATCACGTCAGTGTACCCTCTAATAAATCAGTTAAAATCTTGCGCAGGTGATATGATGAAATAGCTATACCGAGAAGGAGTTACAAAGATCTATTTTCCCGTAATCTCTCTGCTGTTGTCCTAACATTCACTTACTCCCCCAATGTGAATAAATTTTGATGTGTCCCGAATAGGAGATCCAAGAATACCAGAATTTACAGCCAATAGAGGAATTACGAGTTAGTAATACGAAAAATTTTGTTGTCAGTTTCAGATTTGAGTGCAGAGAAATCGCAGCACCAAAGAGGACGTCAAACCATGTGAATGAATAAATCGCGGTA
The DNA here is from genome assembly GCA_029851415.1 of Eretmocerus hayati. Lineage (NCBI taxonomy): Eukaryota > Metazoa > Arthropoda > Insecta > Hymenoptera > Aphelinidae > Eretmocerus > Eretmocerus hayati. The sequence continues at coordinate 168,142,276 of CM056741.1, forward strand.
GCCCGGTAAATACGGGCCCGCGAGCAGATTCGTCAAAATCACGACCGCCTGGTGGGACGTAAAGCGGGGTAAGTTTCGTTATTCTATACAGCTCACCCTTGGCACACAACCTCAAACGAGAGTAGACCATGTATCCTCTCTCTCATATAAGTCAGCTCGCGCGGCCAACTGTGGCGTAATAATGGCTCATTCCTCACCCAACTGACTTGGATTTATTGTTATGTCGGCCCTATTACCGCCTATATTGGATTTATATAATAAATTTCATTCGTATCATCTCACACATCCACACACTCAAATACGCGACCATCTGACATGTCTACAGGTTGCAGAGGAGTAAATTCACCGAACGCAAGGCAAACATGAGCATAGATCATAAGATTTCCAGGTACTTGATGCGGGTTTTGGAAGTTGCTCGATATTTCATCTAAACAAACACTTGCCGGTTGGCTGTATAGAGCTAGGCTTGTAAAATTTGATAAACCATCGCCGGCGTGCACCACTCTCTCTTCCTTTATCCCACCTACCTCCACATCAAAATTACGTTTCTACTGCCACAGTGTACGGTCGTAGTGTGTATATATAATACATAGTGGGCCAACGAATTCAAAACAGGGGAAATTAAATTTGGTCGTGAGCTCCACGGCATCAGGAGCCCTACGAGCCAACCTCCGTCACAGTCAACCAATGAATCTCTCCTCAGCTTCTGCGGCACGGTAGCGTGTCGCACAGGCGAATCCGAAAAGCTTGGCGTTGCAGTAAAGTGAGCGACCTCGGTATAGCAGAGAGTAATCCTCCAAGACTAACAATCTCAATTCGTGCGATCTATACCATTCAACAAGGACCTTAATACCCTGCCTATATTCTCATTTCTCTCTTGAAAGCATTTCTTTCATTGGTCCAGCAACCACCGCAAGCTCTTCTAGAAGCTTTGAAAAAGCCACATATAACCAGTCAGAGTCTGCCTAACCCCTACTCCTCCCAGCCGGCAGCAGTGACGTAATTTCGAGAATTTAAGCTCTCTATACGATGGCACCGTCGACACTTTGACCCTAAGACTCTGAACATGTGGAATTCAGCCGCAGTGACCGAGGAAAATTTCCACTGAATATTGCCGACGTAATTCAAGATTTACGCTTTTATACGTGTCTCGACTGTTGAGATTCGTTGGGTTGAACTTTTGGTATAGGAAGATCGATACCTCTTGTCTGCTTCGGAATTTATTTACCAAAATTCTGGAGAATTGTGTAGGATGCGGTCGGTTTGTTTTCTTCGATTCTTCGAGATGGCAGGTTTAGGGGGATAGTCGGTTGGTGGGAAGGCATAGATCGGAACCAGTGCATTGGGCCAAGTCCATTCATCTTTCAGTGATGGTCGAGAGAGAGAAAGAGAGAGAGAGGGGAGGCTTTGCCCGTGAGTAATCGTCATGCCAGGCGTATTTCACGGCACTGAATTTTGAGATCTCCTCCGGGAGTTCCATTTCGTTTCCATCAGGAGTAGAGTAGAGAGGAAACACGATTACTATCTCTGGGTGTACTGGATTGTTGGGGAATTTTCGGCTGACTGGATTGGATTGCTTGGATCAGCCGAATACGATCACTCGGTTTCCATGAATTTTCATCACTTCTTCTCTTACCCTGATCCCTGATGGAAGCCTGATCTAAATTCGTGGTGCTGAGCGCACAAGGATGAAATTGTAATTTGCTAATTTGGTTCCCAGATATATATTTGGATTGGGATAATCAGAACCCTCCATTCACAACTGACTCATTTTTGGATTGAGCTCCTGAACAGAAATATGGAATTCTAATGATTGAGCTCCTAGCCAAGATTTGGTCGTTCGGATGCCACGTATTAGGTTGTCTATGTAGGGGATGGAAGATGAGAGATAAGAGTTTTTATTAAAATTTGGTTATTTAAAGAAGCTTTTGAGCATTTCCATGTTAATTATTGTCAAGAGATAAGGATTGAGAGATGGGATATAGAAGTTGGGAGATGAAAGATCGGAGATGCGATATAGGAGCTGATGGTAGGGACACGGGGGATGAGAGTTGGGAGATGTGAGAGAGGTAATGGAAGATTGGAAATGGGGGCTGGGGTATGGGAGTTAAGAGATGGGAGTTGGAAGATAGGGGATAAGAGATGTGATCCAGAGAACGCCAGATGAGAGTTGGAACATGAGGAATGGAAGTTGGGAGTTGGGAGATGGGAGATGGGAGATGGCAGGTGCGAGATGGGAGTTGGGGGTCGTGAAGTAGGGGATGGGGTTGGGAGTTGAGAGATGAAGATGGGAATTGGAAGATGGGTGATGAGCGATGAGATTTGGGAGGTGAAAGTTGGGAGATGAAGACGGAAGATTGGCATTGGTGATGGGGACATGGGAGACAGGAGTTGGGAGATGGGAGATAGAGGCTGGGGGGTGGAAGTTGCAAGATGGGATTTGGGAGATGGTGGATGAAATATCGGAGATGGGGGCTGGGGGATGAAGGATGGGAGTTGGGGTTAGAAGATGGAAGGTGGGAGATGCGAGATGAGGGTTGGTGGTTGGGGTTGCGGATGGGAGTTGGGAGTTGGAATATGGGCGATGGAAGATGAAAGTTGGAATATTCGAGGAGGGGATGGTGGTTGAGAGTTGTGAGTTGGGGGATTGGCGATGGCATTGGACGATGGAAGGTGAGAAATGGGAGTTAAGAGTTAGGAGATGGAAGATGGAAGATGAGATTGGATTGGTAATCAAATGATAAAGCTCAACGAGCTGAGCAAAATTTTCTATTATCATTAAGTTCGGAAAATTCTCACTTGTAAGTAATTCGGTTGGAAGGTTGCCGATTTTACCGGGCGAAAATAGGGTTATGGCATTCATCGAACAAAAACATACGTTCGAATGCGCTCGGCTCGTCAAGTTTTTCCCGGCCTCGTGACCCACAGATTCGCGGACCCCCGTTTTCGCGGCCCACAGATTATCTCAAGAGAGTCGTCTGCCGCTGCAACCTTCGATGGGGAGAAAATCTTGTGTTTTTCAGTAAAAGCTTCCAAGCTTCGGGTGAAGGTGACATATTGCAAAATTGAGTAGCCAACCGAAATTTCAAATATCTTTCTTCGTGAAAGTTGATTGACGTTCTCTCGAATGTCTGGAGAGGTTTTCCGTGATTTTAAAGAAAATCGTGGGGAACTAAGTCAATTGAGCTGATGAAGAGCCGAGGAAGATGCTTACGATTATTTTTTTTCACTCTGGCCACGGACGGAGTGTCTCCGCGTTTTCCCGTGGCGAGCACGCGTTTTGAACTCCAAAATTTCCACAGTTTTTTTCGCATAAAATGCCTTATCCACTCTAGCATGTTTGGAATACTATATCTCATTGGTCAACTGAGCTAGCAAGTTTACCCTGCGCGTTCTAATGTTTTGTGTTTAAACAATGTTTTGCTAGAGTTCCAGTGGTGAAAATTCTCTTGAGATGATCAGTAAGTCGCGCAAAGAGGAAATTCTCTTGCCCCTTCAACTTCATTATAGACCGGGGGAAACTCAACAAGTCAACCAAATTCGAACGTCGGTTATTGTTCGATTGATGATATAGCCCTATTCTGCCCAGTAAAATCGGCAACTTTGCGACCGCATCAATCACGAATGAAAATTTTTCAGGCCTAACGATGATGCAAAACTCTGCTTATCTCGTTGAGCTTCATAATTTGGTTGCCAATTCATCGAAAACGCTGAAACCCAATATCTTATCCATCATGGCAAGGTCCTTTACGTAGGATGCCACGAGGATATCCGAGGGAAAAGAGATATCCGCGGGATTTAGTTTTTGAGCTTAATATAGATTCCCGCATGCCTAACGGGCCGGATCGATATTTTGATAAGTTTCTGAACATTTCGTGATAGTACACTTGGCCTCGATGTGAGGCTAGGCTGTTTTTGGGCACAAGAATCAGTTCAGCTCGAATCAAACGAGACATTTCAATTTTGTAGTGAAATGGTGGACCGTGATTCTCTGCCGTATGTTTATATCAATCACCCACTGCTTTCTTGGCTCGGGGGGGGGGGGAGGGTGGATCATGCATTCGTCGAAGAAAATTCAATTTTCCATTCCTACAATCTAAAAATGTCACGTTCAAAATAAATCTTAGGAACCTCGTAATGAAAATGTATATCCGCACTTCACTCGCAAAACCATCTCGGGTACTGGAGGACATGTCTAGCCTAGTGCCCGAATAGGATACCACGCTCAGTGCAGAGATATATTATTGAGTATCGAAATTATATTGACCGAACCAGAGACTTTCGGAAAAAGCATCAGATATTAGGTCTCAGTTATCTCCATTCGTCTAGACTAAAATGGTGAATGTATTATTCTTATCAAATCAAAAATTTGTCCGTGTCACCCTCCATGAATTTACATTTCCAGTTGATTTCGTAACAAAACTATCCTCTCAAATCTCTGTTCTCAAATTTTAAATGACTCCGAGGGCTATTTTAGTTCATCTACTCATTTGATGTTCATTATCATCGATCCGAGAACCAAGCACACCACTATCCTTAAACCCCATGTAGAACACTACTGCAAAATATTTTGAAGAAACTACTCTGGTCTATTCTCCCAACTTGTGATAAACAGTCCCAGAGGTACAAAGCAGCAAGGTAAAACACGCACAAATGCATGAACCAGTAACTTCAAACTTGGCCTCATCACGATTTAACGTCGCAGAGTGCACATAACCAACGATGACGATGCTGTTATACCCCAACCAACTCTATACAACTGCATAAGAGGACCATACCGTACAGAGTACATCATAAATACAAAATCCCGATAAACTCCTTCTCATACATATATATATACTTACCCATGGAAACGCAGTATGCTGCACGTCACGCGCACAAATTGAGAAAGGTATACAGGCGACTTTGGGTTCTATGGAGCTTGCAAGCTCTTATCCCTCGTACACTTGCTCATGTGTATGTATGGAGTTCTAGTATACTATTCTGGCTCTAAGTGAGCCTCAGCACCAAATTCCCTTGAGGATATGCAAGCGAACCTTCCTAAGAGAATGGAATACTAGAAGTAGAGCAAACCTTATCATTTATATATTCGAGTATATGAGAATGAGAGAGAACGGAAATATTTGAGAGTGCATTTAGTCTTGTATGAATACGTTCATGTAGTGGTAAATTAGAAACCTCATCACTATTATGGAACAGAGGAGTTTCTACAGTGTTCGAACTTCATTTAGCTGTATTGATGTATATGTCGAAATGTGTTAGGATTGTTTGGCACAAGCTCTTTGAGGGTATGGATATCGAAGCCAGTGATTTCCCACCGGTAATCCTGATCGAAGGCGCATTTCACGCTTGTCGCGTGAGCATGGACCGTACGTAATTGCTGGTGCGACTGGCGATACTGATTCGCGCACGACGTCTCGACTAATTACTTCGTTAGGTGCTGTACATCGATCCACGTTTGTCGAGCTTTATATCCCTAGTTCATTGATCCGTAGCTGCTGGTTAATTATAGTCGTGGCATTACTCAACACTGGAATTCAGGCCTTTGTTAGCGTCAATACTTGGCTCTGTAGAATCGAATCAATTTATCACGAAGCAGTTTCGGTGACACTTCGAAATCTGGATTCTGACCCTTGAACTTGGCCCTACTGAGCCAATCAGCTCTAGTTGCAAAATATCGTTACCGACGTACATTAAATCTTCATTTGTATAAAATTGGAGTGCCTCGCGCATTTTTTGCCAAGTACTTCATCAGTACCTTTTAAACACCTCATCGGTACTTTACAAGTACTTGATCAGTACTTGTACGGTACTTGATCGGTACTTTGGTGCAGTTTGGATGATCATTCTACCACAATTCGATCAAAGATTTCGTGATGATTTCTCGTTTGATGAGTGACCCATGAATGCTTCATCAGCATTGTCGCGGTTTACAACGGCACCTGGCCCATAACCTTGAGGTTATACTTTACCAATTTCATATTGAGTCTTATGGTATGTACCTCTGGAGCGTTCATCTCACGGGCTGTATCTTCAGTATCAGTTTGCGTTTTAATAACACTTCAGCGGAACTTATGTTGTGCTCTTGCGGTACTTCATAAGTACTTGGGCGGGACTTATACCGGACTTCCACGGTTTTTCATAAGTACTTGAGTGGCACTTATATCGTACTTCTGCGGTTCTTCATAGCTACTTGAGCGGAACTTCCCTCCATTCTGAGGTCATGTACTGATCGATTTGGTTATTAGTACCTGGCCAATTAGTCCGTTCGCAGTACGGGAGTGATAGATATGTAGGATAATTCCATTGTTCTATTTCAATGATACTATGATATCAGGACTAATTTACCACTTCGGCAACCTTTCCATGAATTTGTCTAATCAGTACTTAAATCTCCTTAGTCGTTAGTTAGACCACACCTTCAACTTGGTTAACCCTTTGCAACACAGTGGTCACTATAGTGACCTACTAAATCTGCGCCCACAAAATATATAAGTAGCGACTGGATAAAAGTGTATCATGTTCAATGAATTACAAGGAGTCTTTCTAAAAATCATCCAGCAATTACTCGAGCATGATCCCCTGGATGAACCACCTGATCCGAAACTTTTTGTGGAATATAAAAAAATAAGTTTCATATGACGTACGTTGAAAAATGTTGAGGTAGACCAGAGTTGTTGAAAAAGAATGCTTAATGGAGGCAAATTAGGTACACCCTTTTGTAAACATGAAAGGATCTTCTTTTGAGAAAAGTAAAATAGCTCGGCTCTAATTGAGTACAAATCAGACGTACTCCAGCTTATCTTGAAGGTCTTGGGACAAGCTTTGAATTGAGCTTGAATACATTAAATAATCTTTAGGTAGTTCAGAGTTGCTGGAAAATTGGCTTATTGGGGGCCAAGTTGGGTACACGTACTTTATTTTTGCACCCAGGAGTTCAAATTAGTTGCAACCTTAATTTGCAGCTTTTTCACACCCATTTCCACTATTTATGTTGAATTGATGAATTTTCATGGGGTGGAGAGCAAATCTAGGGGAAAGTTATGGAGGAAATTAGACACACTGCACTTGTTCCAGTATCATGAGCGTAAAATCGATCAGGAATCGAATTTCACAATTCTGCGGAGAGCATGACAAAGTTAATACGAATACAAAGTGAGATGAAGTACGTTGAAATTCATGGCATCAATTTGTTTTGCATAGCTTTCAGAGGCTAACAAAAGAAATTCAAAACCAGCAAAAACAGTATTTTTGTTTTAAGAAATGCAAAGAGCCTTTTGGATCACTCGGGACATTAAATTTTATCGTATCCTAGAATAAAAAACATGAGAATGGTGCGCGGCAAGTTCTGCGAGAGAGTACATTTCAGATCTTCAGTAAGGACAAATCATGGGCAATGGGAGAAAATTAGGTACAATTACCTCATTACTACCTGGTCAGATTCCCATCAAAATGCTGCGGGCCATCTTTCGCCTTTGTTCTATCAATACCTTAGCGATTTTTGCACAGTCTTTTGCCAGTACCACGACTAATGAGTGCATTATCCACTCTTGATCAGTTATATAACTCATTTGGGGGACATTCAAGCGATAAACTCAAAATCATTGAAAAATGAAATATGCGTGGTCCTTTATGACAGAGTCACCACACTCCCACCATTCCAATATGGATAATTTATCAAAATAAAAAATTCACGATTCACCGGGACTCATTGTCAGCTCAGATTCCAAAACACAGGGATTCCTTTTTGATTCGTCTAGTGCTCTCCCCAGCCTCTATTGAATGAGAGTAGCATTGCCGATGGAAACAGGTCACCTCATCTAAAATGTCAGTTTCATGAAGATAATCGACGCTATTATAGAATCACCACTAGCTTATTTTTAGAACCCACTTCCCGGGTTCCAAAAAATTTTTTGACACAAAAAATACCATCAACCAGTAGAAAAATGCCGAATAACGTCAAACTAGGATGTATTTACGCGCGCAAGCGCGCAGATCTTTGGGTTAGGTGTTTGGATTGGATAAATTCGATCTTATTCCAAAGTTCGATATTCCAAGTCAATAATTTGAAAAACGAAATGGTCAATCGTGGTTATGATTAATTTTCATGTATGAACTTAAGATTCAGTTTGAATTGTGGAAGTATTCGCGTCAAATGAAGGAATTTTGTAACTATCTAATCGATTTGAAAATCATTGGAGCCAAGTCGTTCCTATTTTTTTAGAATTTGATGAATTATTTTCGAAATCGAAATTCGATGCTATCACCGCTCCCTCTTTATTTATATGACAATTACTTGAATTTCAAAACAGTGCAACTTTTGGATATTCCATCATACATTCAGATATGGATGTATCCATAGGTTCATCACATAAGTAAATAGGCGTCTTAAGCTAATCGTACACTCAGACTGCTTCTGTTCGAGATTAAACTCAAATACGGTCCAAAAAATGTTCTTCTCTTTTTGATCTCACGACCCTTCGAATATTGTCCGTAAGTTGTTTGTCATGATTAATCACAGATTAGCTCGATTTCACATTCTACGTGGTTGATCCACAATGATACCCAAAATTTCACACGAGCGGATCATCCTAACCTCACACAACCTCTTATCGACCGCAGATAACTTTGATCAGGCATAATGAAATTTCTATGGGAGCCACTACGACGTCCTGGAGCTAGCATCGCCGTGAAGAATCTTATAAATAGTAATACAGTAGGGTCTCGTTTAGACGAAGCTACGATAAAACGAAATCCTCGATTGCACGAAGTAGTTTCGGGTCCCGGCTGAGTTTCATAGACTCACTTACATATTTTCCCCGGCAATACGAAGTAACCCGATAGTACGAAACTCGAAGTAAATTTGGTTCCCTAGAGCGATTCTCGACCGCGACTAGACGAACTCCGCCCACATGACGTGACCGTGCGATCACAAAGAGCCTTTTCTCCCAAATTTTTTTTGCGGCCCTCAATTATCATGCCTTTCTTTAGTACTGCTTTTTTGCCCGATATTTGCAAAGAGATTATAGGTATAATATCTCTATGGATATTTGTCGGTAAACGCATTTTCGCTCTCTCTGATGCGTATAACTTAGAGAGTAGGCGTACTGCCTGAGAATATAAATTTGACACCCGCCAGGGTGGTGACTCGAAATATTTACGATTGTTTCTGTATACCCGACCACATTTAAATGTGTTGGTCAAATTTGTCGCAGACTCTTGTTCAATACTCTTGCAGAAGAGCCTTCTCCTTCAGTATTTGAAAAGATCTCGCCAAGAGCACATAATGGTCTTTCTCGGGCTTCGGTTTCTTTCGGAGTGCGGGTGATTTGTCATGCCAAAAAGGACGCAAAATATGAAACAAACTTCGATTAGAAATTCCACTAATTGAAAAGTCGATCGCCTACTTGCACAGGGATATCGCGTATGGTTGTTTACAACACGTGTAAATAAACAAATGAAATGTGTATCTGTATAATACATCATGATAATTTAATTATTCGATCATTCTGAGATCCTTCGGTATGGCATCACTCATCAAACAAGAGAATCATGTTGGTATCAGGGAGGAAACTCCACAACACGAATTCCTTGTTAATACGAAATTCAATCCGTCCCGCATAGCTTCGTATTAACGTGACTTTACTGTACTGCACCACTGGACCTGATTCCGCGACCCGTGTGAAGCTGCGCGAGACTAGCTCAATCAAAAGAACACAGACACGACACAAGCCTATATTGCCAACACGCACGGGACCAGCTGATCTTCGATGAGTCTAACTGGAGCACGAGATCGGCTTTTACCCATGTGAACACTTATCGCAATAGCTGGATCAGATAGTGGAATGACAGAATTGAAGGGTCTGGGGTTACTTCCACTTTTTTCTAAAATTCAAGCAAATAGGGGCTTTATTGTTCAGGATTGTGTTCTCAGTGTTGCTACGGATAGATCAGAATTTTTCCAGATTTTCACCATGCACAAAAAAAAGTTATCACAAAATCAGTTTTCTTCCATGTCCATTGCAGTGGATGATACAACTGAAGGGTTAGAGATAAGAATGTGGATCATCATTTCTTCGAAATTCTACTTTCTTGCCATAGCCAAACATAATCTCATCAATCTGTCAAAGGTTCACTACCGGAAAGATGCACCCACAGTTATTGCGTCAGCGCTGTTTCTCCGTATAACATACAAATCATTTCTTTCATAACGATCGAGGCCATTGAGCTCATATATTCTCTACTCCAGGGTGATACATATCTGATTGCTACAAAGCTTGTTTCACAATACATACTGTGGAGTGCGAACTCCCCCGCCTCTTTTCCCATTCACTTATATATGCGTTGAAAAATCGGATTGAAGTGAAGAGATCGAAGTTACACGCATATATTCTCAAGTACGTTTATCAACCTTGAATCTGAATAGTCGTTTATTATCTGTAACAAGAATCTCAATGATTCTACTGCGAAACTGCAAAAACGACTTGATGGAGTTCTGTTCTGAGACTTGGTGAGTTATCTGGAATAGAAATTATCACAAGAGACTCTATTTCCAAATACAGAAAGAAGATCCATCCATCCTCGCATCCATCCTAGAATCAGCTGTGTTATCGCTTAATGTAGGGAGGAGGGGGGGGGAGTTGTCTCAGTAAAAAAAAACTTGTTTGAAATGTTCGAATCAAAGATCGGCGAAAGTGGCAAAAAGTTCTCCACTGAATTTAACCTTGTGGAGTAGCCATTTATGGCTAGTCTTGGAGAGGCTCAATGAATAAAGATGTTGGATAAGATTTTTCACTTTGTCAGATTATAGATAGTCCACTTTTTTTTTATTCAAAAAGTCCGATTGGAATGTGCAGTGAGCAAGCGCAGCTCATTTCACTTGGATATTAGATTGTGAGTAGGCTCTCTCACCATTCCACTCGTGCACGTGCAGAATTGTGGGATAGAATCCCACTATACTGTGGTTGAGACGATCGCTCGGCTCTAATGGTATTTTGCGCGTGGAATTACGCGTACTTACAAGGAGAGCATCAGGTTTGCGAAAAATGGATCTTCATGAAACTCTGGGATTCATCTTGTTCCAGTGAGAGATGGAGGTATCTCCTTGGGTTTAATCCAATAGGCCTTCTATCCTGAGAAACAGCTATGGAGATTAACATTGTCCATATAGGCCCATGTTAAAAATACACATATATGAATATACTAAAAATGCTAACCTCCAGCGCTGTATCTCAAGATAGAAGGCCTATTGGATCAAACCCTTGGAAATACCTTCATTTTTTACCAAAATAAGACGATTCCCAGAGTTTCAGAAAAATTTTCCTCTGTGAATTTTATATCTCTTGAACTTTCTTGCTCATCTTTCAAGTGAGTACTAACAAATTCAATTGTAGAGCTACGTCAAAGAATGTTTATCAGTCGGAAGTTATGAATGGAGGAGAGGGGAAGGGTATATGGGTTTCAGGGAACCAATCTTCATACTTCTCAAGGCATGGTATCACCTAGGATATGGAAAATTTGGAATGTTTTCGTTCAATGGATCTCCTGTTCCGAGACGCGGACACAAACTTCATCCAAATCCTAAACACGTTTTTGATTGTATCTCCAGACAAGCGAGTCAGGAGATATTCTGGATTTATCATAGTCTCCCTTACCCCCTTATAAGTGAGTTAAACAAAAACCTGGTTTCAATTGAGAACCCTCGCATCGTGAAGTTTTGCACGTCAGAATGGTCTATCCATATGTTGGTAATGTTATTTTGCAAAAACTTTGATGAACTTGATCTCAAATGTATATAGACCAAGCGTAGGATTGTGACACGGCATTAACCAGTCTTCAAGAATCATTTGTATAAGCGGACCGAGCACATGGATAGAAATATGACATGTGCAGAACTAGCTTGAAATTGTAAAAAATATCATAGCTCTTCCATGTCGAAATAGTCGCCCTACATTTGCCTGTCTCGTCGCAGCAGTTTTCCTCAATCAACTCAAGAGATCTGCTTTATGATGTATGATGATTAAACGAAGGAATTTGTGATCGGAATTATTAGAATTCTCTTTTGCATAAATCGATTGATCTGCGGCTTGTGACTCATGATTATTCAGTACCAGCTATAGAAACAATCAATTACATTACTCTGAGTAGTTATTACTCAGACTGATCCATTACAGCTGACACTCATGTTCCGGTACTGTCGATTTTTGAGATCGTGATAATATACTGCCGGTAGTTATCACCTTTTACTTTGATCTTTGTCATTGTCTCAAGGAATTAGCCATGCGCAACTCAATAAAGCTATATTCCTGAGTATCCTTGAAGAACTTGGAATTTATCACGCATAATTCATCCATTAGTATACACAATATTCTGGATTGCTTATTGATCTAGGAAATGTTCTCTACCATTCATAGTGTTTTTAGCCTAGGGGGCGATAATATTTCACAATAGCTTGGATGCTTTATGAGCTAACTGAGATTCAAACGCTAATCCATGACTTCACGATGTCTCAGTTTATATAATGTATTGGCTCGGACACTTCCTGTATTTTATCACGATATTGAATCTCGATTGTTTTTGCTCACGATAGAACTCGTTCGACTTTATTCTGTAGGTCTGAGAAAATCTCATCATCAGTGATTGTTTTTAATTCCATGCAGACTTCTTCAGAAGATTTTATACTAGCTTTAAATTATGTTCAATTTGTCAACTTCCATCTCAGTTAAGATGCACAATTCGACAGCCACAAAAATGTCATCATATTCGCCCGAAGGTCAAAATTGGTTGAGAAAATGCAGAATGAATAAACCAAATATGAGTAATCATAAGCGTGTGATTAGGCATACCCAGCTGAATATGATACGGGATCCAATTTCAAATATCACATCAGACTATATAAAATGTGAAAGAATAACTCTCTGGGATGAGCCATTCTCACCCAAATATACTGATTTTTCAGTGAAATGTAGTTGAACCGATTTTTCAAACCTATGAATAGTTTGTTGTGTGCTCACTACATTGCCAAGGAACCCAATGATCAGACTAATTCTTGAGAATTGCCATCTTCAAGAGCTCCAAATTCAGAAATCATTACATGCTATTGTGACCTGTCGAGTACCGCCACCATTCTGGAACTCATTGGTTAAAATATTCAAGATCCCCTATATCCAGTCATATTCCACACAAACTATCTACGAAAATGAGTTACTAGATCAGCTCTGAGCTGACACAGTGACACAGATGAATAAAACTTGACGTGTAGAGACGATACATTTTGGCCTATATGTGGTTCCCGATAAGGCTGCATATCACCGAGTGTGTTTTAATGTTGGATCTAGTACGGAATCCTCCAACCATTGTGGTACCTCGTAATTTTTGGTATTTTTTTTCATTCTTAAAGAAGTGTAACTCTGCCTCTGTCCTCGTTATAACACTTATAAACTCATATTGCACATTAATATTGTTCATGTTTTCAAATCCCTGATTTGACTCAACATTTGATTGAACAAGCCAAAAATGTACACATAATTAGAAGTGTGCAAAGATTCTATAGTATGTCGAGGAAGTGAAAGGAAAAATTGCAATTGTTTTAATGAAAGGGGATAAAATCTTAAAAGACCCGAAAAAAACGAGATATCAAGGAAATTTGAGAGTTAAGAAAAACGTATGATTCTCGATTCCATCAAGCGTTGGAGGTAATAACGGAGTATATAATAAGACAATAATTTCCATGGAAATATATGCAGCCTTATGGAGAACCACTTCTAGGCCACCATGAGCAACAGTTGATTGTCTTATTAAAAACAAGTACCTCATGATCATATATGGACACGTTCCCGACTGAAGTATGGTCATACATTACCAACTGCGGTGATGAGAGTGAAGTTATGAGTTTTGATGGGTCGGAGTTGTCAGTCACGAGTATTCATGGTAGGGATGAATCGCTTCATAGCCAATTCTAAACATTTCCTTCGAAGCTTCGTGATAAGGACGCTTTCGTGTCTCTAACTGCTAGGCTTCCATCTAAAATAGAGAAATCTTATCCACCAGATTACAATATCCCACCACCATGTATAAGGCGTCTTTGCATAACTCAAACTAAGTATGGAGACTCAATACTTTTTGAAGATCAAACCTTCCTCACCTACACCCACCTGGAGAAAAATTTTGTTGGGTTCACACAGCGTCACGTCACGCATTACGCGACTCTCTGGGAGTTGAGGGAAGAGATCACAACGGAAATCTGACGAAATTCACCCCGATTGAGTTGTAGTATACTGAGTATATATATCTATTCAAATCGACCCCATCCAATCCCATCCGAGCCCAACGTATCCCGTCATATCCCATCGAAGCCCACCCCTTTCCTTCCCTCCCCGTCCCATTCCATCTTATCTGACTCCAGCGCAGACCAGCAAATCCCATCTTATATCGGCCCATTCCATCCCACCCCAGCCCATATGAGCCCGACCAATTTCATCTCTCGTCTCATTCCAGCTCAGCTCAGTCGAGTTCATCCCATCCTAACCCAGCCCGGTGCATCCCATCTCCCGTCCCACCACAGCCCACCCGACCTATCCCATCTCACTCAATCCCATGCCATCCTGGCACGGCCCTGCCGATTTCATCCTATCCCAACCCAGGCCGGTGACATCATAGCTTAGTCAACATCAGTCCGGCCCATCCCAGCCCATCTCCCGTTTCACCACATCACATCCCATCCTAGCCCAGCCACTCCGTCCCCAGCTTAGTCCATCTCTCGTCTTACCACAGCCCATCCCATTCCATCCCAACCTGTCCCATCCAGACTCTTCCTATCCCATCCCAGCCGAGCCCAGTCCAGTCATGTCCAGCCCAACACGGCCCTGTACATCCCATCCCTGATCCCTTCCCTCATCTCATCCTATCATAGACCACACCATCCACTATCCCGTTTCATAGCACCCGAGCCCTTTCTATCCCACCCCAGCCAGGCCCGTCACACCCCTCACCCCGCCGCAGCTGAGCTCATCCCAGTCTATCCCATCCCAGCCTGGCTCAGTACAGACTAACCGAGTCCGACCCATCTCCTCCCCCGTTCCGCTGCATCCCATTCCCAGCCCATCTCCATCCCAAGCCACTCCATCTACCATCCTATCCCATCCTAGCCTATCCCAACCCGCCCCATTCCATCGCAGCCAAGCCGAACTCTGCCAAGCTTATTCTAGCCCAGCCCAGTCCAGCCAAGCCAATCCCAGAACATCCTATCCACCTATCCATCCGTCCACGAGAATGTTGGACTCCAGTGGACGGATGAACAATTGCAGTATCATTGGGTCGAGAATGAAGAATGCGGATCTCTATCAAATTATGGAACCACCATCAATGCAGTGTTCACTTGCCAATTAGAGCAGCTTTAATCTACTGTTGCCGCGGCATACTTTTCGTACCCAACACCGATAGTCTCATCCGTGAATTAACCGGAAGAGAATAACCTACTCCACATCGCATGAGTTGTTCAATTTACACATTCACTCTAATTGATGAATATCGAGTTATACTGAGAATACTCGAAATACTAAGATCAGAATATTTAGATGGAGAGAGAGTCTTTCCGTTCTTCAATATCATGAAACATGGCCTCGATGGACAAATAAAGTGATTCTTGATCCCGAAGAATTTTCATCCGTAACAAAAAATGACTATACCAGAATAGTCCACGATGGGTTCACCTTCCTGCTCGCGTGGTCGCCAAGTAAGGACCACACCAAAGTTGGAAAAATGTTCATATGATATCACGAGGCACTTAAATCGACTAGGGTGAATTGACCCACTCAATCTCCTTTGTCTATTTTGAGGAAAAATTTTCGTTACAGCGCTGAGCCTGCTGTGCGTGAAGACATCAACAAACGGCGCCGCCATGCTAGACGCTGCACCACCCGGAAGTCGAGAGGACCTTGTAGAAGCCGCGACAACCCCGTGTACCCCTTCAGGTGAGTTCAAACTGTCAGAACGTGTTAAAGATAGATCTAGTCCAAGTTATACTGCATCTATGCAGGTATTCCCAATGTATTGAGAAAATAATTTTTTGATGAATCTTTGAGCTCGAACGAAGGCAACTTATTGCTCCTCGAGAATGATATGAGTTGTGATATGAGTTGATCAGGAGATAACTGATGCCGGTTCCAGAGGATTTATTTATTATCTGGTAATTGATAATAATGAGTATCATGTCATAGAACAGGCGTGATAGGAATACTTATAAGATGGCCTCCCACAAACGCCAAGGCCTTCTCCAATTTGAACAAAGAAAACGTTTCTGTGTGATAAGAACTAGCTTTCGGAAGGATTGCCATCTATTAAATGATGCCATCTGATTCGTGTTTACCTCCACCTGCTATATTCCTCCGCAATAGGGTATAGGGAAAAACAAATTCCTTCCGAATTTGCGAAAGCGCAAGCTTTCGAATTCTCATGAAATAGTATATTATGCGTCGAGTGCCAAAAATATTTGTTCTTGGCGAAAACTTCACTCTCCAATGAGGTTTTCATGAAGAACAAAGTTTTCGGCAGGAGACGCATATGCTGTTTCCGCGTCGAGTCGTATGTATAGTCATTTTTTAATATGAGTAGGTAAAGAATGAAAGAAAATAGCATCAAATATGGTCATAGAAGCTCGTGTTTTCAAAGATCGGGGAAGAATTCCTTGTTGCTTAGTGTACCTGCCTCATGGGGTCTATTGCTCACCAGACGACAAACAGCCGTTCTTCAATCGTTTGATTTAGAGAAGTTTTGAGAGTATTTGAAGTATCTACTGATGAATATTCAACAGGATTTTTGTCGGAAAATTCAAGAGAAAATTCAGGAAATATTGAGAGAGCCGAGAGAATGAAACAAAAGATATCAATCCCAGCTAAAAACTGGACTTCCGGGCACGTTTTGATAACTGCCGCAGATGAGCTGATTCTGAATCTAATACTATACTTCAATATGCATACATAACCAATAGCCAACCTTCCAAAAATGATTGATTTTGAAACGTCACAGAGGGGAGAAAATAGGATATTGGCATTCAAGAAGGGGGGGGGTTGTTTTATTGAAACCATATTAGTCTATTGAACAGTAACGAAATGAAATGTGGTTGGACTAATTATAAACACAACCCCCATCACTAGGTATATATTTGCAGCAGAATGTAATATAAACAGTGAATAACTCGCTTGGGACGAGATTGGATGCGCGTAAATGGAATACTGGGGTCTGTCTGACCCCAGTCAGAATCACATCTGACGGATACGAGGCGAGAAGAGAAGCAAACGTCGCACTTGCACTAACTGATTCATTGGAGACTGAGCTAGAGGTGAACGGTGTGGGTCAGTCAAATGAAGACAGGAAAAAACTAGATCCTATCCATCTGATATCCATCTGATTGGACTAGAACTAGTCCACCCAGATTCAACGTACGCAAATGATAAATTGGGGTCAGGCTGACTTTAGACAAAATTAAATTTTATTTAGGTGGCTACGGCTGCGAGACTATCGGCGCGGTGGACTTTCCATCTGCATCAACTGATGGTTGGGGGGTCAAAGAGGAGGCAAATGGCGAGTGCATGGTGATCGAATTTTGACGGTTTTGACATCGGAAAATTGTTTCATAGTCGCCTGAGGTCATTTAGACCCTGTGCGTCATCTGATGGTTGAACCGTGAATTTAAGGCGTGTTGCCCAAAACGACCCCTGGTGTGGCAGGGGTCGTCCATTGGACATGTTGATTTAGAATTACCACTGCAATCATACTTTGTCCATAGTTGTGAAAGGCTGTCGTCGGTTCCATCAATTCTATACGTAGTAGTCGCCCGTATGGGAAGAATCTGAAATATTGTGCGTATAGTTCTTTTTATTTGAAGAATGTCATTGTGGTGGGATTGTGTAAACTATTCACACACTTATTTGCTGCATCGTATCCCAAACGAAAGAGTTCTGAGAGTTCTGTTCCTCTATTAAAACAATTCTAATCTCTTGAGAGATTATTTTGCTGAGTTCTGAGAGTTTGATTGCATGCTGAACTCATTTATTCCGACATATTATCTATGGGGTCAAATAAAAATCACGTGCTTTGAGTACGGTTATCATTTCAGCTGACTACATGTATATTTTTTTACATGATAATCGCGGTGGCCTCTGATAACTTGTTTGTGTATGCTTATTTTATAGTCTCTAATTGGATTAATCACGAGACAATCAATGCTCATGCGCAGATAATCATACCCTCCCCAATTTTTGTATTCATGAGAAAATTTCAGAGCACTTAATGTTACACTAATTCCTTCTTTCTTACGATAATTTGGTTGAGACTGAAATTTCATCCACAACGTTTCAACTAGAATACTACCATGAGCGTTTTTTCAAACTCTTTGAGTTTTCCCTGGCAGCAAGTACAACGGGTTAACACATCAACGTATAGAAAATTATCAAAAAATTTCTCTGGCGCTTATTAGCGGAACTCAATTGACCCATGGATATGGGTTTGGTAACAACGATGATAGTAATTTGCCCAGGCCTATAATACCATTTCAAAAAGTCTTCTTTTCACTTGACTGTATCAGAAAATGTGACATATGACGTCAAAATTGAAAAATCATAGAGGAAAGCTGAAAAACCTGCCCAGAATCTTGTCGAAGTCGATCGTTTCTCCGTTACAAATACATTGTTTTTGTAATACAGCCTTCGTGTATTAAAAAGGATCATATTATGCTCATTGTCTTGCGCGACGTTGCAATACACCAGTTGTTGGGTGATAGGCGACCGTATGAACGACGAGCCCGAAGCCAAGCATTTGTGCTTTTTCCGCGTTTGCCACGGTGTATACAACGACGAGCCGATAAATAAAGGTTTCGCGGGTCTGACACAGCGGTTTTCACTTTATTGTTATCCTCGTTGCTCTATATCGGTGTGCTCCAATGATACAATGAAAACCACAGAGATTTTTTGGCTTCACAGTCGTGTAGTTGCACAGCTGCAAGAGATAAAGACTGCTTTATTTCCTTTTGCGACAACTGTCCTCTCCCTATTCTTTTTTTGTGATACCGTTTGGCTGCTATCCGAACCTTGTTGAGTTTAGAGTGAGCTGGTCTTTTGCTTGAACTTATGTTAGAATTTTCATGACTTCTTCACGTTTTGCGCTGTGATCAGTTTGATAAAAAAACACACTGAAATCAAATTTCTGAATTCTCATATTTAGGCTTCCAATATATTTTATAATGATTGAAGAAATTTCTTTTCGGTGGTGTAATTTTTTATTGTTTTATACATTATCGTATTGTCGCATCATGATGAATTCGTTCGTCAGAATGTGTTTCTTTGCGATTGGATTAAATTTATTTCTACTCTATGCATAAGTCTAATTTGTATGTCTCACCAGGTACTTCATTGAACTTATTATAGTTGTTCAATTTTATCCAATTCATGGATTCTTCTGGCATGAATATTCGTGATCGAATAACTATTCAAGCATTTGCATGGATCATGTACAATTTCACATATAAGTCCGCCAGATTTCATTCCGAGTGCAGATTGTAAAAATTTAGATAGTAATGATACGGTTAAAAATGAAAATCAAATGATACCTCATAGCGTAAGGAAGTAATTCTGTTGTAATTAGACCATTCAAATTATTCCCAAGTATTGGGAATCAGCAAAAAGGGCAAAAAATTACTACCCATTTATTGGCTAGAATTTTTTTCCCGCGATTCAAAACCGTTTGTATTACACACTGCCGGTCAAAAGTTTCAGAAAACCCGAAATTTTTTTTTCCAATTTCGTAAGTGGAATTACTAGGCTCTATTTGACCAAAAAGGACTCCATCAGAGCTCATTTTGAGGGTCTTTTCACGTACTCCGAGATAGCATTACTCATCTTCATCGGAACGAATCTGGATCTTCCCAATTTAAGCTTGAAAAATAACCAATTCCGATGATTTTTGGAAGAATTTCCTGGCTCCAGTAGCTCAGAGGTACAGGAATAGCTTATTTTGAATCTTAAAAGGTCTGAGAGTACAAGTCTCAAGCTTCGAAATTCGTTTTCCAACATTCTTCTACGTTACTTCTACTCCGAGCTATGACATTACCTGTGAAGAAAGATTTCTCGCAAAAACTAACACCAAAATTCGAAAAAGGCAGACAATTGCGTTCTAAGGGGAAGGTTATCTCTCATCCTGATATCTGTCTTGAATAGCATGATCAAAAGAACCAGAAACTTTTGGAATATACCCCAAAAAGTGAATTTCTTCGTCATTTTTTAATAAGGGTGCTACTTTTTTTGGGGAAACTCTCCTCAGAGAAAGTATCATAGCTCGAAGTACAAGTGACGTGGAAGGATGTTAGAAAACGGATTTCAAAGCTTCAGACTCGTAACTCCAGGTCCTTCCGGATCTATTTCGGAATATTTCTGTTCCTATGAGCTACCGGAGCCAGGAGATCCTTCCAAAAATCATCGAAATTGGCACTTTTTCAAGCTCAAATTGGGAAGATCCAGACTTGTACTGATAAAAATGAATAAGGCCATCTTGAAGTACGTGAGAAGACCTTTAAAAAGAGCCCTGATAAAGTCCTTTTTGGTCAAGCAGAGTCTCGTAGATCCACTTACAAAATCGGAAAAAAACAATTTTGGGTGTCCTGAATTTTTTGACCGGCAGTGTACCTGACGGACATGCACTCAATAAGTATGAGAGAAAATCTAAGAAACAAATGAGAAATTTCGTTACGACGTATATTCCATTTCGAAAGTTTCATCTTCAAAAAAAATAAGAACGTTTTTGAAATATTTGAAAATAACATTGCCTTATTTTTCGTAACAAATCGATAAGTCCGACCGATACGATGTGACTAAATGTCATTGCTTGAACAACTCGTCAATGTTGGACTGGTCTGATTCGTCAAGGTTAGACTCTGTTCATTATTGTCAAGAAAGACTTGTTTACGTTACTGATGCACTCTGACTTTGATCGGACGTTGAGCATCACCTATTTTCTCTTCTAACCAGAAGAGATGGATCCGTTTCTCATCATAGTCTTCACACAAAAATAACCACATTAGAATAAATTTCTTCATGGTTATAATTCATGGATACCTCAAATTAGCATGAATGATCAGTTTCTACATTTCCTCAATTTGAGGGGATACTTCCTAGTAGATTGAACTTTAGGATAGATTTACTGGAACAATTGATATTGCGATATCAGATCATGACAAACCTGTTACCTGTTCGCACATATTCCAGCTATACTTTTATATATTCACATTTTCAATCCCCTGTAATATAATCACGCTGTCATATAGCACAGCTTGATTCACTATTCGAATTACATAAGTAAATCATGTTGCCGAAGAAATTATTCATCTGACACAGAGTTTAATGTAATCAAATATATGTTCGTTGTCTGCTGACGATTAGATATCACCACACATTTACATTAATCAAAGGCGTGATGAATTGAGAATGGACAGGTTCGATACTTGTTTGATGAAAGTCAGAAAATACCGGAAACAATCGTGAAACTATCTTGTGCACTAAGTCCATATTTCACTCAAACACAACATCAAATTCACCATTATTCATGAATCCAGAAGTGATCGACACCATTGATTCGTATTCGATGAATTGCATTGAAGATTGTAAAAATCCCATCGACTAGTTTCACCATGGGATATCAGATTAGCCTACGACAGACACTTTTACAGCATCTGAAATCTTATCTTACAACGAAGTCCATACATTACAATCCTTTGGAAACCAGAACAGACCAGCTGTTCTAGATTCTGTTGGAGACCACAGCAGCAGCTTGCAAATCATGCTTATATGAAAAAAATCAAGTTTCTCGCAGTCACACGTTATACGCATATATCACAGTCTCCTGGCGCCAAGCTTAGCAGTCTGGTGAACGTTGCCAATTCTATCGGACATGAGTTTGTTGTCGTAGCATAGATATCCATCGTAACGAACTGTCTGCAGCCACTCAAAGTCAAATCTCTCAGCAAGGGCTTGGCTGTAGTTTGATGTGAACACGGCATAGGCAATTTCGGGTTCTGGTAGGCCCTGTTCTAAAGCTAGCTTGCGTCCCATGTCAAGGCTTTTGCGCATGAGATTTCGGGCGATACCGTAACGTCTGTATCGTGAATCTACTCCAATGTAGAAGACCTCTAAAGCAGTTGATACGTTGTACATGTCGTAAAGGTCCACGCTGGATTCGATCTGTAAATGTAAGCAGATAAACAAAGCAATGTTACTATCAAATCAGGACTTTTTTGTATCAATAACTGAGGACTAAGGACCCTTTCACGTGAACCCCTAATTTTGTAACTTACAAAGCTAGAAGTTCACGTGAAAGGGCCCTAAGAAGAAGTTTTTCAAATGTGGGGGGGGGGGGAGAGTTGTGATATCCCTTTGGTTGGTGTGCGAATCGTTCTGGAGGTATTAAATTTTATTTTGAGACGGAACATCTGGCGGAAACCCTAAGAAGAATCAAAATAGGGCATTTCTTTTTTACGTCAGTCAAAACCTCTAAATATTCTGAGAAAAACTTCTGAGCTGAAAAATCTTTTGAAGAAATATTTTATTTTTATTCATTTATTTAACAATATACGGGCTATGTAGCCCATTATATGAATCAACAAAAGTATAATGATAGTTTTTCTTCTTTTGAAAAAAAATCTATGGTGAAAACTCTAGGAGAATTCAAATAGAGTATTTGAATATTTTGGGTAAAAATATCTACTGGGAACCCTACGGAGATGCCAATGAAATACTTCTTCCTCACACTAGTTGAAACTTATGAATACTCTAGAGATTAGGGTAACCTTCCGAACTGGACGAAGGAACGTATATGGTCGAATCTCAGAATTCGGGCCACTTTCATTGAAAAATTTGGAACTTTTCAATATGGCAGGACATACCCGGCAAATTTTTTTTCGGGTAAAGTAGTACTCAAACAATGATAAAATAGTCGCGTAACTCATTTTGTAGCTTCGCTGCGCACTTGCGGTCGAATAACGAATAATCCTATGCATTTAAACGGGAGGCTCGTGTTACAATCATTCTCACGAGAATACTTCCTCGCAGATATGGAGTAACCTTGGTATCAGAAAAGTAAGAAAATGTAATGATCAACATTATACGATGCTTCCCAATGGCCTCTGTTACGAAATAAAGAAACTCTACACTCACCAAATTGCACGTTTCCGTCGATTCTCAATTTTTATGAGCCTCGCGTTCCTCCCGGGGTAGGTATACGATTGGGGCAGTTTGTATATACGTTTCTGTTATTCTAGAGATCAAATTACACGTGGTTCCAGGTGCAACGGGGTCCACATTTTCATGTCCCATGAGAAAAAGACGTTTTCAAGGCTAAATTACGTAGAAGCAATTTTTCTTTCCATCGTGACAACAGTCACCAAGATTTTATGACATCAATGGGACTTTGCTGAATTCATAAGTTTCTTCGTAATGAATCAGAACCCCTCTCCAGAATTTCATTATTTTTATCGACCCCGATGACAAGATCGTAAGCAAGAGCGATTCTTCAAAATGACAAAAATTGTGTGACATACCAACAACCCCTATCAGATCTCGCATCTCGGCGAGGACGGCCGTGAGGCAAAGATAATTTAATTCTTCAAAGTGTAATCAATCACCCATCCAATTTCCAGGATGGTTGATCAATCACCCTTGGACCTACAAGCTAAGGCGTGCATCCGAAAATCGTTGTGACAGCCGAAAAATCTAGTTTTCTCGCACAGAGTATCTTATATCGTTGGTTCAAAGCAAAATATGGACCTCAGAAACATTCGAAAGTGTTGAAGACGAGTGAATTTCCGAAAATCTCCAGTGGAAGACCTCACTTGTCGAAAACCATGTCTCCTAAGACGTAAGATAGTTCGTAATCATAAAGTCGCCCGAATCCTGAGATTCGCCCATATGAATGGGCTCACTGAATGTGGATTATCTCGACTTCCTCAGTGACGATGTACCACGATTCAATATCTCTATACCGACACTCGTATGGCTGGATTTCTATTTGTCTCACGTAGATTTGTTTTTTAGGTCAATTCGTACAAACTTTTGGTGGATTTTTCAAAGATTCCTGGGATGACAGTTACTAGCTCTTCCAAAAAGTCTATCAATTGTCACATGGAATAAGAGTAATAGAAAAGTCGTTACCCTTTCCCTGTGTATTATGAATTTTTCTACATTCCCCTTTCGCATCAGAAATGCCGGGTCCATCGAAAATGTCGGAGCTTTTTTCGCACGTATCGAAAACGAGATCAGAAACCTTTCCGCAGATTTCTCGGTGAAACTCCCTCGTCTTACGAAGAGGTTCCACGCAAGAAGTATGGCTTGCCAATTTGGCAGAAACTCTGGAAATAGTCTCCTTTTTGCACTAAAAGTTGATATCCTAATCCGCAAAGTATAACTTTCCAACATGGACCTTTACGAGCAATGCTATCTTAGGATGTAGGTCGGAAACGTTTGAGCCTTAGGATTTATAGTATTGAATATCTTCTTCCGGTGTTGGAAGGTGACTGTTCACAGAGTTTCAGCCAAATTTGCAACCCAGCCTCTCCGGACCCTCCTGGTTGATTCATGAGATGTTTGAAATATCTGAACGAAATATCTGGACGAATTTGCACGAAAATAATGTGAACATTTCTCCACATTCTTCCACGTGACTATGAATGGTGTGAAATGGTGATTTCGACTTCGTTTGAACACATAAGCTACTTTCAATTGGATCCTGATGAGACAACAATTATTTCACGATGACATGAAAATAATGATCGAGCGAACCATATATTCATTGCGGCATTTTCGTTTAATCATCTTCTCACAAGAAAGCACAATGATGATGCTGAATACAACAACTGTGTTTTCGATTCAATCAACGATAATGGCAAAGTCGTAAGAAATGAATATTAGATTTTATAGTTTGGATCTTAAATAATTGAAATGAGATGTGGGGAAAATGAGTCAAAATTGCGGCTACTCGCCTGATATTGAGATATGGACTGATTGTTACTATTTTTCGTTTCCTGGTATTGAAAATATTTTGCTTGATTCGATTGGTGAAGTCTTGTGCTATTTTTGCTTTTGAATTATGAGAAACACTATTTTTCTTCCGCAAGATCTCATGTACTCGTTGAGCTTCTAGATAGATGAATAAATGCATGCATGCATATGAATCAGAATTCGTCTCAGTCTTTCCATACTTAGTGATTGGATCTTCTAGTGAGATATTTACATATGATCATCGCTCAATTATTCAGATCACGCGGCGGCGTATCATTAGAATATGTATAAATCTAAAGGTTGTACAACAATTTATTCTAGTCTCACTTTGCTCGTCTAATCTCGATTATCACATTGGTAACGAGGGAGCTGTTTCACACAGAACATGTGTAAGATAAAGAAAGGGATGGTAAGTGGAGGTTATGCATTACCTGTTGGAAGAGAAACTATTCTCATCGTCCGCCAATCACTTGTTTATTCGAGATCTATTTCCAATGATTGGATCGCTCATGATATACTGATGGATTAGGACAACACATTCAATCAAAATATTTCATTTTATTCGAAACTCAGGATTTCCACTCCCCAGATTGTTTGCCAGATTGTGAACTGACCAGCAAATGAACGAACGGTTCTTTTTACATACATACAAATTCACTTAGAATGAGAACCAAAAAAGTCCTCATTGTCACAAAATCTCAAAACGATTCTATGTGAATGTCAAGTATGAGATATATTTCATTCAGTACAGAAGATGGGAGAAGGGTACCAATCTGCTCTGCCAATCCGGAGTGCCTGTATTTTTCCATGGGAATAGGAGCGACGCGCATGGTGGAAAATAGTACATGGGTGATTCCATCGAAAGTGAGATTTTTGGGGCCAAAATCGCCACGAGAAGTGATACAGTCAAAAAACTGTTTCAGTACCAGACGAAGTTTAGTGGGTCGTAGGATTTGATTTACCTGAGTTCATGCATAAGGATGAGGTATCTAGAGCTAATATCTCAAGATTGAACCTAGAGAAAGATATGCCGAGTTCAAGCTGCCGCAGAGGGGGGTGGAATTGACAGGGATAGAAAGGACATTTCGCCTCAAAAATTATTCCCCCAGCTCGACATTAAAAGGTAAACTCTTTCACGCATAGATTTGCTCTAATGCAACCAAATATAACAAAAAAAGCGTTTTCGATACACTGTGCGTAAAAGTGCACTTTGCGCACAGTTTGTCGACTTTTACTCACAGTTTATCGAAAAGTATAGTTAGATACACGGCCGTAAAACCTATTATTCGCATCCTCGTGATGATTCCGACCCTCGCCTGCGGCTCGGGCCGGAAACCCATCACTCGGACGCGAATAAAACGTTTTACGCCCTTGTATCGAAATGTACTATTTGCAAAGCGATATAGTGCGCCAGGAAGGAGCACAACATAGAAACAGAAAGGACAAAAAGTAAGTACGCCATTCCGAAATGACGTTGACATAGTGCGCTCGACTGCGGATTCAAGTATTCGGCCAAAGTTGCGCATAGATTAAGTGTATTTGGGTATCCAGAAATCAACCCCATTGGTTGAGAAGTCTTCATAGCTCGTTCATAGACCACGGGAGACTTTACTATACTAACTGGTGCTGTGCAAGCAGTTTTGGTGCGAAACCGTCTCCAAAGTGCCGGATAGCGTGCACGTTGCAGAACTGAAGGTCTGAGGTAGTTGTACACTAAAATGCAAAATATACCAGAATGTCACCAAAGTTGGTGAGAATTTAGTTCAAGTGTTAATGAAGACCTGTGCATAATTTCAAAATGATTGACCGTTTTTTTCAGAGTGGTAGCCACGAGAATTCGTCAATTTTAATATTGCGCTTATATTCACTATGGTCAAATTGCTTGCGCGAGACAACTAGCGGCTAGCTCGCGCGTTACACCGTGGTGGTCCTCACGCAGACAGGCAACGTTTCCATGTTCATGTGATCTTGGCCTCCTCGCTCACTCCCCGCAGCGACCACGCAACTCACTGGGATCACCACAGCGTCATGTTATTTTCTGCCATAGGTGGCGCTGCAGTCTAATTTTTTATATAGCACATTCGTGACCATAGCCAATAGGATCGACTATCAGACTCCACAGAGCGTAGAGTCCCTTATAAGAGCAATGTTAAAAGTGACGAATTCTGATGGCTACCACTCCGAAACAAAACGGCCAATCATTTTGAAATTTCGCACAGGTGTTTATCAACACTCGAACTAAATTCTCACCAACTTTGGTGACATTCTGGTATATTTTGTATTTTAATGTACAACTACCTTAATTCATGGCGTAAAGGTAACAAGGCGTGGGACCCCGAGCGGTTAAAACGCATCGGCTACCGCGCAGACATGGCGGCCCACCAGCGCCATCCATATTGGATTTCTAGATGTTGAATAGAGTGCATGTGTGAGTAACCCACAACCAGCTGTCGTGACGTGTTGCTCAAATTGGCATGTAGCTCCACAAGTCTCACATCTAATATCTTGGAAATGTTCCATTGTTGTGTTCAGGATCAATGCAAAAATATAATAGGGCCAGTCTGCGATGGAAAGAAAAAGTAATTCTACCGATTTTCTCGAGCTAAAAGTCTTCTGGACATATGCATAAGGGCGTGTGGAGCATAAATGAGAATTATAAACTCCAATATTGTCATTAAACATTGACATTCATAGAGAAATCCAAATTAGTGATTAATGTGTTCATCTGAACATTCTCCACTCGTTTGTATGAATGAATGAAGCCGTATACTCGTAAGACCGGCGGCAAAACACTATGCTACGTTCATTCAAAGGTACCGTGACGAAATCTCAGTATGGCATCGGTCGGTGGGCGAGCAAAAACGTGCGTGGTCACACACCTTGTTATTTTTACGTCATGGTTTAATTCGAATTCGCAAAGTGGTGGATTGTGATATCGTAAGTATTGAAAGGCATAGCCACCCATGGGGTTTTTGACTCTGCATATGCGCTGTAGTGAGTTTGAAAATCGGAGTTTAGTTGCGTGCAGGTGACGAAAAGGACATTCCAATCATTCAGTGAGCATTAAAAAAACGGGGACCTTAGCATCGCCTCAAAAACTGTAACCTAGTTCCGCACCAATAGAATGCACCCTAGAAAATAGCTAAGATGCACATTCCAACCCTTAGGAACTTGAGGGGACTTGGAACATGGGAAATCCCACTTTCGGCAGGATCACTCACGTATGGATCTTTAGATGCCATAGGTCAAGTGACAAGCTTCATCTATTGAAGATTAGATCAGAATTAAAGCGTTGTGACAACTTTTCCTGGTCTAGCAAAAGCGTTTGACAATTGAGTTAATCACGACAGACTTCTCGAGAAACACGAAAATGTCAGAATTAAAGTCATTGCTGACGATTTGATCAAGAATTATCTGAAAAGCATAAGGACGACAGTGGAATTGGATGAAGTAGAGAGCATGGAGAATGAGATAAAAATAGTAGTATCCCAAGGAACTATTTCAGGACCACTTCTAATTCAATTATATATGAATGATATTTCGTGACTAGCACCAGATGGATTGTTAATTTCAATCGCAGATGATACAGCGATAGCTCACCCATGGACACCTCGTTGTGAAGCAGGAATAAAAATGAACAAGGCACTGCATAAAGTATCAAACTGGTTGTTAGCAAATCCTTTATCTCTGAATATGGATGAGACAGTAAACATCTGCCACTTGCGGTCTACAAAGACAAGAGTCCGGAAGATCGTAGATATGCATCAATAGAAAACACGCGACAAAATGTAAAGTTTCTATACATAAGGTAAGTGTACCCAACTTGCCTCTGTACCCAACTTGCCCCCATATGCCGATCTCGGGAATTGGCACACCTAGGCCTCCCGGCAAATTTTTTTTACGTTTGTTATGTTAAAATATGAGAAAGTAAGTAGTTTGCATCGACCCCGGATCATTTCTGCGTTCTCCAGAAAATATAAAGTGAGTTTTCCATTTTTCGTGTTTGCACGGCTAAGAAATCACCGAGGAAATCGCGTTCACTAAAACCGGTGCCAATTTATTTTTATCCGACCAATCTTGACGTACCTTAGCGCATTCGATTCCTTGTTTCAAGACCTTCAATTTCCATTTTTCAAAATTGCAAAATTTGAATATGGAGTTGTTTTATGTGCAAAACACGGAGACGATTTGTAAACAACGATGCCAACATCGGAGTGTACCTAACATGCCCCCATACGTTTATCTCGAAAGGGCGTGCAGAACGACTTCTTTCACCACTCGGAACGTGTTTATCACGTCAAAATAGGTCAGAAATAGTGTTTCGAACCACCGAAAATCTCCAAATGTGCGTGCACGGCGATGAAAACACTTTATCGCCGATTCCCACCATTTATTTCGGAAGAATTGCGACAGTTCGGTTCCAATTAATCCAAATTGAACGTAGTTTAGTGCATTTTAAAGGTCTTTAAACAAGCTTCAAAATGAGTTGAAGCACGTTGAGAATCGTTGGAATGAACCAAAGTTATTAAGAAAAAGGCTTAATGGGGGCAAGTTGGGTACACTCTTTTGTAAACTCTCAAAAATCACCTTTTGGGAGAATTAAAATTGTTTGGCTCCAGTTGGTTCAAATTGAATGTACTTCAACTTATTTCGAAAGTCTCAAGACAAGCTTTAAAATGAGCTAAGGTACGTTGGAAAATATAGAGATGGGCCAAAGTTATTAAGAAAATGGCTTAATGGGGGCAAGTTGGGTACACTGACCTTATATCTTATAAGAGTAGGAATGGATAAAAATATTAAATGAAATCGACATATCAATGGGCTAGGTAAGAGAACAAGATCTCAATCATTCATATTTGCAGAACTGAAGAGATCCTGAGTTCCCAATTATTTTCAACTACCAACTATGGATTATTCAACTCACGAGGCACGGTGGTTCGGAAAGCCGAAAATGTGAAAGGTGCGTAAACATGGGATTCTCTTGTTGGATATGTTCTGGGGGTATTCTCGCGGTAATTTTCCAACAAGAATCAAGAGAATCTGTAGAGGGATTTCGGAGAAAATTCGATTTTTCTGAACTTTTTCATGTTTTTTCATAATAATTGAGTTCTAAAGCCGTTCGTATTCGTTTTTCAGACTTCTATCAACTCCGAAAAATCGTTGATGTATACTTGATCGACTGAGGAAGCCCATATCTTACAGAATACATGTTAGAGGCAATTACTGCGGTTGCTTGGGCCTAATAAAACCTTGTGCGGGGCAGGCCGATGATTTCCGCGGCTGTGAGCAAATTTTCCCGGAAGGTTTACGGGGTCCGTGCCCCCGTCGCGGTCCATTTACTTTAGCACTTAATGTTTCCGCTTTTGATTCGCCTTCCAAAATTCTCGTTTCAGTTTTCAAGTCTCACGTACAGCACTTGTTGTACGTGAATTTCACAAGCCCTTCCGTTTGTTCCGCACTCTTGGGAAGTTGACGCAAACTTTTGCGTGAACCTGTGCGTACACAACGACGTCAAAATCATGAAAAAATTCATGTTCACATAAATAATGACCGGAACAAGACCACTATGTTTCGGCCCTCAGTTTGTATTTATTTTTCAGACTTCAATCAACTCCAAAAAATTGTTGGGGTATTTTCAATCGATGCAGAAAGTTCATATCTTTCAGAATATGGAATAACTCAGGCCTGATGGATTTGTATAGATCAACTCCCATTTTGAAGCAGATGGAAGTTCTGTATATTCATGAGTTCGTTTGATTATCGCATTTATTTCTTAAGAATTATTGGTATTAGTCAAATTCTTGCATCGCATGTATATAGCTGTCACCAGGAGCAGATTGTTATGACAAATGTAGTAGGAAAAATCCCGTTAGACCGACAGAGCAACGGATTGATACTGTTATCAATCGCAAATTTGAGAAATCTCACAATGAATATACCCACTTTACAAAATTACGCGGGAGTTCTAGCAATTTTCAATTGGGTAGTAAAAGCTTGTCTCGACACGAGCCTTGAAGTTCAATATGATATGATATGATATGATATGAAATGAACTTTATTAGAGTCTAGAGGTATGACCTCATGAGACTCTAAGGAGGATTTACAATAAAGAGTATACACTTCTTTATAAATATGTATGAAGTACAAAAGAAGTAGATAAATATTGTACACTGGTTTATACTGAGGAAGTGTCGATGATGAGTGTAGCGCGTGCAGTGCAATTTAATAAAGAATATGTAAGTCGCATGAGAGATTCCAGAAATAACTCCTCAAAATCAGGGATGTTTTTCTGAGTCTAGATTCGGTCCGAAAATCACCCAATCAACCCTCACAACGTAGTTTTCCCCGTAAAATTTGACGACCTTTTTGGAAAAATAGACTCATCCCTAAGGAAAGTAACTGACAAGGAGAACACCAACCTTGTGGGTCCTGGATCTTGATGAAACTCTGGGAATCTTCTTCTTTTGGTGAGAAATGAAGGTATCCAGAGGGGTTGTGTCCAATGGGGTTCCTATCCCGAGGTACAGCTATGGAGATTAGCATTGTCTGTATAGGCCTATGTTAGAAAGATACATATATAGATATACTGACAATGCTAACCTCCATGGCTGTATCTCGAGACAGGAGGCCCATTGGACTAAACCCTTGGAGGTACCCTCATTTTCCACAAAAACAAGATGATTCCCAGAGTTTCATCAAGATCCGTGTTCCGCAGACCTGATGCTCTCCTTGTGAGTACGTTCAAGTAAGCTTTTTACGCAAAAAACAGAGTTTTGGTTCTTTCTAATTTTTTCGAGCTGTTACACCACCTAAAAGACTGTGGAAAAACAATTTTTTTCTTGTAAAGTACAGAAGAACGCACTAGAGAAAAGTTTCTTCCGACCTGCACCTATCGCCCCGTTTTTTCGGTGAATTTTTGAAAATTGGAAAAATGGTTCTAACCGCTGTGTGACAATTAACAACCCTGGGAATATTTTTTTCATATCTGTAGCGTTGAGACAGATCATTGGTTTTTTTCAGACTTATTGGTGTATTGGCCTCACCACACTAAAATAAATACCAATAAACAGTTTTTCTGAGCGTATGTCGGCCTGGGGAGGTCTAAGAGTCTGAAATTTCTTTTTTGGCATAGTGCGACTAAGCGGCCATTTTTCTTCCCGGCTCGAATCAGAAAATTGGCGTTTAGTCGCTCTGATACCAAAAAATAGCTCATGCACCTCGCTCGTCGGGCTGTTTTGGGACATTGGGAATCTTTTTCCCTCGCATCACTCGGGGAAAATTGATTCCGATACCCAAAACAGCCTAACCTTGCATCGGTGCAGAATGTACTATTTCATGATAGCTTTGGAAAAAGAGAGTTAAGAGTTCGGATGATTGCAGAGTTTTTGTTTAGCTGTAGATACTGACTCACCGATGCGATGGAAGGTAAAAGGGTGTCACCTATCGCAAACTAGTCCACTGAGGACCTAGTATTGTTCAGTAACCGACAAGACCAATCCAACGAAAAATTTGACTTTGGTTATGAAAATTTGTTGAGGTGATTACAAAACATCTCGGTACCATCATGGATCAAAGGCTTCTGAGAAGAGATTGTGGCAAAATAAGCTGCAAATTTCTTCTATCACCTGATCTAACCGTGGATGAAGATTTATACTGTACATCCATCTGCCATGGAGATAGAAAGCATGAGGAAATTTCGTGGAACTACGTGAATCTCATATCGTGTGACAGTTGAAATTTTTGGGAAAAATCTCTGCTGATTCCGATAACCTTGCACACAGAGTACGCAAATGGTGAACCTCATTTCCCAATTATGACTCCTAGACCTATAAGTCTACGTTCTTTGGCAACTTCAAATTCCGCTTGTCTTGAACGCATTGTGTCTTTTGTTCTGTGGCGTTGAATGGAATCAGGCAAGGAGCCATCTTGAAGAAAATCGCAAGAGCTTGTCATCGAAAATACCTCCGGAGCCTAAAGAAGATTTACATGCCCAGGAGAAGAGCCTGAATGACTTAAAGAATAGCAAATATTGGAGCATTCACGTATTCAATATCTCCGACGGGAAACCAAGACACAAAATAAAGTCCCTCTCACTTGATTTTACATTACTTGGAGCACGTCTGCTCCAAATTGTAACTCAATTCAAGCAGGCAGATTGGAGCATTCACGCGCTCAAATCATGGTTTTCCTAAAAAAACGGATATCTCAAAATGGATGTCGAACCCCTGTCGACCGATTCTGACGTTTGAGAAAGTAAATTGTAAAGTATTTCGAAACAAACTAAGCAATGGAGATCGATGATAGTAATCAAGATCTGTCGGAATGCTGAAAATTCATGCTGACAACAATAGAGTGGTTCGAAAATTGCGAAAAATCGCCTCCACATTTTTAGGAGTTCTGCTACAATTTTCCCCGTAGGTTGGCCAAGGAAGTATAATCTCTCGGTTTCGTGTCAGTTCGGTGACATTTTAAATAAGTGCAAGAGAGAATTTTCATAGATTTTGAAAATTCCTAGCGGCTGTCCAAAACTCTTTCCGATCTGATTCTAGGGAAATACCATTATCGATTACTGCTTTTTTAAAAAAAGTTGGATAAGAAATCGCTGAAGGTTGCGCGCGCGATCCGGACAAAATATGCTGATTTTACCCATTCATTATTCCGTAGTACTATAACCATTGTATTATTTGTGTATGGGTAAAATATCCAGGTGTATGATATTGGATCCGAGTATAGGGAGGGAGCACTAGTAGTCACAAGCCCAGGGGAAATTACACGTTTGTAATTATACCTACAGGTCAGATATGACTCTAAAGCTTTGAAAGTTCAACTCATATCTCTTTTGAGTGAACACGAGTACAAGAAGAATGTTTCAATGGTTTTGAATTGAAGCGACAGTAATTGGAATGCAATTGCAGAGAAATTTGTGAAATTGCTAGTAGCCACCCACCTATCTAGTTTTTACCCTCTCAAGTACTAGTGGCTGCCGATCCATTCACTTATTGTTAAAATGTTATTTTGTATGTTTTTGTGGTAGGTAGTTGTTCATGTAGCGTACATCGACCGTCTGCAAAAGGTATCATAAATACTCCTAATATTTCTTCCATGCGAACTTTTCGGGAAGCAGTTTTACAAGAGAAGTGTGGAAAGAAATATTGTAAGATGAAGCAAATTCCCACAACAATGCCAGAGATAAATTCTCAAAACTGCTGGCGTTGTTTTTCATGGATTTTTTTGCATTGGTTTCATGATCTTGTATGCCAGAACTTCGATCTTGTACACTAATAATATTAATAACACCAGGGAATAGTCAGCTATTGCAATAAAAATGCCTAAGTGAGCGGCTACTAGTGACAATATCCTATAACTGGCCAGAGCGCAACGCCATAGCCTGTATAGTAGACGATAGAGGGAACTCCCAATCTCTGCCAATGGCACCAAGACGCATCTATATACCTCGTCGAGGGTAAAGTTAAACTGTGAATGAAATCGAACTTCGCGTGTATGAGAGAAGAACAAAAATCATGTTTTCTTTGATGATCTGAGGTGGCTCATGGACGGTGAAAATTTGGATCAATTTAAAGTGTTCCTTCCCACGGCTGACTTTATCCGATATTGAGCACGTTCTGGATTTTATCGATCATGGCGCTCTAGAGGTGAGATTCTTGATCATTCTGCTAAACTCACTCTCTCCGCACAAATCAGTGAAAATTGATCCCAATCAGAGAATTTCGCTGATTGTTAGTGAAATTTTACTCATTTTCAGAGAAATTTCACTGTGAGCTAGTGAAAATGCACTGAATGTGATCAATTTTTACTGATTTGTGCAAAGAGAGCAGGATGAAATCAGTTCGAGTGGATCCTCACAAATATTGAATGGTGGATCGAGAACTGCACCCGTAAACCTTATTCCGATGATCTTGTTTGTTCAGTTCACCCAGAAGTATGCAACGACTCTGTCCCTCTGATCTTTGGATTGCTTCGCATTCTTATATCATGAAGATGACTTATTCAAAGGAATGACTTGTTTGGAAACTACAAAGAACGTTAGCTGAAATTCTGGAAAAATTGACCATCAAGTTTGAAAGAAGTCCCAATTCTTGACTCCTCATATATTTGACTCTCTCATACTCCGGTAAAAATGATATTTTCAGCTATTTGGACTTGCTCTTAAATGTTCATCTGTGTTTTAACCGAATCTATGAGAGAAATTGATATTTCATTCAGAGATGACCGTTTCATCTTTTAATCAATATTCGCTTCCGGTACAAGCGTCCTCCATCCCAATGCCCTCTTAAAAATCTCCTAATATTCACCATATGCCATAATGAATGATTCATCTTTGCTATATAAGGATGAACATCCCGGGACTTTCGGTCTTGGTTTTGAAGTTTTGAATGGCACTAAGATTGAACTACAAGATAGACTCAAATATCTCACTTTCCATCAAAGTTATGAGCTTGGATTAGTGTATTATGGACCGATGCAAGGTTAGGCTGTTTTGGGGCATGGGAATCAATTTTTCCCGAGTGTAACCAGGGGAAAAAATTCCCAGTGCCCCAAAACGGTCCGAAGAGCGAGGTGCATGAGCTATTTTTTGGTATCAGGGCGACTAAACGCCAATTTTCTGATTCGAGACGAGAAGAAAAATGACTGTTTAGTTGCACTATGCCGAAAAAGTTTTCAATATAAGCCGCTAAAAATAGATGGAGACGTTTTCCTCACACGGTGTCGAAATACGTTTTGTGTTTGATTACCTTGAAGATGAATCTCATAAGATCAAGCGTTGCTGGGTGTTTCATATTTTCTTCTACATTTTCTTCAATGGGGGCTGCAGTATCTCTTTCGGATTTGGTCTGAAATAATTCATTGCAATTACGTATCGAGCAAGAATGTCAGATAATTGAAAGATTTTTTTTCCCATTAAATTACTATGATAGAAACAATGAACCAGATATCCGATGACAAATATTGATAAAAATAATTAATATTCCATTTGTATGAATACTGAGCAGTCTACACTATCATACTCCAATCGAGCTTTCCATCTTTGTAATAGAGTTTATCTCCATCCATGCATAAGTAGTATGAAGTTGATATGCTCAATGATTTTCCTTATGGCCAATGAATACATTACCGTAGTAGAGGAAATTATAAGTTTCTTCAATGTACTCTTTGTACTTTATTTATCTTCAACGCTCCATTTCAATG
Source organism: Eretmocerus hayati (assembly GCA_029851415.1). Taxonomy (NCBI): domain Eukaryota; kingdom Metazoa; phylum Arthropoda; class Insecta; order Hymenoptera; family Aphelinidae; genus Eretmocerus; species Eretmocerus hayati. The sequence goes on from CM056741.1 coordinate 168,178,521, forward strand.
GATGTAATATGTTAATATAATCTTGAAACTTTGCAGTTATTCCTAATGGAATATCAATTCAATTTATATCTGAGATATGAATTGCTTCTATTAATAAAAATGATTGAGGTTATTGGATCAAGGTGATCATCACCATGGATTTGCCCCCGTATACTCAAAATATCGAAGCAAAAATTGGCAATATTCTGGAAAGTTTGTTTTTAAGATAACTCGATAATGAATCAATATTAAACAACAAAAATATCCTCCAGGAAATATATCTATTTTGCAGAGTTTGTATTAACCTTTAGACTGTCGGCGTTTTTCGTAAGGAAATTAGTATTGTCGAAGGACATATTTTATTCATAGAAACATCTGATATGTCACCAGGGTTAACCAAGGTCACCGGTGGCTCACATATGAGCCAGGCTAGCAGCCTAAGGGTTAATACCCCAAAACGTATCATACGATAAGTACTGATTATGAGCAAGTCACTCAATTTTATTGTACGACTTACAAATGAAACATGCAAGAAATAGGTTTGGGTCATGAATTTACTCGGTATGTTGCCACAATTTTTGCACTTGGAAAATCTCAATTGTCTTTGCCTTATCGCAAATTCACCTTCAATCTTCCTAAATACTATGGTTTACGATTCTTTGGTCCCCTTTCAGTTCCTAATAATTGCATTTATACACGCACAGAATTTTTCGATAAAAATTACGAGACTGGTACAGGAAACATTACCCTACATGCCGGCAATTGTGAGACGCGCCACCTAGAAACGCCAATTTTTACGGGCATGTAGGGTAATTTTTCCCTGCACCAAGGAGATGCCGGAGATGGTTACTCCCATGCCACTTATGATGTTGCTCTGTTCAATATTAAAATCACCACGAGTAAGAATAAAGATGGTTCAGCGAGTTTCAAATGGTTTTATCAGTTCGTATGCTTCGACCTCGAATCAAAATCCAGGCATCTTCATCAGAACGAGTCAAATGATGTATTTCTATATACCGAAATTTTTGTGAGGTTAGTTGAGATGTCGAGCTCGGCGAGCACGAGCTCGCGGCGCGCGCAGGTGCACCCAGCTTTTCATACTGATACGGTAAAAATTACCCTACAAGTGCTCGCAAAATTTACCCAAATTCACCGCACTTTTCCACCAAATTCGATACAATTTTTCACCGAAAATAAAATTTACCTAACAGTATAGGTAATTTTTCTCGACACTCATCCGCAATAAGTCGAGCAATAAGTAGGCTGAAATGTCGGACGTTCCACGATTACCCTAACCGAGCCCGTGATTTTTATCGAAAAGTTCTGTGCGTGTACAAGCTTTTGCATCTCAATGATCATTTTCAGTAATGAATTATACCGCTGGATTGTAGATGTTCGTCTAAATGAGGCTTGTTTTACACCTCCTACCATCTGTGGAAATTTTAGGCCATTTTTGAGGTCAACGCAGCTCTGCAGAATTTCGATGGTATATCTTAGTTACGAAACTTTATCTAAAATTCGCGATTCTCACACATAACCATAATCCAATAAAGAATCCTATCATCATTATCATGACTATCATCATCGTTATTAACATCACTATCTTCCTCATCATTAGCATGCTCATCACTATCGTACAGAGCTCATCAGCAGTATTTGATTTCCTTCTTTGATTTTATGCTGCGGCTAATTGACTCAATCTTGACAAGTCTTTCAACTTTCCAGGAAATTCCCACGATTTAATTCACTGAATCATTTTTGTTACTCTTCAATATTCCACGGATGATGATTATGAATAGAAAGTTTTTGTTTGATTTGACAATTCTGAAATTCACGAGTTATGACGGGTAGAACACATGGTTATTCCCCAAGTAAAAATCACCGCTAAATATTTATCTTTGAATGATATATCTTGTACAAAGCTTGTGGTCATGTTGCATGATCAAGATTCCCAGTCCGAGCCTTTGAAAAGAATCGAAAAAATTGGACAGAAAAGAAAAAAAACTTTGCACACATTAGCGAGCTTTTGATACTTCTAGGTTTATCTATTATATGAGCAAATATCTCAAGATTACTTTTTGTTATGTGTGATTTCGAGATAATAGAGTGACAGTCTACGTGGCTTTCAAGATTTTTCTATGCCGGAATGCACAGTCACATAGGATTCTAAAATTTTTGCTAAGAGATTCATCGATGATTTCTTTCAAAATCTTAATCGAAATAGCTTCAGATGAGGGATGCAGAAGTTTCCGATCGGGGTATCAAAATCATCTTCCGAATCCAAAATTTCTTCATGAAGAAGTCCCGCAAACTTCTTCCGGCATCAACTACCTGTACGGGGATATTTCTGCCGACCTCTAACTCAAAAGCTTCAATCAGTTTCTCACCACGAGGAATAGGATAACTTGCGGTTTTTTTCCAGAAGCTGGCCATGCGAGAAACGAATCAGGAGTGCCTTGCGAGGAAGACCATACTATTCTTCTCAAGATTCGCATGATATAATTCTTACAGTCTCATATCCATTTCATATCCATGAAATCCTGCACAATCGGCATGCACTAAGGAACTGTATTAACCATCTTGGACAATCTTCACTTTCATACTAGAAAATTTTTTTCTACGGCATAGGTCTTCAAGCGTCCTTTGTAATTCCCAAAAATGAAATTGTTCAAACTAAATGATTGATAAATCAAAATTTTCAAGTTGATTTCGCCCTCTTGGGTGAAGAAAAACTCAAGATCGGTTATCATGAAATAAAGGTACAAATTCTTGAACGCAGATAGTCGATGGAAAGTCTTTGAATTCCTGGCAGGATCATCTGATGCGACTATTTATTTCTTTTGTAGTTCTATCATGCTAAAAGCTTTTGCCAAATTGCTCAAAGTAAACAATCTCAAATCTCAGCGTATATCATCAATCACTTTCCACCTGGATGAAAATTCACTTTCTTAAGATCTCAAAATTCAAATGTTTTGCCCGCTCAACTTGCCAAAACTCTCAAAAGACAATTTAAATTTGACAAATCATTCACTTAATACGCCACCGCGTAGTTTTCAGTAACCACGTGAAAGCTTAGTTTGTCTACTCTTTCTCACGTAGCTCACACGAGACAACTCGTGGCACTCGAAAATAGTCTCTAGCTCAATTTCCACGTCTAGCGCGCGCAAGCTCTCGAGCTTTTCACTACTCCTGCCCCCGGAGGCTTTACACTTATATACATAGATATAGACTTTATAAAATATTACTTGGCCATACGCCGGGTTTGTTTACAAATCCGTCGGCTCAAAAATAGACCCGTCAGAGTCAAGCGCGAATCACTTTAAATTGTCGCGTTGGGAAAATGTAGGTGAATCTAGTGTTTTTTTTTTTTCACCATAGAAATATTATCTTATGTTTTTTACTCACGTGTAATTTATTGAAACAGACTCCAATCAGCTCACCAGTTTCAGTATCAAAAGCACCTATACTCAAACCATCGACTATAATACTTTCTAAAAGTATTGCAAATCCATCGTGGTCAGTACCACCTGGAATATCAGCTATACCAAATCCAATTGTAAGACATTCTTGAAAAGATGATTCAATTTGTAAATGTGTAGCTTCACTTGCATGTTCACTGGTCAACACTTTGTAAGCAATCAGGCTGGCATCGGTTTTCTTCGACATTTTTCTTTATTTTTCTTCTTTTTCTTCTTCTATTTTATCGGGTTATCGACTGATAAAGGTGAACTGTATGTCGGTCGTTGGACGCGCACTTGATGTATTAGAGAAGAATAATAGTAGTGGTGAGGTACAATGCAATGATGCAGGGGGTGATGAAGGGGTGGTAACGATCGAATCGACCGGAGACACTTTGTAAAGTAGGTTCAACACACTGATACTTGGACTAATATTCGATGAGCTAACCACTGAGCTCCACCTCATTATATACTATAAATTACTTAGGGTTTGATTTATACTCATAGAAAGTACATTGACGTTGTCACTGGTACGCGATTCATTAGAACTTAATGAAAATGATATAGAGTTATAGATATCGGTACACAAAACCGCAAAAGCCGGCCACTAAGAAATCGAATGCCGGACTTGTTTCAATACTATATGTGCCGTCTGATGCTCTGTCTGTAACAAACTAGCTCAGAAAGACTCGAGCGTCCCTCGATATAAGCCAAACACACTCCGCGGGTGTATAGTAACACATTGAATATATAGCTTCAACTTGCGCACGTGTGTATATTAGTTTAGACTCGGCACATGTAAAGTATGTACGAGTAGAGCGTATGTACATCAGGCCACAGTCGCGCCAAGAGAGCATGAATATGCGCCGTCTAACTCACAGAGAGACTATTATCTGACGCGCAACGATAGTTTTCCAGGCATGCTTTGTATCTGGTTCTGTGGGTCTCTGTGTTTTTCTTTTTTTCTTATCATTCTTTTTTCTTTCCTCTGTTAGCTAAGGTCGAGTGACTCTGGTTGCGTAAGATATTGGTCCAATGCTTATCTTTCTTTTCTTTTTTTTTACCTGATAAAATTGGTTGACGGAGTTATCAGTGCCACATGAGCAAAAATTTTGACGATTGCGCGCAGTACACTTTATATCGGATGTTTGAGCTATTAGTGGAATGATCCGTGAGAATTTTGTTGAGATGTTTCCGAAATAGAGTATTCTTCTAGCATGCAATCGTGATTTGGTGAGCTAACGGACATGAGGGCTGCAATTATTTTGAAACAATCATCTTGCATCATTTACACTTTGTAGCTTTTTTCAGTCTTTTGGATTAGGCATCCATGATGGATTTTCAGAACGATTTATGGATAGTGTTGATCTTCTCATAACTACCCACACTATTTGCCACTCGTTCTCATACCAGTCACCACTGATGATCAGACAATTTTCAAGAATTTCTTTGCAAACTGGTACCCCGATAAAAATCCAACTAGAATACGGTGGAAGATTTCAAAAGCGAAGGAATGTTCCATTAGAGTTACTCTTAATATATATCTTAATACTTACTATCAGGAATAAATTTATCAATCCATTCACTCACAATGCCCAATATCATGGACTAAATTTTTTCCCTCGATTGCGACAATTGATTGGCGATTATTCTTTTCGGACACATCAGAGAAATATAAAATGACCCTTATAAATCCTCATTGATGCAAGGAAGAAATCAAAGAGTAGGCTAAGAACCAATACCTAGGTGGCTGGTAAGAAGAAATTAAAGACCATAAAATTTTAAAAGATTTAAATTTGCTAGTTTTTGTCATATTTTAATCAGTGTAACATAATCTGAATGTCAAAGGTACATTTTCAAATATCTAGGGCTTGCACAAGTGAGTGAGATACTTGTTTTTCAAGAATTTCATCCTCAAACATTACAACGGCCAACATTTTGAGAAAATATCATTTACCAAAGCACGAACCAAGTGGTCCCTGGATAAAGTCGCTCGTGGAATCCAAAAATGCCACCCGTTTACCCCCTCCACGTTACAACTTTAAGATTTTGACAAAAAGATGTGTCTGCTCATAGATACGAGAGTTCCGATGCCAAAATCTTGAGAATCAGCCAATATCGCGTACGGATACTGATTCATGGGAAGGCATTTTTTCATACTCTTCGTAGAAGCCTGAAAAAATCTCGACTCTCCAGATTCCGATTGAGACTCACAGTGGTACTCGTGACCAAGTACTCTGTGCGATACTCGTGATGGAGTACTCAGAGTGGCACTCGTGGTCAAGTACTCCTAATACTAGTGATCAAGTACCCTGAGTGGTGCTCGTAATCGAGTACTCGGGGTGGTACTAGTGATCGAGTAATCTGGGTGTTATTCGTATTACAGAAATCATGGTGGTACTTGATCACTTGTACTAGAAGTACTCGATCACGAGCACCACTCAGAGAACTTGATCACAAGTACCATCCTCAGTACTCGATTGCGAGCACCATTCACAGTACCTGGTCAGAAGTACCGATTACAATACACTTTTTCGAATGCATCTTTCCGTACGCCCAATCTTTCGTAAGTTAATTTACCGAAAGAAATTTTTCCATATCTATATCCACCGAAGTGCATTGTCCGAGTATAGTCCCGAACTCTATCATTTCGAAGTAAGTTTTCTTGATAAGAGTTATCGTTCCCTAAGTGGTAGATTATTGAGAATGTATAATCCATACATGAGAAAAGCTACTCTTGTGTTGAGTTTAACTGACGAAAACCCCACTGCCAATACAGGTTGCAATACATTTAGCTGAGAATCCACTTGATTGAAACAAAGAATCAGATAATTTCACTCAAATGTATTCAGAGAGTGTGGGATAGATAGTCAAAAATGAATATCATGAGCAATATAGGAAAGCTTGTGAATAGTGAAACCGCTCATCACCACAAACTTTGGTGATTCTCTACTACTTACATATCTAACGGCCAAATTTACACGGACCACGAAATATCGAACGAACCGGTGAAGACTACGGGCCCGGTTTCTCCGTTTCACTTTTCACATTTCAAGCAGATACTGAATCTCTGATCATGGTCTCAGTATCATCTTATTTCTCCTAGGGCTCTTTTAGTGTAGAGAACACTCGATAAAACAGATTGGATGATATTTGCCTATCATCAATTAGACGCAGTTATGACAACCAAATCATTGACCCTTTGCAATTAGCGAGAATCATCGATAGTCATGACGTCATGGTTTGAATTTCTGATGGGATGATCTGAAGAGACAGTTTAATTTACAATTGACAGGTTTACAAGGGTAGCACTAACCTTGCTGATCGTGGATTGTCGTGGATCTCGACTAATCTTTGGGAAATAATCTTGTTTTGGTGAGAAATGGAGGTACCCAAAAAGATTTTGTCCAATCGGCCTTCCATCCCCAGATTCAGCAATGGCGATTAGCATTCGATACATCTATATTTACGATTTTTCAACATAGCCCTATATGAGCAATACGTATCTCCATTACTGTATCTCGGTATAGGAAGGCCCTTGGACAATACCCTTTCAGATACCTCCATTTCTCATCAAAACAAGATAATTCCCAAAGTCTTGTCAACAATGAGAACCCGCAAGGTCGGTATTCCCCTTTTCAGTTTTTGGGGGTCACTGTAATGTGCGAACCATAGTTGTACCACATTCTTCGAGTAAGAGTAAAAGAAATTTTTGAAATCGTTAATCAGGAACAGAATCGATATGACGTTCCAAGGGCGAGTTAAAAAATTTCGGAGGAACAAGCTTTCGGGAAATTGGATTCGTGAAAAAAAAATTCGGAAGAATGGATTCGGAAATTTGGCGATTCGTAGAAGTGACCTTTGGGAAAAACGGATTGGGAGAAATATATTCGGAAAACTGTCCGTGAACCTAATGAAACCACCATGAGTTCTAGAATACGAGTATTAGCCAGAGTACTTAATCACTGGTACCATCCTGAGTATTCGATTACAACCACCACTCAGACTACTGGATCACTAATATTAAGAATACTTGAGCACGAGTACTACCTCGAATACTCAATCACGAGCACCACCCAGAGTTTTTTATCACAAGTACTGACCAGATTACTTGATCACTAGTATTAGGAGTACTCGATCGCGAGCACCACCCAAAGTACTTGATCACTAGTACCATCCTGAGTACTCAATCACGAGCACCACCCGGAGCACTGTATTGCTAGTAATAGGAGTGCTTGATCACAGTACTACATTGAGTAATCGATCACTAGCACCACTCAGAGTACTTCATCACGAGTTTTGCCCAGAGTACTTGATCACTATTGTTAGGAGTACTCGCTCGCGAGTACTACCCAGAGTAATTGATCACAAGTCCCGCTATGAGTTCTGGCATACGAGTGTCACCCAGAGTACTCGATCACTAGTAACATTCTGAGTACTCGATCACGACCACCACCCGGAGTACTTGATCATTAGTATTAGGAATACTCCATCATGAGTGTCACATCGAGTACTCAATCACGGGCACCACCCAGCGTACTTTATTATGAGGACTGACCAGATTACTTGATCTCTAATATTAGGAGTACTCGATCGCGTGCACCACCCAGAGTACTAATCACTATTACCACTCTAAGTACTCAATTACGAGCACCACCCGGAGCACTGTACTTTCTAGTAATAGAAGTGCTTGATCACGAGTACTACATTGAGTACTCGATCACTAGCACCACCCAGAGTACTTCATCACGATTTCTGCCTAAAGTACTTGATCACTATTATTAGGAGTACTCGATCGCGAGTACTACCCAGAGTAATTGATCACTAGTACCATCCTGAATACTCAATCACGAGCACCATACGGAGCACTGTATTGCTACTAATGGGTGTGCTTGATCACGAGTGCTACATCGAGTACTCGATCACTAGCACCATTCAGAGTACTTCATCACGAGTTCTGCTCAAAGTATTTCATCATTATTATCAGTAGTACTCGATTGCGCGTACTACCCAGAGTAATCGATTACAAGTACCACCATGAGTACTTGATAATCAGTATTAGGAATACTCGATTATGAGTATCACATCGAGTACTCAATCACGGGCACCATCCACTGTACATAAGTCCCTCGTTCTTTGCGGATTTTTTCTTGCGGATTTTGTTTCACGCGGTTGGTTAGTTCACATCACGCCCTCGTTTTACGCGGAAGAAGTCTTACTTCACGCGGATTTGGTTCCCGTGGTGACAAAATTCTCGTCCACCATTCGAGAACTCCAATATACAATAAGATGAACTTGTGTAGTTTACCCTTACATGGCTTCGATTCTAGTCATAGCACTCTTAGTTGAACAAAGGCTACATCAAGAAAAAAACTGAATGCAGTCACAAGTAAGAGAGATGGAACGAATAGTTTTTGTGAGTTTCGCTACTCTTGAAGCAGGCTTTACTGTAGTAATGAACGACAAACGACTAGTTCTTTTAGACCTAAATTTTTAGATGCTTGAGAAGAATTTCGGATCATTCTTCACTATGAATAATCTCTTGCAGAAAATTTCAATCTGCTGTGTTAGATTGAGGTAGAATATGCTACTCATTCAATCAATTGCTCATAGGGTATGAACAGATTTTTCTGAATTTTATATAAACGTCTTGACTTTGAAGCTAAATACCCTCGTTCACCACTCTTCATATCATCAATTTTTAGTGTCGAGGAACGTAAACCCACATTCCTCATGAGGGCAAGGTCTTGCTTCTCGCGGTTTCGTATTACGCGGTCTTTCTCGGAACCTAACCCCTCCAAAACCGAGGGATTTTCCTGTACTCGATCTCGAGTACCACTGTCAGTTTTGATCGGAATTTGAAGAGTTGAGGTCACTTTTGGCTTCTACCAAGAGCACAGGAAAATTTTTCCCACAAATGAATATCTGTACGTGGAATCGGCTGATTTTCAAGATTCTGAGGTCAAAACTCTAGTATTTATGGACAAAGGAAATTTTTGTCAAAATCTCGAAATTGTGACATGATGATGCAGAATGGCTGGCATTTTCAGAATCACCAAGCGATCTCACTCACAGGGTCCACTGGGTCAGTCCTCTGGTGAATGACTTTCTCCCAAAATCTTGGCCGGTGTTATTCGAAGTCGAATTTTTCATCGCAACTCCACACATACTGATTGTTTGACAAAAATTGGAGAAACTTTAACAGCAACCTCTACGGAGCTATCAATAGATTTCATACGTCAAAAATTCATCTTCTTAGAACCCCCTCGTTACTTGTAAGATTTATTTGATGGAAGATTGCTAACTTATAGAATATTTCTTGACGACCCCTTTGGAACCTTTATGTAATTTATGTAAAAGTATAGCTATTGTCGATGCTAATGTCATAGTTTGAAGCTTGAAAACCCGTAGAGGAAAACTGACATTAATTGGATCCGGATAAATTTTGTCATGACATAATTGTTCGATCCTCCTAGCCATACAATCAAGATCCTGAATGGAACTCGATTCATGCTTCATAACTATTTTATAAGTACTTAGTTACTAGCTCACTACGTGTACCACCCGCTAAGTTTCTCGTATAATTAAGTCATCCAAACGAAGATAATATCAGGCTTGAGTGTGCTTTGAAGTTTTATTTTTCAACACTTGTCGACCTGGCTACCGCTAAATACTGGCTACGAAGATAGTTAATGAGATATTGACATCATTGGAGTACTTATCTTGTGCGTTCATTATGTTGAATCTATGCTAATTTGTCATCAATTGCAAGTAATGATGTACGTTATTGATTTTTTTTCGAGTGCGGTAGTTGATTCTTATGCCGACCTGAGAAGTTTTCAAGGGCATGTTAAACGCAACTAATGACGCACGTAGGAACCATGAAAATCGGATAGTTTCAAGTCTGAATGACTAATTTTTGTGTACTTAGTTTCAAATGTATTAGGATTCGTGAGCCACTGGTTTTCCCACTGGAATTTTTGATCAATCTCATATTTAAGTCTCAACTTGACACCACACAAATGAGATAGTGGGTATGAAATTGACGAATATGATTGTAAAAGATTTCCACTTCTAGTTCTCAAAATCTCACAATCGATCAAATTTTCGCTCAATTTTCTTTCTTTTGGGAATGTATGACTACCGCATTGCTTTTCAATGATCGCTTCTTGTTTCGTCTTCGTTTGTTCTCACGACCATACTGATCGAAAAGTTTCCCTTACTTCTCTAACAATAGAGAATCTTCCTTTTCCTACAAGAATACAGCATCGTATTTAACAAATTATATATAACAATTAACACACTGCACTTGTTAGATTCTGTCCAAAATCCACCATTAGAATCATTATGAAATAAGTTTCGAATCATGATTGTGTATAATCAATCAGTAGCAATTACTGCCTTGTATAGTATTTTTTATTAAAACTATTCTTTTACACATCAAGCTGAATGGGATATGAATTAATGATGTGGAGTCATTTTGCTGATTACAATCTATGGATTTGAATTGATAATTGGTTCTTGATCGATTCCCTTCATTGTTGTACACTTACATGCATAACCGCAGGCCATATCTCGTATTAAAATTGAAATATAGGAATCTGCAATGCTGAAATGAATAAGACATTGGATATGCAATAACAGTTACTATGTTTGCATCGGCACGATGATTTGTTTGCAGTCCTTGATGTTCAGACTATGTTTAAGCTTGTCGAAAGATGATTTATCGACCAAACGTTTGTTATCGATGTAGATATTTACATTGCTTTTATTAAGATCAAGGCGTACACAATCAGTAATCTTTGCAAATAGATTTTCTCAATCCTTTCACTGTACTTGTTTTCATAGATGATTTGAGACTCCTCCATTGGTTTACAAGGGAAAAACGTAGATAGGCGTCGCACGATTGCTGTGAGTAATTGTCATTTTCATATTATCATGCGGGTTATTCAATAGGCCAAAGAATTTAATTCCATCAAATGAGAGTTACAATAGTACAATTCTGTATGGAAAATATGAACAAGACAATCTTGATTATATGATCTCTCTCTTCACAACGAGGAAGTGGAAGCAATTGCGTCAGAACTAAAAACCATTTATCATAAGATTACGTCGAATAGTTAACAGCATGGCCAAAATCATTATTGTTTTGTACAGCATTATTCTTCAATAGTAACAGGCTGTTGAGTGCATTTAATACTCGGCGTTTTCGAATTACGGAGATGGTGAGATACATTCTCTGCTTCAATCATATTGCATACCAGATTTTTGACATTGCAACTGAAACACTGGAGAATGAAAGTTGTGTCAACCCATTTTGATGATTAGTCAGCGCGGATAAATTCAGTTCATTGCATCTCTAAACATCATCCGTTGCCTAATTTCATTTTATTCAATTCATTCGACTCATTGAGACCTGGTTGATTTTTAAACAAATACATGGTGTGTAATACATTAGGTGAGGAGCATTTGCAGAGGAGCATTTAAGCACCCGTGTACATCACCTGATTTTCAATCTCTATGGTAGAGACGAGTAATTCATCTCCGATATTTTTTTTTAACACGTTCGCTGCGACGGGTCCCACCGGTGGGACCCGCGATTTTCTATTCTTCAATCTTTGCCGACTTAGACGTGCTCGGAAAATTCCCCCAAAATAATCTAGCGTGGTGGTTTACTTTGCCAAGAACGTAAAAAATGAGATAGAAGAATTTCTAGACTCATGTGGACGTTTCTACCCAATTGCGATGGTTCAGTTCATGACCGAAATAAAATTACGGGAAAACAGCATCGCAGCGAACGTGTTGATGAGGTGAAGTGTTCGGACGATGCATCTTACATCTTCACTGGCCAGAGTGCTCTTGCAATACGTTTATATTTGGCTGACGACAGTCAATGGAATTGTTGTGGGATATGTTTCTAGGGCCCTTGAAGCTCATTTTCTGATAGAAATCAAGATCGGTGCTTGGACCATTTTCATCAATGTCCAAAAAACGTGTTTTTTATTTTCTTCCTTATCTTCCCTCTCGAATAACTCGAGAAAGACTCACTTCAACGAAAAATGTGTAGAGATATATTTCGTAGATCTTAAGATACTGCATAGAGGAAGTTTATATACTTGAGTCCGTAAAACGCAATCCGTTAGAGATATTCTAAAATTTTCATTTTGTAATCATAAATTATCGAGAAATTTCAATTCTGACCGCTCTTGATGCTCACCCATTACTAAATTGGAAATATATCTAGGAATCCTAGACAATCCATCATATTTGATACCACAATGGATATTATACACATTTTCCGATGGAACGAGTTCATTTAGAGCCACAGCATTGGATTTTTAGAGGAATTCATGATTACGAAATGAAAATCTTAGAGTATCTCGAACGGACTGCGTTTTACGAATTCAAGTACAGTACTCGCCAAAATGAATGGATTCTGGATAGCCTCAGTAAATGATCGATTACTCTGCCCCACTTTGTTGTAGAGAAATTTCGGAAAAAGACAGTTGTAGATCAGAAAAAATCTATCGATTCATGTTTTTGCAATATTTCCTCCGTGCTTTTTATGGGATCATAAGTGACGACGAAAAAACAATTTTTATTTACTTCAGTCAAACACCTGTAGTTTTGACGGGCATGATTCGATCGTTGAAATTCCAACAAAATCTTGTAGTTTTATTCAAGACCTTCATGTTCCCTTTTTCAAAGTTTCCTCTACGACCTTTCGTGTCCGAGTAACGAGCTTGGAGAGGAAACTCTATATAACATAGCGTGCTCATGGAGATGACGAATCACGCAACTGTTAATTTGCTTTGGCTCTGTTCCAGTGCAGAAACGCATTAAAAAATGTTACAATACATAGTTTTGATGTAAAATGATGTCATCCTCCACGAAATGCTATCAGATTCCTGATTGTATGTGACTTGGAGAGGCTATCTTTCAATGAGTTTGATTTTCCGAGTAAAAGCAGAAGAAGTGCTACTAGGTCACTCTCGAGCATAAATCTGATACTATTTTCCGAAAGATGAGATTATTTTTCGCCAAAATCATGTGTTGTAACACTCTTTCATGCATTTTTGCACTAAGGCAGAGCAAAAGCAAATGAACAGTTGCGTGATTCGTCATCTCTATAAGTATCCTATGTTATATAGTTTCCTCTCCAAGCTCGTTACTCGGAAACGAAAGGTTGTAGAGAAAACTTTAAGAGAAGGAACATGAAGGTAATGAAAGCTACAAGATTACGTTGGAATTTTCACGATCGGGTCATGCCCCTCAAAACTACAGATGTTTGACTGAAGAAAATGAACATTGTTTTTTCGTCATCACTTATGACCCCACGGAAAAAATATTCGAAACACACGAATCGATAGATTTTTTCTGATCTTCAACTCGCTTTTTCCAAAATTTCTCTACGACAAAGTGGGCCAGATTAATAGCTCATCTACTGAGGCTATCTATGATCCATTAATTTTGGCGGGTACTATATGTGAGCCTCTTTTATGCAATTAAAAGATCTACAAGAGATGCCGACACACATTTTTGGACTCTTATGAAAAATGGCCCAAGCGACGATTTTGATTCTCATCGGAGAATGAGCTCCTAGGGCCCTAGGAACATGAAATGAATTTTCACAAACCCAAGAGTGATATCTTGTCCTCTTATCCAATGACCAGATCTTCTCCAAGATCCCTTCAATCTATTCTATTGCATCTGATCCAGAATATCGAAGTTCCATAAAAAAAATGCACAAAGGGTTTCATATAGTGAGATTCTATTTTGGACCTATCAATATGAGATTTGGTTAAAATTATCTATAACATGAATTTTGCACGCTCTAATCAAATGCAATCCCATTTGAAAGATTGGGTTGGCTGTCTAGGTCAACTCGGTTCTAACTCAACCACGATACGATTATCTGACGTGGTCACTAGCTGTGCATCATTAAACATTGAATCCTGTCGATTCATGCAGGCATTTATACAGACTCTGGTCCATATGTCCAAGAGTCTGTTGCAGACCACTTCGGAAACTGTAAATAATTCATAGAGCAATCTAAATGAGCTCGATGTACCGCGTCGTATGACCGACCCAATGGGAGTGTTCATATATACCTTGCGTCGAGCGTCGATAGCAGAGTAAATCAAATCATTGAGCACGCGCACTTTCCTATATGTTCTATGTATGTGGGTTTAGATAGCCGGATAAATTTGCTAGATATATATTTCTAAACCTATGTATGTGCAGTGGCTGAATTGATGAATGAAATTTCTTTTGATCATTTTCATTTTTCTAGATGAGAAATTTTATAGACAGAGATGCAGACTACCCCGGCAATGGGCCTCGATCGTCCGAAAATCTCCATGAGAAATATGACGGGTCTGGAAATTCCATACATAGATATATGAAATATACTGTCAGTAGTCTTAAATAGCGATCAATGGATGTTTTATGTATTCCAATTTGTCTTAATATTCTGTGAATTTGGTAATGGAGAGGTTTCTCGTTGATCAGGTAGACTAACACTCTACGTAATTTGATAAGTCAACTAGCTCTAGACAAAGTCACACTTTTAGTGATAAGATATGATCAATACATCACAGATGATACTGACATTCAGAGTCTTCTTTGACAGTTTTGAGTATTAGTGTCTCGAGGTAAAATACCAAAAATTGATATGAATAGAAATTTGTTCCACTAATTGGATTTCTTCCCATCCAGATTGAATCGGCATGATATTCTTTCAAATCATCCCAAAAAATCAATCGTATGTCCATGAGATTCAGGCATATGACAGTGAGATCGACCAGAGAATTATGGTTCACCAGGGACTTTCAAAGTATCAAAATAATGAGAGTCTCTTGTGTCGATCAAATAACTCTAATCAGAAAATAGCAAGTCTCTATAATATGAACGCTGTAAAAATGGATTCCTATCTCGACCAATAATTCTTCCCTTCATAGAACTCGTGCCAAATTGATTGAGAAATGGCTCAAAGTAAGGAGTTTTTTCAACTTTTCCATCGTGTTACTTCCTCGGCTAAGAACTGCAGAAACTCAATTATTCTTTCAATTCTACAGAATTCAATTACAGAGATTAAGAAATATGCTCTCTTTTATGCCGTTAGTTGCGCAGAGTAGCAAGAAGCACTCTCTATTTCCCCATTTCATAATTCACTTTCTGAAAGTCATTATTAATAATGCTGTTGAGATTCGGCTGCTGTACCGCAAATGCATTCCATCTTCTCTGAGACTACAGATATTATTATACTTTGGTCAAATAATCCTCATAACTTTAATCTACAGCTTAGTTGTGATGTTGATACGATATTTTATAGACTGAAAAAAACATAGAGTGCAAAACTCAACAACTTATTTGTAGATAGGCTACTAGTGAATTCCGAAATGCAGGCAATCCACAAATTGGCTGGCACGTATCTGGCGAGATCCTCAAAATCAGTTTCTAGTCGATAACCGATTCAATCACCTTCAACTAACCACTATTTTGAGTCAGTTTGTCACAGTAGAAACAGAGATAAACGCATCCAAATGCCGAAGAGATTTTTTAAATAGCCTCTCAGCCCATTAACAAATTTCAAAATGGCGGAATGACTTCGATCAGTTCTTTAGAGAATGGAAAAATGGCTTACGGACATTCTCAATTTCAGAAAAGGCGTGAGTATAGGAAAAAATTTAGAAAGGCAATACCTTCCTGATTACTGTTTAAGGATAAGGAAAAATGGTTCGACTAACATGTTCGGATTCTGAAAGAGCGTGAGTCGCCGGAGGGTTGAATTCAGAAGAGGTTTTTGGGGAAATGGCGTGAAATTGGCACGATTTCGAAAGAGGGCGTAATCACAGATGGGGACATTTTCAAAAGATTCCTCCCAAACTAGTGAAGAAAACTCTCCTTCATGGATTTGAACTATGCGAATGTATCTTTCTAAATCTAAAATAAGTCTCTAAACATTAATATCGTGACTGTAGACTTTCCATATTTTTAGGCATCTATGATAAGTTCCTTGGGAGTACAGAGCTCCTTGGCATGGGTCGAACAATTTTACCGCTATCAAATATCTTTCAGAAGGTATCCATAGGCACGCTTTTGAATTTCGAGATTGATCGGCATTGATTATGGGATATGATTCAACTTTTTGTAGGCAGATGCACCGGAAGTTCGACCGAGTTTACAAGGTTCAAAATAGCTATGATATCCATGGACTCGATTCCGATCTTCTAATTCTTGTGTAGATATTTTGAGGATGCCATTCTCTTTGGAATAAGCCAGATTTTTTCACCCAATCATGCCTCTGGCGACTTTGGTCAAGTTTTTATCAATTTTTTTCAAAATGATCCTTTTGCAATTACGCCCTGCTTCCATGCACCATCTCAATTAAAACTGTAGCTATATCTTACAGATGTCGACCTGATGTGATGATTAATTTGATGACTCTTAACCCGATATGATCTCATGCACGGTACAAAAATTATATCAATCAAATCTAGTCAAAGTTCTATAATCTAAGGATATACCCTGTAAGCTTCTGCACGGCACAGAGAGCTCATTCTCTAATTAGAATGTAAAAAAAAAAAAAATACTTGGACTTTGACTCCAAATGCAAATGCGGTTTAGTGTGAAGTTATCGAAACCACATGAGTGAATTAGTGCACTTTGAGAATCGACCAGCCTGTCAGCAGCGCGGTTGACTTTCGTGGAGGTTCCTGCAATCTATAAGAACCGAGTATTGTATCGGATTTCAACACAGAAGAGATAACGAAACACCCGCGCCTACTCTCTAAAAGTCAACCAGTGAGATGCTTCACTGTTTCAACCAGTAAGTCTCTTTACCACTGGTTCCCAGTGAGATGTTATTGGAAAACCAGTAAGGAAAAAGGCATTTCAGCTCTAACATTCTCACCTTCCATCTCTGGATTAGATAATAATTTACTTGATGGGAGAGGGACATTTATATAGATGTCCAAACCAGTCGTTTCTGGGTACAAGTGAGAGGAACATATGATCCATAAATATAGCATTAGATTCAAACAAAAATGATCAAAGTTCAACTGTGGTCAAAATTCTGCTTCTATTTGCCTAGCTGGATCAATTTAATCTCTCTCTAAAAAAAAAAAAAAAAAAATGAAACTAACAGGATCTAACGAGCCTACATCAGGTTTAAGAGTAATTATTGTAATTATTCCATTAACAACGGACACCTATACGTCCAGGATCGATCAATCAATTTATGACATAATATCGCTCGTCAACCGTGACCTTCATTTTTTCTCCTACCAGAAAGAAATTGCTACACGAGCACTGTGTGACGCGCAATAGTTCAACACCTGTACCTCCATTTGAAATCGAAATTACATTACATTGTCAATACCAATATTATCACATACTATACTAACACGAGGTAATCCAATCGAATTGCATCTGTATACTACTCCACCTATTCTAATCAAACAATATGACAATCGGATCATAATTTCGTCGATCAATATTATACTTATTCACACCGGAAGTTACAAACATCAAAAATTATCACTCGCAATATTGTCTCGGCATAAATTATAATGCATCCAAAATAAGCCCCGACATTCGCACAACATTCACCAGATATTCTCCGAACTAACTTTGCGCATCTGTGTGTGTGTGTGTCACGTGTGTGAGAAATTATGAGAAGAGGAGAAACCGATGACCGGGGAAAATTGTCCGGTCACCCATTAAGAGAGTCAGATAATACAAGTATCAAGAGCACGACCCTCTCGAAGGATATCCGGCCTTTGAAGCGTTTAATGTCACTGAATACATCGATGTGACATCATTACTAATTGGCATGAGTATCTTGCTGTGAGCTCATATTGTTACCCATATCTAAAGCATAACCATACACTGTATTATGCCTATCATACGTGAAGCCAATTACGAGTGTATGCGTTGTTAATATTAGTGATAGTGTGTGTGTGTGTGTGTGTGTGTGTGTGTGTGTGTGTGTATCTGGTGATATCAGTCTCAGTGCTTGAGATATATAATACACGACTCGACGAAAGTGCATGCTACGCGTTTAGATAAGGGGACACAGCGTGTGAGAGGCGATATCAACGCTCTGATGCATGAATTGCCCAGTGACCTGCATTGTCCTCTATATAGATACTTTATGTACTTGTCGAGGTATACACTCTGATATCATTTACCAATCGAATCGATCGGCTTATATCTATTCATGAATTTAAAGTCTAGTGATTTCTTTTACTGATTACTGACTACTTCTCGTACTCACCTCTCAGAATATATCGTATACTATCTATTCTATGAACACGGATTTGATCGCGTGCAATTGATACAAGAAATCCCACAGACAAGTTCGATAATACATTCAATTCTATTTCCGATAATAAATTGAGAGCAAGAGGTGTCCGAAGTCCCCATAACTCTTATCATTTTTTTTGTAGGTTCGCTTTGTGTGACATTCACTTTGCTCGGCTTTTTATTTTTTTACAAAACCTGCATTCATTAGTGGTAGAGAATGTTTTTGCAGGGCTATGCTTTGATTTGTATACCACGTTTGGTGAATATTGCATCGAAGTATGTGTATACAATCAATATGTTGAACGAGCAAATATCTGCTTATGATATCGGCGAGCGTATATATACTCTGTGGTATGATTTCAGAGCGGCTTTTATCTAGAACAAATATGAGGCAAAGCCCTATTTACTCTATTGAATGTTGAATAAAAGATGAAATGAAGCTGAGCCACGCATCGATGATCTGAAATATTGGATACGTATTCGAACACGCTGGGTAAATATGACAGGAATGTTGATGATGATATCGTTCCTCTGTTTGGTTTAATCATTCCAATCAGGATCAACATCAGTAATAAGCAATTCAATTAAATCGTATCGATTGCATTTCCCGTGCAAGTTAACGAGTTATAATTACAATCAAGAATACTTTTTTAGTTGGTTATTCATAATTGAGCAAGGAATTGAGAATATTCAAACCTATCTGTTTGAATTATTATTCTTAGAGTATTAGCGTACAACACCTCAATGAACGTCAACGTCACATCGTTCAGTATCTACATTTGGCATCGTTACTGCAAACTTGACTAATCACATATTGTCACCATCTATTGTCTATGACGGAATAACCGTGATTCAATTGTATCAGTCTCATAGTTTTAGATAATGACACGTGTGATGCACATGAGATATTTGATACATCGCTGTCAGGCGTATGAAGGACACGTGGTTTTCTTGGATTCCGTTTTATTTATTTCATTTTTCTATGCGGAATATAGTGAAAAATCTGATAACAAGACTTAAGCCCTGTGAGTGGGGAGATATGCCGCTGGTAGACCATGAGCGCTTCATCATGACCACTCGGTGTAGCAAAAGGACATAAATCGCTGTCCATGAGTCCTTGAACTAGAACACTCTTCCCTCAGTCCTGTAATGTTGGCAAACCAGCATTGCAGAGTTCTGCTGTCCCACGGAAGAAAAACCGTATGGCACAAAAGTTGAAACTGACAAATATAAACCGAAATTGGTTCCACCCAACTACAGCTCCAGATGGAACCCCAATACGCTTACTTTTTTTCCATGAAAAACCTATATTCGATAGAAACATTATACGTGCATTGTCAGATAGAGGGCGATCAGATCTACACGGTGATATTTTTATCTCATTTTCGACAAAATGTGACATACGGTTTTTCTTCCGTAGGACAGCAGAGCTGCGTAGCAGTACTATCTAACCAACCCGACCCAGAATTGCATTAGCACTACTTCAGAATAAGCGACGTATCGCGCGCGCCTTCGGACGTTCGATGTGTCCGCTTTTCTGTCTTCTCTTTTCGTCGTCAATGATCACTCTTCAAGACGTTGATAATTGCTATGCAGCACCCCTTGATTGACGCTGCAATGCTCGTTTTTGCTCTTCTTCGCGGGCAATCGCCGTTTTGATGTAGTCGGCCACCTTGTTCCACGTCTCTCTATAGTGGAGCATGGATGGTACAAGGTCCTCGGGGGTTATCTGAGTCCCAAGTGAGTCCACGAGTTTTGCGCTCCCTGTGGTTGTGTCCACGCACTGGAAGAGAGCATGTTCCGCATCATAAGTGATTTTGGTAGATTTTTCCGTCCTTCAAGATCGACGAGACCAAATGTTCAACTTGTACATATTCCGCATCGTCCCCGTCTGCCTCACTTATTCGGCAGACTAACGTCTTCCTCTTTCGTAACCGCTCTAGGTACTCTCCGAAGCAGCCATGTCCACTCATTTCCTGTATCACCCGGTGATCTAACTCTCCATGAGCTCAACCGATCCACCTATCTATGTTGAGAATCAATCTCCACGCTCACTTTCCTTTCATTGAACTGTCCCACTTTTTCTGCCACTCTTCGAAGGTCACCCCCTTTTCGACGTCTGCAATAAGGGCTCTCCGACCAACGACTCATAAATGCGTCCCCACCTTGCAGTGTCGAAAGCGTTGTCCACATCGAGTCAGATTATGGCACAGGAGCCACCTTCTGGTTGGGGTCCCATTGTAGGTTCTCTGCGGACTTTGTATTGCACGCTCTCAATGACATGCATTGTGTTGTGGAGGGCAACAATCTATCTGCCTTCTAGCAATAGACCTACATCGGCAATCACTTGATTTTCCTATGGCCCTTCGATCTTCCATAAGACCTCATCATCCTATTTGCTGCTACTGTGATCGATTATGTGTGATTATTTGGTGAAATCTCACTTATGGAGCACCTCGTCATTACATGAGCTATTGGTATGAACTCACAGAATCTTATTTGGATTTGCGCGGTAGTTCATCAGTATCTGAGCGGGATCTATGTACATAATCATCTGTAACACCTACCATAGAAAACCTCATTTCCGATCAATGTGCCTTGGGGTCCACCCAAGATTCTTCTGGTCATCCGGTAGTGAGTCCACTACTGGGCGCTTAAAGACTATATGATCATTAGTATTATGTCAATAGTATTATGGATGTACTTTCGCTGTACTAGGCCAGGTTCTGCCTGTGCATGTGAGGTTCTCCGGAGCACTCCATCCACTCGGTATCTCGACAGTACATAACCAATATCTCAGCAGTCTTCCGTCCGAACTTGCGCAGTACTTCATCAATACTTTAGCGGGACTCATGTACATTATCTGTATAGCATTTACGATGAAATACCTCGTATTAGACGAACGTACCGTGGTATTCAGTCAAGACTCTTCTAGTCATCCGGTAGCGAGTTCGGTAGTAACCAGAAGGAGAGTTGAGACAACGACCTCTCAGCCCTACAATCTGACAAACTCGTGGCCTCAATCAGCGTCCGTCGGAGCGTGGAGTCCAGGGACTCGTATTGGGACTGTTTGCGGATAGCTACAATAGGAGCCTGAACAACTGGTCCAACAACCCAAGGGACTTATCGGACTCCAAAGATGCTTAGAACAGCCCAAAGCTCCCCCCCCCCTCCCCTACTGAGTAGCGGGTCTCAGCCTTGTGCCAGCGGCCGAGCCCAAAGTTGGTAGTCGGAGAGGAGTAGCGAGCCATTGCCGGCGCCCACCGCACACGGGAGCAAGAGGTGAAGGTGATAAGCCGGGCACCCGGGGTACAAAAATTAAGCTCCTAGTCGTTCGATAAAAAGTTCTCTACTACGCACCTAATCAGTTTAAGATCTATATTTTAATAGCATCATATTACTCCTCTCGCTGTACTGAATCAATGCTCTGGATGTACATATGCAGTTTCTGTAACACTCCATTCATGGAGTATCTCGTCTTTTGGAACACTCCTTAACGAAGTATCTCGTCAGCATATGACCAATACTTCAGCTGTAGCTTGTCCAGACTTGCACGGTACTTCATCAGTACTTTAGCGGGACTTGTGTACATCATCGGTACCACCTACCATGAAATACCTCGTATCCGATCAATGTCTTCGGAAACTCAGTGGAGACTCATCCGGTCATTCGCTCGTGAGTCCACTCTTGGACACCTGATGACATGAGTATCTTGTCCGGACTTGCGCGGTACTTCATCGGTACTTCAGCGGGACTTGAGTAATCATTTGTAGCACCCACCATGGAATGCCTCATATCAGACCAATGTCTTTGAGACTCAGTGAAAACTCATCCGGTCATTCGCTCGTGAGTCCACTTCTAGGCACCTGATGACTAAAGTATATTGTCCAGACTTGCGCGGTACTTGATCAGTACTTTAGCGGGACTTAAGTAATCATTCGTAGCACCAACCATGAAATACCTCGTATCCGATCAATGTCTTTGAAACTCAGTGAAAACTCATCCGGTCATTCGCTTGTGAGTCCACTCCTGGGCACCTGATAACTGTATAGTATCTTGTCCGGACTTGCGCGGTACTTTATCAGTACTTTAGCAGGACTTGCGTAATCATTTGTAGCATCTACCATGAAATACCTCGTATTCGATGCATGTGCCGTAGTTTTCAGTCCAAAATTTTCGAATTGTCCGGTTTTGAGTTCTCTCTAACGCATCTAATCGGTATACAATCAATATTTCAGTAGCATCATATTAGTGCTCTCGCAGTACTAAGTCAGTGCTGTGGTTGTACATGTGAGGTCTTTCAAACATTCCATTCACTACGTATTTTGTCAGTATATGACCAACACCTAAGCAGTGTCGTGTTAGCACTCTTTTGGTACTTCATCAGTACTCTAAGGATAGTTGTGTACATCATCTGTAACACTTTTTTCATTCGTTCGGTATGACCCAAAACTCTGTCAAGACATCTTTGGTTACTCAATAATTTCATTGTGGGACCTTGGTGGCTTTTCACCAGCAATACTTCCACATAGTAAGGGTTCAAGTACATGATCGGTATCCCGATATCATGATGGCCCAAAGTAGAGAGGAACTATGTGAAAATATCTGATTGAACGGAACTATCTTGTATTAGATATAATTCAAGATGGTTTCGGTTAGCCAGACATCCAGATATTTCCAGATAGTTAGTTTTTACTCTGAGACATCGTGTCATCCTTCCAGTACTCTTGGGAGATTCCATTGATCACGTAGCTGGACGTGCGTAATTTATACGTATCATTCCTGTTTACAAAATACTCCGTCAGTACACGAATGGTACCTCAGCGGTGTTATATACAGATTCACGCGGTTCTCTATCAGTACATCATCTGCAGTACTTTTTTCATAAGGTGTCCGGTATTTCACCAACGTATCAGCGGCACTTTGTCGATGCTACTTCATTCATTCAATAATATCCTGTTGAACTCCCGATAATTGCTCACCATTATCACTTCACAAAGTACTCCACTAGATCATGATTGTTTGTCAACGGTAACATGCCAGTACTTCCACAGTACTCCATCGGTATTTCGGAAGGACGTGTGAGATTCCTCTGGTAACCTTTGACTCACGATGCACCTTATCTTTACATAACAAATCCTTGAATGGCATATATTGCGGACTCATACGGTACCCCATCGGTACTCAAATAGGACTTGTGTTGACTATATCATCTTTCCCAGACGAGAAAGACTCTCTATATTGCCTTTCCAATGTATTTCCAAATGAGGGCGTGTTTTTTTATGGTCGGGGACAACCATCTTTACCACTCTTTCATCAAGTGCCTTAATATGATTACTGTGCCGGGTACTCTGGTGAGACTGTCTTTAATATTCTGTCATACTATTGTTAATCAGAGTTACTTCCACAAAGTACCTCCTCAGTATATGGTTAGGATCTCAATGTCATCGTACTAGTGCCTTCGTAATACTTTCACACTATTTTAGCTGAACGTGTCAACTTGTCCGTGGCATTGTATTCACAAGTAACTTCACACATCATATTGCAGCACTGACCAAATTTTTGTTTTGTTCAGTTGCAGCATTCTTTTATGATACATTTTGTTTGATCAATGTGTTTGTTAGGCATTAGTAAGAGTCACTCTGTTACTCATTAATACCATTGTGGTCGGATGTTGAGAGGGGCCTCGAGTGGTCCCTCTCAACATTCTATTAAGAGAATACTCCCAGAATGTGATGAATTTTTCAAAATTTTCATAATATCCCCATCACTAGGCAGCCGAGTTTTTTGTGGTTCCTGTGAAATGGTCAATCCACGAAATACCACATTAAATTCTCACTGACATCTAATAATCTCTCAGCGCTTTTGAAGACTGTAGCGAGGTATGTCAATGTTTTTAATGTATTTCATTGGTATTCCATTGGTGCCGTAGCAAAACATTTTCAGATCATTTTACTTAGAAACCAGTTATCCAATAACTGTGACGAATTTCAGTGCTACTGCAGTATCTCAGCAGTATAATGGTTCATAGGGTGAATTTTATAATGAGATCATAGTTTAATTCGAGTTATGGGGAACGATTTTGTTTGAGAGTGAAACGCATTCCTGGTTTTCGATAACGAGCGCGATCTCCAACCATTACAAAAATCGCTCAAAAGAAGTCACTTCACTAGGCTGTGAAAAAATGCAATCACTGAGGGAATCTTGAAACTTGACTCATGAAAATCCCAACTAATTGTAAGTAGTCCAATCGGGTATGAGGAAGACGAAGATTTCAAAGGCTCTGGGAAGTTCGTGGGTCAAGTATAACTCAAGCGCGCATTTTTGGGACAAATCGTCCTTTTCAAGTTTGCATCACAAACAGTCCACGGGCCGAGATTCTGAAGCTCGGTCAAGATGAATAAAAGCAGTGCGAGACACCACAAAGAATTTCAAAAGTTTCATCCACTCATGAGTCGTATCCACGAGAGTCATCTCATCTCGACCTCGTTAAATTCAGCCCAATGCAATTCTAATTCTGTACGTAACTCGCAGTTCGAAGCAATTGTATATCTCAAACTATCTCAAAGCGTCGCCATTGTCAATAACTCTGTAAAAAGATACGCTCGCACAGATAATTAAGCAGAAAAGCAGAAGACTTAGAGACGCAGAGAGAAAGCTCGCGGATGAGGTGGAAGGCTGCAAATGACGAGTATCGGCAGGTTCAGTAAATTGATTTACAACTTGGCGCTACGGCAAAGGGAAGACAAAGGTACCGATGCTCTATACCTGTACTCGACTTTCCGAGCTCAGTCTATATGTACAGTACACTGAACACAGTCCCAAGTAAGTGTAGGCTCTTCTATCGAGCCGCAATCAAATGGCTGGGAGGTCCTTTGAAGGAGCTTGCGAGCTTGCACTGAGCGTCGTCTTGCCGTCTGCTGCCTTCTAATTCAGCATGTGCAAATTCTCCGCTGGCACTCTGATGCACACCAGATGCGTCTATACCTCCTAAGACTTGAAACTGTGATATCAAGTGAACTCTCCATATATATTCTATAGACTTGGCCTGATTCATGGTTCATCCTTGGCGGTTTCGAGATCCTCGTTAGAGCGCGTTCCTCGGTAGCTTCCAGGATCTGTTTGACTGCGATGGCTGTGAAGCTTCCTGCACGAAACATTAATTGGTCTTGAACGGCTACAGGCTCTGGATTACGTGACACGCTCATGCTTGGGTATATGCTATGCGATGCTATTGATGGTGCGTCGATGTGTTACACGCTTTGGGATAACTAGAGTTTGCCGGGTACGCGTTAGATACGAGACCTGCTCACATACAGATGATGGAATTCATTTTGAAATTTGGTGATGAGGCTCATTTGTGTTTCATCGAATTTGAGTTGATGAGTGAAATGTTGCTGAGGCTGTGGGAATCTGTTATTTTGCTAGGTGCGGCAATGGATGCGGTTCACTCCAATGTTCAAGTTTTGTGGAAACTGAGCATGATTAATAATTGCGTTGGCCTTGGTATCGTACGACGTGCGATGGATGGGATATCCACTATGGAAAAAGCAACTGTCATGTAAAATAGACTAATCAGTCATCATGCTGAGAGTTTTGGATTCATCTTGGCTTTCTTAGAAATTACTCATATCTGAGAACAACGCAACCAAGAGGGTAAGGGCCGCGGGATGCTTTGGTTCCTTTCTTGCACGCCAACGTGCGCAGGTTACGCTGGACAGATTATTCATAAAATTACACCATTTTTCCTAGTGGAGATAGTAAAATCCGTGATCTATGCAGAACGTGTACCTTGCACTAGAGTATGGTCTATCATAGGATACATGGACTAACAATGATGACCCAATATTATATCCCTGATGCTCCTTAGCTACATATCTCATCCCTAGCTCTGGTCTACCCTATCTCAAGCGTCATATAGGCAGATTGATAGCTCAATTTTTAAGACACTTGACTGATGCAATTAATTTTGAAAATCATTCTGATTGCAATCATGTACTCCGATTTTCTAGAGAAAAATGAGAACTCAAAAACGGATCACTGATTAATCATCAATATCAGTGATTCAAGTCAAACTTTAGTGCAACGTACACTCTCTGCATACATCACAAATTTTACAATCGCCGCATGGGAGAATAGGGCAATATTATGAATTATTTGTCCAGTGCAACCTCCACGTGTTGACCTGCAGGTAATAGACCAAAGCATTCCCCGGCCCTTACCATCTTGATCAGGCTGTTCTCAGAAATGAGTAATTTCTGGGAAACCCAATATAACGAAAATCCAAAACTCTTAGCATGATAAGTCTACTTTTGTAGAACAGTTTGCTTCTTTTCCAGTGATTATCTCACCCATCACACATCTAACTAGGAGCAATGTTCTGAAAAGCATTACCTCACAAGGTCTATTGCGAGTATCTTAGACATGACGGATGTCTGAGACAAACTACTAGTGAACAAATTGAATATTTTTCAAAGATGAACAAAGAAATGTTTCCGTGGGATCTCGATAAATCCCATCATTTTCGAGTTAAACGGCAAAATTGTATGTTAAACAATTTTTCGTTTAAATTTCAACATTTGACCCCTTAATTGCCCGACACCGACCATGCCTAGGGTGCACACCTAGGCTACATTCACTTCAATGTATGCTTCATAAGCTTCCAAATAAGCGTAAGGTGGGCACACTGCGCTATCGCTACGAAACCTCTTGCAAATTAATTATTACAAAATTCATTACTCAGCTTCTATGCCCACCTTTGGTGAAAATGAATTGTCATTTCCCACACTTTCCATGGTATTTTGTACATCGCTGTACGCTGACGGTACAGCAAAAAGTCTTACGCGGACCGGACTAAATACAACCTCAGGCTACTTAGTCTCTTAATACACAGGTAGTCCTCCAGATAGTAATCGTCCTCCGGGTAGTCCTTCAGAAATTTTAGCTCAGCTGTGTAGAACATCAATGTGGATCAGCTAAAAGTCCTCTTTGGAAAAAATTGATCGAGGAAAGTTAAAGTCCGAAATGTCACGAAATGGGTAAGAATCGGCCAATGATATATCTTAATGAGAATTTCGATTGTCATTCAGTGTCAAAACTCACTATAGATACGTTGAATTTGATCACATGACAACTATGTACTAAATACTGTAGTAACTACGAAATGTTTGTTGAAATCTCGAACTTTTCTCATACATAAAAATGATGATTTAAAACACCGATAATAATTCTCGATCAGATCAAAGATCAATTCTAAACCCTCCCTAAGAGGTTTTAAGAAAATTTTCTCCATTAATATCATTATCATCATTAATCAATCATAATTCATTAATTTTGTACTAGAAAGAGACGATGTTTCACATTGCAAATTATTATGAAACTTGACATCATATTGATTACTGATCACTCATACCATTGAATGGTTAAATACTGATGTGACTAGAACATATTTTCTATTTCAAAGAGCTTTACCACAAAGTAATCAGCCATTCAATTTTCCCGACCAAAATGCTAAGTTTGATGGACAGCAAATTTCCGCCGGCTGATTAATTATTCAGTATATCGTACTCTCTCGTGCTCACTTGTTTCTGCCATTAATGAACAATTTGCGTCTTCCCTTTGCGCACGGTGACTTTTGGTTAATTAAAGCTTCATATTGGAGCGCTCTCAATAGATATTCCAAAAATGATTGACATTGAGTAAAAATTGCGTTATTAAGTATTTCGAGTTCAATGAGATTCAGCAATACTTTATGACTCGTTGAACAAATTTTTGATATAATCTGGCGAATTAGCAAAAGTCAGGTGTGAAAATCCACAGAAAATATTTGAAGAGCGGCTTAGATCAACAAACGTGTATGCAGGAAAAAATTTAATTATACTGGTAGATGCAAGATCCAATCCCATTTCACCGGTACCGAATTGGCAACAAAATGGGTCGGCTATGTCAACTCTGTTCGGTTTTGATGGATATTTCAGGCGAAGACACAAATAGAACGCGTTCTGCGAGGAGATAGAATGACCAATACGTGAATATTTTGAAAAGTACATGTCACGTGCCCATAGCAGCCTGAGCACTCAGAACATAACCATCGAATAATATCGATCACAAAGTGATGCGGACATGCACACAACGAATTCATTTTGGTGGACTAACACTGACCAGCCATGAAACATGAAACTATCCGACTGGAAAGTAAACTTTTGCATCTCTGGTGTTGCGAAACTTTTAACTTTGTCAACCTCGAGTATGGGAAATGACGAGAAAATTTCATCGTCGAGCCGCTATTGAAGTGAGTAGAACAGAAAATGCGTAACTATATGCGCTATGTTTTTGCAAACGAGAAGTAAAAAAAGGATAAGCGGTTCGGATACAGGGAGGGATTCAATGAAGTGGTGAAAATTGCATGCAAGTTTTGGAGGCTGTAGGAAGAGAACTCGCTGTTGTGATGACAGGGAGACACGATATTCATTTTTTCTCGCTTCAATCCTTGGAAACCCATTGTCACAGATGCCTATTTTCACGAAGTCACAGCTGATCCTACTCGAAATATTCTGCCATCTTTTGTATTCCCACAAATTGTTTGTGGGAATACAAAAGATGGCAGAATATTTCGAGCTAGGATTTTCATGAAAAGGCTGATTCCACCAAGAGCCTGCGACATATACAGAATTTGGAATGTTCCACACATTTTCCATCATAATTCGACGGGGAATTCAGTTTTCCTTTCCTCCTGGCAGTGTGGTAATGAGATATCATGATTTTCTGGACTTGGCAATAGTTTTTGGTTTTGAAATTTTTTTTGTGCAGGTCCCTTCGAATCTTCCTATAGACTGTAAGCTTTTTTTCCTTTCATTCATGATTCAAGGATTATTAAAGTGCATATCTCATGGGTGAGGGGATGTTTATTTGGAATTAATTTGACACGAATCCAGCATATTTTGATAGAAGTAGTGAACTTTGTCAGACTACCAAGACTCAATGAGTATGGGCAGGTATTGATCTAAACAAGAAAAAGAAACCATAAATCCCAACAAAGCAAAACCTGTCTTCGGGGATGTCGACAATGTTCAAAGATGAAACTCTAGAAAATCACGTTTCAATTGTATGCTTTTCTGAGTGAGCCATGAATTCTTATTCCATGGCGATGGAAAATTGACCACTGTACAAATATCTCAAGCCTCAGAAGTCTCTTACAGCACGTTGAAAGGATTCGCACTCGGAGAGAAAAATATGGCGTGAAAAGAAAAAGTTATCAATTTCTCTGCCGAGTGCTTTCGCAAAGTCAAACTCTACGAGATTTTCAGATTTTCCTTGGTAGCATCTCCTCATGGTCTTATTTTCTGTCACGCAGACGACGATGAGAGATGTCTTTGGGCGAGCAAAAGCCGCAGGGAAACTTCCAAGGCTTACCTTTGAAGCTATATATACAACTCGGCTGTCCTATAACCAGACTCCATATAGCCCTTTTTACAAACGCCGGCTCTGTCTGTTATGTGTAAGAGATGCAAACGTGCTTCTTATGACCTCGTGGATATTTTCCGTCCTCTCCAACGTCCCAGCTGAATTCAATTTTTCTCAAACTTCCGAGCTCTGACCACGAAATTTCCAAACGCTTTGTATCGTACTTCAAGCCACCCGGCATATGAGACTTTTTCATAAATTGCGTTGAACGACGGAGTCGATACTTTGTACGAGACCTTGTAGCGAGAGAAAAAGTTTGATACTCGTATATAGATTGAAAGCTTATCATTTCTGAGCTGCATAACCATTTTAGAAGCCTCTGACTCATCAAGAACATCTGCAAGCTGAACGAGTGGGAGTGAAAGAGGCAGTAACGCTAGCACTAAATAATGTTTGGACATTGGGATTGTGCTCAAGAAGTGAATAATTTGGGATACCAGCTCGTCCACTCCGAATATTTTAGTTCTAGAGAGAACAATTCCTTTCAGAATAGTATGGATCTTCCAAAGCTCTGTTTTATTCATCAAAGTGATGGAATCCATAATTGAATCCACCTCTTTTCCATCATGATACAGAGTACACGCCTTTGGCTATTGATCATTGATAGTATATTGGATATATGAAACAATATTGTTCCATCCTACATGACCGATGAATGTGGTAATTCGTGAAAACGAATACTGTGTTTGGTATCCATATTGTGCTAAAATTGAATTAATCTCTTTATCTTTCCAGAATTCGACACAATGCTTTATGGGTACACAAACAGCATATATGTTCTGGACCACACGCCAGAGTCGATGCCGGTACGTATTCTTGATTAATTGAGTTGCGAATCGGCTTTGCATGATTGCAATTCGAATCGTAGAACGTGATTATGGCGTATTGCTGGAACTTAAAATGTTATATTCATTGATTAATCCGTCGTCGGGAGCAGTTGATTTGAAATGACGAATTAATATATCTCATTAGAATGTCTCACGTAATAATTCAGAGAGAGTTTATAAATGAGTCCGCGAAAGTTCATAAATAACTTATGTGATTCATTTTAGTGATCTTGGAAAAATTATTGCCACTGATGAAACGTATATCAAATAGCGTTTCATAATTGAATCTAACAAGTTCATTGCGATGAAAAAATTCGCGATTGGATTCCGTGTGCAATGGGAACAAGTGGAAGGGTCCGAATTCGTCGAAATTTTATTACCATCTGAAACAGGGTTTGATCGATGGGCCCGACGTCGGTCTCATCGCAGTGATGGTGATAGCTATCCACAAGTGAAGAATGGCATCATTTAGGTCTCATCAGAAACCTATTACTGAAATATTTTCTGGAGCAAAGTGTCACGATCACAATTTGACAATCTTGGAAATCAGGGCTCAGATAATCACGACTAGAAGTCTTTTATTTTTTGCTAGTCATCCGATCTCTT
The DNA here is from genome assembly GCA_029851415.1 of Eretmocerus hayati. NCBI lineage: Eukaryota > Metazoa > Arthropoda > Insecta > Hymenoptera > Aphelinidae > Eretmocerus > Eretmocerus hayati. Next base: position 168,210,163 of record CM056741.1, read on the forward strand.
CTGATGTGGCGAGTGTCATCTATGGGAAGCTAGTATTCTATGGTTTATCAGAAATTGGATGTGGCAATTTTGAATAAAGAAGAGATGATATGATTGAACGTACCACTGTTAGTCAATTTGGTCAATTGATGTATCTGCCATGAGCAAGAGTAATTTTTTTCGTGCCTCTTCAGACAAAATATTTGAAATATTACCTTTGGAAACAAAATTCAGGATGGACTGGTCACATTAATTGATCAAAACCAGAAAAAATTCGGTATGTACACGAAAAGTGAAATCGCTGTATTTTGCATCCATCATTCATTCACAAAGTTATGGAAATCACGAAAAGGTACATCCTGAAAGCCGAGCAAAACATCCGTCCAGAGCTGCATGCGCACAATACAGGTTGAGAAAAAACTCCATCAAAAATATCCGTCGCAAAATGTTCAGCCGAATGACCTGATTAAATTCTCTACTATCACCATTGGTCATCAAAAACTGCGCCTATATTCGGATCACCAAAGAGAACATTTTCAACTTTCAACGTTTGATCGATCCTTTTAAGGGCGAATGCTCTCACCTAATGAAATTTCCTGTTCGATAATGGACGAAAACTTGATTTTGCCATCAATGCCCCATGGAAGAGAGCAAAAATGAAAAGAGAAAAAGTAATGCAGAACTCAACAAAAGTCTCATAAAAAGCGTATGATATGAGTAAGGGTAACACATGGTCGAAATTGCGTTTAATCAGAGATACTCCGTCGAGCGTAGGTCGCGACACCACTGGTTTCATCACCAATTAACGCTCTCTCTCTCTCTCCAGTTTGCCCTAAAATAGAGTTCATGATACGACTGGGCGTTCAAACCAAATTATGTAGGGCATTGGTCACAGCCTATGCAAATGTCGTAGGATACGTAAGGGAGACAGATGCAGATATAGTGAGGTAGTATATTGGTACGAGCCAACGAAATTAGTCGATAATAAGGTGTAATGTATGTTCTCTGTCGCAAAAGAGAGTCGTCGATGACGCGAGCATTTAGCTCAATGTCAATCTGTTTGAGATCGGTTCGTGTTCATTGATGTAGACACTCAAACCAGTTATCTGAGTTCTAACGGTAATCGGCGCTTGGGAAAATCGTCATCCATACAATTTATGTTTAATTGCATCATTCACCTTCAACAAGTCTCTCGATTCGTCAGATTTAGAATTACTTCCTGACTAATTTTTTACCTGTTCTGTGTATGCAATGCATTGGTACACTCTAAAAAGTTCTAACCATTCAATTATGAAGTTTTCAAATAATTTGTTTCTTCTTGGGACTTCAGAATCAAATTAACTGGATTTTATTTTTGGGAGAGGTTTTCGAAACTTTCAATTAAATTGGGTGAGATGGAATGAAAAACAATCATGGAAATACTAGTTTCATGAATAGATTGTATAAGATTATTCAATTCAGAAATGTCTTTTTGCAAAATTCCCAGAGATGGATCGCTCAGAATTAAATTAAAGGGTCAAAAAAATTAACTAGATAAACTAATAAAACTCACCCGAGTGTAGTATCAGTTTGTATAAAAAATTAAGTAGGATTTGACATTCATTGAAATAGAACGCACGCTTCACTGTGATAAGTATCACGAAACTAAATCCAAAATCCATGTATGGAATGTTGTTGTGAAAAGATAATGATTTCTAATAGCCAAATTAAGACTTTCCGTTCCATGACTATTACATGGGGGAAATCGACTGTACTCACTATTTTGAAGCATAAACCGACACGGTTCAGGTTGAGACAGATCCTCACAGTGTTAAGGACTGTTTCTTACTTGAGTCCAATTCTCCAGGTATCGATTGCCATGCCTAGCATCAACTCAAGTATGAGTCCATCCAGTGGCTAATTCGTGAAAGTTGAAGGAAAAATAATACTTTCCTAATTATAAAGGATCATGAGCTCGATCATGCGCCAGCATATTCTTGGACTGAAGTATCAACAAGATCATCTTTTACGGAGGAGAACGATCCAAATGCAATTTTGGTTACCAAATCTTCAGCAGTCAGGCCTCGAATTTTCGAGTGCTTTTGCAATTTTTCTAATTGTACGGTTTTTTGATAATTTCTGATGTACGGATATTTGTACCTCCATCGCACACAAATTACAAATTCTGAACTAACAACGATCCACTTTCATGAAGGGCGTGCGGTCTCAAAGATATTCCATCAACTATCTAGAATTTGGTTGAGAATGTCATCATAACAGACTGTGTACAGCGAATATGTACATGACTGTGTAGGTCTCGGAATTTCAATGGAGAACCTTGCGTAGGTGGCTTGACAGGTGCAAGGAGTGTATGAGCTGTTGTGACGTTGCAGAGAATGCCGATTTTGCTGAATGCGTGCAAGCGTAATGAATCACGATAATTAGTGCAGACTCTGACGATGTTCGCAAGTTCCTTTGTCAAGGTGGTGAACCACACTAGAATTGCTATTCCCACCCATTCAGCTCAAGAACTAGTTTAGTAAACTCAACAACTCATTTTATTTTCAAATTTTCAGTTCATCAGCGAATGAACTTTTCAAGTAATTGGTAATTTTTCCTGTTCGAAAGCAAAATTTCCATCCATGGCGCTGATGAAGCTGCTGATGAAGTATTTTGTACCGTTTTTGCAGCGTAACTCAAATTATCGATTTTATAGAGTTACTGATTACACTGGAATGAACCGTCTTCTTCACGTAATTATGTATACACAGCACAGCTCACTCATTTCCACTTTTACCCGATATAACGGTTAATGGACGTAGTCTCGTTTATTAGTCAAGCCTTATATGCTTGCATTTTATCGTCAAATGATTGCTTTCCGATTGGCGTCTGAATATTTGCTTCCTTTTACGATCCTTTCCGTTCCCGAGCCCCATTCCCTTCGCGCTCTAAATCACATTTCATCCTCCCTTTTTTTATCCTCTCCGTTCGTTTTTCCGATCTATTTTCCTCCCTCTCGCCTTTCGCACAGTTTTTTTTTCTCCAACTCTTTTCAGTCCTTTTCTGCACTCTAATTTTTCACCAAAATCACGTTAAACCCTAGTAGGTCAGCAATTTTGATCAAATTATTGAATGAACGCTCTCTGACCAAGGGTGGATAATCCTCTGAAAAAATGAGGCTAGAATAGAAACAATCCGAATTGGGTTCCATGTAAAGTTTTTGCAGTCGATTGCCAAGTAAAAAGAGGATCATGAGGATTTTCGACCATTCCAAATAAAACTTATGATCAAGACTACTTAGTTATTTCCAAAATCTTCAGAAAATCTTTTCGTCGACAAGAAACCGAAAAATTTGATTCGTCATCTGAATTTTCGGTTGAAACCCTTCAAAATTATATTTTCATACCTAAAAAATAAGCCAAAAAATAGGCCACTGAAACAATTCACGCTGCTGAAAGAGATTAGCAAAATCTGAGTATAATCGGAACTATTTACATTCTGATCGGAAATCATACATTACAGGTCAAATTCTTGCTGAGTTTCACAATAAACCAATCAATTCGTTGTCCGTGTGTATATGTATGGGTTTATATTGTTTTTTCTCGCCTCGCTTCCTCTTCTGAAGTTTGAGTGATCCACTTTTACCTTTTTAGATATTGTCGAGAACGGTCGAAAATTTTCCCAAGTGTCATATTTGATTTAAAAGGAGGGGATCAGGCCTTCGGATCACGGATTTGCCTGAAACTTTGGGAATACTCTTCTTCTAGAGAAGACAGAAGATATCCAAAACCGCACTTGACAACGCTCAAGCGTTTTTGAGCTACAGGCTAAAACATGTGCATTACAGTATATCTATATATACCATTTTTGGTGAATATGGGTATACTGTAATGTATGGGTCGTATGCTGTAGCTCAGAAACGCTTGAGCGTTGGCAAGCGCGGTTTTGCATATCTTCTTTCTGTGCCAAAAGAAGACTATTCCCAAAGTTCCAGGTGAATCCGTGATCCAAAAGCCTCGTTAGAGATTCTTTAAATGAAAATTGCTAAGTTTCGGTGGTATCATTTGAGAATATCTTCTTTCACCACAGTCTTACTGGGTGAAGGGTCACTAGAACTATGATTTTCTTGACATAATCTATCGATTGATTGATACCGAAATTTCACTTATTCAGTATAGACGTCAGTTTCTTGAAAAAAAATCAAAATTTTTCCCATAAGCTTCAGCTCAATCACCTGTATCAGAATTGGAGGTAGTTGTATCAGAATTTCGTCTCAATCAAACGATAGATATTGCGAATGAAACCAAGATAAGGTACTCCAAATCCCCAAAATAAGCTTCCTTAAAAAAAAGGACTCAGAATATGGGAAAATATTTCTCTCAACGTCTATTTTCCACCCGTATCTTCCTAAAGGATTGATTAACAAATTCGCAATGACGTAGAGAAATATTTTGCAAGCATTCTTGATTGATTAGTTGATATCGAATTCCAGTTGAATTTGAATAGAATGATTAAAATGACGTTTCGGTAAGAGTCTTCATTTTTCTGGAAAAAAACTACATTTTAATCATGGTTAACAAGTTTAACTAAAATTCGGTACTAACTAATCGATACCAAATGCTTAGATAATATCTCTTCACGCTATTGGCAAATTGGTTAATTATAGTTCCTTAGGAAGATGGGGAAGAAAAATTAATAACGAAAAAAATATTTCCCTTCATTTTGAGTTATTTTTTAAGGAAAGCTTATTAGAGAAATTTCAGGCGTCTGAACTCAAGTTTCTAAGCAATATATATCATTTGATTGAGACAAAATTTTGATACAGTTGGTTTGAGGACGATTAAAATGAGGTTTTTGGCGAAAATTTGGATATTCTAAGAAAATTGAGGTTTGCTGAGATCAAATCAAATTTTGGTATCAACCAATCGATAGATTGTATCAAAATCACCATAGTCTATATAACTTCAATACCCGTGAAACCATGATGGAGAAAGATATTTCACTTTTGAAATACGAGATTCAAGCAATTTTTGCTTAAAAAGCCCCTTCACTACATTAGATGAGACTGGGAGCAAAGAGATGCAGAATCACTGGCTCCACCTTTGAATGATTCTCTACAACTTTTAGAAAAGCAAAAGTTGGTTAAGTGAAGTGTAGAAGAGGTAGTGTGTCTGGAAAAAAATAACACACACACACACGGACAAAGGTTCTCATAGATGGGTATCTCATAGGTTTGGAATGCTTCCTGGAGAACAATCGTTACCTAAAATTGACGGATTTTGGCAAAAGCGACGAAATGGTCTAAGCACTTTTCAGATAAAAGGACTCTTGTTAAAGAGAACATGAAATTGAATGGAAAAATTAATCAAAAATTCACTGACACAAAAACAACCCTTTCTCTTTAGAGAAAGCAAAAACTTCTCCTCAACGATTTCCATAATTTCCTTCAAAATGAAATAAATGAACAGTAACACCAATCAACCAAACAACTTTGTGCATGGAAAAAAAGTTGAAGCCCCCACGTATGTAGTTATTGAGAAGAAAGATTTATGACGACAATATCGTAGAGCTGAGCACCTATAACTTGTTCCTGCATTGTAGTTCTCTGTTGTAATCAGAATTATCCGTCGCACGGCCGTTGATCACTTGCGGCTTTCAACTACACATAGATATCGATTTGAAAAATATCGTGGCCAGATTTATTGGTTTGTTCACCCACACAGTGGGGATAGCGCTTGAGAAAAATCTTTGCCTCTACTCTGGTTCTTCCAAACTTTTCCGATATGTCTTTTCCTCAACTCCTCTTTCGTTCATTTCTTCAAACTCTGAAAGTTAATCATATTCACAAGGCTTGCTAAATTCTTGATTATTATCCGAAATTAAGTATATTGTGATTCAATTTGCATCAACTTGGAATTTTTTCCACGAATACCTATTCCTCTGGCATCGGTTGTTGGAAACCCACCTAAGACAGCAGGATCTGCAAAATAAACTCAAATGCGGGTAATGCATTGATGGAGAAAAAAAAACATTTTGAAAGATGCTTCAACCAGAGTCGACTCCAGAAAACCACTCATTTTCAGTAAATCACGGCTCTATAACCCTTCTCCAATATCGTAGAGTTCATAATCTTCTAGAGTGATTTATCTATTTTCAAGTGATACTTTCTCCAATACGAATTGTGGTCAAACTATTGGAGAGGGCAACTCTTAAATCCCGCCGCTCATCACGGCACGAACTCTCGAAAGTCAATATGACTCGAACGACTTTTTTCCAATGAAATCCACGAAGCCCCTCAAGAGTATTCCTCCTCCAATATCTATAGACCTGTCGACTTCGAGGGAGCTCTCGAACGAGGCGATTGCCACACGTGGGAAAAGTTGTCACGCTCTAGTTCAATTTGCTCACTTTCTTCGAACAAAAATGTGCGGGCTGAAGGAAACATGGGTTTCGATCAAATTTTCGTAGAGAAAAAACTGTGGTCGCCGCAGGTGCTGAATGAGAATGAGGTTCTATTCATTTCCAAAAGAAAACGAAATAGTGTCCATGAATCGATTATTTTTCATGTATTTTTTTTTTTTTTTTATTTTATATTCTAGTAGAGTTACTTCTAGAAGGAAACAATACTAACGGTCATATTCCATTCATAGTACAAAATTATAGGACATGACGTGTATTGAATCGTTAGAGGGCTCGAGATTTTTTCCATCAGGATAAAGCTATGGTCGTTACGACAGAGTCAACAGAACATGAATGTGCGAGTTGAATGAGCTGTGTTGGATTATAACGAGTATTCTGCACATACGGGCAAGTTATTGGTCGGGGTCACGTTTTTCTAGCAATTTTGGTGGAAAATATACCCCCCCCCCCCACTTTACTTTTTCCAAAAGTGTAACTTGGCGAGTATGGTCATCCTTTCCCCCTATCACTTCATCTGGGAGCAAAAATTGAATTTCAACTCTTAAGGGTCATGAGATCAGAGGGAAACATGTCGAGTAACTATTTAGCAAAATTTAAACATGAAAAAACGGGAAGAGAATCAAAAATATTAATTTCAACTCTTGAGAGACGTGAGATCAAGAAAAAGATGTCGAGTAATTGTTTTGCAAAATCTGAACGTGAAACGCATGGAAAAGGATTGATTACATTACAATTTGACTTTCTCGGTAATTTTGACTCAACTTGAGTTTCTTACCATCTCCTTCATCTACGAAATGTAATGGGAATAATAATTCGTTCAGACCATTGAGAAGAAGAAGAAACCAGGAAATTCAATTTAGCATTGATCGGTTTAGTTGAAAAATCAGTAGAGATGGTGAGTAACTCAAGCTGAGTCAAAATTACCGAGAAAGTCAAATCGTAATGTAATCGATCCTTTTCCATGCGTTTCACGTTCAGATTTTGCAAAACAATTACTCGACATACTTTTCTTGATCTCGCGACTCTCAAGAGTTGAAATGAATATTTTTGATTCTCTTCCCATTTTTTTCATGTTTAAATTTTGCTAAATAGTTACTTGACATGTTTCCCTCTGATCTCACGACCCTCAAGAGTTGAAATTCAATTTTTGCTCCCAGATGAAGTAATAGGGGGAAAGGACGGCCATACTCGCCAAGTTAGACTTTTGGAAAAAGTAAAGTGGGGGGGGGGGGATTTCAACACTTGGCTATGGTAATGACTGAATATTCTCAAATAGAAAAACATGCTGTGAATAGTAGCATGTAGGAAAACACAGAAAACTTCTATGTATCTCATCCATAAAAATCATTCTCCTAATTAACACTAGTGTTCTTCATTCCAAGATGAACATTTTTTGATCATGAGCGAAGAAAAATCTGGAGAAGATCAACTTTGTATTTTTGATAGCAAGACTCTTGGAATTAGTTTATAGAATTGACTCGATCAAAGATTTCTAACTCCACTTGTGATGGTGCTTGCAAGAGGAAGTTTTTGGACCACGAGGAACTTCTAGATTGTGGAAATTCCCCACATGATGAACCACATTCACTCTTCAGCAAGAGAGGATGCTAACTATCAAAGTGAATAACTAATAAAATAACTATTTGATAAATGAAACATAGAATTATGACACTACATCTGTTGTCCAACATTTTCAAGAACCAAAAACTGAAACAAATTCCATGTAGCACATTTGTAATTCGTAACACATCAAGAAGTTGGAGCAATCCATGCGAACTCTTCCTGAGGGAAATTAAGGTTCAATAGCAATATGTCATATGTGTTTAGATTTCTGATGAAATGAGCCTCAAGATACTTCCAGATAAATGTTTGGATCCAGTTTGTTTAGTGATTGACTTCTCAACCAATCAGTTTTTCAATTTCAACTCATCACTTCTTACCAAGAGCGTACATGTGCCTTTCTTTCTCCATAATACTCTTGACGAAACAGATGAACCCTGTACAACTTTCTAATCCTATTCAGAAATTAACCTATGCCATCACGCTCACAAAGTATATGGCAAGATTCGAAATAATTACAATAAAATCCGCCTCTATTAGCACCCCTAGAATTTGGGCTGCTCCCAATTACGGGCGCTTTCTCGTGAAACCGAATTTTATTATATTGGCTGAAATGGTATTCTTACCCTATGATTCGGGCACTTCTCAAATCTGGGCATCAGCCCAATATAGGTGGTTTCTGAGATCTCGAATATATGATTTCACGTATTAATTGAACTTGTGAATTGTGGGCACCTACTTCATTTGCCAAAATGAACCAAGTACGCATCAAATCATGCCGACGAGTAGGCTGTCGAAAACTTATTCAAAATGCGGAACGAGTTCGAAAGTGACGTTTCCTGATCGACACGAGCAAACATCTTAATTTCTTGACTTCTACGTCAATTTGGCGCTATAGATAGACTCTTATCCCATCAACCAAATGTACATGAAAAAAATTCAAGCACCAACTTGGAAATAGCTTCAAGAACACTTCTTGAATATTCAAACAGAAATTTTTTACAGTGCAATTCACTCACCAAAAGGTTGCAATGGACCAATTATTGATGTAATGTAATTTCTCCACATCCTCAGTTTCCATGAGCTTGGATCAATATTAGCTTATCACTAATCATTCACACTGATCGAGTCACCAATTCTGGCATTATGTGGTAGATTATGAGTTATTTTCATTAAGGAAGAATATTTTCAAGTATCCCTGGAGACCTTTCTAAAATTTGGGCATCTGTCTAAAATGGTCGGGTCAAAGTGGAACCGAAGGTGCCCGAGTTGGACAGATTCTGTATAAATTTATCGTAGTAATCAGAGGAATATCTTCCAGATTATGAGAAGTAGAATAGATTTTCAGTTGTGATGTATTCAGACCCTATATTTTTATGTGATCCATCGAGAACCACCTAGTGGAATGGTGTTTGGAAAACAAACGCATTGCAACTCGATGGATTGCATTTATCCAACGGCCCGAGGGGTGGTATAGCGGATCAATAATCGTAAAATAACGATAAAACAGACGGCACAGGAATGAATGTCCGTGTAAAGTAAAATGGACATTCACTTCATCACTTTTGCCATTGATACTATGACGTTAGACATATCAAACGTAGTGTGAACCATTTGCTGAATTGCAAAAATTTATTCGTATTTTATGAAGGAAGATGATTTGTATTCTCTCTTCCGCAAGCAGGGTAGAAGTTAATCCGAAAATTAGGTCAAAATCGTATATCACGATTCAATTGACATCGAGAAATACGCGGATTATTCCTCCAAGCTCTAATTATGATTTTCCCGAAAATTTCACTTCGATAGGCTTTCGATAATTGGATTGCTTCCAAATGAGGTGACACAATTTCACATCCAATTATACTAAAAAGTTCACGATAATCAGAGTGCGAATCAAAATTTCTCATTATTCTTCCCTCCAGATTCACAAATTTTTTCAATGTAAAGCATATTTTTGAGGATTGGAATCAAGTTAAAATAGTTCCGGTAAAAAATACAAGATGCGCATGACTTGTAATTTCATTGAAGTAGAAATTTGATTCGTTTTACTTTCGAAATGCACTAGTGTAAGATTCAACAAGTTGTCACTCGTTGGAGATTCCAACAACACTCAGCAACCTACATTAGTGTAGTAGTAGGGTACGATTCCATACAGAATTTGGTGTATGAAGGTGGAAATTTGTAATTTTCACGTATGATGACCCCCTGATCACAATCATCGAGAGAATTGTCTGAAAACGATGGTGTAAAGCCGAAAACACGGCACAAAAATTGTCATCATTAAATTACCTTGAACAATTGTAAAAAATGTTTTGTGACACATTGTCCATAAAAGTAATATCTTTGCACGGGTTTCCGGATTCACTTTCACTGAATTCGTGAAGAAATAGTACATTTCGATACAAGGGCGTAAGACGTTTTATTCGCGTCTGAGTGATGGGTTTCCGGCCCGAGCCACAGGCGAGGGTCGGATTTATCACGAGAATGCGAATAACAGGTTTCCTCAGATAGTTAGAACCATCATCATTACCGGGATAGGAATAGGTCCAATGGAATTTAGTGATGAATTCAAGTGAAAACTGCGAACAGCGAAAAAAACAAAATTTAAAAGTCCATCTCAGTGACGAATTTTCAATCTCTCGTTGCTCAGCGCTTTTATAAAGTTACTCAACTCACAATAGCTCAGATCACTCTTCGAAACTCTGATACGGAAGGGTGATTTGGAGTAATAACGTTGTTCGAGTAATTTTATCATGGGAGACAGGAATAATTTATTCAAAATTCAAAATTGGAAAATTCAAGGTTTTAAAAGCTTTGGGAGTCTTTTCCGAGATATACTATAGGTTTTAGGATGTACACTACCGCTCAAAAGTTTAATCTCTGACTTCAGAAGTCACCTACGGTACTCGCAACCACTTTCTGATGGTCAAAACATTGAACACTAGAGTCAAAATCTTGACGAATGGCAACATCAGCGTGTCAAGAATTTTCCGATGCTCATTTTTCCCCTTCAAGGTGGTCAACTACTGAGAGCAAACTCTCTCTCTCTCTTGCGCCAGTATAATTCAACATAATTCCACAGAGTCCAATAAATGTCCTGATTTTGTGCAGATTTTTCCACGAATCATCGAAAATAGTGACCGTCCAGAGTATACTGCACACCAGAAAGTAGTGTAGCTCACATGGTCAGGTCTTTTTCAATCTCAGCTTTTACCATGTGATTTTGGTGATGTACAACGAATAGACTACACAAGTACCTCAGGGATGAAACAGTGGAGAAATATGTAATACTCGTTGCAATATGTTCCATAAAGGGTAACAACCCTTGTAATGTGCGTTCTGTCTGAGTTAGCATTGTATACTGACCATGCGGTAATTCAATGGTGTTGATTGAATTTATAGTCTGATGAGGTCAACTAAACGAGTTGGTGAAACGTTGCTAATATATCCATCTGCAGGAATCAGGTTATAAATATCTTTTGCATGGCCCTCTTGGTCCTCTTGGATCGATGCGAATTCCAAAATTATTGATCAAAAGTCAATGGGTTAAGACCACCCAGTAAATGATTGTTTAACCGCCACAGCTTGATATTTAGGAGCTATAGGTGGTCGGAATGAACGCTCGCGTAGCTCATTTTGAAGATCTTTCTTCACACTTCCCAGTGTTTTATTGCAGTTCCTGTTTTATTTCAACAGATTTGATCTGTTCCACCTAGAAAATTCTATGTTATCACAATCTTCTGTAAATTCTTCATCATATGCATTTTTTACAGGAATTTTTGGATCGAAATAAAAGTCATGACACCTTGACGTAAGACTCGAGATTTCTCGATAATTATTCTAGATTATTTTTGGTCGAGAGAGTTGTTGGATTTTGAAGAAAGATGTGTCTTGGAAAATGGTCTCATTACAAGAATATGATAAAAAACCTCATACGTAGAGGAATATGGGGACCAGCATTGGTTCCTTTCGTGAACTCTGGTCAAGAAATTTGAAGAAATCAAGGTAATTTGGCCATGAATATGATATTCACGACCTTTCAGAAATATGTGCTCTTTCAGACCAGGAACGACCTAAAACAGATATCAAAGATGAAACTCAAGCTCTGGAGTAGTTCTTCAACATGGCATGAGTTTTATTTTGATCCGCTGATTTCCGTGATAAACACAAGTGACCAAGGACTCATGTAAGATCGTAAAGTCATCAAAATTCACTTGTTGGTACAGTTTGAAGCTGCAGAGCTGGAGCAAAAAAAAACAGTAATACATCTGAAAGTATATGGAGAGAACGTAAAAATGAACTGACACTCCGTCCATCTAGCTCCGAAACATAAAGCTGTGGAGGTTGAACAAATAATGACCAGGCAATCTTAAGCTTTTGATTGGTAATTCCGAAGGTGCTATGTTATGTGAACCTATTCTACTCAGAATGCGCCAAAAAATTAGAAAAACATTTTTCCCAGCAAAATCATGTTTTGCAATTGCGTCAAGGAATTTGTTGATGACATTCTTGGGCTCGTGTTCCCGATTTTCTACTATCGATAACGGTGTTCAGTCAGTCAACGTGCATAGGAATAAGAACCATTATCCCTATCACACCGAATTCATTACAAAACCATGCTCAGATTCTACAGGAGATCTAGTCAAATTTCACTTCATCTCATTCGAGCTCATTTATAGTTAATTATTCCAATCCAGAAACGAAGAATAACGACATATATCTCATCAACCATTCTCTCACACTCGAGTAAAAATCGATATTCTGGATCTGATTACTTTATTGAATGGGTACAACCTGATCCAGACATAATGATTCATAGCTCACCCAAGAAGAGAAAAATTGAATGAAATTCGGCTTATGAAACCTTATCACCATCGATCATGAAATATCCAGGCTTCAAGCAAAAAGGGCACTGGAAGGATGGTGAAATTCTCCAATATCAAACAAAGAGTAGAGGTACGCGTAGCTCGGTTGATATTGATTCTGTCCGCGAGCTTTGCTCTCTCGGTATGTCGGAATCGATTTAGCTCCACTCTAGCACCCCTCCCTTTGCAGTCAGCTTCAAATACGCATTCTGCAAAATCGCAGATCTCGAGTCGCTCAATCCATATCGAGGCCACACTATCCATCAAAAGGCACAACTACACATTCCGACTATATCGTCAAATGCTCACCCTATCTAACCAACACCCCCATAACCGTCTCGCTGAGAGCGCGCGAAACTTGAAAACAGCCTGACACAACTTCATACTAACGGGACCCATATCTTCTGCACAAAAAGAATCGTCGAAAACTGTCTTTCACATGCATCGCAAGATACGGACACACAAAACGAGAGATGCATCATGTGTTATGACATTGCATCCCAAACGAGCATGAAAGACGTAAGCGCACAGTGGATAGATGTGTGCCGAACAGAAGCTCGTTTCCCCCTATTCTCACATAAAATGTCGCACGATATAGAGGTGAGGAGTAAGCCGTTCAGTAGCTATTGTGATGATGTGGCTCATATCGTGTTGAGGATATCTCTGTATAGATGTCCATTTCGATGGGCTGTGCGTGACGCAAGCTGTAGAGTGAGGACCGTGAGAGATATGTGCTTCCAGAGCATATTCTGTGCATATGATCGAGCAGCAATCCAGTCGGATTCTCTCTCGTATGTATGCCCCCAGGGCGAGATCGAGTGCGTGGTCTGGTTTTGCATGAATAGCAGCTGGCAGTCCGTCATACATATACACTGCATTTTGCTGAAGGGAGAAAAATGCAGAGCTCGTTATCGGGAACGATAGTTTTTATCGGGCCTCTATAACATTCAGAGTAGGATCTATTTTACCTAGAGCCGTTAGGTTTTAGGGTTCGCGGTCATTTATGTAGGGTTACATGAGGATATTGGAGATTGAGTTTTGGATTGTGGGTGCTTGGATGTACCTCTGAGCTTTTCTAAGATGTATAAAAGAGCTTTGACTAAAACTTGGTTTGAGTGCATTGATCGTATTGAAATCTCTGAGCTTTGAAACTGGGATCAACTGGACTTCCATGCTGTGTTTCTACTACTAGGATGAAGAGGAGTGAGCTATGTCGGAGCTAAGTCAAGTTTCATCTTAGTTTGTGTTGAATAGCCTCAAGAAGCTCGATCGAGATTCGGTCTTCTAGGATTTTGTTGTACAGGCATTTCCATGAAACTTTTAGCATTTGTAAGAAGCTTCCGACTGATATTCTGCAAACACTTCGTTTGAGTTGGTCTTCCACATGCAAGGAAGTTCATTGAATCACGATTTGAATCAGGATTGTAAGGATTAATTTTGATTGCAAGGTCCTCTCCATGCAATTTCATTGGATTTCAACTTCATGGGGTCTCATGGGATCCCATAGGACTTCGTGGGACCTTGCCCTGGGAAAATTTCCAATCTCATTTTTCACGAAATTTGGCATTGGAGACGTGTAGCATATAAATTTTGACCACAATCGACCAAATTCAACCATCTTTGGAAGGAAAATGATCAAAATTTGTGTGCTGCATGTCTTGGATGCCATACCGTCAAATTGGGTAACTTTGGTACACCCTCAAAAAAGCTTGTCTCGCGTTCCAGGAGCAACAAATAGGATTCCATAGTATCAGAGTTGATAACAGAATTTGATTGGAGTGCTGTAAAATTAACTGAGTTGCTCTCGGAGCGTTGTACAGGACTTTTGAAGGTGTACCAAAGTTACCCAATGTGACGGTATTCTTCAAGTGTCAAGATTAAAAATTTCTCCAGGGCCAGGTCCCACGGAAGTCTCAAGAGACCCCATGGGACCCCATGGGGTCCCACGGATTTATTTTCAGCAGGATATCGAGGAAAAATTTTTCAACCGCTTGTCAAAGTCCCAAAAAAATTTTAAATATCTTTCACGTTGGGCAAGCGACAACGTTTTGATGATCTGAAACCAAATCGGAGCCTCAACCTTCTTTTACACATAGTTTTGAAAGTGATCTGTACAAAGTTTCTTCTACAGAGTACATATACCTACTTTCATTATATTATTCAAATCAAATAGCCTTATAAATGGTTAGGGATCGCATATTACTCAATCCAATTTCATGAATGAAGAAAGAAAACCAGTATTGACTTACAGGCTATATGCGTTAAATGGAAAAAACTAGCTCACACGTCAAAGCAAAGAACGATCATTTGATACAAAGCTGAACGACGCTTGCATAAATGAATCGAATGCTCTGATATCGTGACACCGTTGAATACACCCACTATGCATCAGACAGCAATAATGAGTCCGGTCACGTTCAAGGATAAAGAGGCCAAGCACGCGTATCATAATACCATAATCGAACTCATTCACTCACCGGACACCCTACTCTATGTAGCTAACTCATTTTTATTGAGTACATTGAGTAGAATATGGAGTGATGTTAGTAGTATTAGTATTCTCATACGGTGAGTGATTTTTTCAATTGCCGACCATGCACATATAAAAACCTGACAATTGTTGTGGATCTTGACGCATCTTAATCTGCTGAGTATTTCATCACATACATAGAACATCATCGATTTCAATGAAATTCGAATATCTCATTTGCAATGCATCCAAAATACGCTGCAGAAAGTATATTTGCAGAATGCTCTCTCGTGTCGTAGCGATTGCTCTAACATTGAGAACTACAATCCCTTTCTCCGTGATCATTTTATATCAAATTACTGATCGAGATAATTTCACCAGACAACAAAATTTGAGGTCTGGAATATCCATCTCAGAAGAATATGATTTTTCATCACTCTAACCTAAAAATGCCGCTTTCAAATGGGATTTTAGGATTTTCATGGTCAAAAATCACCATTGTCCTGTGCTTGCTCATTCCACACGCGGAGGACTCATTCCCCTCGTTTTGCTCGGGGAATGAGATGTCCTAGTTCCCGAAATGAGCGTACATGCCCAGGGCAATAATGCACTATACTCATGTATTTTTTGACGTAGAAACCGAATTCGTACTCAGTTTCACCCCTACACGTCAGGATTCTCGTCAAATCGCAAAAATTGATATTCCAGAAAACATTGCAATTAATCAAAGAGGCAGTACCATATTTGGTCAAAATGCATATCAAGGTAAAATTTTCTACGTATTTTGACCCGTTGAACACGATCCCATTGCTTTACAAAGTAACCGTGAGCCGTATAAGTCAATTAGTCCTCTCAGCATCTGCTAAAATGTCCGATTTCTCAATAAATTTTCAAAGAATCGTACAACGAGCTCGGATGGACCTATTTGAACGTAAGTTTGAGGTCGCTTTTTGGATACCTTCATTTCCCATCGAGGAAAGACGATTACCAGAGTTTAGGACAAATCCTGGATTCACAAAGTTGAACCTTTCCTTGTAAGCTCATTGTCTGAAATGCTTCGAAATTTCAAAGAGATTCGTCGTAACGCTTTTGAAATTTCAAGGGACAAAATACGAGAAATGAAGGGTCTTTTTGCGAAAGATAAAAAGCCTAATCAAAATGCTGTATCAACCAATCTATTCAGAACGATCGGGGAATAGTTGAAAAAGAACATTGGGAAATGTATAATGTGAGTCTTGGATGCTAGAGTGTTTGGACAGCCACGGTGTAGAAATGACGTAGAATTTTGGTTATTCCCTTACCAGGAGAGGTCATCACATCCGGATCACCGATTCGGCTGAAACTCTGGGAATAGTCTTCTCTTAGTGCCAAAAGATGAAACCCAAGATTACAAACCTTAACGCTTGAGCATTTCCGAGCTACACCCAAAAACATTAGCATTGTCCATATGGGCCCATGTTAAAAATTAAACATATAGGTATACCTGCCATGCTAATGTCCGTGGCTGTAGCTCGGAAACGCTTGAGCGTTATGGTCTATGATTTTGGGTTTCATCTTTTGGTGGTGGAAGATCATTCCCAAAGTTTCAGCCAAATCCGTGATCCGGATATGATGACCTCTCCTGGTTAGATGTCGGGTAGGGAGTACTGTGAGTATGAAGCTGGGAATGAAATGTACTCATCACTCATCAATTTGGAACAATCATTCAAAGTTTGATGAAGATTGGTCTAGAGATTCAGGAGAGATTGCGTCACAATGAGAAGCTAGGCGAGACACAGACACTTATATAAATGGATACCCACAATGTGTAGTTCAAAATAATTCACGGGAAGCACTGTTAATTGGAAATGGGATATGTACGAGCACCAAAGAGAAATCCGAAAAATTCCCTACCCAAGATTCCCGCACCAATACAATTCTTCCTCTCTGAGAAAACAAAGTCCAAAGAATCGGGAAGAACTCCTGTTGAAAAATATAATCTAAGTATTGAAATACCCATATGAGACTAAGCGAGACTTTCAAATATTGAATTTTGACGTACCTAGACATTTTTTTCCTCCAGAAAAGCCCTCGCAGTATCAAGTTCATTAAAATGAGCACAAATATTTTTAAAATGATGCAATCATTGTATCTATATTTGCATTGAATTTTTAATGATATAACCCGTTTATCACGGAAATCCAGTGGAATTATGCAAGAATAGATGCAATAGAATTTGATAACCAACCAGGAAATTTTCAAATCCACGTTGCTTCTTCTTTCATCGTGGGGGAAATATCTCGGGAAATATTCATTCACCGACGATGAAAATACAGATCCAGCTTTGCAAATTTGACGATAGCTCATTTACATCATCTCGTGAACACGTAATTCATCATGAAAGGCTGCACAAGTTGGTGGAATATAAGGGATAGGGAACTGTTGAACTTTTCCTTTTCTCTTTGTATTTTCACGCGCGTGAGTGCTCCCGACTTTCCTCGTTAAAAGAATAATGCCCGTTGTAGTAACGACTTTCTAGAGCAGCAAGCTCAACACGAAAGCTCGACTGTTGGAACGCGTGCGTCAAAGGAAGGCAAAAGGAAATTTATTTTAAATATAAGAAGCTCCAGGAGGAATGAAAGCCGGAGGACTTATTCTTGTGACTCCGGTAAAGAGATTTCAGGATGAAAATTCTCGTTCCTTGTGATCCGATCCAATTCCTTCTTTCATTTTGTGTTTTTTCGAGGAAAAGTAGAAAGCCTGGCTTTCAATCGGTAACCAATCTAAGGTGCTGTGAGTGCAACTTTGAGAATGAAAAAAATCTTCAATAACATTTTCTTTTGAACAGTAACGAGAGCAGAAAGAGCTTTTCTCACCTGAGACCATACTTACTACTACAGTGACTCTTTTTTCTCAGACTTTTCTACTTCCATTGTTATTCTTGGGTGTAAGTTGTTCTTGAATTCACTCAATTTGTATGGAATTCGCGTGAACGAGCTCTTGAAACGTGTATCGCTTACATCGATACAAAGTCAGAATACAATGAAACCCAAAGACCTTTGAGATCAGATTACGTAATCCAAAGTGAATGCCCACGTGCTAGAGTTGAAGGGAATCGAGACAAGAGGAAAACTCGAGTGGTTGAACGTAATATCAGAAGTTGGATGTATATCAACCTTCTGTGGAATTGTTTTAGAAAAGTATTTCACACCTTTTTCCCCTTTGTGAGAACGATTCCCCAATCATGATATTCAATTTTGACCGAATAAAAAACTCTTGATTTTTAAAGTTTGTTGAACACTGTTTCGACGTTCTTTTACAATATTGAGCACCAGAAACTATGCGTTTCAAAAACTATGAAAATCCCGCTCCGAGTCGGGGATTCATAGAAACCCGACTATAACTTTCCGGGAGTGGCAATGGAATCTTATCAATTAGGGAACCGTCTAGTGAAAATCATCTTTAGGTCGTATTTTAGCGTTTCAAGTTGTACTAGGCCAGTACAACTTGATGAGTTCATACTCATGGCCAGTACTAGGTTAATCAAACAATGGTTCCTTATCGAGATATGCAAAGTAAGCTTTCTACAAGATCGTAGGATATTTTCGAGTAAAATAGTGAGATTTTATAAATTTTCGTCATTAGAACTCCGTGCCGATTTGACGCGTACTTGATTTATAAACTTGCACATGCATCTCTATTTTTGAAATTATGATATTGAAATTGATCGACTTAGTGGATCATGAATTATTCAAGAATCTTCCTGAAGAATCGGAGTATTCTATAAATAAGAATGTAAAATGAGATCTTGCTCCAATTGCACTCATAAATAAATATGAGTAATGAGTTCCTAGCATCAACACATATTTAATATATATGAAATGAAACATAGTCTGCAATATATATATCACGAATTAATGAATGGTAATAGCGTTGCGCATGATGTTGAATGAGATCTTGTTATTTTGACAACATGATTAATACTCAATTCTTTCTGTTTCCTATTTCGATATTGTATAAGAAAGGTGATGGAGACACTGACACTGAGAAAGTAAATAACCATCTTGATAAAATTCTTGAGGTGTTTGTTGAACAGCTTTTCTTACAGGTAAATTTTATATGACAATCACCATCTTATACATATTTTCCACTTCATTGTCAGTGTCTTTTTTGGAAGTAAGGTCGTAGCGAGATAAGACATGTTTAAGAGAAATCCGTGAAAGTTAGATCAGACTAGGGAAAAAATTTTGCGATACGCAGCTGATCTTTGGAAGAATTCTTGATTAGAGACTACTTCAGATATGCAATAGAGTAACATACTGAGATCATTTCTAATAGCGGAATTACTATTACTATACCTAACTACGTTTTTGTGTGAATTCAGATTTCATTGTTCGATCAATTTATTAATGGCAAGTTCCATCATACAACCAATTTCAAACCAATGTTATTTTACGAGACACCCGAATTTGAGTGCAATTCGAAAAGAATATTCCATCATAATTTCGACCTTAGAGATGTTTTTGTCGAGAGAAAAATCCGCCTGGATCCAGGATCGAACTAAGAATCTTCTTTTTGACAAGATGAATCGATCCTATATCATTTTTCCTCGATAAATAACATGTATTTTCATCTAAAACATTTCGTCGATTGAAATTACGATCGATTATTCCATTTCGAATTGCCCTCAGATTCGGTTGTCTCGTGGAATAACATTAGTTCGGAATTGGCCATATAATGAAACTTATAAATCCTCGTTTCTTTGAAAATGAAATGGAATTCTTCGTTCCCTTGAAAATTGAGATCGGGACTTGGATTTTTCAAGCATGTACATCGCCTTTTCAATGAGATAGATATTTCACCATTTTATAAAACCCATCCTCACTGAGGTTGTAATCTTACTTCTTAACGTAGTACTAGCGGTCCTCGAATCACTGGACAGAAAATTACGAGATCCGTCACAGTGGTAGATTAGGATTTCAATCCGCCTCAGTTGAAATTTTAAAAGCCTCAGTTGAAATTTTCAAGCATGTACATCGCCTTTTCAATGGGACAGATATTTCACCATTTTATAAAACCCATCCTCACTGAGGTTGTAATCTTACTTCTTAACGTAGTACTAGCGGTCCTCGAATTACTGGACAGAAATTTACGAGATTCGTCACAGTGGTAGATTTCAAACCACCTCAGTTGAAATTTTAAAAGCCTTCAAAGTCTGAGAAAAAAATATCTGTGCACAGATTTTCCCGGATTTTGATGGGAGTAAGTCCACTACGGGGAGGATGTACAAAAACACATAAACGATTTAGAGCCTACAAACGGAAATCTAAGCTTTTGTGGCACTCATTTCTGCGGTTTCGGTGTTAGTTCGTCATCTGCTATCTGAGTTACTAATATACCCGTAGGGGCCCCTGGTGGGAATGTCAAACATTTTTCAACCAGAAATTGGGCATTTCTAATGCTCACCAGAAATTTTATGCCCAGTTCTCACGACGAGAACACGGACATCTATGAAATGGTATTCAAGCCAGTTTTTGGGCATTGAACATTTTTAGGACATTCTATGGACATTTTCTGGAGTACTTTCACCGGAATTTCAGGATTTCATCTGTACACGGTGTTCCTGAAGCGCTCGAAAGTTTTGCAAAAATGACGAAAAAAACTGGATACACTATCATGCGGGGAAAAAATGTTGAAACCCCATATGATCACGTGTATTTTGGTTAGCCTTGATAATGACTCGACGGGCGAAGATATAGCCAGTTGCTGATTCAACGTTTCTGGGCGGGTTACAGGGAAAGAAACATGTATTTTCATAGGAAGCTTTCCGTAGAATTAGCTGGTCGAACTCATTTTTTGATATCTAGAATCGTATTTAAGATGCGGAGGAAGTGGCGCGAGAACTGTCAGTAGAACTCGATCTGGCAGCAACGCTTGTGCTCATGAGTGCATTCGGCAATCTAGATAACGGGCTGATTCATTATTTCTCAACGTATTTTTTCATGTCGAATCGAATTTTGAGGTCTGTTTCAATCCTACTTGCTAAGTTACCATTTGAACTGCGGAAAACTACAACGATTTTCCAAGAACCACCACAATTTCGCAGAACAAAAGTTGAAGAAGTAGGCTTGAGGTACAATCTAGGTACGTTTTCAGATTATTTCACCTTTGTGATCATATTCAGCAGACTAAACAAACTCGAGCGAACTCAATTCTCTGCGGAGTTGTCCTGTCTCATTGCAAAAATACCTCCTTGATCGATAGACTGGAAAACTTGGCTGAGAATCGAAAAAGTGATGGTTCTTAGGAAATCGTGGTAGTTTTCCGCAGTTCAAATGGTAACCTAGCAAGTAGGATTGAAACAGACCTCAAATTTGGATTCTACATGGAGATATATGTCAAGAATTAATGAATCAGCCCGTTATTTAGACCTCCATACCTTGTTGCCGAATGCACTCATAAGCCCAAGCGTTGCTGCCAGATCGTATTCTACTGACAGTTCTCGCGCCACTTCCTCCGCATCTTAAATACGATTCTAGATATCAAAAAATGAGTTCGACCAGCTAATTCTACGGAAAATTTCCTATGAAAATACATGTTTCTTCTCTTGTAACCCGCCCAAAAACGTTGAATCAGCAACTGGATATATCTTCGCCCGTCGAGTCATTATCAAGGCTAACCAAAATACACGTGATCATATGGGTTTTCCACATTCTTTCCCCGCATATTAATGTCGAAGCAGATCCGATTCCGTCCGAAACGGATTCTTATACGGGGAAACGAGAGGCAGATGATAGCGTATCCACTTTTTTTCATCATTTTTGCAAAACTTTCGAGCGCTTCAGGAACACCGTGTGTACAAAGAGATCGCATACGTGCTACTTATAAGTTCAAGTTAAAAAATAAAAAATCAAACGAACGTGGGACTAAATGATTTTCTTGAACGGATGTAATATTTCTATCCAAGAAAATCGGGACTTGATAATGATATTGGAGAAAAATTTATTTATGAAAATTGGTGGCTGGCAGGGATCGAACCTTTCTTTTTAAGATATTTATTTTCGTATGTTTGTTATACATAGGGTGGGTACAAGGAGAAAATAAAACTACTAAAAAAGGCCTATATCTATCTGTCATGTTAAATGGAGTATGTCCTGTGGCGGGCCTCTCACTCCTTATAGTTGTGCGAATGACCGACATTCTAAAATATTGGTATAGATTTCTCCGGGGCCTCCTGCGTAGAAGTCCGTGCTTCTAACCATTACCCTATAACAGTAATTGGTAGGACGACGTTGTTTTATCTACTTGGGCTGTGGCCTCAGAACAAACATTTTAGATATTGTTGATACAACATTTTTACATGCAAAATATATAAACCATATAAAAACACAGAATGTGATTCACAGTAGCTCTCGATCATAAAGTATGTGCATATCTGGGTATGCGACACATGAAGAAGTGGAGTCACAGTATTGGCATTGGTTAGTTGTAAAGAAAATAGAAACAATAAGGAGTTAAAGTATATTGTTTTTGTGGAGAGTGCATCAAAAGTAGATTATAAGAGTCAGTTGATACTGTCAGGTGTAAGGGACTTATCAAACTTTGATGTCATTTGCTGTGATAGAACTTCAAAGTTTGATCTTGGAAGAAACAAATGCAATTCAAAAATTAAAAGATAAATCCTTGGTCATTTCTGCCGATAAGCTTTTTACTATGGGGATGGAATACCGTGAGATGGGGTAACTTTGCCACAGGGGGGGGGTAACTTTGCCACACCGCCGGGAAAAGATTTCAGAGGCTGCTGTAGGTGAGGTAGGGAATCTCATCGCTCTAGTAACAATTCCCTCCAGTAGGGACATGCGTGAGCTATGTTTTGCGCCCGCGGAAGGCAGCTCTAGATGCCTCAGAGTTGTTTATAACCTATTTTTGTACCGCAGTGAGAGACAAGCAAAAAAATCTGGTCCCAAAAAATTAACCCAGTACGAGCACTTGGCGTCGAATGACAGGTAAATGCTGCATATTCTCATTGACTCAAGCCGTTAACTTGATGATTCAGTTGTTATAAAGCACAATTTTTCCATGGTACAAATTTTACGCCGAGAAGAAAAAAAAGCTCTTTTTTTTTGCTATGGTGGGGTAACTTTGCCACACTTTCCTACTGCAGCTTAAGGCGATGCGGTCACCGTGCACCGTGACCATGGACCTTGAAAATACACCTTACATAAAAAATTTGATGATTCAAAGTCTGAGACGAGTTGTCGAATACTTGTTATTGTCCAACTTGTATTCCTCAATACGTCGCTTAGCCCAAATCATAAGAGAATCGGAGAAAAGTGGGAATAACTCGGCCACGGGAACCTTCTAACCTATGATATACGCACATTTTCATTCCCAACTTTTTCCGATTCTATTGCAATTTAGGCTCAACGAAGAGCGAACAAATCTAAGTTAGATGATAACAAATATTTGTGCGCTCGTCGTTTAGCCCAAATCGCAAAAAAATCGGAGAAAGTTGGGAATGATTTCGAGCTTGCATGGTGACCGCATCGCCTTAAGAGCTCACGTCTACAGTTATTTTGTTCAACTTCTCTCACGTAATTTCCCATTTTATCATACTTTCATTCTTCCAATCCAATTTTCACCCATCTGCTCTTACAGATGACCAGAAACTATGCAAGGCAGAAGGGTAGAGGGAATTACAAGAATTATTCATATGGCAAGCTTCAGAAGTGCCTTAAGCAAATAGGATGTGGCAATAACTCTCTTACCGCGAAGCAGCCAAGGAATTTAAGATACCAGTGAAAACTTTATTCACTTATCTCTTCATTGAACGAAACAATTCCGTCTAGATGGATTTTATTTAGATTAAAAATCGCCAATGACTGCTTTGCGTTAGGCTCTCTTGAAAATACTCGTGCAGCATCGATAACTTATACAGAGCGTTAAATGCGGGGAAATTTCTCTTGGAACGCAGAAAATTCATAATAATTATCAAGAACTCAATTAAAGAGATACATTGACTTTCATTTTTCAATCTTAAATCCTAGCTGAACGTGCAAGTACTTGAGGCATAAGTCGAGCATCATCTTTCGACACTCTTCCGTGGAATTTTGAAAAACCAAACTTATATAAACAGCTTTGATACTACTTCAAATCAATCATTTGACTTGTTCAATGCTGCACAAAGCTTGGGATGTCAAGAAAAACGTTCTCAATGGGAGCAACATCTATTAGAGCTCATGAGATACAAGATACGCTCGTATTTTCACAAGAATTCTAGTCGTGATACTGAAATTCCAGTGGAGATACTGGAGTGTGGCAAAGTTACCCCACCCCAGGTTTTGTGAAAAGTGTTTTGCTTCTCAAGACCGTATCTTCAAACAGGATTCTCAAATCGAGTTCTACCTTACGCCAATCGAAAGCTAAGATTCTAAGCATTCGATTGGCTACTGATACGGGTAGGTTTTGCCGTAATCTCTCCGAGCTATACGGAAAACAATGCCAAAAAAAAGTCGAAAGTGTGGCAAAGTTACCCCACTTGACGGTACCGAAATTGCACAAAAATTTGCTTCAAGTTATTGAAGGTAATGACTGTTCGAAGAATTATTCGCTATAAAATGCGCAGAAAAATGCCTCAAGAATGTTCTTCTTCTCCGATTTTCAACAACAGTTACGGCGGGCATTTCATGGCCAGAAACTGTCGCAATACCAGTGAGGTTAGGTGAATTTTGTCACATTCACACACTCATCGCCGTAAACTGCCTGCGTTCTTGGCCAATTTCACTTTAACATTTTTTGCCCGTAAGAACTGGCGATAAAATGTTTGGATGAACATTTTTGATGGTGTACATTTCCACCAGGGGGAGGAGGGCGGAAACTAGCTAATCGAAGATCTAATGTGCACTTGGACTTATCAGTACCTACCGCTAGTACTACCTAAATCGTTATTGTCTTGGGGACCATCCAGAATGCATTGATGAATTATTGGAATTCAACAACTCGTCTTGAATGAATCTTGACAGAGGATTATGCAGGCGATACTGTACTTTAGTAATAACTTATCCCTTCTGAACTACACAAAAAGATCTGCGTGATGAGGCGTCCAACCGGTTAGTGTTTCCTAGAATATCTCAACAAATGCAAAACATATTCTGATAATAGCATTATACTTGGTCTAAAGTATAAGCTCTGTCATGAATTATTAGTATGCACAATATGTTTTAAGCACCTCAAGTTCGACAAGAATATACGAGCAGCTTTGAACTTGGATCGTTCAGCTTGTTTAATAATCCAATCGATTCTACACAGATGTAACTTCACCAATAGCAAATTCAGAGAACCATCCACCTAGAACAGAAACTCACATAAGTTTTAATAGTGCAATCCTCCGAGTTATCAAAGTTAGTTTCGATCGAGGACTCATAATTCTCATCGAGAATGCGCTTGAGCAATGTGGTGTGGTCAGATGGTGCGGAAAATCAGAGATGTCGCAGAGAGAGTACTGTAATAACTTGCTCAGCCACGTGGAAAGATAGTTTGATCGTCTATATCTGAGATCAGGAATTTCTCTGAATTATCTGGTTAGGTTTCTTGTAATTCCACATGGAGGAGATGGAAGAGACATCATATTCATGTCAGAGTAATGACTCAGATCCGTCTTCTGATGGCAAGTTTTCCAAGAAACCAAATCGTTTTCGTGTATCTCAAATTCGAGTCTCAG
Organism: Eretmocerus hayati; assembly: GCA_029851415.1. Taxonomy (NCBI): domain Eukaryota; kingdom Metazoa; phylum Arthropoda; class Insecta; order Hymenoptera; family Aphelinidae; genus Eretmocerus; species Eretmocerus hayati. The sequence continues at coordinate 168,236,135 of CM056741.1, forward strand.
AATTAGACCGTTTCAAAAAAAATAATCTAAACTAGTCTAGACACCCAGTAACAGTCTAGACTAGTCTTATAAATAGTACGGACATTTTCGAGTTTGTGTTCGACAATCGAAACGGAATCTTACTCTCATTCCACTTCTGACGGATGCCAAATCACGCCCGGCACATTAAATTTCGTAATACTTCCTAGTCAATCACCATTCGACATCAATGATTAAAGGTGACAGAATTATGCACTCTTGAATTTGGACCCGTACGAACATTTAATTGTTTTTTTTTCTACATTCTGAATGAGTTTGAGAAACTATAGTCCGAGACGAAGCATTTTTCTTTCAACTTCTAATTTTGGTCAAGCAACATTTTGCCGGAAATTCGAACATCGTTGGTATTCTATGCCTAGAAAGGACAGGCGTGAAAGAAAATTCTGAAAAAGTCACCACTAATCATTTTCCAAATTCTCTGATAGCAATTTATAGTTCACGGTCAGCCCGTGATGAGCAGCTTCCGACCTTTCTTTTTTCATTGCAGCGATCAGTGCCGTCGAGTGAGATATACTTTGCTTGTATTTAAAATCAATGTGAGCCCATCGGATAAAAGTTAATTGGGCTAATGACGAGACTGAGAATAGCGTGTAGGTACTGTTTTGAAATAAACGAAGGGAAAGATTTCGATACCTCGATTTGACCGTCAAAAGTTATTTCGGGCCACCGTGCTACCGGTAATTGTAGTGAAATTTTTATCATGAAATTTCACGTGAACGTATGGGTTCATTGATAGAAATTTCACTAAAATTATCGGCGCCGTAAGCGTTTGCCATCACCAACGCCTATCGACTTTTGAGAAGAAAAATTTGGGGCGATTTTTGTAGTGTAAAGCGTTTGCTACTCAAAGAATTCCTGGAAAATTTGATCTATTGCGATTTCACTTGAGTCCAGTGAGATTCGCACTGCCCAATTCTGCTTTTTCAGGGATGCTCAAATTTAGATACTTATCAAAGCCCAAAATCGATCATTATATCTAGGGTTATCATCCGAAGTCAAAAAAATTCTTGTATTTCATTTTCAATGCCTTTTCTCCACTTTGACCTTCGTCCTAACCTCACCAATCTTCTGTCTACAGGATATGGACATGCTGCAGCTGTTTGCCTCACCAGCAGGTCGTGCCCTAATCGGGGCCACCCGGGAGCAGCAGCAGCAGCGTGCCAATAATCGGGGATCCACATCGACATCTTCGCTTTCCCGCGAGGCTGCTTCAAACACAAGTCGAGGTAGCACTAGTTCAGCAGCCAGTAGCAGTAATTCTGCCTGCATGGGTACAATTTCCAAACCAGCTAAAGCTCGAACGAGGCGGGCAACTTCGTCTACAACAGCTTTGGCTGGTAAAAAACACTGCAGGAGGTTGGCAATGAGTGCACCAAATTCACCCCAACAGAGAAGGTCCAGTGCTGAGTTGTATCAAGAAGCAGTTGAAATACTTGGTCTCACGTGTACTCTAAGCGACAGCTGTCGGTGCTTGGATTGCCAGGTTAGAAAATTTTTGGCCAATTGAATTTTCGTATCTGTTTCTTGGAGCCGAAGCCAAGTTTTCTATTTCGATAAGTTTTGGTGTTGGGTATCTATAGATGTAACCTACTTTTCGAAGGTCCTGCGGGAAATCAAGGCTCGAGAGTCGATGACAAGCTGAAAAGCGTCGTCGCGCGTGAAATACTTTTCTGGCAGTGAGTTTCAGTTGACGTGGGTGTTCCTGTCGAAACTGTCAATTGTTATATCTTGGCCCACTGTTTTCAAATCATGGCGAATGATGTTCATGACAGTAGAACCTTTTGATACTCATCCTGACATGTATGTGATTCTGAACAAAAAGAAAAACAGATTTTTCGATTCAACGAATGCAAAATTCACTCAAACTTCTGGACTTACAATCAATAACCCTGTACCCACACAATTTGCACATTCATTCAATGTTAGGATGTGGAATAATCATTTCAATCATAAGGAGCTTACCCTGAAGTTTGATGGTGGTAGTCGCAATACCACAAAATTTACATCTGTGCTGGTGATGAAATTCCGTCTCAGATATATCAAGCTTGAATATCCTTATGACCAAAACCAAAAAATTGATTTCTCTCGACCCAAGCTGGTCTCAATCAGAAATTTTTAACCTCTGCAATAGAAACAATGAAGCAGTCACAATTTCGGATACTTTCTGATCGATAAATAACTTACCAGGAGAGGGGACCAGGAGAGGTTATAATTGAACACTCTTGAAATTATGTTTCATTGGTATCAAGTTCAATCAACTGTTTTGGATCAAAGTAAATCTCTTGATTTTTGGACATCCAATTGAGTGCTGTATCATTTTTCTCCATCTACCATACCTCGCCATATCTCCATACCTTGCATAAATACCATCCCGACTAAAAGTTGATCTTCAGGAAATTTAAACACCGAATCATGATAAGTGTAATCACATGCATTTGAAATCCACCAATTCTCACTATTCTGGCAGTATTACCCACATACTTCTTAGATTCGATTGCCCTCACCGCAGAAGATTTTATCTCTACTTGTCGCACCTTCCACACCTATATACATAGCCCGAAAGAGCTTTTGATTCTTGAGACTCACCTCGAAGCTTGTGCGCCTCATTGCTCCACTACCGTAGAGTTTTACCCACTACTACATATACTACTACTACTAGAAGGATAGATCCGCTTTTGTTGAGAAGACTCGTGCCGAAGAGGAGTTTGCTTCGTATATAGTGCGATGAAGCGTGAGAAACTGAAAACTCGGAAAACTCTCGGAAGCCTTTTCTTCTTTTTTTTTCTTCTTCTTTTTCGTTTATGTGCATTCGAGATTTTCCATGAACCTTGAATTGAAGTGTGCGTATGTAAGTACACCTGATGCGTAAAGCAATAACCAAGTTCCGAATCTATGGTTCACCTGTGCGCATCTCGGTGGTTCTATTGAATATGCAATTTTGGAATTATGTAACGATATTCAGTGAACCGTGCGAGTAGTTATGAAAGATAATATTTACCTTCCATTAACTCCTTCGAATACATATATATTTCCTTGCAAGATAGGTAAGTGCTGGTGGTGCATTAGCTTTTTGGGAAGCTATATTAGGGCTTGACGTGATTTCTTCACTTATATATACGCATCTTGAAACTTAGTTTTCGAACGAGTAACGCCACCACGAGTTTCTCAATTATACCTTACTCTTTAGTATCGTATGATATGGCTATAAGTAAGTGTTCCGTGGTTACCCATCCGGAATGATAAACTTTGTAGGTTATTATGATCACTCATACATGAGTGAAAAGTTTGAGGATAACTTTGGGTTACGATGAGACTCAAGTAGATGATGGATATCGTATACTTGCGAATATATAGTGGCCAATTTTAACTGCAGCTTCATCTCTCTTGATAATGGAATAGCTGTTCCAGCTCTTTGTTGCCGAGGCTTTTGATAAAAAAGTTCTTAAAAGTTGATTCATTGTCGAGTAGGTGCACCAATTAAGGACTTCGAAAGTTTCGTACATCTTTTGACTCTGGCTCATCTCAATATTCTTAACGTTGATGAATTTTTCTTAAAATTCATCTTAAAACCTTGAAAGTGAGTTGAGAAAATGAATGGAATTGATTTAACGATATTTAAATTTGAAATAATCGTTTCCTTCCTGAACAAGAGGGAGGTCTCAAGCCGGGAAATCGAAGACATTGAGAACCTTTCTTGAGCGTCATCGTACGCTCAAGAAAGGTGCTCACTGGAATCGATATTATGAGATTATAAATTCGCATTATTAAGAAGCATTATTATTAAGCTTTTATACTCACTCGCTTATGTGACAAACTTTTAATCTCCAGCGCATGCGCAGAAATTTGAAATTTCGAAATCATTTTTGTTGAAAATCTGAGAAAGTTTCCTCTAAAATGACGACTTTTTGAGTTGAATTTCGTTAGTTCAAATAGAACATCCAATAATTTTCAACACCCAGTACAAGAAACAGCTTGAAGCGAACTGTCGTAACCAGTTCAGCCGTTGCCTCGATGTCTTGATGTTTGCGCTCAATTCAAGTTTCATTATTTTGACTCTGCAACTCAGGTTTTAGTTGATGGAATTGAGCTCGCCAAAGGATCATTTTCGAGTAAACCTTCACAGCTTTTCGAAAAAGTGGTGTCGAAACTCAATTTTCCACGCATGGGTAGAAAATCGGAGTTTTTTCATCACTAGAGATCAGAAACCACCCGAAAAACAACTATAACCCCAAAAAAGCAGATAGAAAAAAATTTTTCGTGAACTCATTGCACGGAAATAGTATATTTCCGTACTGAGCGCGATAGCCCATTTTGGGCACTAGGACAGTTTGTCTGTCGAGCGGAGCGAGACAGATATGTCCTCCAGTGCCCTAAATGGGCATGCAGGCGAGGTGCGGATATATTTTTTCATTACGAGAACCCTAAAATCCTATTCAAACGTGGCATTTTTAGGTTAGAGTAATGAAATAGTACATTTCGATACAAGGGTGGAAAAACAGGTTTTACACCCGTGTATCGAACTGCGTTTTTTGACAAACTGTGCGAGAAAGTGAAAAATTAGTGCGAAAAAGACACTATTCCGCACATCGTGTCGAAAAATATATTTTTGTAAAATTAAATAAAATATGTAGATTTTTATAAATGATACGGGTATTCAATTCCCACACAGGATCACCCATACATAACCAAGATGAGAAGAGAATTAGAGTTCAAAGTGGATTTCAATCGATTTTCTTTCTGCTAAACTCTTAGGTGCGCCGAATCGCGTCCCTCTATCCAACATTGTTCGTGAGCTATAACAATTTCAGTGAAAAAACTCACAAAAATTTCGCTAAAACAACTTCAATACATAATTTTGCTAACTACACCCGGGCCCGAAAAATTTTTAAAAGCTTTTTTTGTTGTGAATGGTGATATTTTGACCTTTAGGATCGAGGAATTTGACTTAGAATAAAATCTGAGGCCAACTTTTTTTGGTCTATCGTTCTTTCGTGGAACTACTCACATGAACAACTTTAGAATATTTTAGTACCTAAATTATCCCAAAGAAATTCACTCTTTCCTAGTGCCAGGTGGCAGAAAATATTCTCGAACCAAGCGTTAGTCATCGAAATTCAACCTCACTAGACTTTTCCGACATCCTAAACGGATTCCCAATAAATCGAATTCCATCCGCAGTCAGCACGAAACGCGATAACCGCATTCTCACAATCGATAATCAGATTCAATTCGACTATCCATCTCGTCTGATCATTCGTATTCACGATTTAAATCAGCGTTTCAAACTTTTCACACGACCAAGCTTTAACTTTTCATTCTCAACTAATTTGAAAAAAACTCTAATTAGCTTATCTTAACTGATAATCTTAATTTTCTTCGGACATCAATATCAATGTAAGAATAAGAAGAAAAGTGAAATGGAAAATAAATCTGATTGTTCTCATCTGATTTTTACAGAGCAGTTATTTCGACTACGAGGAGGAATGCGATTGCGAGACGAGGCCAGAACTAGCTGCAGGGACGCCAGTTTTATTGGATCACGCACTGACACATCCAATGGCCTGTTCGATTCAGTAGCGATTTTCCAACAAAATGCCTGCCTCTCTTCTTGTACGTCACGCAAAAAAACGTCAATCGTATTCGAGGAGTACGTCTTTGGATGTACATATATACTTTTATCGTTTTTCCCAAGATGGTAGGATGGATAGGGAAGAAGAAGAAGTATTGCAAACTTTTCTCTCTCTCTTTTAAAATTCAGTACGAATACGCTCAAGAAAGTTTTCTTCAAAGTGAGCGAGAGAGAGAATGAAAAATGTAATGGAATACATGCTAAGAGGATATCCTTAATTAAAACTGGCTTAATACGAAATTATTCTTCCCTCAACTGGTTTCCTCGGAAAATGTAAAAGGTGTGTCAGACTTTCAACGAAAGTACATTTTTCTTCGTCGACGAAGACTTTCTATGTTCCGTGAAATGTAAGAACTAATTATCCTTTGATCTCTCAACCCTGGCTTTATATTCTGATTTCTGAAGTTCTCTTTGATTTATCTTTAGGATTCAAATTTTCCAATTTAAGGTATGCTGGTGTACCGAGTTACCTTTTATTTGTGAATAGATAGTACATTGTTTACGAGTGAATAGTAAAAAAAAATCTGGTTAGATATTATCAAACGTGTAACCCATGTTTATTGTGTGTTTCTAAATCAACTGGGTAAAAAAAATAACGTTGCCCGAATAATTTTGATTGTGCATTTTTTTAGCCAGTAAAAATTGATAAAAAGATGCCTTGTCAAACGCTTCTTAATTTTTTAAAATCAAGAATAAAGCTAACTCTTTATTGACTGATTCGACTGTATATTCCATATATACAGCCAGAATTAATCCAAATGAAAGTGTAATATAGAATATATGAATATGTAAATTCTATTTGCAGACAACGCAACAGTTTTGATGTATATTATTATACTATAAAGAATGATAATATCATTCAACGTGTTTCTACTCAAACTCGAATCTCAACTGTTGTAATATGAAAGTTTAAGCGATATCGTTCGGTGAAGAATGCAAGAATTGAACAAACAAATTTCTGAATTTTATTGCGTATAGTGATTGCATCCATCTAGAATTTCACGAAGATGTGAAACCATAAGAATTAAAACTAATTAGAATGATGTAATGTGTAGTGAATGAGATGCTATAAAATGAATTATACAAATAACAGTTTTCAAATGATAGCTTGAATGTGAATAAAAGGCCTAAGAGCTTAATTTTTGTGTACGATTACTATATTCACAGAATCACAATAGCGACGATTTCCCGAATTGCGATAAATCCTTCATTTTGCATGATTCATACTATTTCATCGGATGTTTGAGGCAATTTGGCATGATTTTCGTTTCAACTCATATCTTTCGGTTACTTTGCATGTAAACTATATAACACTTTTGGCGAAATTCTCTATAACAGTTCCATTTGTGATATGAATATCTGATTGTTCTTATTATTTTATCCGACAGAATGAAAAATTCTTGATTGAACATCAATCAGTATACGTTCCTAACGGATTCCGTGAGCTTAAACTCCTTTCTCAAGAATTATAATGAACATGACAATCTTTTTTGCTAAGGTAATCTAGAGAAGGACACGAAGTCTGGTTCCTACATTTACATGGAAAATTGATCAAGGAATCCACGAAGTCGTGTAAATAAGGTTGCCAAAACATACTAACCCATCTTCATGCCATGGACCCAAATGAGTACAATTTATTCCCATATCTCCTTCACACCAGGCGATTATCAGTAATTTCCATGGGGGAATAACAATAAAAATAGTCATGATTCAGATTCAATTTTGGGCATTCTAACTTTGATGAGTGTGGTTTCTATGGCTAGTTTTGTGCAAACGATGAATTAGCTTAGAAATAAATTCTGAGCTAATTTTGGATTAGCTCAAAAATCAATTCTTAGCTAATCCAAAATTAAAAGTAAGAAAATACATTCGCAGAGAGTAAATTTTCTTTGAGCATCTTTGAGGTAGTCATAATTTTTTGAGCGATAGAAATGTTTCAGAACAAATAAAAATATACCCAAAGCCCTAACCTTTTCTTCTGGGTAGTTTCCTGATGAAATATCAACCAAGCGTCAGACAGCATTCATTGAATGAGGGAAGATACTGCTTTTGGAGCAGTAAAACTGTGCAGCATCTAAACTCTCATTCTTTATTTGCAGATCCCTTCTACTTTCCATTTAATGTGGAACATCCGTTTCTTCTAAGTAACGTTCACGACAGCAAACCCAGAGTTCAAATTCACTAAACTAGACTAGGTTCGATGGATTGAAAAAGCTTCTAGTGACAAATCTCTAAAATATGTAACAAGTAATGGAAGCATCTTTCAACAACTGCTCACATGATTCATATATCTTCATATGCTAGATAGAATCGTGATTTCGTGTTATATAAGCGTATTATCGCGATAACTTAGACGGTTATGTCAGTTCCCAACACACCCCTCTGTGTGGCTCTGTAGGCCACGGAAATCAACGTAACACTTTCATCTCGTAGATTTCGTCCAATGCAGTAATACTACTTTGAAAAAAATTGCTACAATATATGCAGGTGACTATTTAGTGTGTTGAAAGGGTATCCACGGAACTAACACAAAACCTTATGACACGCCTAAAATTACTTGGGTAGGGGTCACATCACGCATATAGGACTTGAAACCGATGAGAAATAGTTAGTTCTATACCATACTTTGATGGAAGAATGCCAACATAGTTATTTCCTTCACTACAACAAGTCTGGAAGCAGAAGATTACCACTTTCACAAGTGACAATCATGCTCGGAACTGACATTTCGACCCTTAATCTTCGAAAATGAAAAAGAGGAGTGGACTAATCGATCTGGAAACCTATCCCTAATTGTATTTCAATATAATACGCTTAGAAAATTCTGGGTGGAGTGAGTATGCAAGGCCATAACACGTTCCGAGTACGAAATCGCAATAATATTGATGTAAATGAAGGATAACAGACTGTTCATTTTCCGATTTTAAGAGGCTATTGGAATTAATTGCTGATGTTTCTACAAAATATGAGGTAACACTCAGTGAACTCTGAGGGAAACCTCTGAGGGAACTCTGGTATATCTCTGCACATTTATTATTCGTTAATACCGGAAAGCTTTCTCAACCTAAAATAATGGGTAATGAGGGGTTTCAATTCCTATCCACGGCTTTTTATAGCTGATATACAATCGAAACTTTTTTATAAACTATTTGAACCTTTCTACGTTTTTTCTAGTTATCAAAAATTGCACCTTAAATTTGAACTTCACTCAGGCTGACCTGAGTGGTCTAAACATCACGATAACAGATTTTCTCTCAGTTTTTGTCTGTATAATATGGATGCACCTCTTTACACTGTAATCTAAGGATGAGAGAGAATTATTCGTACTATCACATTTATACGTGAAAACATGAATACCTCTCAATTTTACGGAAAGAATTCGATTCATTCAAAACCATGTTATGAACATTGATGTTCACCGATGGTTACATGCCAGATTCCCATTTTAATAACATTTTCAATTTTCTCCCAAAAGACTTACTATGTTCCAATACTTCGATAAACATTTCAATTACGAGCAATGTGTTTGGTTTGTAAGGCAATGTTAGTTATTCTGGACGTGCATTTGAGTTGAATCATTTTCCATAACAAGTACAGTATTCACAACCATTGGCACCGAAGAACAAGTCTTTGAATAACCTGATTCAGGAAAATGTAGGGATAGGCATACCAGTTAATTCCGCACAAAATATCTCCACTGCGGTGTTCTGTACGTGTCAATCAATCCCGTCAGTGATGTATGACATTGACAAAGTATCTGATAAATAAGCTTACCATTTGCATCGGAGATTATGAACTCATGATCAAATGACGAAAATCACTGACTCGTCGGACATAATATTTTTGTCCGATTCTCCTCGTACTGTGTTGGGCCACGAGCAAGTATCAATGCAGTGATCTTCCACTTTTCATATAAAATCAGACTTATTTTGATGAGATCCCCTAACTTTATTTCCTCGGGGCTACAGTACCTTCCATAAATGATGGATCATGTAAGGTTTCACTAAAACAGTAGATTTCAGAACAATCCGATGTACCATTTTTATTAGATTCCTTTATAAGCCATACGGAGTAATATATTGTCCGTCTTGGTATGGTAGATATTCTGAGCAGTCGGTATAGCAGGCAGCATTGGTCATGTTACCGCTCTCCGCCGTATTATCATGAAATGATAAAGGATGAAGTGATAACACTCAACTGATACAAGGGTTAGTCAATCGTCCGATAGCTGGATAATGATAACCCTCTGTATTTGCATGTTTTATGTACGTCACGAGGAGATGTGCAGTCTAAGGTAGAATTAAAATGTGAAAAAGCTTTCTCAGAATCTTGAAGAAAGAAATCAATGAAAATGAAACTCCAAATCCTAAACTCTGAGGGGGTCAACTATTCAATCAAAAGTAGTAAAAGTCACAACTCTTAAGATCCTCGTATATTTCATTTTCAAAATTTTAGAAAGCATGCTCTCTCCGTGTCCATCGATGAGAAATCACTGAATTTCAGTTCATTCCAGATCGCCTTCGATTAATGTATGCAATGCATATGCACGTCGTAAGCCAATAGGATTTTCAGCATGAGAGCTATCTTCCGGAGCCAATATCGATCGACCGGCCGATAGGATTCACAATGGGGTTCAGGTCTATGGGGCTGAGAGTTTCAGGCCCGATAGAATCGCGATGGGGCAGGAGCTATCGGTCAAAGGCTTTCCAGTCCCATAGCTGTCGAGCTGGGCCGCTGGATTTGATGGAATTAAAAGTTTTTACTACCATACGCTGATGTCTATCCACCTAAGTCGATAGGGTTCGCCATGCATGAGGACCATTTTACATATTTCCACAAACAGTAGCTCTGACCCAACTCTTGGCCCGATAGATATTGGCCTGGAATTTTTATGGAATGAGGCGTTTTCCAGAGTTAACATTGCTAAATCAGGAGCAATTGAGGTGAGTGTGCCCAACATGCTCCCCTCACCCAGTTCCTCACCATATGTTGGTCTCAAGAATGAACAATCCGAAACTTGACTGCACATTTCTTTTGTGGCCATTCCGTCCAAAAATGAAAATTGAGTGATTTGACCATTTCCCGATAATTCCTGGGTTTTCCTGAAGATTTGAAGTGAGTTTTGAATTTCTCGCGTTCACACCTACGGGAATTGGGTTCAGTAAAACCGGTTTCAAACATTTTTGGCTCGATCAATGTCCACGTGCCACATTTTCCTTAGAGTTGCAAAACTCGAATCTGGAACGATTATATTATGTAACAGATGCCGGAGATCAGTTGTAATTTGGGGCTGGAACCACTTCACCCTCAATTCCATTTCTCGAAGTCGCGTGTAGCATGCTTTCTCTCCACTCAGGAATAGATCATCGGTGCAAAATATGATAGATGTAACAATCTAGGCTGATGTAAAAGCTCTAAATATGGTTGCTCAGGGATAAAAGAATTTCATATATTTTATTACCAATTTTCACTATTCTAAAAGGTGAATGCGAAGATGGTCGCGAGAGTACAAATCCCTCTAAAGCTGTAAAAGAAGAGGGCCCCATAGATGACCAAAGCATTTCAAGTCTCTCAGCCTGCCAATCTCAGCCTGAAAGAAGCTCTCAATTCTTCCTCTTAGATCGGACAAGGACAGAAACTATACATATATTAGGGCTGGAACGCCTCAGGTAGATAGTCACCTGCTTTGACACCAGTTAACATGTTCACTGCGAAGGCGAAATGGCGATTCCGGTCTAGATTGCGAGAGAGTACAAATGCACGTTTGAGCAGTTACGGAAGCCAAACTCTTTGGGAAATCATCAGTTTGACATCTATTTATAGTATTTCCATGAAATTCAGTGGGCCCCACCGGTGGGGCCCATCGCACACAGAGTTGGCAACCATCTTCCTATGCGGCGGGCCCCACCGGTAGTGCTGCCGCGATACGATAAAAATCGATAATTTGAAGATGTCGTTATCGAGCATCGACATTCCATGGCTTATCGATGTCGTTATCGATGCCGACAAATATTGAAGGTCAATTGTCGTTATCGTATCGACCCTCATAATAATTTATCGACGATATTATCGATATCGCGGAGTTTCTTCAATTCTCAGTGCGAGTAGGGGTATGCCAAATATACAAAAGTTTTCTTCACGTGATTAATGGATTACCCCGTATGCTGAATGTGGCCATGTGACCAATGTGCGAGTGTAAGTTTGTAAACACGAAACGCCAGGTGGAACCGGGATTTCAATCAGTTATATCCTACCTTTTACGCGTACTATAATGCCTTCGTCAAAGAGACTCCGTGAAGATTCAGATTCAAGTAGTTCCGATCAAGAAATTCGATCAAAAGAGGAAATCAAAAAATGAACCAACAAGCAGTAATAGCCAATCCAAGAGCTCCAACGAGCGATGAATTCAAAAATAGTGCGTAAAAGACAATAGAATCAGTGAAACATCAAATGTGTGAAGGATGAGATTCTGCAATATTTGTTAAGATGACTTCATTTGGAATTCTCGTTAAGTTATCGTGCACCACTGGTATATATTGCATATTATCCTACCTAAAATAAATGACTCATTTGAAATGATTCAGGGATTTAGGATACCTGAAATGACTCGTTTGATATGAGATCCAATTAATTGAGTCATTCCTATTGGATCATTCTTCAGATGAGTCATTTGAATATATCCCAAATTCCTGAGTCATTCCAAAGTGATAGATTCGACCCGATCATCTTTTTCTATATCTTTAATGCCAAGGAGTTTTACAGTGCATGACAATACACATACGACAGAGCAAAGGCTGTGCTTGAAAGAACCTAAGGCTTTTGATTTAGCAGAAAGTTTTGTCCGCGTAAAAGAGAGATTACTCATGTGGGGTTCGATAATCTCCAACGTGTTTGGGCTCTGTTTGTAGAACTTAAAATAAGCTTTCAAATGAGCTAAGATACGTTGGAAATTGACGAATCCAATGTAAGATGTGTGCTGATAATCGCTTGATTTCGTGTATTTGATGAATCGATTGCGTAAAAAATGAAAATCTAGAAAAACTCGGAGGAATGAAGTCCAATACCGACACTGCTGTGCACACATGTTCATCATAACATAAACAACGAGAAACCATCACGACATAAGCCATTGGATATGTCTCCGCAGTTGGACGTAAGCTGAAACTCAATGAAAAGTGGGCCCCACGGGTGGGGCCCATTGCACACAGAGAAGGACGCGTGGGCCCCACCCGTGGGGCCCATTGCAGTAAACGTATTAACCGACCTACAATTCCTAGTGAGATAGAACACTCTCGAATAACAAACGCTGTTGGCCGACCGATAACTCGAGATAGCTTTCGGGCTGAAATCCCTACCAGGATACACAACATATACACTGTGAGGGACCCAGCTGCAGGGCATGGGTATAACCTCCAAACTTCGTCAAAAATTTCATCGTCAGGACTGTACAGCAGGAGTAAGTAGGAGTACTGTAGGAGTAATATTTCGACTCCGAAATAGGAGAGAAATACAGAATAACTCATCAAAATGACTTGAGTTGAATTTGACTTCTTGAATCTGATTCCAAGTTCAGAGTCAACATCCACTCACTTGAAGTCAAAATTCACTCCAACAGGGTATCAGTGTATGGGTTGCAAGTATGGCATAACTTACAAGTGTTCATACTACAGAACACCGTCAATGATTCAGTGCATTCACATTTGTTTTGGTCATGTCTTGAACAATTTTCCGGAGAAAAATACAATTCATGTGCGATGTCACTCACTATCTTATACTGAATGCATGGAAATTTGAGCTGGATCTCAGAAAGTCGATACAAGACAATTTTGCACTCTCAATATCTGCAGAATAATCGAGAAACTTCTTTCTTATTTCACTGATTCAGGAATATTTTGGGATCGGTGATGTTCACTCGAATTCTCACTCTTCATCTTCACAAAATTCAGAAAATGCGCACGTGAATGATTTTGCCTCAAAAGTCCATGAGCAAATGACAAATCAAAAATTTCATCAAGTCCTTTGTCTCTGCTTGGACTTCAATTGAGGCGGTGGGTGGAAAAAAGGCGTAACTGAAAAACGTTCATGACATGATTGAACGAGTTGAGCTGACTCATTTCAAAGAAGATAGCATTCTCGAAATGGCCCAACCCAAGCCGGGGATGGAATTTGATTTTGAGCTTTTCCCAGCAATTTTAGAAAATGCAATTACGCCCTTTTTCCGAATACAGGGTCGAATTTCAGCCTTTCTCCCTCACAAAAAGTGGAATTAAATCTCGAGATCGAGTCCAATCATCTTCAAATTTTTTGAGAGTGTTCCTGGGCATGTTTTGAAAGATATCCGATTGCTAAGGGGTGGTTCGATTCATGCTCCACGGTTCTATGAACACGAAAAGCTCCCATCAGTCGTGTGAAAATGACGAGAAATTTTTTCACTATGGAAGAGTGAAAACACTTTGTTTGAAGGTAAAACAACATGTTTCCATCGTTATATTAGGTGGAAAAGCGTTTCCAGGCTCTGGAGAATTTGTATAAAATTTTTCCTCGGTAATTAGGCCCTTTTTCCAGATCCGCCCTCACTTACACCCTTTTACAGAGTAATTAAGCCTTTTTGAATCTTTTCAGTCAGGTACTTAAGCTCTCTTTCCAAATCCTGTTGGGCTGAGCAAAAAATTGAGCCCTGCTTTTGGAATGTTATCACAGCAGTTACGCCCTTTTAACATTCTATCATTGCACTCACGCCCTTTTATCTGCCAGACGGTTTTTGGGGTCTTACGGAAAACGAATTCCGGGGGGTGGTAGATCTTGGTGTAGAGGCTCAAAAAAAGCGATGTCCGGAAAAGGGCATAATGGCGGTTACGCCCTTTTTCCACCCACCCCCTGAATTGTGAAATTGAAATCAGCAGTTGTGACAAATTACTCTCCAACAGATTTTGACCACTTGAGTTTCCGCTGTCATGAAAAATCCATCTCCAGTAAAAATCCTGTGAAAATGGAAGAGAAACTTTTTCTTTTCCAGTCAAATGATGAATTAGAAATCTCCCACATGAGGACCGAGCGACTTCAGAACTTTTTAGAACAATCCAACTACCAGCAGATGCGATCGTTGAGAAGGCACCTTTCTGCTATGACACGTGACAAGCAACTCTAACTTTGCAAGAAACAGAAGAAATGGGATCCAACAAAAAGTCACCAAAGAGAACAATTGAGTTATGGCTTGTTTGAATACGTCCAACGGAGTCGAACTCGATGCGGATAAAAAGTATAGAAAAGCATATCGAAAGTTCAATTGGCGGAGTAGCTCATGCGATTATCCCGACACGAGTAAGCCTTATACAGTTCATGGTACATCCGATCTGCTGCCTTGGCGGGCGCGCGGAATACTTAAAATGCCACCCTGAGCACATAAAATATGCGCTACGACGCGATCGACGGCCAAACGCAAAGTGAGTTAGCTCCCAGTCTCTTAGAGTAGTGACATCGATAAATATCCATTGCAATGCTTTTTCCTGATCCACTGTACTATTGAATTCTCTGACATCTAGAATGTAATTTCAGAGAAATGCTCAGACGTGCAGATGATTCATAGTGAGTATCGAATGTTGCGAAATTCAGGAATGAATCAAGGTCAATTTGATCAAATAAACTAGATAAATTCTGCGTCAATGAAAAACATTTCACCAAATGATGATTCAATTTGAGCTTTCATTCTTCATGATGAGGTTCGAATCAAGCAGGACAAATGGTCAAAAAATTATGAAACTTATCCTCGAAAATCAATCAAAAGGTATATGAAGGATATCATCTCTATTTGAAATTACAGAACTGATGAATCATCGATGTCCACATTTTCTGGGATCAAACCCAGAGAAGAAAAAGTGCCTCTCATAAATACCGTAGAGTAGCTATTTAGAATAATGTGAGATCTAACATTATGAAATTCTCTGAGATCCTCGATTCAGAAATTTTAGCTAATAAAACACCCTTGATTGAAATTTGATCAATTCACAGACAAGGTCACACCTGTATCGCACACTCAAATCCTTTGTCAAATCGACCAAAGTGATGTGGGTTGCGACAACTCTCATCTGCACATTCGGAGAATTGTTTATCAATGCTTGATGAGCTATCGGTTCCCAAGCCATTTCACGGAAAGAGTCCGAAGAGAGCGATACACGGAAAGGCAAGACTCTTGGGGCCGCTGCGTCAGGCCAGAGATCGAAAAGATCTGCAAGAGTCCGCCCGCGCGCTCATCAATATTGCAATTCGAAGAGAAAGATATACGAGCCTGAGCGGACTAACTTTGCCGCTCCTTTGGGCTCAATTCTGAAGAAGAGGAGAGCTATGTACAAGTGCTATTGCAGCATCACGGAAGCCCAAACGAATAATCACTTTTGGTTCAGAAGCGTGTCGATTCGGGCAATTATTTATTCACGAAGCTATAATGAATCGAGCCTCGTGGGGACGGCGTCATCGCCTCGCCAATGGTCCCACAGTTCCTCTGTTGGCCCGAAAGTCTATCCATATTTGTGTTGTACAAGTTCAGCTGTTGGAGATGTTTATCGGAGCATCGAGGTATCTGGTGCTTCCTCAGTTGATTAAGTTCGTTAAGATTATGAATTGGTAGTTTAAAAAAATTTGACTGAAGCAAGCACTCATTAGATAAATTGAAGATTTTTGATTTATTATAAAAATGATGTGACCCATGGCTCACGACACTCACGGTACTCAAAACATGACTGAAAATTCAATCATAGCACGATGTAATGCTCGGATTCAAAATGACACAACCGTCACTCACGAGCTTTATCAGTATATTTCGATACACGGGAGTGGAAACATTTTTCTGCATCCGAGTGATGGAGTTCCAGGTCGCATGTGAAGATAGGAATCATGCCAAAGATGCAGAAAGTACGTTTTATGCATCAAAAGCTGTGAAAGATATGTAGCCCAAAACGACTCATTGGATAAATGTATGTTCTTCAACCATATTGCTAACAACTTTGTTCACGCTCATACAATACCTTGCAAGAAAGATAGAGCCCGGATACCGTTGTGGATAATAACAGTGCGAGCGCCCATTCTCACCTATAAACCATAATCGGTATTTTTGTAGACATTCCTAACTCATATACAACCCAAATCTGTGTTCAATTTCCTAACCCATAACACATATTAGAGTGGATTTTCCTAGCCTATGGCCCAAACCCGTGAAGATCTTCGTAACCCATATTTCAGATAGGATATACCTCCGTAACTATGCAGAACCTACGCATACGTGGTTCGGGGCCCTTAGGACAGACCGTGTGTGTGTGTGCGTGTGTGGGTGTGTGTGTTTCACAGGTGAATCAATTTGATTCGACTGATATTTTGATGAATTGTCCCTAGTATTGATCGATTGAGCAATATTACTGAAACCATCAGTACTTCTCTTCGTGATAAATCCATCAGAATTATGGTAAGAACTAAACCAGATTCGTAATTAGTAGCCTCGATTAGACCCTTGTGACAAGCCCCTTTGTGACTGCACCAAATTTGCGTACAGATGCCATACGACCCTGCCTCTACTGACACTCTACTGCCACCTCATCTACAGTTACAGTCGCTCTCAGTCGCTCACACACGCAGTTTCCAAACGTATTTGATCATCTCGAAGAGTCGCGAGACCTCCATTCCGCACATCGTTCTTATTACAAAGTTACATATCTTGACGTTTCAAGCGCTCTAAGTCACGATATTGTTCAGAGATTCAACCACCAAAATTTTGAAGGCTGGAAGTGGTAGTGGGCACATTCCGCTTCCGATAAATGTCACGATCTCTCATATTAATTGAAACAAACATTGATTGCGTCAACTATTGCTCCAAATCGGAGCACTCACTGTGAAACAAGCATGAATTTCAACCAAAATTCTCAGGGACAGTGGTTGAAGACAAGCGAGCGTGGTTGAAATTTTTACCACCGTGGTTGAATCGACAAGAAACCACGTGCTTGAAATTCAGCCAACGTGAATGAAACTCGACCAATGGTATTGAAGTCGGATGACCAAGAATGTTGATTTGTTGTAAATTTGATAGAATATACGGGATATAATACTACAATAATGGGCAAAAGGGTGTGAGAACTTCAAAATATATAATAAAACAAATCTCGGATTCTATGCCCTTCCTTAGATTTCATGCGTCTAGGGCAGAATATTGACGGTGACAATAATTTTTTGAATGTAGGGAACATCGATGAGCTTCTAAGGCAACTATCGAAATACCTCCGGAAACTTCTTCGATATTCAGGGCCTAATCAGTAAAATAGTATACAATATTGAATTGAAATTCATTTTACTCGTGGATACACAACTTCTTCTTCAACCTGATCCAGTGCATGCTCCACGACCTCCAACATGAATTGCATGTTTGAGCGATGGATTTTATTGTCGTTAGGGTGACAGTGCATGGAGGAATTGGAAGAAATCTATGAACTTCCTTACTCAACCATACAATTTATGTTGCAGGTTGTAATATCTATGCATATTCAATCCATGTGTGATTCGTTCAGCAAATCAGTAACCCGCACCCCTAACACCCTCGTCATTGGCTATGATTTCTGAGCAGAATTTAAGTGGTTGCCGTGCAGTTCGAAGATGTACCAAAATATTGAATCACATAGCAAAACGTGGATCTCCGCGGGAACACCGGGTGCCAAAATGGATTAACAGATTTTTAGATGGTGTGGAATTTGATGTAAATTTGAACCACATGCTTGAAATATCGCTCCAACCACGTGCTTGAAAATCATATTCTGAATCAATATTTCAAACACGTTCTCGAGTCGATGGTTCAACTACGAGGTCGAAAAATTGATCCAACCACAGTAGTTGGCGACGAATCCCAACCACTGCTTGGGGTTTTGACTATAAATTCTTTACAGTGCCCTAAATACTTCAAGCTGGTATAATTAACTGAGTAAGAATCAATTTCAGAATCATTAGACGTCGATTCCGGGGACCGCTTGAATGAAGCGAACCCTAACACGGTCTATAAGAATGTTTTGATATGTTTAGCAGCGAAAAGTCGGAGTAGGGTTGCAACTATCCAAATTCTGAACCTCTTGAACTTCCGGTCAAAACCGCTCGCAGGAGCAAGGAATTTTCGGTGACGATACTTTTGTTTCGAAGCACTCACATTTGCGTCGATATACTTGCAATTCTGATTGCACAGCGCTTTCACACCTGCCAAGGGATTCCCAACGACTCACTTGAGAATTGGATGACGATATTTCAGTTGATGCTGGAGTGAATTTGTTCGATATCGCGCCGGATACAGTTGATTTCGTCCTTCAGTTCTTGGCGACTAATTCTGGATTACGCTCTGAAAATGTACTTACTGATCCGATGTGGAGATCTATATCGACCTAGGCTGGAGTGATGCGTCAAACAATTTCGATTTGCGCTAATCAAACTTTTTGGGGCAGCAAATTCGAGCCAGAAACGACAAGTTGTACAGATAAATTGCATCGCATAAGGCCGATATTTCCAACTGGACAACCCAGATGGCCTCTAATTACCACATAGGCGTGTACAGGATCAGAGTTAAGAAAATTCAAAATGAATGAAAATGAAAACGGCGTTTCGTGACAGTACCTTGATTTCGCCGCCACTGAGGTGCGTATTTATCATCTGAGGCGCTAGATGGAGTCTCGTTCACCCGTTTCACAAGAGTACTAAGAGGCTCTGCCTACATAGCGGCCATCAGAGCAGTCTGATGGTGATATCTGCCTTCGGTATGTTGGAAGAACACTGATGAGTGAGCTTTGTATACTACCATGAAATTTCATTATCATTTCCCTCTTCTCCAACTTATTGAACATGAGCAATCTAGCACATGCCTATCTTAGTCCAACTGAGTCGCTCAATCTGAATATACGGGCCTCATGTGATTCAAATCATCTCTAGCAAATTTGGTCAGTAAGCCATTCAAGTCAGATTCAATCAAATACTATAACATCTTTGTTTCTTTTTTTTTTTAAGTGGAATATAAGGAAGAATCTGATGACAGGCTATCCCTAATGGATCTCCCACCGGCAGTCCATAAGCGCTTTCATTTTGCTCACCCGGTAAACCGGATGAGCATGAATCCAACGCCCGTGTGCTCTGGGGGGCTAAAACCTTCTGCTCGCAGCCCTACGATGTTGGCAAGCCATCATTGCAGAACTGGGGGCAGCTAACCACTATCTAACCAACCCACCCCGGAACCGCGTTAGCATTACTTCAGGGTGGGAGGCGTACCGCGCGCCATGAGGCGTCCCTCTTCGGTGTGTCCGATCTTCTGTCTTCTCTCTTCGTCGTCAATGATCACTCTTCAAGTCGTCGTTGTTAGCTGTGCAGCGCCCCTTGCTTGACGCTGCAATGCCCGTTCTCGCTCTTCTTTTCGGGTGATCGCCGTCTTGATATAGGCGGCGATCTTATCCCGTGTCTCTTTGTTGCGGAGCATGAACGGCAATAGATTCTCAGGGGGGATCTGATTTCCAAGCCAGTTCACGAGCTCCGCTCTCTCCGTAGCTGTCTTCATGCAATGGAAGAGTGCATGCTCCACATCGTCCCAGTCTGCCGCACACATCTGACAGACCGGGGTCTTCCTCTTCTGGAACCGCTCCAGGTACTCTCCGAAGCAGCCATGCCCACTAAACGCTTGCGTCAGCCAGTAACCCAGCTCTCCGTGAGCTCGATCGATCCACCTGGCTATGTTGGGGATCAGCCTTCGCGTCCACTTCCCTTTCGTTGAGCTCTCCCACTCTTTTTGCCACTCTTCGACGGTCTCCCCCCTCTCGACGTCTCGTATGAGGGCCTTGCGAGTGGGGTTGAGCACGACTCCATCGCTCTTGAGGGTTTCTTGGCGTTTCCATACCCGCACTCTCTCGGCTACAAGCAGTCGAATGGGTGGTGTACCCGCAAGCACACAGGCTGCGTGGTCAGACACCGTGCAATAAGCACTGATCGTCCGTAGCGCGAAACGCCGCTGGACTGGACCTAGCTTTGCATCGATTACGGACCCTCTAGCTACCTGCCCCCAAATTGGTGCACCGTACAGCATGATGGAACAGCTCACGGCGCTGAGTAAGGCTCTTCTGTTTGGCTTGGGGCCACCAATGTTTGGCATGAGCCGCTGGAGGGCGCCACCGACCCTGTCTGCCTTCAGCGCTGCTTCTCTGGCTTGTGCCTTGTAGCTCCATCGGTCATCAAACCAAACCCCAAGGTACTTAAGTTCCCTCTTGAGTGGAATCTCGTACCCGTTGATGGAGAACACGGGAGTTTAGAAACTCCTCCTCTTGGTGACTAGCATTGCTTCGCACTTGTGCTCGGCAAGCTCCAGCCCGTTCTCCGGGAACCATTGACCGATGCGGTAGAGAGCTTCATTGGCCACACACTCCACTTGCCACGCGGTTCCGGCGACCACGACTAATGCCGCATCGTCCGCGAAGCCAATGAGTTCAGCCCCATCTGGAAGACTCATGTTCAGGAACTCGACGTATTGCGTGTTCCATTCGAACGGTCCTGACACGGATCCTTGGGCTATCCCTGCAGATAATTCCAGCTCAACCCTTCCCTCATCGGTGTCACATACGAGGACTCTGTCACGCAGTCCATCGCTGATGACTGCGAGCAGGTAAGGGGGGACTCTTCCATCTAGGGACCTATAGATCCGTTCTCAGCTTGCTGTGTTGAAGGCGTTCTTCACATCCAAGCATATTATGGCACAAAACCCTCCTCCTGGTTGGGGAGCCATTGTATGCGCTCTGTGAACTCTGTCTCGTACGCTTTCTATTGCGTGCATTGTACTGCGCCCCTTGCGGAAGCCAAACTGCATCGGGGACATCCCTCCGCTACGCTCATACTCTTCCTCCGAAATCCTGTAACATCTAACTGAGATGGCGATGACGGAGATGATATATCCTAAGCTGCCACTACGCTGATAGTGTAGACGGCCGTCTCCAATCTGATGAGTTCATACCTGCTGACGTTGATCGCAATGGTAGACTAGTTGCACTTGCGCGAATTGCAACGATACAGCAGCTCAGCAGCGCTGTTGTGTTCTTCTTAGGGCATCCCGTTATCTCCATGAAACCATACGAGCCCGTAGTATTTCTCTTTGATAATCATAACACTCATCTTCGCTTATGTCACATATGTCATTGCATCGAGGTGGGTTTGCCCGGGGTGGTGGTACTGCTTCCGCTGCTTATCATATCCAGGCCTCTCCTTCTCTCCGCTGGGCACGGACTCTGCTCGTTGAGTGGCTGCCTTTTCATGGCCCCAGCGGGCCCGTTTAGCAGCTTCTCTCGCGCGCGCTCCTACTTCCAGAAGCCGCGCCTCGAGCAGCAGCACCTCGGGAAGAAGATACGGATTTTCGTATAAATACGGGTACTCGGAGGCTGCTGGTTCGAGGCACGACGAGAGAGATTTTCTCAATTTCGTCAAAACGGCTGTGACGGTTTACCGTCACATTACCCCCGGTGTAGGGGGGAGGGGGGGACCTCAAAAAGGCAGTGGCCTCGACCAACGTAGGTGGCGCATTCTTACCTCAAAGTGAGCCCTCTCGCCGTTACCTTGACCCGGCAGTTGCTAAATACAATAACCATCAATATTCATATATATATATATATTCATTATCGGGAGAATCACCCATGCAGTCTCTTACACAATCACACGGAAGGGACATTATTGCATGGGGGTCCTACATCTAAGGAACTAATTGAAACGTCTACTGGGGAGGGAGAAAGGCCCCACCTGGACCGTATGGACCCGGACAAAAATAGTTACGTGAAGTTGGCCCGCCACTTTGAGATGAATATATCAAAAAATCAAGGAAAAAATCTCGAATTCAATGGTGCAACTCATTTAATTTGAACAATTTGACCATTTGAGCAATGAATTTTCAAAGTGCTGAAATATTACCCCCCACCAAAGCACAACAAACGCTCATTACCACGCGAATATATGCAGTAGGAAAACCCACGGGGGGTCAATTTGAAGCTCTTAATTTGACCATGTCGATTCAATCACCAGAACTTATCACTATTCACGCAAAATTGTTTAAAGAGATTGGGAGAAGTCCCCATGTATAAGGTATAGACCGGCAGAGGAGAGGCAGCGAAGGAGGAGCACGCATGACCCGGTGCACGCATGGTGCGCATGGTCCCCACCAGTCGGCACCTGCCTATCAAGAGGCGCGGTAGCGCCTCGCTGGCGAGTATGAGCAGACGAAAAATCGAGCGAGGCGCTGTGCCTATCTATACTTTGAATTGGGGTTTTTTAACCTCACACTTTTTTTCTACTTGGATTATTAACCTCTTAACGTTGCTCATAGAGCTCTGCAATGCTTCAGCAAAGCCTTTCCAAAGCGATTTAGAGTTCTGTACAATTATTTTCTCAATCCGAGCACTGGACGCGTTTTATTCAGCACCGCAAAATTCATGCCTTCGTTTTACATCTCAGTTCGATTTCTCCAGCCCTCCAATTCGACTCGAGAAATATCGAAACGTCTCTGCTACACATGTGTTGGGTATGTAAGATGGTCGAGGAAGAAGAGAGAGAGAGAGAGACATAGAAGCGCGTGCGCAAGATCTTCCTGTCTGGTTGACGGGTTGACGGCAGTCTGCAATGAGGCTGTCTGCTGCGTACCGGGCAACGCGGGCACCGACCAGCTGGTTTGTTATCGCGGATAAATGAATTTTCGAATTATCTGAATTTCTCGATTCTATAATTATTGCATCATATGTGGATACTCGAAACTAGCCACGAGTAGAGATGACGTAAAGATCAAAGCGCCGTGCGAGAAGGACAGGGAGGAGAGATTCGTCTGCTTTGTTGTGTTTTGTGTGTTCGTCGCGGCTCCGCAATATTGCTCTTGCCTGTAGCTGCATGGCTCTCCAGATTGAACTGAACAAAATATACACTGATAGTAGTGTGTTTTTATGGTAAAATGACGGAGCCGTGTATAAGCAATTCTCAAGGGCGGTGGGGACAAGTGCTTGGAAAATTTGTGGTTACCCTTGGATTTTTATAACCAAGGAGTGAGATCCCGCCCCCCCTCCCTCATTCACTTTTTTTCAAAAGTAAAACTAGGCGAGTATAAGGTTTAGAAAAGAACCATTCATCTCCAGTACATCAAAACTTCAAATTTTATACGACATGGTTTAAATTCTTGGAAGGAATGAGATCTAAAAAAAACCATGTCGAGTATTTTTTGAGCCGATTTGTCACGATCAACATATCATCACTGGTAGAGACTAGAGCCACTTTCCTCCAATCAAATCTTTCTTTCAATTCATCCTAATGCTGGTGGTTTGACAATTTCTTACTAGCTAATTGTCGCTGAAATGACCCGAAGTTTAGGTGAGTAGAAGAGGTACAGGGGAATATCGAAATAGAGGAAATATAACTGAGTTGAATTTGGTGTTCACGATGATTCACTAGAATTTCATATCATACTCAGTTATATTTTCTCTATTTCGATATTCCCCTGTACCTCTTCTACTCACCTAAACTTCGGGTCATTTCAGCGACAATTAGCTAGTAAGAAATTGTCAAACCACCAGCATTAGGATGAATTGAAAGAAAGATTTGATTGGAGGAAAGTGGCTCTAGTCTCTACCAGTGATGATATGTTGATCGTGACAAATCGGCTCAAAAAATACTCGACATGGTTTTCTTTAGATCTCATTCCTTCCAAGAATTTAAACCATGTCGTATAAAATTTGAAGTTTTGATGTACTGGAGATGAATGGTTCTTTTCTAAACCTTATACTCGCCTAGTTTTACTTTTGAAAAAAAGTGAATGAGGGAGGGGGGGGGATACCTTATACATGGGGACTCCTTCCAGCCTGTTTAAACAATTTTGCGTGAATAGTGATAAGTTCTGATGATTGAATCGATATGATCAAATTAAGAGCTTCAATTTGAGTCTGCGTAAGTTTTCCTACTGCATATATTCGCGGGATAATGAGCGTTTATTGTGTTTTGGTGGGGGGCAATATTTCAGCGTTTTGAAAAATCATTGCTCAAATGGTCAAATTGTTCAAATTGAAAGAGTTGCACCATTGAATTCGAGATTTTTTGCTTGATTTTGTGATATATTCATCTCAAAGTGGCGGGCCAACTTCACGTAACTGACAAAAATCTGCATTCCTTCCTCAGAAGAGAAAATATCAAATAAAATGAAATCCATAGCATTTTACTTGTCGGCAAAGCGTCGTCCCGCTGATGGTTACAGAATCTTTCACGGCAACATCGCTGACTCCGGCCATCTGAATCTTCGCCCTAACAAGGGCGCCCCGGCATGGCATGTCTGCTAACCGCCTGCCCTCGACGAGCAGGTCAAGACCTGCGGTGGACCCTGTCCCCTCCCGTTAGCAGGAGGGCCGAGGTGACAGGGCCAGGACCACTGGAGCTTATCGAGGGTCCGGAGGTTGGCCTGGTTGATTTGCAGCAAAGAAGGCTTGCATCACGGTATCTTCAGCGTTGGGAGCCATCTGTTGTGCCACTCTCCGGTCCGGTTGAATTTAATCGGCAAAGGAGAGCTGCTGCGCTAATTGCGGGTTAGCCCGAGGCGGTGGTGCGGCCTCTGCCACTTCGTTTATCCGGGCCTCTTCTTCTCTGCGCTGAGCGCGGATCCGCTCCTCTCTCCGAGTGGCGGCTTCCTCATGGTCGCGGCGAGCCTGGGCAGCAGATTCTCTGGCTCGTGCTACTTTTTCCAGGAGCCGGGCATGCGCAATCTGCGCTCTGTGGGCCTCTTCGGCCGCTTGCCGAGCGCGGTCTCCGGCCTCCCAAAGGGTGGCAGGTGGTCTTTCTCCGGCTCCATTGGCAGGGACCTCTTCGGGCCTTTGTCCTTGTCGTGGAGCTCTTCGGCCCCGCGGTTGTCACGCTGCGGGTGGTTTTCCGTACTCCTGACCCTGGTTCTGCGCTGCTGCTCCCTCTCTCCCTCTGCTCTCGCTCGGTCTCTTCGGCTTGACGTCCTTTACCGTGCCGGACTTGCCAGGCCTGCCAGGCTTCACGGCAGCGAGGACATGTTGAAGCGTGCACGCCCCGTCTCCCGCAGTTTTCGCAGTACCGCTGTCTGGACAGTGGGTAGCGTGTGGACGGATGTCCGCTGTCCACCACCCAGCAGTTCAAACGGCTGAAAGGGGACGGGTCTAACCTCACGTTGGTCTCGATGAGCTTGAGCCCCTCTGGAAACAGACTCTTTCTTTTTACCGGCAGTCGTCTAGTTCTAGCGGGTTGGGGTGCTCTTGAAGCGGTGGTAGCGCTCCTAGAAGTAGTGGCTCGAAGTTTCGCGTCCTGAGATTTGCAGTTGGAGTCTGCCGGTCGCACCGGTTTCCAGGGTACCGATGTTGAGGGCTCCGGTGGCCTAGTCGCCTTCTGGACCCGACTATCCGGTCGGTGGGATGACGCGGCCCGCTACCGGGGGTACTGACACGCTTACGTAGCACGGTTGCTTGGGACGGACCCCTCCACCGATCGGAGTCACGTCCCCTCGGCTCAGGTTCAGTTCGAGGTCGTGGAAGTAGCACTCTCCGGACCAACTTGTCTGGACCTAATTCATCTCCGTCCATTGATTCCTGGAAGATCGGAGGGCCTCCCTCGTAATCCTCCATCGTCAGTTGCCTCCTCGGATTGTACGGCCGACGTCTGGTGTCCGTGTCGTGACGAAGGCGTGGCAGATTGTCCAAATTCGCCCTTGATGACGATAACGACGCCTGGGCTGCGGGCTCCCCGTGCCACATCGGTGGTGATATGGGCCTGAACTCCGGCTCCTTCCTCGGAGAGCGGCTCCTTGGTGGTGCAGTCGTCTGCGGAACGGCTGGAGGCACCCTTGTTGACGGCATTCCCTTGGCACGAGGCATTGGTGAGACAGCCGAACTGAGCGCTCCTTCGTCCTGGTACGCAGGAGGCGGCGTCGCCACGCGTCTCAGGTTTTCGGATGTCAGTCGATCCGGCTCCGGAATACCTCCGGGCCTAACTTCTCCATCCAATCGAGGACAGTGTCCAGGTCCAGCTCGGCCTCACGTGACTCCTCTGCCTCTTGCGAGGGGGTGGTGCGGGGTCCCTGAGGCTTCCCCGGGAGGCGAGATTGACTCGGCCTAGTGGAAACTCGAGGGAAAGCCCCTCGATCTTGGTGAGTTGCCAGCTCGTCCTCCGAGAGAGGTTGGAGTAGTGCCCTCGATTCAGAACCTCCAAACCGGACCCTCTCCGGCAGATGCTCACCACTGGCCTCGCGAGCTAACGCGCTCGGGTTGCCGGTAGGGAGGGACCTCGCCTGTCCCACATCCGCCTCGGCATTGCTGACCTCAATGGTGATCTCGGTGAGCTCTGCTGCACCGTCGATCCCCATGCTAGCCACTTTCTCCACCACTGAGCTGGCAACACCATCACTGCAGGCAGGAGAACTAGGGGGTGGGTCACTCGAGGCGGTGGCTGCTTCCAACTTTGGATCTGGTTTGGGGTCTGTTCGGAGAAGGCGGGGTTGACTGCCCGCCGACCACCGTATTTGAAAAATCTACTCCAAGTTGCCAACACGTCCAACCAGGCAGCCCATTCCTGTAGAGTGTCCAGTCGCTCCTTGAATGTAGCCAGGTCCTGGAGCTTAGGCGGGGTGGCAGCTCCTCACCCTTGTTCACCAGTTTCGTGGCCTCGTAAACGCTTCCGGTCTCCATGTAGTCGGCTGGGTTGGGGAAGATCTCGGAGAAGTCGGGCTTGCCCTTCTCGATCTCCTCCTCAACCAGTCGCTCCGTCTGGCACACGGTATTGGCGGTGGCCTGGTCGTGTTTCCTGGCCAGCTCATGAGAGCGGTCCTTGGCAGCTCCGTTGGGCTCACGGCCTTGATCTATGACCAACTGTGATGAGCGGTCCTCGGCATTAGACTCGGTTACCCGGCCTTGTTGGGGGGAGGGGGGGGGAGGCTCTCCCAACTCCATCAGGGGGTCGACCTCCCCGACTCTCGGCAACTTGACGGTTCATCAGGACCTTGAACTCGCACATGTTGGCAAAGCTGTTGTCATCTTCATGGTCTCCCGAAAGAAACATCAATATCAGACCTGTTCTGGGCCCTATTTCTGCAAATCTCACGGCATACACTATCACCAGGCAGGGTCATTTCCGGGGTGGGATCCAGCGCTTGAGTTGGGAAACGTTGGCCTCTGGCAGCTTCCTACCCAATTTCCCTCCCTAACGGTGGTACACTAACGGTGACTTTAGGTGACTATTTTGAATGGACCCTCGAATTCCGGCGCAAGCTTTCTCGAGAGTTTGTTCGCGGCATTCGACAGGAAGTGTATTTTACGGCAAATGATATCTCCCACCTGAAATTCCGCGTCTCTGCGACCCTTGTTATAGTGCTTGGCCTGCTTCTCGCGAGCTTTGTCGATGTTAAGCAAAACTAAATCCCTCAATGCATCCAATCGCTTCATCCTATCGGCTCACGCAGCCTCATTGACTTTCTCAACTGGTTTTCCGGCAGTTGAGTCGGGTTGCAAACTCTTAACAGGTTTCGGATTCCGACCGTGATTCAGAAACGCAGGTGACACTTTCAGTGTCGACTGGACGGCGGTGTTCACGGCATGTCGGAATTCATGTACGTGAAGGTCCCAATCACGGTGGTCATTTTTCACGAACTGTGCTATCATAGTCTTTAGTCCGCGATTACTTCTTTCAACAGGATTTTCCTGGGGAAAATAAGGGGAGGTGTACGCCATTCTTACCCCGTACTCGGCCATTTCGTCGGCCAAGAGTTTATTATCCAACACCTTGCCGTTATCTACGACCAAATAGTCGGGTGTCTCCCATCGGAACAGAATAAGCTCTTCAACTCCGGTTAAAACTGACTTGCCGTCCGCCTTGCGGAATGGCCTAGTCTTTATCATCCTCGTGAATAAGTCTTGGACTACTAGGAGGTACTTGAATACCCTCTTACTTTGAATACCCTCTTACTTAGTAGAAATTCCATCAAGTCGGCAGTCGCCACAACCCACGGCGCTTCCACGATGCGTGACCCCAGTAAGCCTTGTGGCCCGAGTTGGAAAACTTTATACATTTGGCATGTCTGGCACGGGTTAATAAACGACACCACGTCGTGATACAGTCCCAACCATGAGTATCCTCGGGCCCCACGAGCCTTGTGAGTGGCCAAGTGGAAGAGAAGCGACCTTATACACCATTGGTTAAGCAACCTGAGAAAACGCACGACGCTGCTGCGCGCGCGTCCTCCTATGTTCCCATGTAATCTTTATCTCCTTAGGGGGGGGGCGGTCATCGCTCCCGGCCCCCCTGGATCCGCACCTGGACATACATGTACAACCATCGGCTGTGTGGCTCCATAGATTATTACATTTAATCGAATTTTATCTCACCGATAATGCTATTAAAATCATGGACCGAAAGCCATTTTGACGCACGCAATTTAAAAATATGAAGCTACGTGGTAAAGCCGATGAGCCCCCCTCCCCCCGTAGCTCAATGTAGTTTTTTTTATTAAATTTTTGACCACCTCCCTTCCCCTTGGCCGCCTACGTAGTTTATGGACGGGTCTTGAATGGATCTTTTATGGGCCCGGGACCTCAGGCCCATGGGGGCTTCGAAAGGATCCCGAAAAATCTTTTTCGTACTGTTCAATCATAGCACTAACAGAAAAAATTTTTTGGGATTTTTTCCAGACCCCTCTGGTGACGGCTCTGGCTGAAATGCTCCGAAGTCACCCATATATATCTTACCACATTACTACTTCGTATCTCCTCCATGTGAAGTCAATTTGCAAGACTTCTCACAGAAATTCATCAGAAGATGGTTCGGCATTTTTTGTTACAGTCTGGCCCGCATGTATGCATAACCTCTCTTCCCTCATGAGTACAAGGTCCTGGTATTCGCAGTTCCGGTATTTGCGGCTTTTTCCTCATAGGCATTAACCGCGAATAGCGGGGGTTGGCTGTAAATGTGTATCCCATATTTGATACCTTCACCGGAACGAAAATAGTTTTTCAGCCCTTCGATGTAATAAAGTTTCACGAGAAGTATTCTCGTGAAACTATCCCGTGATCTTTCAGGTCACGAAAAAATTTATCGAAATATGGATTCCGACATTCATATTCATCGAAATTTCATGCCTATACTTATCACCCAGAATTCAGAAAATTTTAATTCCGATCACTCACTTTCGATTTTTCTGAGAATTAGGCTGGAAGAATTCTTGTAGGATCTTGTAGTTCTTCTTCAAATCTTCCAATTCTTCTCTTCGAACATCTTCTCACGATTTTCCATGACCCAACATTGAGCAACCAATTTAAAGGAAGATACTGCGTGTTACGAGTATCGTAAATACAGAACATACTCATAATCTACAGTTTCTACGTAAAATCTCTTCAATGTCATGGAATGCAAGTCAAATTTATTTTAGAACAGCTCGAAAAGCTCCTCGGCCACCTAAGCAGTTGGGCATTCATGCCTTTATATTTTCTGATCTCAAACTTATACGGACTCCTTCCGCTTGATCGCTCGGAGCTCGGCTGTAAGAAAGCGCAGACTTGTTTGAGAAAAGGATTTTAATGGTCTTGAAAAGAGCTACGAAATTCCCCAAGACCTTACTAAGGTCACATGATTTGCAAAGAGATTGAGGAAAAATGATACTTATGACATCTTTCTTCTTTTCTGAGTGTCGATTATAAGCATGAAGTTACGAATGAAATGATTCTCCAACAGCATGTTTTGATAGATGTCTTTGTCATCTTTCAGATGCCTTGAGTGTGATTGTCGTAGGACCAATGCCGTCGGAGCTATCGCTGCTTTGGCGAAGGTATTTCTGTCCCATTTCCTTTGCAGAGTACTGTACATAACGTCCAACGCAGAAAACCCGACTCAGACGACCACTCAAAACTAGATCCAAAAGCCAATAATTGAAAATACTGTAAACCCGATTGGGTTTTCAACCGATGTGAACTCTTTTACGGACTTTCTTCAAGATCAGCGCGAACCTCCATTATTTAACACAATAGCGAATCGGTATAAAATGTCCGAGGAATTTACCAAGCTCTAAAGTTTGCATCGTGTCGACTGTGAAGCGGTATTTTACCTTCTCGAATTCATCTTTCCTGGATTCTGGAAGTTTCAGAGTCAAGTTTAGGAGTAAACAATTGTATTGGCACGTGCCACGAGCCTTTCCTTCTCAAGAATGCTATTTGTTCTTTTCTGCTGAAGTCTCTTGACGCCGTCTTCTTATTACAGAACTGTCCTTGACAAATCGCCTTCTCTGAAATCCTTCGTTATTTACGGCGTCTGCAACCGTTAGCTTGTTTGAGAAATGTACCATCTGATGCTTACTAGCAAGTCAATGATGGAACAAAACATTTGTAGAATTGTTTGTAAACTGACCATGGATCGTGAGTTTGGAATTTTTTATTCGTCGTGCAAAAAGCCAGCTCTAACCTATGCTATTCGAACTTCTTATTTCCACGTTGAATATGCATGTAGAAGATTGTTTCATTATTCTTGAATAATCCACGATATTGAGGTCTGTATAAGATACGAAAATAGTGAAAGAGTATGCGTCAATGTAGATGGGACGTAGTTTAGTTTTGACCCTGCAATTCAATTACTTCAAACGTACTAAGTCTCATGGAAGCGTTGAATTTCAAGTGAGATTCTCTGAGATGACATCTTCTCACTATTAGTAGTGATCTTGGTTTTTTTTTATGTTCAGATCCTTCCTTGTAAGCAATCTTTCTCATAAGATAATTTCCTCATGAGTTCAACAAGTAATAAGGATCCGATTTCTCCTATCGATCAAATTTACATCGGGTAGAGATGTTTTTGTGTCCTGATTGAACTTACTCGTTAACATTGCCTTCGTAGAGTTAAAGCAGATGTTGAACTAAATTTCAAAAGTGACTTACATCAACCACGGACATACTTATAGTACTGACAGTATTCCATACGATTGCTCAAATTTTAAGTGTCATTCTGTATCTATTTTCAGGATATGATTCTTTAGAGTAAAGAGTCATGGAAATTTCAGTGTAGATATAATTGAAACAGGTAACCGGGAGCATCATGAAGGGAGGCATCGTAAAGCTTCCAGGATTCATGCTAGAAGACTTTTGGCATCGTATCCTCCTCACTTTGCGCAGCAAGTATTCAAATATGCATCATCTGAAGTAATACGACGAGGACGCAGTGGCGAACATCGTGGCCGTTATTTTGGCTAGCCGCGGGAAAAAGGACTTCGTAACCCACCGAGCCAAGATTATGCCTGTATTTTACGTTATGGGAGCTTTGCATGTGCTTTTCTCGACCCAGAGAGGTCTTTTGCCTCAAGCTCCCTGTGTTTGTATATGGTTTTGACTTTATGATGTAGATCCCAACCTCTGGCAAAGACGACACTGGAGGCTTTCGTTTTACAGCTTGAATATTCATATCTCAGTTTCTGTATTTCTGGTTTTTCGTGCATAAAATTCGTATGAGTTATTCATTATTCTGGTCTAAGTATTTTATTTGTTTCTTAGAACATGTTCAGCCAGCCAACAATACATCTACCAATTCAGTTTTATATTCTCAAATTTCGGTCTCATGACTTCGTACGTTTTTCTCAATGGCTCAACCGCGAGTTTTACAGTGCACCTACTATATTCTCTTGGAAATCGAAGGATATGAAACTTTGTTATACTCTCTTGAGCATCTAAATATTGAATGATTACCAAAAGATTGGAATCACTCCATATCTGACAGTGATATTCCGAAAACAAACTATCTTCTTGAACTGTCGACGCGAAAAAATGTCGAATTATCTCGAATCATGAATGTTAACACGTTTGCTGCGGAGGCTGAAATCAATGTTCCGTCCTGGATTGCGAGGACTTGCTATGCTTCATATTTGCTCCAATGAAAATCAAACCCTTTCAAATGTTACTTTTTTTAGCATAATTTACAGGTACTGGTACGCCCCGCAAGAATTAAGCATGCGCTCTCAATGGATGTAACCGAATTACTGTATGCAGGGTATCAATGATGTGAGCATAAAATTATGCGATGGAGGCTCATTTACGCTCCTCAATATGCCCAACCCCCTTGTGATACCACTAGCTAGCCGAAGACATGCTGTACGTACCTTTGTTACCACCATAATTGAGTAGAGTCCGTCCAAAATCTTACCGATTGAATTCAGAGGCACTTTTGCATGTAGGCGAAATGAATCACATCTGATTTAATTGCATCCTAGGGTATATTAAGAATGTCCTCTCATCATCGGGGACCATTCATGGAATCCTATTCACGTTCAACAAATCCATACGCTAGATAAACCTAGGTGAAATACTGATTTTTATTGGAGCCGTTTCGACAAATTTTTCGGCTAACTAAATATGTTGAATTTCGATGAAGAAACGAAGTAAAACGGCTGATCAACGAGTCAATTGACTCGTTGATCAGCCGTTTTACTTCGTTTCTTCATCGAATTTATAACGAGTGATAAAGACATCATGGATTATGTTGAATTTCATCAACTTTGGAGATCATCTCGAATGTTTGAAAACCCAGCGCAGCATGGACAGTGCATTCACAATATTGTGACCTATCCGGGATTTCTTCCCTTTCGCGCATCAACCGTAATTGAAGTCGAGATTGTTGAAATATCACGTACTCAGCTCATTTTGTAGGGCTTTTTTCTTACGAAAATGGGAATATTCAGGGCCTGAATTGGTTTTGAGTGTTTGGTAGTCACGATTGATCCAAATTCATCCCTAACTAATAAAAATTCTTCAGTAGATGATCAAAATCGAATAATTTTGACGCAACTTTTCTAAATCGAGACCGGTACTGTTTCTATCCCATACGTACCTCTTAAGTATTATAAAGGAAATATGGAGTCCGTTATATAACCTTCCCGAAGTGTTTGCATCGTGTGATGAGGAGTAGAACTCGATGCGAATGTATTAAAGAGCCATTGAGCGCTAGTCGTTTAGTTGATAAATTTTCCCTGATGTACGTCTCGACTCACACAAATCCCGCCTGTCCCTAGTAACTAACTCAATTAATGCCCTTTCAGTCAATATCGCCGAGGTTTGTAGTTATTATTCACAATCTTGTATGATCTAGGTCAATGGTCACAAGGAATGATCTAGAATTGTGTGAATCTTAACATCAGGCCAAGATATTCTCTTGTTAGAAATTTATCATTACTATATCTTCGGGAATAAGACTTTTCCGTTCCCTTTTTGGATCTACAAGAATCTCAATTTTAAGAATACATTATGATCAAAATATGAATGGATCACAAACCATGCGTCAAGTGTCAAAATTCAAAGAATCAAATTCTCCAAGAATCTATCCAATACTGAAAAAATTCATCTCTCCCTCGTGAAAATGAATCACGAGATCAACCTGCTCCTTTGCAACGATACACACCCAAATTCTGCATCTAGACTCTTCCCTCAAATGCTAGCATATTCCTTAACACGAACGCCAAGCCACGAGATTCACAGGAGCCATTAAGGCGGGCTAGTGACAATCTGTTAATCGTATAGCTGCCTACTCTGGTGTCTGGCTCTCCAAGCATACTGTTTCGTTGAGCTCTGAGTTCTATGCGCGCGCGCGCGCAGACCAGGTCGATTAATCTTTTCCAGAATGCAATAACTGTCCAATCTGCCGAGGCGTCGAGCGTTCCCTCGTCTCTCGTCTCGTCGTCGTCGTCGTTGTGCGAAACGTGCAGTCAGTGCAACTATGCGGTATTTGCTGTGACACTGGCCCCCGACCCGCGATTTTGCGTGATGGCTATAGGCTTCTTGCGTTCTTGAGTCTTCTGGCAGTCTTGGAGTTCTGATGAACCCGCAGAGGCTCTGAGAGTGTCCTGTCTGATACTACACTATATGTTACAAGCTTTTCCTTAGACTATGCGAGATTTAATGGGATTGAGGAATGACGATTGGAGCTCTGATATCTTAATAGAAGAGTATTGGCGTAATCTTATGGGATGATTGCACTTGTCGATGTATCCAAAGCTGATATGGATTTTGATTTTGAATTATCGAATAAAGATAATCGTCACAATAATTTTGGATGGTCGATAAGGTCACTGGTCTTGATGAAAATGCGGAAATCATTGAATAATTACTCATCTCATTTTCTGGATAGGAACCAAGTAGAAACGAGTATACGATGTGGTCAGACAGACTTGGACAATATCAAATGAGATAATACGTTTCAGTGATTCTCTTGAATTTTCAATTGAAAGGGATTAAGGAAGAATGAGTGTCTTCTCAAATCAGATAATTTGACTGATTGATGGCAATTTTTTTGAACAATGAAACCTCGTTTAGTGAACACCTCACAACATTGGACAATTTGGGATGCCAAGTTTGACTCCCATTTGACTTATATGGACTGAAATCATACGGAACTGTCCAAAATTGGAGCTGTTTGTAATTTTGAGCTTTTCATATTCTCGTATGAATTTTATAATCGATTCTATGGATGATTAGATCGAATGTTTGTCCGAGTCCGATTCAACCGTCGAATTTTTGATGGCCATGGACTGTTTTGATTCTTCAAGAGACCGTGTGTGGGGTGGTTTTCTGGACTCACACCGCTTGATATGGAATGATTCTATTTCTGGCGTAGTGCGACTGAAGCGCCATCTTTCTTCCTAGTTTAGAAATATGGGTTCGGAAAACTGGCGTTCAGTGGCACTGATGCTAAATAAATAGTATACGCGCCTCACAAATAAAGTTTTTTTGGTGTATGGGAAATATTTTCCCCTTATTACACTCGAGAAAATTAATTCTCATGCCCCGCAGTAGCCAGGACTTGCATCGATGCACAGTGTACTACTCTCTCAACAAAGTTTGAATTCTTGCAAATTCGATACTTCCGTTAACTCGTCTGAGCCCATAATGTACCGAGTTATGGGAAAAAACGTGATTCCTTCACGAAACAAGTAGACGATGTTTAGCCAAAATTCGTGAAAGGAATCCTTTTCTACACGAGATACATCGGAGTGTATCCGTGTGTCAGTCGACAAAACTGTTCGTGATATTTCTTTGCACTCTACGCAAATTGACCAGAAAAATTCACGAAGGGAGTCAATAGCTGATGCTTGGAAAAAAGTTCAACGAGTGATCAACCAAAAATTCATTAGACATCTCTATCCACGTGGCATTTCTATACTGCTTCCATGATACTCTTTATGGGTACCACGAGATATCACCTCCTCATCTCGCCCCAAATTTACCTATGAATTCCCTATGAAAAAATTTCGATTGGATATTGGTGTACTTTTCCATCGACAATCGATAAATATATCATCATCCAAGTCTATTGTTTAATGAATGTAATCAATGAAGAATGAGAGCCCAAATAACCTACATAAAATGCCCCCTACGATGACCACTTCATCCAAACAAATCATAATTATGATTATAATCAATCAGGAATCAAATCTCATCTCCATTCAGTACTGAAACTGTACAGATAATCATGGGGGCGCGCATCTTGCATCACATGTATAGTATAACGTGCCTGTACTGCTTGGATATTTACAGTAAACGATAAATCAAGGTTGAAGGGCCGAAAAATCGTCGTCAAATCGAAGCGAAAAGGCATTAAGTCTAGGGTCACCCCCTGCTGAGCCGAATGCGTGGAACGAAAGTGGCCACCATCGCACACGCACGAGGGGTTGCTCACCAAGCCTCTACATATACCATCACTAGCCGAGCTAGACGGCAAACATATTGGACCTTTGAGAGCGGCACAGTATGCTTAATTGCCGCGGTGCCATTTTTGTTATTGCCCAGAAGTGGAGCTAGCGCTGCAGGTGGTGGGATATTTCTACTGTCCTGCAGCAATGTGACATGACTTATCTGCGATTCTCGCTAATCAATTTTTTCTCTCGGTCTGCATTGTTTCTCATTCGTTCTCATTCTCTACTAATCCTCGTACTTTATCTTTATTGCTCAGTTCATTGATGAAAGTGTACTCTATTGACAATGGAAATCTCTAATAAGTTTTAAGAGTTGTTACTTTGATCGGTTTTTGTTCTATGGAACAACAGAGGACCTGAATTTTGAGCAGATTTGAGTGTTCAGGTTTGGGATCACCGTTGAAATATTTGCGTTGACTCGGCACTCTCAATGACTGCAAAATTTCTCAAGTACTCTTAATTGCATTAGTTGTAGTTAAGGTAAGTGTACCATACATGTCCCCCTTAAGGCATTTTGCCAATAATTTTGGTCTACTCAAATATTTCCTGGAACACGTCAGCTCATTATAAAGCATTTTGTAAGACTTTCAGAGGGATCAAGAGCGAGTCCAATTTCGACCAACCAGAGCAAAACTATCACTATTTTCCAAAATAGTCCGTTACTGCCTTGGGCGCTTAAACTCAGTTCGGGCACTAGCCCAGCTCATTTCCCGAGCAAAGAGAGGAAAATAGGTCCTCCGCCTCCGAAACGAGCCTGCGAGGACAGGGTGACCACGGTTTTTGATCATGAGAAGCCTACAACCGCGTTTGAAAACGGCATCTTTAGGTTAGAATGATTTTTTGTAAGTTAGCAACGAGGTGCACCCAACATGCCCTCATTCTTCATAATAATATTCATCAGTGATGGATTGCAGGAAATCATTTTTATCAGCGTGCAAACCGAATGTAAAGCTTTTTCATCGATCCAAATCACCATTTCTTGCTTATTTTAACGACATTCATAGTGGTAAAAGAGGTCATCCTGCAAACCCTTTCGAGATAACAGTATGGGAGCATGTCGGGCACACATTAACTTGGCCTTCACGTTTTGTCAATGATCTCTGTATTTTGCTCATAAAATCGTTCCAAGTTCGACTTTTGCAACTCTATCGAATGGGTTCCGATATGTTGAGAATGGTCGAACCAACCAAAACTTTTTCGCACTGGTTCTACTCAATGCATTTCACTCACCGAGTTCTTAACCGTGCAAATGCCGAAAATGAATAGCCCACTTCAAATTTTTCGGAACACGCAGGACCATTCGAAGTCGGTTCAAACCACTTATTTTTCAACATTCCAAGATAACAAATGAAAAAGACTTGTGGAAAGGACAACGAGTGCCCATTCTTGAAGGTTACTGATGAGGCATGTTGGGTAAACTTACCTTATGCAAATGTTCACGAAAAGCGTATCAGTAAAGCGAATCAATAATGAAAATTGGCACTTGAAAGAATTCATAACCCCGGAAGTTTCGAAAAGACGAGAGAGACGAGAGATTGAGTAGAATTCAGTTTTGAAACACTAGTGTTTTTATCTTGCTGTTGATTGGAATCAATCTGAGAGTTATTGAATGCTCGTTCTCAAGAATTGAGATTACGTAAACAAATCATTGGGTATAAAAATTGACAAAATCATTTAAAAAATGGTAACAGGTTTTATTCGTGACGATGGTTATAGTTAAAGATGAATCATTGATGCCAGTAGTGAGATGATCACAAGAATGATAATGATAATTTCAGTGATCATGATCACATTTGACAATAGTAGTGAACTAGTAGCGGATCTAATTGCAGTAATTACAACATGTTAGAAGGTGCAACAATGAGAGAACTTTGGTTGATAAACAAAATCACATATTCGGTAGTAACAATCTCACAATTGAAGTACAATCAAGAAATAAATGTCTTATCGAATCGAAAACTTAACTCTTCGTTGAAATCCAGCATCCTGATGCACCAATTTTATTTACAACAACATTTCTAACTTTCCAATTCATCTACATCACTTGATTAATGTTACCGCTGAGAGATACATTATTATTTACATTTGAGATAGTCGTATATTTTCTTCAAATTAGTATATTTTTAATTGGGCGTACTGCACGTGATTGTTTCTACAATTTAGAAGTTACATACAGTGCGATCGTCCAGTGAATGATTTGTCTTTGGGATCCAAATTTTTTTAAATGCTAGATAACAATCAATACACGAGAGAAGAATTTTCAACATAACAAATATTTAAAGAAATATATCGATTGCACTGAGGAAAAGTAGACTCCTAGCAG
The DNA here is from genome assembly GCA_029851415.1 of Eretmocerus hayati. Taxonomy (NCBI): domain Eukaryota; kingdom Metazoa; phylum Arthropoda; class Insecta; order Hymenoptera; family Aphelinidae; genus Eretmocerus; species Eretmocerus hayati. Next base: position 168,274,847 of record CM056741.1, read on the forward strand.
TTATCATAGCTGTAGATTTCTTAGAAGTCCGTAATTATGTGTCTCTCCATCTTCAAATCAAATAATCTTGTATATGGAAGTCGAAAGTTGTTATGAAGAATTGACATTCGAAATATACTAACTCTAGACAATCAATACGTTTAAGTGATTAGCTGTACATGTATCCATCTCATATTAATTGGTTATCCATCGTATTTGGTTGGAAGCTTTGATTCCAGTTTAGTATCAGTAACAAGCCTCTTACAATAAATGTATGTACTTTGTGAAAAATCAGTGCTTTGGATTCTCAGATCGACAGTTCTATTCAACAGATTTGGGCTCCCACACGTCTCCAATATTTTGAACAATTTATACAAGCCAATTCAGATATTTTTGTCCATCAATGTCGAGTATAGAATCATTGACGATTGAAACTTCCATGAACTTGTCGATGTTGTGCTCATTTATCAGTCATTTACAATGATTTTTTGCGCAGGAAACTCTTTGAGTCTGTTCACAATTTTCAGGTGTATGACATAGTGTATGAAAATTGAAAGATGCTGTACAGATTCACAGTAGATACTATGATTTTCACTTCAATAATTGAATCGATACACTTATCGTTACAATGCAAATGTAAGAGTAGTGAAACATGCACACTTCCTAATGATTGGGGCAGAATGATAGTCGACGGGAATGATTTTTGGTGACACTTGCCTCCTTTCACCAGAGATTTTCAGTCGACTGAATTTCAAACTGCTTCAAAAAGTCTGGTCCATAATAACTGAAGAAAGTATCAAAGAAAGTCGAAAGGTTAGAATCGATTACAACATTTTGAGACAGAGTAACCACCCTCAAATTCAATAATTACAATGCTTCAACGTCTATGTTGATGAAGATATCTTCACTAAGCGTAAATTTGTTTCAATATTTTAGTTGACTGTCAACTGACTAACAAACAGTTCTATGTCCCATCATATTCGATAATATAACTTACACAGAATAAACACAATATCATAACCAAAACGAGCACCCACAGTCACTAAATATCGTAGGTCAAGAATAAAAAATTCAATCATCCGTCTGACCAAACACAGTCTATTCCACTGAAATATCTGATCATTCCATAGATTAAGATTCGATTGTCAGCGTGACCGATCCCATTCGATCTTTTCTATTGAATTTCGAGATCGAACACAGAGGGCGTGCCAATAGGCAGCAAGCGCGGCTCACTGCATCAATCCACCCGTTACCGTCATTCCTACCGCTGATGTCTGACTATTGGTTGATCCATTCACTGTAAGGTTACTTGGATGAGCAAGAGTGTTGATACCATTGGTTACTGCGACAACAGTATTTGATCGATGAGCTGGTTGAGGCCCTGCACTTAGATCAGCATGTTGGGTCTCACGATGGCGTCGGAGATCGACTTTACGTTGAAAAGCTCTACCGCAAAGCTCGCAGGCAAATGGTTTGAAACCTGTGTGCTTGCGCGAATGCGTAATGAGATTGCTGCTCTGGGAGAATGCTTTCCCGCATACCTGGCATTTGTGCGGCTTTTCTCCTGTAACAAATAATTCATACATGCAATGAGTCTTTTTGTTTTTGAAGGGAGGAAAAGATTTCAACGAGGAATCGAAGGGAGGATTCGAATATGATTTTTGTTTCTTGTGATTGGGATGTGAACTTTTTCCGCGGGGAGTTAAACTCTCAGGTGCGTGAGAAAAGTTGGGGGGGGGGTAATTTTTACGTATAGTTTTTTGAGTTTCAATCGTAGATGGCTCAAAATAGAGTTTGACACGATCCTAACTCTCTACAGATATTTACGATCATACTGACCGTGTACATTGCTTCGGACCGCAAATATATGACTTGGTGAGCAGAACCAGCGACTAAAATCTTAATTATCTCAATATATCTTAACCCTAGAAATTCTTACGGTAATGAATATCTCGCAGACAATTGGACCGAGGCCTCGTGGATTAGACCCTGGACTTCAATGCAAAGAGCCTGGGTTTGAATCTGAGTCGGTACCGATGTTCACACGTTTACTGCAAAGGCAGTGTTTTCAATTTTTCATTTGGTCATAACCTCAACCCTCACACTTTGATTGATGCAACTATATGAGGGTAAACTCTTTCCTAACTTATTGTGATGATGTATCATGGATAATTATTCATCTATCAGCAAAAAGATCATCAAGAAAAATGTCCATTGAGAATACTTTGTTAGCAAATATGGGTCCGAAAAAATCGAGCTGTTAAAATTCATGGGCTCCATCGGTGAGGCCCATTATAGAGAACGTGTTTATTTTCATCAGAGCCTTTGTCTGTGCATTTAGTGACTCTAAATTATCGAAAACTGTCGATCAAAATAACTTCGAGAAAGTTGATAACGGGTAAAAAAGACTCAGACTAGTTGCATTTGGAATTCATGAAAAGAAATCAGGTGTGCAATTTCAACGTTTTTGTACTGAATCTTCAATAATAGGTTCTGTGGTAGATATGACTGGCTTTTCGGAATGCTTATTGATAATTTTTTCACGATTTTCGAAATGTGATTGTGGTTAAATCGATGCAAGGGTCAATTGGAAATCGACTCTTTGCCAGTTCAATTTTATTTTTCTTATAGGAAGATATTCGACGGATATACTGTTCAGTGGAGTTCAAGAATATTTGAAGAAAATCCAACCTCTTCTTGCTGAACTGTCTCAGCTTAAACTTGAATGGTTTTCATCCTGATTTACAGTTACTTGATTTTAAATATTCTTGACCCAACTGATCGCACATTTTCTTTTTGATACAGTGCCAGCAAAGAAAAGAAAAAAATTTCCGATAGTGCATCATAAGCGTTAAAAATCCTTGCACTCTCAAAAACCGATTCACAGTGGTACACCTCGAATCCGACTCCATTCCGTGCCTCCTCCCCAGAGGCAACACCGATACCACCAACACTCTATATCCCTGTGAAAAGCTAAACCAAGCTAGTGACTGGTTACCACCAACCAAGCACATAGCACACAATTCTATCTATCTATCTCTCTCTCTCTCTTTCATTCTATCATTGGTTGCAGTTCCGCCATCATCACAACTATACCCAGTGAGAATCTAGCTCTCTCTCTCGCGGTCTCGCACATAAATCGTTGAAATCGATCGTCAGATATATATATATATTTATAGACTACAGCTACGGGGTTAATCCCAAAACCACCCCTCTACTCTGTTATGAGCTTGCGCAAGCACACTCTCGTTCACTGGAAGCTTCATCGTTGAAAATAGAACGAGTAAGATAGAGATATAGTGAAGATATATAGAATGAGGTATGCCCGTATATATATAGTAGTAGTAGTAGATCCGGGATTCGGGGCACGCCCGGTCAAGATTTGCTCCAGGCTCGAGAATCTCAGCCACCACCCACCCTCCCTCGGATAGAAAAGAGAGAGAGATGGAGAGGTTTTAGTAGTGAAGTCAGAGAGTAGCGGGGGTAGTAGTAGAGAATCAAGTACAAGCGAAGCTCTGATTGGCGGCCGGGGGCGGGATCTGATGCCTCGTTACCATAGCGACGCTGTGGACGACCCCCGTCGCTCTCTCTATGTATACTCTTGCTAGGAGTGAAGCTGAGAGTCCACAAAGTCAACCCGATGAGAGAGAGAGAGAGAGAGAGAGAGAGAGAGAGAGAGAGAGAGAGAGAGAGAGAGAGAGAGAGAGAGAGAGAGAGAGAGAGAGGAAAGCTGGTTTTAATGGACTCGCCAACCGTTTGAACCTCGTATGAGAGAGTACCTCTTCGATCCTGGACTGGAATGAATTGTGGATTCTGATAGGTGGTGCTATAGCTGGCCATGGCTAGTATATAGGTTATGGATGGTAGACGAATGCCCTCTGTTTGATGATTTCTTCAAAGTGGATTCTGTAGTAGGATCAAAAATTGAGACTCGTATATTTGTGATGATGAGAGTTGAAGCAATAGACATACCGGTTTAGAATTTTGATTCGGAATTTACTATCCTCCTGAAATCATTGTCAAACAATAACATTTGTACAGCAATTTTTTAAATTGTCGAATATTTCACAAAAGAAGGACCGTGATCAGTTTTTCGGAGAGTCAAAAATTTGAAAATCAGAGATTCACGAATGAGTGAGAATTTGGAATGCCGAGAATTCCGAATGTTCGGAAAGGAGAACATAAGGAACAATCAAAATTCAAATTATCGCAAATTCGTAAAACCAGAATTTCGAAGAAATGTTCGAATCCATCATTTCAAATTTTGGTTGCTCATTTTTACCTCTCCGGGCATTTTGAACTTTCATCGGTCGCATTCCTTTTCCAAATCGATAAAACCTTTTACCCTTTCCAAAAATTGGTTTTCAAAGATATTGGGCTTCCTAAATTTTTGCCCTCCCGAAAAATGAACCACACTCGAACGATTTCAATACTTTCAACGTCATAAGGCGACATCGGCTGAAATTATTGGTGATTCGACAATTAATTCTAGACAATTAGCACTAGATAGATTTTCCTTGTGACATTGAGCATGATAAATTTCACAATAGAGCCCGTGTGACTTGGATACCCTCGGTCCCAAAAAAATGCGTCGAACATAGTAAGGATCCATATCATATGGATGAGCGTTAGTATGAAAAATATGGTTTCAAATATTTTCTTTCCTCAAGACAAGGTTGTAGTTGACAGGTTGTCCGACACAAGCGATGTCTAACTTGATAGGTTCTACTGTACTACAAGAAAATTATAGTTTCAAGTTGAAGAAAATTTCAAATTTTGGAGGTATACTTAACTCCGAATTCTCTCCTGTCAGCAAGAAAAATATTGTAGATTCCACACTAATTGAAGTGGATAATCACTCATTATTGCTATCTCGCAATCCACAACAAAAAAGGAGAGAAAATTGTCAATCTCAGATATCATCTCTAAATTCACATAATGCCAAAATATAAAATCCAATCCGATCTCCATCACTCAAGATCTCAAGGGAGAGTCAAAATCCAGCTTCATATCCACCTAAATCGATACGAATGAAGTTGCCCAACTATTCGCAAGGTCTAAAAAATTTCCGATATCCTGTACATTCCAGCCAAGTCAGCGTAGAAAAATCGCACCTCTCGCAAGCCCTCAAAATCAGTATACCCAACATATATAGAACCACCCAGATACCAAAAGTATAGAGAAAGAGGGTGGAATATACATATACATAGATAGACGGTCGATGTTAAGAGTAAGATAGAAAGAGATAGAAAATCAGCTCTCGGGAAATCTATTCTCCGAGAAATCGCGTGGGGTGCAAGCTCACGATGAAATTCCACTATAGCACAGAGAAGCAGTACACTGCTGGCAGCCGTGGAATTTTCACCGAGAGCAAAGAGCTAGTGGGAGAAAGAGGGAAGAGAGAGTTGGCTCTCGGGAATTTACGCGCTCGTAAAAATCAAGAAGCGAGCGTGGCAGAGGTTGCCTCTACTGTAAGCTTTAGCTGTAGTCGGTTCACGTTGCCACCAGAGCTTCTCTGTACACGTTCACGCTTACGCTACTCTATACTTTACTTTTTGGCTTGAGTCTGTAGCACATGCGCCTCTATCTCTATTCATCCTGACAAGGATAAGAAACCAGCACACGTTGCTTTCTTGCCATCCGAAAGCTGAGCGATTTTTTTCTTTTTTTTTTCGATCCTTAGCCATGAGCTCTTTCTACACTCTGAGAGATTCTGCTGCTTTTGCACTCCATCACGGTTTTTGTTCTGCCTTTCTCGATGCCTTGAAATCGGAGCGCCTGCTCAATTTTTGTCCCGATTTGCCCAAGATTTTTGATAAAGATTTTTAGAGTAAAAAATATTGAACGTCTGGAGTCAGCAAATGGTGTTGTCATCATTTGGAAAATTTGACGGTTGCTAATGTAAAAGAGTATTGCTTCCTTTATGCCCTCACAGCAGATTCATTTTTCGTCAAGTTTCATCTCCTAATCTCAATTCTGAATCGGAAAAGTTCTAACTGATGATCAAGATAGTTCATTAATTCTGAATTGAATCGTTACCTGAAAATTGTAGAATTTAGACGATGCTAATCAAATTTGTCAAGGGCCACTCTGAATTTAGTTCATGGAATAAAAACCGTGAAGCACATCGATGAGTGTAAGTTCACTCGATATGTTCAAACTTGGACTTGTCACAAAATACTTTAATGCTATAACCTACGGCGATTTTCTTTCAGAAAATCATCGTCCGGATGCACAAGGAAATGAGAACTTTCAGTGTCTCCAAAGAAGATTAGGGAAATTTTCCCAAATTCACGGCTCTGGAAAATCAAAAATTCCCTTCAAATTCCTATTTTTGCTACACCACATTGACCGGACGAGAACACAAAGTGAGCCGACTATTGAATTAGAGTGAATCCCACGCAGCAAAAAATTGTACAAGCCCATAGAGACATTTCATTCATGTCTAGTATTTCAATGATCATGTGTGATCATATTTTCTTGAAATTTACATGAATGATCGATAAGCTTACGCGCACAACTGAAAAATATATAGCAACAGTAATGGCTGATTGATATTCTTCCAAATGTAGATCATTTATGATCCTTCAAAAAAGATTCGCTGAAACGCCAATAATGGAGGAAATAATGGCAAGAAAATAACCAAAAAAATATCTCAGAAAAAAACCACTACTGTGATCCGATGAACTTTGAACGATACCCTTCAGAGAAATTCATAGCACATCACATTTCTCCGCAGAAAACTCTTTGCAACATCAGTAGTAAAAAAAAGAGAGTGCTTACGTTCAGCCGCACATTTGCCAACTTTGTTGGCTCTTTGAACCGTTGGAAAGCGATCAAAGTGTCGTTCCAGACAATTTCTTTTGCCTCCATTCTAACTCAACGGTCATGAAAAAATTTTTCTTCCACCATTGCAAGAGTTAGTCTCAAGATACTTCTATCCAGACTAAAAGAGGACCCTCGCAAGATTTGCTGTAGTTTAATATGGTTTAAGGAACGCAGGGTAGGAAACTCCGTCGTACAGTCACGGTCTTGTAATGGCGTCTTAAGTTGCGCATCCGGCTTTCTCCAACGAATCGTTATTTCCTTAGGTTCCCTGTATTCTCTCTTCATCCCTCTATGTATATCTCACTCCTCTGACTTTCGCCCTCTTGGCAAAGCTCGAGCAGAGCAGAGATTAGCATATTCATCGAGAATTTATGGTGAACAAGAGAGGGAGCTTAATTATGATGAAATGCAGGAAGATGATAGTGAATTGTGGTAGATTTTGAGGGTCTCCAAGGCTTCCATATATTTCAATTATTATCACGTTGAAACGATCAAAGAGATGCAAAGTCTATTATCATCACTGTAATGAACAATCAATCAAAGGGCTCTTTATTGTGCAGAATATATTGCCCGAAGTCGTTTGAATCGGCTCAGTCGCGAGAATTTGTCTATCTTGTTTTGATTTGGGCTGTACAATACAAAAATATGCATGAGTTTACGTGTGAAATTTTTTGAAAAATTGAACAGTTTCGCAAAGAAATTTCATGAATGTCATATTGTCATCCATCAAAACCTACCTATGATTTCACTATAGAAAATGTATGCAGGAATTTTCAAGTAGAAGAAGACTTACTTTGGTCAGACATATTTTCATTGAAATAATCGAGAAAACTGTAAATCATTTAACACTGTCATTATGACGTACAGAACGATTCAGTTTGCTTGTAATAGAAAACACCACTATCCTACTTATCATAATAAACCCCTTATTCATTTTGTCTACTACAGTCGACATGTCTGATTTGCAATGTCTGTGATAACATCCGTTGGATGCATGATCAGAATTTGAAAGAAATTACATGAATTCCAAAATTTTAGGAACTTGTGATTACAAAAATGGAGCCCCTGTGTATTCATGATTTTGGAAAATATAGGAAAAAAAATTTAATCCAGTGATGTTGACATTCTTTGTCATTTTTCAACTGATTATTGGTTTTTCATGTCACATTATTTCTCCGAGAACAGGCAGAGAGTTCTAAGGGATGAACAGATTGACAGTTATGTGGATTTCCGAGTCCTCCATGTTTTCTTACAAAAAAGCAAGCATCGGAAATTACTTCATAAATCGCCTAATTTGTAATTTTGTTCATAGACGGCAGAGAAGGTTTTCAATTCTTACGGTGTACTTAAAATAACTTGGAATCAATTCTTCAAGAAGAATAGAAAAAATTCCAAAACTGACTCAGAATTTCCTAGAAATGAATTCTGGTCGAGAAGGGAACGATAAAATCAATCTTCGATGCAGCTCTCTAGATACTGATGCATTAAGGATTCTAACCTCAACACAAATCCGGAGTTTATGATATCAAGAACTCGAATATGCATCTTCAAAGTACGCTGTAGAAGTGTACATTTCATTGAAAGTCGATGTCAGTCGTAGAAAAGCCAACTCAGCAGCACAAAAACATGGAGACGCAATCTTATAGATGTCAAGACGCTCTGTAAAAATCGTGTGCGATTTTCATCCATATCAAGCTCACAGCGGGCTCAGCAACCCTCGACACACCATCTACATCTACCTACGTTGTAAGAAATAATAGCAAAATTTCTGAGGTGGAGATTGGCGACGGGATTCAAAAAGCTAGGCGGGGAAAGAGAAGCTCACTACCCTCAGGATTTGCCATCGCTCCACATATTCAGTACCACATCCCAACTATCCTACCCCCACTTATTCAAAATTCCAACCCCACATATAAAATTCACATATATATATATATATATACATATACCAACAGCTATGTATCCTGAAGAAATCGTAAGGCGTCAGAGAAAGCCCCAAGAAGGCATTGATTTCCTCTCATCTGCGCATATCGAGCGCCCTACGCGATTTCCTCCAATCCAAATCCCCGAGAGATGTGGGAGCTTGCGCAAGCTCACCGACTCACACTATATATCATGAATTTCAAGATGGAAGAAGCAGAATAAGAAGAAAAAGTAAGGAGTCAGGGTTCTGGCATACATCTCATATTTCACTCGAAGGACAGCGTGGATTTGCACAGTGCTGGGGATTACCTTACGATATCAATCAGGCCTGATGTTTCTGGGGTTGCGTTGACTTTTTGTATATGATGATGCGAGCTTTAAGGGAAGTTGAACCTGTGAGCTTGAGTTTGAGCTGAAGCTTTGATGGGTTAGGGATGGATATAGGAAGTTGAGATGGTTTGGTGTTTGCGACGATGACACGAAAAATGAGGCAGTTTTTTGTCTTTCGAGTTGGAAGGGATAGAGGGTGACGAGTGTCCCTTGCGGGCAGTGTTTCTGACCGATGCTTTGGTCATTTGTATCTCTTTGTCATGCTTTGAACGGTAGTCCGATAGAGTAAATGATCCTTACAGAGGTGAAGAATTTCGTATGATGGCTATCTTTCAGTAAGCTGTATTATTCATTCATGGGCTCACTCAATCTACTTTCACCCAGTAGATGAATCTATGATTACATCATTTACCGCGGATCGAGAAACGCACGCACTGGTTATACTCCCTCGAATATTTTCTAATTTTTTTTCTCGATAAAATACATCATTCGTCCGTTGAGTGACTAAATAATTGATATTGTTGTACGTGTTCGAAAGAAAATTCCATCTATGATACTGTATTTTGGTCGTTGGAAAAGATCAAACGTCATGGCAAAGAGTGGGTTCCCAGTTCGACTCTGGGTCCAGGCGATTTTTCTCACGATGTCAGTCAAATGCATTTTTTCTTGATTGGCATCTCGACCATCAAACGTCGAACGATAATTTCTCATCTAAAAAAGCCTCAGATTCGAGGTCAACAATAGAAAAATGAAGAATTAGTCCTCTAATGCCGATTTACGAGTATAATACCATCGAAGATCAAACACTGTGAATGAAAACAGTAGAAACCATCGCTGACTCGTAGATAAGGCCCCGGACTTCAACCCGAAAAGTCTAGGTTCATATCTCGGGTACATCAATGTATATTTTCATTATTGATCAATGTCTTTGATGGTTTGAAATCCACCTAAAAGTGTACGTTCCGCAGAATGATCACAAAAAGAGTTGAACAATGCATATAAAAAGATATAAGAAAAATAACATTAATAATGAAACTTTCCTCAATGTTGGTCTTGACCATTGAATAACATTTCCAAAACCGATCATAAAAGATACACTGAGGCCAAATTAGGGAGAAATTTTCGTCAGATCAAATTTTACGTACACATATGGCACACTGGTGTCAGTCTGACCCCAGCATAAATCACGACTGATTTGGATGGCCATGGATGCCTGGTGACCCATACTTCTGCACCAACTAAAGGTTGAATAAATCAAAGTTCAGGCCAAAGACGCGTGGCAGTCGAATTTCGATAATTTTGACAATCGGAATAAGCTTCAAAGATCGGCTGCGACTGGAGTCGTCTTGACCCTGTGTGTCATTTTAGTGACGAAATTGTCGGTGAAAAATGTAACTCTTTCTCACTCAATCATTTCATCGACTTGATCTGCTGCGAATAATTTCGTTCCCACTACACAAAATAGTATCTTTTTAACACGAATTTTCCACATTCACTCTCAAACAACCAAAAAATAACATCGGATGCGAGAACAAAAATTCGAATTCCTCATGCTAATTTCAACCTTTGCCTCCGGCTCGTGGCGGAAAAAGTCATTCAGGATATAAAAGCCAACTTCAACGCCCATGTATTATAAAGCTACTATTTAGTCTCACTAACTCAACGGCAAAGTGAAATAGAGAGCAAAATTTTGAAAAATGCTCTGCCTCATATTTGTCTTTTCATGAATCTGAAACTGCGAAATTCGAGATGAAAAACCAAAGAAGTTATTTCTAAAATCAATGAAAATTCGTAGCTACTACATTGAGTATTTCCACCAAGGTATAATCTTCCACAACTATCCTTACAAACGGACATGAAAATAAGCAAAGCCAATTTCGCAGACGAGCTTTCGTTTTGCTCTGTGCGAGTACATGTGTAGCTCTCAATATTTACAACACCTCCCAGCAGACTCGTATGCACTGAACTGCACAAACTGCACTAGAACAAGTATACTCGAAGCAGAGAGTGTACCACAGTTACGTTCCGAATTCACACCTCTGGGATTATAGCTCGGACGAAACATACTCGACTAACGAGCTTGCAGATGATACTCTAGTTCGTAACGTTGCTTTTCGCTCGGATATGCAAACTTAATAGTTCATTTGATATTCTAGCATCGGTGCAGGCTCATTTTTTTGGATAAATCAAGGACTGTGATGAACTGGTCGTGATAAAACCATACCAATATGAGTTGAAGTGAAGTATCGACTATTAGAAAATGAAAGTCAAAATCAAACTTATGACGAATCGTTTTTACGGTGACCGGAAAAAGTCGCGAGATTCTCCAAGATATTGTATATAATAAGCCGATATGATAGGTCTTCCGAATACTTATTCGGGCACTGAAAATCCATCCCTAGCGGTTGAATGCAATAGTAAAAAGTCAATCAGTATCTCGTTCTAAAATGTTGAAGTAGAAGTTGGACCACCATTAGTGCAAGAAATGGCCCGTGAGAGTCTAAATATCAATTCTATATTTCCCATCGAAATAAATTCCTATCTATTCTCGAAACTGCCATAAAAAATTTCCCATAAAAAGTAATTGACGTAATTTGAAAGTCGAGATGTCCGCTTTTGAATTGAGTACCTATTCATTTGATGAGAATGTTCGGAAATTCTCCCATTTTCCCGATGAAGTCAGCGGGCAGAATTACTACATCAAGTATAATCTGATTTGCGAAACCTAGCAAAGATCACTCTCCAACGCTGTTCCTCGCCATTCAGGATCGCTTTCAATGGATTTCTGTCCCAACCACAAATAAATTTCCAAATCAAAGAGTCGTCTAATTCGAGTGAAAAAACTCACAATTTTCAAGCAAATTACGATATAAATATCATAGATGAATCATCTTTCCGTATTGTTTTAAAAATTTCCCACGCTCTGATCCCGCGAAATAATTTTTCATTAAAAAAAAGTTGATCCTCGTTCAGAAGGTACAATGATCACACTTTTACTACTCTAGAAACCCTTACTTGATGATGTTATAATCTTCATAATCTGCTTTGTAATACTGATGGAGTAGTAGTACAACATCCATATCGTATGTATACTATTATACGCAGCGAAGCAAGATATCCTCAACGTATATAGTGTTGATCCAATTACCTCTCTCTCACTCTCGCAAGCTCAAGATCATATCAGCTGAAGCTCTCGAGAATCCCGAAAGCCCCGAGCAGATCTTACGTCAGCGTAGTGGTTATGGTATATGGTTGTGATGCAGCATTAGACATGCAAATGTGAAAGGTGATGTAAGGCTTTGTCGGTAATCCATCATATTGTGTGAGAACTATAACCTTATATATTCCTGACTCATGCGTATGAAATGCACCCACGGAAACGTGTGAAAATGGATTAATTCCTCTGCTAATGAATTGTTATCTTTAGAGTGATGGCATTTATACGGTAGATTATGGTGAGTGACTCCGTGGATCTTTGATGAGAATTCATCTATTTCCGTTAGAGTTCATTGTTGAGTAATTTTTCCACGCACATTTACTTGTTAGTTTGTGAGAAAATAAATTTTATTTCATCACATCAACAACAATTTTCAATTTTTCGTGGAGGCTTTGCATGAAAACGTCAATCTAATCTATAGGAAACTCTCTTTACTTTCCGAGTTGCATATATTTGGGCAGCTGAACCCTAGGGAAAATGTCTCTACTTTTGACTCAAACTGTCAATTTTGTCTCGTGTAAGGTCACGGAACAAAGATGTCTTTTTTCATAACTAATTTGTGGTTTAGTTGAGAAGAGTTTTCTCATGAAGATTGAAGAATTGTGTCGCAGTATGAATAATCTTCGATCCAAAACCATTTTTCGTGACATAGTAGGTTACATCTACAGGAGTGCAAAATTTGGATCTTGCTTCTCGCAAACTCGTTATACGTGGCACACGAAGTATGCTTTGTTTCGTCAAAATGTAGAGAATAGTGAAAAATCCATGCAAAATTGTACTTCATAACATGACACATCTGCACACAGTTTCACAAGATACTTAAGAGGATGTCGGACCTTCGCAGGTTATCAGGCGGGTTGGCGCTAGTTAGCTTATTCCAAGTGTAGATGGCGACACTTAGAATGAGCTTCCCATGTGTAATTTTCTATTGTTGGCAATACTGATGGGATGTCGCCATATCCCGGGAAAGACGAGTTGCTGAAGCAAGAGCCTGCGCTCAAAATCTGATTATTCACGTTCACAAGCATGAAACATTTGAGTTAAACTCCAAAAAGGCAAGTCTTAGTCATCAACAAATTTACGTTTCTCCACGAAAATGATTTGAGAATTCTCTTCCAAAAAGTATTATTTTTCGAATTAGAATGAATTCACAAATTCATATCAAGCACCCAACATATTCACGCTCACAATTGTAGAAAATTCGAAAATACTCTTCAAAAAGAGTCATTTTTTCCAAGTCGAGATGAATTCAAAATATCCATATCTCTGCATCCTTTACATTCACGCTCACAAACTTGAATAGTTTGTAGATACTCTCCAAAAAGAGTCCTTTTCCTGAAACAAGATGAATTCAAAAATTCATGTTGTCTGAGAGACTCTACTCATCCTTCAACAAGAATGAGATTCTTTATCAGAGTCAAAGGATTCCTGATCAACATTAGAAAATCATAACTCCTTGAGATTTACTATCTGACAGTTCCAAAATTCATACTCGAATACAAGAATGGATCTGGAGCTTCCTTGCAAAGCAGGTTTATCTTTCCAAATAGACAATTATCTGCATCCATATTCATCAATATGAATTCGACTGCGTCATTGGTTAATGCATATAAAAGCATACAAAATCTCATTCATACAGAAAAAGTATCCAAGCTCGCACACCAAGTACTTATATCAACCATTCTTGAGAGAAGTTCTATTATTCTACAAAACAGACTTTGGACTGTTTTTAGTTCCACGGATTCTTCATGAACTGGAAAAATTTTGCCTGATTCAGAATATTGGAATTGAATTTTATTATAATTCTGAGTCATCAGGAACTTGGGAAGTTGACTTGACAAATCTTTGGTTGATCAATGGTCTTTTACGATGAAGTAAAATAGTGCATTCATTAGAAGTTTCCCATGTATCACATCATCTCAATGTAAAAGACTCTCCAACTCATTCCTGAGAGCCACAGAAGCAGCTCAAAATCAAATGACTCACTCTGCGTTTCCTTGACAAGAATGCGTATTCATCACAAATTCACATTTGGGGAGTGGAAATTACGGTCAATGAGGTTTCTATGAATTTTGAATAGTTCAGAATCCACCATCAACCACTAACAAACCAATAGCAAGGTCAGAGACAAAGTTCGAGGTTGATGGTACTTGCGGATTCTAAACAACGATATTCAGAAACTCAATCAAAGTAACTTCTAAACAAGTATTCTATTCCATTCAACTTGTACACATTAAATCATATTTTTTACATCATTTTGAATGTATAAAGCACAATATTCCGTCTCATATTGAATATTTTGTGCAATATCTATGAAGTGACACAAGAAAATACATACACTGGAATGGGAGAAATACGCCGTATTGTAACATCATTCATACCATCAGGGCAATACCAACAAATGTTTCCATGGGCTGGCTAGCTTCTATAAGGCCTAACACAACTCCGAAACGACGTTTTTTTTATCCTGGGCCGCAGTTTTGTTATTCGAATAACAAAGTCGTGTTTTTCGAGGGATGCCACGGCGCTGCGGCGAAGCTGCATCCGTCGCAAGACAACCATCGCACGCGAACATTTGCACATCGCGTGGGTGTATACACACAACACAGTACAAAACACTCACAACAGATACACCTTCACCCGACCCGGACACTCTCATTTCCACCGGGAAACCACGATTTCCTCGTGCTACGCCGGCTACGAAGCATAAACGCGCGCCGTCTGCTTAGCAGTGGTAGAGCAGCCGACAGCCGCAGCTCAAGCATGACCAATGCTGCCAACATACCAAGCGACACAATGTTATGTGTATGTCGACTTCGCAATTCAAAATACTCGCTTTTGCTACCGAAATCTTATTCACAGAACCATTCCCTCATTTGAGCATCAAATGCCTGCAGGAATGATTTATTTGATGCGTAAAATCAGCAAAAAGGGTGCTCTGGTCCACTCGTTCTGATTCGGCTCTTGGGAACCTAAATAATTGAGGATAATAGCTACCTAACCTCTCTGTGCATTCGCCTTTGACATCGATTTTTGGCTCGGAGCGGTACATTCGCGTGCGAAACGCACCAGAGCACCCTTTTTACGGACATTTTCTACCTCTCAAAGAAAAATTCAGATCGATTGAGTGAAAATTGAGAGCGTGAGTTTGTAAATAAAAAAATTTTATATCCTAGCAGAAGTTTAGAGGTCGATCTCCGACATCCTCTTAAGAGCGCAGGAATCCATAAAAATCATGTTCAAACTTGCGCTTTTGAGGTTAGGATGCTATTAAGGCGATGCGGTCACCGTGCAACCCGGAAATTGTATCTTATTTGGATGAAAATCAAAAAATTCTCACGAAACGAAGTTGGAGACGATTTGTCCATTACGTATTATCACCTACATTGTGGTGGACAACTTATTATTCGTCACCAATCACAAGACTATCACTAATAAAGAGAATAATTTGCCCGCGGGTACTTTCTAACCTACAAATTGGCACATTTTCGTTCACAAAACTCTCAAAATCTAGTCCGATTTGGGCCAAACGAAGAGTTATCCAGGCCAAGTTAGATGATAATAAAGCCTGGATAACTCGTCGTTTAGCCCATAATGGAAAAGATTTTGAGAGTTCTGTGAACAAAGTTCAGCGTGCACGGTGACCGCATCGCCTTAAATGAATATTGCGCACAGTGTGTCTACCAAATGTTGAAGGCTGCTTCAGCTACATTTTATCTGACACGCGTACAGAGAATTCTAAAATTTTGGATATTCACAAGTTATCTGAATGCCAAAAATCAGATTTGCATTGAGTTTATCGAGTGGGAATTAAAGATCTTATCGGTTCATTCATTAGCTGACCTCGTGTGTGGCATCGGTCTCTACGGCAACCCAAAATTTCTCACGCACTTCATTCATCTCTTCCATCGCAGCTCCCCCCCCCCCCCCCCCCATCCCATAAACTCAAATCAATTCACAAGCATACATAAATATATAACAGTCTAAAATCTTTTCTCGCGATGAATCAGTTTAATCAGAGTCATTGAGCTCGTAAAAGCGCCAATGAATTCAAACAGTTTCGATCATATATTTACAATGAGAGAACGTGTGTCATCTACAATAAAAATCAACGCGATTTTACTCTCACATCAATGGAGATTTGGATTGGAAGAAAAAGAGAAATTGGAGCGATAGAAATGTAAGAGATATTGGATTTATATGCAGTATATGCTACACTCGAATTGCAGTAGTAGTCGTAGCCCATAATAATAATTTAATAGCCATCTATCGCGAGAGATGCTCTATGTACGAGGGGATTACTTATATCATAGTATGTTATACTACTATACATCGTGTATCCCGCATTGCTCGATCTCTTCGCATTATATAGTGGCAGCGAGAAGCACTAAGGAGCTAACCGACTTAACGTCTCGGTATCTTGTTTCCAACGTCTCCTGAGCATGGCACCACGACCACATTAAGGAATCAGCTTTCCTTGCTGCGGCTCTATGCTTGCACCACTACCAATATTATACCACCCATCAGACTCTCAATACGCGGGTATAATAGTAAATGTCGTGGTACAGGCGAAAATCCGGTGATTCGATTCATTTTTGTTCATGTATACGACAGCGATAAATACACAACTAGCTGCATTCAGTGGAAAGAAAAGGAAAACAAAGAATTGCCGTAACGCACTTGTAATCGCTGAAACTATTCATGAGTTTGGTAACGGAAAGAGAGAAGAATGAACTTGACATTATCCTAAGGAATGAAATGTTTCATGAAAACATCCTTGGTTCACTCGTTCCTTACCAGTGGATCGTTTTCGACCATGATCTTCGGGTGATTCTGAAATTTATGAGGACCTTACTTCCAAAGACGAATTTGGACACAAATCTCAGCTGAGGTCTAAGCTGATGAGTTCATCCTTCTAAATCATTATTGTCCTGAAAAGAATTGTTCAGCTGTTCAAATAACCGATTCAACTAGTTGGGTGAAAATCAATTAATTTATTTGGTAATGATGAAACTAATTTTGTTGAAAATCCAACGTACGATAGATGGTAACCTGTTCCCATCATGAGTCAAATTATTGATCTTACACGTGTACAGAAAATCATTCTGTACAGAATGATTTCTTGTAAAAGTCGATTACTAGTCTTTCTGTGGAAGTTGGATACTTCTAAAGGTGGTGGAAAAGTCTCAAGTATGCTCTTAATTTTCCGCCCTTGAAAGTTACCCGGCCAAAATATTCCACCCTAAACAATTTTTCCTTGATTTACAAACCTTAACGTGGAAGATGCGTCTGAATATGTGGAACAATGTCAAAGTTAGACAGAGCTGTGATATTTTGGAGATTAGCCAAAAAAGGGCCTTGGATATGATTTTGGAAAGATCTAAGAATTTTTTCTGTTAACATTCTGAGACATCACAAACAGGGAAAATTTTTCTGAATCGTTTCCCAAATTTTACTTGGTAGATCTCATTACAGAGTACCGATGAAATATTGTTCATATGAATATTCCTCGGCTATTTAGTTGATTCATGGGCTGTAGCTTTCCCAGAACCATCTTTGAAATCGCACAAATCGATCTCGAAAAATTTGGTTGACAAAAGTACACGGTTATAAGTTGGTACAATCTCTCGTGGACCATGCCTGGAAGGAACAAAATCTACCAAACTGACACAAGCTGATTTTTTTCGACCAAATATGTTATAAAATGAACATTTTAATGAATCTAGCTACATTCAAAAATCATAAAGCAAACGATAATCGCAAGAAGAACTTTCCACGGGAAGGAACCCAGTTACGTTGAGTTATATTTCAATCACACTATTCGAATCATCTTATTGTAAATTTTGGAATGATTATTAGAACATGAAGAAGTATTTGATTTACTTTGTACCTAGACCTCAAATCAGTAATGCATGAACGAGCGGATTAACAGGGGAGCGCCATGAAACACCAAGCGATGTCGGATTATGCGGCGTGTACAACAAGTGTTAGCTGTCGAAAAGTTGAAGCAGTTTAGAGGGATACTGTGGTAGCTTTGGCTCCTGGGGCGTCAAGTCGCTTGGAAACCTCTAATAGCTTTTGAAGTAGCCACTCTATACAAGCTCAACTCGAGTCATGGGATATCGCAAGGTGTGTCTATACAGTGATAAACGGCCTATGTAACGATCTGAAAATACATCTCTAATACTGGTTATTCTAACTCATATGTCATCCAAATGATAGAAACTCTTCATCAATTATCATATAAGGTAAGGAAAGTACCTAACATGCCCGCATATGCCGATCTCATAACTGGGCACTCATTGACCTTTGGGCAATTTTTTTACGTTTGCCGTGTGAAATATGAAAAAATTGATGATTTAATCTGACCTTGAATCATTTCTGCATCTGCCAGAAAATATGAATTGAGTTTTTGCATTTTTCAAAATTACACAATTTAAAAAACCCCCAACGAAATCGCATGTAGTAAAGCCTTTACCGAAAATTTTCAGTTCGACTAATTTCAACGTACTTTAACGCATTTGACTTCCTTTTTCAAGACCTTCAAAATCCTGTTTTTGGCATTGCAGAACTTGGATTTGAAGCGATTCAATGAGCAAAATTCGGAGATGATTTGTAGAACAATAAGGCAAGAATTGCCCCCATATGTTCATCTCAAAAGAGAGTGCAGTACGAATTTTTCCATCACTGAGAACGTGTTCATCACATCGAAATTGGGAAGAAATAGTGTTTTGGGCCGGCAAGAAGCTCCAAATATGCAAGCCGATAGAAACATTGATAAATTTATATAGTCTTTGCGGGAAAATTGAGACAGCTTGACTCCAGTTGATCGAAATTGGCAGTACTCTAACAGCTGATTTTAAAAGTCTTGAAACAAGCTTCAAAATGAGCTGAAGTATGCTGAAAAATTTTGAAGTACATCAGAATTGTTGAGAAAATGGTTGAGCGGGGGCAAGTTGGGTACACCCCTTCTCGAGCCGACAAAACCACTTTTTGGAGAAATCGTGAAAACTTGGCTCTAGTTGGTTGGAATCAAGTTCTCTTTAGTTCATTTCAGAGGTCTCGGAACAAGCTTTGAAATTCGATGAATTAAGTTGAAAAATGTTCAAGTGAGCCAAAAGAGTTGGCCAAATCACTTAAGGGAAGGCATGTTGGGTGAACTTACCTCATTCGTTCTTCTCTTTCGTCAACGATAAATCGTATCCCAAAGAATAATAATCTCCCATTCCAGAACAAGCTCAAAGGAAATACAGTCAGGCATACGATATCGATTGCCATGAGAATGTAATTTGTCGTCAAAGCTCGTATCGACATTGGATTTTCGAAAGTTTAGCCGGATTAGAATAACAAAGGTACCGCGCTCGGAAAACTGTCACACAGTGCACGGGCGTATCAACCAAAAAGCCAACTACAACTATGTACATATATATATATATATATATATATATATATACGTATTGGTGAGCTTTACTTTGGCAGGATGTTCGGACAGGTTGCAATGTTTATCGTGAAAACAAGAAGGGCAGAAAGCTTTACCATTCGATGAGCACACATCAAGCTTACGCACACACGAGCGATTATATAGCGATGCACAAGTGACGACGCAGCTTCTGTCCTACCGAGCGAGAAATTACATAGCTCTCTCTGTTATCGCTCCCTTCATTCTCAATGTTATTGCAGATTACTCCTGTTCGATCGCTTTTGGATATACTCGTATCGTTACGAGTACTCGCTACGATTCTATTTTTCTTTTCTTCTTTTTTCATCGTGAGAGCTGGAATTACTTTCGTGCTGAGTTCATAGAATTAATAATTGTGAGGCTGCAAAGTTGCTGATAGGGAGGCAGGTAGAGTGTCCCAATTAAAAATTTTCTAGTGTATATGCATTCTTCCAAATATTCTCTGATTCTGTTTCTAATCATGTATCGAGAACTTGAGAAAAATTGAAATTTTTCGGGACGCCATGATAAAATGAAAGATACATCATCCACACAAATTTGATTAAGAGGATATCGGATTCCGACATTGTCGAGTTTTCGGATTTCTTGATAAATTTTAGAGATATCGGGATTCCACTAAGTAACACCGATTCTGTATGGCTCATAGAATCGGCGTTACTTGTTTAATTTTTGATTTGTCAGAAATTCATCGAGAAATCCGAAAACTTGACCATGTCGGTAACTGTACAATATTGATAGGACTCCGACATCCTCTTAAAGAAGTGTTGATCTAACATGAAATTTTCATCTGATTCATCTGGAAAAATACTGATCAGTAGAACTTACTCGCTCCCAAATCCAGAAATTTTAGAATAAGTATTCACGAATATCGATAGCTCCCACGGAAAAAAACACTATTCTAGGCATCATTGTGAATGGAAGTGTTCCAACTCATCAAAGATATCGATATTGATTATTAATTCTTAATACGCTCCACACAATTTTTATAGACCGCAATGAACAGCAAATTCGAAAAAATTCTGGAAAATGTTCAAGCATTCGAATATCAAGCTTCTAGGAATCGTCTTGGAATTAAAGTTAATTAGAGATAAGCTCCTCAAATATTCCAAATTGCTCGTCGGAGTTTTCCTCCTTAGTATAGGAATCTTATTTCCTCTATCTAAAAATTGCTCATTTTATAGATGGATTCATAAAATGATGATCATTTACGGTAAAATCGAAACTCTGGAATTAATTCTCGTCGCCAAAGTTTGCAATCATACCATAATCGCAAACTGCACCACCAAATCCCAAAATCTGCTATAAAGTATACATTAGCAATCCATGTCCAAATCAAGATACCTTGCAAGTACTTCAACCCCAAGAACCCCGAATTAAAAAAATTTCGCTCTAGATAAAAGCCACTTCTGTTGAATGTTCACCCCGTTGTTATCTTAAACTCAGAGCCACTAAGCGGCTTCACCATCACCATTCCCATTACAATACCACACACCGTCAACCACGACAGGTTGCACTTGACTCATCTCCGAGTCTGCATTATCTACAGGGACTTCATGTAAACCATAGACACAGCCGGATGATGATGGTACAATGTGCCATACAAGAATTGCTTTGCTATAATCAACTCTATATCTATATATAATCTGACAACTGCGTGGTACATATAGACACCCCTTCAAAGTGTGTCGCGTGCGGTGGCAATATTTGCACAGCTCTCTCGCTCTGTCGCGCCCAGTTTCATCCTGGTTCTCTGGCTCTGTGGGCTTCAACTTCCCCAACCTCTACTATATACTATCCGATAATGATTTCACGTTACGTGTATTCATACTATTCTCATGCATGTGAGCTAGAACTGAATGTACTACTGCGCTGCTGTTCGCTGGTCCCAAGGGAATCTGAACTGGACGTGGGCGCGCCCTTGCACATGGCTTCAAATACAATCTCTCACTCGATGTAGGCTTTGTTTTGTCGCGTGCGAGCGTGATGGAAGTAGCTCGAGCATTTGGTTTGCTCTTTTTTTTCATTTCACTCCTCGTTTCGAGCTTGAGCCTCTTTTGTGATGCCTAATTTGATTGTATTATCGTAATTCTTCACGTGGGTCAGGCGGGAAATCGTGACCCAGAAGTCGCTTGATGTGGACTCTGGTTGCCTTGATGGACATGATTTGCGTTGCGGTGAGGAAAAATTCGTTCTACTGCATTTGGTTTTTGAGAAATTCGTGCCAGATTTTTTCACCCCTTCAAGTATTTCATTCAAATTCAGGATTTTTGGAGGATGTTCATTTTTATTTCTGTTTGAAAAGGCAAAATATTTTTGTGATCTCGAAGCCACTCCTACTAATGACTTCAGTGCTCATATATGTATAATACACTGTGATTTCAGTGAATATGTACTGAAGTCATGCTGAAAATCCAGCCACCATGAGGGTCGGACGGGTACTCATCACTGAAGTTTCAGTGAGCATCAATGATGAGTCAGACCGAAACTTCAGTGTTTCGAAGAACCTGGCACATTATAATCACTGAAATCTCAGTGAGTATCACTTTGATGGAGTCTTAGTGATGAATCAGTAAGACAATTCACTGAAATTGCAGTGTTTCGAGTGTTCTAGCAGATCATATCCACTGGAATCTCAATGAACATCACTGGTGAATCAGTCACCACCGCTGAAACTTCAGTACCACCCATTCAAACTTGACTGAATAAGATCTGTCGAGGACTTTGAAGCACTGGTATTGCATTAAATTGTCTTACCGACTGATCAGAGTGATACTTGCTGAAATTTCGGTGAAGAGAACCCGTCAAATCTCCAAGGTCACTGAAGTTTCAATAAGTAGCACTGATGATTCAGCAAACCAATTCATTGAAATTTTAGCGCCTTGAGGGTCCCGGCAGAACATATTCACTGACACTCCCGTGACGAGAAACCAATGTTACAGAAATTTCAGTGCGGCTTCAGTGTATATTCATTGAAACTACAGTGTATAAGCGCACTAAAGTCATCAGTGGAAGTGGCTCCAAGATTAAGTGCAGGTTCAGTGACTTCTCCCTGATGGACTCGGAAAGAGTACGCTATCAAGACTGATTATTATCAATAAATAATAGTTGACTCTAGCTGTCTCACATTTTTCGAAAGTATCACTTTCTTGTCCTCTAATGAATTGATTCACGATGCTCAATAACCACTATCCCATTATTTATCCAATTTTTTTTTTTTTTTTTTGAATTTCAGAAATTAACGCTTTAAACAGACGAACGAAAAGAAAAAAACTATTGATGAGAGAGTAGATAGAATGAGATAATATTAATCCTCTTCACCAATTCTCTGACTAGTTATGAGTACTGTGCAACAATTTCTTGCGAGTCAGATTAGAGACTGGTATCTAATTATTCTGGTTCTCAAAAAACAAAGGAACTTCCTGTTCTTACAGAATATTATAGATTATAAACATATTCAGAACTGCAATGGTTTTCAAAATAATAACAACAATTTTCAAAATGAGGACTAACTTCTCCTGAGCCAAAGATGTATGATTCAAGTAAACCCGGAACTTCTTCATGCAATATTCCTCAGATTTTCAAGCAATGAGCGAGTTTCTTGTTTTCTAAAGGAACTGATTATTTAATAGAGCGACGATAAAACTCATTTGAAGAAGTGTCAACAGGACGGTGAATGAATCATTATGCGTGTTGAGTTTGGTCTGGAAAGCATACAGAATCAGACCTCTATTGTTTCACATAAATTCATTCTGTTGAATCTGGATTTGCAAATCAAAGTTATTCATCAACAGTTGATTGATGACAAAAATGAATTGCGTCATTCTTTTCTCGGACTGCCGTTGGAAGATCGTCCTCTTCTATTATATTGATCTGACCCTATATCGTATACTCATTTCTAGAATACCCAATCCGAGAATTAATTGACTTTTAGAATTTTGTTTGAAGTAACTCATCACTCTGATCTGGATACTTCTTCAAAAATTTTTTTAAAAAAGACGTTCACCATGAAAAACAACAGGGTGTCTAGCCGAATCGTGATCTTCGATTCCCTGAAAATTCCCGGTTTTTCCAGTCAAAAGTTATGAAATTCCAGTCTGTCAGATCATCTTTTTTTTTCGAGAACGCAGATCTCGAGAAAAGAACTAAGAGGTGCAAATGTATAATCCCGACAATGTGTAGTTCAATTGCGGGAAGCTCCATGAATTTTCGAGATATTGCAAATCTTACAAGTAACGCCGATTCTATGAGCCATACGGAATCGGCGTTACTCACAAGAGGGAACCACGAAGTGAGGGTCACAAAATCTCACCAAACTTTTTTCACAGTCTCGTACCACCTTGAATATGAAGAATCCAGAGTAACTCCGTCAAATGGGCCTTCTGTTTGCAGCTACAAGCAAAAATTTTAACATTGTCAGAATATCTATATATATCACTTTTTAACATGGGCCTATATAGACAATGCTAATATCATAGGCTGTAACTTCGGATCGAGGGCTCATTTGACGAAGTTACTCTGGATTCTTCATTTTCTAGGTGGTACAAGACTGTGAAAAAAATTTGGTGAGCTTTGGTGGCCCGCACTTCGTAGGTCTCCCTTGTTAGTAGAATACCGATATCTCGAAAATTCATCGAGAAATCCGAAAACTCGACAATGCCGGTATTCGACATCCTCTCAAGAATTTTGACACGAATAGAACACGCGTTGGAAATCAACATTGAAGCTATTTTCTCAAACATTATCATGGAACAATATCACCTCACTAGCCAGTTATTTGTGAAGTGTGACAAAATATTAATGTTCAAAAACCATGGAAAAGCATGATACATCTGGACTATATTACATTTCTTTTAAAAATACTGGATGACTAACATAAGTGAACGTCACCGAGTCCAGAATCGTCTAAACGCGAATCGGTGTCCCTACCGTGACAAGGCTGTTCTTAACGTGACTCGTAAAATCGAAAAATTCAACATAACTTTGACCCAAGTTGAAAAAAAAATTTGTGTCTAATGGGGAACGTTTTCTGGGCGATATGTGGACGAGAAATGATCATCGCGCGGCCAGTTTGGAGCGATTTTTCTTCGCGCCGTTTTGGAGACCGAAATGCATTAGTTATCTCGAAACTATCCATAGATAGTCAACACAAATTCCATCAGGAACTGCGCATTGAACACTTTCGAGACACAAGTGGTTCCCGGCCGGAAACATTCATTATTGCAGTTGGATCTTGTAGAAAAAATCCTAGTGAACAGATTTGCGCACTAGGAACACTGATTTTTCGTTTGGTTCTTCATCAAGAAAATAGCAAAATTCAAGTTTTTTCAACTTCAGATCGCTCATAGCTCGAAAATGATAGCTCCCAGAGAAAAACGACAAGAGTAACTTTTTGTTAACAATGCTTCAATTTACCGAATGAGAACAGTTTTGGAGCAAAAACAGTGATTTTCACAATTTATTAAAACAATTTCGGTTTAAACAATTTTGCACCGGATGTCGGCTTGGAAACGTGCTTTATTAGCAAGAGTACTGTCTTACGGAGAGGATGCCACGAAAAAATTCCATGAAACTATTTTTACATGCGATGGCAGTGATTTCGCCTAGTCTAAAATTTTTCACAGGAAACTAGTGATCGTGAGTCACAAGCTTTTCTCTGTCAGAAAGTGCGCGAGCCAATCTTTATCGCCCTTTCTTAAGTGTGCACCGGCCTTCATGTTCTGCGAAATAACGTAATGCGTGAATATGATCAAGTAACACAGTTGAACGTTTAGATAACGATGGTAACAAGAGTTCCATCTGGTCGACACCGATCAAAGCGTGATATAATATCTCCCGCCACGCCGTAGAGGATTGAACAAATTCTCACACGAACT
Source organism: Eretmocerus hayati (assembly GCA_029851415.1). Taxonomy (NCBI): domain Eukaryota; kingdom Metazoa; phylum Arthropoda; class Insecta; order Hymenoptera; family Aphelinidae; genus Eretmocerus; species Eretmocerus hayati. Next base: position 168,300,456 of record CM056741.1, read on the forward strand.
TGGGGTCACAGAATATTCCAGTAAAATGTCATTGATTCCCTGATAATTCCAGGTCTTTTCCAGAGCAAGTTGATTCCCTGATAATTCCCGGTTTTTCCAGTGCTGGACACCCTGAACAAATATACTAGAAATGAAATTTCCATATAGAATAGAAACGCTGAAAATCCCATAAATTATTCGTAATTTCTATCCTCTCTTGGAACTAAGCCCGAAAATAGACTGCTAATTTTCTCGACTGTCCGAAAAAAAAGTAAATCGTCGACGTAATTAAAGACCTTCCTAAAAACGAGTCTCTCAAGTATACCTACATCGACCACATCAAGCATCCAGACAACGAGAACCATGCGAGGCTAAAACGGCAATGACCGCGCTCGTCCGGAAAAAGGTACAATTTTCCATCCCCTTTCCTTTTCCCTAAACCATCTCCATCTACTTCTCCATCGTGTACACTAGATAGAGGTCCAGCAACGACAACGATAGCATGGCAGCTCAGGGTGCGCATAAATTTTTCATCCCTCTGAATAATGAATTAAATGTTCAGGAGGGTCATGTCCAGAGCAAACGCTTGGGCCCCAAAGCTTGTTAGCTTCGTGAGCTTTTGGCTTGTATCATGTATCGCTGTTCTACTATACACCCTAACCTCTCTTATATTCTATATCGTATGGACCAAAAGAGTGTAAGAGCCAAGAGAGTAAGCCCAGAGATGGGAAGCTTTGGATATAGTTCTAGAGCGGACGACAAGGTGATAATTTGATAAGACTTTGGGTGAGCGTTGCCATGGATACCCAGGCTCTTTTCTGACTTCGTCCTAACTCTCGGCTTCTGGTTTGTCCTGTCTCCTTCAGTCTTTTTCTCCATCTCAGTTGGATAAGCTTTTTTTTCCTTGGAACGTATCCTATACCTATACTCTTCGCCCGTGCTTTACTCAAGCTTCCTTCCCTTTCGCTCTAAGGATATATATCCTCGAGAGATAGCTAAAGCTGTTCAGGTTCTGGGCGTCACACTCTGACGCGAGTACGCCATCAAAGCCAAGAGTGTCAAGTTCTATGCCGCAAGCTCATCGTAGATTTGCTCTTCTATCTCATCCATTCGGATACTGGCTTTCTCTTGCGCATCTGATGTAAGATTCGAACTTCATCGCGAGTCAGGCCATAATTATTACTCAGGAACTTGAACAGAGTGACGAATTTCTACATTCTATCATTTTGATGCCCATATTCTTCAGTAATCTTATGAGCCCTCGTATAAGACGTTTAGTAGATATCTGTCCGTACGCCAATAGTCGTTTTTATTCTAGCTTAATTTAAATGATCCTCCATCATTCATATGCGTGAAAAGGCAATCTGGAAATCTGGATTTCTATGTATGGATGAATCAGTAGTAAAAGTGATCATATTGTTCCTTCCGATGTAGCCAAAGAATTTTTAACTCGGGTTTTCATGATACTGGAAGGTAATTATTAACACGAATAATAGCACCAAGATGGGCGACGTCCGTTTTGTCAACTTTTGAATTCCTTCGATGAGTTTTTGAGATATCACAGATAGAAAAGCTATCACCCATTCATTGAAACATTTTGAATCAGCCATAGCTTCAATATTTGTGATATTTCAAAAATTCATGGAATAAAGTCAAAAATCGACAATATCGCTAAGCGTGCTATAGGGATAAGACTCCGACATCCCCTCAAACTATTTGGATGTTGAAACGGGTTCTGAGAAAAAACTCGTGATATGTAAGAAATTAATTTAGTCTACGGATAAATCCCCCTCCCCTTAGGTTCGTACTCTTCAGGTACGACAACGTTCCAGGCAATGATTTCAGAAAAAAGTTATTTCAGACCCAAACGAATTCTGGTATCTCATTGCTTGTAATTTCCACTATTTTGGGTACTAGAAAAAAAGTATCCAAAGGAAAGTAGCTCGATATTGATGTCAAATGAATACACGCAAATTTTACCGTGTTGGAGAGTATGACAGGAGATATTTCACATTAAAAATATTCCCACAGTTCGCCAACTAATCATAGATTCTTTTCCGCAGAGTTCTTCTCCAATGCAATTGCATACTTGGAAAAAAAATTTTACAGGGTAACATAAATTACCGGAGAGTAGCATTACATGGAGATAGGGTTGACCAAGATGCGTAAACCATACCAAAAATACGTTCATATGATGCGCATTTTATAAATTCGAGTTTTCGGCTGTGCGTACATCAGGTACACTCACCGGGCATTATATCTGCCCAAAACTGAAAAAGCTTCTTGTTTTTGGGCTGTCGTTTCAATCTTAATTAGGTCGTATATTTGGTGAATTAATAACCGTACCCTCATCCTCAACATCTCAAAATTGGAACCTAGTCACAGGATGTCTAGTAGCAGTTCAGGGACAAAAAAGCTCTTTCAGATTTGAGTAGGTATAATGTCCAGTGAGTGTACATTCTGAATGGCAACCCTATAGTTTAAAAAGGCTTCAGAGGCAACTGGAATTTTTTCCGCGCTAATATGTGCTACACAAACACTTCTGTCGCAAACCCGTCAAATTTTAATTTCGATTAGCAAAGAAGTAAAATGTTAGTATCATTTGTAGTTATATATTTGAAGTTTATAGCTCTACACACGAGATGTTGACTCTGCATATACGTAATAATATATGTATTCGAAAGTCGAAATTCCGTTGCCTGCGGAGGATGAAATCAACATCTCGAAAATTGAGGCTGGCATTCATGGTCATTGATCCGATCATAGCATTCGTGGATCAACAACTGTAAAGAGCAGTATAAAATATTTGAACGTTAATTAAAGTCGTCTCAAAAACTATGAGCATAGCTGAGCACCAGAAGAAGAAATTTCCATAAATATGATGAATAAACGCTGAAACTTCCACGAAATTGGAACATGAATAATACTACTCCATGCAGGATCGTTTACATTGTCACCCCTGTCAGAAAAAGACCCATCCCCAATATTTATATATAAGAGTGCCTTAGAAAAACGATGAAAATTATTTTTTCGCAATTTTCCAATGTTTGAGTGCCTACAAAATTGCGAAAAATAACTTTCGCGCCTCGCACACGAGGTTCCCCGCTTCCGAGCGATCATTTCAACCCTCGCCTCCGGCTCGGGTCGAAAACCGATCGCTCAAAAGCGAGCTACAACCTCATGAACTCGGTGCGAAATATACTATTTTTGTCGGGGGGTAAAGGTATATTTATCCGCTTCTTTTCGTCCAAACTGTATCCAACCAAATTTTCAAGCATTTTCCAAACTTGATCCATGTCCATTACAATCGATCAACTCACATCTCTTCTGCGTTTCTGATGCGTCAGAAGTTGGAACTAATAATTTCTCCCAAATGTCATCCAATCACAATGAACTAAGCGATGGAGTACGAAAAATATTTACATTTATTCCTTTGTTCAAGAATTTCGAATCTTCGCTGCTTATTTCAAAAAGCAGACACATATGGTTAATCATAACTCTACGTGAATGGTACATTGTTTTAGCTTGTGGATAAATTATTCAATACAGCATTCTCTTACGATCAAAATGAAAACCAACAATTGGACAACATAAAATTTTCAACAAATTACAAGATATCGTACGGTTGTCTACCGGAAGTACACTTGGGCACAGTCTGAACTGTCCACACTGCTCCCAAGTGTACTTAGTGATCATGTATAAATGTAAGAGTAAAACTGATTCGATTGCTCTGATGACCAATTCATCGCAAAGGTTTTCCGGTATAAATAACCAAGATTTCAGAAATCTGTCTTGAAGGAACAATCTAAACTGCAGATCAAGAGGCGCGGTAGCGCCTCGCTGGCGAGTATGAGCAGACGAAAAATCGAGCGAGGCGCTGTGCCTATCTATACTTTGAATTGGGGTTTTTTAACCTCACACTTTTTTCCTACTTGGATTATTAACCTCTTAACGTTGCTCATAGAGCTTTGCAATGGTTTAGCAAAGCCTTTCTAAAGCGATTCAGAGTTCTGTACAATTATTTTCTCAATCCGAGCACTGGACACGTTTTATTCAGCACCGCAAAACTCATGCCTTCGTTTTAGATCTCAGTTCGATTTCACCAGCCCCGTGCTTCGACTCGAGAAAAATCGAAACGTCTCTACTACACATGTGTTATTGGGTATGTAAGATATGGTCGAGGAAGAGAGAGAGAGATGCAGAGAGAGAGAGAGAGAGAGAGAGAGAGAGAGAGAGAGAGAGAGACCCGCAAAGAGGAGAAAGAGAGGGAAGTAAGGCGCCTCGAAGTAGGCGAATCACAGTGACTCTGCCGATTGAAACAGAAGAGGCCCAAATGATTCCAGGAGGAATCTGATGCACTGAAGAGGGAAGAAAGAAGAAAGAAGAGAGAAGAAAGAAGAAAGAGAGGGAAGAATGAAGAATGAAGACAGAAGATGCCGACAAGTGGCCGAAGAGAGAAGATGGAGAAGAGGAACGCTCGCAATCGAGCGCGAGACATGCCGCTCATCCTGAAGTAATGCTCACGCGGTTCCGGGATGAGATGGTAGATGCAGGTGGATCTCCTTCTTGATTGCCCGATGCCCTAGGTATCGGACATCGAGGGGAGAGGGATATTACACGGCCGGGCCCATCTCTCGGTGAGCCCCACCCAAACCCGTGTCCCGCCTGGTATGGCCTGCGTGGGCTATGCGTAGTCCGCGTATGCTGAACCAGTCCGGTGTCTGGGGACGGATCCGAGGGATCCTGAGGCAGATTTTGCCCTCTAACCACCTTAAAAAAAAAAAAGAGAGAGAGAGAGAGAGAGAGAGCACTGAAGAGGGAAGAAAGAAGAAAGAAGAGAGAAGAAAGAAGAAAGAGAGGGAACAATGAAGAGTGAAGATAGAAGATGCCGACAAGTGGCCGAAGAGAGAAGATGGAGAAGAGGAACGCTCGCAATCGAGCGCGAGACATGCCGCTCATCCTGAAGTAATGCTCACGCGGTTCCGGGATGAGATGGTAGATGCAGGTGGATCTCCTTCTTGATTGCCCGATGCCCTAGGTATCGGACATCGAGGGGAGAGGGATATTACACGGCCGGGCCCACCTCTCGGTGAGCCCCACCCAAACCCGTGTCCCGCCTGGTATGGCCTGCGTGGGCTATGCGTAGTCCGCGTATGCTGAACCAGTCCGGTGTCTGGGGACGGATCCGAGGGATCCTGAGGCAGATTTTGCCCTCTAACCACCTTAAAAAAAAAAAGAGAGAGAGAGAGAGAGAGAGAGAGAGAGAGAGCACTGAAGAGGGAAGAAAGAAGAAAGAAGAGAGAAGAAAGAAGAAAGAGAGGGAACAATGAAGAGTGAAGATAGAAGATGCCGACAAGTGGCCGAAGAGAGAAGATGGAGAAGAGGAACGCTCGCAATCGAGCGCGAGACATGCCGCTCATCCTGAAGTAATGCTCACGCGGTTCCGGGATGAGATGGTAGATGCAGGTGGATCTCCTTCTTGATTGCCCGATGCCCTAGGTATCGGACATCGAGGGGAGAGGGATATTACACGGCCGGGCCCACCTCTCGGTGGGCCCCACCCAAACCCGTGTCCCGCCTGGTATGGCCTGCGTGGGCTTTGCGTAGTCCGCGTAAGCTGAACCAGTCCGGTGTCTGGGGACGGATCCGAGGGATCCTGAGGCAGATTTTGCCCTCTAACCACCTTAAAAAAAAAAAAAAAAAAAAAAAGAGAGAGAGAGAGAGAGAGAGAGAAAGAGATAGAAGCGCGTGCGCAAGATCTTCTTGTTAGTCTGCAATGAGGATGTCTGCTGCGTACCGGGCAACGCGGGCACCGACCAGCCGGTTTGTTATCGCGGGTAAATGAATTTTCGAATTATCTGAATTTCTCGATTCTATAATTATTGCATCAAATGTGGATACTCGAAACTAGCCACGACTAGAGGTGACGTGAAGATCAAAGCGCCATGCGAGAAGGACAGGGAGGAGAGATTCGTCTGCTTTGTTGTGTTTTGTGTGTTCGTCGCGGCTCCGGCTCCGCAATATTGCTCTTGCATGTAGCTATGCACGGCTCTCCAGATTGAACTGAACAACAAAATATACACTGATAGTAGTGTATTTTTATGGAAAAAATGACGGAGCCGTGTGTAAGAAATTTTCAAGTGCGGTGGGGACAAGTGCTTGGAAAATTTGTGGTTACCCTTGGATTATTATAACCAAGGACTGAGATTCCCCTCCCCCTCATTCACTTTTCTTTCAAAAGTAAAACTAGGCGAGTATGAGGTTTAGAAAAGAACCATTCATCTCCAGTACATCAAAACTTCAAATTTTATACGACATGGTTTAAACTCTTGGAAGGAATGAGATCTAAAAAAACCATGTCGAGTATTTTTTGAGCCGATTTGTCACGATCAACATATCATCACTGGTAGAGACTAGAGCCACTTTCCTCCAATCAAATCTTTCTTTCAATTCATCCTAATGGTGGTGGTTTGACAATTTCTTACTAGCTAATTCTCGCTGAAATGACCCGAAGTTTAGGTGAGTAGAAGAGGTACAGGGGAATATCGAAATAGAGAAAATATAACTGAATTGAATTTGGTGTTCATGGTGATTCACTAAAATCTCATTTCATACTCAGTTATATTTTCTCTATTTCGATATTCCCCTGTACCTCTTCTACTCACCTAAACTTCGGGTCATTTCAGCGACAATTAGCTAGTAAGAAATTGTCAAACCACCAGCATTAGGATGAATTGAAAGAGAGATTTGATTGGAGGAAAGTGGCTCTAGTCTCTATCAGTGATGATATGTTGATCGTGACAAATCGGCTCAAAAAATACTCGACATGGTTTTTTTAGATCTCATTCCTTCCAAGAGTTTAAACCATGTCGTATAAAATTTGAAGTTTTGATGTACTGGAGATGAATGGTTCTTTTCTAAACCTCATACTCGCCTAGTTTTACTTTTGAAAAAAAAGTGAATGAGGGGGAGGGGAATTTAGTTGACGAAGATAAGTAAACGTTAATATTGTTTACAACTAAATTTTTCTGCTTCACAAATTTTGACTCAAGATTCATCGGGTGGGGGTGGATGTTGGCATTGGCAAAATCTTTTCTGAGTACTTTCCGAAAATCGTGATTGAAGTGGATTACTCAAATCATCTTCATTCAAATACTGGAGGACGTGTTGAACGCAGCAATCAGGCAAACGTACTTGCAGAATGAATCTCAAGGCTTCAATAGCTGGTTCCAAAACTTCATTCCTCCTCGCGCCTGCGTTGCTCCTTTTAAACAACCTTCCGCCATACAGCGAAAAATCAATGGAAAATTTCTTTGAAACGATTATATTGCTTAAAGCTTCATTATGAGCATATCTGGCCATAGAATTGATCTGGCAGTGGAATAAACGATCTATCCCACTTGGATTCCGGGGCTAAATACTTCCAAGTAAAAGAAATGTAACTCATCCACCCTGATCGTCGTTCGATTGTCTCAATTAGAACACATCCTCTGCGATAATTCAAGAGACTAAACTAAAATCGCACCTCATAGACATAACATAGCAAAATTCGAATACGTTAAAAAACTTAATCATGAGCTTTACCAATCACGATACAATAAAATGTAAAAATAAAACCGCGCAATTCAAACATTGCTCACGCTCTTCGCATCTCGATAAGAAGAAGATGAAGCAGAAAACAAAAGTTGCTAATCGACGCAAAGCACTTGATCCTGGATGCCGCTCGCACTCGATTCCCACAGACAATTTGTCGGCAGTGAAAATCTATTTTAGGATTACACATGCGAAAGAGTGAGAAAGAAAGAGAACCGAGGGTGTTATGTACCGGACGGGCAAGGAAAAAGGCCGATACGACGATCTGCAGCACATGATGCTCCATAATACTGGTGTGGGGGGAGGGGGGGGGGATATTGGGAACCCCAAAAAAGCATTACGATTATTACGAGGCGCGCAAGGGTAAACTCAGGGGGGTCCAACACTTCTACCATTTCTCAGTGTATACATATATTTGCACACACATGGGTAAGTAGATATGGATGTGTGAGAGTTCTCGATATCTCTGTCGTTTTGTACATTAACAGTCATGAGCTTGGTACTGATCGTCACCCCCCTGGTGGTGGCACATATGCAGAAATATAATGTGCTCGGTCCTGTGCGCATATTACACATGTGCATCACTGGAGTGTGATGTGTATATAAACTATGGTAGCATCGTGATTGCTCTCTTTTGTAGATGCTGGGTTATTAATGGCCAGAGATCTCAGCCCCAACGTCATAATTGATCCGTGCGAATGTGTAAGAAAGGCACTGCTGCGTGTAAGTACGAGTTTGTGTGTATATTGCGTGTCACACGGAGAGATCATCTTGAATGTTTTGGTAGCGAATTACTGTATAAACGAGTTTTTGGGTAATCCATGAAATTGGGTTATGGATATTAGGCTGAAGAGGGGGGGGAGAGATCATTCAGCTGCGCTTGATTGACTCATACCAAAGCGATCAGTGTATTATTTAGTATGGGTGACCACGAGAAAATATGGAATTGATAGTGGTCATGATGATTTCAGTCATATGGCTTTCAGTGATTGATTCCTGACTTACATGGAAATCCTTGGTCGTGTCATTTTTTGACAGAAATATGACAGATTATGACGAAAATGACAGATAACAACCCAGTATCAGATCTGATGAAATTTATTTCTAGAAGATCTCTTTATCGGAAGAGGACATTTGAATTTTTATTTGTAAAATTCAAAATTTCCAAAAGCTCAGGACATGTAAGAACATGTTAGTGATTCCCTGCAATTGTCCGCAATAGTGGAAGAATTTTGCATCAAGGATATAGAGAGATGCGTAAAATTTGCAAGAAGCTATTAAATCAACTCAAGTCAGTTGGCTCACCCAGATCAGAATTTTCATACCATCATAGATCAGGGCGCTGCATTTTACGCAGATTATAGAATTCTCCACATAGAATAATAAAACACTCAGAAATGCAGGATTCTTCTGTCTCCCAGTATCTTCATTCATTTAATTCAAGACACGGTGCGCTCCTAGGATAAAGAAGTTTGATAAAAATACCGAAAAGGCTGAAAAAGCCATCTTTCTTGTGGAGACTCCCCAAACAAGACCCATTTTTTAGGTAAATTGTATCAGATTGTTTCATCGAGTGATTGCCGAATTAAGAACTCTCCATGCATACATTGCTTATGGAGGAATTTGGTGACATCCCATTTTCTTCGCTTCCTCGAGATTTTTTCCTAATTACTCAGTAGGGACGGTGAGATCACAGCAAAGAAAGTTGAGAATAGTTTTTTACAGATTTTTCAAAGTTCGACGAGATAATATTCTTGAATTGATCAAGAAACACAGCCATTTCTCATGATATTGAAGTAAATTATGGAAAATTAGCAAGAAGCGTAAGGTTCTTTCCGAGAAACTTGTGTTTTTTCTATGATATTGCCAATCTCTTGACTTCCGCGATCAATCTAATTACATCATCTAGTAGATCTTCAGAAAATCTACAAGAAAATGTTTTGGACACGTTTTGCCATGACCCACTTTTTCTGAGTAATTGCGAAAAAAACCTCGAGAAAGCGACGAAGACGGAAAGTCACGAAATTCCTATATAAGCAATGTATGCAGGGGGAATTTTGAATTCGACAATCACTCGATGTGACAATCTGATACGATTTACCTGAAAAATTGGCATTGTTCGGGGAGTCTCCACGAGCAAGATGGCTTTTTCAAAATTTTTCGATATTTTTTCGAACTCTTTTGTGTTAGAAGCGCACTGTGAAGATATGTGTAATTAAGTCAACAGTAGTGTTAACTCAACGTTCTGTCTGAATAAATCAACTCAACAGAATGTCGGAAACTAATCAGCAGAGCCATCGTGGTATTCCTGTCCACGAGTCCACTCTTAACAACTCGGAGGGGACGGGGAAGGGGGCTCATAGTGAGCGAATATGTCAAAACTGTAGACGTTACAGACTCAAGCAAATTATTGCCATAGCTCTGGGGATTCCAAGGTACCTTGCGAGATGGTATAGTATTTGAAATTCATCGAAAAACAATAGATGTGGTTAGGAGCCTTACCTGTGTGGATGTACGTGTGCTTTTTCATATCACTTTTCTGGTGAAATCTCTTTCCACAGAACTGGCAAGGATACGGCCGTGTGTCAGAATGTATGAGCAAGTGCGTGCTGAGTGTACTCGAACGTTTGAACGCCTTTCCGCACTGCTTACACTCAAAGACTTTTTCCGCCGAGTGGACTGCTTTGTGTTGAGTCAAACTGATCTCGTGTCCAAAAGTCTTATTGCACAATTCACACGCGAACGGCCTCTTACCATTGTGCGATCTGCGAGCATGAACCTGTGATAAAAGAAATCGATGATTGATAATTCCAATGTTTACTACTATAATATCTATTTTCTTGAGGCAAAAGAATCGTGAGATCATGTGAATGATGCATCGTTTTATCAGATGCAGAGTTCAATAAAAATCAAATCTCGTGGATGCTTGAAATGCCAAGTGATTTTAATCCTTAAAGCATAAATGTTTCTGTAAACCTTGTACGCTATTATAAAGTTTCGTATTTAAGTGATCATGTATGAAATTTGATGACATGAGTCTCTTCACAGTTGAATATCGTAATCTATAAGATACCCCCACATTGATTGACCAAACTAGAATTCATCTACAGCTAAGAGACAATAATAATCCAGTCACAAATTCAAGTCAGCCTGATTGTCGACACAATTCGAGAATCAAGATTCTGCGATTTGCGGTCAAAACAGTTACAAATAGTTCTCGTCTTTCAAAAACCTTCGCCAGCCCGCTCTTGATATCTTATTTTGCTGACGATCCAATGAATTTTGATGACTCAACATGTTACCAGAAAATTATTGCTGTTTCGACCCATAGTTGTCATTTGAATTAACACGAATGGATTAACTGGTAGAAATGTGAGCTGCTTCAAAAGATAATGAGCTGAAATTGGTTCCAATCCATTCATACAACTGGAATATTTCGACTATCCAAAACAACAAAAGTTGCATCGTATCATTCAGATACTGGAAAATTTTTGATCCCATCTCAATCATAATTGCCCGCCGATCCGATTGAAAAAGTTGTGTAAGATCGATCAGAAAGCTCGGGGATGAAAATTCTCTTTATGACACGAGATTATCAGAGTACGGTGTACCTTTTCACTGAAGGTTGAGAAAGCAATCCCATAAAAGTAGCGATTGATCAATCAGTGTCAGCTCTTGTTCAAGAATTTTTTACTTTCCCCAAGCTTATCTGAACTTCGATCTAGTGGTCTATTATCCACCATAGAAATGATACACTCAAACCTATATCCATAACCTCAAAACTAATTTTGAAAAAAACTCACCTCAAGCCCATGAGGTGTGCTGAACATTTTGTCACATTTGACACAACTGTAAACATCTCCAAGAGGATGTGGATGATGAAGTCCATGAGGTCCATGTGCGGTAGCCCCATGAAGGGCCGGATGAGGCCCAGCACCAGGATGAACACCACGAAGCAATGGATGCAAATGTGGTGGCAACAAATGATGAGTTAGTAGTTGAGGATGAAGGTATAGTGGATGATGTGGATGTGTAGGTAAGACAACCCCACCGCTTTGAAGGTGTAGTGGTGGGTATACCAATGTAGTCGTGGTCGTTGTGTTTTGATGCGTCGTCGACGAGTTGTTACTTCTACTATTACTGTTATTATTGTTGTTGTTGTGGTTGCTACAGTTGTTGTTGTTGTTGTTGTTATTGTTGTTGGATTTTGTATTGTGAGAGTGAGCCGATGGAGGATCTGGCCTGAGGAGCGCGCTTACGCTGAATGTATCACCAGATCTGCGGAAGTAGAATAGATACCGTTATAGAAGAATCAGCGTGAGATAGTTCGATAAAATCTAATCCATGGTATCTATAATAGCTGTATTTTTTGACACTTGGTAGAGTAAATTATTTCAGCTATTGGAGAATTTCAACGAAACTATGAGGCGTCGTGAATCCATCAAAGGTACCAAATAGCCGTTGATGAATTTTGATATGATCAACCAGAATCATGGAAAGCCTTCAAATGTATAAAACATGATACATGTCCAATCAAAAATTTAAACGCTATCGATCTCATATGACCTTTCTCTAACTCTGATCGGTCAAAAGAATATAATTACTTCGGCAAGAAAACACCACATTTATCTATTTTATTGTCTTGAGACAGCGCCAATTTTCATTGCTGACATTGGACAAAGTGCCGAAATTTTCTAATGTCCTAGTCAAGTTTCTACCACTCCATTCTCATCATAAATTTTGGAGGAATACTGTCAAGCATACCTCCTGGGCGGATTGGAAAATGATATGTGACGCGTGACAGATGGTGGTGATGGAGGTGACGAGGATCTCGATCTCCGCTCATTCTCATCGCCCACTTCTTCCACATCAACGTCAACTTCCTCATCGTCGACGTCGACTTCCGTATCCTGCTGATCCGTCCTTGGTGAGTCTGGGCAAGGCGAATGCGATGGTGACCTCCGTGGACTCCTTGACAAAGGTGATCCGACCAGTCGACCAACACCAAACGACAACCGATCTGTAACATATCACGAAATCATCAATGAAATTACTTTTAATACCACATGATCAACGCAAAATAATTCTATATTATTCAGAGCCAGTTAGGGCTTTAGTGCAGGTTTCAGTAAAAATATTGCCAGGACTCGTATACTAAGAGCTGTACATAAATCATAGTGAAACTTATTTCCATCATATTATCTCCTATTCCTTTTTGTTTTGACCAGAAAATGATTCAGCAGCTGTCTAACTCACTCTAACCAGTTACTTCTTAAGTGTTTTCCTACCTCATGACACAATATTGAGGGAAATTTGAAGAATCCGCGATAAAAATTATCTCTACGTCCTTATTTCTCACTGCTATTCGATTGACTCCGCGATCTTGGCTGACAATCTCATTGTGACCCGAAGAAGAAGTGCAAAAAAAGACGCAGAACGTGGTACAAAGATATCGACGGAGAGGGTACAAATGATGAGAGTATAGAGTGGTGAGCGAAGCTCGCATTCAGAATCCCAAAAGCAGTGCACACTTACACAGATATGAGCAAAATTTACTCACACGTGTAGGTTTCCTTCACAGAAAAAGGGACGAATGCCACGTGAAAGCTCCCTCCATCAGGACGAAACAGAGAGACAAGTCAGAGGAAGGCAAGTTTCGAGTAAATGAAATTTGAGTCACGTAGTGTACGTCTTTTTCCGGGGCCCCGAACGCTGGCTCTGATGCTATACCATGTAACACTAACGAGGCATTGCGCACGCAGTATAGCAGAAAGCTTGAAATGTGGCATCAGAGTTGAAGAGTAATCTCGTGCAATGGGCCTCGCGTCCCTCAGATCAAATACATTTTCACTTCTCGTTTAATCTCGCCAGCGTGAGCTTTTGAGCTTTGCGTGTACTGCTGCTCGACCCGTCACTTCGAAGCTCTGTGGCTGTTCTCTCGAGTATTTCCTTTTATACGTGCTGGGTTGAAAAGCTTTTTGCATGCGTGAAAACGTAGCTGAGATCTCGCGCTCTCGGTTTTGCAATTATCTTGGCTTGGATTTTTCTCAATTAGGTCGGTAGAAAGAGAAAGCAATATCAAAAGTGAGGTGCGATTTTAATTCTTTTCATGGTATATTCTGATTCAGTCTGAGGGGTTACACTGTTGCTTGTAGAATTTTTTATGTTGCCGTTTTTTATTTTGACAACTTTGATTTAATTATTAGTGGATGAGGACGAAGGAACGGTCAAAATGAAGGTCTAATTGTGATCCAAAATTGTACTAATTTTGAATTTTGTCGGAATCATGACGTTGTGAATTCAAATGAGGGTGTGCTGAAGCAATCGTGGTTTTTGAATCTTACGGAGGAGTCACAAAAGTCTTTTTCAATTCTGAACTCGAACCAGAATTAAAGGTGAAGTTGTGTCAGAAATAGGGGTGTCAAATGAACTAATTTCCATGAAACTTCTCTAGTTGACCATATTTCTTGTTTCTAGAGTTCTTTGGGCAAGATGGCAACACTGCTCATAGCATTATTCATGATGAAGAAATATTCGTTCAGATTTTAAATCTGGGTTGGGAATGACCATCTTTCCCATTACAATCTCATAAAAACGTTAGCTTTGCCTTTTTGTCAACATTTTTGAACATATCTTTGGCTTGTTGTTCACCTTATTCATATTGCTGTAGATCTAGATGAGCTGCACTAAATTTTGGTAATTAGACAAATTTTTGGAAAATTTATTCCCGTTTACAATGCTCGAGAAATTGTATTGCCGAATTTGCAGGTGTATAAGACGCCCCTTTAGATAATATGCAACCCTGTTTTGCAGGGGAAAACTTGGAAAACAATAACTACCTGTAGATATGACGCACCGATAGATAAGACGCGACCCTTTTCATTGAAACGCAAAGAGTTCAAAAATAAGGAAACAAAGCAAGGGAAATTAATAAATGAGAATTCATTGTCTCTTTGTATCGTTCACGATTCATGGAAAAGATTTTTCTTGCATTAAAAAATCAAATTCAGTCAATATTATTCATACTGAGAATTGTTATGATTGATCCGGACTTCACAATTAATTCATCTTCTGATGTGTTCTGTACATGAAAGTTATGTGAATACTTTTCTACGAAGAAAATGATAAGCACCTATAGATAAGATACACCCATAGATAAGATGCACGCTTGTTTTGGAGTGCCCAAAGCCAATTTTTTGGTGCATCTTATAGTCCCGCAAATACGGTAATATGATTCTATCATTCTTGTAAGTCCCTCGTGCATCAAAAATTATATCCTTCAAAAGTCACCGATTGGGATTCATAATATATCAAGTTTAAGGCCATGTCGGAGTCTCGCGGCAAATACGGGGTTACATCTTACACAATGGTTTTTCCATCAATTGAGACGGGGATGGTCGCAAATGACTCGGAATTGCTTCAGGAATGTGCCTCTGGTACGAGCGGTGAGGATAAACGTCTCTCACTCTCGAGGAGGAATCGAAGAATCGAGAGATATTCCAATTCTGATTCTTAGAGAGCGCGAATTTGCACCTTACATCGAGTTTTGAGGGAGATAGAGACGTTTATCCTCGCGGATCGTACCAGAGGCACATTCCTCAAGCAATTTTCAGTAATTTGCAATTAACCCCGTCTCAATTGATGAAAAAACCATTGTGCAAAAGTGTAACCCCGTTTTGCGCGAGACTCCGACACTGCCTTAAGGCTTGGAATTGGCTCCTTGAGAGACAAAAATAAAGATCGGCCTGAGATTCTTCGTTTTTTACCAAGATGAAGATTCTAGAGTCGACTATTTCGATATGCTTTGCTTCAATGAGATATCAATCATCTTTTACCGCAGCCCAAATCAAATTCCTACACAGCAAAATCAACGGATTTTTCCTAAGTCTCTCCCGTAACAGCAAAATAAAATTGAATACTGTCTTCTTGGTTCCCATCCCTTCTGACACAGATATAAAAAAATCTCATCACATCAAAAAGAATATATATCTTCTACAATGGTAAGTGACAGAAACACAGAAAGCTCTCTCTCCTTCACGTAATAAACAAAATCAGAATGCAACACCCTGGCAATCTTCCAAAGTGAGTAGTCCCCTTCCCCTGTTTACTATCTCAGAAATCTCGCATGTCCCACCAATCGATCCTTTGAGAAATTTTAATGAGTGACTCGAAGCTTGCCGCTCTGGCAATATGTGCGGTCCGACTAGATTTCTATATAAGACTCGCGCGTGATTTATGAGCATCACGCGCCGACCGCTTACCCAATTGATTCATAATAATTCGCAAACGCTGAGAAGAATGCCGATTCAAGAGCGAGAGATAGGCACATATAGAAATAGACCAACATAGAAAGAACTTATTGAGCATATACCCCATAGCAGTATATTATATTTATAATCCGTGGGGGTAATACGTAGGCACGTGCCCAACCACTACCTCTTCTTCCCCGTCCCTTTTTCTAACTTTTCATATATAATATCATACAAGTGTATTGGATTTTGGTGCGTGTTGTATGAGAGTACACCATCGAACTAATCGTGTTTAAAGCACATGACTTTTGCCATGAGGATTTACTACTGGTGGTGTATTCCATTCCCCTGATTATGACGATGACGAGTGGCAAGCTATATAGTGTGTAAATATAAATGCTCTTCAATCAAGTGTAACCCGCATATGAGTAGTGTAGTTAGCCACGGTGCGGTTGTTCGTGCAAGATGCCTTTTTAGTGCCCAATGCGCGTCATGTGTGCCTATATAGTGCAATAAATGTGATTATGTATGATCGAGGATTGTGAAAAGTGTTTGTGAGGCGCCTCTTGAGATGGAAACTAAGAAACTTGAGCTTGGCTCTGATTTACTGGAGAATTTGCTTTAGCAGTACTTTAGCGGTACTTGACCCGTACTTTGGTGGTACGTATTGAGCATTTCTGCGGCATATATCGGAAGTACTTGTCCAGGACTTGTGTAGTGAATCTCCAAAAGCACTGCCTCACTTAAGATTTCGACTCAAAAATTTCTTCGCATCATTAATACTATCACTGTCTATTTTCATATTTCCATATTCTTAGGAACAAAGAAATCGCTTGAAAATCGACTCTGACTTGATTTTCATAGGAAAAAACTTTCTATAGTCAGGAAGATCTTTCGTTATACAAATTCTGAAAATTGCATCGTACATGAAAGGTTATCCTTGAGGTAACTGTAGAGGTGCTTGAGCAATATTTCAGCGGTACTTGAAAAGTATTACATAATGAGGGCTTTTAGGGTGCCTCTTCAGTGCTCCCATTTTTCGAAGCCTTGCTTTGAAAATCTTTTTTCTTCTATTAATGCCATTTTCAGACTCATTCCCCTCTGCCCATTTTTTCATAAAAACTCAAAGAAATAGACAACCTAATCAAACTTTACTTTCAAGAATCATAGACCAACGAAATCAGTTCCTACAGTGTCCATGCATTGCATGTTATGCAAGACCATTCATTTGATGATTGTACTCTAACTTAAAAAACACAGTAGCCAAGAGTTATCAGAATTGAGAATTGATAAATTGTTTATCATAGAATTCACAAGGTGAGCCTTCACATGCTCAATTTTCGTTACCATCAGACTCTAAATTATCGCAAATTCACCGAACTGCTACTCACTATTCATTATCAATGAGAACCATCCGGGTACAATAACCTCATTCTATTTGCAGACTTTTCTCATTTAAAGTTCACTAGAACCAATTGATGACTGACAAAATCTCCAGTGGATTTATCCTAATTAATACGATTATGAATAAATACATAGTCCAACAAGCAATGTGGATAAGACTCAACTTTTTCTTCGCTCGGAATGCCGTGACTCTAGAAATACAGATGATTTCTCATGATCTTTCTCAAGCATGCTAGAATCATCTATAAATAAACTTCTACAAACAATATGTATTTCAAGAAAATAGACGTACAAATATGAAATACCGAGACAAGTCTGAATATTTCTGTTCTTTTGAAAAAAATTCATACTGCATCATGCTTAGGAATTCAAACTCTTGTCACATAAATTGTCAGACAAATTTGGCACAATCCTTTCGCATTACATTTCGTGTAAAATCAAGTAGTAGCTCTCACATTTCAAAAAAGAAGAAAAACAAATAAATATATATTTAGTACATTCTATAAGAATTATGACACAGTACACGATGCAGGGGTCACCAAAGACAATGAAAGAAAAAGTAAGCCTGGGAAAAAGCTGCATCGAGACAACAGCGTCAAAAGTGCATCGGTATATACTTATATACATGGGGCGAAGAATAAGACTGAGAGACAACGACGAAAATGAGAAAAGAAAAGTACGAGAAAGTCGTGCGTTAGGAGACAGATGAGTTCGGTATAGAGTTTACGCCCGTAAAAAGCATCTTGGAACGTCATACGCAAATTCTCCGCCTCACCCTAAAGAAGAGCTTTGCGATGCATAAAACAAGTACTGAGAGTAGAATGAGCTTATGTGTGTGCAGTGTGCTACAAAAAATATGGTTCACACGCCTCGAGTGCGAGAAATCAAATTATAATTGCGTAACATAACGAGTGCAGGGCTCATTGCCTCATGCCACTGATGTGACGAGCTTTCTCATTGACTTTCGTGGAACTTCATTTGTGATTTCATGAACGTGAGAAATTCTTCTTTTGAACAAGCCCACGTCCGATTAGTCTTGACGTATTCGGAGGAAATTGTTTGAAATTAGAAATGGACTGAGCTATACATTACTGCTGTTGCAGATTTTGTGTCATAAACGTCCAGGTCACACTGTATCGACTTCATCATATCCTAGATACAAAAATAAAACCATTTTCAACTGGAAACCAGGATAAGATGATTGAAATCAACTTCAAAATGGTTCTGTCACGTTGAACGCTTCTTCAAGAATTTTGAGGTTAACTCGAACTTGGTTTGATTGATAATGTGTATAAATGATTCAAATACTGTAGGACTTTTACCTCATCCCAATTTTGATTTTTGTATCAGGGTAAAAGTAATTGATTCAGACCAATTCCCGACTTTACTGACTTGCTGGCTATTTTGGGATGAATTCCAACCTCCTGAATAATTTTTTCTCCGATAAAATTTTTTAGAGAGCACTCATCAATTCTTATTGATGCCGACCAAGACTCATAACTTCGGCTTTTGCGTTATAGGCTATAAGACCTCATATGCCACAGTAGTTTATTTCTAGAAATGATATCCAATTTCCTCAAAAAAAACGATGGTTGCAATTCGGGAGCCTTCCAAATTATTTCAAAATTTTCAGAGCTATCATCATCTCATTTCTGATATCATTCAGAACTCAGAAATCTGAAAATTCAATACTCTTCGTGTGGTTTTATTTAAAAAAAATGTTATTCTCCAAAAACTAGTTCAGAGGTTTCTGAGCGCTTTTGTCTGTAAGCGCATGTGAGTAACATAATGAAGTGGAAATACCATTCATTTCTATCAAAATAGCACATATCTTTCAGATACCATAAGAGCTTTCTCCCACTATCCGATTCCACATGATGTATGAGGTCCTGATTTTTTTATACAAGGCTCAACCAATGAAGAAACCACTTAGATAGAGAAACATAGTCAATCACAAATCGGTCAAGTAAGGTCAAATCTTCACATAAAGCTGAACTTTGTCACATAAATCCCGAGTAGAATGAGATATCTTCGAGGCGATCTGTAAATTCCATTTTGTCATTTGTAAGAAGACTGCAGCGTCAATCAGAACTCATCGGGGCAATCAGCGCCAAGAGCGGCAAGTAGTCTTGCGATTTTGACGTAATCTGTGAAACATCTGAAGCTCTCCCGCGCTCAAATAAGCTTAAGAATGAGCTTTTCTCGTTTCAAACACTCGCGTGTTACGAGTAATAATCGCCAGCATCGTATGTGATGCCATCACCACGTTTTCTATTAAATCAAGCGTCCCGTGACCTCGGCTCGAGCAGTGATATTTGCTGTGTACACATCCAATTGCTCTGCCAAAAGTCAAGCTCTAATGTGACTCGAAAATACACAAGCATCCCGCATTATGAATTGATCTCAAACTATCTAAACGTAATCCGATACCCTGTTAGAAACTTACTCCAAATTATTGCCAGTTAACAACCATTATGTCACATCGATTGTCAAAATGATCATCAAAATCACAGATTCCAATAAATTATACACGACTGCAAATAGAATTATTGATATCAATTTCGAACCTGGAAACACATTATTAGGGTCAGAATTTCATAAAAATAGAGTTCCTGCAAAGGCGATCCTCTACGAGTAATTTCACAAACCTTAGAAAAAGGGTCATTTCTTGAATTTTTTTCTTGACTTTTTTATTCGATTCTATGGTACAAAATATGAACTCTTCATTACCTATGGGGCCCCAAAAAATTTTCCAGGTATCTCCAACGTACATTACTCCGTTCTTTTGAAATATTTCCGACAAAAAAGTTTGGGTATTCTTTTCAATAAAAAGCATATTTCTCGAATCCGCTCAGAGATTCAGAAATGCGATTTGCGGCATTTGGAAGGTCTCGAGAAAACCTATCGGAATTGGTCTTGTAGAGTTAGTCTGGAGATCTTGGGTGGTTTCAACGGGCAGAATAGTGAAAAACATAGAAAATTCAGTTTCTCAAGAACCCAATTTTTCAGAACCTTGAAAGCTTGATATTTTATGTAAAATGTTGCGTTCTTCCAGAAAAAATTGTCTAAAATTCTTACTTTGTGTCATAGAGCCTATTTTTGCCAATTATTACAAATCCATTTCTCAAGCTTTTGGAAATCGTCTGTTTTCTACGCATGCGCAGAGATGAAAGCAATTCGATTAGAGACCCAAAGAAATTCCCTTCGAAACGATCTATTACCGAAGTCAATGCATCTGAGCCAGAGTTGTAGCGTTCAAGAGACCACTGAATCTCGATAGTTCCTCAGAACTGGGTCGGAGGTTATACTGGAGACAGCAGCCTGTTCTGTGGACAGTAGTGAGGAGAATCCGTGCCTGCCCCCATTCGATGGCTGCCGCCAACTTGCCGCACTCGAGCCGAGGGTTCGTCTTTCATATGTTGTAGCTACGGTTCAAAAGTATGAAATCGACTTCGCCAAGTAGACATTTTGAAGGAAATCCCCTTGGGTTTCTAATGAAATCAATTTCAAGGATCCAAATATCTGCCCATGCGCAGAAAACAGTCGATTTCCAAAAGCTTGAAAAATTGATTTGTGATAAGCGGCAAATTTAGGCTTTAGAATACAACAAAGGAATCTAAGACCATTTTTTTCTGGAAGAGCACAACATTTTATATAAAATATCAAATTTTCGAGCTCCTAAAAAATTGGGTTTTTGAGAAATTGAATCTTCCATGTTTTTCACTCTTTTGCCCGATAAAACCACCCAAGACCTCCAAATCAACTCTACAAGGCTAATTCCGATAGCTTTTCTCAAGACCTTCCGAATGCCGCAAACTGCATCTCTATGTATCTCTGAGCGGATTTGAGAAATGAGCTTTTCATAGAATAAAATAACGAAACTTGTTTGTCGGATATAATTTAAATGAACAAAGTAATGTACATTGAAGATACCTGGAAAATTTTTTCGGGACCTCATAGGTAGTGAAAAGTTCATATTTTGTACCATAGAATCAAATAAAAAGTCGAGAAAAAAATTTGAGACATGACCCTCTTTTCTAGGTCCGTTTTGCGCGGAACTACTCCTACTTCTTATCAGTGATTTATAGATCACCCTACCATCAGTTTTTCAATAAATTGCCGGGCATTCATTTCAATTTTCGAGTTCTCTCCTAATAGTGGGCCACCCACTCTTACATCAAGAGCAATCCAGGATTAATGAAGGAAGGCCGTTGATCGAGATCACTTCTATAACAACAGGGGAACAATTAGATCGAGTTAACGGGGACCAACTTTAATCTTGCCTCTCATCCGTCAGCAAGTATAGCCGTTTTACTATACGTCGCACCAATCCGTCCGCAGGCCAACCCCATTACAACCGTTATACACTCAAGCTTCCGAACTATATAGCAACACAGCTTGCAAGCTCTTCCGATCTTTCAAGCTCCTCCTTCTCAATCCCCCCTTTCCCTCCTCCGTCTATTCATCCAATACTTGGTATAGCCGATATCATGCCATTGCAAGCTTCTTATCTGTGACTCGTGTAAGTGTGTGTGTGTGTGGATTTCAGCAAAATATCTCGGCGCACACATGAGAATTTTATTTATTGGTGCAATCCGACGACGACGTATACGCTCCGTTGACTCTTTTTTCTGTAATTGTAAGCTCGCAAGGGTATATATTTATATATCTGCTCGAAGAATCGCTCCATGCGTGTAGTAAGTTGATTGCATTGAGTTTACGTTGGGTGAAATGGATTCGATTAGAGGATATGTCGTTCGCGCGGGCTTGTGCAATATCATGCTGTGGTGTAGTATAGTGTTCCAATTGATTGTGTACTCGATGGATTAAGATTCCTATATGTAAGATAATTGTGAGCTTGATTGTCTATTGGATTTTCCGGTGTTCTTGGAAAATATATGCCTTTGGCAGCTGTCGAATTAGTATGTATCACTCACTCGGTATGTCACTCGTGATGTAATCGGTAAAAGTATTTGAATTTTGCATTTCAATTGCATTATAATGGACGGACGTCGAAACTATTTTGTTCCAAATTTATGCAAGGCGAGAGAATAACCGATATAGCTATTAAAAAGTTTTTAAGTACCTCGTGATTTAGTTAAAGCAGAATACCTGATTCAGCTCAAACGCGCGCGAAATCTTGTAAATATTTGATGGAAATCCTTATCAGACAACAGACACGTCCGGGTAAAGAGCCGCGGGTAAAGGTTTCCGGTTATTTGATTACAATATTTACTCTTTGCACGATTCATCATTCCTTCAACTATATACTCATACGTATACAAGCACTAGGATGAGCTTGTGAAGTGCATTGGGCAGTAGTTTATGCTGTAAATATCTAGTCAAACAATCGAACAAGGGGTAAACTCCTTGAATTTTGTACTCAAGTGAAACGTGTACTCTATGATAGTATAAATATTTGATCGAATCGGGTTAGCTTTCAATTATGCTTACGAGCTTCAAAGATGTTATTGCCTTCTATAGCTTATGTAGACAGTGGTCATGGACGAGTATAAATTTGAGACATGGGATTTTGGTTGGGCACAAATAAGCAATTCCATTCCCAAAATATCAAAACACTCGATATGTTTTTGATTTGCTAAGTTGATAAATTTCGCAAAATTAAATTAAAAAATATTCTCGAATATGGTAACTCTTGAATTGATGCTCTGGAGATCGATTTTGACCTTTGTCGACTTCTGTCTATTCCGAATAATCATTTTTCCCTACTCACAACCAATAAAAGATTCAACTTCGACATCAGCTCAGACATTATGATTCAAACGTTATTAGAGAACTAACATTATCAATCGTTTTTCATTTTTTATTTTATTCATTCAAATCCAAAACATCGCAGATGAAGCTATACGGTTTCCCGAAAGTATCTACATAGAGCGTTACCACAAAATATGACAGATAATAACATTTTTTGCACGATAATTTTCATCAAGCTGAGACTCTCGGTGAATCTTTGGAAAAATCTCTGAATTTTTATCGAGTGAACTGAGAATCGAGATGCGAAAGTTTAAAGGCATAGGAAAATCCAGGATTCGATAATTTTCATCATATTCTGAAGAAATGCCCCTGGTAGAAATTCATCTCGATATGAAACATCAACCCTTTTTACACGGATTAAGCTTGGTAAATGTAAAAATTTTCCTTTTCATCTCAGAAAAAGTCATTTGGGTCTAAATTAGGTAAAAAACTGTGATTGAATCTTTGGAAGATTCATGTTTTTTATCTCTATAAGACTTGTTGAATGAGTTTAATTCTTATGATTTGATTTATCTTCCTGAATTTTGTGGAATTCTCCTATCTAACCAGATCAAAATTGTTTCCATCACTCTATTACCCTGTAAGTCCTTAGCCAATTGGCTAAAAATTGGCTATTTCATGGCTATTTGTGCGTCACATTTGAATGAATTCTGTCAGGGAAAGACCAAAACCATTCCTACTGAGTAAGTCATCCGAAGATTCAAATCTAGGTATTGCTCAATAGTTCCCTCAAAATCATCAAACATCGAGCCTTCTTCCGATCCTTATGAATCACAATTGAGCATCCGGTTCAAAACTTCAATCATATATTTGCATGATCGTTCGTTCTGACAATCTTCTGCGATTCCACAACTTCAAAGGACCGTTATATGACACATACGAAACCAAGGGTCAACATCAGCTTTAAGATAATCTCCGAAGAAATGCATCAGCATCCGAGTCAATCGAAGATGCAGAGGAGCATCTTGAGGATAATAAGGAAGTAACGCAGAGTGGATGCATCTGCACACTGGGCGGTATATTTGCGCCATCAAGGGCAGTATATAGATTAAGAAAGCTCGGCAAGCTCAATTATCGGATATACAATATGCGCGGCACGGACCGCTTCTTAATTCGAAGATGGCCGGTCGGGCAGTTCAAAGAAACCGACGAGTGCATATATGAAAGGAAGCAGGCTGTAATATAGCTAATCGTAATAGAAAGAGGTGGATTGGTCAAAAAAATACATGGATTAAACTGCAATGGCTATCCTTTTTAGAAGAGCATCAGCCTTGCGGATCGTGGTGAACAGAGTAAATGGCAATTTTCGTCCAGGTTTTCTATTGCACAGTGCAGTCGTATACTCTTGTATTTTTTTGAAGGGATCTCAGATTTTGCAAAAAAAAGTTCTCATTCTTTTAAAAATTCTTTCTTCACTTTCTTGATGCATACTCCTCAGCTTACCACGTTTCCGCGTCAATTTCCAGATCTGGGATCGATCGCAATCGTCAAATTATTCTCACAATGGTATAAACTTGAATTTGAGATTGATAATTGGATTCAAACTTCACTAATTCCACAATTCTTGGTCTCTCCCCAGTTTCCCAAAATTTTATTAAAACAAAAATTAGACGCTGAATCTTGACTGTGATATGTCTCGAAATCAGGAAAATGATGGACATGATTATGAAAAAGTTTCAATCGTCCCCAAAAAACTAGCAAAAACTCAAAATTCCTCTCATGGTTTTTCAAATAGTTGAAATTCTCAGGAACAATACAAGAGATTATTGAGTATCATATCGCAACAAAGAATCGGTGCAGAAATTTTCATAAAATTTTAGACTCATTTCATTTGTACAGTTACGTTGTATCCACTTGGAATCAAAGACAAAAGGAAAATGGATCAGTGATTTCTTGTGATACAGTTTATCACAAGGACTCTTCCCTCTAAGTGTGTTCGAGTGAGATCCAAACACTATTGTCTCGATTCGAGTGAATTTTAAATCAAAATAGATTGCTAAAAAATGCGCAGAAACCCGCATTGAGTGAAATTCCTCTACATTCCACTCGCATCCAGTTACAGAGTTCGAAGACGGCTATTGGCGTTTTCTTTTGGGACAAGAAATATGTTTTTCGAAGAAAAATTCAACTCAAACTTGCCAAAAATTTCCACTAGATTATGATTTTCCTAATTTTTGTATTGATAGCTCGTGAAAATTCTGAGCAGCAATATTACAGAAGAAACCCATTCTTCATTTTCACGGCCCCTGAAAATGTTGGATCAAATAACTCCCAGGTTCATAACAAACTCAGCGAATGACCCTGATAAAATATAAACGAGTATCATTCCACACATAAAAGAAATGAGTTATCCTGTAGATTCGCAGGAAAGATTGGCAATTGGATATCGCTTGAGTTTCAGATCAATATCTATAGAACCGGGTTTGGAAAAGCTTTGGTAAGTTATAATGCGGGAAGGGTATTTCTATTTCTGGGCACGTAATTCCTTTTCTCCCTCATCTTCCCCGGGGAGATGAGGAATTGAAGAGCAAACTTTTCAGAGTTATGAACAAAGTGGTCAGTGAACCCTTACCTGGATCTGATTTTGAGAAGGGTAGACTGGTGATCTCATTTGCACCACTGAATGGTGCCCATAGCCTCGGGAACATCAACCGGACATCGCAACCTGCAACAAATTAGAATATGTGTAATTTTCCACTGTGATGATTCAACTCAAAGTTAGTCCTACACAGATACATTAGTTCAGTGCCCCCTGGTTCTTCAGACTATTCAGAATGCTTAAATTATCGTCATGGGCTCATTGACCGTATTGGAATACCGTCAAGTGGGGTAGTTTGGAACAAAAATCGCATTCTTTTCTATGGGATTCGTGTGAACTTTCACAAGAAACCGTATATTTTCCTTAAAGCTCCTATAACTTGGACATCTCGCATCAGAATTATATTGTGCCTGTAGTACAGTTCCAACTTTCAATCGCGGCGTTGATGAAGTTCATTCGGATATTCCTGGTTGGAAGTGTAACCAAGGGGAGTTGTTTTACAGAGTTCCTTTATATTTCCAGGAAGAAATAAAAATTTCCAGTTTTTAAGCCATGAATTTGAATCAGGTCACCAATATATAACAATGTGTTCATCGAGATATCTGTACAGTGAAGTGAAATCTAGCTCAAGAGTCGCCCTACATGTGTCGGAACCGCACTAATTTTCCCGAAAGACTTTTTGTTGAATAAAAAACATACTTTTGGAAAAGTCTGTCATGAATGAGCACACACCTGATAGAGACACTCTCCCCGGTGCAAAACATTGCCCGTGCGTGTCCGAACTGAGAAAAATAGATATTACTAGAGCAATATGTTTACCTGCCCCACAGACCGCACGTGATAACAACTTTTCCATGGGTTGCTCCAAAGCTACCCTCCCCCCCCCCCCTCTGTTCCAAAGTTACACCAGTTGACGGTAAATCAAAGAGTCAGACAGAAGGGCTTGCGCTCAAAATATTGACAGATTTTGGTTGTCTATACCTTCTATTACAGGCAGAAAGATGAATTCTTGCAGAGTGCGGATTAATCACCCGATAGAAGGAAGCAACTTCACGAAATCGAAAGCTTTGGTTTTTTTTCCGACCTTGTATTTATTTGAAGACAATTTCAGTCTCGGGGATTTTCAACGCCGATCGGAGAGAACTTTACTGTAAAACATTTGTCGGGAAAACTTCAACCACTGGTTGAAGTTTTTCCCTCTGCCACTGGTTTGGGCCAAAAATCAACCAGACGGTTGATTTTTGGCGTCAAACACTGGTTGGCTTTGTTCCCAAAACGAGTGTGTAAAGATGAATGCGGCGCCCCCGATATTGGTCGATTTTGGTCCCCGGGTGACACTTTTAGGTCTGAAAAACAAGTTTCATCATGTTTTTTCCACGACAGACAGAAATAAACATCAGCGCCGGCCACGCGGGGAAAATTTAGGTTAAGCATCGTTTTCGCGATTCATTATCCGGATTGGTGACCGCTTGACTGGGCTGCCACGCTTATATATTGCTCGCGTAAAAAATTGGCCCATTCCTTTGATATGGGTATTATACGGGGACCATGAGATTGGTCAGTGGTGGTCCTCGGGTGACACGTTCGGTCAGAAAAACAAGTTTCATCATGTTTTTCGACCAAAAAACAGGGATCAACCTCAGCGCCGGCCGCGCGAACATTTTCGGGAAAAAATCAGGTTGAGCATCGTTTTCCCGATTCATTATCCGGATTGGTGGAGTGAGACTGGTCAGATAGGTGTGGGTTATGGGCTTGCTTGATGGGTGAGCCAGCAGCCTCATCTGAGCGATAACCAATCCGGATACTGAATCGCGAAAACGATGCTTAACCTGAATTTTTCCCCGAAAATGCTCGCGTGGCCTGCTCTGATGTTTGTTCCTGTTTGTTGGTGAAAAAACCTGATGGGACTCGTTTTTCCAACAGAAAAGTGTTACCCGGGGACCATTATTGACCATTCTCATGGGCCTCGTATGAAACCCATATTCGATGTGGGGAAAAGTCAAACAATGGTTGAATTAGACAGCCAACCAGTGGTTGCCGATTTGGTGAAAAATCAACCAATTTTTTACGGTGTTACTTCAATTCCCCTCTTTGCCTCGGCCAGATCATGATCACTATGCTAATACAACGTACTCTGCTACTCCATTCACAAATCCTTACAGAACATAATATCGCATCTCTGCCTATCAAAACTGGCAGAGTTTTGAAAGATGAGTCAGATATCATTCAAATTTTGATACCCTGAAGAAACATTTCAATAAGATAAATGAATGAACGGGTATATCGATACAATGTGTCCATCACGAGCCATAGCAATCTCTCAATATGAGAAGTTAGTTCATCATTCAATCTACGAGGCAATTTTGGTCAATCGAGCAAATCCTCGTAACAAGTGGACATAACGAGCGTCATTCAATTGAGGCCATCGCCAGGTATAAGAAATACACAAATACCGAGATCTGGTCGAATACAAGCGGAAAAAACTCAACGAACCCACGCACAAAAACTGTGCAACCTAAATTATCTCAATGAACCGAGAAGCTCACTATTAGCTTACTCACAGCAAACACAAAAATTCTTCCAGTATAGAATATCTTCCAGGCATACAAAATCTATGTCCTATTGGGATAGAGAAAAAAACATTAGACAAGAGGAATATGAAAAAAAATACTGGATGATATAGTCTTAATCCGTATAGATCATCGGGGAGCGTCGACTGATCGAAAGATTAGCAAAAAGTCGCGCATCAGGTCTTGAGCCGCAAAGTTATCTCTTCATCCGCAGGATTACCAGAAATAAATCATGCCCTCGCGGCCCGTCATCAGAGAAAGAGAGCGATGCAACGGCCAAGCTGATAACAAGAATCGCTTTTCCGCACTTGTGCTTTATGGTTGCATTATACGAGCGGCCTTAGTTTGTCTTCTGTACGATATAATAATACATCATCAAAGTCTTGGTTCATCGTATGTTTTGCTTGAACACACTCTCTGTGTGTACAAAGTGCAGGCTTTGTAAATTCATAAATGATCTATCATCGTCGTTCGAGCGTGATTTTACAAGCCCAAAATATCAGTAAAAACAAAGATAAAGATTCTTGTTGCTTTTTAGAAAATTATCAGTGAGGTCATTCAAAGTTGTCGATAGATCATATGCTCTACTGAACGAATGATGATGTTTTTTAAGGTTTTCTTGCAAGAGCGTGGGTTTTGTGAGATGTTATAAATATAGCTGCCAGGTTGCTACTTTATAATTAGACTTGAACAGTAGTTCATAAAGGATGATCAATAACATGTGATCGAAATGGACAGCGAATTTTTGACAAGCTGTGCGCGGAATATCTTTACAGCACTCTAACCAGAAAACCGCAACTTTGAAGATGATTTCTAGATTCTGGTGCTATGATAGTACATTTCGATACAAGGGTGGAAAGACTTTTTCCGCGTCCGAGTGATGGGTTTTCGGTCTGAGCTGTAGGCGAAGCTTGTAAACAACACGAAGATGCTAAAAATAGATTTTACACCCATGAATCGAACTGTATTTTTCGACAAACTGTGCGAGAAAGTGGGAAATCAGTGAGGAAAAGACACTTTCCCGCACAGCGTGTCGAAAAATAGGTTTTACACCCATTCATTGAACTGTGTTTTTCGACAAAATGTGCGAAAAAGACACTTTTCCGCACAGCGTGTCAAAATCGTACATTTCGCAACAAGGGTGAAAAGGGGGTTTTCCTCACAACGAGTGATATTTTCCGGCCTGAGCCGAAGGCGAGGGTCGGAATTATCACGAGAATGCGGAAACCACCCCGTCCGAGTGTCGAATACTATTTTTCCATCTTTTGTGTGGGAAACAGAATCAAAAAACCCGTGCAAAAAGTCATTTATGCAATTTTCCGATGTTTGGGTGCTCGTGAAATTGCATAATAGTACATTTCAATACAAGGGTGGAAAACTTTTTTTCGCATCCGAGTGTTGGGTTTCCGGTCTGAGCCGTAGGCAAAGGTCGGAATCAACACGAGGATGCGAGATATAAGTTTTACACCCGTGTATCGAATACTATTTTCTGACAAACTGTGAGAGAAAGTGGAAAATCAGTGTGAAAAAGTTACTTCCTCGCACAGTGTGTCAAAAAATAGTATCCGCACCTCGTATATGAGGTTCCCCGCTTCCGATCGATTATTTCGACCCTCGCCTGCGGCTCGGGCCGGAAACCAATCGCTCAGAATGGAGCGACAACCTCAGGAACTTGGTGCAAAATATACTATTCTCGCACAGAAGATGGAAAATACCATTTCGTCAATATGATTTTGATTCTCCCAATTTTCTGGGAAACTCTATCGAGTAAGCGTGAGTGGATTGATTCTCTTAACTCCTACAATCTTATCAAACACGGATAATATAATTAATCGATGATTTCTCGTAACACGTGCGAAACAATCTTGAAAGCTTTGAATCATATCCCTTGAATCGAGCGTAATCCTATTGTGAGTTCGCTGACATTTTTACTATCAAATCTCTTAGCGAATCCCGGCTTGATAATAACAGATTGTTGATGTGAATCATCTTGTACAAAAACTCTTTGTAGTATTCTAGAAGTTGTTGAAACAAGCGATGAGCTTCAAAGTAAAATTGCGAGTTCACCAAACTTTTCTTGTCTTCCCTTAAAAATGCAATGAATAAATTTTTCTTTATCGTGAAGAAACATACGCATAAAATCAATCCTACTGAAGAGAACAATTCTATCACAGCGAGTGGGTTCTTCCATTATTATCAGATAATTGCAAACCGATGAGGTTTGTACTCGATATACACGCCAGTCGTCCATCTCTAAGTTAGCTATTATATCCACAAAGGGACGATCGCGTATTATTGTCGAAACCTATTAGCCCGATTAACCTCAGAGGTATATCAGAGAAGACAGGCATCTAATGTCACATATCAGCCTTCACCTGTTGAGTTACGAATAATACTACGCTTACAAGCGTAAACGGGTGATAACAACGTATCGTGACATTTGCGCGTGTCCTGTACAATCCATATGGCTTGCTTGACTATACATTGATACGTACATGTGTGTGTATGTGGGTATTTACTACAACATGCTATCAAAGTCTAACGTGTACACACGCGATCGTAATATACTTATCGAACACGAGGCAAAAAGTTCTAATATGACGATGTGCAAAGTCGGTCACGGTATTGATGTCTTGTATTGCATTGCGATCATTATCTCAGGAAACATTGTTTTTAATTACCCTTCGACGGTGATTTGAATTCTTAAAGCTTGCAAGCCCAAAAGGGGATTTTGAGAATTTTTATGACTTGTAAGGGTTGAGCAAACAAAGTGTCAAGATTTTTCATTTATGAATCTTGAGTCATACACGGGGATGGGGTGGAATTACATAAGCTTGCAAGCTTGGAAGAAGCTTTCAGGTATCTTCCTACAATGAGAACATTTATGTCCACAGTGTGTCTGAAAATTTCATATAAAATCATTTTCATAAGAATCTTTCACATGATTTTCAAAAGATAGATTCATAAGATTATGAGTCAAAATGGAAAGTTCCACAAGTCAACGAAACAAAATTACAAAAAAGTAGAAATGAAAAATAGCCCTGCAAGCTCTCGCACAATTATAATAATCTCATCCCTTAAAATGGAAGCTCATATCGTTCATGCATCGCAGATCACATACCAAGCAATCGAGATACATCGTGAGTGATATATCAATCACCGAAACGTTGGCAAAATCGAAGCGACACCGCGTATAGCCTCGTTCCAATTACGGCGATTGCATGGTAAACTACGTAGTTGTATACTATACGCATTCAGATGCATACGCAGTATCGGAATGCACACGGGATTCGAATCTGTCGACCCTGTAATAGTAGGGTGTGAGCTTGCGACGGACCAGGATAGAACGATGACAGGGGTGTGTGTCTATATTGTATGTATGCAAGTGACGATAGCCTGGTTGGGCGTATTGCACGCATTGCATTCAAAGCTCAAAAAAGCTCTGGTTGTTTCATTGCGCATTGGGGGCATTTATACTCATACATACATATCATGCATGTTACAACCTATATCTGTGTGTACATGAAAGCTCGTGTGATCCCCGATGCATTTGCTCGTTTCTCATTTTCCCTTGTCGATGTCGATATCTGTGCACGCCCCTGACATTTCGTCACTTTTGTATATTCCGCAGTTTGAGTGACGACGATTTTCAAATTAGTCTTCAATGGACGATTTTTTTTTTGTGAACAATTTTTTTTCACGAAATGTTCGGAAATACTATATTCTATATCTTCAACTTCATTCCTATGGTGATTTACATTATTGTTGACTGAATTTTTGAATTCATGCAAGAAAATTGCGTCGATAACACCCACAAAGATCTTGGTTCCCGGTCAAAATTGATTGCTGCTCTCATCCATACTTTGCGTTTGAGAAATAACTGTATTTTATATGAGATGTCTGTGCAAGTTCGCCGAAAGAATCGCACACTGTAAAGCTTTAGCCCCGAATGAAATGAAATATTGTCAATTCATGCTCCAGAATGGAATGACGCATTTAGGGCTGGAAAATGAACAATTCATCGTGAAAATACACCCATCGATGCAGAAGACACGCTGTGGGTAAGACACCTCAAGCTATCAATTCCGTCATATTTGATGTGCTATCATGATCTCTGGTTTCTAGTAGAATAATTTTCTCAACCCTTCTGACAGATGGTTTTAGCACTGAAAAAAACAAATTTAGAAGACTCTAGTGATCTCTTGAAGGGATTACGACTCTCTAAAATCATCTACTTTTGCATGTAACCCAAATTCACTGAATGTGCTCCTCCCACGCTTTTAGGTTTTTCATTGCAAATATTCCGATTGATTAATTCATCCCAAAAAATTCTGATTTTGACCAATGCTCAAAATTGATTGTCAATCAGTTGTCAGAACAAAATTTTCAGGTTGAAAAGAGTGTTTTACGCATAATTTATCAACTTACCTTCTGCTTCAACGAGAATCCTCGCACTGTCACTAGCTTGCAAGCTGTCATTGTTATTGTTCGTTTCTGACGTCTGTTGATGTTGCTGTTGATTCTGTTGACTCTGTTGTAAGTGTAACTGTTTAGGTTTAACAACTCGAAAAGCCGATGCCTCGGCAACGCCTCGCCTAGAAAAATCAAGAGGTCCAACGCCCGCAGGCGAATGCTGTTGCTGCACCTCCATCATCTTACACTCCAAAACCTATTTTCCACACTTAAAGTCCAACTACACAAAATCTTTCACTACTCAACAATCCTGTTTCCATCAATTCGACACAAAAACCTACTCTTGAAATCCAAAAAATACAGTTCAAGTCCACAAAACTAAAGATATCAAATGACTTTTGTTCAATAGGCTTGTCCGCCCTTTGAATTCAATCATTGAATTCAATCAAAAGTCAAACTAAAATTCACGCTCGCACTTTTTTACCGCACGCATCATCAGTGTCCCGACTTCTTCTTCGATACAACTCACGATACGGTCTGGCGTCTACAGTAACTGGCCTCCAGTAAAGCATCAGATATCCCAGAACCAGCAAGCAGACGACGCTGCTCCTGCTCACTCAACAGACAAAGTTAAGAATATAGATAGATATAGAGTTAGAGGCGGAGCAAAATGAGTACACGCCCCTCCTGTTAACCACCCGCCAGCAGCCACTCTAAATTCGCGTATATATATATATGTGTTGAAGGAATCGAAAAGAGCGCGCGCGCAGCTTCTGATATCAAAAGCATGCTGTGATGTGGGTGTGGTGGGGTTATATACTATAGAATCATGTGTATTCAAGGGTTGATTGTATGGGAGTGTATATATGTATGGAATCGGGTGGGTCTACTGGATGTTGCAGCCATTGAGATGGAGAGGCTCATCGCGAAGCCACGCAATGAACGACCACTAGCGAGGTTGAGATTCCGAGCTACTGTGAATAAAAAAAATCTGAGGTTTTGATTCGCGGTGGTGTTGAGAGAATGGATCGATGATTTGTGTCGTGTGCGAAAATCAAATAAGAATTATAAGTTATATATAATTTACAAAATTGACTGATTTGAACTTCGGCGATGAGTAATGCGAGGTCTGCTGAATTGCTGTGAGCTTGGAATATGGGGTGGTTATTTGATAGAACTTTGGTTTTAGTTTGGAGATATATCAAGAAGAATCAAAGATTCACGCAGGAAGCATAATTAGATGGCTGGCGTATGAATTCCAAGATAAAATCGAAGAGTGTTTTCATTGTCTAGTTAGAGAGGTGGCATTTTCTCGATTTCCTTTTCAGCTATAAAGCTTATAACAAAAAAGTGTCACACACTCGAGCAAAGTGGTTTCCCCGCCATCTTGATGATTTTAACCGGCTCAAGCCGCGAAATATAGCTCGGTCAGCGAAAAAAAATAACATTCCCGCACTTGTTACAATATGAATTTTGCATCTTCGGCTATTTTCCTGCAAGAGCTAAAAACAAGAATAGAAATAATCGCGTAGATGCAAGATTCAGGTTTTGAGGGCACGCACAATTAGTTCAGTCAGTAAATTTGTCAAATAATCCAACGTTACGCGGATTCACAACAAATTGACTTGATTTGAACGATATTCGCTTCGCGTTCCTTTGCTCTGAAAAATCCAACTGCGAGGATTCTGCAAGCGTTCTTGGGAGACCGGGAGACCAGAATCGTGATAAAAGATACAAACATAAATGAATGCAAAATAATGTGACTTCGAGTTTTGTGGACCTTTTCCGCTTAAAATTTTTATGACTATTAATGCAACAAGAGTAGTGATCAGGAGAGATTGTAATGTGTGTACTAAAAATTGGACATATTGCACTTTCGAAGACGAATATGTATTTGACACAAATTATTTGATAAAGCACTCACGAGATTCAAAACGAATAAGGTTCCCATCATTCGTAGGAATCCATGTTGAATGAAAACTTCTTCTGTGAGAGGAAAACCAAAACAATCGGGCTCGTGTGAAACCCCAGAGGGAGTTTTGTGATACCGTGGAAGACGGAATGGAGAAAACTTATTTCTATAGCAACCATCTTTCCCCAGCGTTATCAGTAGCTGAATTGAAAATAACAGACTCGTGGGCCAGCTGGAAAGCTCCGAACTTGAGCAGTTGCACTTGCAAAAGATGATAATACATAGATGCATGAACATTAATTGAAGATCATTGAGCTATTTGACGTATATTTGCAGTCAAACTGAAAACGTGACTTACAGTCACAAAGGAGTTCCTTCAGGTGTTGATATTTCTAGGATTGAAATGGAAATTTAGAATGTTGACTGATTTCAGGTGAACCTTTGGACTGCACCTTGGGTCGTGAAAAGTTTATGGAATATGCCCGGGTCAGTCTGTGTTGTTGTGAGCGGTGCTCATACCGTTTTGGACTAATAATCGCTTAGCTTTCTTGCCTGAGTTCATCAATTTCTCTCAAATTTTCTAACTTTTCCTCACGCAGTGAATAAAACCGTTGGTTGAAAATTCGTTCTTATTCCTGACTCATTTTCACTTTCTCATCGTTCCTACTCTATTCTGGAGCATAACCCAGCTGCGGCTCCAGAGGGGATCGGGCGATACTCCCCCCCCCCCCTCTAAGGAAAAAAGTTGCATGGTAACCATAGGCCAACGCACGTGTGAGCGAGGGCACTCGAGAGATTGTCTGACCTCCCCCCCCCCCGCGCACATCAGTCCCTGGATCCACCCGTATCATAACCAGTGGCTGAAGTAGATGACTATTCAACATGTATTAGTAAAAGCTGATTTAGATGAGGAGGTAAGCAAGATGACATAGAACTTGTTCACAGATGCGGGGGGTGGGCATTTTATAACGACAACACTGGCTAACTCTCACGCAATCGAGGGCCATGCCAAATTGAAAACAACAACAAAGAGTGAACCATGTCACGGCATTTCTATTGAGCCAGAAGTAGTTCAAAATACTCACTGATACCGGTTAAAATCAAACCCCCTACCTGAGATGTCCAAGATCCGGAGCTTATTTACAAACCCATTGTAGCTCCTGCCAATGTGAATTTCCATAAGTACTCTTGCCGATGGATTTCGGTGGTCCGGGAATCAGCTATAAGACTGTATTAGATCGGTAAAAAAGAGCTCAAATTCCTGGTTAGTTTTTCGTGAGGGTTAATTCTGTTCAAAAGGTTGCAAAGTCAACATCTCCCTCGAATATGGAGTATCGAAATTTGCCCCATCTCAATTATCGAGTTGGCACCGTGATCAGTACAAACCAACCGTAATCAGTCATGCAAATGAGTGTTCATATATCCCTGTTTAGTGATTTTCGTTCCAGAGTTAGAATACTCACGCCTTTGTTAAAAGACTCACGAAATCAACCACTTGTAATAATTACAGCATTCAAATTGAGTATATTGACACAGTGCGTAAGCCAATCTTCAATCAAATCGATTGATGCAATGATTTGATGGACTCATTTGTGAGGGATATGCTTCCGCGGCCTCATTCAATCACTCTTGAAGTCGCAATATTGATCGCATTGTAACGGCGAGCTTTCGGGGCATTGGAACTGTCAGCATCTCATTCTCGTGGCTTATATACTTCATCAAATTCCACCGTCCAAACTTAGAACCCAACTTTTTTTGGATAGATTATACTGACTTCGAATCATGACACCCAATGGTCAGTGAAAGAGGGCCAAAATCAGACTTCAGTTCTTTGTTCCTTCGGGTCAGATTGAATTTTCCGCTTGGTGCTCACGAAGTCTCGCAACTCTGGGTGCTGACAACAAAATTATTCAGATAATAATTATAATAATGGAGTGCCAAACCAAACTTTGACCGTGTCTGGCTCTTGCATATCGGATTGCCTACGTGGAAAGGGTGATACGTGAAGTATAATGGGTGACCGCTATGAATCATGGATGAGTTGGTGAGTGGGTGAGTTGGCAGTCGATGGATGGTTTGGAATAGCCTGGTGCGGTCGGGAATGGTCTAGTACGGTTTAAAACGTACTTGTACGGGCCGAAACGATCTGGCACGGTCTGGTACTATTTGAGACATTAGTGTACAGTTTGGTACGGTCTGGTAAGGTCTGTGACATTCTGGTATGTTATGGGAGAGTTTGGTACGGTTTGAAACGGTCTGGGGTGGTTTGGGAACAGTCTGAAACAGTCTGGAATAGTCTGGAGTGGTTACAAACGGTCAAGAACGGCCTGCGACAGTCTGGTATGGTCTGGAACGGTCTGGGACGGTCTGGAATGGTCTCGTCTATGGGCTGGGCTTGGCTAGGCTGGCTGAAATATAATACGCAGCTGTATAGGTTATGGGTGGGGGCGCAGAAGATTCGGCAGGTACATAGATTGATGGTCGAGCGGGTGGATGTATCAGTAGGCAAGCAGGTGGGTGGGTGCGTGGGTTGGTGGAGGGGTAAATGGCTTGGTGGGAACCTAGAGTCGGTCGGTGGGTTGATGGAAGGATGTAACGATAAGTGGATAGGTGGATGGATGGATTGGTCAGTTCGTGGATCCGCGGATGTGTCGGCTCGATGGGTGGGTAAGTAGTCGGATGGGTGAATCAGCGAATGGTTGGATCGATGAGGGTGAGTGGTCGGGTGGACGTGTCAAGTTTTCTAGTGCAATCAATTGGTCAATCCTCGTCGATATTCCACTAATATCTTTGTTGTACTGCAAAATATTTCAGGGACCTATGACTCATCTGGAACATCCCCAAGCTGAACGAGCGGTAGTGAGAGAGGCAAACGCCACTAGTGGATTTAATTATCAAGGTCCTAAAGTCTGAGCCTGGTCGAATTATTGATCATCTGTCGTGAGAACGTATAATGAAATTTTGCAAACTTCGTGTTGCACTCAAACGGTCATATTAGTTTGATGAATAGTTTCTGCAACCCTCCTAAATATATACACAATATTTGAGCTTACTTAATCATATTACTGTGATCAGAAAATAAATCCCCAAAGTGATGCGCATTTCTTTTTGAAATAAATGAAGCCATCATAGACCTGTACTTATTTATCCAATCGTACGATGACACGCTAAATAGAGGCAGAGGTACGGTACTCGGAACTGCTTACAAGACAGGGATTTACTCCAGGGACAGTCTTTTACCTATATGAGTACAGATGTACTAAGTTGATTTATCACCAATATCGTTGAACTCGCAATGGTGATTTTAGCTGGTCACTTTATATTGCGCCTCCAAATCATAACTTGGTTTAGCGCGTGAGCGATATATCGAAACAGCGTCTGATGAGTCACTCGTTCAATCAACGAGCGACTATAGAGTGTGATTGTCTTTCGGGCACGTGCGTGTAATGAGCCCAATGTGGGTAACAACGACACACACGGGTATCGCCTTACGCGAGGATATAAAATTAGCTGGAGTCGTGAATTCCATCGTTGGGAATCCTTGATTCGGACGACAGATGCGTATATGCGGGTTGATCGGTCTTGTTTTATCATCAACTGGTGGTTAGTATCTCTGACTTTTTTTCAGATCCCATAGACATAAATTGATGGGTAAAATAGCTTGCCCAATCCACTGGACTGGAACAATTATGGCCAGCTCATTATTGATCGTTAGTTTGTTCAATTGAAAAATTGATTTTTTTTCCGCTCTTGCAATCAATTGAGCGAGGAGTTAAGATGTTGAAGTGTTTCTGTTTGTAGTTAGTTATCAGTCATTGTCAGTATTTCATTGTCACATCGATTAGTTTTTGGTTAATTTATTCAACAAAATTTCTAGTCTGATCCCGATGTCAATATTGAGAATTGTGTCAATGAACTTACACCAAATGAGTGCATCAAGTATAATAAGCCCATCTGATTCATATCAGAGATTTTTCTCAATCAATGCGATTTTGATACAAAAAGCTTTGTGCATCGCAGTTGAAGATCGATTAGTCTTTTGAATTCATACACGCTGCTTATCAGGCACTTCGGGACGATTAACGTGATACCTCACAACACAATGGTATGAAATCCGAGATTACAAAAATGAAGCAATGTGGCCGTGGCGTCAGAAATTGCACAAAGGTAAACATTCATAAGAAAATTGTCGATCTTCATCATAAAAATTGTTCGAGCTATATTTTTCTTTAATGATACCAAGAAAATATCCAGAGAGAGTGTACAATCTATAGACACAATGATAGAGTTGTATAGCTTAACATTTTTGTGCAGAATCGACAATGTGGTTATTTAATTCTGTGGAACACATCTGGAGCACAGTTATTTCTTCAGAATGTTATGGTCATGGGCGAGGATATACTTGGAAACTCTTTAGGGTTGGTTAGGCTACCCTAATTCTGAGGCGTGCAATTTAAATTATTTAGGATGATTTTTCACAAATTTCAAAATGGACTCAGGTAAAACTGATTAATCGGTCAACCTGTGCCTGGCACATTTTTAAGCCTTCAGAAGTACAGATTATACAGCTTGTGTCGTTTCATCCAAAAGTTTCGTGGTGGAACTCAACGCTCGATATGAATTTGCAATTTATTTGATACTGAGTTCAGACAGTTCTTGTCATCTCAAATGATACAAATGCCTGCTGTCTTGGCAAGAAAGTGGATGTGCAAGAGCACAGGGCAGAGGTTTCGGACGTACTAACGTGGTATAGTTTATTCCTTATATTGCTTACTACATTCGACCTCATTTACCAATGAGTTTGACTCCTGTCCATATGAAACTGTAAAAGATTTTTTCGAAAAACTTTGACCATTTGGTTCAAAATATAACCAATCCGGTTGAAAATTTGACCAGCTTTTTCAATCAATTGGTGGAATTTTTAACCAAATGGTTGAATTTTACATTCAAGCAGTTGATTGAAGTTTTCCAAAAAAAAATTTTTAAGGTGAAGGATGATAACACTTTTCATATCTAACTAGATTTCAGTATTATCAGAACTAAATCTGTGTGCAGGAAGTTGTAAAATTCTGAATACCTACAAATTGTATTTCTCGTCTTCAACCCAACTCATAATAGCTATTGAATTAAAACAAAAAAATTTCCATTGGATTGGCAAAATTTTCTAGGAACTTGTACCAAAAGGCGTTCGTCAGGGAAAATATCCACCACGAAGCCAATAGATCAACTAGTGAAAAGAGCGATTTCACCCCAGCAATGATGAAACGCCTGAGCAGTAGCAGCAGTAGTCACGGCATATGGTTGGTAAGCTCCCGAGCGACATCGTAAGACGAGATGTAGAGCGTAAAAGGGGGAATACGCAACTTCTCTTTTTCAGGGTGCATTTCAACATTTCAAATTTACTGCTTTATTTGCATCAATTGAGGCAACCGAGGAGTACGACACCACTTGGGCATATCATGTGCGCTCATACGGGACTCGACGCCTGATGCCTCAATGCCTCTATATATACTGAATGAATTTGTGTGTGAGTGTGAGCGTATGGATGTGCCTGGATGCGTATGTTTTGAAATATTAATGGCTCGTTCACGCCCGGGTAATATCATGCCTCTACCCCACGTGTGTATAATGTAATGAAAGGGTCGGGTTATAAAATTTTTATGAGAATCGTATGCGACCGATTTGGGACGATTGGGTGAAATTCCAATGATAGCCCTGTTCCCTTTGGTGACCGATATTATGGCGTCACTGGTTGATTGAATACTCGGAAAGGGGATTTTTGGTTCACAGTTCTCTTGTTTACTGCGGACTTGTACGACTTATGCAGTGGACTTATGTTTATATATTTGTAACAACAAATTGTCTTTATGTCAGGTGTATGAATTCAGGAGTCGATATAATTTCTCATTATCGCATTTTGGGAGTTGTTCACTGAGAATATCTCAGAGCCGGTCACGTAATCAAGAACATGATCGTGAATGTGAGGAATGATCATCATTCACGTCATGAATGATGACCATGAAGACAATCACAAACATTTTGTTAGAAGTTGCACGTAAAATCATTCTACAAAAGAGCTTTACATATTTATCATCGAACTTTTTTCCACGTTCCTCACACATTGTCAACTAGGTAACGACACCATGGGTCTCCTAGACCCCAGACCAATTCCAAAATTTAAATTCGAACACCAAATATTTGAAATTATACCTGTGGTGCCATCAGACATCATTTCGAACAAGCCACTGCAGATCCGTTCGTTGAAAATATAAGCGAAAATTTTCCGCGTGGGGCCTCACTGACCCCAAGTGTGGTCAACGTTATGGTTTGGACGTGTGTGGTCAACAGATTAAAGATCAGATGCATCTCTTGCAAACATCAGGCACACGTCACAAATTCAAACACTCGGATTTTCATTCCCTACCATAAACATAAGTAGTGAAGGTTATCACTCTAAAGCAAGTCAGATCTCGAGTTCAAAAAATCAGGTGGATTACGAGAAGAGTATCATCATCACCATGATCTACTAGATCAAAAGATATAGACGTCTGCTTTCGTGGCTCTTGACAAATGAGCGTGACCGAGCTTGTGCATGGGCAAGGTCCATATACACCCGGTTATACAACGACGCATGAGGGGTGAAAACAACGCGGGCAGAATCTCCATCGACTATGTCCCCGCGCGCTGGTTAATGTTTGGGGCCGATATTCATTAGCAGTTTCACGCGCGCGCGCCCGTTTCTGCCTATATAGAGGGGTGATATTAGACTGACTCTGCTTATATGTTACCCCTCTATACATTTGACAGTAGCCCAGGCTAGTCTGCGGTTCTATGCTCCGTTGAGCTTAGCACGCCTGGCGTATCATAGAGCCAAAGTCGAGATACATGCGTGTTTTCGTGCTCACGTGGCTTAATGTGCAAAGAGTGATATTTACTTTGTACGGGATGAATGATTTTGGGTATCGCCTGAATGAGCTCGCACAGAAGGGCAATAAACTGTTACACTTGTTCACTTTTTTTCTTGAATACTCTTGCACCCCTGGATTATCATCATCTATATGGGATATGTATAGCCTTAGGTGGATTATTTTTTAGAATTGCTTATGGAGGAGTTGGGCCCAAAACTTGATTTATTATCACACGAATTATGAAGAAAAGCGGGTCCATCGAACTTCTTTTACATCTTACGTGACAAATTTTCATGCTTTCAGTTGTAGGATCATTATTATTGTCCAACTTGGACAGGTTTGACCTGTCATTCATTAACCCAAAATGCAAATTATTGGGAAAAAATTTGAGAGACTTGTCTGCTGGCCGGGGAAGTCCTAACTTATAATATGAGAAATAAGTAAAGGTTAAAAAGAATTTTTAAAAAACGCTTTTATTCACTGATCCAAACGGCGTGGTGGAGCTTGGCGTAGTGTATTATAGAGATAGAATTTGAGAAACCGATAAAAAAGAATCGCGCAGAAAGGAATTGCACGGTACATAAGAAACTATAGGTTTATTCGATTAATCGAATAAACCTTATGCGTATAACACTGGACAGCCTATAAGCCCTATGGGTGTCTCGTATTAGAATGTCACACACTCATCATTACGTGCAGCAGATACTGTAGTCAAGGACAACCTCCCCCCCCCCCGCCCCCCACCGCGTACGACCGCTAACGCTCAATTGTCTACCCTCCCTACTCAATTGATTGAAGTCGTCAATCATGGGGTCCCTAAGCGAACGAGAAACAGGAAGCCAAAATCTTGTTCCAGAAATGGGGAAAAAATACCAGTGTCAGAACTATGGCCAAGGCGAAGTAGAATAAAAGCGTTTAATAAAAAGAAAGGCAAGCCGTGCCCGAGTACTCAGGTAATTCCTACCTTGCTCGTCGAGCAACTTGGTTGCCGGAACAAATTATGTTGTCACTGTGACTTGACTTGATGGAATGATCTGAAAATTTGCACACACATAGTTGAAGAACATTACTTTCATGTAGTTGAAGATTTGCGATGAAAAACATTTTCAGAAAAGTAAGAAAAATCACACAACGTTTCGACGTTTTCACAAGTTTCAATGCCGACATACCGACCGCAAGCATGATTCTCGACATGAGAGGAAGTTTTTCAGTTTTCAAGTTCAGCAAAACTCAAAGCAAGAAAGTTGTTCGGAAGGGTCTAAGTTATATTAATTTTCAAGATTCAGATCGAATGATACAATAGGAAAAAAGTTGGAAGAGATTTATTGAGATTATCGTTTGGCAGGGCGCGAGCCGGAGCGTCGTCTGCTCGTTAGCCGCGAGTAGATTTACATACAAAAAGTACTCCAAATTTTTTCCTATTGCATCATTCGATCTAAATCTTGTATATTAATATAATTTAGACCCTTCCGAACAACTTTCTTGCTTTGAGTTTTGCTGTAGTTGGAAACTGAAAAACTCCCTCGCATGTCGAAAATCATGTTTGAGGTGGGCATCTCGGCATCGAAA
Source organism: Eretmocerus hayati (assembly GCA_029851415.1). NCBI lineage: Eukaryota > Metazoa > Arthropoda > Insecta > Hymenoptera > Aphelinidae > Eretmocerus > Eretmocerus hayati. The sequence continues at coordinate 168,343,367 of CM056741.1, forward strand.
CCCGTGAAACCGTCGAAAAGTTGTATGATTTTTCTCATTTTTTTGGAAATGTTTTTCATCGTAAATCTTTTACTACATGGAAGCAATGTTTTTCAACTATGTGTGTGCAAATTTTCAGATAATTTAATTGAGTCATGTCACAGTGACAACATGATTTATCCCGGTAACCAAGTTGCTCGACGAGCAAGGTAGAAATTACCTGAGTACTCGGGCACGGCTTGCCTTTCTTTTTTCTCAGAGTGTATAGTCACCATTCTGTTCCCAATTTCTTCGATACCCTTGCGAGTTAGGCTGAAGGACAAACGAATGAATATATTGTCATCGGGTTGACGGAGCTCGGGGACTTTCATTAGTCACTTTCTTCACAGTCACACATACAGTTTCTGAACATTTGTCGTGCTAGCTCGAGAGAAATAAATCTGTATCATTTACTGATTTTTTCTCAGATTTGGTGGTAGCTAACCGCTTTTTCAATAATATTCCCAGATTCACTCAGACATTCCAATAAATATCATTTGCCTTGTTATTCAGCAAAAACTAGGTAGAATAATGGAAGATTCTATGGATGAAAACAAAAAATTCAGTGTTCTGGTACTTCTGAACTCGCATCGCGGAGAACATGGAGCAAAACTGTGATCCTTCCGAACAATTTCAGCAATTTTTGCCGAGATAAATTCGGGAGATTTTTCCCGATTTAGAAACCAGTAAAGTATCGAGCGGAAACTGGACTTTTTCTCGAGTAACCCAGTGTAATTTCTCAAACAAAAATTCACGCCTCAGTGCGACAAAAGAAGATTTGGTCATTCACAGTGAGTAGTGAATGACAGGGATAGTCGAATAACTGGAGTCTGGGGTGATTTTATTTAGTATGTCGGTAAGTATCAAGGATTTTGTGAGTAATATCTAAACATAAGCAACTTTTCATTTTTCCAGAATATTCTTACATTACTATATCACACTTACATTTATGTTACAGATATGGATTCGCTTACATCAGCTCCTTTTGATCTGAATCATGTAGTAAATGAGTAGGCACTTGAGCGCTTGCGACTGTGGACCGTTTCTCGCCCTCACCTAGTGGTGGTCCCGGTCGACTACATCTATGTTCCAATAAGATAGTAAACATCTCCCATGTTAGTTGCCGTGAGTCAATTGACAGTAGACTGACAGTGGTTGAGTCTTTATACTTTTCATCAACACACGCCGAGTCGAAACAGCTCATGTCTTTCGTGTAGTAAGTTTGAGAAGCCTTACTCGAATGAACATCACACATGACTTTCCCAATAGAAAGGAAATTTTTTTGTTCTGACGACAAGATAGTTTCTACTACATGAAATTCTAGCCCTCGATCAGTGGAACTGACTATCACTGTACAGTTTTTCATCTGATGCTCTAATCTGCTTATACAGGTATATGTTTTAACTTTTTCACGAAATTCCACGGGCAAAAGATCTTTATAAGACGAACAAGCAGTAGTTTTGTTCAGAACTACATTGAGTAATTCCCAAGTTTTTCTTGTAAACTTTCCAGATTTAATCTGAAGTTTTCACAGATCCTAATGAGTAACCTTATGAGTCATCTAAATCGGCAAAATTGACTGATAAGCCTTGGTAAATATGGTGTACGAATCAGTAAATCTCAGGCAAAGAAAAATTGCTCTCAAACTATAAAATTTGCCGATTGTGATTCTGAAACTTCTCCAGAGATATTGGCACATTTTATAGCAATTTGATGTAAAATTTGTAGATTCAAGGGGGAGGAGCACTTAGCTTCACCAAATTAAAAGAATAGTGAATTTTACAGATTTATTTCTCTCAATGTACACTTTCGCAACTCACGTGGGATTCGAGAGGCATTTTCAATTTCCCATCTAATGACGTTGGGAATGCCACGGAGATCGTAAATAAAATCGAAAAAGATAAAGTACTCCTATCGATCAATACCGAAGAAAAACTAATCGGCTTCTTACATCTTCATTTCAATCGAAAACAAGAACTATGAAAGTCCATTGCCATGATAAATGCACAGATAACTAAGGAATGACAGAACCTTACGGCTTTCTTGCTTATGAATAGTCGTAGCTATTTGAACTGATATTCTATATGAAAGAACTGACAATCCTCTCTTCTGAGTTTACCATGTTATCGAGGAGATGCAATGCTACTACTTGAACCAAATACCTGTAAAGGGAAGATTTTTGTATTCGTCGACCCTATTCGTTCGAATGTTAGCACAAGCTAGATAACAATGAGTATCCGACACCTCGCAATTTAACCCAAATTGCATGAGTATCAAGTAATAGCGTAACAAAACTATCCATTCATTTCCATGACAGACTTTTCTATGACAGAATTTCAATATTGTCAACAATCAAAATTGGAATGAAAGAACTATAGTTCTTTCATTTCATATTTTGATTGTTGACAATATTCGTATATGAATCATGGTACACTCATTCAGGCGAACATTAATTTTTCCCCAATTCAATACAAAAACAAAACGAAAACTTAATAGAGAAAAAAATCAGGGATGAATCTCAAAATTTACGCGCATTACCCGTCATCCACTTCACGGTCATACGTAAAATTACATCTAATCTCAACTGCTCCAAGTTCTAAAAAATTTCTCTCAATTAGAGTAATTTTGAGTATACTACCGAATCTCCAGGCTGCCCACTTGGTGAATCTCAATTGAAACAAATGGCACAGCGTGTCTGTCGAAAAAGTGCCCCCATCGAACATCAGGCAACCGTCCGTCTCCCTACTTATCGCGCCAAAATAAAGCCAATAATTGTCGCAAACTCATACACCTCTCACTAAGAGTTCTATCAATGTGGCATAGTATACCAAAGACTGTCACACTATTACACTACAAGATTAATCAAAATATAGCCAATCCAACATATGTACACAAAATTTCTTCTGTAACGTATACAAAAGGGTCACCAACAAATTTGGGATTACATCACGCCGACATACACATCCGGTCAGTCACGAGTATATATGTATAATAATGACTCTTGTCTCCTGATTGAGCTGGCGCCAAGCCGGTAAACGCCGCCAGCCGCCGGAATTAAACGATGATTATTGCATTATGCCGCGCCCGGGCTTACGCCCTACCATCACAATATATACATCGCTCTTCTTTGCTAAGGCGAGTCGAGTGAGACACGAATTTCTCATATTCGAAAAAAAAAATATATAGCTCATAGTAGATTTTTTTATAGAATGAAAGAGATAAACCGACATTAGGATATACCCGCATCTCTATATATATATATATATATAAATTGATTTGAATGCGTCGCTCGTACTTTGCCGTGCCATCACGTTACCACCACCGTCGCATCTCGAGACTATCAAGTTCGATATATATAACTATACTTACGGCAAAAGGGTCTGTCCCTGACTTTCTTGAACTGGCGCGCGTCATTGGGGGAAAAGTGACAAAACGATAGGGGGAGGGTTTCAACCACTACTGAATGACCTTTCTTCGTCATTTTTCCTCAACGTTGGGAAAGTCGCAGGGGACGCGTGGGTGGCATGAGATTGGATTTCGATTGTTATGGACTCAATATGATGGGATTATTTTTTCGGGAATGCTATAGACGCTGCGGGGATTCTATTGAAATCTGTAAGTATTATTACCATCTGAGCTCATAAGCTTTGAGTATTTCAGGGTAGTAAGGCAGCGATTGGCTGATAATCAAGAAATTGGATTGACGTAGTTGAGGTACATTCATAATAATTCATGTCAGCTTGGATCTGAGAATAGTAAAAATCAAGAGTATTGCGTTTGATGTTGAGGTTAGGCTGTTGGTCTAGTAATTATGAGCTTTTACAATTACTGTTATTTTTCTTGATTGGAAATGGTGGAAGATATGTTTGGCTTGAGTTCGCGGTCTACTCTAGGAAAAAGTTGACGGGTTCGTTCATTCACTATACTTAATATCCTACCGATTTCAAGTCAACATCCGCTCAATTATAGGGCACGAAATTGGATACGAACCGTTCTTTTGTTGGTTGAAAGACATTGTGCACAACTTCAAAAATTGAATTTGAAATCTCACATTTCTTGGAGGAAGTCCAATAATTTTGTTTCACTTGCACAAAATAAGGTTGAAAATTCAATTGAGAACAATGCCAATTCTTTACAAAATTAAATCAATTGAAGGTCCAACCCAAGTATATCCGTTCAGACACTGCGTATCGGGTTGCCTGCGTAGAGAGGGTAGAGTAAAATGGTTGGCCGTATGTTTCGGTGGGTGGATGAGAAGGTGTCCTGATGAATGTGAAGAATGATCTGGAACGGTCTCGAATGCTCCGGTACGGTCTAGAATGATATTACAGGACGGTCTGGAATAGTCTAGGATGGTTTGGTACTGCTTTGTACAGTCTGGAACGGCCTAGGAGGGTTTCGTATAATTTGGAACTCTCTGGTACGGTGTGGGATGACCGGGCACGGTCGGAAATGGAGTGGGATGGTCTGTAACAATCTGGTCTGATCTGGGATAGTCTAATACGATTTGGAATGGCTTGGTCCATCTTGAAATGATCTGAACCGTTCTACATCGTTTTGGTGCCATCTGGAATGATTCAGAACGCTCTGGAATGGTCTGGGGCAGTCTAGAACAATCAAGATAATCTTGCACGATCTTAATTCGGTCTGGGATGATCAGGAACGGTCTGGAGTGGTCTAGTAATGTCTGTAGCGATCTGGGGTGGGCTAGTCTGGGCTGGGCCAATTGTAAGTGGGGCTGGCTGGAATATAATACGTGGCCATATCGGTAGGAATGCGAGAGATTCGGAAGATGGGTAGATTGGTGGTCGGCGTGGGTGGGGAGGTTGATGAGTTGTTGGCCATACAGGCTGGTGGATAGATATGAAGAATGCCAGTAGCATGTGCGAAATACACAGTGAAAGATATCATTCACGTCATTAGAAAACTGGTTAGCTCGCATGAATCAACAGTTTTAGGATTTAGATACCATATCTCTGCCAATTGGCTTCTACCCTGATCATTTTACAGAAATCATTCCTGAGCTATAAAAGTAATTCAGGAGCCTGTGACATAGTATATCATGTGTCAAGTGCCGAAGAACAAAGTTTTTGGCACGAGGCGCATATGCTGCTTTATAGGCACGGTGTCCTTGAACCAACTTTAAATGAGCCGGAAGACCACCTCACCAATTTATTTCTAAAATGATCGTTTAGGGCTCAAATAACATCTTCCAATTGTTTTTAAAATCGCCTACGTTCGGATTTTCAATTAAATCAATTTTTATGATTTTTTTCTGAAAAAAACGTCGAAAAACCACTTTTACGCGCCTTGGTGATGATGAACGCTTGATTATATGCTTGAAATTTCACAAAAATCTCGTCTGAAAGTGCAGATAGTTCATGACTCTCTATCCCAAACGATTCGCAATATAATGCGTAGAGGGAGAGATAGAATACGCGAGTTGTGGCCAATGCTTGGGTAAAGATTCGAATGGCACATGGAGAGGTCCAAAAATCTATATTAGAAGATTTTTAGCATGCTTATGCCTCTCTCTTTCTCACCCTTTCTCACATTGGTCTCGATAATATGTGAACAACGCCCCTTGGACTCTCGGCCAAGCCCTTACAGCGCAACAAAAGCTCTCATTCAGATTCGGGAGAGCTTGCAGGTACATCATATCTACATCACTTCTTGCGTCTGAGGGGGAGGGGGTTCCATCTTAATACCAGGAGAGTGTCTCAGATCCGGATCACGGATTTGGCTAAAACTCTGGGAAAAGTCTCCTCTTAGCACAAAAAGGCGATATCCAAAATTATAGACCCTAACGCTCAAGCGTTTTTGAGCTACAGACAATATTAGCATTGCTCATATAGGCCAATGTTGAAAATCATATATATAGGTATACCTGCAATGCTAATGTCCTTGGCTGTAGCTCGGAAACGCTTGAGCGTTAGGGTCTATAATTTTGGGTTTCATCTTTTGGTGCTGAAAGGAGACTATTTCGAAAGTTTCAGCCAAATCCGTCACCCGGATCTGAAACACTCTCCTGGTTAGTTCTAAGATGCGATGTGCTTACTCTCATGAAAAGAATTGGCTCAAATTTTGGATAAAAAGCTTGAAAAAGAAGTTTTGAGTGCAGATGCTGAGTGAGAAACATGGAAAATTGCTCCAAAAGTGTTCTGCATTTGATGTTCGAGATGATAGATTGCCTACATCTGACTTACCTATTTCTGACATAAAGATAGAGGCAGTCTATCATCTTGAACATCAAATGCTGAACACTTTTGGAGCAATTTTCCATGTTTCTCACTCAGCATCTGCACTCAAAACTCCTTTTTCATCCTTTTTATCCAAAATTTGAGCCGGTTCACTTCACGAGAGCATAAGCATATCGCATCTTAGAACTAAGATAGAACCCCCTCCCCCTCAGACGCAAGAAATAATGTAGATATGATGTACCTGCAAGCTCTCCCAAACCTGAATGAGAGCTTTTGTTGCGCTATAAGGGCCTTGCCGAGAGTTTGTTCACATATTATCGAGACCAATGTGAGAAAGGGTGAGAAAGAGAGAGGCGCAAGCATGCTCAAAATCTTCCAATATAGATTTTTGGACCTCTCTATTTGCCATTCGAATCTTTACCCAAGCATTGGCCGCAACTCGCGTATTCTATCTCTTCCTCTACGCATTACATTACGAATCGTTTGGAAAAGAGTGTCATGAACAATCTGCACTTTTTGACGAGATTTTTGTGAAATTTCAAGCATATAATCAAGCGTTAATCATCACCAAAGCGCGTAAAAGTCGTTTTTCGACGTTTTTTTCAGAAAAAAATCATAAAAATTGATTTATTTGAATATCCTAACGAAGGCGATTTTAAAAACAATTGAAAGATGTTATTTGACCCCTAAACGATCATTTTAGGAAGAAATTGGCAAGGTGGTCTTCCGGCTCATTTAAAGTTGGTTCAAGGACACCGTGTAGGACGAGAAGCGCAAACAGATTGTTTCCACGCTTCCTCGCGCAGTGAAGATATATTAGTCGATATTAAAATGCGCTAAGATTCTCAGTCGGTCATTTCAGGGCAACTAAGCTTGGTTCTGCAATGAATTACCTTCACCAACATGCGTGCAACAAATTTTCATTCATGTGAAACATTTGAGGTCACTTAGCTTCCAAATATTGGCACGCAAGCTTCTCGAGGCGAAAGGCATGCGTCACGCCAAACTTGTCTCAGTGTCAGTGATTCACTCAAACTGATGGTCACTATGGTATAATAAGGAAAGAATCCTGAACGATTTCAAATGCTTAGAAGGAGTCGTGGCATCAAATATCAACAGAATTTGATGTTTCACATTATTTCCATAGTGTCAGTACGTCGGACAGAACATAGAGACTATATACACATGAGCTAACAATATAGATAGGAGAGAGTGGGGTGAATTAGGACAAGCAAAATAGCTCGGTTAAAGGGTGAGTCCAGGCTTCCGCGGCATGGAAACATTTTTAATACCATCACAGACAATGGTTTTTATCGCGGTTAGATTTCCCGAAACTATAATGGGCGTCCTCGCTGATGCAGGGGTGCTCTTTGAGAGCCTCGCGCGGTTTACTTTGAAAATGCAAGATTGAAGGCTGCTTCTGCAAAAGTAGGTCGGTTCAATCGTCATTCAGTGATCAAAAACTAGATCATAAAACGAAGATTTTGAGCCATCGTGGGTCAAAATCGGCCCACTTGAACCCAAGTTACAACAATTTTGCGAAAAAACGCCTGGGGGCATTTTAGGACAGAGTGGACGGGGCGAATTAGGACAAAGCTAAATCCCATCTAAAATCAGTCAACTGGTCGCGTGTCCGTGTTTTTCGATGTTGATTGCCCTATCGAGGCGCGTATGCGTTTGTGTGAGTTTTTCGAAGCGCGGAAGGTTGAGGGTGAGTTAGGTGATTGAAAAAGGTTGAGGAAGTAAAATTACCATGTCGAATGGCCGTCTCAGAAGTCATTTTAGAGGTCAAAAGTCTCTGTTGGCGAGTGCTCTCTCATACGCATTTTCACTCTCCCATTCACTGATATTGGGTTGATTGTCGCACTCCATCATTTGGATCATTGACTTAGAATGGGTATAGGTACCTCCAATATGAAGAAAAACGAATGAAAGCAGACCCTTGGAATCTGCGAGTCGATTGCTGACTGCTGAAGACGGTAGTGCATTAAAGAAGCGCCTTTTTCAATAATGTTCCAAAATGACATAAAAATGCCTCACTTGCTGAGGCTATGGGAGGATGAAGAAGTCGCGATCGGGTTTCCCTATTGATTTTGGGTTATGACCACGTGTTTTGGTGGGTAAATTCGACTCTGATAGGTAAAGGAATATTGCAGTATACCTGTATTTTGAAAGGCTGTCCTAATTTGCCCCCAAAACTGTCCTAAACTGCCCCCAAATGCGGGGCGAATCAGGACAGATTTTTTTTCTCAAACTTTAAAAAAAAGTAATAAAGACGTGGACTTGGGGTCTGAAAATTTTTGTACAATGTATTCAATTGTTGAACTTCAAAGTCCCTTAACGCACCTATCCCCAAGTATCGCCAGATAGCCCCACTGCAAAACCTGTACTAATTCGCCCCACTTTCCCCTATAGACAATATTTGCAATGACCTGCAAATCTGCCATCAATGATCCGTCTATCACAAACACGCACACGATATAGCTCATAACGGATATGCAGGCGTTTACCATGTATTTACGCGGGTGGCTACGTATCGGGCTTTTCGGCCTTTGATATGCTGACGCTCAAAATTATCAATTCAAATGAGTGCGGGATGCTCCAAGCTGAAATCGCTCTTCCACTGCTGGTCCTGCTCTCGTTTGGCAAAACTGCGTTTGATCTGCAGCTTCTGTGCTCTGATCCTGTAGCCTCTGTGGCTTTCCATATCCTCGATCAACCGCTTGCCTCGCTTCAGGCGCATTTGATCGTCAGCCTTTGCCTGTTTCTCATAATATCCGCTCGAAGCAATCGTCTATGGCTTGCTTGTCTCGTTTTCCTAAGGGATTTTGTTTGACGCAGCACCGCAGGACGAATCTCGATTATTTTTACAAAGTATTTTGAGTTCATTGAACGTGACTCGGGTTAACTCTTGTATCTAGTTGCCATTGATTTGTGAATCATAAAGATGCAAATTCTCGGATGGATCTGCGAGGGTTATACTATAGACTCTCGGGGAGACTTCAATCAACTTGGTCGTCCATGAGAAGTTAAATCGTAGAGATGAAGAACGTAATTGGAATTGATCAACTAGTCATGTAGAAGTTATTCAAAAATTTCTGATCATCTATCAATTGGAGCTAGAAATTCAATCATCCAGGAGCATGCATGCTCAGTATAACAGATTCCGCTCGCAAGCCGACCTCGAATAGTTGTCATGTCTCGTATCATCCTTGTAAAATTCCCAATCTATATTATGAAGTGAGGGAACTGAATTATGTGGTTGGGCGAATCATAAAATTGAACTGTCTCGTTAAAAACCTATGAAATATCAGATCCATCCAATTCTTATGCATGCGCAAATTCTTAGCCATCAAATTCTTATTCTCACGCGAAATGAGACTTGAGGGGCAAAAACCATTGAGGAAATGATGAGACAAGACAAGCGCAGTAGATTTGGAAGTTCTTGGCGCTTACCGATAGTTAGATTCTGCGTTGATTACCGTAGTCTCAATGCTGTGACTTAGACGGACTCATATTCATCGCCAAAAATTTACGAAATTTTGAATACCAAGGTGATCCTCCGCTTTTCAATCTCAATTTGAGATCAAGATATCGGCAAATCAGAGTTCGAACAATGGAATGCATTCGTTTTCGAAAAAGAAATTTGATATTGACGATGTTAGTCACATAAAGAAGCACAGATCTCTTGGTAATACCAGGATCAAAAATTTCTGCCATTTTAAGAGAAGCCCATGATTCTCCTGGTAACGGTCAATTTAGGCCCAAATTTATAGACGTAATCCAGAATCCAGATAAGCTATTCCGAAACACCACAATCAATGCGGCGAGTTTGCGTATTTATCAGAATTGGCGATCAGAGAAGTGGCGACTCAGAATAGCTCATTTGGACTCCGGATTACGACTATGAATTCGAGCCTCAGGCAGAAGAGACATTAATCTCATTACGCCGTTTATTTTGCTGGAATTGCTATCATCAAGATGTGGAGAACAGTTGCCGAATATGTGTGCTGTTTCGATCAGTGAAAAAGGCCCCACAATGTGAAAGTCGAAAAATTTCATGAATTTCTAACGTAGGTGCACCAACGGAGAGAATCCAAATATATATTCTCGGATCGTTTCCACAATCATCATCAAAGAATAAACAATTGTTAGAAGCTGTCGATTTTTCCACGAAATGACCGCGGAATGTCTTATCATCGACTGATACACCAAAATCTGTAACTGATCGCGGGAGAACCAGCATTTTTGGCAAATGACATTTTCTATCGCAAACTCAAAGAGCAAGCGCCCATGGATCGTCAAACAATAAATTCATCAAAACACGAATAATTCGAAACCCGTAGAAGCAGGAGTTGGATTCGAAACCTTGGAGCTCCTGTTGGAGCAAAAGAAGTCAATTTGTTCGTTTATAGTTCTCTCGAATATGGATCTTCATCGAGTTTAAGATGGTGATTGTTCAAAGCTGCAACGTATCCTAGAGCGATCGTGGATGTGAGAGGACCTTCATTTGCAGAGATCGGCGACGAAGACATCAATACTTTGAGGGGAGGGGGGGGGGGTAGTCTTGCATACTGCACGTATATGAAATATGCCGTCTGTAACTGTTTGTATTTTTATCGATCGTTCGTTTGCTACAATGTGCCGTTGTTCATTTTGTTATACGGCAAGGGGGATTTCGAATCCCGGGTTGTGGCGATCTTGTAGCCCCAGTTGACGGGACCCTGGATTCGGACCGGATCCGGTAGGGAAAAGTCTGGCTCCGAGACTGGTGCTCTGCGTGCCTTGGCCTCCCCCGAGTACCACAAGGGGATTGAGTTACCTTAGTGTCTCAATCCTTGAGACTATAGTGAGCTCCCGGCCCTAGTCAGCGCCCGCCAGAACGTGGAGACCACCGGGCCCATCTCCATCCGGCACCACGGGAGTGGGTGAGTGTAGGGACTCGCATTGGGGCCGTCTGTGGATAGGAATAATGCGAGCTCGGATGACTCATTGAACAACCCGAAGGGCTCCCTAGGCTCCAAAGAAGCCTAGAAGACTCCCAAACGCGCTACCACGGGGTAGGTTCGGCCTTGTGCTGGGATTCGAACCCGAAATTTGGTAATTTGGTAGCCGGAAGGGGAAGACGGTTCATTGCTGTGCTATCTGTGACTCGGTGATGGCCGTCTCCCTTACCGACGTGCTGTCAGGACGTATCCGTACCTCATGCCCATGGAGGAAAGCCAAGGTGGGAGTGAAGGCCGGGCACCTGAGACACAAAAAAAATGAATACCTGTATATTTTGTTATGTCTCGTAATCTCGGTCTGTCACAGCGCTAAGACGCTATTCTATTTACGTCTAAGAAATTAAAGCACGTGAAGATTGGATGAATCAGTGTTTCTGATCTATTGCGCTCCGAGTTAGCGAGACAATACATAGTTGAAATCGCCAGCCCCAACCTATGTTAGTACATTTCGATGCAAAGGTGTAAAAATGTGTTCCACTCCCGAGTAACGAACTATATTTTCCGTTGAATAACGAATCAAAACCTGACAACCTGTGTGCAAAGAGCACTCTTGCGCTTAGTGTATCAATAGAGTCGCTTTTAGTTGAAAGCAATCGAAGCGTCAGCTTGGAGAATTAACAGCTGTTCCATCATTTCTAGGTTCGAGACCAACGTCCGAGATGTATCAGGCTCTTCATACTGAAAAATATAATAAGTGGAAGTAAAAAGAATTCTCAAGAAACGCTTTTATGAACTGAAACAAGAAACTTTGTCGACCTTGAAATACTGTTGAGGAAATAGAATTTGGTAGAACAACAGAAATCGTCTGGAAAAAATGTACGATGTTAGAGGATGCGGTGCTCGAAGATGAATGATCTATGGGTGTCGTATCTCGTATTCGAATTCTGACGTTTATTAGACGGATGAACAGCGCTGCTCACTTCAGTCGCATCAATATCTATCTCCGCACATCTTCCCTAACTCACGCGCCCGAACTTGCACGAACGCGCGTTGACAAACATGTGATTGGATATAAAAATTTGGAGGACAATAGACGAGCCAAGTCTGGAGAAAACTATGTGAGCTGCGGAGAAGCGTGATAAAAGTTTACAATAATGATATCCAGGTTCCAAGGACATCAGATACTGATGATGCATTTGTTCATAAAAATAGCCTATGAAAGATTGGACAATTACATCGGTAAAGTCATTCGCGACTGCTGACAAGACAAGTGATTCCTGAGACACCCCTGCCCACCCTCAGAATTCATACTCATGATTGTAATTGGCTGATTTGATCTTCCATACATGATTTTTTTTTCTTAAGCCTTCTCAGGTCTTCTCTTGGAGTCCTATTTGGCTGACGGTGTGATGGATGTTTAGGTGTATCTGTATTGTGTAATGTAACTCAAAACGTGTAACCGTGTACTGTAACACGTACTTGGTACTGTGTGCTGAGTAATACTCGTTTGTACTTCACTGTAAATCCTCTCTGGAACAGGCCCACCTTTAGAATTACACTGCGCCCTCTGTTTTCCGACGCTCCCGACAACTAATACTCACAGAGTGACGTCGTGTACCCGAGACTACTAACAAGGGGAGTCCGGAGTCTTCGGGTCCTGAAATCTCACCAAAATTTTTTTACAGTTTTTTATTACCTAGAATATGAAGAATCCAGAGTAACTCCGTCAAATGGGCCTCCTGTTCAAAGTTACAGCCCATGACATTAGCATTGTCTATATAGGCCCATGTTAAAAAGTGATATATATAGATATACTGGCAACGCTAACATTTTTGCTTGTAGCTCTGGACAGAAGGCCCATTTGACGGAGTTACTCTGGATTATTCATATTCTAGGTGACACAAAACTGTAAAAAAATTTTGGAAAGGATTGGTGATCCAAAGGTCAGGTCCTCCCCTTGTAAGTCCGGACACCGATCTGCTTTCGACGACATGGCATCTACTCGCAGAGTGGGACGTCTCTTCTGTAGCGTAAAACCGGGATTAGACAGTGTGCCAGTGTAATGCCTGTATACATGCGTGTGTGTGGATTCTTTGCATTCGCCCAGGATTGATTAGCCCGTGAGGTGAGGGAGAACTTCCTTGTGGGGGAAGAAAATCTACCTCGAAGAGCTCGGTGTCCTTATGGTGTTGCCGATTGGGCATAGATTCCACGCCTCATACTCTCTAAACCCGTTGGAGTGAAATTTCACTCCAAGGGAGTGAAATTTGACTCAAAGCTATGAATCAGTTTCGTGCGCACCGAACTGGAGTGAATCATCACTCCAAGCTGGAGTCAAATTTCACTCCAACGTGAGTCAATTATCACTCTTAGGATTGAGCCAAATGATTCAAAACCAAACTTTTCAACATTCTAGATATTGCAATAAAAAAATTAATTCACGGCGTGCACGCATATTTCAACTGATTTCTTGGTAATTGTAATTATTCATATTCTATGAAAATTGTGTTCGACGTAAAATTTTGGCATTTGTGTTCGGCTCGACGGGGATTTGAACCCGCACTCTCTTGATAGCCAGGCAAGTGTCTTAACCATTAGACCAAATTCGACTTTAACATGTTTCAGTGAAGAAAGGCTATGTACGGTTGTGAACGGTCGATACAAGTTTTTAAATATATCCGAGAAGTATTTCGGAGGGAAGAGCTCGGAGAAGAGCAGCATCATTCAACACTTTAAACGTTTTCTACTTTCTTCATGAAAGTCCCGCAAGTCATTCTGGGATTATACCCTAACCTATAAAAATCTATTTCACTCAATGTGAGGAGTCAATTTTCACTCTTCTTGCAGTGAAAATTGACTCAATCTTGGAGCAAATGTAATATTTCTGTGGTTTCACTCTCTATGAGTCAGATTTTCACTCCAATATGAGTCATTCTCGGTCATTCCGAGAATCACTCCAAGCTTTGAGTCAAAATTTCATTCCAACAGTTTTAGAGAGTAAATACCAAACCTGTGACACTTCGCTCCTCCCGCTCGCATTGCAGAGTCGTAAGCATCAACCAAAGGATCCGGGGAAAGTTAACAAACTATGACACGGCAGACTCGAATGAACCGGTCACCCATCCAAGTACTAACCATGCCGAACGTTGCAAAATTTCACTGATCGGAAGAGCTGGCACTCAGCGACTCTATCAATGCGTCGGTATGCATGATTTTGATTGGCTCTTGGTGGTGAGTCGGGAGCAAAAAGAAGGGCACCACCAGATTCTCTGAGTGGAACCTTGGATCGAGGCGAAATGCAATGAAAGCGTTCAATAGAAATGAAGATATTTTAGATTTGAAACATGTACTAAATTGTCAAAATATCCGCACCAAATTTTTAGTGACCATCTGGCTCTCACCCTCATTAAAAAACAGATTCAAATAAGATTGATACTTTATGTACAAGTATTAGACTCGAAGAGAGGAGCTTGCAGGTCGTGCACATAAAGGCAAATATGAGTCATATTTTACAAGTCAGGATAGCAAGCAACTCCTCAAAGCGATCTCGACAATCTCGGCCCCGTGTGTTGGCTCAAAGTTTTCTCTTCGGCGTGTATTACACACAAGTGGAATGGCCACATTACGAGGGTAACGTTGAACGCCGTGCACCTGAGCCGCTAAAAGCCTCGCCCCTCATTCCATGCACGTGTGCGCGCGTGTACATCGTTTCCGATTCTCATGAGCTCCCTGATTCCATCTTTATACAGCCTAAAACTCTGTCTTGTTGGATAAAAATATAGTCACCTTATCTATTCAGGTATTATTGAATTCATGAGAGCTTATTCATCAGTAACAGAATTGATCGAGTATTGTTCATATAGGTGTGATTTATTCTGATCTACAAGACACCAGTGTGGTGTGCATCATAGTCTGAGAGCCCGTGACTTTTTTGGTGTTGCTATTTATCAAGGTTGAAAGTGTTGCTTTTCAACTATCTAAAGCTCGAGAAAAACAAAAGCTGATAGCTGCAAGCGGGTCGTTGGGACCTAGTACCGTGATTTTGTTTGGGACTTGTCATGAAACACAATGATCCGACAGGAATTTATCAAGGGTCGCGGGGCTGGCGGGGCTAACCTCTACTGCAAGCGATGCGATATAAAATTCCGAGCTGAATCACAGAAATGTATAGAGGCTGACATTTTGAATTCAGTTATTTGGTACCCTGACGATTACAGAAAAACTTTGCTGCAAGCCGGCTGTTGGTGCACATCAAATGCAGCAGCCTTTGAAGATGACAATCATCAAGTACAGTCATGGACACCGTATATCGCATTTGATGGTTATATAAGCCAGAATTAATTCTGATCACTTAGGCGAAAACGAAGGAGTCAACTCAGAAACTTGTTCCTTTTTTGAGAAGTGTTGAACCTTCAGGACACCTTCAGGACTCCATGATGCATATCTCCACTTCAAATATCCACTGTGAAGACGAAAATTGCTTTTCAAAATGACAACTATTGTGAAGATTCCACCTACCCCTCCATGGACTCCTTTGTTTCATTTCAATCTAACGCTTAAGAGGTCTTCAATCGTTAACCCTTGCAGTACCGGTATGACGCCATACGGCGTCATGACAATACAATCTGGTCATTCAACTGGGCTGAGAACTCTCCAATGCAGTATGGGTACTTCTATTCTTCTTGAACAGATGATCATTTCTTGCTCTTGAAGTCGGTAATCGACCCATTCGGATTGGAACTATGGCCATTTGAAATTTGATATTTTCCACCGGCTCTACTTTGGTATGACGATCACGGCAATTTTGACATCGCATATATATCGGGCGGTCAGAGATGAGTAGGGCTACTCATCTCTGGGGTGGTTCTCGATCACATCTTGTTTGCCTTCGAAATACCTTCAATTTTCATTTATGAACGTCTAAATCGACCGAAAGGGATCTGAGACAAAGCTTATTTAAGTATGTATTGCATTACAGCATGGGCCGCTACCACAGAGGACGGGCATAAGGGTGTGTCCACAAATGAAGCGCATGAGCCGTGAGCCGGCATACGCCGGGCGTGCGCTGGCGCACGGCTCATGCGCCGGTCACCAAATTTGAGCCCGCTTGTGTGTTTCTGCATCGATTTGCTACGAGATCGTTTATCGTTCTTGATAGCTGAACTCGAGTTTTGTTTTGGATTAGCTGGTAACGTGAATAACGCCCGAGCCGGCTCAAAGTTGGTGAGCGGCGCATGAGCCGTGCGCCAGCGCGCGCTCGGCGTACGCCGGCTCGCAGCTCATGCGCTTCATTTGTGGACACACCCTAACGCCTCACGGCGTTGTGGCCCGATCGGCCAACATCCACCTTTGATTTGAACATGCATAGGAGTCATGTGGGCACATATATTAGAGATTTTGGCGCTTTCTAAATTTCTAAAATACCGGTACTGTAAGGTTTTATGAACAAGTCAACCACGGCGCACAGCCTTAGGCTCGTTCTACATAGGATGCGCTCAGTGCGTGAGCGTACGCGCATACGCTTGCGCTCAGAGCATTTAATCCAAGGAGTATCATGAAGCAGCCTTACCAGTTATTTTTCACTCAGAATTTCCACAAGTGAAGAGTTGGTTGATGATCAGTGGGCCCCGAGTGACATTATCGAACCAACAAATCAAGTTTCTTTGTGTTTTTCCACAACCAATCAGAGAAAAACATCAGCGTTGACCACCCTAAAAGTTACCCACTCTATCATTATCGTTGAAATACGGAACTCATGAGATTGATTGATGGCGGTCTCCGAGTGACATCTTCGGGTCAGAAAAACAGTTTCCATCACGCTTTTCCTTACTCAAATGGGAGAAACCAGCACTGGCGGCCCCGCGAGCCTTTTCGGGAAAAAATCCGGGTTGAGCAAGGTTGTTGCAACTCAGTATCCACATTTGTGACCACCCGTCTTAGTTTGTGAAGACTGTAACTTTGTTTGGGATCAGAAACTAGGCAAGAGCAAGATGAGTGGTCACCATTCCGGATACTGAATCGCAAAACCCTAGCTTATCCTGAATTCTTTTCCAAAAAGGCTCGCGTGGCCAACGCTGATGTTTTTCTCTATTTGTTCATGGAAAAACATGGAGAAACTTGATTTGTTGGCTCGAGAATGTCACTCGGGGTGCACCAATCATCAACCAACTCTTCACTTGTGGAAATTCCGAGTGGAAAACGACTGGTGGGGCTGCTTCATGAAAATCATTGCATCAAATACTTTGAGCGCAAGCGTATGCGCGTACGACTCCGCAGATATTTTGTTTACCGGCTCGTACTGGTCTGAGGGAGTATTCCCAATAAAAATCTATCTCGGTTATTCACTTCATCGAAGACAGAGAGAATGAGTAAAAAAAGAATATACTCCTAAACAGACGGTAATTCTATCGAAATGAGGAAGTGCTATTTATGGCCAGAGTAAATTTACAAGAAATCGGCCTTGCAGTAAAAGCGTTCAAAATAATCAAATGGAAACATATTGATTGTAAACCTCACGATATGCAACAAAAAGGGTTTATTCAATCATTCATTCCAGAATGTAGTAATAACATGACACGCCACCAATTATGGAACGGCTTGCGAAAGTCTCAGGGTTTCGTAAGAGACTTGATTTGCTTCTTAATCTATGGTTTATCTGTTAGCCTTTGAGTGATCGTTCAATCAACCAAAATCTTTTGAAAAATTTGAAGACAGATGTTTTTTCAGGTGCTTCAAGGAAATCCATGCAAGCTCTATCATACTTGTGACTATTTTTCAATCTCCTACGATTTGATTTATAGGCACTTTTGTTTAATGAATGAAGGCAGAAACAAAGAAGAGCAAAATTCAATCTGATTCAATCGTGATGGAGAGAAAATCAAGCTCGATCGATTCAATAATCGAACATTCGAAACTTCTTAGTACTGCGTCACGGCCATCTTGCAAAACGAAGACAATACGACATAGCATCAGAGAACAAAGAAGAGTAGATATGCTCTCGTTAAGCAAGCTCTTGAATGAATCGGATTGATCTTGGATCAATGGGAAGCGCGTCACAAGCAGTATATACGACGACGCGTACGATCATTCCAATCATAATAATAATCTTCACTCAAGGAGGCAAACGGTCTGTTCGAATTTGATCGACGCAACTCTTTCTCACTGCCTCGGTGGCTAATACATTTTAATTGTTGACCCGATGACTCTCAATCACGACGCTCTTCGTGTGTGACTCATGCTACAATAATAATAATTGATGAAATAGCAACTGAGAAAGACAGTTGAAGCCTCAGAGCAGTTCTAGCAACCGCAAAATACGAGCAAAACAGTTTTCAGTTTGGCGTTGAGTTATTTGGATTAGATTCCGCTATTTTCAACCGTGGAAAAGATTTCATAGTCTGTTCACGTAGACTCTGTTGTTGGATTCAGAATAAAACCTGATCAGTCCCTGAGGTTTCAGGGTATTGGAACTGAAATCATGACGGATAAAAAAGCTTGATGTTACGGTATACGATGGATAATCTCCGGGAATCCAGTAATTGATTTTGAACTTACAATTATCAATCAAAAGCAGAAACCATCCCACCTAAGTGTCGGAGTAAATTTTTTTATTCCAGTGCGGAAGTAAAAAATAAAACAAACGAGTGAAAATTGTTATTTCCCTTACAAAAAATTAAGATTAGTCTGTTTTTCGACTACCTTATCTCATTCGAATCATGGCCTTGTCCAAACATTGTACTTCCATAGTCAAGATTCATGACCTAAATTTTTGAATGCAAACATTGTACTTCCAGAGTCGAGATTCATGACATCAATATCCTAGTGCAAGCTTCGTACTTTGATAGTTAAAATTTGTAACGAATTTCGAATTCCTGAATCCATCATGGGAGTATGAAGAAGCTATGTCCAAGGATAACATAAAACTGATTCATTCTTTTAAAAGTCTCAAAAAGTGAATTACCAAGTAGCTCTTCTAACTACTTGGATATATACTTTGCAAAATACCCAAGAGTAGTCTCACAAAAGAATCATGCGTGTCATTTGAAATTGTTCAAAGCTAGTCCAAGGTCTGTCAATGGGATGCAATTGTAAGTGAAAAAGGCACAAGGTCTTCGACGCTGTCACACATATAGGTTATACACTCTCGGCTCGCCCATATTTACCGAACAATCAAGCCAAATCATTAACCCCCAGAGACAGTCCACTACATAAACTAATATACACATGCATGCAGCAAAAGGTGAATTGAGGGGGTATATAGAGCAAAGTATAAGTCCGCGGACTCGTGGACAGGAAGTCCAGCTAATCAGTGGTAGTGAGTGGCAAACAGGGGCGCGGTTACTCGCGCTTACTCGCGTGGAAAGGAATCCGAGGGGATTGCTGCTAAAACATTACGAGCCATATCAGATGTAGAGGTATATTATAACCTCTTGGGTCTGAGCTCACATGCGATTCTAATTAATTTATCTAATCAACCGCTGCGTTCATACATCTATACTGAAATAAACTCATACAGATGCCTAGAGTATATATGTACCCACACATACTCATTTTTACTCATACACACACAAATTCGAGAGCAAATATGATCAGGTAGCCGATTAGCAAAGTGTTTTCATACGCATTCAAGGCACATTTTTTCTATCCGGGGTACAATCTACCGCATATTCTTGACATAGTGCCTACTATTATTTGTGCTTAAATGCATCGTGCATGGATCGGGGAGCTTATGCGAATATCATTATGATCATCTTTGATCCACTTTGTGATTCATTTTTTCTTCAAAATTGATTGATCAATGATCATTTATGGTGGAAACTCTAAGAAATGCGTGGGTAAATTGTGATAGGCAACACCAATGTCACATTCACATTTGGAAACAACACCTAGATCAAAGACTTTTTAGTAATTTTTCTTCATTTTCTTGATTCTGTGAGTCATGATATAAGCAATTGCCTCCGAGAAATAATTTAGAACAAATTTTTCAGAGTTTACGAATCAATTGAGCTGTGTCCCAATGTGCTCTTTGCTGAATTTTCGTGATATTTCTTTGAAAACTCAAAACGAATACTGAATGTCCAAGAACATCTCTATGCATCCGGAGAATAAAGTAGAAGAAAGTTATCTCAAATCACTTCGAAACGCCCAATTCCGTATGACCTGTGCGTGTAATATTCCATAAATGACAATATTCTGTTTTGCTTTGAGATCCCATTTTCCATAACAATTTTCAAATTTACGTACAATCTTTGATCAGAGTTTTGGGTATAATTTTCAAAATACAAGTACGTCAATGATCTATCCAAATTCGTAATTCCGAGCAAATTTTTTGGTCCGTCATGACATGGAATTTTTGTTTTCATTCGTTGTTTTTGAGCCTCTAGAGGTTATGTAAGAAAAATATTTCCAAAGAGATTCACATTCAACTATAAACGAGAAAATTTGCTCTTAAAAATATCAGAATGTCCGGTAAGATTTCAACTTGCTTTGATGTTGTTTTGATATATTTCTTTCATTGAACGGCCTGTGTACTTCTTTTCGTAGAGCAGTCTTGGAACACAAAATGATTTGTGGGGTAGTTGTAACTTGATGGTAGTATTCCATTACAATTTATAGAATCCAAATCATGACGAGCTTTTACTCAAACAATTACAGGCATCGATCGTTATCCGCGGGGGTTTGGTTCCAAAAATTACCGCGAATAACAAAACCGCTGACAGTAAAGCCTCAGTCCTATGGAGAATGGGGCGTTAGGCTCCATTGATTTGGCATATCGCGAGGGGCGTAATGATCTATCAATGTCAGTCGAATACTCATTATGAAAGCATTCTGCAATATTGATCCATAGAAACATCGAATCATATACTTGAAGGAAGAATGAGTGTTAAAACCTCCAAGAAATCTATCAATATCGGGTCTCAGTCTCAAATGAATCAGTCATTTTCGGTTATTTTGCTGGTCTTGGGTAATCTCTGTGCATCCCTTCAAATTGCGAGACTGAGATTATGAGTTATTTCAGGTCACGAGGTATCGCCAAATCTTTAATCCACAATTTGAGGTCTCTGATTTCAGGAATAATTTTTGAGACAGATGGATGCTCATGTGCGCAATGTTCAAGATTTCCTGTCGCATTTAGATTGTTCTAGCTTCATAGTTGAGATTCATATCGTATTCGATGTAATCACGGACTAATATATACAAGTGGAGTTGTATAAGGATCAAGAGAATTCCCGAGCAGTAATGACCGTTGACCCACGTATAAAAAAAACTCGGCCCGAGTACAACAAGGGACCGGTAAAAAGCAACGATCCGCAGATACCCGCAGATACAAAAATCCGCTAATAACTAGGGATCCCCGTACTTGCAGCAGACTATGATGAATCGACGAAATTGAATAATTGGAGATAACCAAAAGCGTAAAATACGCTGACACCCATCGTAATTGAACGTGCTTTCGGTTGATTCCATTTCCCCGCCCTTGGATTGAGATGTGGCTCTAACTTATGGAATAAGAATGCAAAAGTTTTCTTTCCGCATACTTACTGAGGATGAAAGTTCGGGACCGTGGGACAAAGCAGAGCGAAAATTCCCACAAATTGTCTCATCGTCCGCGCCGCAAATTAACAAATTGCAAAGGGAGGAAGAAAAAAGTCAGAGAGAAAGATGTACAGCGAGAGGCAAGAAAATAATAGTCGACGGTAATGGGAGTCAGAGAAGCACAGACTTGGTTCGAGGTCATTGAGAAAAGAGAATCACCCCCGTGGCATCACTTTACACGCTCAAAGTGGAAAAGAAGTACGCGAAAGATTCGGGGGTTGGAAAAAAACGGCCATGATAATAATAAGCCTGGTAATTTGCCACTTGGACGGCAACGAGAGCAAAAAAGTTTTTCTATCCCTAAATGTCACTTGTGGCTCCTCTCAAAGTGCAATTAAAAGTACGAACCAACTACGTAACTTTGCATTCGGACGAATAAGGGGTAAAATTCATTGAACGAGTACACCTTGATGATCGTCTGCAAATGAAATTTAGTCTATTTGAGAGCACGCCAAAACCACAAGTACTCGAGGCCCCGTAAAATTAAAGTCTGAAAATCATAGTCTCATAAATCGAATCTCATTTTGGAAGATCTTTGGGTTTTTCTCGTACTGATAAATTCAGGGCTAAATTTGCTCGAAAAATTCTCCCACAATCAACTAAATCATGGTTGTCTTCAAGAATGATATTTCTAGGAGACCAACTCAATTCATGAAAAATCGAATCTGCATGTATTGTTTATGACAATGAAAATTTTTTCAACCGGTGTCGAAATCGAGTCTGTGTCCATCCCAAAATTGTATATGACAATTAGAATCTTCTCAACCGGTAGATTACATTCGTTATTGGTTCTCGAGTATATCCTAACCTTTGCGAAAATTAACTGAATTGACATTCAGGAAAATCCTAACCTGAGACTTATCAGAGAGGGCGTAGAGCAAGAATGTGATTTTCATTCCATGGGCTGTACAAATACTCACAATATTCACAGTTTCACAGGCTTGCGGTTCAAACTGGTCGCTAGAGAACTGTAAAAAAACACATGTGGAGTACTCAACGGTTGGGTAAAAACCACTCAGTTGTGCTAATTTAAAGCCGTAATTGCGAGAACAAATAAAATGCATGCGTACATTCTGACAGTCCAGATGTTTCATATTTCATCAATCTATTCATCACATTGCGAGATACTGCACATCTTTTTCAATGTATGTGCACCCACATTACCGTACCAGTGACAAAGATTCCATATGTAGAAGGTTCCATTCTGAAAGTTTCTGTATTTTTTCTCAAATAAATTACTTCTTGAATCCATACTTTGTCATAAAGATTTTATGGGTCATTTTTAGCATCTTGGTTAAAATTTTGAAAATTCTATCTCATTGCGGTCACTTCGTCCAAATTACTCAATTCATAGAGTAACCAAAGACCATGGCTATTACAAAATTATCTTAGGCTACGTCTTTCAATCTTTCAGATTTTTTATTTATTCATTTTAATTCTGTTGCACCATGGAAATTGAATGAAATACTTGATGGGTAGCTTCATTCAATTATGAACATGAGAACAGTCTGGCTGAGATACTCATTCTCATCTGGTTTGACCGATCAAGTTTGCGGTTAGAAAAAGCCAGACCAAGTCAGACTAGCTCGTTTCCCCTTCAGTTGCTTGGCCACAATTTCCCTCAGGGAACATATCTCGAAATATTCAATCACGTAAAATTGAACATTAGCCTGATCGATCGAATGGAGGAGATGAATCTTAAGCATGGATTCCACCATGATTAGAGTTAAATAGAATGCAAATGTAGACGGGGGAGTCAATCAGACTAGATAAGGATGTCCAGGACATTTTTCATAATCGGATAAACCTCATAAAACCAAAAATCATTCTTCCGATTCAATGCTGATCATGCGTTCATTGCTGATCATGCATTTCAATAATCAGTTCTAATCAAATGAGAACCGCAACCATACCCTCATCCCCTTTAAAGTCCCTTAACAATATCAAAATTCAGCGGAGCGAAACGAAGAAGCAAGATAGCACTCAGCTTGAACAAGACTCAAACAAGCTTTGAATCTAAATATTCATCCCAAGAGCTATCACTCGAGGAAACGCACTATCCCTGAAACCACGAGACTGGTAACTCCGATGACCAGATCGTAGAACAGGAAGAGCCGTAGTGAGCCGAGAGTGGTCAGTTTGAGCCTCGACCAATTAGCCAAGTACTGTTATAACACCGTACCCATTTGTTTAGAATGAGAAAGCTCATTGATCCACAGACATACAGCTCTGACTGTCTCGAGTAAGCGGGTTGTTTCTCTATGGCAAAACCACGCCACTTATCAACAAGGCCATGAACAAACGAGCCCCAAGAGACCTCTGCGAAAAGTTTATACTCACAAGAGTGAGTGGGTAGAAATTTAAGATTGGATAGTGGCCTGGTTGGTCAGTAAATGAGCAGACGGGTTGATAAGAGGAAAATATGAGGGGTGAGACTTTATATATTTTATGAGTTGCATTATGACGTAGTAATGAGCATCATTCATTTTGAAAAGAGGGGATAAGAATGAGGTTATACTATAATGCACGTAATGTTTATTATTCCCACACGCGATGGTGCGTGAGTTACCAGGATAGATTTGGATGTGCGTGACAGAATGTGCGGTCTTTATCAAAATTAGTCCTTTAGAGATATGATTGATTGAGAATACTTACTTACTGTAATGACCATGTGTAATTTGAGAATCCTGATTGTAGATTCTTTCCGTGAATGTGCCGTGACTGTAAGAAGTAACAAATTGGGGACCCGCGTACATTATAGGGAGCGCTCATTCAGACAACATAATCTCACAGACGGGCTCTGGCCAAAAAAAAATAAGAGTCTGTCCGAGACTTTTCAACTTAAGAGTGCTACCCAGCTTTAAACAAAAACAATGGTGGTGCCATCTTGCAATCAAACTGGTTCATTGTAGATTATTAATTAACCGAAACACTTTAGGTGGATAGCGAGCAGGGCCGGCTCAAGGGGGGGGGGCGAGGTGGGGTGGCGACCCAGGGCGCATTCCTGCCACAAGGATTTGGATGTTTGGGGATTTGATTGCCTTCCTAGGTTCTGGTAATGACTCTGTCCCCGGTAGAATTCTCGGTCCAAGTATTCGTGTTTCTATGGGAGTAGCTACCTTATTGGGTTTTGGAAATAAATCCTTTCCTCACAGGATTCTCGGCCCGAGCATCTCGGCACTTGCCAGTTTGATTGTCTTTCTTGTTTTTGGCACTCATTACGTTTTCGGCAGAATTTCTGCTTCAAGAATCTGAAAATTCACGAGGTTAGTTGTCTTCTTATAGGTTTTGGGAGTGAATCCTTTTCACGGCGGAATTGAAAATTTGATTACTAAGAAGAACCGATAAGAGTTGAGTTTGCGCATAGTAAGGGATGAGTTTCTCATAACAACAATGAAGTGTGAATGAGCAGATCTCGGACGTACACATCCGACTTACACTCCATTTGAGATATAAGATTTGACAGTGATGAATTCTCCCAAATTTTTTCGTGGAACTTTGATTTCTTATGAAACATCGTTATCCTTGATTTCCTCTGGCCTTACAAGGGGGCGCAGCACATTATTTTGACCAGAGGCGCAGAGCTGTCTCGAGCCGGCCCTGATAGCGAGGAAGACCCACGTGCGTGGAATTTTTCTGCAAATTTTAGAAAAGCCCCACTGACGTTGGAGCAAAATTGCGCGAGAATAATTCAAGGCCAATCTGGATTTTTCGCCTGAATCGCAACCCGACACGCACCGGCGTACTTTCAGGTTGCGGTTACATGATTGACTGATAATCATTTTCTATGAGGACGAAGGATATAACCCCATTCGCTCAGTTAGAGATAATCACAACAATTATTCTGAGAGCGGAATAATTGTTCATACGCTCTTATTGATGTTGGATAAGTTTCCCAGATAGTAACCCTTCTCTGGGAAGTTATTTTATGATAGTACACAAAATTCATGTCATTCTGTCTCTGAGGAAATGAGAAAAACGTGAAGGGAATACATGGTCCAATGCGACGTTGCCTCACCTATCTTTATCCATTATTAAACAACGTAACATTTAAAGCCAAAATCAGATAGTAACCCACCTGCATGGGTATTGAAATTTCCAATCGAATGAGCCCTTACGCGTCCAAAAATTCGAAATCTAGTCAGTGGTGAAGAACCAACAAGTATTGTGATGTGATGGTACGTTTTTAGGTGTAGTCTCAATACATTTCGAATGAAACGGCTAAGTACTCTCCGAATATGGATGAATCTCAAAAAGAAACTTTGAGAAATCCCTTTGCATTGCAAAATGATTGAATTAAAATTCCGGATGCTGGGAGAAGTTTGACTCTCCTAGTGCAGAGAATTATGTCTCGGAACTCTTGGGCCGCTTGTGTGCCCAGAATGGCCTTAGAAGTACCAGACAATCATGATATTCTTTTGACTGAGATGGTCTAGTCTGGTCCGGTAACGTTTTGTACAAGTGCGGATCTAGTACGGTACTTGTACCGCTAGCACTGCTAGGGCCACACTAAGACCACGCTCGTACCCTTGAGACCACTTGAGAGGCACTAGTACCGGTAGGACCGCAAGGGCCATACTAGTACCGTTAAGTACTCACTAGTACTGCACTAGTACCGATAGGACCGCGCTAGTACGGCAGTAGTGCCGCACTAGTACCGCACTAGTATCGCATTTGTACCCTTAGAAATGCACTACTACCTCGGTGGTCATACTAGGATTACAGTATTATAATTACCGTACCCGTACCGTACTAGAGTTGCCGTACTTGTATGGTCTAAGTGCAATCTAGCTCGGTCCAGGCCGGTCTAGTTCGGTGTAATCCGTTCTAGTCTGGCCTCATTCGATTTAACGTGTTCTGGTCCGATCTAGTTTTGTCTAATTTGGGTCTAGTTTGGTGGAGTTCGGTCTAATTCAGTTTGTTCTAGTTTGGTCTAATTCGGTTTGGTCTGGCTAAAATATATCACGTTACCGTGTCGGTTATGGGTGAGACTAACTGATCAATCCGAGATCAATCTACAGTGATTGACAATATGCCAGCTCCATATCCTCTTTTCAATATCATCAATCGATCAGTAATCATAATTCTACATATATCATTCTTAAGCTGCAGAAGTATTTCAGAAGCCTCTGATTTATCATAAAAAATTACAGGCCGAACGAGCGGTAGCAAGAAGAGCAATAACGCTAGTTTGAATGGAATCCAATGAAAATTCATCTTATAAGAGCTAAATTACTACGAATAAGCAAGTCGGAGCACCGTGAATACCGAATTTTTGAAACCGCGAATAAGCGAATTCCACGAAAACCGACACCGTGGATCCTGTGGTAAATTCAAATACTTGAGTCGTAATTTCCCAACTCACAAATATATGCATAAGATGTCAAATGTAAATGAGATCCGGCGAACACTTTCCATTGAAACCCGAATCATATTAAAATAATTAAAAGCCCAGCCAAAATTTGTCCGTCAGCACCCCACGTATCGGGTTGCCCATGTGGAGACCCAAGTATGATGAGTGGCCGTATGGGTCATGAGTGGGTTGATGGATGGGTGGGTTATAGGTGGGTGGATGGGTGAGTTGGTGGTTGGGTGGCTGGGTAGGTGTTCGGGTGGCTAGAAAGATGGAAGGGAGTGTAAGTAGTCGGGTGGATGCGTTGGTTGGTGTGTCGATAGTTGACGGTTGATTATGCACGGTGGAAGATGTCTGTCAATTGTTGACCTAGGCAGTTGACTAAGGCAGTTCACTTAGGCAGTTGACTAAGGCAGTTTACTTAGGCAGTTGACTAAGGCAGTTTACTTAGGCAGTTGACTAAGGCAGTTGATAAAGGCAGCTGATGTAGGCAGTTGACTTTAGAACGTTGATTATAGACAGTTGACTATGGACTGTTGGCTTTACACTGTTGCCAATACTGATTGTTACCAATTATCAAGTTACCCATTACTCAATTGATGAGTTGGTCTATCAAACTGAACTATTGTCCAAATCATCTCGTATACCTCTGTAATTAGGTCTAGTTTGGTCCAGTTCGGTATGATAGATGGCTGTATATGAGTGATGGGTAAGTGAATGCCTGGATGGATGGATGAATAGGGATGGAAATCGGAATGAGAAGTACTGTATCAATTTGGTCTAGATCGGTCTAGTTTGGCGTAATTAGGGTAAGTTCGGTGTAACTCAATTGAATTCAGTCTAGTTTGGCTTAAGTAAGTCTAGTACGGTCTAGTTCGCTCTTATTCTGGTACAAATAACAAGTGGGATGGGATTCATGAAGCAAATATTCAGAAGCTGTTTAGTATCTTTTCGATATGTATATGTTTCACCTCAGTATCAATTAACAGGCTGAAGCTGGGACTGTGGCTGGGGCTAGAGCTGGGGGTCGAGACTGGGGCTATGGTTAGGATTGTGGCTGGGACTGTGAGTGGAGCTGAAGCTGAGGCTGGGGCTGAATCTAGGTCCGTGGATGAGGATGGGGATGGAAATGGGGATGGGGATTCGGTGAACTCAGGTCTAGTTCAATCTAGTTCGGTCTGGTACTGTGTAATTTTCCCGTGCTCGGTCTAATTCGATCAAACTCTGTCTGATTCGGTCTGGTTAGATCATGTTCGGTCTGCCGCGGTTTAGTTAAACTAATTTCGGTCTAATTCGATCTCATTTCGTTTTGTTTGGTTTAGTTAGGTCTGGTCCGATCTAGTTCGGTCTGGTGCGCTGTAGTTAGGCCGAAATTGGTCCAATTCGATTCAATTTCATCCAGTTCTATCCGATCTAGGTCTAGTCCCATCTAGTTCGCTGTACTTGGGTCTGGTTTGGTCCAATTCGATCTTATTTGGTCAAGTTTGGTCAAATTAGGTTTAGGTTAGTGTAGGTCGGTCTAATCCGGTATAGTTCGATCTAGTTTGTTCTTGTTTGGTCTAGTTCTTTCTAAATGAGCCTCATTCGGTCTAGTTCGGTGTAGTTAAGTCTAGTTCGGTCAAATTCAATCTAATCTGGTTTCGTTCGGTCCAATCAAGGCTAGCTCCGTCTAGCTCGGTCCAGTACATTGTAGTTCGATCTAGTTTGATCTAAATTGAGCTAATTTGAACCAGCTTGGTCTAATTCGGTATAGTTCGCACCAGTTCGGTCAAATTAGGTCTGATTTCGTCTAGTTTAGTCTAGTTCGGTCTAGAATGGCCTGATTCGGTCTAATTCGATACAGTTTGGTCTAGATAGGGCCAATTCGATCCAACTCGGTCTAGTTTGGTCTAATTAAGTCCAGCTCGGTCTTGCTCGGTAGTGTTCGGGGTAATTAGGTCTCAATCGGTCTAGTTCAGTTGAATTAGGTTTAGTTCAGTTTAATTTGGTTTAGTTGAGTCTGGTCGGGTCAAATACGGTCTGGCTCTATCGATTCCGGTCTGGTTCGGTCTAGTTCAAGCCAGGTCGATCTACTTCGTTCTAGCTCGGTTTAGCCCGGTCCAGCTCGGTCTAGTATGGTCAAATTCCGTCCAGTTTGGCCTCATTTAGTGTAGTTCGATGTAGTCAGGTTCATTTCGGGTTTTCGGGCTATTCAGGTCTATTCTGGTCCAGTGCGATCTAGTTCGGTCTAGTCCGGTCTAATTGAAACCAGTTCAACAGAAAAATCTCTTACACTGCCATTCACAGTCATTGATAACTTGCGGTTTAGTGTCCTTCCGCGCTTCAGGCACTGTAGTCGCTGTGGCCAAAGAACCAGTCCGACTTTCTGGTGTTCTGTTGCATTAGTGTACTGAAAGAATCTAAAGTAGATGCAGAGACTTCAGTTCATCCTCATCCCACACCGACTAGAGTGCCCAACCCATGGAACAACTCTTAACTTTCAGGTTACCAACGACTATCAATACCAGTGTTAAGAGTTCCGGACTTTGATTTAGCCAACTCAGCTGTTCCAAAAGTTGAGAACAATAAATCTGAATTTTCTAGTATAATATATCTATCAGCGGGTATCATTCAAGTTAATTGCATTTTTGCGAATTACATAAAAAACCTCTTCTTGTCACCTTGAGTCCATCATCAATCATTAGTTTACAACCATCATCATTGAGCTAAAAAAGCATTTCAGGGGCCTCTGAATTATCAAGGACATTTACAAGCCGAACGAGCGGTAGCAAATGCGGCAATAACGCTAGTCTATATAAAAAGTCCAATTGAAAAGTTCCGTAGTCTCAAAACTTATCGTACCACGTCAAGGAAGGCTGACCAACGCTTGATATCGACTACTAGATCCCTATGTCAGCCAGCCTCAGGTGCTCACGTAATTGTAAATCACACGAACTCTCATGAATTAGATTGCTCAGAGTAATTAGAGCGTGGCCTCACTCTATAGCGTGCTGTATTCTCGTAGTCTTCGTCGTCATCTCTCACCGGTCAGATTTTGAACATTTGTGGGCGTGTTGGCACCTCAAGGGAACAGCGACGCACCCCATGTGCCAATATAGACATATATAAATATATTTATATTCACCATTGCAGCTATCTTGCGATTCCCGCGAGACAAGCGTGACTTTTTACGCAGCAAGCAGTCGTCACGGAAATTTCAGACCTCTACCGAAACATCTATAGACATGTTATAGCTATGCGACCTAGAAGTCCGACAGAGCAAACCAAGTGCCTACCGGCACGAAGTCTATTCAATTTTGCCAAGCAAGACGGAAACACATGAGCACTCTCCCTTCGCGACTATCCAACCTTTTTTTACAGCACCATCGAGCCTTACCTGATCCGTTTTTTCTCCCTTGAGGGCAATACGTTCTACACTGATGATCTCGATGTTGGCATCTGAAATATCCACGTACGCCTGTGACATCGAGACGCTGATTATTTAAACTTGGGTAATGTCAGAGCCTATCGGTTTGACAGTAGTTTTTGGTCAGAGCTAGTGGTACGTTGGGTTGTATATAAGTTCAAAATATTGTATTGACAAGATTGGATGGGCGTCTTTCTGCTTTCTATGATAAAATCGTCTTTCAATAGAGAACTGACATGACCACAAAAATTATTCCAAAATGCTCACATACTATGGAAGTTAACGTCGAAAGAGACACAATATATGAAACTTTGGAAATTTCCTGTGGTAAGAGTGATTTAAGTTCGAGTCTGAAGTTTTTCAGGTTTTGAATTGGCGCCATTTAAACTGCACATGAGTCACATGACTTCAGAGTGTTATCCACGATAGTTCTAAGACAAATCTGCCTTTTCAAACCGCAAACTCCCATTATTTGAGTATAATAAGCTCTCGACTGTGATTCAGATGAGAATTTCCGATGAAAAATGACATCACAATAGTTGGCAAATTTAGTGGCACATGTGCAGCGACATCCACATTGGATGGCGCCAATTCAAATTGTCAAAACTTCAATGATGACTTAAAAACCATAAAGGCGTCGTAAGAATTTCAAACGAATTTCGATATCTATCTTGCCGCGAACTCTCAAAAGATAACATCTCCGAAATGATGTCAGTCCCCTATTACTTCAAAAATTGATATAAATTCCCTCAAGTTGTGATATCGACAATTGAATTCGATGAATACTTAGGATCGGATGATTAACCAATTGGTATACTGTCTGTAATAAAATTGCGTTCAAAGAAATCGAACAACAGATTTGGCTCAAATCGCTGAGGTCATTGTAGTTATCCCATATCCGAGTACAACTTCAGGCTCAAATTAAAAATTCACGCATCCGCTCAGATCTATTTTTTCCGTCGAGCACATTGTTCCTCAAGTTCACAAATCATAAGCACATTCATACCACAACATAACACACGACGCTAATGTAAGCTAACGTTAGCGTACTTCAACACCGAGGATAACGCCGAATCGCATTTTAATACTTGACAACGTGGGTAACACCACGTCGCGTTTTGAGTGTTGAGTAGGTAGAACTCCAGAGATCAAGATTCGCGTCTCATGTCATATCTATGTGACTGGTCGTAACGTGATCTTTGATATGATAACTCGATATCCATCATAACAGCCCGTAATTCCTTTGACATTTCATCATTATTAGGACAAGAAGACATACTCCTCATCTCCACAGCTAGTCTCTGCGTTTGACTAAGTATCTCAAAGTTGTTGAGTGCTGTAAAGAACATGAAGATTACTCACTAGAATTATATGTTTCAGCACTCGGAGAGTTTATACTGTCGTCCTCACCTTCCTCGGATGAAGCATGAAATTGGTTATCTATTTCAAAGTACTGGCCAACAACGCAGCTAGAATCGTCACCAACTCCTTCTGCTTGGTCGCACCATGGAGCATCGCGAGAAGATCCATCCACTACCCACGATAGCTGATTCGACACGCCTTCAGCATTTGACCCTAGGTGATAAGATGGTTCGAATTAATGGATTCTATTGATGTGAATTTCAATCCGAATCAGTGAGTTGGCAAATGATATTTTCAGGTTAAAAATCTCCTCAAGTAGTATAATTGAGATGTTTATTGTTGCCTGTAAGACTCGGACTACAGGACCAACAAATTTGTGTAATTCCAGTTTATCACATCCAATACCGTAAACCGGGTAATTTGGACCGGGTGGGTAATTCGGTCCACTTTTTGTCTTTGCGATAACTTTGAACTCAAGGATCACACACTATGCTGCAAGTGCTCATTCTGAAGCTCTGCGTCTGATCTTCGAAATGAAATTTTGTAGCATACTGTGTAATTCTTGAGTCCAGAGTTGTCGCATAGACGAAAAGTGGACCGAATTACCCGGTTTTACGGTATTTAGAAATACTTCGCCCCATTTTGTCCGCAAACATAGACACACCTACTTCATAATTGAGTGCATGCTGAGAACTTTATTGGAATGCTCCTAGTTGTCTGAAATTTCACTCACCCTCTGCTATTTGATCGACTGGTACAGGTGCTTCGTTGTTCAATCCAAGTATTTGATCAATCACACAATGATTGCCTACCATACAATCAGGACTGCAATAGCATGTGATACTGCTTTCTGGTGGCCTTGTTGCACCTTGACCAGATATATGTTGATAGTTCAGAGCTGTGAAAAAAGCCGATAAGAATAATATCACAGCTTTGGAGTACCTAGTGTTTGAGATGTTGATCATTACGACAACTTCCGACTGGTTAAGGGCCCAGGGTAGTCCATTTCTAGTCAAAATTGAAAATCCCAACGATTTATTCTCATTGGAAATCTTGATTGATTACTCATTCAGTTGAATTTCTCTCAACCATTCTTCTCGAATTTCATCATGTTCGATTATACCATTAAATTCTCTCAAAATTTTTTGTTTTAAAAGATATGTTATCTGAACATTTAGATCCTGAAAGCAGTTTAAAAAAGTGCGTGACAGATGAAACAAGGTTTTGTGTCGAAAACAGTTTCGAATCATCTCGTGTATTCAATTAGATCATCTGAAAATCGTCGAGAGTCATCGGTTTGAGTTCGAGTTTTGGAGACGTTGATTGATTGCATCAAGTCAGCAGTGGATCTAGAGGGAAAATGCCTGTGATAATCTGTACAGTGCATATCGATAATTTGACAATCGTCATAACTGCAAGTTCCAGTGATTCGGTTACCAAGAAGTTGACCTACAGTCAGTATCAGCATAGCAGCTAATGGCATTGAGATATTTCTATGAGTATAGTCGAATATATCCTAGGAAACAGTCCGATGAAGCCTCTTCGGGCTCCAAAAAATATAAACAGAGCTCTTTTGGAGACCTGCCGAAATAGAGAAATTTGATATCCATTGGAGCATGAAAGACAGTACTTCCAGAGTTCCGGGCGAGAAATTGTGAAGAGTTTTGAAAGGACTCTAAAGAAGCTCTCACCAAGTCTCAACTGAATATTATTTCTGCTTTCATAGGAGCCCCATGAACTCCACTCGATTGGTACTCTTAGAGATCGGGGAAAACCCCGGTCATTGTTCACACGAGAATGCCTGCTCCCAGGAATACCAAAAATGTATGAATATTTTTGGAGAGTACAAGGAATCAACGACAATTCTGGAAAAGGAGGAATTGTAATACCTGTAACAAGGGGAGGACCAGACCTTTGGATCACCAATCTTGTCCAAAATTTTTTTACAGTCTCGTACCACCTAGAATATGATGAATCCAGAGTAACTCCGTCAAATGGGTCTCCTGTTCAAAGTTACAGCCCATGACATTAACATCGCCCATATAGGCCCATGTTAAAAAGTGATATATATAGATATACTGGCAATGCTAACATTCTTGCTTGTAGCTCTAGACAGAAGGCCCATTTGACGGAGTTACTCTGGATTCTTCATATTCTAGGTGACACAAGACTGTAAAAAAAATTAGGAAAGGATTGGTGATCCAAAGGTCAGGTCCTCCCCTTGTAAGTTTTGAGCCCGAGACCTTCAGATCTCTGTACTTGCATCGACTCCACTTGGCACTTCCGTTTATTACTCGTGGTTGCTGAAAAATTTGAGATAATTTAGTAACACTCAAAGTTATCACCCTGAGAAGGAATATCCTAACCGGGTATCATTGCCTGAGATACTCATGATATTAGACTAATCCATCGAAAATTATGAAATCACGGTGAAATGTATCGAATTTCTCGAAAAAATCATGAATTGAGGTTTCACTGAGATAACTCCCAGAGTAGAATATAAGTTTCTAGAGACAAATAAAGGAGTGACAGATCTTTGCGGTTCTAAATGAGCTCATTTGAAGCTATTTCTCTCCATCCTAATCAATTACATCGCTTCACCGAGATTTTTCAATTGAAAATTAGAAATTTAATCACGCTTGAGGAAAAATATTTCATCAGAACAAAACCATTGCTGCTCAAAAATTTCTCTGATCTGTAGGGGTTCCGGAAGAGCGCCAGAAACACTCCGCTTTAGTCCTGAATTCCTCCCCACTGAGTTCTTTTATAACTTCCATAATCTTTTGTTGGGACTCCAATGAATGTCTAAATTACGCTACGTCGACGGAACTCTTTCGGAGCTATTCTTGGAGCATGTTTAGGACCCTAATCAGAATCCTGTTGGCATCTTCTGGGACCTTTTCATTGTTTCAGATATTAAGAAAAGACAATGGATGTATCTATGGACTTCTAGTGATTGAGAAGTAGTCTGTAAGTACACTAAGGTCTGATATGAGCAGCAATCAGTAAAATGAGCTCCGTGCACTGGGCACCCGACTTTCAAAAATGAGTATAAGAAAAAATACTAGCTAATTGTGCTTCTTGAGCGCGTTCAGATCCCGTTTACGGAATAGTTGGGGCTGCCTTAATTTTTGCAAAAAGAAAAAATAGTTAAGTTTTCGGGTGCTGGGGAAACTTGAGCAATTTTCCCCTAAAAAACGGTGCGTCACAAGAATTTCGCACTTAGCGCGTCCGATTGCACGTGGTTTCCGCTATCTGTGGGTATATCCAGTTTCCCGGAATAATTCTTATTATTGCAAATAACTGGTAAGAACAGCACTGTAGCAGCCGCGTAGCAGACGAACATGTGATAGGCAGGAACGCGCGCATCTCCACCCCTCTTTTCCCCACTTCCCCGCCACGACATCGCTGAAGAACTTGTCTGTTGTGCTGTGTATTGCCACCGAGACTTGAGTTGGAGGGGATAGCCGACTCTACCGACGCTCGCATGATGAGCGCCGCGCGCACTACCTGCGCAAATTCACGCGGACTTCCTTGTATAAACCAACATGAGAAGATCAAGGAATTCTCCTCTTGGTCTCTCTCTGAATGACAGAAAGCTTTCAAATGCGAGTCGGTGCAAGCTCACACATTTCTGAATAGGGGCATGTGCAGAAAAAATCGTTCCTTGACACTTTGTCGCTTACTTTTTTCGATAGAAAGTCATGGCGCGCGAGAGCGTAAAGACGTATTTTTCAACAATTTTTCTGATTATATCGAAGCAATGCCGGGAGGTTGTGCAAGATGCATCTTCAAGAGCATCGACTCGACAACGACCATCTCAATTATGAAGTCGATCTGAGGATTAGGAGTTGAGATACAATGAGGTTTTCTATGCACAAAAACGCGCTCGCCGCTGGCTGTCCGGTCGCTGCTCGCGTCTTCTGCTAACCTGTGCGGAACTGTCGAATGTCACAACATTTATCATTAGAACAGAAAATCATTCTGCCGACGACAAGCAGCGGCCTACACAATGCAAGCAGGACCACTTCTTGTTCTGATTTGCACAAGTTTTGACGACACAATTGATCAAGTATGATAATATTATGAACATTCACACACTGACGTGTGCCTAAAGCAATCGGACGAGTCCGCGCGATTTCTCCATAAGCCGGCTGCACCGAGGTGCTGCGCCTGGCCTGCAGGCGTCGTGGCAGTCTAGTCTCGGTGACAATTGTTGTGATTGCAATTTACCGGTACCAAGGTTGACGAGCACCCTATGAGCATCTTCGGCTCCCGGTTGTTCCTGGTGCTTTTCGTATGGATGCATTCGTTTCAGGAAAGTTCCGCGGAAACTCTCAGGATGACGTCGACGCAGCGCTCTGGTATCGCACGGGGTCGACGAGGACACGATGCCGGCGCACCACGTATGGGTGCCCTATTACCCGATGCACCCAGGATAGGCTCTTCTCCTCTCCCAACTCGTCCCCGCACCGCTTGTGACAACGTATCTGGTGGGCTTAAGCAGGAGAAACTACCACCACCCGGAATGTAACTATGTGCCCCAGATCTATAACTTTCCATCAATGCATCTATGTGATTTTTGTCACAGCAAGATATTGTTATCATGATTCTAGGATACTCTGATGCCTTCAGCTTCAGTCGATCTGGGTCAAGCATTCTGATTGACAGTTATTGTTTCATAGCTATGAAATAAGCCCTATCATATGCATTGACGGTTCTCATTGTCTCACTCCCTTCGCTTTTCATCTCTTTTTAATATGTGTTCAAAATATTGTTCTTTCATCAAGGTGAATGCTATGGGCAATGTTTTTCTTCCCATAGACCCTCAGCCTTGAACAATCATAGGCGCATAATACTTATAATTTATCTCATCCAATAATATGCGAAGCTCACGACTTGAATGTCAGTTTTGTAAAATATGAGATTCATCAAGAGTCACATTACGTATGCTATTTGTAAGAACTTAAAATTTTGCTTATGTATGTATCAAAATTCTGTGTTTCATGTATGTACAAGACATGACCATCTTCAACGCCAATTAGAAATGCCTTGGAGTTAGTGAGGACATATTTACTACCTTATCTTCCAAAAATATAGTTCCTATGACTGAGAGTCAAAGGAACCCAATCATGTCTCGCATGAACTGAGAGACCAACTTGAGGCGGTTGTCTCCTATTAGAACTTCTTACAGTCAAGTTATCATTACACGCAAGTTTTACAAACAACATTTCATCATAAAGAACGGCAAACTATTGTTCTTATATACTCTAACTGATGAATGGAATGGGTGACTCAACTTTTGAGAAGAATTAAAAGGAGTGTGGAATCCATTGACAACAACTGATGAAGAGCGTTGTGTGTAAGAACATTTGTCGGAACTTCAGTTAGAGAATATCAATGCAATTTCATTTCTTTTGGATGAAGAACTCAACCCTTCTATGTCTGATCCGTCAAGATAATCAAATAATCAACTTGTAAATGGATGTTTTCTCCTTTGTTCAGAAATTATGTTGAAGACATCTCTATGCTTCCAAAGCTCAGTTAGCTTGGGTATGCAAATGAATGAACTATTCTGGAACGAGTGTTCGTTGAATGGTTTGAGTGCATTTCTATTTCATCTCTCTGTGTGATTATTTTCAAAAACATCTTTTTCTTGAGTGAACTTGGTACACAGAGTCGGAGGAACGATTGATCCTGTGGGGAAGTGGAAGGGGCTT
Organism: Eretmocerus hayati; assembly: GCA_029851415.1. Taxonomy (NCBI): domain Eukaryota; kingdom Metazoa; phylum Arthropoda; class Insecta; order Hymenoptera; family Aphelinidae; genus Eretmocerus; species Eretmocerus hayati. The sequence goes on from CM056741.1 coordinate 168,380,968, forward strand.
ACAGTCTGATCTACAGACAACTTACAATCCATATTGTAGTTTTATGAAGGCTGTAATTTTTGACTACCTTGAGAATAACAATGGTAATTGCAAGTTGGTCGTGAGTTAGTTTGTAAGCCCCTTCCATTCATTTTCGAGGATTGGCATAATTTCTTGGACATTATTTTGTGAAGAATATAATGAGCATTCTCAATAGAATAGAGATGATTCACTCAGATTGAATATCTTGGAAATCGACTCATTTGCAAACAGCTATATCTCTGATTTTACGGTATCAGATCTACATCAGGAAAATAATTTTCTAGAGAGGTTGAATTAGGATATCAATTGAAAACACGTTCAGAGAGATATGAAATCTCCCGAGCTTGGGGGAGTCGCATTTGAGAGTTTTTTTTATCATCGTTGACTTTTGAGAAAAATTTCAATGATCCTATCCCGGAGAAGGAACCTATGTAAGATGCCCAAACAATTCCCCCGAGAGAAAATCGGAGCAATTTTTTTAATAATCTGAGATCTGATGATACCGCTCAGTACAGTCTATCACTATTCCCATAATGATATTGTCATAATTATTTGATCCTGTTGCATCATAATTTACGCATTGGTAGTTTTATAAATAGCATGTGGCTACGTTTACTGAAGTGCCGATGCGGAGAGCGAAAGAATATCTGGGGTCCCTTTGGACGGAGTTTTATCTTAAAATTGTCCAATTTCACGTTTTAGTCACTGATGGTCAAAACGATGAGACAGAGGTGAAACATGACAAAATTTTATCGTTAAAGATGGGCAGGGGAGTAACATTTTCTAGCCGCTCCTCTCATTTGAGCCCTACACAACGATCAGCCAAAATAGCGATACTCACAGTTAAGGTCGGCCCACTGGTTTAAATCTTGTACGGCATGGGCCGGTTGATATTCCAAACTATTTCCCGAAGCCTGGATTTGTTGCCAATTTGTATAACGATCCATCGCAGCAGTTTGATATTGTCTCTCGTCGAATTCCGCTCTAGAACGTTCATCAGAGCTCGAGGTCTGCGGATGTTGCTCTTCGAGGTAGTAATCCATATTTGGTGTAAAATTGTTCGGCCTATGAGAAGACTCACCACTTGACTCATGTAGATCTTCACCCTCTCGCATCTCATATTTATGCTGAAACCTGACATGTTTGCGAAGGTACTCGAGGCGTTCATAGATTCTACTGCAGAATTTGCACTTGAATGTTTTTCCGTTACAATGACACCTCGAATGACTGTATAGTGAAGGTCTGTCTCTGAATTTTCTTCCACAAAGTTCACACATAAACGGTTCTTCGTTTTGGTGAGAATTCATATGCTCACGGTAACTGTTTTCATCGCTAAATTTTATACCACACAATCCACACGAATCAAGTGTGAGACTCAGATGAATACCAACGTGACATCTCCAATCTGATTCTACTTCAAATTCGCTGGCACAAAAATTACAATAGAGAAGTCCATCTCGTCTTATAGCATGGGTCAACATATGCGATAACAAATTACATTTGGTTTTGAAAGTAGAGCTACACACTGGGCACTTGAAAGCTCTTACGTCAGAATGCTTAAGCATGTGTCTTCGCAGGTTGTTTACCTCATTGAAACGTTTGTCGCAAATGTCACACGAGTAAGGTAGTGCCCCTGTATGTAATCTCATATGAGTCTTCAAATGACACGAGTGGGAAAAGGCTTTGCCACAGAAATCACATTGATGTTTTGGTCTGTCTGACTGATCTTCGCGATCATTACTCGCCAAGTTTCTACCGTTGTTGACAGAGCCATGGTCAAAGTCACAGCCGACGATTCTTGAGTTCATTCTAGATACATGGCTGTGTCGGGAATTTTGCACATTGCGTAACGTACCGGCTGAAATAGTAAACATTCTAAATATTTCACTCTTGATCTGGCGGTATGGAATGAATTGGAGTATTCATCTATTGAACTTTGTGACCACTTCAGTCAAGTGAGTTGGTACTTAGAGGAGAAAGAATCCATGAGATTACTTCAAATTATCAAAAATAGAGAAGAAGCGAGTGACGAATTTTTTGAAATTGTAATTGGCGAATCTACGTGATGATGAAAATCTTCACCAATTTTCATAGAAATTGAGTAAGGAGCTTCTATGAATGATGAATAATCATGAGTATGAAATGTGATTTGATATAATCAACTTGGTAAGGACACTTGATCAACTCAGGACCTCATATTCGTATTAATTATCAAAATTATTTTCGATTACTTTGGCACACAAGAAAAAGATCTGTAATTTTGACGAGACCTACTATTGTATGTATTTTGGCACGCTAAATCCAAATCCAAGGTCGGTTAGGCCCGTTCTTATCTTGATTTTGAGAAAATCGTAAAAAATTTGGTGGAAATCGTGGGAATAGCGCAGAATAGCACGATTTTCTCGAAAACAAGAGGTAGCCGGGCCAAACCGACCTCGGATTCGGATTTAGCGTGCCAAAATACATAAAGAAAAGTAGGTCTGGTCAAAAGTACAGATACTTTTTTTTGTGTGTGCCGGTGTTATAAAACATCATCGATGAGAATAGATGAACTCGGTTTCATATCGTGGATCATATTGAGTATTCCTCATAGGAACAATCAGCGCTTCATTTCAATTGGAAACTCCATTAATCGATTCCTTGTAATTCTTATAGAGCGGATCTTGTATCATTTACCTCCTGGGCGTGGCGTAGAGCCACCAAACACAACGGATCGATGCAAAATCCAAAAGACAACAATCATCGGTACCCTCATCTTTGCAACGAATAAAATGGAGATTCTGTCTTTGGTAAAAGCGTTTATGCTGTCAATAATAATCAACAACCTTTGTATCGGAAGTCCTGCTCTCTCTGACCATCCTGGAAACTATTTTTCAATCCCACCGGCTAAAATATTGGAGCAAAAAAAAATCCCAACTCATTCTTACTGGAACAATCAGGCGCGTTAGGCAATTGAACTGTTGAATATCTCAATGGTAGCAACGACTTGTATAGTTATGCAGACTTACTTGAGAGTCGTATGAATTCACTCGATCTGCGTTTGATTCTAATTCTTTTCTCATGGTCATCATACTTTATTCTTTCCAGAAATATTTCGTCTTCAAACAGACATCGCTGATAGAAGTAGAATAGTTCATCCAAGATCTATACTCTTTGTGAGCACGCGCATAGATTTTCAACAGCTGATCAAACAGGAAGAAATTTAGAATCGGCATGCTTTGTCATTATGCACGATACTACCCAACTGTGGAATCCATATGAATGCTCGATATCATAACAAGGCAAGTGAACCCAACTTCCCCCCATTAAGCCATTTTCTCAATAGCTTTGTCTTGCCTCAATATTTTCCAACTTACCTCAACTACTTGTGAAGCTTGTCTCAATATCTTCAATATGAGCCTAAGTACGTTGAATTCTGATGAACCGGGGCTGAGTTATTCAAGTTTTCTCAAGAAGTAATTCTTGAGAGTTTACTTAATTGTGTACCCAACTTGCCTCTATCATTTAAACAATGTTGATCGTCGATCAAGTGCATAAAATCGTTTTTACCCATTATTATTGACATGCAACCTCATTCAGAGCTATTTGCCTGCCCAAAACACTGCTCCCGATCAATTTTGACGCGATGGACACGTTTTGAGTAGTAAACAGGTCGTACTGCACTCCTTTTTGAGATAGCGACATGCAGGGCTTGTTGGATACTTCACGATGTTAATGCCTTCTTGATTCACAAACGATCTCCGTATTTTGCTCATAGCATAGCTCCACATCTGAGGTCTGCAATTCTGAAAAATGAATTTTCAAGGTCTTCAGGCAAGAAATCGAATGCGTCAAGGTATTTCATGCAATTCTCCGATATTTGGGTACTCGTAAAATTTCATGAAATAGTATTTGCACCTTGTTCTTGAGGTTCCCCGCTTGCGAGCGATTATTTCGACCCTCGCCTGCGGCTCGGGCCGAAAACCAACCACTCAGAAGCGAGCTACAACCTCATGAACTTGGTGCAAAATATACTATTAAGATCGATCAAAGTAAAAAAGTTTGGCACCGGTTTCACTAAACGCAACAGTCTCCATGATATCTTACACCTATGCGAACATGAAAAATAGGAAAATAACTTGAAATTTTCTGGGAAATGCAGGAATGATCTAGGGTCGATCAAAACCTAGCTGTAGATTATTCTGATCTGCTGCTGCTGAAGTAACCACAATTCATGTGTACGGGTCGTCGGTACCCCCAAAATATATTTCACCAATCATGAGATGGAGGCATGTTGGATATTACACACTACATTGGCCTTCATGTTTCGCAGAAGATCTCCGTACTTTGCTCATAAAATCGTTCCAAATCCGAGATTTGCCAGTCTGAGAGAAGTATTCCGAGGGTCTTGAAAAGAAGGAGATGCATTGAGATTGGCCGAACCAAAAGTTTTTTGCAACGGTTTCACTTAACGCAATATCGTTGTTGATTTCTTGGCTGTTCGAAAGAGGAAAATGAAAAGGCCACTATGGATTACCTAAAACACGTGGAAGAATTCATTCGGGGTCGGTCTAACCACTTATCGGCTCATATTCTCACGTAACTCACGTCAACAAAATTTGCGGGGAGGTCAACGAGTGTTCATTCATGAGATCAACATGTGGGGGCATGTTGAGTACATACTCAATAGTTTCTGCCAGAATAATACACATAGCTCGCTCGCCAGCTGCCATGGTCAAGATGGGGAAGTTGTGTTCCATATGATGAGAGACTTTCCACCTGTTCAATGGGCTCGCTACGGCTTTAGAGATGAATGAGCCCCGAGATCAACCTCCCCAAAAACTCTCTGCCCTATACAACATGACTATCGGTCTTCTGATGTCAACCAAGCTCTCTGTGATTATTGGTGTGCTCACTTCATAACTCACACGAGAAACAATCAGCGAAGTTGACTGACTATACACAGAGACAATACTCGCTAGAATAAAGTAACTCATTTTGAAGGGAATATTAGCATATCTGAAATATGAATTGGACCCCGATTCAATACTTGACAACTTAGAGCACCGTGGCACTCACCGAGCCTGAGGAATTTGATTTTGCAAAAAACGTAGGAAAAACGTTTCGAGCCATCCTATCAAAGGTTTACTCCGCGCACTCAATAATGTATCTTTACAATTATATAATCACATTCTGGAATCTCTCACATAATACTCGGCAATGTGTTGAGCGATATGTTGAGAAATTTTCAGGAACATCGCGGGGATTCCGCTGGAATGCGTTGGGAAAATTTCTGACAGTCCTCGTCGAGATTCTCGTAGAGCAACCGGATCAATCTACGAGAGGTGAACCGGTCTGTTTTGAAAAATCTAAAGGGATCTAAATCTGACGACTACCCGAAAACAGCTGGGAGACTTTTGGAGATTATATAAGAACTTTTGTGGGTGCTCCTGGAAGCACCTCAACTTCTGTGTACTTGCGTATTATAGAAGAAACACTACCGAGGGAGATAATCAATCGTCTTGTGTGAAAATCTCTATCGAAACTCAATCCTTCGCAAAACGCTGTTGAGATTTTCATCACACATGCATCAGGAGTACTTTTGAGATTACGTTAATTTGAAAAGGCGAGACACGAGGCGAGGCAGGTTTTCTGGTAACTTTTCCGTACTGCTCAATATTTCATCGTGGCACTGATTTTCCACTTCCTCGCACGGTTTGTTCCATCCTTGTATCGAAATATACTATTTCATGGCTTTAAACTATGCGAATATCTTCTTCCACGTCAAAAATGAGTTTCTAAATGTTAATATCGTGACTGTAGATTTTCCATATTTTTAGGCATCCATAATAAGCTCTTTGCAAGTACAGAGCTTCTGGGTATGCGTCAATCAACTATCCCTCTATCAAATATACTATATCTTTCACTAGGTACCCATAGGCGATTAGGCATGCTTGTGGAATTTTGAAAGTTACTGGAGTTGATACAGGAATTTTATTTAACTTCTGGTAGTGCAAGTGCACCGAGAATTCAACCACGATTTGGAAAAGGGGCGTAATTACAAGGTTCAAAATGAATGTAATATCCATGAAATTGATTCTAATTCTCCAATTCTTGTGCATATATTTCAAGGATGCCATCTTCTTGGAATAAGCCAAGTTGTTCCAATCATACCTCTGGCGGCTTTGGTTGAGTTTTTATCCATTTTCTGTGGATGAATATTTTGCAACCAGGCTCTTTTTCCACGCAACCTCTGAATTTTTCAAGAGATCCAAGCTAAGCAACACTGTATAACTGATGCTCAATATACCGACTCGAAGTTAAAGTAATCTCATCACTGAGATAAAATCTCTGATATTACGCCGGACATGCAATTATAACTCTTCCAGGCATCCATGAATGATACGATAATCCCAGCGTACGAATGGATCCATACAAGAATCTTGTGTCAGCGTTGTTCTCTGAAATCCGAATATATAGAGAGCTTCTATTCTACGTACAGAAGAGGTTGCATAAGCCACTAGCAAAATTGAAATATCATCCAACTTATACAAGTCTTGTGAATGTAATTTCGAACAGAGGTATCAGGTAAGGTTGAGTAGGTAGCACTCCAGAGATCATGATTCGCGTCACATGTCATATCCACGTGACTGGTCATAACGTGATCTTTGATATGATAACTCGATATCCCTCATAACAGCCCGTAATTCCTCTGAAATTTCATCATCACTAGGACAAAAAGACATACTCCTCATCTCCACAGCTAGTCTCTGCGTTTGACTAAGTATCTCAAAGTTGTTCAGTGCTGTAAATAACATGAAAATTATTCACAAGCATTGTATGCTTCAGCACTCGGGGAGTTTATACTGTCGTCCTCACCTTCTTCGGATGAAGCATCAATTTGGTTATCTATTTCAAAGTACTGGCCAACAACGCAGCTAGAACCGTCGCCGACTCCTTCTGCTTGGTCGCACCATGGAGCAACGCGAGAAGATCCATCCACTACCCACGATAGCTGATTCGACACGCCTTCAGCATTTGACCCTAGGTGATAAGATGGTTCGAATTAATGGATTCTATTGATGTGAAGTCAATCCCAATCAGTGAGTTGGCAAATGATATTTCCGTTGTGAACGAGGTTGGGATATCTCTTCAAATAGTATGATCAAGAAGTTCATTGTTGCTTGAGAGACTGTGACTCGGAGGACACGAAATTTAACGTTCGAATAGGACCTCATGACAATATTTTAGATGACCTCAAGGACTCATTTGGCGGCCAAAAGTACCTAGACAGTAAATCATTGTACCAGAGCTAGTGCAATAATTTAGTTTGGAGAGATTATTCTCAGGAAAGTTTCCCACTCTTATTGCGACCCTTGACCAGTGACCTTGAACAAAACCTTGTGTCTCAGAACTCGGGGACGGTTCCGGGTATTGAAAATTTAGAAACACGTATCCTACAATCGAGGGGAAAGCTCAAGAATGGTCTCAGATTTGGCCTTGGATGCGACCTTCATGGTTGTCTTGGGGGTTTAATAGCATTTGTCAAATGGGAAACCCTATGCTTGACTCTGAGACTTGAAAATGTAGGAGTTCCTATGTCCAGATATGAATCCACTAATTGCGTAGATGGCCCTCAAAAGTCATCTCGAGGTTACGGATCTCTGAATAGTGATTGAATCTGCCAGACGTGACGCAATAGTCTGGACCAGTAGATTATTTTCGAAAGTAAAGAAATCCCTGACTCTACTCAGCCCTTGACTTGTGACCTTTAGCATAAAGTTGACCCTCATTAGAGATCAAGTCAAATTCTAGGTCAAATTTCAGTATGGTTATTCTCTTTCCTGATTCTGGGACCTGAATATGTGATAGATTTCGAGTCCTGATATAATAACTATCTTCGAATCTAGTAGACAAACCTCAACATGACCTTCGGATGTCATCTATGCAAATGGTAGAGGTTCCATATTTAAGGCTTAGTGTTGAAAATAGTGGTTTCCATTTGAAAAATTCTATTTGACCTCCGAAAAGCCATCAAGGTCACTCTCAAGGTCAAACCTGAGTCTACTCTTGAACTTTTTGATTTTACGAGACCCGTCCTTTGGGGTATTTTTGGTACCCGGAGCCATTTCAGAGTTCTGTAAATCAAGATAACCTTCAAGAACAACATAACGTATCGATCATATACTAGCGTTGTTGCAGATACTCGATTCGGGTCAATTCAAATTTTAAAAATCAAAGATCTATGCCATGAGCCTGAGATTTGGTGCTTAGCTCGAAACACTCTAATTTGAATACAGCTCGTGACGGGATTCATAGCAAAGTGTTTTTATAATTGAGACACAATGTAATAGGTTTCTACCCACTCATTGCGAGTGAATTTGGAATACATATGAGGACAAATTTCCCTTTATCCACGTTCTCAGCAAAGAGAGTGACCATCAAAGATGATCGCTTGGAATATTCCTCGAGAAAATATGAGTCGGTAAGAATTGAGTAATTGTGGGTCTCACTTATGGGATCAATCGCAATGTACGTGTGATTACGAAAAAAAGGTCTCTCATCTATTCCACCCCAACTCTGAGCGACTCAATCATTCAACTCTGGAATGAACGGAGAGATATCTTACGTAGCTGAAGAAATACCAAAAATGCGACCAAACAGCACTATTGTTGAGCAGACTTCTATGACTTCGTCATCAACCGTGTGTTCTCCGGACGCACCTCATTTTCTTCATTCCTTTGAGACTATCAGGCTAGCATAATTTTTCTGGATCTTGCGTAGTCGGGGTTCAACTTACATAAACAAAATTTTTTGATTGGTGGAAACTGCTTTGCATCATCTTGGGCTAGAGTTTTGATAAATGCAATTGATTGTAGCAATATCACAATATTGATGGCCTAATGGGACTACGAGGCAAAACAGCATTAGCTCTGAAGTCGCCTCGAAAGTTAGTTTGGGGCCTTCTCCTGGTGGGCGAAAAGTTCATACTATAGGCCATAGAATCGGATAGCAATAAGATACTGGCTCGAGATATCACCGTCATTCATGTGTTATTCTTGAATGGAACTACTCTTGTCATTTTAGAACTCATCATGGCCAGTCTTCCCGGACCACAATACGCAAGACCTTATGTATGGAAAACCGTTGGAAGATCATATCAAAGACTATACGCTGATCAGAGTATTGTGAATACCACAAGAACCCTCTCAAATTCCGTATTGAGTACGATATGTAACTTTGTTCTATAGTTGAATGAATGCTGAGAACTTTATTGGAATACTCCTGGTTGTCTGAAATTTCACTCACCCTCTACTATTTGATCGACTGGTGCAGGTGCTTCGTTGTTCAATCCAAGTATTTGATCAATCACACAATGATTGCCTTCCATACAATCAGAACTGCAACAGCATGTGATACTGCTTTCTGGTGGCCTTGTTGCACCCTGACTAGATCTGTCTTGATAGTTCAAGGCTGCAAAGATATCGTTACCGATAGAACTAATAAGACTTGGTGTTTGAGATGTTGGTCATGACGATGATAAACAGCTGATTGCAGTTTCAGTTAGCCTCAGATGGCATGGCCATGATTGGATTTAATTGACACGTGTAATCTAGCGATCCTTTGAGCCCGTCATTATTCGATAACCAGTATGATTATTTCCAAAGACATGTTTTTCTTGAGTAAACTTCGTGAACAGTGTCAGAGAAATGGTGAATTCACATAATTTTTCGGATCTCGTTTCATGGAATTTATAATGAGCATCTCAAAGATGGGTTAGGTTTTCTCAGTTTGAATGACTTGAAAATTGGCTCATTTGCAAACAGCTATATCTCTGATTCTGCTGTATCAGATCTCTATCACGCAAAGGACTTTCTATAGAGAATGAATTAAGTGTATCAATTGAAAACACGTTCAGAGAGATGAAAAGACTCGCAAGCTTGAGGGACCAGCATTTGGAGACTATTTTTATCAGTGTTGACTTCCCAGGTGAAAATGGAATATATTTTCCATAAAGTAGGACCTCGGTTAACGGACACCTCGAAATAGCGGACACCTCTAAATACCGGGCATGTGAGATGTTTTGTTTGACTCCCATTTGATTTTTATAGGACTGAACCCTCGGAATAACGCGGACAGGCCAATAGCGGACACCTCGTATAACAGACACTTTTTTCGTCCCCGAATCGATTGATCCCATCTTAATGAGCCTGATTCGGAAAGTGTTCATAATGAGATACGCGACTCCCTAAGAGACTTCAATAGTCTCTCAATAACAAACACAGGTGAATTTTGCCTTCTCACTCACGCTATACGGACACAGCTGGCCCCCATGTTTACTTCAGTGTCATCGCGAGAGTCATAGTTGAAGGATCGAGGTGAACATGTCGCAAAAGCGAAAAAGATTAAGCATTAGAGAAAAATGGGAATAGTTGAGGCTGTCGAGAGAGAAAATCTAAGTTGTCGTCAAGCTGCTGAGAGATTTGGAGTCAGCAAAACGCAGATCAGTGATGTGATGATACATCGGTAAACAGCATGTTCGAGAGGAATTTGACAAGGATGAAAATATCGATTCAAAGAAGAAATATCCAGAGACTGAAATTTCTGTGCTCATTAATGTCCTGATGCAGTGTTTTTCGCAAGTAGAAGCCATTAACATTCCTGTGAACGGACCCTTATTAAAAGAAAAGGCTATGGAAATTGCTCAATAACTCAAGATTGAAAATTTCGTAGCTTCTAATTGTACAAGACCCATAGATTTTGTACAAAGGGGAGCTAATAGCTGGTTATAAACGTTCCAGGAAAATAATAGAATTTCATTCAGAAAAGTTCGTGGTGAGAGTGGTTCTGTTGATCTCCAAATTGTGAGTGATTGGAATGAAAGACTGGATCAAATATGCGAAGGGTAGACCGAGGAAGATATTTTGAATTGTGATGAAGGTTCTTTGTGTCATCGAGTGTTGCCTGATCAGACAATGCATTTTACCGGAGAGAAATGTGTTGCTGGTAAAGTTTCAAAAGAGAGGTTGACAATCTTTTTCTGTGTAAATATGCTGGGAGAGTTCAAAAAGCCTCTCGTTATCGGAAAATCAGCTGAACCAAGATGCTTCAGAAGAGGAATTGACATCAGTTCAATTAGAATTCAATTAAAGTCGAATAAACAAGCATGTATGACATTGCCCATCATGATCGCTTATCTGAGGGAATTGAACAATCGCGTGAAGTACAAGGGACGAAAAGTAATCCTGTTCTTAGATAACGCAACAAGTCACCCAAAAATGGGATTTTTGAACGTAGAGCTTTGTTTTTTACGAGCCAATACCACTTCGATGTTTCAACCTCCTGACCAAGGTAAACAAGGTTCCAATATCAGCTAATTCTGTGCATTTTAGAATATCTGTTACTTCTCATCGTCGGTTTTTCAGGCATTATCCGAAATATCAAAGTGCTGTATGAGAAGAAAGTTGCAAGACATACGCTCGTGCAGATTGATTCTGGTGACTCTGTCAATGACTTTGTCAAATTAGTGTCACTCTTAGATGCAATCTTCTGGATAAAAGGGTCAATTCGGGAGATAAGACCTGAAACTGTGACTCATCGTTTCGTCAAAGCTGGGTTCTCCCTACATACTCTGGTTACCTTCCTTCCAACTCTCCGATACACCAAGACAATGAATTGGGTGATATGTTGTCTGATTTTGAGTGTATTGCTGCAAGTTATGTAAACATCGACAATGCCTTACCTATAAAAAGTCTTCCGATGGAAATACGAGGTATATTATTGAAGAGGATGGGACAGTAAAGTGTGAACGACATTCTAAAGACGAAGAGGAAACGTTAGATTGTGAAGAAGATACACTAATCTCTCACGCTGATGTTGAAAAATGCTTGTCTACCCTGATAAATTTTTTGCTCAAAATGACTCAATCATATGTTTGTCAAAAATCTCTGAGGTTCAGATAGAGCATCAAAACGTGATCCTGAGAAAGGAGATGAAGCAAAAGTCGATGGTTGTCTTCTCATCGAAGAAGAATTGATAATATTGTCTATTGTGCATTCAAATTATGATATCATTCTTTAATGAGAAAATCGAAAGTTGTGAAATAGATGATTGACTTGCATTATTGTGTTGGATGACAATTCAAAGTTATAATAAATGGATTTATGATTTAGATTAATATTGTCACACGCAATGAACTCGCCAAAATGCTTACGCAAGACCCGAAATTAGGTGACCCTGGGGATAGCGGACACCTCGGAATAGCGGACACTTTCATGGTGCACCGAGGTGTCCGGTATTGCGAGGTTCTAGTGTATATTTTTTTCGAGTGGTTTTCAAGGTGGTTTTGAGGCATGCTTGGTCATGTATATTCAATCTTAAAAACCTCGGAAAACCTCATAATAATCTTAATACAATCTTGGCATAATCTTGGAATAATCCTAAAATAATCTTGAAAAAATCTTGGAAAAATTTGAAAAATCAAAAAATAGTTCACAAATGAGTTGGAATATAATCGTGGTGAAATCGATAATGACTATCATGAATCAGTATCGAGGAGGAAGGATTAGATGCTCGTGGTTAAGATTTAAATGTTTCTGTTATTAGTGGGAATTTTGACGAATTATCATGAGTGTCAAGTGTACCGCAGGATATCTATCCTCACTCTGAAATTTGCTTTAACGTAACGCTAAGAACATCCATTTCTGTAGATCGCTGAGTATTATTCATACATTCTATTAGAAGTGCCTCCTTCATTCACAAGCTGAGAGAAGCTCAACTGAAACTTTCGTGAGATCTATGCAGGTTCGGTTATTTCGCTCAAATCGAAGGATCATGAAGCGCAAATTCTGAGCTAATAATTGCATAAAAGTACCGGGAGAGTGCCAGGTGAAATGAGACATCGTCACACGAGTGCGGCCGCGAAGAGCCGAGGGTCTCAACAAAGAGCAAAGTTACGCACATCAGGAATCATCCAACTGGCTGATCGACCTTTCTTTCATCACCTTTTCTCTTCTAGTAGTGCGCAGTTTTGGTTAGGGCAGATATCCGTTTCTCACGAGATTCTATGATAGTCGATTGACAAACGCTCGGTGTTTTTGCATGCAAGACACCTTGCACTCTCGCGCTAGCCACAGTTATTGTGTATTTCAGCGTGAGATCAATCGCGCTGAGGTGCGTTGAAATTGATCGAGCCGAAAATTTTAGGTATCGCTTCCACTGGAGACGATACCGTAGGTGGTCAATTTTGGAGAATCCAAAAGCTTATTTTGAATTTACCGGGAAAATTCGTTAATCATTCATCATCGGTCGAAATCAGTGGTCCATTAAAGTTTACGTCGAGAAAGTACAGAACAGCACCGTGAACATAGGATAGAGATAACTTCGAATCATTCAAGTTTACATTGCGCTGTAAACAGCTACAAGGATGAGAGGTTATGAAATACGCATACAACAAGTAACACTGTACCAGCAAGTATGGTACCGATTAACAAATATCAACTTCCAATATCAAAAAATTGATGCGCTGGTCCTGGCAAGTGATGTTTCTTTTAAGAAAGTACAGGTATTTGGTGAAGAAATTGTGAAAACTCTACTTTCTTCAGTAGATTTCTTCCAGAAGAAGTTATCGATGAATTATCAAAATTATTCTGTAAGCAGTCTCGAGGTTTTCGAAATGGGAGAATTTTTTTTTCTCCAAGTGCTCTTGAGAGAATTTCAGTCACTGTTTTCGGAAGCACAACTTTATTCATAAAACCGAATATAAAACAATATAGTGATCCGTATCTTTGACCGAAATTCATGATCACATGCTCAAGTACTCCAAATTAAAGGTGATGATGATCTACACAGAGAAGCGTTGTTGTAGTGATGATGGGTATCCCGCGGTACACTTGACACTCATGATAGTTAGCCAAAATTTCCACTAATAACAGAAATGGATAAATCTTAACCACGAGCATCGAAAATTGCTTATTCTTGCTTCTCGCTACTAATTCATGATGGTCAATATCGATTTTACCACGATCAGATTCCAACTTATTTGTAAACTGTTCTTCGATTTTTCAAATTTTCCAACATTTTTTCAAGATTGTTCAAAGATTATTTCAAAATTATTTCAAGATCATGTCACGTCGGATTCTGAAATCCGATGGTAATGACTGATTTTTGAGCCTCGTGTTTCCACGAAAAGCTCGGGTTTCAGTCTAGCAGGAGAGTGAATTTTGTTTGAAAATTATGAAATTTCTTCGCGAAATTTTACAGATTGCTTAGTGAAAAAGTCATGCATTCGCCCAAATGAAGTGCGAAATGCACCCTTTCCAAAAGCATCTATGACTGCTCATACTTGTCGGCACCTCGTCTCGGATTTATCCGTGACAGAGAGGCTACCAAGTGGTGAGCTGTCGCTTGTTTTAATAAATTTGATGAATAAGAGAAAGAATACTCGTACCTTGATTGCTTGTGGATTTTTATAAAATTTAGGAGAAAATACTCTGAGAATCACTAAAAATTGGATAGATTTATTCGCGTAATTTAAAGTCTACAAAAAGTGATAGTTTTAGACGTAACACAAAAATTGAAATTTAGTTGAAGGAAAAAATATGAGACTCGCCCACGAGGGCGAGCACAACTGAACGGCTTGATGCCATGTCGAAGACTGCTGCCTGGAAAGACGTACAGAGTTTCCATGGCTATACTGATTTTGGGTGACGAAGAGGGAATACTCTGCGTCCCAGATATAAAAAGTATGTGGCGCCTTCTGATTGGCTGCTTATTTGGGTCTATGCCCGCTAGATTACCTAAACTTACTTACTAAAACACTCCAATACATTCCACGCTTGCCTACTAGAGGCGCACTCGTTTATCTCTAATGCCATCGCGTCATCGTATACTCGTGGAGAAGGTTGGGAAACGCATCTCTATAGCTGCGGGGAGAGAGAGGAAGCTTCCACAAGTCGTCGTATTTAAATCCTATGTCGTAATTTGGGTGACTCGAGAGTCAAGAAAGAGTGTCGTGTGCATACGAAAAGACGTGAATGTATCAGGAAAGGAAATGAAAAAAAAAATCAAGTTAGAGAGATGGCTTCGACATCACACCCCCACCCTGAAATGCTTGGTAGAGGCGCAAGACGAATAACAAGCACCATCTGGGCCGAAAGAGTGTCAGATTTGATGAGATGTCTGAAGTAGAGTAAAAGAATAGTTCTCGAGGATTAAAGGGTTGAAAGTCATTGAAGGGAATGGATTGACTCACCCAGTCCACAAGATTGCGATATTGGCGATTAAGTCCAACCCATACCACTATGTTAAGTTAGGGTTGATTAAAGTGTTCTAAGCTGGTACGAACAAGTCATGAACCAAACTGGAACATAATATCATTAATTGGAAGTCACTCGAACCTCCAATGGAATTCTTATTCATTAACTCTGTTGGTTTTTCAACTATTCCCACCAAAATTCTAGGTAGGGTCAATCAGAGGTATGTAATATCTCGAATAGGATGTGACATTTTGTGTCATATCCAAGCAGTTGAGAGGATTTATCTTTTCTTTTTTTGGAAATGCTGATCAAATTGTCCTAGGATAACATTGTTGTTACTCATGAATCCAGTCGTATGATCAGGTGATTGTAGGTGAACAGATAGATGAATAGATAGAAAATAACGACGGAGATTCTCATGTTCCAACTTGTGGTTTCTTCTAGGATAATTGAGGCAGAAGTTGAGGAAGAACGGGTACCCGATTGCAAGAAAACAGTAGTGTGACAACATCCGATCCAATACATCCGAATAACACTCATCACCCATTCTCATAACCCATTCCTCAAGAACTAGACTACCTATTCAATGAAATTACATACTATAAGTCAATCTTAAAACTACTTAGCTTCCATGATAATTCTCGTGATAATTTCCACTTCGTATAGAGGATAAGATATGACTTAAAATCTAAAAATTGAATGAGATTACTTGATTATCTTAAATTAAGTACTAAAGAGATTATGTGCTGCTTCATTCGAATGTCTATACAACGATGCTTTTTGAAGTGATACTTCTGGTTTCGATACTGAAGTCAATATTCTGGTTTGAACAGTGATTGCGTGTTTCCGATCTGAATCATCGCTCATCTGTCCCATAAAAATGATTTGATAGTGCCAGTATTCCCATTGGAGTATCCTCTGTCTATTTGTTTTCCAATCATTTCACATAAGGCTTTGTTGTGGTTCATATTCTCAAGCTGACCGAGAGAATGATCGGATTTAGGTCCATCATCGTATCTGTATATCCATTTACTACTGTACAAAACTGTTATGAACATCATTGTCTCCTGGAATCTGAATTCATGGATTAATTAGCTCCGTCGGTAGAGTTGATTTGTTTGGTTTTGGCAAATGTATGGAGGGGAATTTTCGGGATTGTTGAAGCAGGCAGGAGAAAGTTTTTTTTCGGGAAGGGATGATTTTTGCCTGGCTCAAGTAAGCTGTGTTCACTAAAAAATCGAAGATTGATATCCAACAAACTAACCGAAAAGAAGTGAGAACACATTGAATAACCAAAGGTACTAGCATCATCGCATCAGTAATGATCCATACCGGAGTAATTTTTAATTGAGGATTGATCTGCTTATTTGAGCCATGCATGAAAGAGTTGATGAGAATATTTGCAATAAACATTGTTTTGAGACTTGAACGGAGTTCAAGCTGAGGTTTCTCTCGTATTCTCGACGATTTATCACCTCTCTGTCGCTTCTGTAGTTTAAAAACCGTTTTGAAACCATGTTCTCTTCTAACATGAAGCTGCTCATTCAAAATTGGTTTATCAAATATTGGACTGGAAATTTGTTTTCTGTCTGATGAGATAGGAATAGAATCACTTGATCCAGGTATATTCGACCAAACATTCAGATTCGGTATCAGGTAATTGGCTAAAAACTTGTAACGAGGAAGAGAGACTTCTGGACCTGTCAAATGCGGAGAAGTAGTTATTACAGGTGAGTTTGTTTGCCATTGTAGAACCTCTGTGCTGGAAGGCTCTCTACTGTATGAGACTTGATCTGATAGTTCAGTTAAATTTCTGGTATTTTGTTTTGTTGATGAATCAGCTATATTGTTTGAAAGGTCATCTTCCTTCGATATAGACGTATTTATTGTTGGATTGCGAAGAGTGAAAAATGCTTTGAGTATACTTTTATTACTCATGAATCTCAGTCTGTTTTCATATTGTATTGCTGTAAACAACGCTGCTTTCAGAGTAGTCGGCCTCTCATGCAATGGAATGATCAAATTAAGTTTTAAGCCATTGAAAAATGTTTCAACTAAATAAGTTTCAAGAGAGTTTGCCATGTTTTGGTCATATGCTTCTTCACAGCATGCTATATTAACTATCTGGTAACCAAGTTTTTTGATTCTATTGGAAAAGGACACCAGACTTTCATTTTCAAGTTGAAATAAACTACCGAGTCTGCCAAGTAATTGAGGTATTGACTCTGATGATCTATAAATATTGTAGAGGAAGATTTTGAACTCTAAGAATGAAGATAACTGTTCAAATGATAACGCGTAGCGGGGTTCTCCTTTCAGTTTCGAATAGAGTAGTTTGACAAAAATAGTTTCTGAATCGGGATCAATCATTGAAAACGCAAAGTTACAGTCATCAAGAAAATCATCTATCGTGATGTTATAGCCATTGAATTCTGGGACAAGCGACATTGCTGATTTCATCAAGTACTCGTCGTCCTCGAAGCACCTCATTTTGTGAATTCTGCGTGGGCAAATTACTATAGGAAATGAGCTTAGGAGCGACTCCCCAACAATCGCTATGATTGGCGAGATGAAAGTTACTTGATACTTTGAAGACTCGACGGAGTTCGAGGTGGGCACGGCACAATATATACCCTGGACGCAGATCCGTCTGAAGGGCTCTGATATAGTCTAAGCCTAATGCGAGAAGTAACGTACTATTTGCAACAAGTGATGACTCAAACAACTCATACGTACGCACAACGCGTACTTCTATTCTGTTTTTGAACAAATTTTCTATGAAAGGAAAAACAAGTGCGATGTTGACTTTATAATCAAATAGCTAAGAAGAAATAATGACAATTGAATCAGCCAAATTACCAAGATCTGCGTCAACTGTTATCTACTGAGTAATTTGTTAAATGTCAAGGTAAGTTGTTATGTATTTGTCACTGTATTTAGATATATATTCTATTCTATTGAGTGATTATTCAAACTCAGCTATGCCAAGAAGATGAGCTTTGCAGAGAAAGTTATTATCAGCGGGTCAACTAAAAACTCATTCAAAATTTCGACTCTGCTATTGTTGAATTCTGGAGATAAATTTCAGTAATGTGAGAAAATTGTTTGTAGTTTTTGGCTTCTTCTGTGTGTGTATAAAAGTTCAATTCTGAATCTCATTTACTCTTCAAATTCTGATCAAAACAAGGAAGTTTGAAAACTTGAAACTCAAAATTTATGAATTAGGTTTCCAAAAAGTGGATGGTGTTTGAGAGTGGTTCTCTGGGTCTACAGACTACTACCTAATAGCTGGTACCCTGGCAAAAGTGTGATATTCAGCACACCCTCAACACAGTATAATAGTACCAGTCGACGGCTGACTGATTTTCCAATGGCTATTACCACTAACTAGCTAAAACAATGGTAATCAATTGTTCAGGAAGTATCTCTGAGTGTTCTGATCCCTCTTTTTCATATCTACCTATTTACTAGTGCATTTCCCTTATCCAGTATGTATACAGATAAACTAACCTACATGGAATTACATGTTTGTTTACTTTATGATTATTTCAACTTCTAAGCCAAATTTGGAAAAACTGAGAAATTACTTTCTAGATTTTGGTCTCCTTTAGGTGTACACAAAGTCTCAACTTTGTATCTTTTCTATTTTTTATGTTATGGCTGAAACAAAAATTGTCAAAATTGAAATTTCAAAATTGTTGATTTTGAACTTGCAGAAGGTGAATGGAAAATGAAAACGTGTTCTACTGGACCTGTAGACTACTCCAAGGCAGTTGACTCTATGTCAGCAATCTATTGGCTTAAATTTCCTACAAAATGGTATGCCGATACTCTTCGACGGCTATCTGGATAGTCTTGTTTTCGACTTCCCCTGTCTACACCTCCTTACCCAATGGCTAGAAAGAAGCTGAAACGTCTACACAGTGCTACTGCGTTTTCACTATCCTCATAGGTGAGTTTTGGGATGGCTAAATAAGTAAAATAGGTTGCCACAATGTATATAGGTATATTCTAACCTTTGGCTGGCAGTACTATGGGTTTACTGTAATAATTTTATTTCAAGACTGAATGAGGAAAAACTGAGAAAGTTGTTTGGAGATTTTGGCCTCATTAAGATGTGGGCAAAATTTCAGCTCTGAATCTTGTTTACTTTCAAAGTTATGACAAAAACAAAATTGTTCAAAAATGGAATTACAATATTTACTGACTTTACTTTTTCATAAAGTGAAAGATGATTGGCAGTGTAATTTCTTGGGCTTATAACTTGTTGTTAAGCTACTGGTTCAATGGCAGAGATGTATTTCATAGCTTTCCTCAAGAACAGCAATGATATACCCAATGACGGCTATGTGGATAATCGACTGTCGACTTCCCCTTTGAAACTTTTGCTCGCCCAATGGCTCAAAAGTTGTATAAGCATTCAAATGATGGAATTGTGGTCCTATTCCCTCATATTAATAGAGTTTAAGGTGGCTAATGTCCAAAATTAGCCACAGCTATCTATATAGGTATACTCTAATATGCTTATAACCCTACACTTTTCTACAAGATATTTCCTGACTTATTTTGATAAACCTTATATTATGCTTTGAAGGTCAAAGAGATGAGGTCCTGAACTAACTTATTATCAAGTATTGGAAGGTCTGAGACAAAAATGTTGAACAAAATTCAAAGTAAACAAAAGTGAAAACTCAAAAATTTGTACTTCCACTTTGTAACCCCTGGAAGGTTGAAATTATCCTATTTTGGTTATTTCAATATGCTGTGAGCTATAGGTTATTTAATACCCCCCTCAGTAAGAGATTAGACAGGCTCCATAATATTACAAGGTCTATGGGTGTCTCCAGTCGAATAAAGTAGAGTACGCTTTTGGCAATTCTTTTGATTTTGTGGTTGGGAGATGTGTGAAAGCAATAAAGACTGTATGATGGATAGATTGAGGAAATTCTTCGAAGTGATTAAGAATATTTGGAAATCACTGTACCGTATAGTTCAGTCATAATTTCTAATTCAGACCTTGAATGAAGAATAGATTTTCCAACAAGCAGAATTTTCCTCAAGTACTTCTTGGAGTTGGAACTTCAAAAGAATAATGTAGAATTGTGGACACGATTGATTGGAATTCATTCACTTGATTAATGAATGCTAACACTTTTCATGGATGATATCCTAACCCCTCGTTTCTTTCAATAGAATGCCTGCAATAATTTGATTGAATTAACACTGAAAATGTGTTTGAGCGTAATTGAAATGGAAAAACTCGAATGGAAACTGGGTCTTGAATTAGAATCATTGAATAATTGACATTGATTAATCTGAGATAACTTTTCAGATCCTCTCTGAGAGCAGACTTTGACTATCTCCAAGAACAGCCACTACTGAAATCACTGATAGCAGACGACACTGGAGAAGAATTTATAGTACACCCGTATACTTGAAAAATGGAAGTTTGGAAACTTGTGATTGAAGATAGACTGATCTTTTAGCTTTGAATTGAGGATTGAATTTTAAAAGGTTCCACTTGGAGTTTCGATCTCAAGATCCTTTGGATTTGGGAAATTTGTAGAACTTGGAACTCAGAACTTGGAGAAATCAGAGATTTAAAAATTGTAATAACTCTAGAATTTGTGGTTTTGGTAAGTAAGAATTGATAACTTCTCGATGTCAGAATCTTGAATAATACAGAGATAACTCCCCTCAAGAAGTTTGAAATATTGTGAAGATAAGTTGCAAAAATCTTGGAAATCTTGATTTTGAGAAATAGAATTTTGGAATTTTGAGGACTTGTAAATGTGAAAATTGAGGTTCTTGGAATTTTGTAACTTGGAGTTAGTGAACTTGGAAATTTTGAGGAATTTTACGCTTGGGTTTGGCCCATAACTCATAAATTTATTGTAAAGTTGTGAACATTCGAGTTTGTAAATTTCAGGAAGCTAGAATTTTGTATCTTGAAATTTTGAGATTGAAGATTTGGAATTTGTGAATCTTGTAAACTTGAAAATTTGGTAACGCTTGACTTGGTAAATCTTGAACCAAAGATTATTGAATTTTGTGATTTTGTGTGTTTGTATTTTGATTCAGAGAAATTTGTAAAATTTCAAATTGGGATTCAGAGAATTTTGTAAAATTTGCAATTGGGATTCAGAGAATTTTGTAATTTTGATTCAGGAAACTTGAAATTTCGAACCTAGCACTCAGAAAATTGGGAAGCTTGTAAAACTTGAAAATCTTGAATTTAGAATTGAGAAAAAAAATGTGATTTTGTAAGAATTTATAATTTTGAATTTAGAACCTTGAGAATTGTATGAACTTGGAAGAACACAATCGAGGATTGTATCAAATTGAATGTTCTAGGATCCAAAAAATTGGAATCAATGAAATTAGTAGGCTTGGAATGAGCGATTTGTAATTCAGAAAACGTTCTCTTCTGGAACTTGGGATTTGGAATTTCATGAGTTTGAAAATAACTACATTGATATTTTGGATGTAAAAACCCTGAATTAGAGATGTGTGGAGTGGTGGAATGAAAAACTGAGAATGTAAAATTTTCTTTAGAAAATTTTGAGATTTGGAAAATTTTGGAACTTTTTGGAAATTTTGTGATTTTGAAAATAAAGAATGCTGATCACTCTCCCCTATCCCCCCGGGGCCTCCAAATTTGTCACGTCGGATTCTGAAATCCGATGGTAATGACTGATTTTTGAGCCTCGTGTTTCCACGAAAAGCTCGGGTTTCAGTCTAGCAGGAGAGTGAATTTTGTTTGAAAATTATGAAATTTCTTCGCGAAATTTTACAGATTGCTTAGTGAAAAAGTCATGCATTCGCCCAAATGAAGTGCGAAATGCACCCTTTCCAAAAGCATCTATGACTGCTCATACTTGTCGGCACCTCGTCTCGGATTTATCCGTGACAGAGAGGCTACCAAGTGGTGAGCTGTCGCTTGTTTTAATAAATTTGATGAATAAGAGAAAGAAT
Organism: Eretmocerus hayati; assembly: GCA_029851415.1. NCBI lineage: Eukaryota > Metazoa > Arthropoda > Insecta > Hymenoptera > Aphelinidae > Eretmocerus > Eretmocerus hayati. The sequence continues at coordinate 168,403,200 of CM056741.1, forward strand.
ACTCGTACCTTGATTGCTTGTGGATTTTTATAAAATTTAGGAGAAAATACTCTGAGAATCACTAAAAATTGGATAGATTTATTCGCGTAATTTAAAGTCTACAAAAAGTGATAGTTTTAGACGTAACACAAAAATTGAAATTTAGTTGAAGGAAAAAATATGAGACTCGCCCACGAGGGCGAGCACAACTGAACGGCTTGATGCCATGTCGAAGACTGCTGCCTGGAAAGACGTACAGAGTTTCCATGGCTATACTGATTTTGGGTGACGAAGAGGGAATACTCTGCGTCCCAGATATAAAAAGTATGTGGCGCCTTCTGATTGGCTGCTTATTTGGGTCTATGCCCGCTAGATTACCTAAACTTACTTACTAAAACACTCCAATACATTCCACGCTTGCCTACTAGAGGCGCACTCGTTTATCTCTAATGCCATCGCGTCATCGTATACTCGTGGAGAAGGTTGGGAAACGCATCTCTATAGCTGCGGGGAGAGAGAGGAAGCTTCCACAAGTCGTCGTATTTAAATCCTATGTCGTAATTTGGGTGACTCGAGAGTCAAGAAAGAGTGTCGTGTGCATACGAAAAGACGTGAATGTATCAGGAAAGGAAATGAAAAAAAAAATCAAGTTAGAGAGATGGCTTCGACATCACAATCATATTAGGATTATGATGAGGTTTTCTTCAGGTTTTTTCAAGGTTTTTTAAGATTGAAAATACATGACCAAGTATGCCTTAAAACCTTCTTGAAAAATCCTAAAAACACTAATTCACCATAGTCATCATCGATTTCACTATACACACAACTTGCAACTTTGTCAGGTATAGAAATTCTAAGAAATGATTTAGATAAAAAAAACACCTTATACCGAAAACGCGTTCCAAAAAAACTCCTTATTCCTGTATTCTACATAATTAATCGATGACTATGCGCATTGCATTCAACGCTGTGTGGCTTCCCTGCTGCTCGTACCGTCACGCAAGTAACGCTTAACATTCCAATTTCCTCGATAAAAATGCCTCCTCCACAGTTTTGCGATCTGGTAATTCGTTCTGCTGCAATTCATACAATAATATATCTCACCCAGAGTCCAGATCACCAGCTACATGACGTTGCGCGATCTACGTAGTGAACTTCAGGTGTGATGAGTTATCATATGAATTGTAGAACAACAAATGATCAGATCCCAAAATTGTGGAGGAATTTTTATCGGGAGAATTGAAGCTTTTTAAGTTTATTCACGTGTCAGTACCAGCTACAAGGAAGCCATACAGCGTTGAAACCAATGCGCATAGTCATCGATTAATAATAAAAAATACAGCAATGATGAGTTTTTTTTGGAACGCGTTTCCGGAATAATGTTTTTTCTGTATCTGAATCATTCTTCAGTATTTCTATACCTGACAAAAATGGTGCTAACTTATACTTGCCCGATTCCACGACGGTTAGTGTACAACTTATTCGTCAACTGTTTTTTGATTTTTCACATTTTTCCAAGACTTTTTCAAGATTATTTCAAGATTATATTAAGATTATTATAAGGTCTTTTAAGATCAAAATTACATGACCAAGCATGCCTTAAAACCACCTTGAAAACCTTAGAAATATATATATTAAAAATCTATTCCATTTTCACCTGGGTTCTGTGGGAAATTCAATAACTCCATTTCGGAGGAGGAACCAGTGCGAGATGCTCATGCAATGGTCCCACGGAGAAATGACCAATAAAAACTTCTTTCATAACATCGGCACGATTTCTAGAAAACCCTAGGTTTGCTAATACCACCTGTAGTGCACAGTGCATGGACTCATTTCCTGAATTGCTGATGAGAGGGGCGAAAAAATCCGGTGATCCGTTTAGCTTTATCTTGAATTGCTGATTTTCTTCTGTATTATAGTTAGAATCATCAGATAGAGAAAAGACAAGACGAAATCCTATCATTTGAGATTGGCAGGTAATTAACGTTCACTAGACGCACCTCTCTTCCAAGCCCTACACAACGATGAGCCAATATAGCGATACTCACAGTTAAGGTCGGCCCACTGGTTTAAATCTTGTATGGCATGGGCCGGTTGATATACCGAACTACTCCCCGAAGCCTGGATTTGTTGCCAATCTGTATAGCGATCCATCCCAGCAGTTTCATATTGTCTCCCGTCGAATTCCGCTCTAGAACGTTCACCAGAGCTCGAGGTCTGCGGATGTTGCTCTTCGAGGTAGTAATCCATATTTGGTGTAAAATTGTTTGGCCCATGAGAAGACTCACCACTTGGCTCATGTGAATCTTCACCCTCTCGCATCTCATTTCTATGCTTGGTACTGACATGTCTGGTAAGATAATGAAGGCGTCTGTAAGTTCTACTGCAAAAATTGCACGTGAATGTTCTTCCGTTACAATGAGACCTCGAATGATGGTATAGAGAAGGTCTGTTTCTAAATTTTCTGCCACAGAGCTCACACATGAACGGCTCTTGGTTTATATGAGTACTCATGTGCTGAAGGAAACTATTTCCATCTTTAAATTCCTTACTACATAACAAACACGTGAAAGGCATGTAGCCTAGATGAATACGAACATGACTTTTCCAATCTGTAACGTCTCCGAATCGTTTGTCACAGAAATTGCAAAAAAAGGTACCATCTCGTCCCCTAGCATGGGTCAACATATGCGCCAACAAATTACATTTGGTTTTGAAAGCAGAGCTACACGTTGGGCACTTGAAAGCTCTCACTTCTGAATGAGTAAGCATGTGTCTGTCCAGATTGTTACGCTCGTTGAAGCGTTTTTCGCAAATGTCACAAGAGTAAAGCGGTGTCACTGCATGTTTTCTCATGTGATTCTTCAAATGACACGAGTACAAGAAATTTCTGCCACAGTCATCACATTGATGTGTTGTTCTATCCGACTGACTCTCATGGACAGTGCTCGCTAAGTTTCTACTGTTCTCGGAATTTCCAACGCGAGAACCATCGTAGAGTACTCCTGAAGACGTCCCAGGTACATCAAGGCCATGTTGAGTATCTTGCTCATAATGTGACGTACCAGCTGAAATAGTCAAAATATTCTGAATATTTTGCTCTTTAACTGGCGGTATGGAATGAGATGAAATATTCAACGATCAGTGTTAGTATTTTATTTCCATCAGTAACTTTTTGGCTGTTATAATACGAATCTCATCAGGCATTATTAGATTATTATTGATCATTGACCGATAGTAAAGCGGTCGACGAAAAATGTGTCACCTGATAATCATCCAGGAACTAAGGGATCAAGGGCTCGATGGCATAAAACATGACATTGTATGCAATTAGAGAGCTACGGATAATAAAAAAAAATCTGTATCTGTTCTTGGCTGTGAACGACTCCTACTTTGGATGATTTCAATTGTGATCCTTCATGAATGTAACTCAAATCAAACAATAGTTTTGAACCCACAAATCCATTTAGAGATTGTGGCCACTTTGACCAAGTGAGGTGGCACTTGAAAAAAGATAGGAAATCTCATCGGATTAATTCGAATCATTGAAAATGGGAAAGTAGTAAGTGACGAACCTTTTGAGATTTCGATTTGCAAATTCACATAATGATGTGGATCTTCACCAGTTTCCATGAATAGGGACAAATGTTTATCTCCGCATGAGTCGATATTTGAGAGTTCAGAAATAGTACATTCCGATACGAGGGCGGGAATGTTGATTTCCGCACAACGATTGATATTTTCCGACCCGAGCCAAAGGTGAGGATAATCACAAGAATGCAAGAACCACCCCGTCTGAATGTCAAATATTACTTTTCCATCAGCTGTGCGGGAAACAAAATCAGAAAACCCGTGTGGAAAAGTCATTTCCCGCACAGAAGATGGAAATAGTACAATTTGTACCAAGTTATTCATGAGGTTGTTTCTGAGCGATCAGCTTCCGGCCTGAGTTGCAGGCGAAGGTCGAATTAATCACGTGGGGATGGGGAACCTCGTGAAAGCGAGGCAAGGTCGATTTTATGCAATTTCGTAAGGACCCGAACATCGGATGCTTGAATTGCAAGAGTTATGATTATGGAATATGATTCCAACAATATCAACTTGGGGAGGATTTTTTTACCAACTCAGAACCCCATATTTGTATGGGTGATAAGGATTCTCCTTGATTACGAAACATTACTGATCAGGATAGATGGAGTTGGTTCCATATCGTGGATCATATTGAGTATTTCTCATAGAAATAAACAGTGCCTCATTTTATTGGAAACTGCATTCATTCATTTCTTGAAATTCTTATGGAGTAAATTTTTTATCATTTACCTACTGGAGGAGGCGTAATCCCATCAGCAGACGCAACAAACCGATAAAAAATCAAAATTACAACAATATTTTGTGCCTTCATACTTGGATTGAAAGAGATGAAGATCCTATCTTTGATTAGAGAGTTGTGCTGTCAATGTTCAGCAACCTCTGTATTGAAAATCTTGCACTCTCTGCCCATCCTGAAGAATACTCTCAAATTTTTCCTACTGAAATGTGGAAGTACAAAATCGTCTAACTCGTTTTTACTCAAAAAATCAGTTGCCTCAGGCAATCAAACTGTCGAATGTCTTGATACTAGCACCGAGTTGAACAGTTACCAAAGACTCTCTTGAAAGTTGCATGGTTTGATCCGATTTGAGTTTGATTCTTATTTTTTTTTTCATGGCCATCATTGTCTCATTTTCCCCAGACTTCAAATAGACATCGCTGATAAAGGTGGATAATTCAAACAAGATCTACTATTTTCAGCTCTCGCGTAAATCTCTAACAGCTGATCAAACAGGAAAAGAATTATGATCGGTCTGGTTTGTCATGATGCACGATATTATCCAACTTTAGAACCCATCAACACTCGGTCTCGTAATACATCGATTCAAACCTCAACCGTGGATTAATCTGATCTACTGCTGTAGAAGTGACCAGAATTTGTTTGTTTCCGTCATAAATACCCTAAGATATCTTTCACCAATCATGAGCCTCTCAGATTCGAGTTTGATTCCCTTACAGCTCAGACAATTCTAACCGAATCCATCTGCCTGCTTTGAAGTCATTCTACTCCTCAAACACCGATTATCCCTTATGAAATTTGATTGGAATCTGGATCGAATCCTTGTACAGTCATCGCTGCGATTTCCCACAAAATTCTATCACAAGTTTCATCTGGAACAAGCGCGCTTATTTCTGAGGATTGCTTATATTTGAAGGGTGGCTCATTTTTGTGGACATTGCCGATGCCTTACTTCCGGAGGAGGACTCATAGCTTGCCTGGTTCCACAAAAGGATGTTCCATCTTTAGGATTGTTTTCTTTTCAGGGTTGTCTCTATTTTTTGCGGAACGCGATATCTCCAAGTCTTCAACCAGAGTGGCGTAATGTCAATGTTCAATGAGTCTTACATTTAAACTCCGGCGTGTTTTGTACATTTTGAATATTGAATAGTTGGGAGTTCTTCTCGCTCGAATATTGAAGTATAACAAGTCTCTACTGATTTGGGTTTTACTGAAAACTGTTTGCTGATTCTGTTCAAATAGGTTCCACTAAGAAATTGATCCGTAACAACTGAACAAACAAGAAAATTGTTAAAACCAATGTGCTTTATCATTGTGCACGTTACTTTAATTCATTCTCCATTTTTCATTCGACTAACTGATCTACGAGTTTGATCTTTGAATACGTCGAGTCAAACATAATTTATGTTTTTAATGTTACAAACTTCTCAGTGCTTTTTCCATCACCCACTGCATTCACCTCTGGAAGTAGAGATTGTTTTTCATACGGACGAAGCGATTTCGATTGTTCTCCGTTTCTCGCATTCACTCCATTCGACTCGAGATCCAACTCTGGCTACTAGAAGTTTTGCACCGCGAATCAAGTCGTCCCACAACCGTTGCCACGTTTTTCTGGCTAATTCTCCACAAGTGTCCTCTTCACTTAGATCACGAGTGCAGGGTAGTGATGTTAGAGGTCCGACCAGCATGAGGCTCCACAAGCTACAGGCGAAACTCTTTACTTGCAGTAGATCCGTTCCGGGAAGGCTCCGCCAAAACGGGAAATATGGACGAAAGTTTATTGATCTTATCAGATTTGATTTGGTTTCATGTGGATTCTGAACATACCTATATGACTTGTATTCTGGCTTGATGTCAGACAGTGAATAGTGATTTGAGTTTAATGCTGTTCGTCGACAAGTTCATTCTGAGTCATCTTTATGTAGAAAACATTTCGGGCGCCTCAAGCGTCCCTCTTCAGCTCAAAATTTTGGATTGATCTTATCATACAATCACAAATATAGAATTAGTAATCTAAGAATTAGAAACTAATCGAAGTAAGCCATCTGGTTGACCACGTACCTGGACTTCTAAAGAGTCTCCTGTGGACCCATAAGAGTCGAAACCTGAGCCCAATTCTATGTCTGAGGAAATCGCAAACAACATCTACACGCCGATGAATTTCCTGTTTTCAGACCACTAACTTCATATTCGTGATTGTTGGGAAGATCAATCCAAAATTTCGACCTGGAGAGGGGCGCATAAGGTGCCCGAAATGTTGTCTACGTGAACGATAAAGTAGAATAAACTTGTTCACGAATAGCATTACACTCAAAACAACCATACCTAGATAGCCTCCTCGACAAGTGGTAAGCCTAATATGATATTCTTGTTCCGATAGAAAAGACCTAAATCATTCCTAATCCTTGTCTTTTATCAAAACGAAGTGTGAATGTGAATTCCGCGTCCCCACTGAACCCACAGTTCAAGTAGATCCGGACCATCGATAATACGATAGACACTTGAAAAAAAGAATCCCAGTGGTGCCGGCTCTGGGGATCGAACCCACATCACTGTTCCGGCTCGAAAAGCCAAAAGTCTAAGGGTGTGGGAATGCCTATCCAGCCGTGAAGGTGATATGGACGTGCCACTTGGCGCCACTCTTATCTCCTCATCGCACTCATGAACCGCAAGGAGGACAATAAGTCCCGGGATGTGCCGACCCTCCGCTCCCAGTTAACGGGACACTATACCCGGGCTGAGACCCGAATCCGGTAGAGAGGAGCGTGGTCCCGAGATTAAGGCTCAGCGTGCTTTGGCCTCTTCCGAAAACTTGGAAATGGAGTTGAGGCACCTCGATGTCTTAGCCTTGGAGTCTGACGGGGTTTACGGTGATGACCTCGCTCTAACCGGACCGTAACCATCCGTGCCACAGAACGAACCACCCGTCCCCCAGACCGGAACCCAAGCAGTCAAGGGAACAACCAGCTCCGATTGAGCTGGAACTCCCCGATCTCGAGCAGCGGCGTGCTCTAGGAAGAGCAGCCGACGCTGTGACAGTCGACCCTAAGCCACTAGCATCCATGGAGCTCGACATGCATGACATCCGCTAGATGTTCCGTCAACTAGCTGACACGCACCTAAACCTAACAGACCTCATTGGTGTGGAGCATGAGGATGCGGACAAATTCAACACGAAGTGAATGGAGCATTTTGGACTACACTGCATCGGGGAGGCATTACGAGTACTAGTCGTAGAGCACGGCTTCAAAGGCGATGCTAAGAAGTGGTGGTCCTGCTTCTAAAACTTGGCAGTTGACTGGAGCTGCCTCATTGAATCACTGCTGGCCCGATACGGCTCGCCTAAACTTCGACTCCGCTTCAAAACAAAACTCTCCGGACAGGCGCAGGGAGAGAAGGAGAATGTGAGAATATTCATTAAATAACGCCATCTCCTTGCTCGTCACCTACTGCCCGATGGCACTGAAGCAATGTTGGTGACTCCGATCACGGGTCCATTCAACGCCACCATCCGGTGCCACCTGTAAGTAAATCCTTCGAACAACGTCAATGAACTCACGATCAAGGCCGCCAAAGTCGAATTGGATGAGCAGATCAAGCAGAACAGCCTCCGCAAAAATGCCCCAGCCAACAACAACCAACACAAGGGCAACCGCTTCGGCGTGACGACCCAAGATGTTGCGGGACTTCTCGCAAGTCAACGTGGAGCATACAACCCAAATGAGACTACTGCCCTAAATGTAAACGGCATCGTGATTATGCCGAATGCCCAAGTTTTCTGGAGCCCATGCCCTCGGAAAATTGCTGCAAAGGGAAGGGCGGGGGGTCAATGCGAGCACATCCGCCTCGGAAGCTGTAGCTTCGCTATAAGTGTTGCAGCTGTGGACGCCACCGAACTCCACGTCGCCAACTTGGAAATCTTCATTGGAGAGAAATGCATTGGAGCGCTTGTTAACTTGGCAGCCTCAGAAAACTTCATCTCACCATGATGCATGCCGGGACCATCGTGCGGAAAATTCAATCACGCGGAGCCAAGCTGGCCACTTGTGGAACCCAAATGCACGTCCAGGCAACGTGTACGCTTGCCATGCGGATCTAGAACTTCAAAAAGAAAACCATCAGGTAATTCGTTAGCATCCTTAATCAAAGGGCGCCCCGGGCTAGGATGCCTTCCATTGTTTACAAGATTTAAATTACGATTCGTCACCCCTCCAAAATTCCTTCTCGTCGCTGTATCACTGAGAAGAAGCGAACAACAACGGAGATGGTCAGGTAGATGCTAGTGGATGGAGTCACAGAGGCGACTATTTTTCAATACAGCTCACTAGGTGAGCTTGTGGACAAATACGGCGGAACTCACCGATCTTGTGTCATATCCCGGAAGATCAACAGTGCCATAAAAGACGCCGCTCAAGCAAACCCAGTGATTCATGAGATTGTCAAGGAGATGGGTGATGCCATTATTTTCTTGGATATTGACATTCGAAAGTGTTATTGGTAGATTTTGCTCAGCAAGAACTCCGAACGATATCCCGTCTCCTGCACACTGGATAAAGGAAGATATGTCTTTAGTGTTCCAGTCTTTGGACTAAAGAATTTCGGTCGTACCTGTAATCAGCGCATCGGAATGGAGGTGCTTTTAGGAGTACGTGGTGAGTTCTGTCTACACTTCCAGGATGACATCGTCATCTTCTCGCACAACTGGGACAACCACCTTGTTCACGTCTCAGAAGTTTTGGAGCGACTGGAAATGTACGGACTAACCTGCGCAATCGAGAAGTGCGTCTTCGGAGAAAACTGTGGTAGTGAAAAATCTGAGCTAGTGACCTCAGATTTTATCTCTGCAGTTGTTTCCGAGGTTATTCGTCGGTAGACCCGAGTTCTTCTACCGGGATGGTAAATTTGGATTCTGAAAGACCATTGAAAGTAAGAAATTTTTGTCTGAAACATCATTTGATCCGCCTTAACCCTGCTTAGGCGAATAGAAATCTTTACTGGAGAACGGCAACTCCAGTAACCTCGGAAGCCAGTGTTATGTCGGAAAATTTATCGGATAAAAGTGGTTCATTATGGGAGAAAAATAAGCAAGTGACCTTGGATATGACCTTGGAAGTTATGTTCAAGGTCATTTAGAAGTAGACCCGAGCTTTCACCTGCCTCCAAACTTGGATTCTGAAAGTTGAAAAATTTTGGAAATCTTGGCTAAAACATTTTTCGATCTAGGATGACCCTCATGGAATGAATAGTCAACCATACCGCAGCGCGGTATCCCGTGTGACTCAAATTGGAATCGCCCTCGGGCGATAACAATGCGAGCCTGGAAGACTCATCCATCATCCCGAGGGGCTCCCTGGGCTCTCAGGAAGCCTAGAAGAGCCCCAAAACCCCCCACCGAGGGGTGGGTTTCGGCCTTGTGCTGGGGGCTCAGCCCGGAATTCGGTAGTCGGGTGGGAGGATCGAATCATTGCTGAACCACTTGTGGTTCGGTGATGGCCGTCCTCCGAACCGACGCGCACGCAGGGCGCATCCCTGCCCCTCGCCCATGGGGGCAACCGGGGTTGAGCCGAGAGGCAAGGACACGGTATGTAAAAAGCAATATTCCTGACCCTAAGGCTTAAACTCGTTCTCATTTCTCGGATAGTTAGAACAATCGCCCCCAATGATTTAATGATGATCCGGGAGAATTTATCAGAGTACTATATAAATTAGCAAAAATTTCTCATAATTTAATCAAATTACAAAGACTCAGAAGGAATTGTAGAATAAGCAAGAGTACGATGTAATCGATCAAATTGCAGTCTGACGGTATGATGTATGAATTTCGAGCATCGATTCTTGTCAAAAGAGTACTTTCAATATCATCGTAGCTACGATGTGATAAAGATGGGAAAGCGGTAAGATAGGACACAAAAGAGTAAAAGAGAAAGAATGTCGTATCCCCAGAGTGGTATCACTCAAGTTGAACAATCCAATAAGTGTGCGTCGACGGCGCATCGCACACGTCTCTCTCGTGTAAGCGCGTAAAAATTCTATTAGGGGTACTTGATAAGACAATACAGCCGACTTCGAGCCGATAAATTTTACCACGTCGACAGTTCTCGTATTGCGCTTGGAAATAGTGGTTACTTCTTTTGGTCCTCTTTGTGGGAATTTCAAATCAGCAACGAGCTTCTCGAAGTCTTTGATTTATTCTCTTATTACACGCAACGAGACCAGAAAAGGTGAAAGAGGCAGGAGACGTGGGAGGGAGAAAGGAAGAAATGAAATTTCAATGATATCGTGCACCCTGCAGCTCTATGGTTGTGTTAGATATAGTAGTACGACTGACGCTATGAGAGGGTGTTCCTGGTACGGGCGATGAAAATGGGATTGAAAACCGCCAGGCTAATCTCCTCACGCTTTCGTCTGCCGCAATTTGCAAACTGGATAACGCTCTATAGTGCGCTCTGATATTGCATAACTGCAAGAAGGCAAGTTTTTTCAACCGAATATTGCACATTTTTCGTTGAGTTTGGTATTTTTATATAGAGTTGAGGGAATATTTAACGTTTAGCTGCGAGGGCAAGCTAGGAACGATAAAATTCCTGCATTGAATGTTGAAATTTGAATAGTCGATATTTTTTACAGAAATATATGTGCGTTTTATCCGGTGCTAGAATTCATACCATTCCATCCGAAATGCATAACTGCCAAGCATTCATTAGAGAAGATATAAAAGTATGTACCTCGTTTTATTTCAGACTGAGTCTTTGAGATTTTCAGAGTAGTATTCGCTCGCGCGGATGGATAATTCCATGAGAGTTCCTCTGGGTAACTTGCACATATCACTACGATTGAGCATTCTGTTGAACTCTTTCGGCAGCGTATTTCTCACGCTTATCATCTGTATTATTTCTATCCATGGAATGCATCCCGAATCCCGTTAGTAACAGGGACTAGAAATGTTTGACCTTACCATCCCCATAGTTTTATTCAAAAAAAAGCACAGCCACCATGCTGAATGAATTAGTTCTGGTTCAAGGATTTTGGAAATGATTGGATCGTTGTAAAGACACTGTCGATTCATCTGAAGCTGAAACTTACGGAAAAAAATTGTAGAATGATCCTTCAATCCATAATACCCTCACTCATCTAATTTTTAGACCACCATACTTTTTTCAAATTTGAATTACTCTGCAAGCAATGCAGTCTGTACCGTAAACAGTGCTCGTAATTAATGAGTGGCAAATTGCAGAAATCACGTAAAAACTACTCTTGGATTAACATACCTTACAGAAGTTCGTTCCATACTGACTCAGCAAGTACTAATCCAAGTTTGAATGTTGAAATTTCGTCAGCTTCTAGGTACAAATATTGAGTCCACGTAATTCAAAATCCTGTCGAGTTATTCTACACTGCTGGTAAAAAAATTCCGGCGCACCCAAAATTTTTCTTTCCAGTTTCATAAATTGAACGACTAGGCTCTAGTTGACCGAAAAGGACCTTGTCAGGGGTCATTTTGAAGTTCTTATCGCGTACTTTGAGAGAGATACTTCATTCTCATCTGCACGAATCCAGATATTTCTAGTCCTACCTGAAGAAAGTGTCAGTTTCGATGATTTTTCAGATAATCTCCTAGTTTGTGCACCTCTAAGGTGCAGGAATGATTTGGGAGAAAATTTGTAAGACGTGAGAGTACACGTTTAGAGCTTCAAAATACCGTTTTTGAACGACTCTCTACGTTACCATCAGTTTAAGCTATGACATTTTCTGTGAAGAGAGATGTTTTACAGAAAATTAGCACCTGACTCCAAAAATGGGGAATGCGTATTATGGGAGATGAAAATGTTTGTTTCCGGTATCTATTCCCGAAATTTTGATGAAAAAGAACGAGAAACATTGAATGAAGAAATATGCGCCAACAAGTGAATTTTTTCTCTATTTTTGAAAGTTGGTGCTATTTTTTCCAAAAAAAAAAAAAAACAATTTTCTGTGAAGATGTGATAGCTTGGACTTGGAGTGGCGTTTAGAGGAGTTTAGAAATGGATTTTACAGCTTCAGACTCGAACCATCAAGTTTCATAAGTTTCATGACAAATCTTTGATGTACCTCTGATTCTCTGGAGCCAGCCGATGTTCTCCAAGTAATCGAAATTGATACTTCTTCAAGCAAGGTTTTGGATGATCCCGATGGGTGCAGATGGAAACGGAGTAATAGCATCTTGGAGTATATGAGAATACCTTCAGAATGAAAACTGATGCAGTCTTTCCCGCTCAAGGAAAGTAGTTCAATTCGCAGGCCTCGTATTTCAATTCACAAAAATGAAAAAGAAATTTCTGGGCGTCCCGGAGCTTTTGATCGCCAGGGTAATTTGGTAAATAATGAAAGCTCTGTAGCAGGATACACAAAATAAAATGAACCAGATATAGAGTGGGAGATTCAAAGGATAGCCATTGGTATGAATGTTTAATCTCACCCTGCCGCATGTACGGACTGTGAGGCACCCTGACTGAATATCCCTATATCTCTGTTCACAGTATCGTCGTCGTCGTCGTCATCATTACTTCAACCCCTCTTTCTCCTACCTCTCGGCAGGCATTTTGTGGAACGTTATTTTCCGAGTAGCATTTCCTCCCTTTTTCTCTCATGTCTATCAGTCCAAACGATGTATAAGGGTATATTCGTACTCAAACGGGTAAAACAGCAGAAGACCGTTGGCGAATAGAACAAGGGCTCATGAAGAGGGTTGTGGCAGCGCGGTGTATATAGTGAGGTTGGAAGTCAAGTAAAAAATCAATTGAGTCTGTGCAGTATCCACCCTCGCCCTCTCGACTCGAATCTTGACGTAAAAGTACCTACCTACCTACCTACCTTATACACTACCAGATCCTCGAGGCAGCGTAGAAACGAATCAGAGTGGAGGAAAAAGGAGATTAAGTGCTTCGGTAAAAGGGAAAATAAGAGGACGAACGAATCAACTGAATCGCTAGTTTGATTGCGTCAAATTTACATTCTCGATTGACTCTCTTATCCCTTTTCTGTCTTCAATTTGCTCATCTTGAATAGTAGCTTACTGTGAGAAGCATAATAATCAGGTATGGATGGATTTCTGGTGCTTAAGCGTAAGGACTCAATCGTCACTTCCTTGTGGATCCAATGTACTCTACTTCAGCTTGGTTTTAACCTAAAAGTTTTTCCCTTACTTCCGTACAATCAACTCCGGTGGTTTTGCGTTCAATATTCATAGTCTGGGCATTGGAAATTATTCGGGCATTTGTGGATAAATACAGAAGAAAGTTGAATCCTTTGTAGAATCAACCCTAAAATATAGGGAAGTAGCAAACTCTTCAAATATGAAACTTTTGACGACAAAATAATGATGAATGATCAAACCCAAAATCCAGGATCGCTTGCGAACCTTCAAATGCCTGGACTATTTCCTAAAGCTAAATATATCATTGGGGATGGACTAGATCCTAAAATTCAGGAGGGCACCCAAACTCATCGATCCCCGGACTTTCAAGATGGAAATTCTCATAAAGAAATTCTTAACGTGAAACTAATCCGATACTCCCTGCTCCAAGCTGATGCTGCAGCTCGGTCGGCACAGAAGCTCATGAGTTCTACTAATTTTGAAAACTATGTTTCATACATCATATTTTTATCCGTGGGGCCATTTTTCTCCGAATGGTCTGTATGAAATGATTATTACACAACTGTTAAGAATTCAAAATGAAGGCCAACGGATCTTGTCTCAGATACCTCACGGCAAAGCGGAGAATGATATGAAGACCACACTGGGTGCTTCGAAATTGCGTATACTACATTTCTATCGTGTGTGCGGGAATATTACTTTTCCGCAGGGTTGGTCGATTTTCTTTTCCACACAGTTGATAGAAATATAACATTTTGATACGAGAGCAAGAATGTTGGTTTCCGGACAACGAGTGATATTTTCCGTCCAAAGCCGAAGGCGAGGGTCGGAATGATCATGAGAATACGGAAACCATCCCGCCCGAGTGTCGAATACTATTTTTCCATCGGCTGTGTGGGAATGAAAATCGGAAAATCGGGCAGAAAAGTCACATCCCCGCACAGAAGATGAAAAAACAGTATTTGAAACTCAACCGGAGTGTTTTCCGCATTTCCGAGATAATTCCGATCCTCGCCTTCTACACTGGCCGAAAAATACAACTCGATGTGCGAAAACCAACATTCTCGACGTCGTATCGAAACATTCTATAACCTGATTAAGTGAGAAGTTTGTGCACCTCAAAGTTGACAAAAAGTATATTCTACTCCTACCGAGTAGAAACAATATTTTTTTAGGTATCAGGACAAATATAATCTATCAATTCCCATGGTCAAATGTTTGAATGAGGAAAAATACCAGGTACTTGTAAATCATGATTCAATAAAGTTTCCCACAATATCCTTAATATCATCGGCAAAAGACCTCTATCTATTCGTAACAGAGCTTGCGAGAACCCGTAAAATTATATGCTGAAACAGAAGAAAATAAAAAGCAATCCTGGGAAGCGAGATCCGTAGCGGAGACTAAGTTGCCCGGACTCTTGAAAAAAGGAAGAAAATAAGCAAAACTTTGCTCAGATCGCAAAAGGAGTATAGTAAGAGACAGTACAAAGAAAAAGAAGCTATTCGCCCACACATAGGTATCTAGAAAAGAGAAGAGTATATTCACGTAGCCATTTAACCTCTGCATTGCAAATTCCACCCCCTTTAACCCAACAGAATCAGCAGCGTCGCGCAGAGCTCACAAGCCCAGAAAGAGACTTTGATATACATATACATCGCTCCGACAAGCATGAACGCAACTGACGGTTATTTTAACGAAATATCTTTAAACGGGTCTGGTGAGCAAGAAGAGAACTTGGTTGGTTGCATGGGTTATAGAGATAGCAGGGTGGATGCTGATGTACTTGAATATATATTTATATACGTACTGTACACTAGTACAGCAACGAGCGATACTGAAAGCGCCCACCAAATGAAAGGATACCTAGTTACGAAATGAGGGCTGTACAAGCGGCCCGTTTAAGGGATTACCCGACTCCCATTATTCAAATATATGCTAAATGCACAGAATGCACGATAGCTCATCGAGCCTGATGCTTCATGCTATAATACTCTAACGCCATTGCTTCGATACTTTAGCCTGACAATTTGACCAAGCTTGCAGCGCTTTTCGGGATATCGGGATATTTAGCCTGAAGGCTATTGGCTTCATCTTCTTTTTATTCTTTTTTTCTTGGACGGTTGAAGCTTTCGGTAAGCAACACTGACATTCAATTTCTACAGTCAGTCTGTTAATACTGTATGATTGTGGGTCGTGATGAAATGAAGATTGACAGAGTTCATTCTGAATTTGAGAGAGAGAGAGAGAGTATTTGAGTGAAATTACGACTCAAAAACCAGTATTCGTAGTCGTCCGTAAACCACGGGTTAGGGACGATTATGAACACCAGAGAAAGAACGAAATCTCTGTTCATTTAAAGAATTTCCCTCCATACTGTGGCGGATCCAGGGACCGATCTTGGGTGGGGCGATCGGATCTTGGGCAGGGCGATTTGCAAAATTTTCCGAACGCGCGCGTGGAGGCGCGCGCGTCTTCGTATATTCCCTGTGCATTTTGTTTTCCTCAGGGGGGGGAGGGGACGGTCACCCCTACCGGCCCCCCTGGATCCGCGCCTGCCTCCATATCAACAGTTTAGTTTATCTAATACAACCTTATAAACTCGAGGCGATAAATACCGTTTCGCAATTTTGTAGGCACCCAAACATCGAAAAATTTTAAAATACACAGTACATTTTGATATAAGGCGGGTGAGAACTTTATTCCGCGTCCGATTGATGAGTTTCCGTCCCGAGCCGTAGGCGAGGGTCGGAATCATCATGAGGATGCAAGAAATATGTTTTATTCCCGTTTATTGGACTGTGTTTTCTGAGAAATTGTGCGAGAACCTAGAAAGTCAGTGTGAAATTCAGTGAGATTTCGTTCTGCTATTTTTTTATCGTCCACTTCCACGGTCATAGATTTGATAATCTCAAAACCAGCTTCACAAAATTATCTCAGTAAGTTTACTGTCCAAACGGTACCGACCGCATTTATATATTTTGGACCGTTTACGAAACAAATCAAAACCCTTTTTCAGTATTTCACTGCGGAAAAGGGCCCTCTGTATGCTTGAAAGATTTTAAGAAATAAAATAGCTTGGACTTTGAATTTTCAGATAGTGCGTCGCATATACCTAAGCTGTGTAGGTGATTCCGATACATCCAATCTGTTCGACTGACTTTTCCCATCAAAACTTCGACTGTCAGGTTGAGTGATTCTACTTGGACTAACTTTTAGGGCGATTCTATTGATTCTCAACTAGTTGTACATAATCCTACGAGAAGAAATTGGCCGCTTAGAATCAGTGGAACCTAGGCCGAATTGACATCAGTCAAAGCATGAAGTAAGTCATTATAAAGGGTTGCAGTTACACATCAAAAGTTTCTGCTTGAGCCACGTGCAAGAGCTTTCATCGCAGAGCCCAGAAATTCCAATTTTGATATTCGCACTCGGAGAAAAATTTCCCCACACGTGTTCTCAATAGAGACCTTGATTTTTGTGCAACTTCGTGGGTCTCTGAAGGCTCATGTCTTACTCTATAGTACCAAATTGAAAGTACAGGAAAACGATTTGAGATATGCCTTAGTCCCACAGGATCTTATCGCAGTGAATCAATTGAGTGGTCAATATGCTTTGGTAAAATAAGTTTTTCATCTTTTTTATGATGCTGAATTTTCAGACCCCGACTGAAAGCGTCTCTTGAACATTTTTTAGGAGATATGTTAATATAATTGATACCAGACCATTTTTGCTCACATTTTTAGATCAACTTCGAATTTTCCATCGTCCGTCTGAAAAATATCCACTCGCTGAACACATCAATACAGCAAAGTATGATGCTACCCAATTCCCGTCATTTTGTTGTTCATCCCAATCTGAGACGCTACTCTTCCCACAATGAGTCATAATTTCTTCATTGCAAGGATCACAGAGTCAACCGCCTGTTGAGATCAGTTAATGCAATTAAAGTCAAATCCTCGACCAAACAACACCGCGCGAAATCGATTGAGTAGTTCTCACGCGCTGTTGGTGATTTTTTGACCACTGCAAGCGATAAAATTTTCTCTCCCAAGGCATCGTCAATAAAGCAGACACGGAAAAAATGGATAACATACGGAAATGAGGTATAGGATCGTTGCACATCAATGATGGGTATATCACAAACTCGAGCAGAGAAAGAGGTGGAGTTAAATTAGATCAGCCAATGAGAATAGCACGATTTGATGAAGATGACCTCAGACTTGGGTTGCTGGTGTGTAACCGGATTCTCACGTCAATCGGACTCGGGGACGCACAATTAAAGCGAATTGTCGTCAATTGTTTCCGAAATCCTGTCGATCCGTTGTCAACGCTATTGCTAATGTTATGTTGCATTTGGTTGGAGCATGGAAACCGGTGAGGCTCAAGACTATTGCATACTTCTTATTTGTATTACTGTTCATTGAGATCAGATATTAGAAAGATTCATTCACGAGTAAGAGCATCACGCTAATGCTAACTTTGCTGCAATTTCTGATGGATTTTCAGTCATCATAATTTTTAGTTAACTTCTGCACGGAAAATCAATATCTCATCCAAAATTGACGCACAAACTCAAGATCAAGATGGCTCCACTCAAATTTTCTGGACTTATGAATACCCAGTAGTCATTTTGTTCCGAGAGTCCACCATGTCTCTTCGTGATATTTTGTACCGCCAGGGATTTTCATTGTGCTTTGGCATACAAGCAAATTTGTCAGAAACCAAGAGCCTAATCATTTCTGGGATTCGAATAGATTTAGGAGGACATTTGAGGCTATTGGAAGGAAAATGTAGTACAATTTTTGTAGATGTTGGCGAATGCGTAAGGCCTGATGAGGTCAACAAAACAATTTGACAAAAAGTCGCTGATAACTATCTTCTGTAGAAATTGTACCATGAAATTTTCCGCACGACACTTCTCCTGTATCATTTAAAATGCAAAAATATTTACTCCCATCGACTGTGCGTGTAAGGCACTGCTTTACTGCTTTCCGTCTACTTCACGCCTAGCCGATTGAGAACGTATCTTGACACTCGAGCGCAAAGTTTTTCTGCTTCACTGGTGATAATTTTGACCCTCACCGTGGCTCGGTTCGATAACAATCACTCTTGAAGCAAAGCCAAACTTCACACCCTCATATTGAAATATACCATTTTTTAAAGAAGACGAGTCAAGGTAACCAAATCGTATTCATATTTTAAACTTATTATGCTCTAAGAAAGCCTGAAAAACCATCCTTTTTTGGAAATTTTCACTTCTTGCCCTTTTGCATAAACCACGATGAAAACAGTACGTTCAGAAAACGCTAATAATGAAATGGTATTGTGATGCCATCATCAACTAAATAAATTTGAGGTTCTTCTTCAATAGATGTCAGATTTTTTTCACTAGTCTACATACTGCACTCTCTCTTATAAGTCACTAACACTTGTATTCCTTCTTTCTCAAGTCTGCAAAAACATGACACGATTTGTTGCCTCTTAAAAAATTTGAACACAAAACTATTCATAACCCATTATTTTTCCCTTTCCTCGGGAGGTGATATACAAAACTGAAGAGAGCATGTGAAAGTAAAGGGCTAAAAATTACACATATGGAAGCAGCGTGTGCTCTGAATGTGCTGTTTGCAGCATATTTGAGACTCTCAGTTTGGTGGCTCGCGCGCTAATGTGTGAATCACTCGCGACAATTACGGCAATTACAATCTCTCGGTCGTAGCAGTCTGTGCGAAGATTCTGCAGTTAAATTTGCCAAGAGTACGGCGACGTTCCCACGACTTGGCGTTCATTCACGCATATAGTCTCGCAAATCTTGGCGAGACAACGACGTGATACGATGACTGCCTTACACACTACATACATGTTTATTCGTTCATTTATGCCCAGTCATCTCTTTATTGATTTTCTCATTCATGATTCTTTTCGAAGCACATATATATGCAGAGCCTCTCACTTTATTTCATTCTTTGAGCTTCTTTCGGATTTTTTCTTTCTACAATGTCTCTCACTCTGTTATTCCTTGAGAGTTGACGGATGGCTTATTTGTGGAGGGGCTTCAATCAGTTTTGATTGACTTTATTCATGAATTAGACTCTGATGTAAACAGATCCTCAATTTCAAAGTTCGGCTATCTATACCAAGTTCTCATTGATATGGTTGTGTCAGCTTCTGCTCTGCTGAATTAGGACGTTAAGAGTAAAATCAATGACCCATTCAGACACTATTTTGATGAAAAGAGTGGGATATCCAATTACTCTATTCGATTAAAGATGTTCTACTGAAGATTCTGCAATATCCAGCAAAATTCCAGATCGAGAAAATATTTTTTCTTCAGTTTTATCTTTTGTTCAGATATTTAATCTCACCTTCAACCCTTAAATGACTCTCTGGGGCCAATTTGACCCCAAGTCGAAAATTCGATACCTCTCAGATCGCATCGAATACATCCCTTCCAAAAAATGTTTGTTAGTAATTAGGGGTCCTTGAATGAGGCGCTACATTGGTAGAGCCTAAACGGCTGACCCAAAAATTGAAAAAATTTTAGAGTAACCATTTATTGAAAATCTGGATAAGTTCGATTTTTTACTGTGAAATGAAAAACTTCTTGCCCTTTTGACACAAATTGCTGAAATTTGGTAGGATTTTTGTATCTAATACTATACTGCAAGATGCTCCACATCAGCAACAGCCAACCTTCCCAAAGAATTATTCATTTTAAAACGTCACGAAGGAAAAAGAGTGGAAATTTTGCATCCGAGAAAAAGAGGGGTTGTATTGAAACCATACTCGTATATTGAACAGTAACGGAATGAAAAATGGTCGAACCAATGATAAACATAGCCCCCATCACTAAGGGTATATTCGCAACAGATTGGAACATAGACAGTGAACAATTAGCTCGGGATAATATTCGATGTGCATAGATGGCACACTAGGGTCAGGCTGACCCCAGTCGGAATTACGTATGATGGACACGAGATTAGAGGTGTGGCGGACGTCTCACCTGCATCAAGCGATAGTTGGAGACTCAAACTTGAGTTGAATGATAGGTGGCAGTCGGAACAGGCAAGGATCAACGCTAAACCAGATGTTCGGTACAAAAATGACACACTGGCGTCAGATTAACCCCAGCCAAAATCACGGCTGATTTGTGTGGCTTCCAGCGCGAGATAAGAAGTGGCGCGGTGGCTCTATTCTCAGCATCCGGCGATATTTGGAGACACACGCTGGAGGCAAATGGCTCGCGGCAGACGAATTTTGATAATTCCGACTTCGCAAAAGATGTTTGAGAACCGTCTCGGGTCATTTTGACCTGGCGTGTCATTTAAGGGTTGAAACTGCTGTAAGGCTCTCGGACCAAATGAAGAATCACTCATAAAAAAATTCTGGGAGGGTACTTCCTTCAGAGATTAACACGTTTACTGGGATGGGTCCGCTAGTTTGCACCTAGCGACGTAGACATATCCAATGGATTATGTATCAATTTTGACTCATTATATACAATGTCAAGAACATATGTGCACGCCAGTTTCAGTATCGGACTTCATTTGTATAAGTTCCTCGATAAGAAGTCAGTTTCCGCAAAAATTCCCATCAATAATAAAATGAAAATAGCCGGTAAATTGTGTATTCATCAAGTCCTTTCGAATTTTCCCCAACGTATCTTGACTCATTCGAAAACTTATGTCAGAAGCTACAAAATGAAGCCACATACGCATGATTTGAGCGCCACGGCGAGCCGATTAATCAGAAATTTAGACGCGAAATAACCATGAGGCAAACCGAGTAAATGGTTGACATTGAATTGCACTCCCTCTCTCCTCAATTTGTTTCATTTCTCCGTGTACGAGGAACTTTTTGTATTCAGAAAAGTTGGAGAGTATCTCGAATAAGGAGCTGTGTCTCGTGGATTCACGAGGATAGAGAATCATACTCGCGTGGATCACAATCGTAATCCGCGGTTCTTACGAGGCAAAAGCTTCCAATTCAGGCCATGCTCGTGAATTACCCGAATGGTACCGGGAACTCAACGAATGCTCCCAAAAAGCAAAAAATTACATCTTGGGATCACTAATTTTGGTAGTTCCATCGTTCACACCATCCACTATTGCACGATAGACATTTTTTTCGGGTCCCACGTCAATTCGTGAGGATCTTGTAAATAGATGTCAAACTGATGACATTCCAAAAGGTTTGACTTTTATAGGTGCAAAATCACGCGTTTGCACTCTGTCGCACTCTGAAACGGAATGCCGGTTTTCACCGTCGTAGTGAACATGTTGAGTATAAATGCCACTTCAATACCACGAAAATTAGTCATAATAAGACAATTTCACAACTCTTGGCGAATTTATGACCACAGACCAAAAACTGGCCAAATTATGGTCAAAAATATTTCAGAGTGAATTATAATTTGACTAAAAACGGAAGAAGAGAATTGAATCTATATTTATTTTGACACATAATACAATAACGAGAATTATCTTGGTCGGTAAAAATCAACAATCAAGTACCATGCAATCTTGAGATAGAGCAAAATGTGGAACCAAAACATCAGTTTTATCGCTGCTAAGTACATACCTGAGACCTATAACTTCCAGTGGTAACTCAGAAATATGCCTCAACCAGCCATGAAAAGCAATAGACACCTAGTGGAAAAACATGACCGAAGATTCATTACTTCTCGCAATGATGAATGAAAATATCGTAGTCTGATTTGAGTATCTCATCCAGGTTGTTCAACGAATCGATGCACCTATCCTGAACATGATTATGGATAATGTTCGACTTAAACTAGATCTAAATTCTCAACACATGCAGACGTAAACATTCAATTCAAAACTCCTCAAATATCATAAAGTAATCATCAGATTCAATTTTCAAACAAGTATCATTATCAGATATCACTGTAGGCGTCAAGCTCACACTCGTATATTTGCCAACTTCATCCCGACAATCGGAGGGGCTCTGTTGAATGGCACCAAAAAAGCCCCTACTGTAATATCGGGATTACAATTCACAAGAAATAGTGACTACAAAGCATACAAAGAACAATCGTACGGGCATCGCGTGGTCACCCGCTGGGAATTGACATTTGACACCTTGGCGTATGGCACACGCAGTCTAAGTCGTATAGACTGAATTGCCTGATTATGATCTTGCTAATCCGAAGAGCAAGCTGAAAGTCTGTCTGGATCATCTTCTCCGAGTCGTGATTGCCTCGCAAGCAACATTTGTGAAGGGGGTGATTGGCCATCACATACATATAGGTAAGTGCTTAGTGGGTTGAATCGGCCAAAGTTGGCGTCGATTGTGGTCTTATTTACAGAATTTGCCATTGATATGGTACTGTTGCTTATTGCGTCGATTCTTACATGTTAGGAAACCTATTTAGAGGAAAATCGGGAAAATGTTTAGATTGCCTTTTCAGCGCAGCTGATGGTGGTTATTTATAAAGTTTCAAAATTAAAATACTATACTCCGATTGAGATACCATTGCCTCAGATCGACGTGTACATATTATTCTGTGAGAAAACTTCTAAAAACGGATTTCACATTTTCCTTGGGACTTTCGGTGAACATGCACTCTAAATCTGAATATTTGGTCTACTCCCAAATTCAGTTTGGGAGTTCCGATCTAGGGGATTAATTTATATTAATTGCAGTGTTTATTGGAAGAACTTCGAAAAAATTGTCACACCGAAAATGAACTCTATCATTTGTGATTATTATTCATTGATATAAAGTTATGAATACCGTACGCAAAATAGAGTCAGAGCATCAGTATAAAATTGATCGAGCTTTTGAGCCAATTTGAATGATCGAATCTTGCAAAATCTTTAGAATGCAAATCGATGACTGTACTGCATTTTGATTTTGCATTCATCTTTTGTAATTCCAGAGCTCCGAAAATCAGATTTTAATACAATTTGTTACAGAAGGTGTGTACATGATGTAACCGGGGGGTAGCAAAAAAATTGTAAACTTTATTGGTCCATTCCAAATTTTTTGTAAACCCTCGTGGTTTTTGTAAGGCTCACGCAAAGTATGGCATTTTAGTGTAACGCTAGTCGTGTAATGATTAATCATCTTCTGCTGTTTAGTTTCGCGTACGCGAGGCTGGACCTCGCGCGCGCGAGAATCTCTATTCGGCAGCGTTCGGCAGCGTGCTGATTCGCGTACGCGAATACAGGGATCCCTCGCGTACGCGGATACAGGGATCCCTCGCGTACGCGAGTCATCATTACGTTTGCGTACGCGAGTCTCGGATAGCTCGCGTACGCGAGGGATCCCTGTATTCGCGTACGCGAATCAGCACGCTGCCCAACGCTGCCGAATAGAGATTCTCGCGCGCACGAGGTCCAGCCTCGCGTACGCGAAACTAAACAGCAGAAGATGATTAATCATTACACGACTAGCGTTACACTAAAATGCCATACTTTGCGTGAGCCTTACAAAAACCACGAGGGTTTACAAAAAATTTGGAATGGACCAATAAAGTTTACAATTTTTTTGCTACCCCCCGGTTACATTATGTACACACCTTCTGTAACATATTGTATATCAATCCAATAACTTCTAGGATTCGGAACTGATACTTTTTGATGCTAGGGATATGAAGATCTATATACTGTGGTGACGGAAGTGCATAAAAAACCATGTTATCTTTCAAACTCCGTGAGCTATTCTTCTGTGGTAGAAAGGGGTGAAATTTTCATACTGAGGACGTCAGCTCATTTTGAGCACTAACGAGGAACACCCAGGGGTTGTGGAACACGAATTTGGTTGAAACTCTGGGGATAGTCTCCTTTTACCATCAAAAGATGAAACCCAGAACCGCATTTGCAAATGCCCAACCGTTTCCGAGCTATGGATCATAACATTAGCATTATGAGTATGTCTATATATATCTTTTTTGAACATGGGCCCATATGGGCAATGCTAGTGTCATGGGCTATAGCTCGAAAACGGTTGGGCATTTGCAAGTGCGGCTCTGGGTTTCATCTTTTGGTGGTGAAAAGAGATTATTTCCTGAGTTTCAGCCAAATCCGTGGCCCACAACACCTGGGTGCTCCTTGTTAGTGGGACAGACATGTCCTCCATTGTCTGAAATGGGCTCGCAAGCGAAATGCGGACATACTTTTTATCGATCGAGCGTAAAGCACTTTGACTGGTATTCCTAGTCGGATTATCCTATAGTTTAGCATATGCGGATTGACGACTATGAATTTGGTACTATCTCTATGCTATGAATACCACCCACAATTTTCGAATTCTTTACGTCCAGTCAATCAAAAAAGTTATGACCACACTCCGGGGGCGGGGGGGGGGGGGGTTTGCTTTTCTCGTGATACCTAATCGCGATCCTTGTCGGCTCAAACCGAGAACGATTACTTGAAAAGTAAAACGAAACTTCCCACTGTCGAATCGAAATAGTACATTTCGATACAAGGGTGTGAAAAGTTTCATTCGCGTCCGAGTGATGGGTTTCCAGCTCGAGCCGCACGCGAGGGTTGGAATCATCACGAGGATGCGAATAATAGGTTTTACGCCCATGTATCTAACTGTAATCTTCGATAAACTATGAGTAAAAGTCAACAAAGTGTGCGCAAAGTGCACTTTTACGCACAGTGTATCGAAAATATAATATTTGATTACAAGAACCCTAAAATTGCATAACGGGGTAATTTTAGATCAGAGCAATGAAAATGATTCGGTACACGGTTGTTAACCCTACTTTTACACCCTCATATCAAAATGTACTTCCTCCGACCCATTCCACACACGATATCTCTCGGTTTGTACATCATCAAAGTGTCGTGGCTTGTTCCAGGCCAGAAACCCAGAGTACGCACTCACGTCAGTCTCACTCTGTAAACTCAAAATAGTAAAATTATGCAAGTGAGGTGAACTTTTTTCTACTAAGGAAATACAATCTCTGATCACACCATTCGACGAAGATTGATTTATTAATCTCTAATTGATTTCACCTGATTATTATTTCACCTTGTTTTGCAAACGCAAAGTCTTTCCCAATTTTTCGATTTCAACCAATCAGTGATTACGTAGATTCTTACTTTGTGCACAGTTTTCTACACGTAGAAGAGAGTACATATTTCACATGACAAAAATATTACCTTTACGAACATAGCATGAATCTGATGAAACTTACAAGCTACACAATCGTATTCGACTGCAAAGTGCATCGATATCGAACTGACATTATTATTCGGATTGTGGCAGCAAGTAAAATAGAAAAGCTGGCAAGCAAACGTGTAAGTATATGAGAAAGATAGAGAATGAAAAGGATAGAATACGGGGGGTAAAGTGACACCGTCATACTGTAGTCTTAGCAAAACAGCGAGGGGTTAGGAACCTTTTGTAAATATTGTTACTGTCCTGACCCGCTGGCGATTTTATTGGCCATATGCCGTGTAAGGTAGAGCTGCTAGCCTTTTTGTGGGCTTCGTGTATGTTGAATGAATCAAAATCGTATCATTGGGCGCATGCGGTATCTTTTAGCACTCCGCGAATTTGGGATTTTTCCGTGAGTCACCTATATTATACAATAAATAATTTTTTTTTTTTTTTTTTTTCAAAAAGAAAAGTAAAGAAAGGAAGATACTTTTATCAAGGTAAACTTTCTCCACACTTCAGATAATGAATTTATTCGACTTTCGATCGTTATCATTATTTTTACTTCCCTGATTTTAAAAATAGCCCATCTTACTCGCATCCTCATTTGTCTCTGATTGTAATATAATATTCGCAATTTTCGATTGATGAATAAGTTATGAAGCATATGCCACATGTGATTAATTCATCTCATTATTCTCATCTTTCAATATTACTGAAGATCATCAACACATCTGACAAAATCATAATTAATTTGTGAAGGTGATATAAATATTCCACAATTAAATGAAGCAGAGCAGAACAGTATAATTTGTCTAAGGTCATGTTCCTCAAAGTTGTGATTTTAATCTCTCTGACTGCCATGATTTCGGTAAGTATGTAATCATTCATAGGACAGCTCACTCTTATATTACAATCGAGAGTGTACAGAATTGATAGAACACCCTGAGATAGTTGAGACCAAAATGATAGCCCCCCCCCCCCCGATTAAGCTTGGTACATGACTGAATATGTTTTGTGTTGAGAATTTTCGTGTGAGATTTAATCCGAACAGAATGAATTCTATATCTTTGCTGAGGATTTTCCATTTTATGATAATATTGTACATTATGTCCTTAGTTGAATTATTCACTCTCTATTTTCAGGCAGCTCCGCCTCAAAAGCTCATCAAAGGAAATAACAAAGGAAATGTAAGTTCATTACTTGCCATGGTAAAGTCAACAGATAATTAATTGACGGTTAAACTTGTAACTCTTGCCAAATTTGTATCAAATGTCTTATTAGGTCTGGAGGTGAACTCTGAAATGTTGCACAGATCAAGACATGATATTGCGTGTTTCCAACAATAGACAGGGAAAAATTTCCGTAGAATCAGAATTCAATTACAAATTTTAGGATCAATTAGAAATCTTCTTGATAACCAAAATACAGTAACTCTTCATGAAAAGATGTCTGTCTCTTTCAACAGCACCCTATTGCCACTATTTTTCACACAATCGGAATGATTTGTATAGCTAAGTACTCGTCACGATTTCATAGAAACTTCAAATATTATTTCACATGCTCAAAAGTGAAACCCTATCTGACTCTTCCATCCTGCAAAGAAATTTACAGTGAATGGAAGGTCAGAATTTGAATCCCCTTATCTCAATAAAAAAGAATGAGGGTACAGAGACGGAAATTATCTGTCATTCAACACGCGGATTCTGTAGTTTTATCGGTTAAGTCATCTGTGCCCAAAAAAATTTCATATATAGGAATATGGCATATAAAGATAATCGTCCAGGAACTAGTTTAATAATGACCGCTATCATCAATTCCACTGGTGAACAAAATTCTGGGGTCGGAATGGCACTTGTTGCTACGCTCCTCCGGCGTAAAGTAAGTCACGTACATAAAGCGACTTTTTCTCGATCGGTGCGTATAATACTATCCCCTCGTTTTACATATAAAACCAAACTCAACGCACCTTTGTGAACTCTAAAAGGATGTCTCTGGTCCAATTTATGAGCATTCCAAGATTTTTTACGAGATTGATTAAATTCCTCTGGTAGCAACTCGGAAAATCGGCTTGTCACTCATTTTGAACCTATCCTAGCTTTCTGAAACAACTGCCATCGAGTTCAGCAGGTCAAACTACGTAGAGAATGATAGTCCCGATACGTCCCTGGTATACTAAGGGTAACTTTCACCACGGCGATCAATTTACGAAATCAGCAAAAAACGCTGAGGACGTTGTTATCGGAACTATCAGTAGGGGCAAAACGGGCTGTGGGGTCACTTTCTACGTCGAAAAATACACAACAATATCAAATTTTGGTAAATAGGCCATTCCGACCCCAAAGTTTTGATTGCCAGTGTTCTCAGTCACCAAATACTTGATGAATCCTTCATATTTCGGTATAGGGTACTCTCGTAGAGGTCAAGGTAACTGTTCATAAAGGTCATGCAGTTAACACAGTGCCCGCTAACAATATGGTAAGACTCAATATTTTAAGTGTTACCATCCATCAGCCATCTTCGACGAATAAAGTTGAGATTTCTCTTTTGCTGATGTATAATCTCATATTCATCTCAAACTAGTGCATTCGCAAACGTCTCTGGTAACTTTTTGCTAAAAGTGATATGTCAGAATTTGGAAGAATCCGTACTTATAAAACGCAGTGCTTGACCCAATAATGAATGCGAATCTTGTGTTATTTCGTGTCGAGAGTCAAACTTTCGTGATAATCTTAGACTTGAACCTCAGTCATTTAAAATGGACAGTATCATTAAACGATCGAATGCATTTCCAGAAATGTTACAAAAATATTCGTCCCTCGTACCAAAAGTATGTTTTCGTTCGCGTTGAATTCTCATTCAAAGTGAGCTCTGCTTTTATTGAAGATTTAAATGAGGCAAGATTAATCTGGTTAAATTTTTCATTATATTCAAAATACTATGCTGCAATATCGTCGGATCAGTTTCGGACAACCATAAGCGATATCCGGAAGTAGCATGGCAGAAGCACATTTCTGATGATGACGTTTGAGAACTAATAGAGACTGTTTGCACTGCTCGACATTCGTTCAGAAAATCACTATCACCAGATCATAATCTCTAAACATTCAGAGAAGGAATTTTAGCGATAGCTTCCGAAAATAATCATCTGGGGATACATCCATTAGATTAAGATACTTATGAGAGAAAAGTTAGAATCTTTCTACTAGAGTTGTTACCAAATGTCAACAATAATTCTGATTTTTTATTATTTCCTCAGAGAAAAATTTGTAGTGCCTCCCACAATCTTTTAGCACCTACCAAATCAAATGCATTATGTTTGACAATGCTTGAAGCCTTCCCGAGAAAATTTTCAAGAGGATACGAATCAAAATTCTAAAAAAATTGCGTTTTTCACTTCTCAATAACTTATGGCTTTTTTTGAGGTTCCATAAACTTTTTCGAGCATCGTGGCATTTTACTTCAAAACATAATACTGTGTTTGATATTATCCATTGCAATTCATCTAGTATGGCCTATTGAGAACTAGGTTATAATGTTTTTACCCAATTCAGATTACAGGTGACCCTTATACTTGCGGAATCCGCTTATGCGCGAAAAGGAAAACGATCCCCTATCTCAATATTCACATAAGAGTAATGATTCGGCATTCGCGGTAAATTTTCTTGAAACGCATCCCCGTGAATGCGGGGGTCTCCTGTTCCAATTTTCGATCTGAGTTAAGCAAAAAATACGTGTCACCTCATTCCACCTCTAGAATCATCTATTCCATGGTGTAAGGAATCTATTTTTTGACCCTACTTTATTGAATGGTCTCAAATGGAGTGAGTCTTTTCTCGTACAGTCGTTGTCGAAGAATATATCCAACTTTTGTTTCTCGCAAGAAAGTCACTTTCAAAATCCGTGAAGATATTTGTAGCTTATAGATTTCCACTAATCGTTCATTGTTATTGGGTTTCATTTTGTACCGTTTGAACACACATGACGTTCCTCGATGATATTCTGATCCTACAAAATTTTTTCCTTCAGAATCCTTACGGCGAGATAGCCAATTTTGAATATCAGGTGAGTTTGATCAAAAACTAAACACAAGTACCCCGATGACGAATGATCAGCTCGGCTAAGATTAAGTTTCTGATCTTGGTACTATTATTTCGTGGTTTTAGGAGATTTCACAGCAACAAGTGGTGTTATACGAGGAAGTAATTCCAGATGAATACTACACTCTTCTCTAATGTGAGTTCGTAAAATCTAGATATTCCTTAGGAGATTCCTAAAAAAAACAATTGCATGTGTAAAAATGTTGACCAGTGTGGCATTTTTTCAGGAATTCTTCATCAGTTTCATTTTTGTATTTGTTTGATTGTTGCCAAGCTTATTATCACCCGTCAGTGTATCAAAAGAATCAATCGATCCAATAACAATGAATAGAATTAAGGCGATGCGGTCACCGTGCAACCCGGAAATTATATCTCATTTGGATGTAAATCAAAAAATTTCCACGAAATGAAGTCGGAGACGATTTGTCCATTACGTATCATTACCTGAGTTGTGGTGGACAACTCGTTATTTGTCACCAATCACAAGACTATCACTAATAAACGAGAATAACTTGCCCGCGGGTACTTTCTAACCTACAAATTGGCACATTTTCGTTCACAAAACTCTCAAAATCTAGTCCGATTTGGGCCAAACGAAGAGTTATCCAGGCCAAGTTAGATGATAATAAAGCCTGGATAACTCGTCGTTTAGCCCATAATGGAAAAGATTTTGAGAGTTCTGTGAACAAAGTTCAGCGTGCACGGTGACCGCATCGCCTTAATTGTCAAAGACCTTTTCTAAAAGTTCTCATCCAAAAGATGAATTACAACAGACCATTTAAGGCCAGGCCGTAGTCCGCCGCCATATTGAATGTAGCCCTGAATCCGTTCGAAGGATAAGTCAAATTTTACTCGACCAAATGACTTGAAATTTTACATAAATCTATAGAATGCATGTCTCAATCGCGCTATGAAGCCAAATATGTCAATTTCACTCAAAAAAGTATTCAAACGAGATGTACCCAAACGTCGTCTGCTAGAGAGCGGCAACCTACGACATCTCTAGTAAACCTCATCTGGACACTTTTTTCAGTGAAATTGACATATTTGGCTTCGTAGCGCGATTTAGACATGCATTCTATACATGCATGTAAAATCCCAAGTCATTTGGTCAAGTGAAATTCGACTTATCCTCCGAACGGATTTACGTCTATAACTAAGATCTTTCTTTGATTATGATTTCATCACCATCAGCAGAATCGAGCTTGTCACTTTGATCATGTAAAACTCATGATTACTGTAAAATAGAATCTGGTCAAGCTATTTTCATGCTACTCACTGTAAATCTGCCGAAAACCTCGAAGATTTCTTATTTGTTTACTATGTCGATTCTTCGGAACTTTTGGAAATTATTTCATTCAACTTTCGGTGGACAAAACTCGTCACTACATTGAATATGATCGATGACTACATCCTCCTCAGAGCTTTGAGTGAAAGAGCAAAAGACTGAAGTCATTTTGCATTTTCAGAAGTTTGATTGATATCAATTCCTCTCTTTCGAATCAATCATATCACGGGTCATGATTCTTCAATAGACGCAATTAGATTTGAAAAATTTTCTTTGAATCGTGTGGCAGCACAAAAAGTAGGCGGAAGATTTGAGTGTTTCGAATGGTTTCAGTAGTTCTCAAGAAATAAGGTTAAAAAATTCAAGAATAGCAACTTTTATAAATGTCAGCCTGTTCACCACGAAGAATCAGTCTGAGAAAATGATACATGGGTAATATTATATTGGCTCTCGGTAATGTAATGAACTCCTGATTTCAGAATCCAAACATTTATACAAACGCCTTCAGCAGGCTATACCACTAAGGACCTTGTACCCTGGAAATTCGACAAGAATAATGAAATATTCTCGGAGGTTGTTCCTGGTCGATATCACTTTGTGCTTGAATTTGGATTCCGATCACAATCAACTGAGGCATATTACTGATATTTTGTTGACATTACCAATATCTCGAGTACCCCTCCAAAAATGAGCAAGTTGTCAAACTTTCCGTCATTTCTATCAATAAAATATGTAATTTCTACCCATCAATTATGATTCTTCAACCTTTTCAACCAACAACCAACACACCATCTCCATATAATCTTCAAAACCACTAATCTTGGCCAAGTAAAATTCAAAAGCATCGTACCAGCCCCCAAAAAACCTCAGTATCCACCCACTTTATATCACGCCTGATCGATTTCAACCCCTTATCCCCTCGATGGAATCTCTGTTAAGCGCGTTCTGATCTGAGATCAAAAACCACCGACGATTTTGAACAAAAGGGGGAAAAATTGAGGCCTCACTAGTCTACAGTAAGCGCAACCCCATCACTAAACGATTCATCCCTTTTCGTTGCACATGTTACATCAACTATACCTCCTTCATTGAATCAATGTACGGGATAAGGAACCCCCTATAGTTCATCGTCCATTTGGTTAGGACGAATCAAAAAACCATCAGCGTGGGCGTGCTCGAAATTAGCATCGCTTTCAAGTTGGACATGCTAATCTCAGCGAATTTGGTATGGACCTGAGGCAGCGATTTCCAATGATAAACGCCCCGCGAGCGATGACGCAAGTTTATGCGGAGAACGGGGGGCGTCTTGCGACTCTTTTCCATTACCCAGACTCATGAGTATATACATACTCTATGTTATGTACTATATGCATGCACGAAAATCGGCACGCACGTGGCATGGATTACGCGGCTAATTTCGAACGTCCGGTTGAGAAAAGGATGAGTGAGAGGTCTGATGAGAGCAAAACTCGTGTTATAGACTTGTGTACACGTGGCGACGATCAGTGCGAGCTCACTTAGCCAATTTGATGTAATTCACTCTGAGATGAGATCATGACAGGTTGGCTGTGAAGGGAGGAGTTGGAGAGATCTAGATGATGCGTGATTTGATTCACTGAAACTTGAGAAATTTTTTATGTAATGAGTCAGTCACTGCGGGATTTCTCTCAATACCTTAATACGTTGATTCATTGCTCAGTGCTGCTGATGATTGTGCGTAGATTCTATAATTCTTAATTGCGATTAAAAATTATGATTTGAATTTTTGACTTGACAAAATGAAATTGTAACCCAAGCACTGATTAGTTGAGAATGAGAAGAAATCGAGATTATTGTAAAACGAGCATTGGTCTCAATTGTTTGAAGCATAAACTAATACAGACTCGTCGCACACAGGACCGGAACCCCAATATTCATTGATGGTGCAATGCGTGGAAATTTGATTACATAATTGAGAAATTGCATCCGAGACATTTTCAGCTAGAAATTTCCAAGTAATGATATTTATGTGATTATTCTGGGAAGTTTAGACTGATGAGCAAGATTTTTTTGGGTCTTGTCAGACATCAGCATGATTCATGATTCTTCATATGGATCAAGAATACGTATGATATGGATAAAAGAGTCCTAGCATTATGTTAGAACTCATAGAAGATATGTCAGATTATACGAAATATTCCTCTCAATGATGAGGGTCGGGTCAAGGATCAAGTGACCCCTTCAAGAATGATAGACTCGGAACCGTTCCGGTTTACTTGATCAAACGAACGGATTTTTTTCTCCAATAACATAATCATTAGTCCTCTAATAATGTCAACAGCAGGAACAACTTGGTACAACCAAAATCCATACATCTATAAAAACGTCATCTGTAAGCTCGGGCAAATAATGATGTACGGAAAAAAAGCTGGACCATTTCCCGTTTCGATACAACACCCCGGTCGAATCCCATGAAGCAGCAAATCGACGATCAATTGTGCAAGATCGCCCTTCCGTAAAAGAACGATCGACACTTTTCTGTACTTCCTCATCGAGGACTAACTCCCCCCTTTCGTAAAACCATGTTTTCCCCAACCAAAACTATCACCCTTTTTCACCCTTTTCTCGATACACCTATCAACAATTTCTATGTTCTCCGTTAATCGACCCTTTCCTAAACTCACATTGCGGCGGAAAAATATCCCTTTGCTTCTCTAGCTACTTTACGCGAATCAGTCAGATAGGGGAACGAAGGCATACATATACTGAACTCTGAAGTCACCCATGTCCGACAATATAATTTATTAGTCGTAAGAGAAAATAGGACCGTTCAGCGTATAATACACGACAATAGGCCATCCCGAAAATTATCGGGGCTGCAAGGATCGTAATGATGGAGACGTAAGCGTCCTGAAACAAGTGCAAAATCGGTTTCGTTTATGTATAGATGCAGACCATGTGTATATTTGAGGGGATTGGGGCGCAATGAACGCGTGCTCCGAAGAAAATCAATTGGTCATGCTGCCTTATATGATATATAGGTGCAACTATGCTCGATATAGGCGATACCTAGTAATGTACACACATGTGCAGCTCCGGAAAGATATGGTCTAGAAACATGTGCCCGATGAAGGATTGTATAGAATATGCTCGAGGATACGATTTGCTCGCGTTTGAAAACTGATTTAGCTAGTCTCGATGTGGTTTGCGAGAATAACACCCGCAACGCGCACGTGCGATGCTTACTTGCGGAATGTTTTGTATTATTTTGAAGTAGATTACGATGCAGAGCTTTGGCCATTAGGATGCGAAGATTGGAAGATTATCCAAATTATGAAGAAAAATTAGTGTAAGAATTACTGATGTCGAAAAATGAGTGAGATATATCGTAAGGTCATAACATTTGGTGGTTGCAATTGTTGCTGTGGTTTTTTCTTGAACGAAAGTCTCATGGATCCATTCATAAGAATGGTGTAACCCCTCAACGCCTGAAAATTATCTGGAATATGTTTGGATCTCGAGTATAGTCTTACTTTTCAGAAAGTATCAAAGAGTGCAAGAATAATTTAAGGCACCAAGATGACTCAGACTACACAACCTCACATGAGAAAGTTAACCTTCTCATGTTAGAGTGCATATAGTAGGACCAGCACGTAAAGGAGTTCCTTGACGATGAGCTTGGACGGTGTGGAAACGGTGTAGGAGAAAGCTGTTCATCAATAGAAGTAACCTTCAGAATCCTCTTTTCTTCCTCGGTGGAATGCAGTTAAAAGCTAATGAGAATTTTTCTGCTCCCCCATCAGTTGGATTTTTGTAAACGGAGGGGTGCATCGATCACAGAGGATTACTGATATTGCCAACAGGTCGATCGTCTTGTTTGACAAAATCTCTGACAGAACGGAGTTAAGCCCAAGCTCCGGTTAAAGCTCCCATCAGATGCATTGCACTTATATCAGAATTTTCTGTCAAGTGTCCCGCCGGGGGCTTTGCCCCCTGGACCCCCACCAGGGGTTGCACCCCTGGACCCCGCTCCGCCCCCCCTTCACACCCTCGACTAATTATACTCGACTCCTATGAACGCAGTACCTGATTTAATGCGCTTCCGGGATACGCAGTACTTTCCTGGTCCAAACATTTCATCAATCGAGGGATTCGTGTGCTCATTCTAACGCTGCTAGCACACCGATAATCACGACATGAGTTTCAGCGCATGTAGAACTAGAATGATCTTTAGATAAGCCCAGCTCCCATCAACTAAAGTTTGGACAAACTGATATCCGTGAAATGTTCTAACTACACTCAACCCTAACCCGCCCTTCGGATACGCTCATGCAATATCTGACCCTGAGAGTTTGTCTCTCCCGCGGGAATTTTTCGCGTACTCGTAATATTCCCCCCTTCGCGTACGCGAGACCCAACTCTAACGGATTCCTCTCGATCATGCTGATTTCCCTTCGTGCAAAGAATTTTGACAGGTACGCTTACGCGAGATCTAACCCTGAAAGTATGTCTCAACCGCGAAAATATCTCGCATACGCGAATCTGGATTTCCGCGTACTATAGACCCAAGTCTGAAAGTCCATCCTTCCCGTTTGTTAGATCTGACAAAGCGTATTCGTCTCAATCTCGGGGATTCCTTGTGTACGCCCAAATTTCCGACTTCCCGTAAGCGACGCCCAAATTTGATGACTTCCTCGACGGCGGAAATTTTTCTTCCCGCGAAAAATTTACGTTTTTGCGTGCGCGAGATTTAATTCTGACAGTCTATCTCGACCACAGGAGAATCCCGTATCAGCGATCTGGATTCACGCTTACGTGAGACCCAAGTCTGGGAGATCATCCTCCGCGTTTGCGAGACCCCAGTCAGGGAGTTCGTCTCAATCGCAGACATTTCCCGCTCACTCGACATCTTTCCATTTCGTTTATGGAAGACCTATCTCTTGAGAGGTTGACTCAACCGCGGGAACTTCTGGCGTACTCGAAACTCTGTCAACCATGAGCTGCTTCTTCTATTTTCAGTATCCTCGAAAAACCTTGAGGCTCCAATCCTTCATATCCGGCCACGCAACACGATTTGAGGGCTCAGCGATGTCAGAATCGTGTTCAGCGACCTCGAAGTACCTTGAAAACACCATCTTTTGAATCTCCAAATTCGACTTCAATCAACTCCTAATACAATGATCATTCATATATTTTTATCGCTCATGTTGTCATTGTTCCTATATAATGCATCATGTTCCCCGTCGATCGAATCAATGAGCCACAGGTATTCTTTCAGAAATCGCACGTTTGGTGATAGTATGTCACTTCTCTCAAAAGCCTATAATTTACGAAGTATATGGACAATAAAATCATCGGATATCACTTATTAGACACACATCATAGAAACATAATGATAATTGAGATTTACACATCACTATCCTACTATTCCACATTTTATCACACCTGTGACAAGTCAATCATACAACTGTGAGTAAAGCTTTGCCATGAATTATTATATAATGATGTGTAAGTCTCAAATATCATTATGTTTATGAGATGTGTCCAATAAGTGATATCCAATGATTCTTTTGTCAATACTTGATAAAATCATAAGCTCTTGAAAAGGGTGAAATACGATCACCGAAACGTTGTGCTACTTCTGCGAGAATATCTTTGGCTCATCAAATCGATTGATGCGAAACCTCACACATTCTATACGACTCAAGGTTGTCACTCAAGTTCAGGAATCTGGGAGCAATGAGTGAGTCGATGGTTGACATGAATTCGAGATACATCATTCGAATGATGAGAGAATCGCATGTCAACAAATAAAATAAAATCCGTGACAAATCATCCACTCAGGGGAGTAGATGATACCACTTTCCTATATAATGTACCGCTCCAAAAGAGACTCACACCCTCGTTGCTTATTGCATGTCTATGCATGGGTATATAACATTACTATGCTTGAGGAAACACGCACATAGGGTACGTATAGATGCTTCAAAAGTATAACAAAGCTGCTGCAGATCAGCCACCGAAGTGTAACAATATGGAACAATGGTGCAGGACACAGTCACCGTGAAGATTTATGACATGTTGATCCACGTTGAGTAATACTCAGAATCTGCGAGCTTACATTGTAACTCAGCAGCTTTCGTATCTCAATCCGGCTATACAGTGTAAGAGACCTTCAACGTTTCTCATCCGATGGCTTCTTCATAAGGATCATTCTGAAAGTGCAAAAGATTGTGTGGTTTATTCATGGGTCGCTCAACTATTTGCCGAGTTAACTTTTTCCCGAAAAGAACAGTCTCGCATATGTTTTCCGTGTTCCTCAGTTGAGTTGACAATATCCGATTTGTAATCGGACTTGCATCCTTTCTAAGTCCTTACCTCCAACTGATCTTTTTTTTTTTAACCCCTTGGCACACAATTTTGATTATTTCGTCTCGTTGATGTAGGTCTCTTCACTCGTCCTAGAAATTTTTGACGCCACTCTTGACACGTTGCATTTCGAGATTAAAGTGCAACAGCGAGATTTGAAGTTGAAGAAATCCTTTTGGAGACAGACTTATATAAATTTTTGATAATTAGTTGCTTATGTGACAGAAATGAGCGTTTGAAGACTGTAAAAATTCATGGAAACAGTGGATATTGTGGGACAACTTTTCAATTTTGTTACAAAGTGACAAATATACTTAAGGCGATGCGGTAACCATGCAAACTGAAAATTATTCCCATTTTTCTCCGATTCTGATGCGATTTGGACTGAGTGACGGATTGAGGAGTACAAGTTGGACGATAGCAAGTGTTCGATAGTTCCGTTCCCGGTCATTTTTCCTAATCCAATTTTCCTAATACCATTTTCCGAAAACAAATTTTCCTAATGCTATTTTTCCTAATCCAATTTTCCTAAGACAATTTTCCTCATCCAATTTTCCTAATCCGATTTTCCTAATACTATTTTCCTAATTCATTTTTTCCTAATTTTCCAAAAAATTGGTATTCGGTCATCTTTGAAGCAGAGGAAATCGATAACATCCTACGAGGTTCAGTAACCAAGGGCACGCGAGGCTCACTACAGAATGTAAACTTTGGAGTGTATTGTTTGGCTAACCTCTTTGGAAGTCCAAGTCTAAATTCTAAATTTATTTTCACTCACAAAATACAAAAAAATTGTAAAATAGTTCAAAAATCCTCGTTCTGTAACTCCCTCGAAGTGTCTACCTTCTAAATCAAACATCCACAAATAGAATGACTGGTGTCCTTGAAATTGTCGGAAAAAAACTACTGCTGGATGGACATGTTTACTACAGAACGAGGCTCCCTGTAAAAGGACGAACTTCCTGGCAATGCGTTCGAACAAAGAGTGGAGAGTGCACTTCACGCCTTGTCACAACATGCGATAATGGTTGAATCGTGATTGCAAAACCACCAGGTGAGCACGAGCATCCGCCAAATCAAAAACAAGCCCACTGAAGCTGTAAAATACGATTTGAAACGGCAAGCTCAGGAGCACCCAGAGCAACCACCCGCTCAAATACTGCGCCGAGAGCTGCCTCGTGTTGATTCGGCGATACTGAGCCATCTTCCAGATCGAGAAAATCTAAAAAATCGATGCGACGGCAACGCCGCCAAAATTTACCAGCAAATCCTAAAACATTAGCAGATCTCGACGCTCTTCCTGAAGTATATCAAAAGACTCTGAAAGGCGAAGTTTTTCTCATTTACGACTCAGAAGATGATCCAGCGTATGAAGGTGGCCGGATTCTAGTATTCGCAACAAGAAAAAATTTAGAATTACTTGCCAGAAGCTCAGTTTGGTTTTTGGATGGAACATTCAAGGTACTGATATTGTCAAATCAAAATACCTTTTCAATCACGCCTTCGTAAATTGTTTCATTTATTCGAAATCAAAACGCTGCAGGTGTGTCCAGATATCTTTACGCAGCTTTTCACCGTCTTGAGCGTTGTTAAGAAGCCGAGATCGGACCCCACTGCCGATATAGAAGTTATTGCTATCCCGCTAGTGTATGCCTTATTAACGTCGAAGGAGGCTCTGCGGTATGAGACTGTATTGCAAACTATCTCCAATGCTGCTCAGCGTCTCAGAGTTCAAAACTGCCGACCTCAAAAGATCATGACAGATTTTGAGCTAGCTATTATCAATGCTAGCGAAGTGGTTTTTCCTGGAGTTTCCGTCTCGAGCTGTTTTTTTCATCTGGGTCAGTCAATTTACCGGAAAATTCAGAGCGAGGGCCTTCAAGCAGCGTATAACGATGAAAATGATCGTAGCTTGAAACTTCATACCCATATGATGCTTGCCTTAGCTTTTGTTCCCGTTGATGATGTTCTCCAGAATTTCGAGCTCTTGAGGGATGAAGTTGTCGAAGATCTCATCACTGTTTTTGATTATTTTGAGTAATAGTACATATCTGGGATAAGAGCCAGAGGAAGACGGGCCGTTGTTGCGCCGAGATATCCCCCATCAAGATGGAATCAATATCAAGCAACTATCGATGGGGATCATCGAACGAATAATGTATCAGAGGGCTGGCATAATCGATTCCGAATCGTCGTGGGAAAAAATGACCCTGATTTCCATTCAATTTTGCCGGAAATGCAGAAAGAGTAGGCAGATACTGAAACCATAGTAACTGAGTTGAGCCAAGGCAAACAAGTTACAGCTGGACCAAAGAGGAAGTGGCGAGAGTATCAAGTTCATCTGAGATCGATTGTATTCGATTACGAAAGTTACGAGGAACAAGGGCATATTTTGGATTATTTACGTGCTATTGCACATAACGTTGTTATATGAGCCATCCAAACTGATTTGACTACTCCTCTGCAATAAAAGATTATTTTTTAGGAATTTTGACTTTAGAAAAATTGGCTTAGGAATTTTGGATTTAGGAAAACTTCCTCAGGAAAATTAGACTTTAGGAAAATTGGATTGGGAAAATTGACCGGGACTCACGGTCCATTTTCCGGGAATCCGATAGTTCGTCTCACACTTCGAATCATCAAACTTTTTTTGTAAGATGTATTTTTAAGGTCTATGGTCGCGGTGCACGATGACCGCATCGCCTTAAATCAAGCTAAAATCATCCATTCGACGGTCGGAAAATCCAAATTTGCCCTCAGAAAATGAACAATTTGAACGGCCGTTCCAATTTGGCAACTTACGGTCCATTTGTATTTGAAAATCTTCATGTGCACATATTTGCACAGTAGAACATAAAGATGTCTGGGACCATGGTTTTCATGGAAATACATGAAATGAGATCCAATTCTACGTGAGAAAACTCTCATCTTGCAGAAAAGAATTCCTACGGTTTCCGTAAAGCTAAATCTTGCAAGGAACTTTATTGGAGTCAGAAGAAAAGCATTCTACGCATTACACTTGGATGGAAACATAAAAAAAATCACATTGATGATGAGTTGAACTCCCGAAGATCAACGCAGTTGAGTACGATAACTGTTCAGTTTTGCAACAAAATATTTGACCATACGCTCTGATATTTGATCTTTTTTTAGTACGTTTAAAGATAATGATGAGAAACCCGCACTAGATCCTAAGAGGAAGAAAATTTATTTCCAAACAAAAAATACCAGTACAGATTGCCTCTAGAGTCGTAAAAATTTCAAAACGGAACAATACCCACAGTCGAATCGCAGATAATAGATCCAGAAACCAATTCACATGCGTACAGGAGACCGAATCACCCATTCCACCTCCCTCACTTTCAACAACCAAATCCAATTGTACACCAAGGCTCTCATCCCTCTCGCACACAAGTGAATCCTTCGCATCGAAAGGACTTCTTCACTGAATTAAGTCAAAGTCACAGCTACAGAGGACTCGGGACAAACTGGAGAAATGGCGAACTCTCCATCTTCCTTTCTTTTCCGTAACTATCTAAAAGGATACCCTCACCACCTCTCCATCTCAATCGACGCACCCACCACCACCACCAGCAGAAATGTCACCCCGGTTTCGAATCTACCCAGGGGTAATGGAGGACGTGATAATTTAGCATGCAGAGCAGAAGATCGTATTTGAATTTTATCGGTGAGCCTCTCGAGCTGTGTCACGCCACACCGTGAGAGGAAAGTAACACCACCCTATCCCTTTTTTTTTGCTCCTAGTACTCGCGATATCTGCTGGACTTATATCCGGAAAAAGGGCACCCCCCTCACC
This sequence comes from Eretmocerus hayati, assembly GCA_029851415.1. NCBI lineage: Eukaryota > Metazoa > Arthropoda > Insecta > Hymenoptera > Aphelinidae > Eretmocerus > Eretmocerus hayati. The sequence goes on from CM056741.1 coordinate 168,444,333, forward strand.
ATTTCTAGTCTATACATATACCACACTATCCCAGAACTTTATCGGCATTCGTTGCTCCTCCTACTACATATATACTCGTCTTTCTCAACGAAAAAGCTCTCGATCTCAACCCCACGGGGACACTTTTGCAAGATATTGGTCGAACCACGCTTCTCGGTGCCCGGTTGGCGCACCGCGGCTTTCAATATATTTCCGCGAAGAGACGTTTGCCCCTATGAATAAACTATTGGAGACTTTGAATGCATACATATGTTTGTATGTGAAGAGGGAGGTGGTAGAAGGGGGGTATAGAGCGTGAGGTTATCGGAGACGACCGTTTCTACATATATATCGAAGAGAAGATCCAGTTCTCATTCGACCTGTCCGTTTGCTAGCTGTCGTTTCTCTTTTTGGTTGCAAAAGACATGCACGCGAAGGAATACCAAATTTTTATGTATCTAGACGTGCAGGTGCCACGGGATTACTTGGTCGGAATATGGCGACCGAGTGCCAGGTCTCTTTCGAGCGATTTTATTGCTGTGAGTTATATGTCAGCTTTGAGATATTGGTGAGCTATGTATCTGATGTACGACTTGAGTTTGATATCGTCTATGAATGATATATTATTTCTGAATTTCCGTCGAAGTTAAGCAATATTACGATGGCCTCTGCGTAGTACACACGCCCGATTTTCATTATTATTTACGATAAGTTTAGATTAACGCATGATGAAGATAACGAGAACAAAGGTGAATTTTTGATAAATATTTCAAAAGCACACGACGATTAAAATGAATTTTCTATATGGCTTGTGTCTTCAGAAAGCAATAAAGTGGACCAAAAATGTCAAATGTTGATTTTTTGTATCATTCGCAACGAGGTGATTCGCAATGAGTTAATCATTGTTTTTGTATCGGAGAATATTCAAGAGACCAACGTGAGTTCCAAAGTGAATGTGTCGATACGATTCTGTACACTGTAAATCTCAAACTGTGGAAAAGTACAAATCAAATGTGTGAAAATGATTCTCACAAATGAAATTGTGGTATACGAAAAATACAACTGTTGAAATAAGACTTAGAAGATATCCGTAGCATACGCCACGGTTTAAACTTGTGAATATATAGTCACAAATTCAATTATGTGACTAGAGTACTTGGAATTCAGGCGCCAAAACTGCGTTAGAACTCACCCGCAAATCATTCCATCACAAGCTGCATGATATATATGTCGCAGGCTCTTGGTGAAATCAGCCTGTTCGTGAAAATCCTAGGCTCTTCATGAAGAGCCGGTCGATCGTGTCAGCGCTCATCCCTTCCACTTTGTTACACCATCGGCCTAGCCTTTTCGTGAAAAGGCTGGATCGTTCAGCCTTTTCATGAAAAGGCCAAGGCGGGCTGGACCCTTGGTGTACAGATGGGCAGAGACATCAGTACCGCTGTCGAGCAAAGTCAGTATCGCATTCAAAGCTGTCGAATTAATTAAACTTCTCTCAATCATATTAAATTGAATAATCTTATAATAATTGATCGATGGAATCGGCTTGCTCAGATAGGACTTTCAAAGGTTAGCCCATTAGCCCATTTAAACTGAAATGGAAGTGTATATTGTTGCTCGGGGTGTGTGAAATAACTGACTCTGATCTCATTCAGTACAAAGCTACATCAATCGAAAATTACGATGAGTATGAAATATCTAATAGTTAATCAATTCACGTGAAAATTTTTGTCATCTAAAAATCATTCTATGATTTGAAAAAATTGAATTCTAACTATGAGTGTTACACTCGAGCCTACTTTGTGCTGATAAGAATTGACATAATTGATTAACTATTAGATATTTGGTACTCTTCGTATTTTAATTGATGTAGCTTTGTACTGAATGAGATCAGAGTCAGTTTTTTCACACACCCCGAGCAACAATTTACATTTTCACTTCAGTTTTAATGGGCTAACCTTTGAAAGTCCTATCTGAGCAAGCCGATTCCATCGATCAATTATCATAAGATTATTTAATTTAATATGATTGTGAGAAGTGCAATTAATTCGACAGCTTTGACTGCAATACTGACTTTGTTCGACAGCGGTACTGCATGATGACTCTGCCCATCTGTACACCAAGGGCCTAGTCCGACTTGGCCTTTTCATGAAAAGGCTGAACGATTCAGCCTTTTCACGAAAAAACTAGGCTGATGGTGTAACAAAGTGGAAGGGATGAGCGCTGACACGATCGGCCGACTCTTCATGAAGAGCCTAGGATTTTTAACGAAAAGGCTGATTTCACCAAGAGCCTGCGACATATATACGCCATTCGGACCAGCCCACGACTAGCAGCTAATCCGGACCCGGTACTCAACCCTCACTGTTCAAGTACGGGGTGCCAGCTTCTACTTGAGGATATCTGGCACCAGCTTTGATCTTGAATGCCGTGCGTCATCAAGAGGGCCATGCAGTGATTTTCGCTCCCGGTGAAGTGCAAGCACCGAATTTTTTTGTAACCATGTCGCGGAAGCTCCTTCAGACTATAGTGATCTCTGTATTTAGGTGACAATATATTACTATCTATACGTACCTATACACTAGGGTGGGCCGAAAAATGACTTTTTTTGAGAATCGATACGGGCTAGTGCGCAAAAGTTAGGTTTCTATATGTAGATGTGAAAAAACTTTTGCTGGGCGCTGAGAAATGAGATTTTAGGTTCGAGCAAGAGCCATCAAGCTTTTACCAAAATTAACGTAGATTTAAATAGGAATGTGCCTAATTCGGCACTTTTTTCTTCTTAACTTTACTTGTATTTCTGATGCATCTGAACATTTTTGAACGTACCTTAGCTCATTTTGAAGCTTGTTCCAAAACCTACAAAATGAGCTAAAATACGTCCAATTTCGACTAATCCAAGCCAATCTATCTCAACTTTCCCAAAAAGTGATCATTATCAAAAATCCCAAAAATGGGGCGATTCTCCCTTCAAACTTTGCTTGTATTTCTGGTGCATCTAAACATTTTCCAACGTACTTTAGCTCATTTTAAAGCTTGTTCCAAAACCTACAAAATGAGCTAAAGTACGTCCAATTTCGACTAACCCGAGCCAATCTATCTCAACTTCTCCATTTCGAGTTTTGAAAGGAGTGAGGCGGGAGGGGGAAGTCGCTTATTTTTCGGATTTTTCAAAACTAATCACTTTTTAGAAAAATTGAGATAGATTGGCTCGGATTAGTCGAAATTGGACGTACTTTAGCTCATTTTGTAGGTTTTGGAACGAGCTTCAAAATGAGCTGAAGTACGTTGGAAAATGTTTAGATGCACCAGAAATACAAGCAAAGTTTGAAGGGAGAATCGCCCCATTTTTGGGATTTTTAATAATGATCACTTTTTGGGAAAGTTGAGATAGATTGGCTTGGATTAGTCAAAATTGGACGTACTTTAGCTCATTCTGTAGGTTTTGAAACAAGCTTCAAAATGAGCTAAGGTACGTTCAAAAATGTTCAGATGCACCAGAAATACAAGCAAAGTTAGGAAGAAAAAAGTACCGAATTAGGCACATTCCTATTTAAATCTACGTTAATTTTGATAAAAGCTTGATGGCTCTTGCTCGAACCTAAAATCTCATTTCTCAGCGCCCAGCAAAAGTTTTTTCACATCTACATATAGAAACCTAACTTTTGCGCACTAGCCCGTATCGATTCTCAAAAAAACTCATTTTTCGGCCCACCCTACTATACACATGTGGTTCGAAGAGTTCGAAGCATCTCCATCAGCAGCTCGGACTCCTAATGTCACCACAAGGGGTAGAAAATAATAGCATATTAGTACCGAAGAAAACAGGTGATAAGTCGAGAGTCTGCGATCATTTATACTGCTCACCAACACGAGTTGGAAAGATACTTGGAGGTTATGCTAGCACTGATTACGACTCGTGATTACAGGAGTCCCAGCTGCCGTTGGAGATGTTCCAGACTACAAATGTACTTATAGATGTGGAAAAAATACTGACTACTGCGTTCAAGAGCCACCTGGCGATTAATAATTATGGTTTTTTGAATCTATAAAGTATGACTGGAAGTCCTATGTATTTATGCCCACCCGTACCTAACCCATGTATCAATCGATGGCAAATCGATGCAACTGCACATTGTGAATTTGTTCTTATTCACCAAATGGATTTATGATATGATCTCGAATCAAAACTGTGCTTACCAACAATTAGAATTTGTAATGGATTAAGTACAATTTCAAATTGTGACTATTCACAATAAAACTGTTGGCGAGCTTGAACGAATTGAAATTGTGAATAGTCACAATTTTATTGTACTTTATCATCCCCCCCCCCTCATTCACTTTTTTTTCAAAGTAAAACTAGGCGAGTATGAGGTTCAGAGAAGAGCCATTCATCTCCAGTACATCAAAACTTCAAATTTTATACGACATGGTTTAAACTCTTGGAAGGAATGAGATCTGAAAAAACCATGTCGAGTATTTTTTGAGCCGATTTGTCACGATCAACATATCATCACTGGTACAGACTAGAGCCACTTTCCTCCAATCAAATCTTTCATTCAATTCATCCTAATGCTGGTGGTTTGACAATTTCTTACTAGCTAATTGTCGCTGAAATGACCCGAAGTTTAGGTGAGTAGAAGAGGTACGAGGAAATATCGAAATAGAGAAAATATAACTGAGTTTAATTTGGTTTTCATGATGATTCACTAAAATCTCATTTCATACTCAGTTATATTTTCTCTTTTTCGATATTCCCCTGTACCTCTTCTACTCACCTAAACTTCGGGTCATTTCAGCGACAATTAGCTAGTAAGAAATTGTCAAACCACCAGCATTAAGATGAATTGAAAGAAAGATTTGATTGGAGGAAAGTGGCTCTAGTCTCTACCAGTGATGATATGTTGATCGTGACAAATCGGCTCAAAAAATACTCGACATGGTTTTTTCAGATCTCATTCCTTCCAAGAGTTTAAACCATGTCGTATAAAATTTGAAGTTTTGATGTACTGGAGATGAATGGCTCTTTTCTGAACCTCATACTCGCCTAGTTTTACTTTGAAAAAAAAGTGAATGAGGGGGGTGGGGGGGGATCTCACTCCTTGGTTATAAAAATCCAAGGGTAACCACAAATTTTCCAAGCACTTGTCCCCACCGCACTTAGGGGATTTCTTACACACGGCTCCGTCTTTTTTTCCATAAAAATACACTACTATCAGTGTATATTTTGTTCAGTTCAATCTGGAGAGCCATGCAACTACAGGCAAGAGCAATATTGCGGAGCCGCGACGAACACACAAAACACAACAAATCAGACGAATCTCTCCTCCCTGTCCTTCTCGCATGGCACTTTGATCTTTACGTCACTTCTACTCGTGGCTAGTTTCGAGTATCCACATCTGATGCAATAATTATAGAATCGAGAAATTCAGATAATTCGAAAATTCATTTATCCGCGATAACAAACCAGCTGGTCGGTGCCCGCGGGCCCCGGTACGCAGCAGACAGCCTCACGTCAACCGGACAGGAAGATCTTGCGCACGCGCTTCTATCTTTTTTTTTTTTTTTTTTTTTTAAGGTGGTTAGAGGGCAAAATCTGCCTCAGGATCCCTCGGATCCGTCCCCAGACACCGGACTGGTTCAGCTTACGCGGACTACGCATAGCCCACGCAGGCCATACCAGGCGGGACACGGGTTTGGGTGGGGCCCACCGAGAGGTGGGCCCGGCCGTGTAATATCCCTCTCCCCTCGATGTCCGATACCTAGGGCATCGGGCAATCAAGAAGGAGATCCACCTGCATCTACCATCTCATCCCGGAACCGCGTGAGCATTACTTCAGGATGAGCGGCATGTCTCGCGCTCGATTGCGAGCGTTCCTCTTCTCCATCTTCTCTCTTCGGCCACTTGTCGGCATCTTCATTCTTCATTGTTCCCTCTCTTTCTTCTCTCTTCCCTCTTCAGTGCATCAGATTCCTCCTGGAATCATTTGGGCCTCTCCTGTTTCAATCGGCAGAGTCACTGTAATTCGCCTGCTTCGAGGCGCCTTACTTCCCTCTCTTTCTCCTCTTTGCGGGTCATCACCAGCTTAATGTATCCGGTGAGTCTATCCCATGTCTCCTGGTTGCGGAGCAAGTACGGGACGAGATTCTCAGGTGTTAGTTGAGCACCCAGCCATTCATCCAGCTCGGCGCGCTCTCTCCGGGTGTCGCTGCACTTGAACAGGGCATGTTCGGCGTCATCCCATTCGTCCCCACATGACTGACATGCTGGGGTCGTCCTCTTCTTGAACCTGGTTAGATAGGAACCGAAGCAACCATGATCGCTCAGTGCCTGCGTCGTCCAGTAGTCCATCTCTCCGTGGGTGCGTTCCGCCCACTTGGCTACGTCACGGATCAGCCGGTGCGTCCATCTGCCGTTTGCAAATGGCGAATCCCACTCAGTTTGCCAATGCTCAAGGGTGGTTTCCTTCTCGTTGTCGCGGATGATCTCCTTCATCGTCGGAGTGAGTACTCGTTCGGCTCCGATCACTTTTTGGCGGTCCCAGATCCTCACTCGCTCCGCGACGAGCAAGTGGATAGGCGGAGTACTCGCCTTCTATCTACCTCTCTCTCTCTCTCTCTCTCTCTCTCTCTTTTTTTTTTTTTTTTTTTTTAAGGTGGTTGTAGGGCAAATACGCTGCGACGTACGAAGGAGAGGCACCGGTCAGCCAAACACGGCTGGCCGGCACCTCCCCAACAGTCCCGGGCTGGAATCCGCATCGATACGGCCATCCGAACCGGGTAAACCCTCTCTTCCTTCTCCGTTGGCGCCGGCCATTGGACAAGGGAGAGATCCACCAACTTACCAATCCGGCCCCGGCACCGCGTGAGCATTACTTCAGGGCCGGCGGCGCACATTAGGAACTCGTGAAAAAAAAGGATACGAACCAAATGTAGAACGAGTGAGTCCACCTATATCTGTGATTATGTCAAAATTCATTCGATAATATGTCACTCTATCCAAAAGAATGGTTGAGGCTCATGAAACGTTCATTGATTCGGTGTGAGCACATGGGTTTTGATCAAATATTTGGGAATTTTGGGATCATTCAAACTTCAGGTCTCTATAGAAAATGATCTAGTGGTCCGATCTTCTTGAAATTTTGTACAGGTACACAAATCACACCCCGGAGTGTGAATATGTGCTTCAAAAGTCATTCTAATAATTGCTTTCGTCGTTATCAAAACTTTCATCAGATTGAAAATACCAAGCCGAATTTAGTGTGGAAAAATTGCAAAAAATTCAAACTTTTTGAAAATATATCCGTCGAGACTTTTTGACCAAGTGAAAGCTTGATACAGCGAATAATCCATTCTGTACTGGAACCAACTTTTGAGCTGTAAAATTGTGGTTGACTTTTCGATTCTTGTCGACTTGCAGTTAACTGCCGCGCAGCAATAAACTTTCGTCGGACGCTCGGTCGGGCCAGCCGGAGTACTCATATACCTGAGGTATGCTGACCCTCATTAGGCCATCGTAAACCTGTTACACCAATTTTTCAGATTATTGAAATAATCAAAGCTGTGGCATTTCGATTCCACAATCTGATCCGCAGTATCGGAACGAGCTTATACAAACTTGAATTGTGAAAATCGGACAATCCGCTGAGTCAAATCATTAATCAAAATACTATAGTTGATTACTGCTTTATGAAGTCAGAATCGACCGATTTCTTCCATTCAAGTTCGTATAAACTCGTCTTGATACTGCGGATTGGATTCCGGAATCAAAATTTTCCAGCTTTGATTATTTTGATAACCTAAAAAGTTGATAGAAAAGGTTTATGATGGGTTCGAAAGGGTCCGCATACCTGGAATGTCGACCTCAAAAGCAGCCTGCTCAGTATATAGGGTATATATATATCTCTATATACTCTGCATCGTAGCAGTACAGGGTCGAGGGATGGATGGAGAGATAGAAAAAGATAAAAGACGGCAAAGACAGTAAACCCGACAATGAGCCAAATATCTATTGCAAATAATGGGAGGAGTTGTAGAAGATGGTCCTCTTCGATATCTCCCTCGGCTGAGTCGCGGCTTTCCATACTTTGCACGTCGTCAATTTACTTGGCTCATGGAAAATTTCGAGCATAGCTATACATGCAAAGTGGGTAAGATTTTCCAATGTCCATCAGAATACTGTCATCAACTGCGAAGCTATTATACTTCAGTCAGGTTGATAGCAAGTTTCCGTAGTTTTCACTGGAACCCTATATTTTACTTGATGAATCAGGGTACGTGGATGCCAATCTTTTCATCCCGAATGATGAATTGCATTTATCTGCATGAATAGATCAATGTCAAAGTACTTGACACACTCATGAATTTGAATGAAATCCTTGCGAAACTCGAAACAAGCTTTGATGCCACTTTGTGAGGTAAATGCACTATAAACGTGCTTAGACAGAGATTAGAGGGTCTCTGGCTTAGACAGGCAGCATTATTTCAACTCATACTAGTAAGTTCTGACAGGAACGTGCGACTTCAAGTAGATATCCAAGTAATTCCTAAAAATTCCTAATCAGAATTTTCTTGGAATGTCACTTCTGAGTCATGAACTAAAAAAACCAATGGATATTCTGACTGTAGTGAATGTTTCAATTAATTCCGACACATATAGCGTTCTGTCAAAACCTAATCAATTTCCGAGAGAATGAGTTAGGTCTAAAATTGATCAGATGAACGGTGGACGAGAAAATGTGGTACACAGAGAACAGACACACAACACACACGCACGCACGCGCGCACACACACACACACACACACACACACACACACTCACACACTCACTCACTCACTCACTCACTCACTCACTCACTCACTCACTCACTCACTCACTCACTCACTCCTACCTAGACTTGCCTAAGCTACCATAGCCTGACACCAGACACACGCGCAAGGGTTAGGAAAGACGAGTTTCTGAGGAGTTTGGCCAAGAAGGTCGATATCCATAATCCACCGAGATAATTCTCAGATATACCTCAACAATAATTCAAGTGGAAATGTATTAAACATAATAAGGAATTGAATGTCTGTGGAAATCTAACGTGTGACGTATGATGTTTCATGAGTATGCGAGTATTGTAAGATTAGAGATAGCAACTCGAAATACTAGCTGGTCACTTGTTTCGAACGCATCTTAATAGTCCCTCTTAAACTTCCTGCCATCGTGTTCAGCTTGTCATTTCCGAAGAATATCATATCCTTGGTATAGTCTTGGTGCATCACAAGGGGGTGCTACTAAAGCAAATGTGATACAAATAAGCTGAGAACATGAAAAACGCTATTTTGAGGAAAACCAGTTTGTTGCCATTGAAAAAATCCTGACGCATGCGAACAGAACAGGCTGTGGATCCGGTTTTCAACGATGGAGAAGTGTGAAAAAATGTGGTTTGGTTTTTGTACAATTTCGAACCCAATATTTTTTTGACTTTTCCAATCCGAAAACTCATCAAATGAACCGCTCAAAAAAATCTCCATTAATATCTGCTCATCCATTCTTGCGCATTTGCGCCGGAGTAGAATTTCTTAGAGAGGTGTAACAGGTTCATTCCATGGACTAATAGTACATCAGTAGAATTCCCAAGTGAGGATGGGAAGGACGGAGCGGAATCTTGAGAGCAAGGTTTGTGACCATCTGGCTTCTGAACCAAATATCAATTCAGATAGTACAAGCCTCCATGAGAGTGATGTAATTTCTCATGAGCGCAATGTACGCAACATACAATATAGAACTCTATCCTGAACAATGTTAACAAAATTTGAATTTTTCACGTTTCTATCCTTATTCTGCGCTCGTTGCATATAGCACCGAAAATACGGATCTTCAAAAATGTAGTTATCATATCATTGAAGCATCTATTTTATTATTTCATTCCATAAAATAGTGTATAATGGCGCACATGATTAGGCCGGGCACTTTTCATTGGCCACACAAAATTCATTCCGCGAGACTGCTCAATAGATCGGGACGATGACAACGGATTAAAATTACGAACTAATTGTAAGTCCTCACAATCTGAGCTTCTATATTCATCATCTTCACTCCTAAACTGGACGATAGTTCACCCGAAGAGGAGATTATTCAGATGTCCGAATCAAGTCGTTTCTGAATGAGAGTTGAATGAAATATATAGCCCATGTATAGCATTAGATTCGAACAGATAATTCTGTCACCAAAGTTGTCTCAATCATCGGAGTCAGAATCGGTGCTCGTGCTCCCATCATCAGTGGCATCGTCAGATCCTTGGTCGTTCTCATCGCTAGAGGCTGTTTCATCGCTCCCATCGCTGTTTTCGCTGAAAGTAAAATTGATAGTTTTGAACGAGTACGCGTGCGCAACTCTCTTTCAGAGCATGAGATTTTCACGTCTGCGATGGATTCTCGTGTAAAAATGTATGAATAAATGTTTCTGCTAGCGCGTGATACTTGAAAATTGCCTTGAAAGTTAAAAGTCCATAAAAATGCAAGATGTATACAGTATTTATGGGAATAGTTTCATGCGGTAAAGCCCTATGTGAATTGATGATCTCTAACATCCTTTTTCCTGATTTGATTTGGCAATGAAACGGTGTACATTTGAGAGAAACCTGGGACGCAATGATTGTGACGTTCAGTGACCGTGTGTAACTTTTTGTCTCACTCGCATCCATAGATTATAGCATGCATGCGAGTGAGACTGAGATCGAATTTTCGTCATCGCAGAATACCCTCGAGTGTACTTCCTTGTACCCATGGAATTCTAGAAAACTGTTCTAGATTCTAAAGAGAAAAGATCTAGATAACTGTTCCAGATTTTCAGCAAATATTTTGATATATCATTATGATAAAGTAGTTTTCCGCTTAAATTCATCTAGCTCGAATTTGATGCAACATACTGTGCAACCGACCAAGCTTGCACATGCCATCCGGAAGGTCGTCATAAAGTTCTATAATAGTTTTTTCGACAATCATTCTCGCTATTCTGAGCCACGACCAGACATAATTCACAAAGATCTAGTTTTTCTAATCAATCCAACAAGCCAGTCTTTTCGATTATTTGGAATTCAACATTGCCATCTGAAAATTGTGTACTTCCACAAAAATTACATCTAATACTTATTGTTCAACTCGAGTCATCTTTCGTTAATTTTGTAAATTTACTCTTGGCAATGGAAGAAGTCAGGTGAATGTGAGCGTTAGATACTGATCTGATCAAAAAGCGTCCCGTCAAAATATTCGAAGACACCGCTAACTTCAACACATACCTCTCAATGATGTATTTCTTGAGCCTCTTTGGGAAAGTTCTCTTCTCCAAAAGTTTTGAGCGTTCATCAAGCAGTATATTTGAGATCAATGGATCACTTTCATAAATTCCTCGATGATAAACATCCAAAATCTGAGATTCTTTGCTGTATTGCCGTGCATGCGCTGTCATGTTTCTCCTATAGAACTTATGCCACGCCTCTTGGCTATCCTCGGAGAAATAACATACAGGCAATGGTAATTTTCTGGCTATTTGACAACCGTGCATCAGTAGTTTGTGAATTGAAACGTTCATGTGAGCCCAGTCATACAGTTGAAAATGTTTCCAGTACACTTTCCAACAATACTCTTCAAGCATATCATAATTCACCAGCTTCTTAGTTTTGAAGAGGATGAGTATATGGGCAAATCTCACGAAGTATGCGGTTTGGCCGAACAGGCCTATTTTCACGTTGTCAGAACAACAGTCGCGTTATTTCCGCCGCTCGCATTAGATCATTTTGAAGATCTACTCATATTTAATAGTTCTGCATCATTCAGAAGTCTAAAAATTGCTATAGAAAGGTACTGGGAGACGCTTCTTCGTGACAAAATCACAATTTTCGACCGAACAGGGCCATAGTTCTCTCACGCCTTAGCTCGCCACAGGCGGGGCGGTTCACCGATCGGTCTGAAAATTGGATATGTGATGGATTATAATACATAGAAACATATAATTTTCGCCCGAGGCTGTGCCTATCAATGCGTCGGAGTGCCGATGATTCGTTGGAGCGAACTCCGATTCTACATTTTCTCCTGTATCGCTCTTCTAATGGATGCAGCACTCGGGGCGGTGAATATTTCGTATCTGTAGAAACGACATATTATTCTACATCCAAAAACCTACAAATCTAGCCCAAGAACGATAGTGTGCTCGATTCCGCACGACGATGCGGCTTGAAATGAGAAAAGTTATTTTCGCGTAAATGGGGTCAAAAAAATCGTTTTTCGTGTAGCACACGAAAATTTCGATTCCGTTGGGATGGAAACCACGTGTAAACTGATATTTGTACCTCAAGAAATGCCTATGAGAATCGCCCCTACTACAGCCTCATATCGGTCGCGATGCGAGGCTTGTGAGGATCGACAAATGACGAAAATGAGCGTTTCGACGGTTGAGGCACATCTACATTTTGTACCACAGACCTTCAGAAAACACTGTAAACCATTGAACTCATCTCTCTTCTTCTATTCCAACACCAAGGATGCCATGTATTCACATACACACGAGCCAATTAGAATTACGAAAATATGAGGGTCCCACGCAAATACATGGGAAAAACTTCTACACCCTCACAAATCCACGGCGGGGCTCCAAAATGATTTACGCAAGTATTTCATCATTGTTTGAGCATTACTTGGACCAAACAAAAGTTTATCGGAGATGTGCTGCCATTCTGGAAATTCTCGAAATTTCAAAGTCGAAACCGCATAGTTCCTGAGATTTGCCCATATCAGCCAAATCTTTGACTAAGCCATCATCTAACTTCAAGGCCTGAGCAAATTTTTCAGGTTCTTGGAAACATCTCCGGGCTAAATTTCCGGTGTTTGTCGTTCCATGTCCTTGTAGTACTTGGTCTGGCCTTATACCGAAACGTTCCCTAACCCATTCAATTACTCTGGCTTTGTCCAGTTCAAAGATATCTGAAAAGAAGATAGTTCGTTCAATAATCGTGATATAATTTGGGACAATGTCAGCTCAAATGGGTAACGTGACCGACAACGTGGGTAGAAATATTATTGAGCTGATGGTCGGTTATATATTTGTTACATTCCCGTGTAGGAACGAATGAGTAGCTCACGAACAATTCGTCGAACGAGTCGAAAATTCATTTCATTATATGGAATTATTCCAAGTAACTCGGCAAAGAGATTTTCTGGAACATTCCACTAGTGCAATTTTAGTGGAAGAAACACGGAATATTCCAATGTTTGGAATGACTTTACATAATATGATGAATATTCGACGATACGTCAAACGACTCATTTGTTTTCACGTGGAAAGGTAGTGCATGGAACTGATTTCTCTTACCTTTGAAGTCTCGTGTCACTGCCCATATCTCAATATTTTTCCTATACGATAGATGGAGGAGATGCTCGAAGATTTTGATCTCAGCATGCAGCAGTGCTAGCCCAAGATCCAAAGCTGGCGATCCGTCTTCGACGAAGAAACTCAGATTTGGATTCCCAAACTCATGTGTAGTTCTTAAGCAAATTGGGCATCGCTGCGTTGCTAGAACTTTGAGAATGTTGCTGACACATTTTCCATCAAACATTGTCAAATGGAACTCAAATATTATCTTCACAGTTTTTCCATTCTTCATTCTGAATTCATGACTCTTGAGACGTTTTATTTCTGATTTTAGTCTTTCATATTCTTGAGCGATAGTTTCAGCAGTTTCTTTTTCAAAAGCAATCCGCAAAGGACGGCAGTATCGATAACTTGCCGGTGTTGGATTAGTCCATTTGTACTCATCACATGCGACTGCACTCTCTGAAATCAACTGCAGCGGAGTGATACTCGTTACAAATAGAGTTTGATGAGCGTCGTTACACTCGTTTGCAGGATCTTGACATTTCTGTTGAGAGTTAGTGTGACCCGATGAACTGTCAAAGCCTCCACAGAAAATGAGTTTGAGTAATTTCAATGCTGTATGACTCCATTGAGTCGCAACCGATTCACAGAGTCTTTCCCCTGTCTTATTCGCCAATTGTTGCAACGGAGTTCGGACCTGGCTTTCATTGTTCTGGATTGCCAGTGGCAAACAGTCAGCTTTCGCCTCTTTCAATATTCTGTAAGAAGGATAAATATTCCGGCTTCTTCTATTCTCATGTCTTCGGATGTTGTCCTTCACTAAAGATGAGTACCGTCTTTTGGTATAACCATGTTCAAGGAAAAAAGCCAGCGCTGATTCTTTTGTATGCCTATCTATTCGTTTCTTTCTAGCCGAATCGCCGGGCTTTCTGAAAAATTTCTCATCTTTCTTCTTCTTTCTTTGCATCATCCTGAAGATTCGATTCATTATCAAAGGATCGTGATCCTCTAACAGTTTTTTGAAGGTTTCTTGGGCAATTTTTTTCTCGAGCGATTCACTAATCGGTTCACTCCTTTCTTTCTTTTTCCTCCCACCACCAATTGAAATCCCCTTGCGTTTTTTAGGTCGACCGGGAGATTTCTTTTTCGGCTCATGCATGGTTGAAGTTCCCTCTAGTGGATCAGAACGTCCTGTGTAACACATACATACATGTAATTTCTCAATCAAATGATTACTCGCAAATAAAATCAATCCAGAGCGAAATGGGGGGGGGTGCATTCCAACAGTTCAGACTTGTGACTGGGAATATCATACAAGCATATCAATTTAATCCAAAGATACTTGTCTATTCGTTTCTGTTCAAAATCACACCGCTTCAAATAGTATGCAGAAGAATAAAAACTCAAGGAAGGGTATACACTTGTGTTTACATTCCTTAGAACTCTGCATCATGAGTGATTGTAGAACTCGTATTACATATTTCTAGAAGTACCCAAGATATAGATTTCATATTAGTGGTAAATTGGACATTCTGATTGATTAAATACTCAAAAGGTCAAATATAACCCCAAAGAAGCTTTGAGTATATCTGAATACCTAAACTTAGGCTGGCGCATGCCCTTTCGATCAACATATCTGTGTTTGGGAATGTTCATTTGGAGACTCATTCTGCAACTTTCTACATTGAGATAATGATGGAATCAATAAATTACAAATTCTGAGAGAGTATTCATTCGTGATTCCACATGTCCCTACTATAAATAATGGAACACGTAAGGTCTCACTCAAACAATGATATTTCCGAATTGATTGGTCGGACGGAAATTCTGAAAAAAGGATATTGAAGAACACAGAAAAATCTATCAATTCATGGGTTTTGAAAATTTGTTATGTGCTTTTCAAGTGCCCGTACACGTGGTTGAAAATCAGAAAAAATTCTCCTTCAATCAATCACCTACAATTTTGACGGGATCGATCCGATCACAAAAATACTCACAGTATCTTCTAGATCGTTCAAGAATCTGGAAATTTGGTCCACTGTAAAATTTTCGTACAACCCTTTCCGTCTGACTTACGAGCTCCAAAAAAAAAATTTGTATTGACATAGGGTGCTCATGGAGATACCGAGCCTGGCACCTGTTTGATTTTCTCTCGCTCTATTATGGGACACAATTGGATTTAGAAAATATCATGGCACATGATTTTGACGTGAAATGATCTCATCTTTCAGAATATTCCATCAGATTTTGTCTAAGATTTGAGGTAGCAACGATTTCTCGAAATTTGATGTGAAAATTGATAAAATTCGTGTTTGCTCCTGTAGGTCACATTTGAGACAAAATCTGATGAAATATCCTGAAAGATGAAATCATTTTACGTTGAAATCATGTGCCATGATATTTTTTTAATCCAATTTCGCCCCAGAATAGAGCGAGGGAAAATTAAACAAGTGCCAGGCTCGGTATCTCAATAAGCACCCTATGTTAATACTAAGTTTTCTTTCGGAGCTCGTATGTCAGACAGGAAGGGTTGTACGAAAATTTCACAGAGGACCAAATTTTTAGATTTTTGAACATTTTTGTGATCAGATCACTCCCGTCAAAATTGTAGGTGATTGATTGAAGGAGAATTTTTTCTGATTTTTAACCACGTGTACGGGCACTTGAAAAGCTCGTAAAAAATCATCAAAACCCATGAATTGGTAGATTTTTTTGTGCTCTTCAGAATTCTCTTTTCAGAATTCTCGTCCGACTAATCAATTCGGAAATATCACTGTTTGAGTGAGACCCTACGCGTTCCATCATTTATGGTAGGGACTGTAGATCTATAATCGAACGATAATTAAACAGGCATTATTCAACAAATCACCTTCAGAAATGAATACTAATACCATTATCTCAGTGTGAGAAGTTGCTAAATGACACTTCGAATGCCCCCAAGCTCAGATATATTGATCGCAAGAGTATACGGCAACCTACGTTTAATCTATTCACGGCCTTTTTGAGGTTATGTTTGCCATTTTGAATTCCTGAGCTCCCAGAACGGTCACTTCCCAATTAATGCGAGATATAAGTATATGGGGTTTTTTTAAGGAATATATAATAACGTGAGTTTTGGAATCACAATCTAGATAGAAATTCCACGAGTGTGTGAAGCCTCTTCTTGGGCAGAGATGTAACCTCACTTCTGGAATTTGGCTTGGAAAATTGCGATGCTGAAGGGTCATATTTGAATGTATTTTCCCTATAAAAAAGCAGCAGTCATTCCTCGGGAAAGAAGATTCTCTTCCGTTTTTTATTCTTTATCTCTCGGTATCCACTCAACAGACTGCCTGATCGTACGGATCAGGCAATCTGTTGGATATGAACGAATGGTCATATGGATCACTGGTTCAAAACTACGGGATGAAAGGTACTCCCAAGAAATTTCGATTGTCGAATCGTTGAGTTGTGAGGGATTAGTTCTATCTTGTCCCATCATCATTCTGAATGTGAAAATATTGATTCCTCTGAAAATCCACAAGAATACAGTAGAACCTGTAAAGTTGGACACTCCCTATGTTGGACACTTCATTAAGTTGTACGCCTTTCATCGGAACCGAAAAAAATTACATTGGTTCAAATGGGAATCTTTCTCTGTATGTTGGACACTCTATATGTTGGACACCTCGCTAAGTTTTACCCCTCACTAGGAATCCAGAAATAGTCTTTCAATATATGAAAACCTTCAAAGTTGGACATTTCAAATTTTATGACACATACTTGGACGTTCATCAGCTCACGTTATCCGAATGAGTCTGTATTGCCTACTAACCATCTCATAATATGATGCACGCACATACATGGTGTAAAAAATGTGAACAACCACGCCTGTAGTTAACTGTCTCTAAAACGACAGTTTTGAAATGCTTTAAGAAAGCAGGCTTCCAGAATTTGCAAATGACATCTTTCAAGAATATTCTATAGTGGAATGATGAAACAAAACGACATGGTTGATGATTGAATTGTTCAATTTTCTTCACAGATGTTCTCATATGATATCTGGAATTCTCAAGTATAACTCAGCTATCTATCGATTCTCAATGAATTTGTGTACATATTACGAATATTCTGATTCATTTATTGAATATATGAAATGACGAACGATCAAGTGACGACATGATTGAAAATCGCATTGTTCAATTTTTTTCATACAGATATTCAAAGAATATAACTCCAATCCTCAACTATGAGTTATCTATTAATTTGTCAGTGAATGAGTCTTTATGATATGGACGTTTAAATTTATTCACTGAGTGACTTGACGTTACGATGAATCGATTTTTTGGAATGTCCGTGTATGTTGGACACCTCGCTATATTGGACACTTTTCTTCGGGACCAAACTGTCCAACTTAGACAGGTTCTACTGTACTCCATTTTCCGGATTAAATTTTCATCGAAATTAACGAAAAGATATTACAAATCTTGGAAAGAATCATTCAAAATTAGACAAGTTTATTGATTCGATTCCATATTGTGTTATTGACTTGAAGTTTGCAATCTTTCTAGACTGTTTCGGTGTATTTTATGAATCTACACACAAGAGATGTAATGAGATTCGTGGATAATCGAAAATTTATGAGTTCTAAGGCATTTGCATGTGAAAATTCGATTTGTGATTCGAAAATAGTGGAACTAGTGCTACATAATTCAACGATTCTATCTGAAGAATTTTCAAGAGTACTTTCCATAATTCTGAATTGGATATCGTTCGAGTTTGGCAATCCAGTAAGGAGGTTGCTATATAACAAATATATGGGCGAAGAAAAGAGTTTTCTCTTAGAATTAACTATCGCATCGAAAAAATATATGCGAGTGTACTTTTTCAGTCTCCACAATACTCCAGGTTGGACTTCAAAGTTAGAGTTGCATCTCGCCTAAACAGGAGAAAACGTTGCCCATCATTAGTAACAAGAGTTTGCGTTGAGAAAAGTGTTATGATACAGAATCAGAGTCTGTAAGATTCGGCACAAAAGATATGCTATTAGAGGAAATCTATCATCAATTTATATTCCATTCTATCAAACGACGGGTTTTGCTGTTTACACGCAGAATTTCAATCCGTAATGGTGCGAAAGGATCTGAAAAAGGTTGTAGTAGCTCGAATAAAGAAGAAGATTCATAATAAATGTCCAGATTGTGTTTTGACCTTCGTTAAAAAATCATTCAAATATTATCTTCAAATATCAAGCGATCGTTGGAATAGAAAATCATGCATGAATGTGACTCATCGATAAAGTTCAGGGAATAGAACGAAAAAATGAATGGTGATACTAAAAACCAACAAGTATAGTTACCATTTTCGTCTCCTGGATGATTTCCAGCCATCGCTAGTGGGCGCGCGCTGGTTCGTGCGATTTATTTCAAGCGCGCAGCATGAATGCCATGAGTAAGTTGAGAATAATCTAAAACACAGCAGTACTCAAAAACGTTGACAATGTTTTATGGATAGCTAACAGTCGAACCATTATAACGAGACAAGAAATTCAGAAGAATCGAATGAACTAACGAGAAGATGGACTATAAGGCCCCTTTCACGTGACATTCTAACTTTGTAACTTACAAAGTTAGAATGTCACGTGAAAGGGGCCTAAGTCTTCACTTTTCTCTCAAATATCGTACAAAGCTAATCCAGTCCACGAGAGTGCTGTGTTGGAGGAAGGCAAGAATTTTTGTCTATTATATTGGAAATTGTCAGTGGATGGCTCAAGATGCAACGAATATACAAAGTTACGCAAAGGCTCCGCCACGAGAAATACAATTTTACCGTGAGATATATTTATTCAAAAGAAGGGATGAGTGCATCTATAGGGAGATTCGAGGAAAGTTTACATTGCTTCTTCTCTGGATTCTTCAAAGAACTCACGAACACGGGAATGAAAACCGTGCCATACACGTGCATCTTAGAGAAAGTGACTAGCTTGTGATCATAGATGAGTATGTTCCCGGTCGATTTGTGGTGATGAAAGACAACCTATGACTTATGACGATATGAGGTCGTAAGTCGTCATAGATCTCCAATTTTAGTCTACCAGGGTGTCTACAAACGAGACTTCGAAAAATCCCCCATGGACTCCCGACGTTCTTCACATTTATCTGAAAATTCCCGATTAATTTGTTATGCTTATGGAGGGGGGAGGGGAAAGGGTGGACAACACTTCTAGGATGAACTGGAACGTTCTCTATTTGAGAAAAAGTATATTTAATTCATTCTTCCACGCCCAAAGAACGCCCAGACACTTTCGAATAAGACCCTTGATTCGAGGGTGAGAGACTAAAATTCCCGATTATGCAGAATATTAATCCGAGATTCCCGATCAATTCTTGACTTTCTCCACTTTTTTCTCCTGTAGACACCCTGTCTATGTATTCAAGGTTAACTTGTAATGTATATGGTCATGGCATACCCTTGCACACAGGTACTCTGCGAACTCGCCGAGGAACTGGCGAACAAGGGTCACTCCAACTTCAGTCCAGGATGACGAAGTTTAATATGACAAGTCATCTTTGGGAAGAAAATTACCCCAACTTTTCAAACAGTTGTTTACGAGAGCCCAAAGTCCGGCAGGAAAAACATAGAGGTTTCTGGGGATCAAATTTGAATAATCCTGAAGCTCGGATAAAACTTGAAAATGCTGTTCGAAACTATTCTTATCGCAAAGGAAGCAGCTCCGAACATTGGAAAATTCGTGCGGAGCAATTCTAAGAAATACATTTCGAGGGATAATTTTTGATAAAATTGTCATGTAATCACTGACATATACAAGATTGGTGAAGCCAGCAAAGTTTCACATGTATTTTCGATGGCTCTATGCCCGCCTTCACGAATGCGCTATATTACAGCTTGCTATCTAACTTATTTTTTGTGACAATGATTCAGTCAAAAGAATCACGAAATTTTGCAATGAAGAATTCGAAACATCATGCGCATGAGCTTAGCGAGGTACGAAATCTTTTTCCAATTTCTTTTGATGGTTATAGGTGTTCATATTCTGATTCGGAGAATCGGAAAATCTGGCTTAATTAAAGTTTAAGACGTTAATATGCCTGATGAATGTTTTTTTTTCGGGGAGAACCATTCACTATTTTGAGTTATCGGGTCGAGAGTGTGGAAAATGAGCTCCACTAACAAAATCTTAGGCAGAAAACTGCATAGCGGTACAATCACGATATGCCACGACCATATACAAATTGTCTTCATATACATAGACTATACATAAAGACCTATGACAACCTATGACTCTATCCCATCGATTATTGATCCCATAGTCGTAGGTTTCATGGGTTGTCAAATATGACCAAGGCCCGGCCGGAAATATGTTCATACCAGATCGTAGAGCGATTTTTACTAGGGATAAGGATAGCTTATTGTTGAACATACTTAAACCTGAAGATCACAGTCTGTCTTTGTAAAATAGGAATTCTCACCAAAATGACTGATGTGTTTGCTCGTGTGTTTGTCCCGTGATTGGAACCAGGCGCTTCCATAGTGTAACGATGCTCCAAAAATTAGCACCAACACGCGCCTTGTTCTAGGCTCGAATCCTACCGGTTGATCCGCTGCTGTGATATCCAGTTCAGGGGTTGCAACATCTGATATCGTTCAATCGAGGACGTAGGTGGTGATCTAACACTTCAACACAACAAGATGAACTCGACGGCTGAACGATCAATTTTCGTGCAGCAAAGCGAGTAGCAAAGTACTCTGCTGCAACAATTCACGGTGGCTCACCGCGTACTGGTGCATATTGCTTGACTCTTGGAGCAAAAGTTGCTCCGATGCTCATACAAGTCGTTGCCGTCTGTTGCACATGAACTATGGTCGACAGACATCGTGTATTGATGCCATTATCCGGATGCCCAGTGACTAATCTCACTTACTTTGCATATATAGCCATGCTCGAAATTTTCCATGAGCCAAGTAAATTAACGACGTGCAAAGTATGGAAAGCCGCGACTCAGCCGAGGGAGATATCGAAGAGGACCATCTTCTACAACTCCTCCCATTATTTGCAATAGATATTTGGCTCATTGTCGGGTTTACTGTCTTTGCCGTCTTTTATCTTTTTCTATCTCTCCATCCATCCCTCGACCCTGTACTGCTACGATGCAGAGTATATAGATATATATATATACCCTATATACTGAGCAGGCCGCTTTTGAGGTCGACATTCCAGGTATGCGGACCCTTTCGAACCCATCATAAACCTTTTCTATCAACTTTTTAGGTTATCAAAATAATCAGAGCTGGAAAATTTTGATTCCGGAATCCAATCCGCAGTATCAAGACGAGTTTATACGAACTTGAATGGAAGAAATCGGTCGATTCTGACTTCATAAAGCAGTAATCAACTATAGTATTTTGATTAATGATTTGACTCAGCGGATTGTCCGATTTTCACAATTCAAGTTTGTATAAGCTCGTTCCGATACTGCGGATCAGATTGTGGAATCGAAATGCCACAGCTTTGATTATTTCAATAATCTGAAAAATTGGTGTAACAGGTTTACGATGGCCTAATGAGGGTCAGCATACCTCAGGTATATGAGTACTCCGGCTGGCCCGACCGAGCGTCCGACGAAAGTTTATTGCTGCGCGGCAGTTAACTGCAAGTCGACAAGAATCGAAAAGTCAACCACAATTTTACAGCTCAAAAGTTGGTTCCAGTACAGAATGGATTATTCGCTGTATCAAGCTTTCACTTGGTCAAAAAGTCTCGACGGATATATTTTCAAAAAGTTTGAATTTTTTGCAATTTTTCCACACTAAATTCGGCTTGGTATTTTCAATCTGATGAAAGTTTTGATAACGACGAAAGCAATTATTAGAATGACTTTTGAAGCACATATTCACACTCCGGGGTGTGATTTGTGTACCTGTACAAAATTTCAAGAAGATCGGACCACTAGATCATTTTCTATAGAGACCTGAAGTTTGAATGATCCCAAAATTCCCAAATATTTGATCAAAACCCATGTGCTCACACCGAATCAATGAACGTTTCATGAGCCTCAACCATTCTTTTGGATAGAGTGACATATTATCGAATGAATTTTGACATAATCACAGATATAGGTGGACTCACTCGTTCTACATTTGGTTCGTATCCTTTTTTTTCACGAGTTCCTAGCGGCGTCTCGCGCTCAGGATCGAGCGTCTCTCTTCTCACGACTCGCAGGTGTTGTTTCCCTTTCTTCGATCTTCTTCCATCTCTTCATTCTTCATCTTCTTTCTTCTCTCTTCTTTCTTCTCTCTTCCCTCTTCAGTGCATCAGATTCCTCCTGGAATCATTTGGGCCTCTTCTGTTTCAATCGGCAGAGTCACTGTGATTCGCCTGCTTCGAGGCGCCTTACTTCCCTCTCTTTCTCCTCTTTGCGGGTCATCACCAGCTTGATGTATCCGGTGAGTCTATCCCATGTCTCCTGGTTGCGGAGCAAGTACGGGACGAGATTCTCAGGTGTTAGTTGAGCACCCAGCCATTCATCCAGCTCGGCGCGCTCTCTCCGGGTGTTGCTGCACTTGAACAGGGCATGTTCGGCGTCATCCCATTCGTCCCCGCATGACTGACATGCTGGGGTCATCCTCTTCTTGAACCTGGTTAGATAGGAGCCGAAGCAAGCATGATCGCTCAGTGCCTGCGTCGTCCAGTAGTCCATCTCTCCGTGGGTGCGTTCCGCCCACTTGGCTACGTCACGGATCAGCCGGTGCGTCCATCTGCCGCTTGCAAATGGCGAATCCCACTCAGTTTGCCAATGCTTAAGGGTGGTTTCCTTCTCGTTGTCGCGGATGATCTCCTTCATCGTCGGAGTGAGTACTCGTTCGGCTCCGATCACTTTCTGGCGGTCCCAGATCCTCACTCGCTCCGCGACGAGCAAGTGGATGGGCGGTGTACTCGCCAATACGTAAGCCGCATCTCCTGACACGGTGCGGTAGGCACGGATACTTCTCAGGGCCGCTCTTCGGTGGACAGGCCCCATTCTCTTCTCGATGATGGTCTTCTCTACTCTCTTTCCCCACACGGGTGCACCGTAGAGCATGATAGAGGTGCTGACGATGTTGAGAAGTGCGCGCCTCTTTTCCTTGGGTCCTCCGATATTCGGCATCAGCCGTTGAAGCGCCGCACCAACCCTGCTCGCTTTCTGGGCGGCCTCCTGGATGTGCTTCTTGAACGACCACTTGTCGTCAAGCCATACGCCGAGGTATTTCAGCTCTGTCTTGCGTGGGATCTCTTGCCCGTTGATGTAAAAGTGGGGCAAGTCAAACTTCCTGCGTCTTGTGACCACGATTGCTTCGCACTTCTTGACAGCAAGCTCTAGGAGCCTGCTGATCATCCACTCGTAGACTCGGGCCAGCGCCTCGTTTGCGCGTCTACCCAAGAGTTCCTCGTTGTCGGACCAGACTATGAGCCCCGCGTCGTCCGCGAAAGCCACTATTATCACTCCTTCGGGCAGTTCAATAGACAGTAAACTGTCGTACTGGGTGTTCCAGTTGAACGGCCCGGAAACCGATCCCTGTCCAATTCCGGCGGACAGTTCCCGGATCTCTTGTCCCTCGTCGGTGTCGTACACGAGTGTCCTGTTCCGCAGATAGTCACTCGTGATGGCTAGTAGATAGGGCGGCACTTTACCTGCTTGGGATTGATAGACTCGCTCCCAGCTCGCGCAGTTGAACGCGTTCTTTATGTTCAACGCAATAATGGCACAGAATCCCCCTCTTCCTTGGTCTCTCTCTCTCTCTCTCTTTTTTTTTTTTTTTTTTTTTTTAAGGTGGTTGTAGGGCAAATACGCTGCGACGTACGGAGGAGAGGCACCGGTCAGCCAAACACGGCTGGCCGGCACCTCCCCAACAGTCCCGGGCTGGAATCCGCATCGATACGGCCATCCGAACCGGGTAAACCCTCTCTTCCTTCTCCGTTGGCGCCGGCCATTGGACAAGGGAGAGATCCACCAACTTACCAATCCGGCCCCGGCACCGCGTGAGCATTACTTCAGGGCCGGCGGCGTCTCGCGCTCAGGATCGAGCGTCTCTCTTCTCACGACTCGCAGGTGTTGTTTCCCTTTCTTCGATCTTCTTCCATCTCTTCATTCTTCATCTTCTTTCTTCTCTCTTCTTTCTTCTCTCTTCCCTCTTCAGTGCATCAGATTCCTCCTGGAATCATTTGGGCCTCTTCTGTTTCAATCGGCAGAGTCACTGTGATTCGCCTGCTTCGAGGCGCCTTACTTCCCTCTCTTTCTCCTCTTTGCGGGTCATCACCAGCTTGATGTATCCGGTGAGTCTATCCCATGTCTCCTGGTTGCGGAGCAAGTACGGGACGAGATTCTCAGGTGTTAGTTGAGCACCCAGCCATTCATCCAGCTCGGCGCGCTCTCTCCGGGTGTTGCTGCACTCGAACAGGGCATGTTCAGCGTCATCCCATTCATCCCCGCATGACTGACATGCTGGGGTCCTCCTCTTCTTGAACCTGGTTAGATAGGAACCGAAGCAACCATGATCGCTCAGTGCCTGCGTCGTCCAGTAGTCCATCTCTCCGTGGGTGCGTTCCGCCCACTTGGCTACGTCACGGATCAGCCGGTGCGTCCATCTGCCGTTCGCAAATGGCGAATCCCACTCAGTTTGCCAATGCTCAAGGGTGGTTTCCTTCTCGTTGTCGCGGATAATCTCCTTCATCGTCGGGGTGAGTACTCGTTCGGCTCCGATCACTTTCTGGCGGTCCCAGATCCTCACTCGCTCCGCGACGAGCAAGTGGATGGGCGGTGTACTCGCCAATACGTAAGCCGCATCTCCTGACACGGTACGGTAGGCACGGATACTTCTCAGGGCCGCTCTCCGGTGGACAGGCCCCATCTTCTTCTCGATGATGGTCTTCTCTACTCTCTTTCCCCACACGGGTGCACCGTAGAGCATGATAGAGGTGCTGACGGTGTTGAGAAGTGCGTGCGTCTTTTCCTTGGGTCCTCCGATATTCGGCATCAGCCGTTGAAGCGCCGCACCAACCCTGCTCGCTTTTTGAGCGGCCTCCTGGATGTGCTCCTTGAACGACCACTTGTCGTCAAGCCATACGCTGAGGTATTTCAGCTCTGTCTTGCGTGGGATCTCTTGCCCGTTGATGTAAAAGTGGGGCAAGTCAAACTTCCTGCGTCTTGTGACCACGATTGCTTCGCACTTCTTGACAGCAAGCTCTAGGAGCCTGCTGATCATCCACTCGTAGACTCGGGCCAGCGCCTCGTTTGCGCGTCTACCCAAGAGTTCCTCGTTGTCGGACCAGACTATGAGCCCCGCGTCGTCCGCGAAAGCCACTATTATCACTCCTTCGGGCAGTTCAATAGACAGTAAACTGTCGTACTGGGTGTTCCAGTTGAACGGCCCGGAAACCGATCCCTGTCCAATTCCGGCGGACAGTTCCCGGATCTCTTGTCCCTCGTCGGTGTCGTACACGAGTGCCCTGTTCCGCAGATAGTCACTCGTGATTGCTAGTAGATAGGGCGGCACTTTACCTGCTTGGGATTGATAGACTCGCTCCCAGCTCGCGCAGTTGAACGCGTTCTTTATGTTCAACGCAATAATGGCACAGAATCCCCCTCTTCCTTGGTCTCTCTCTCTCTCTCTCTCTCTTTTTTTTTTTTTTTTTTTTAAGGTGGCTGTAGGGCAAATACGCTGCGACGTACGAAGGAGAGGCACCGGTCAGCCAAACACGGCTGGCCGGCACCTCCCCAACAGTCCCGGGCTGGAATCCGCATCGATACGGCCATCCGAACCGGGTAAACCCTCTCTTCCTTCTCCGTTGGCGCCGGCCATTGGACAAGGGAGAGATCCACCAACTTACCAATCCGGCCCCGGCACCGCGTGAGCATTACTTCAGGGCCGGCGGCGTCTCGCGCTCAGGATCGAGCGTCTCTCTTCTCACGACTCGCAGGTGTTGTTTCCCTTTCTTCGATCTTCTTCCATCTCTTCATTCTTCATCTTCTTTCTTCTCTCTTCTTTCTTCTCTCTTCCCTCTTCAGTGCATCAGATTCCTCCTGGAATCATTTGGGCCTCTTCTGTTTCAATCGGCAGAGTCACTGTGATTCGCCTGCTTCGAGGCGCCTTACTTCCCTCTCTTTCTCCTCTTTGCGGGTCATCACCAGCTTGATGTATCCGGTGAGTCTATCCCATGTCTCCTGGTTGCGGAGCAAGTACGGGACGAGATTCTCAGGTGTTAGTTGAGCACCCAGCCATTCATCCAGCTCGGCGCGCTCTCTCCGGGTGTTGCTGCACTTGAACAGGGCATGTTCAGCGTCATCCCATTCATCCCCGCATGACTGACATGCTGGGGTCCTCCTCTTCTTGAACCTGGTTAGATAGGAACCGAAGCAACCATGATCGCTCAGTGCCTGCGTCGTCCAGTAGTCCATCTCTCCGTGGGTGCGTTCCGCCCACTTGGCTACGTCACGGATCAGCCGGTGCGTCCATCTGCCGTTCGCAAATGGCGAATCCCACTCAGTTTGCCAATGCTCAAGGGTGGTTTCCTTCTCGTTGTCGCGGATAATCTCCTTCATCGTCGGGGTGAGTACTCGTTCGGCTCCGATCACTTTCTGGCGGTCCCAGATCCTCACTCGCTCCGCGACGAGCAAGTGGATGGGCGGTGTACTCGCCAATACGTAAGCCGCATCTCCTGACACGGTACGGTAGGCACGGATACTTCTCAGGGCCGCTCTCCGGTGGACAGGCCCCATCTTCTTCTCGATGATGGTCTTCTCTACTCTCTTTCCCCACACGGGTGCACCGTAGAGCATGATAGAGGTGCTGACGGTGTTGAGAAGTGCGCGCGTCTTTTCCTTGGGTCCTCCGATATTCGGCATCAGCCGTTGAAGCGCCGCACCAACCCTGCTCGCTTTTTGAGCGGCCTCCTGGATGTGCTCCTTGAACGACCACTTGTCGTCAAGCCATACGCCGAGGTATTTCAGCTCTGTCTTGCGTGGGATCTCTTGCCCGTTGATGTAAAAGTGGGGCAAGTCAAACTTCCTGCGTCTTGTGACCACGATTGCTTCGCACTTCTTGACAGCAAGCTCTAGAAGCCTGCTGATCATCCACTCGTAGACTCGGGCCAGCGCCTCGTTTGCGCGTCTACCCAAGAGTTCCTCGTTGTCGGACCAGACTATGAGCCCCGCGTCGTCCGCGAAAGCCACTATTATCACTCCTTCGGGCAATTCAATAGACAGTAAACTGTCGTACTGGGTGTTCCAGTTGAACGGCCCGGAAACCGATCCCTGTCCAATTCCGGCGGACAGTCCCCGGATCTCTTGTCCCTCGTCGGTGTCGTACACGAGTGTCCTGTTCCGCAGATAGTCACTCGTGATGGCTAGTAGATAGGCTCTCTCTCTCTCTCTTTTTTTTTTTTTTTTTTTTTTTTTTGTGGTTGTAGGGCAAATACGCTGCGACGTACGAAGGAGAGGCACCGGTCAGCCAAACACGGCTGGTCAGCACCTCCCCAACAGTCCCGGGCTGGAATCCGCATCGATACGGCCATCCGAACCGGGTAAACCCTCTCTTCCTTCTCCGTTGGCGCCGGCCATTGGACAAGGGAGAGATCCACCAACTTACCAATCCGGCCCCGGCACCGCGTGAGCATTACTTCAGGGCCGGCGGCGTCTCGCGCTCAGGATCGAGCGTCTCTCTTCTCACGACTCGCAGGTGTTGTTTCCCTTTCTTCGATCTTCTTCCATCTCTTCATTCTTCATCTTCTTTCTTCTCTCTTCTTTCTTCCCTCTTCAGTGCATCAGATTCCTCCTTGAATCATTTGGGCCTCTTCTGTTTCAATCGGCAGAGTCACTGTGATTCGCCTGCTTCGAGGCGCCTTACTTCCCTCTCTTTCTCCTCTTTGCGGGTCATCACCAGCTTGATGTATCCGGTGAGTCTATCCCATGTCTCCTGGTTGCGGAGCAAGTACGGGACGAGATTCTCAGGTGTTAGTTGAGCACCCAGCCATTCATCCATCTCGGCGCGCTCTCTCCGGGTGTTGCTGCACTTGAACAGGGCATGTTCGGCGTCATCCCATTCGTCCCCGCATGACTGACATGCTGGAGTCGTCCTCTTCTTGGACCTGGTTAGATAGGAACCGAAGCAACCATGATCGCTCAGTGCCTGCGTCGTCCAGTAGTCCATCTCTCCGTGGGTGCGTTCCGCCCACTTGGCTACGTCACGGATCAGCCGGTGCGTCCATCTGCCGTTTGCAAATGGCGAATCCCACTCAGTTTGCCAATGCTCAAGGGTGGTTTCCTTCTCGTTGTCGCGGATGATCTCCTTCATCGTCGGAGTGAGTACTCGTTCGGCTCCGATCACTTTCTGGCGGTCCCAGATCCTCACTCGCTCCGCGACGAGCAAGTGGATGTGCGGAGTACTCGCCAATACGTAAGCCGCATCTCCTGACACAGTGCGGTAGGCACGGATACTCCTCAGGGCCGCTCTTCGGTGGACAGGCCCCATTCTCTTCTCGATGATGGTCTTCTCTACTCTCTTCCCCCACACGGGTGCACCGTACAGCATGATGGAGGTAGTGACGGTGTTGAGAAGTGCGCGCCTCTTTTCCTTGGGTCCTCCGATATTCGGCATAAGCCGCTGGAGCGCCGCACCGACCCTGCTCGCCTTCTGGGCGGCTTCCTGGATGTGCTTCTTGAACGACCACTTGTCGTCGAGCCATACACCGAGGTATTTCAGCTCTGTCTTCCGTGGAATCTCTTGCCCGTTGATATGAAGACGGGGTAGGTCAAACTTCCTACGCCTTGTGACCACGATTGCTTCACACTTCTTGACAGCGAGCTCCAGAAGCCTGCTAATCATCCACTCGTAGACTCGGGCCAGCGCTTCGTTCGCGCGTCTACCCAAGAGTTCCTCGTTGTCAGCCCATACTATGAGTCCCGCGTTGTCCGCGAAAGCCACTATTATCACTCCTTCTGGTAGTTCGATAGACAGTAAGCTGTCATACTGGGTGTTCCAGTTGAACGGCCCGGAGACCGATCCCTGTCCGATTCCGGCGGACAGTACCCGAATCTCTTGTCCCTCGTCGGTGTCGAACACGAGGGTCCTGTTCCGCAGGTAGTCACTCGTGACGGCTAGTAGATAGGGGGGCACTTTACCTGCTTGGGATTGATAGACTCGCTCCCAGCTCGCGCAGTTGAATGCGTTCTTTATGTCCAACGCAATGATGGCACAGAATCCTCCTCTTCCTTGGTATGGGTTCCCTACCGACGCTTGAACCCGTTCTTGGACCGCCTCGATCGCGTGCACAGTGCTCCGTCCCTTCCGGAACCCGAACTGCATTGGTGATAGCCCACCGCCTTCTTCGTAGGCTTTTTCCACCCTGTTGAGCACCATCCTCTCGTACATTTTCCCGATATTGTCGAGCATGCTGAGAGGGCGTTGACCTCCTTGACCCTTAGGTATCAGGACCAGCTTCTGACGTTTCCACTTGTCCGGGAAAGTTCCCGCGCTCAGACAGATGTTGAAGAGGTCGAGGAGTAGATCTGGCTTGTATTTGAAGACCAGTTTCAGAGCCTCGTTTGGGATACCATCCAGGCCAGGGGCCTTGCCGTTCGGCATTCTCTTCGCCGCTATGAGTAGCTCTTGCATAGTGAAGAGCGGAATGGGGTCTTCGCTCTCCGTAGGGAATGTAACTCTGGGTTCTCCTGCTGGGAAGAGGTCTTCCACGATGGTGCGCAATGTTGCTGCATCGGTCGGTGCTGGGATGCCCTTCCGGGGTCGGACCTTTGACATGACCACGCGATATGGCGTGCCCCAGGGGTCTTCGTTAACCATGTCGCACAGTTCACCCCAGCACTTCTCTTTGCTCCTCCGGATGGCTAGAACGAGAGCCTTCTTTGCTTCTTTGTACGCTCTGTCATCTTCCGCCAGCGATGGTCGTTGCAGCTTCCTTGATCGCCATGCGGTCCTCCTTTTCTTGTTACTCGTTCTTCGTAGAGCCTTGATCTCATCGGTGATCCAGTACTCTGGTTTCCTCCAGGAACATGGTGTTGTCCTGCGAGGCATCGACGCGTCGCAAGCTCTCGTGATGGCGGATGTTACCATCGCCACAGCTTCGTCCGAGGCGGAGTTCATCGGGAGATATCAACTGTTTCTATCGATTCCCGGGATTTTCCCTCGTCCAGCTTCCGTACCTGGCACCCCGTTGGTCGCGGTCTGCGTGTCGTCTGTCTCTGTCCGTCAGTCCTGAATCGAAACCGAATATGTCGATGGTCACTCAGTGTTTCCGTGTCCAGAACTTCCCACGATGTCATACGTCCCATGAGCGACGGGCTCATGAACATCAGGTCGAGGACCGATGATGAACCTCCCTCCCGGGACCGAGTGTCGTGCCGGTAATAAGTGATAACCCCCGTCTCGTTCGCGAGCACTAATCCCAATGCCTCCATGGCATCAGCGAGTATTACCCCCCG
The DNA here is from genome assembly GCA_029851415.1 of Eretmocerus hayati. Lineage (NCBI taxonomy): Eukaryota > Metazoa > Arthropoda > Insecta > Hymenoptera > Aphelinidae > Eretmocerus > Eretmocerus hayati. The sequence continues at coordinate 168,475,137 of CM056741.1, forward strand.
TCTATCGCGCGGCCCCCCGCTCCAAGTCGGTTTCTTGGAGTTGAAATCTCCCGCGATTATAGCTGGGCCCCCATTGCCTCACATCCTCTTCTAGGTCGTGGAGCTCGTCTTCAAATTCGTGCGTCTTGAGCGACGGCGAGTAGTAGCAGCTGTACACAGCTGTGCCCCCTATGGTCTTTCGAGCATAACCACGGCCACTAACAGCTGGTCCAGTCTCGCGGATCGCGGGATTCGTGATCTGAATTACAGTGGTCCCCCAGTGATCGAATGTGGAACGGGGAAGTTCGCGCTTCCGAGGCGGTTCGGAGATGATCAGAACATCGATACCCCCTTCTTTGGCGGCAGTGTGTAGAAGGTCACAAGCGTCTCCGCTTCTCCTGAGGTTGGCTTGGATGAAGTTAGCCATTTCTTCCCCCCCTGCGTCTATATGTCGCCCTCGCGTTTTGGTAGGCTGTGCAGTTGCTGGAGCCTGACCCGTGGTCAGATCTGGTTCCGATAGCCACGCAGCTGAGGCATTTTGGTTTCTCTTTACAGGTAGCAGCGAGGTGTCCTGGTTCACCGCACTGGAAGCAGAGTTTCGGTTGACGTTCCTCTGCCTTCTCTTTCCTGCAGCCTGAGGCCTTGTGGCCATACTCTAGGCAGTTATAGCAGCGTGGGATGCCTCCCTTCTCGCGGATTCTCACTCTGCTCCATCCCACCTTGGGTTCTTTCCAGTCCAGGAGGCGGTGAGCGAGCCTCGCTGGGATGGACACAACCGCTGTTTGGGTGCCTCGGGAGCCGTTCCGCAGGCTCTTGACTATTATGGCTCCATCCTCGTTTTCTGGTAGGGCCTTCGCGAGGTCCTTCTGCACTTTAGTTTTGTCGACATCGTAGTCGACTCCGAGAACCTCGAGGGTCATGCTATTTGCGAAGCAGTGGACGGCCCCTTCTTGCCCGACGACTGGTGTCAGAGCCGCTTTGATGGCTGCAGCGTCGGTGCCCTTCCTCAGTTCAATGAGGATTTGTCCTTCCTGTGTCTTGCGGATGCCCGTGACTTTAGAGCCCACTTCTTCATTAAGGTCATCCGTCTTTATCTTGCGCAGCATATCTGCGTAGCTTAACCCACCTTGGTTTACCGTGACGAGAACGGCGTCGGATTTCGGTCTTCTTGGCTTCATCTTTGCCTTCTTTCCAGCGGTGTCACTTGATCGACCGCTTTTGCTTTCTCTAAAGAGAAAGCTTTGTTTTCACCCCAACGAAAATTTGATCAAATTTTTCATTAAAACTACAATATTATTTAACAAAATTCCTTTTATCTAAAAAAGCCAAAGACCATTCTCTTCCTCTCGCCAAAATCTATCAAATGTAGGTAACGCTTTTCCTCCTAATGCCCTTCCAAACCCGTCAGAGACTCATCTTTGCACCCCTTTTTCCGTGTATGTGTGTGTGTGTGTGTGTGTGTTGTTTTCTATCGGACACGCTTTCTCTTTTTCTGTTCACCATATCAACTTTTGGCTTTCTACAAGTTGTGAAGAATCCAATTTCTGAGAGCCCAGTGATTTGGCAGCTTTCGGCTCCCAGTCAAATTTGATCCATGGGCTTTTTCAAGCTAAAGTGCTCGAATTTCGACTTTTAATACATAAATATCTTTTTCTCACACGGTCTCACCACGAATTGAGTCACCTAAACTATGGTTTTTTCTGCAAGATCTATCGATTGGTTAATACCGAAATTTTATAAAATCTTCACAGATCTCAAATTTTCGAAAAAATCAAAATTTTCACCAAAAATTTCATTTTAACCCTTTTCAAACCCACTGCATCGTAATTCCGTCTCAACCAAACGATCGATATTGTTAAAAAACCTCAGACTAGAAGGCCCAAATCTCTCTAAAAAGCTTCCTCTAAAGAATAACTGAAAAAATAATGGGAAATTTTTCTTAATATTCATTTTTTCCTCGTACCTTCTTTTATGACTCATTTATCTCAATTCCAATGACCTAAACTATGGTTTTTTCTGCATTATCTATCGATTGGTTAATACCGAAATTTTATAAAATCTTCACAGATTTCAAATTTTCGAAAAAATCAAAATTTCCACCAAAAATTTCATTTTGACCTTTCTTAAACCCACTAAATCGAAATTCCGTCTCAACCAAACGATGGATATTGTTCAAAAAACCTCAGACTAGAAGGCCCAAATCTCTCTAAAAAGCTTCCTCTAAAGAATAACTGAAAAAATAATGGGAAATTTTTCTTAATATTCATTTTTTCCTCGTACCTTCTTTTATGACTCATTTATCTCGATTTCAATGACCTAAACTATGGTTTTTTCTGCATTATCTATCGATTGATTAATACCGAAAGTCATTTGAGTCTTCACAAATCTCAAATTTCCGAAAAAATCAAAATTTTCACAAAAAATTTCATTTTAACCCTTCTCAAACCCACTGCATCGTAATTCCGTCTCAACCAAACGATGGATATTGTTAAAAAAACCTCAGTCTAGATGGCCTGAATCTCTATAAGAAGCTTCCTCAAAATAATAACTCAAAAAGTAGTAGAAAATTAGAATTAATATTCATTTTTCTCTCGTATCATCCTTTACGACTAATTTATCTCAATTCTAATGACCTAAAGATTTACTTATGCGCCATTCTGAATCGATTGGCTGATACGAAATTTTCATAAAATCCGTAAAACATTGTTCATATGAAAATTTTTTCGGGGGAAGGGAATTTCCACAAAGGACTCCAGTTTAATCATCTTTAAACCGACTATATCAAAATTTTCTCTCAATCAAACAATAGATATTGTTGGAAAACCCTCCTTTCAGATGACCCGAATCTCTGTGGAATGCTTCCTCGAAAGAAAAACTCAAAATATAGGATACTTTCTTTTTCGTTAAAATTATCATCATATAACGCCGTGAGAAAGCATTCTGCTAATCACTTTTAGCAGCGTATTTTTTGCCCTCTTTGTATTTCTTTTAGAGACCACTTCCTGCCAAGGCCCGTCCTGCTTGGGCCTATTAGGAGTCGATGTAGAGCGCGGTGTTTCGAGGGCTCCCGATGTATGTCCGCGTCGCGTCCCCTTCGTATCGTGCTGTTTCCCTTGTCGCGATTCCGGTTTATTCGCCCCCCTTCCCTGTGTGCCGCTTCCCGACGCGGCTGGCCCAGAGGGCTGCGCACTCCTCTTCATTTTTAGGGTCTTCTGCGCTTCGAGAAGTGTGGTCTCGGAAGCCGCTCTCTTCCCTTTGTCTGCCGCAAGTAGGCCTTCGAGAGCGTGGCCAATCTTCTTGAGCTCTTCCATGTCGCCCTGAGTTCCTTCTGGGATGTTGGAGGCAGACTCGGCTATCCCTATGACCAAGTTCAGGTGGTCGAGGAGAAGATGAGTCTTCTCCTCCATCTGTTCTCGGCACATTTTCAAGTCCCTCCATCCTTCCATTAGATCGGGGGCCTTGTCTCCACTTCTTTGTCGACTGGCCTTCTCAGGTGTGGGGAACCGATCGATGTCCATATCCTCCGGTGTTTTTTGACCTTTTTCGAGTCCGTGGTCACAGTCCTTGGATGTCAGGGTGTCTTCTGACTTCTGGGACTCCGTGGTGGTGTTAGAGTCCCCTGAATCCGAGCTGGAATCAGCGGTATCGTCTCCCTTGTTCTTGTCTTGCGTAAGCTGGATCTTGATCGCGGGGTTGATCTTCATCAGCTTGTCTGCCGCCGCTTGCGCTTCTGCAGCAACCTTCGCGTTCTTCTCTTTTTGGCTCAAGAATGTGAGCTTCGATTGCTTCAGCGTTCGCTTATCTACTTCCTCACCCGGACCCTTTCTCTTCCTGCTGTTCGGGGTGAGGTCTACTCCTTTCTGGTGTTGGTCCTTTCCTCCAACTATCTTCGCCAGAGGCGTATTTCCATCGCTTCTAGCTTTACGCGTGTGTCCACCAGCCAAGTGTGCCACTGGTAGCGCGCTTTGCATCGTTGGGCCCCCCCCCCCCCCAAGATCCGAATGGGGCCCCGCTTCACTTGGGGAATTCTTGCCGTCAATGCTGGACATCTTCTTCTTTCTTGTTTTTTCCAGGGCCTGGAATCGCATGCTGGCCGACCCCGGACCAGGCCAGCACGGGTGTGGTGTGTTGTGTGATGCGTGTTCTGTATGATGTTGGTATGTCTGTGTAATGCTTGAGCAAGCGTAAGTATGGTGCGTGTAGAGTGTCGTGTGTGTGTTAGTGTAAGTGTAGGACTCGGGTCCGGAGGGGCATCACTCCCTCAAGCTCCAAGTGCAACCCTAAGGTCACACCCAAAGCCCCCTACGGGGTCTCTCTCTCTCTCTCTCGCGCTCTCTCTCTTTTTTTTTTTTTTTTTTTTTTTTAAGGTGGTTAGAGGGCAAAATCTGCCTCAGGATCCCTCGGATCCGTCCCCAGACACCGGACTGGTTCAGCTTACGCGGACTACGCATAGCCCACGCAGGCCATACCAGGCGGGACACGGGTTTGGGTGGGGCCCACCGAGAGGTGGGCCCGGCCGTGTAATATCCCTCTCCCCTCGATGTCCGATACCTAGGGCATCGGGCAATCAAGAAGGAGATCCACCTGCATCTACCATCTCATCCCGGAACCGCGTGAGCATTACTTCAGGATGAGCGGCATGTCTCGCGCTCGATTGCGAGCGTTCCTCTTCTCCATCTTCTCTCTTCGGCCACTTGTCGGCATCTTCTGTCTTCATTCTTCATTGTTCCCTCTCTTTCTTCTTTCTTCTCTCTTCTTTCTTCTTTCTCCCCTCTTCAGTGCATCAGATTCCTCCTGGAATCATTTGGGCCTCTTCTGTTTCAATCGGCAGAGTCACTGTGATTCGCCTACTTCGAGGCGCCTTACTTCCCTCTCTTTCTCCTCTTTGCGGGTCATCACCAGCTTGATGTATCCGGTGAGTCTATCCCATGTCTCCTGGTTGCGGAGCAAGTACGGGACGAGATTCTCGGGTGTTAGTTGAGCACCCAGCCATTCATCCAGCTCGGCGCGCTCTCTCCGGGTGTCGCTGCACTTGAACAGGGCATGTTCGGCGTCATCCCATTCATCCCCGCATGACTGACATGCTGGGGTCCTCCTCTTCTTGAACCTGGTTAGTTAGGAACCGAAGCAACCATGATCGCTCAGTGCCTGCGTCGTCCAGTAGTCCATCTCTCCGTGGGTGCGTTCCGCCCACTTGGCTACGTCACGGATCAGCCGGTGCGTCCATCTGCCGTTTGCAAATGGCGAATCCCACTCAGTTTGCCAATGCTCAAGGGGGGTTTCCTTCTCGTTGTCGCGGATGATCTCCTTCATCGTCGGAGTGAGTACTCGTTCGGCTCCGATCACTTTCTGGCGGTCCCAGATCCTCACTCGCTCCGCGACGATTAAGTGGATGGGCGGTGTACTCGCCAATACGTAAGCCGCATCTCCTGATACGGTGCGGTAGGCACGGATACTTCTCAGGGCCGCTCTCCGGTGGACAGGCCCCATCTTCTTCTCGATGATGGTCTTCTCTACTCTCTTCCCCCACACGGGTGCACCGTAGAGCATGATAGAGGTGCTGACGGTGTTGAGAAGTGCGCGCCTCTTTTCCTTGGGTCCTCCGATATTCGGCATCAGCCGTTGAAGCGCCGCACCAACCCTGCTCGCTTTTTGAGCGGCCTCCTGGATGTGCTTCTTGAACGACCACTTGTCGTCAAGCCATACGCCGAGGTATTTCAGCTCTGTCTTGCGTGGGATCTCTTGCCCGTTGATGTAAAAGTGGGGCAAGTCAAACTTCCTGCGTCTTGTGACCACGATTGCTTCGCACTTCTTGACAGCAAGCTCTAGGAGCCTGCTGATCATCCACTCGTAGACTCGGGCCAGCGCCTCGTTTGCGCGTCTACCCAAGAGTTCCTCGTTGTCGGACCAGACTATGAGCCCTGCGTCGTCCGCGAAAGCCACTATTATGACTCCTTCGGGCAGTTCAATAGACAGTAAACTGTCGTACTGGGTGTTCCAGTTGAACGGCCCGGAAACCGATCCCTGTCCAATTCCGGCGGACAGTTCCCGGATCTCTTGTCCCTCGTCGGTGTCGTACACGAGTGTCCTGTTCCGCAGATAGTCACTCGTGATGGCTAGTAGATAGGGCGGCACTTTACCTGCTTGGGATTGATAGACTCGCTCCCAGCTCGCGCAGTTGAACGCGTTCTTTATGTCCAACGCAATAATGGCACAGAATCCTCCTCTTCCTTGGTATGGGTTCCCTACCGACGCTTGAACCCGCTCTTGGACCTCCTCGATCGCGTGCACAGTGCTTCGTCCCTTCCGGAACCCAAACTGCATTGGTGATAGCCCGCCGCTCTCTTCGTAGGCTTTTTCTACCCTGTTGAGCACCATCCTCTCGTACATTTTCCCGATATTGTCGAGCATGCTGAGAGGGCGTTGACCTCCTTGACCTTTAGGTATCAGGACCAGCTTCTGGCGTTTCCACTTATCCGGGAAATTTCCCGCGCTCAGACAGATGTTGAAGAGGTCGAGGAGTAAATCTGGGTTGTATTTGAAGACCAGTTTCAGAGCCTCGTTTGGAATGCCGTCCAGGCCAGGGGCCTTGCCGTTTGGCAGCCTCTTCGCCGCTATGAGTAGCTCTTGCATAGTAAAGAGCGGGATGGGATCTTCGCTCTCGGGAGGGAATGTCACTCTGGGTTCTCCTGCTGGAAAGAGGTCTTCCACGATGCTGCGCAAGGTAGCTGCATCAGTCGGTGCTGGGTTGCCCCTCCGGGGTCGGACCTTGGACATGACCACGCGGTATGGCGTACCCCACGGGTCTCCATTAACCATGTCGCACAATTCACCCCAGCACTTCTCTTTGCTTCTCCGGATGGCTAGAACGAGAGCCTTCTTTGCTTCTCTGTACGCCCTATCATCTTCCCCCAGTGATGGTCGTTTTAGTTTCCTTGATCGCCACGCGGTTCTCCTTTTCTTATTGCTCGTTCTTCGTAGGGCTTTTATCTCGTCGGTGATCCAGTACTCTGGTTTCCTCCAAAAGCATGATGTTGTCTTGCGAGGCATCGATGCGTCACAAGCTCTTGTGATGGTGGTCGTCACCATATCCACAGCCTCGTCCGCGGTGATGTTAATCGGGAGATCTTCGGCTGTTCCTATCGATTCCCGGAATTTCCCCTCATCCAGCTTGCGTACCTGCCACCCCGTCGGTCGCGGTCTGTGTGTCGTCTGTCTCTGTCTGTCAGTCCTAAACCGAAACCGAATATGTCGATGGTCACTCAATGTTTCCGTGTCCAGAACCTCCCACGATGTCATACGTCCCATGAGCGACGGGCTCATGAACGTCAGGTCGAGGACCGAAGACGAACCTCCCTCCCTGGACCGAGTGTCGTGTCGGTGGTAGGTGATGACCCCCGTCTCGTTCGCGAGCACTAATCCCAATGCCTCCATGGCATCAGCGAGTATTACCCCCCGTCTATCACGCGGCCCCCCGCTCCAAGTCGGTTCCTTGGAGTTGAAATCCCCCGCGATTATAACTGGGCCCCCCCATTGCCTCACATCCTCTTCTAGGTCATGGAGCTCGTCTTCGAATTCGTGCATCTTGAGCGACGGCGAATAGTAGCAGCTGTAGACTGCTGTGCCCTCTATGGTCTTTCGAGCGAAACCGCGGCCACTAACAGCTGGTCCAGTCTCACGGATCGCAGGATTCATGATCTGGATTACGGCTGTCCTCCAGTGATCGACTGTGGATCGAGAGAATTCGCGCTTCCGAGGCGGTTCGGAGATAATCAGAACATCGATCCCTCCTTCTTTGGCTACAGCGTGTAGGAGATCGTCTGCGTCCCCGCTCTTCCTGAGGTTGGCTTGGATGAAGCTAGCTATTTCTTGCCTTCCTGCGTCTATATGTGGTTCTTGCCCTCTGGTACGCAGTGCAGTTGCTGGCCCCAGATTTGTGGTCAGATTTGGACCCGATCGCCAGACAGCTTAGGCATTTTGGTTTTTCCTTGCAAATCGCAGCAAGGTGCCCTGGTTCGCCGCATTGGAAGCAGAGTTTTGGTTTCCGTTCCTCTGCCTTCTCTTTTTTGCACCCCGAGGCCTTGTGCCCGTACTCTAAGCAGTTATAGCACCGTGGGATGCCACACTTCTCGCGGATCCTGACTCTGCCCCATCCAACCTTTGGCTCCTTCCAGTCGAGGAGATGGTGGGCCAGTCTCGTTGCGATCGAGACAACAGCGGTTTGGGTGCCGCGGTAGCCACTCCGGATGGACTTGACTACAACGGAACCCTTCTCGTTTTCTGGTAGGGCCTTCGCGAGGGCATCCCGCACCTTGATTATGTCGACATCGTAGTCGACTCCGAGAACCTCGAGGGTCGTGCTGTTTGCTAGACAGTGGACAGCTCCTTCTTGCCCGACGACTGGTGCCAAGGCTGCCTTGACGGCGGCGACATCGGTGCCCTTCTTGAGTTCAAGAAGGACTTGGCCTTCTTGGGTCTTGCGGATGCCCGTGACCTTGGAGCCCACTTCTTCATCGAGGTCATCCGTTTTTATCCTGCGCAGCATGTCTGCGTAGGTTAGCCCACCTTGTTTGGCCGTAACGAGGACGGCTTCGGGCTTCACCCTTCTCGGCTTCATTTTCGCTTTCTTCCCGGCGGCATCGTCCGATCTACCGCTCTTCTTTGCCCTTCTCGCTTGTTTCTTTGACACCACTTCCTTCCAAGGCCCATTCTGCTCGGGCCGATTGGGCGTTGATGTCGAGCGCGGTGTTCCGAGACCTCCCGGTGGAGGACCGTATCGCGTCGCCTTCGAACCGCGTTGTTTTCCCGGTCGCGATTGCGGTTTCCCTGCCCCCCTTCCCTGGAAGCCACTACCCGACGCGGCCGGTTTTCTTGTGACCGGAGGCTGCATATTCCCCCTCGCTTTCAGGGTCTTTTCCGTTTCGAGGAGCGTTGTCTCGAAAGCAGCCCGCTTCGCCTTGTCTGTCGCGAGTAGGCCTTCGAGCGCGTGGCCTATCTTCTTGAGCTCTTCGATGTCACCCTTGGTCCCTTCTGGATTGCTGGAAACAGACTCGGCTATTCCTATGACCAAGTTGAAGTGCTCGAGGAGGAGAGATGTCTTCTCCTCCGTCTCTTCCCGGCACGTTTTCAGGTCTTCCCATTTCCCCATGAGATCGCCTGCCTCGTTTCCACTCCTCTGTCGTGCCGCATCTCTGGTTGAGGGGATGTGGTCAATCTCCACCCTATCAGGCACCTCATCGTGCACTCCCCTCTCGAGCAGACCGTTTTCAGGAGTCAGGATTGTTCCGTTCCCCTGGGACCCTATAGTGGATTCAGACTCGCTCGAGTCTGAGCTCAAGTTGACGGCGTCATCAACCTCGTTGCTGGGTTGCGTGATCTGGATCCTGATAGCGGGGTTGATCTCCAGCAGCTTCTCTGCCGCCTCTCGTGCTTCTGCTGCAACTTTCGCGTTCATTCCTCGTTGGCTCGGAAATGTGAGCTTTGATTATTGAGCACTCGCTTCTCTGCTCCGTCACTCGGGCCCTTTCTCTTCCTGCTAGGGGTGAGCTCAGCTTCTCCATGGCGTAGGTTTACTTCTCCCGCACCCTCCACCTGCAGCGTATTTCCATCGCTTGTAGCTGTACGCGTTATTCCACCAGCCAAGTGTGCCACTGGTGGCGCGTTTTGCATCGTTGGGGGGCCCCCCCCCAAGATCCGAATGGGGCCCCGCTTTACTTGGGGAATTCTTGCCGTCAATGCTGGACATCATCTTCTTTCTTCTTCCAGGGCCTGGAATCGCATGCTGGCCGACCCCGGACCAGACCAGCACGGGTGTGGTGTGTTGTGTGATGCGTGTTCTGTATAATGTTGGTATGTCTGTGTAATGCTTGAGCAAGCGTAAGTATGGTGCGTGTAGAGTGTAGTGTGTGTGTTAGTGTAAGTGTAGGACTCGGGTCCGGAGGGGCGTCACTCCCTCAAGCTCCAAGTGCAACCCTAAGGTCACACCCAAAGCCCCCTACGGGGTCTCTCTCTCTCTCTCTCTCTGTTTTTTTTTTTTTTCTTTTTTAAGGTGGTTAGAGGGCAAAATCTGCCTCAGGATCCCTCGGATCCGTCCCCAGACACCGGACTGGTTCAGCTTACGCGGACTACGCATAGCCCACGCAGGCCATACCAGGCGGGACACGGGTTCGGGTGGGGCCCACTGAGAGGTGGGCCCGGCCGTGTAATATCCCTCTCCCCTCGATGTCCGATACCTAGGGCATCGGGCAATCAAGAAGGAGATCCACCTGCATCTACCATCTCATCCCGGAACCGCGTGAGCATTACTTCAGGATGAGCGGCATGTCTCGCGCTCGATTGCGAGCGTTCCTCTTCTCCATCTTCTCTCTTCGGCCACTTGTCGGCATCTTCTATCTTCATTCTTCATTGTTCCCTCTCTTTCTTCTTTCTTCCCTCTTCTTTCTTCTTTCTTCCCTCTTCAGTGCATCAGATTCCTCCTGGAATCATTTGGGCCTCTTCTGTTTCAATCGGCAGAGTCACTGTAATTCGCCTGCTTCGAGGCGCCTTACTTCCCTCTCTTTCTCCTCTTTGCGGGTCATCACCAGCTTGATGTATCCGGTGAGTCTATCCCATGTCTCCTGGTTGCGGAGCAAGTACGGGACGAGATTCTCAGGTGTTAGTTGAGCACCCAGCCATTCATCCAGCTCGGCGCGCTCTCTCCGGGTGTCGCTGCACTTGAACAGGGCATGTTCGGCGTCATCCCATTCGTCCCCGCATGACTGACATGCTGGGGTCGTCCTCTTCTTGAACCTGGTTATCTCTCTCTCTCTCTCTCTCTCTCTCTCTCTCTCTCTCTCTCTCTCTCTCTCTCTCTCTCTCTCTCTCTCTCTCTCTCTCTCTCTCTCTCTCTCTCTCTCTCTCTCTTTCTCTCTCTCTCTTTTTTTTTTTTTTTTTTTTTTTGAGGTGGTTAGAGGGCAAAATCTGCCTCAGGATCCCTCGGATCCGTCCCCAGACACCGGACTGGTTCAGCTTACGCGGACTACGCATAGCCCACGCAGGCCATACCAGGCGGGACACGGGTTCGGGTGGGGCCCACCGAGAGGTGGGCCCGGCCGTGTAATATCCCTCTCCCCTCGATGTCCGATACCTAGGGCATCGGGCAATCAAGAAGGAGATCCACCTGCATCTACCATCTCATCCCGGAACCGCGTGAGCATTACTTCAGGATGAGCGGCATGTCTCGCGCTCGATTGCGAGCGTTCCTCTTCTCCATCTTCTCTCTTCGGCCACTTGTCGGCATCTTCTATCTTCATTCTTCATTGTTCCCTCTCTTTCTTCTTTCTTCCCTCTTCTTTCTTCTTTCTTCCCTCTTCAGTGCATCAGATTCCTCCTGGAATCATTTGGGCCTCTTCTGTTTCAATCGGCAGAGTCACTGTAATTCGCCTGCTTCGAGGCGCCTTACTTCCCTCTCTTTCACCTCTTTGCGGGTCATCACCAGCTTGATGTATCCGGTGAGTCTATCCCATGTCTCCTGGTTGCGGAGCAAGTACGGGACGAGATTCTCAGGTGTTAGTTGAGCACCCAGCCATTCATCCAGCTCGGCGCGCTCTCTCCGGGTGTCGCTGCACTTGAACAGGGCATGTTCGGCGTCATCCCATTCGTCCCCGCATGACTGACATGCTGGGGTCGTCCTCTTCTTGAACCTGGTTAGATAGGAACCGAAGCAACCATGATCGCTCAGTGCCTGCGTCGTCCAGTAGTCCATCTCTCCGTGGGTGCGTTCCGCCCACTTGGCTACGTCACGGATCAGCCGGTGCGTCCATCTGCCGTTCGCAAATGGCGAATCCCACTCAGTTTGCCAATGCTCAAGGGTGGTTTCCTTCTCGTTGTCGCGGATGATCTCCTTCATCGTCGGGGTAAGTACTCGGTCGGCTCCGATCACTTTCTGGCGGTCCCAGATCCTCACTCGCTCCGCGACGAGCAAGTGGATGGGCGGTGTACTCGCCAATACGTAAGCCGCATCTCCTGACACGGTGCGGTAGGCACGGATACTTCTCAGGGCTGCTCTCCGGTGGACAGGCCCCATCTTCTTCTCGATGATGGTCTTCTCTACTCTCTTTCCCCACACGGGTGCACCGTAGAGCATGATAGAGGTGCTGACGGTGTTGAGAAGTGCGCGCCTCTTTTCCTTGGGTCCTCCGATATTCGGCATCAGCCGTTGAAGCGCCGCACCAACCCTGCTCGCTTTTTGAGCGGCCTCCTGGATGTGCTTCTTGAACGACCACTTGTCGTCAAGCCATACGCCGAGGTATTTCAGCTCTGTCTTGCGTGGGATCTCTTGCCCGTTGATGTAAAAGTGGGGCAAGTCAAACTTCCTGCGTCTTGTGACCACGATTGCTTCGCACTTCTTGACAGCAAGCTCTAGGAGCCTGCTGATCATCCACTCGTAGACTCGGGCCAGCGCCTCGTTTGCGCGTCTACCCAAGAGTTCCTCGTTGTCGGACCAGACTATGAGCCCCGCGTCGTCCGCGAAAGCCACTATTATGACTCCTTCGGGCAGTTCAATAGACAGTAAACTGTCGTACTGGGTGTTCCAGTTGAACGGCCCGGAAACCGATCCCTGTCCGATTCCGGCGGACAGTTCCCGGATCTCTTGTCCCTCGTCGGTGTCGTACACGAGTGTCCTGTTCCGCAGATAGTCACTCGTGATGGCTAGTAGATAGGGCGGCACTTTACCTGCTTGGGATTGATAGACTCGCTCCCAGCTCGCGCAGTTGAACGCGTTCTTTATGTCCAACGCAATAATGGCACAGAATCCTCCTCTTCCTTGGTATGGGTTCCCTACCGACGCTTGAACCCGCTCTTGGACCTCCTCGATCGCGTGCACAGTGCTTCGTCCCTTCTGGAACCCAAACTGCATTGGTGATAGCCCGCCGCTCTCTTCGTAGGCTTTTTCCACCCTGTTGAGCACCATCCTCTCGTACATTTTCCCGATATTGTCGAGCATGCTGAGAGGGCGTTGACCTCCTTGACCTCTCTCTCTCTCTCTCTCTCTCTCTCTCTCTCTTTTTTTTTTTTTTTTTTTTTTTAAGGTGGTTAGAGGGCAAAATCTGCCTCAGGATCCCTCGGATCCGTCCCCAGACACCGGACTGGTTCAGCTTACGCGGACTACGCATAGCCCACGCAGGCCATACCAGGCGGGACACGGGTTTGGGTGGGGCCCACCGAGAGGTGGGCCCGGCCGTGTAATATCCCTCTCCCCTCGATGTCCGATACCTAGGGCATCGGGCAATCAAGAAGGAGATCCACCTGCATCTACCATCTCATCCCGGAACCGCGTGAGCATTACTTCAGGATGAGCGGCATGTCTCGCGCTCGATTGCGAGCGTTCCTCTTCTCCATCTTCTCTCTTCGGCCACTTGTCGGCATCTTCTATCTTCACTCTTCATTGTTCCCTCTCTTTCTTCTTTCTTCTCTCTTCTTTCTTCTTTCTTCCCTCTTCAGTGCATCAGATTCCTCCTGGAATCATTTGGGCCTCTTCTGTTTCAATCGGCAGAGTCACTGTAATTCGCCTGCTTCGAGGCGCCTTACTTCCCTCTCTTTCTCCTCTTTGTGGGTCATCACCAGCTTGATGTATCCGGTGAGTCTATCCCATGTCTCCTTGTTGCGGAGTAAGTACGGGACGAGATTCTCAGGTGTTAGTTGAGCACCCAGCCATTCATCCAGCTCGGCGCGCTCTCTCCGGGTGTCGCTGCACTTGAACAGGGCATGTTCGGCGTCATCCCATTCGTCCCCGCATGACTGACATGCTGGGGTCGTCCTCTTCTTGAATCTCTCTCTCTCTCTCTCTTTCTCTCTCTCTCTCTCTCTCTCACTCTCGCGGTAAGTGTCATCGCACGCCTTCACTGATCTCTCTTGTTTTTCGACACTTGCCACTGCCTTAAAGTGCCCTCGGGCTTTGTTTTTACAGATCCTTGCACGCTAAAATTTGCAAGTATTCCGGGGTCCATAAAATTTGTGTGGAACTGTGTGTACCGCAAAAATTCTACCCAATTCTTCTACGTGAAACTGGACTTTGAGGTTAGGCCACCTTGTGCTCATTTGGACGAATTTTGAAGTTCTAACCGCAGCTACTAGATGTCAGCTACTGCTACCAGATCCCATACATTATCAGTCTCAAAGCCTGATTCACACTTGAGTGACCCTGAGCTAAGCCTGATCTGACAAGTGCAGCCTGATTAAGCGAACACGCAGCCAGGCAGCAGAGCCCTGTCCTCGAAAACAGCTGAGAAAGTGTTCACCATTCTGTCACTCGTCTGCTACATGAAGAATTCTGTGTCGTGTATAATGGCTCCTACTAGCTCGTCGCAAAATTCAGCCGATGAAACTGTGAATGTTGGAGCTTCAGGTGACATGCCTCAATATTTCAAATTATTCATTACTCATTTCAATGCATGTCAAAATCAAATTCTATCTAAACTGAATGAAATTGAAGTCAGAATAGAAACAACGCTTTCGTGATATTGAGAGGGATATTAGTGAATTGAAGCAAGATATCTTCTCTCAACTTTCTCACCAAGCAACATTAGTGGATCCTGCAGAGATGATTTTGTCCGACATTCCACATGATTTGAATTTAGATCAAACCGAAATAGTTGCTAAAGTACTCGATGCTATGGATCAATCACAGCTTCAGAATTTTGTTGTAAATGTCAGAGAATGGAAAGGTCCCTGCTTTCGTAATGAAAATTCTTCCGATTCAGGCCTCGTTTCTGGACCATCAATAAAAAAAGGAGCGAAAATCTCGATCAATCGTTATCCAACTATCGTCGACTATCATTCGCGATAAGCTCATTTCAAGCTCCTCGAACTGAGACAGAAAACTGCTGAAGATATTTTCGGCCATCGATCCAGTTCCAAAGTTTTTTGTAGTCCATTATGGCCGAAACAAATTCACAATTTACTAAAAAAAGCTCATTCAGTAAGTGTCCGTCTGAAATTTGAGAGACCAGTTGTGAGAAATCTGATTGTTTGTATGAGATCTTCGAAGAAAAGTTCCTTTGAACCAATCCTTTCAGAGACTGATCTTGAACACTTTTACGCTCGGCACAAAGTTGATTGATCAAGGTTGATACGTATCTCATAAGTCAATCAATATATTCCATGTTATGCCTCCCGACACTCTAGTACTTCCATTGTAAAAGAGATGAATTCTTCTATGAACAAGCATTCATTTCTGTGAATCAAGAATTCACTCGGCTCTTTAATTAGAATCAGCACAGGAGATATTACCTATGTTGTGATGTACTTTTCTCCAAATTTCTCACATCATTATCAATCCATAGTACTTTGTCTTTGGGAGAATTTATTCTGAACCATGATTCTTTGATGATATACGAACTCGTCTGCCTCAGTTTTATAACGCGATATCACTGTTAATACACCTATTAATTCTTTCAATCTGATCTTTTCATGTATCAATGTTTACGTATTATCACATATCAAGATCAAAATTAGATACCAGAATTATTGTCTGCGCAAGATTTAATGATAATTGTACACATTTGAGAATATTATGCATACTTTCCTCTATTATTATATTATATTATGTCAATTGAAATCCGCTACTTGTACCAGATAGGGTGACACCCCAAGGTACCAATAAATAAACCAATCTACAATCTACAATCTCTCTCTCTCTCTCTCTCTCTCTCTCTCTCTCTCTCTCTCTCTCTCCTCTCTCTCTCTCTCTCTCTCTCTCTCTCTCTCTCTCTCTCATCTCTCTCTCTCACTCTGTCTCTCTCTCTCTCTCTCTCTCTCTCTCTCTCTCTCTCTCTCCTCTCTCTCTTCTCTCTCTCTCTCTCTCTCTCTCTCTCTCTCTCTCTCTCTCACTCTCTCTCTCTCTGGTGAGTATACTGAACACACGTACCATTCAACGCTCCCAAAAATTTGGACATTTTCTGCCTCAATCTGCCTTCGGGCCTGCTGTTTTCCAGCTTTGTGCAAGCCATATATTGCAATAGACACCCACAAGTGTTATCTCCTGGAGGAAATCAGTGAATCTCCAAAAATCTCAATTCCCTGGGCGAATCTCTTCCTGAATTGAGGTTACGTTGCCACGAGAGAAGGAGCTTGGCGCCATGAAATTCGTCTGCTGCGTCATCATCTACCACAGCCTACGATTGTAACCTCAGAGGCTAGCTGTGTTACTGTGCTGATGTTTGCTGAGATGTCCTCACTACATCAGTGACCCGTCAGGTTTTAGTGTGTGACCCATAAATTAACTGTGTGATAAGTGTATGCCCATCTTTTTAACAAACAGTGTTTTAATATAGTTTTATTAGAGTTGTTACAAACTCACACAGAGCTGTCCGTGAGTGTGTGAGTGGGTGTCAAAACAGTCCTAGCAGAGCCATCTATCGGATCCATATTCAACATCCTACCAATTACTTGGTGATAAGATCGTGCTCTACTTTACCAGCCTAGTCGATAGAAGCACATCCATCTTAACTTCATTAGCATCCGCTAGATGTCAGTCCATTGTCCAAATTGACCGTGACCCGCTTACATATACATTTGTACAAGTCTGTTATAGTATCAGCTGTTATAGTGAACTAGAGTCTTAGAAACGCGTTCGAATGCCTCCTTGCAAGCGATGTGGTGGTAACGTTAAAGACTGTGTATTTGTTTGTGAAGAGTGCAATTCTATTTTCCATACTGGGTGTGCCCGTGCCTACATTAAGACCACGAATGCAAATCGTTGTTGTGTGAACTATTTTTTACGTACAAAAGTTGACGTTAATTCACGTCGTGGGAACTCTGATATCAACAACGTGATGAACGGTCCGAGCACTCCCATATTCACTTTCCCATCAACTTCTCTTGGCTCAAACAACCTTTTTTTCAACCCCACTAGCTCCGCAACTCAAAGTTTGCCTAGTGGGAGTATTACTCAAACCACTCAAATAAATAGTAGTATACCTACGGTCACAATGCAGCCCTCGGTTGATTCTCAAACCATGCAGCCTCAAGCTTTGACCCGCGATGAAACTGTTGCTAAATTCACCTCGCTCAATTCAGACGAGAAAATGACAGCCATATTCCATAACTTGCTCACAATTATGGACCAAAATACTCAGAGCAATAGTCGCATTGAAGCCATTGAGAATAAGCTAAGTAACTTTACCACAATGATTTTGAATCAAGAAACGCGGCTCAAGGATCTTGAAGACCGTTTATCTCGCGTATATTTACAGCTGGATAGTATGAAAAATGCCAATCCCGTTACCCAAAACACTTACTCGAGCGCCAATGCTGACATTGTCATATCGGGACTACCAACAGCAACTACTCTTTCTGATTCTGAAATTTTGGAACGCATTTTCTCTAAAATTGACGCGTTAAATTTTGCGTCCGATATCATTCGTACCAACCGTCGTACCCAAACAACGGCAAGTGGTTCGGCGAATGCGGGCTCGCCACCAGATGGAATGTTTACCCTTTTCATCAGATGTAAATCTGTTCAAATCAGAGACGAGATCATGCGTCGCAAGATAACTCACGGAGATTTGCCTGCATCTGAAATATTCCCGGAGTTTACTGAACAACTTCAGAAAAAATTGTTCCTTAATGAGTTCTTGCCTCCTGTCATTTACAAGCTACTTGGTAAAGTTCGGGCCGCTGCTAAGTCAAAAGGTTACGAACGAGTATGGGTCAGAAGTGGCTCAATTTACGTACGTAAGAACGCCCAGTCGGAAAGAATAATGATTGCGCATGATGGCGATATCTCTAAAATAGTTTGATGATCATACTCGAAAGCAAGTAACTGAGTCATACCTCAGAATTTCACATGTTAATTTATATAGTCTGAAAAAGTATCATACAAATGTAGAAGTCTTCCTTCATGATCACCCTCAAGATATTTTTGCTGTCACAGAGAGTCGCTTGGAAGAAATTGACACCGATGCCAGTGTAAACATAAACAATTACTCTCTAATTCGCAATGACAGGACTGGCCGTATTGGAGGAGGCATCGCTATT
The DNA here is from genome assembly GCA_029851415.1 of Eretmocerus hayati. Classification (NCBI taxonomy): domain Eukaryota; kingdom Metazoa; phylum Arthropoda; class Insecta; order Hymenoptera; family Aphelinidae; genus Eretmocerus; species Eretmocerus hayati. The sequence continues at coordinate 168,493,134 of CM056741.1, forward strand.
TATTTTGCCAGCTCAGTTAACCTCAAAATTCTTATTAAATCTGACTCCTCACGCGTTAACCAACCAGAGTACCTGATCTGTGAAATCAAGAGTGGGGATCATTGCCTATTGTTTGCAGTTGTCTATAGACCTCCCAATGCATGTCTTCCAGCCGAATTCTTCAACAATTTATCTCTACTGTTACCAAAGTATACATCCGTTGTCATCACTGGTGATTTCAACTGTAACATGTCAATCTCCGATTCCAAATCCAAATTTATCCACAAATATTTGAAAGATTACTCATTGGAGCTTGTACCATCCGACTCAACTCACCATGCCCTCAATGCCGAGAGCCAAATAGCACATACATGGATTGACTTGTTCTTTGTGAACTCGCTTGATCACGTTTTGCAATATACAAAAACCGACGTTCCTTTCACCATAGGACACGACAGGATCGAGATCCTATTCAAATTTGAACGAGTCATCAGACAGCCGGTTACTATTACTAAGCGCGATTTTAGACATTTCGACTCGGACCGGTACCACAGTGATCTGTCGGCTGGACTCACACTTCTTCCTAACCTTGGGAATACTAACGATAAAGTCTCAATGTTCAATCAAGTAATTACCGAGGCTCTCGACCGATCGGCACCTTTGAGAGTCTACAAGATCCGAGCTCGCAATAAACCCTGGGTGACCAAGGTTATCCGTGACTTGATGGAAGAGCGTGATAATCTTTACAGGAAAGCGCGAAATACTCATTCCACCGAGTTAATGCAGAAATACCGGTCTGCCAGATCAAATGTTCAAAAACTACTACGCGCTTCCAAAAACCAGTACTACGCTAGTCAAATCGAGGCTGCTCAAAGCTCAAACCGACTATGGAACTCCCTCAACAACCTAGGCATAGTATCGTCACGTCCTCCCTCCCCGTTCAGAACATTCTCCCCTGCAGCTATTAATGCCCACTTTGCCTCGATATCCTGTCCCCCGCCAATCCATATGACATACCCTCTCCCTCACACAATCTCCCAATCGCATCTATCCAGTATCCCAATATTTTCGCTATCACCTACCAGCAGTGAGGAAGTTGCACGCATAGTTCACTCCATGAAATCGAAGACATTCGGGATCGATTACATCTCCCTGAAAACTCTACGCACATCATGCCCAACCATTATAGATTCACTCACGGACATATTCAACACGAGCATAATTGACGCCTCCTTTCCCGATCTATGGAAGCGTACTCTCATCACGCCTATTCCGAAAACTAACAACTTGGCAGACTTATCAGATCTGAGACCCATAGCAAGGCTTTCTGAGTGCTCCAAAATTCTCGAAAAAGTTGTATCAAACCAACTCAAACAATTTATTGAAGATTATGAGCTTCTTGATCCATGTCAGGCCGGATTTCGAGAAGGTCACAGCACCCAGACGGCCTTGCTTGGGGTGTTGGATGATGTGCGGAGAGGTATAGACAAATCGATGTTCACCATTTTGGTCCTTTTCGATTTCTCCAAAGCTTTCGATAAAATGCCTCATGAAATTCTAATCCAAAAATTACGAGCTTTCCAAGTTAGCGATCTCACAGTGCGTTGGTTCCTCACATATCTTGCTGACCGGTGCCAGGCGGTCATTGATGATGGTGGAACAATTTCTGACTGGATAAATACAACAGCAGGCGTTCCGCAAGGATCAGTCCTGGGTCCACTCTTGTTTTCCATCTTCATCAATGACCTGCCTCGAGTCTTACGCTACTCCAAGCACATGATATATGCCGACGACACGCAGATCTATAGAAGTTGTCACCGCCACGAGATTGAGGAGACACTCAGATTAATCGAAGAAGACGCAAATGCCATTCACTCGTGGGCTATCGCCAACGGATTGAGTTTGAACCTCAAGAAAACTAAAGTTATGATCCTGGGCAGTGCCGAGAACCTACGACTTCTGAATATGAGTGCACTCTCCCCAATCACTGTCGACGGTACGCCCATAGAGTTCGTGTCCGAAGTGAAAAATCTCGGTATCTGGATGACAGCCGACTTGTCCTGGAAGAAGCACGTCTCTCATATCTGCCAAAAAGTTTTTGGAACACTGCGACAGCTTCGTCCTCACCAGCATGCACTTTCTTTCTCCTTACGAAAATCCCTCATCCAAACCCTCATCCTTCCTTACTTCGACTATGCCTGCCTCGTTTACCATGACCTTACCGACGAGCAAAACACCAGACTTCAACGAGCTCAAAATGCTTGCACTCGTTTTGTTTTTGGTAACATCCCTTGGCGTGATCATGTAACTCCCTACCGTTTACGATTAGGATGGCTCTCGGTAAAGGCGCGGAGAGAATACTTTTTAGCCAGTTCTATGTTCCAAATTCTGAAGACGAATAAGCCCTCATATCTAGCGAAGAACATTGTTGAGATTTGTAACACGAGTATACACAGATCGGCAAGACTCCAGACTGGCGATCTTCTGATCCCGAGTCATCATACCTCTGCGCTAAGAAACTCATTCTATGTTTCTGCTTCCTCTTTTTGGAACAAATTGCCTCGGAGCATCACTACTTTACCAAGAAACAGTACTTCACTGAACGTTTTCAAAAGTGCAACTCGACAATTTCTTACTAGTCTGGAGTCGGGCTTGACTGATGTCAACAGTTGAGATTATTCCTTGAGGTCAACGGGTAATGTCAATGGCAACTCGTCAGTTGTGTATCATTTCATCGATGCGTGGATATGTACATATATATATATATTTATTTATTTCATTAAGAATAGAGCTTCGTTACTGTTATTAAGTCATTAGATCTAAGTTTCTATCATCATTATTTTTATAAATATGAATTGTATCAATTTTATGCCCTATGGGACCCATTGTCCCCGGGTGAATAAACACATCAATCAATCAATCAATCTCTCTCTCTCTCTCTCTCTCTCTCTCTCTCTCTCTCTCTCTGGTAAGTGGCAGCGCAACACGTATTCCACATCGCTCCCAAAAATCAATTTGATTTAACCTGTTATTTCACTCCTGAGAGGGAGTAAACTATTTGCAGGCATACCTCCACCTGCTGGCTCCTTCCTGATCGAGCATAAACGGCCCGGCTCGACCCCTGAGCCAGGGTGTGAGGACTTTTGCTTGCATATTCTACGACGACTAAACAGCATTGTGAAGCAGCCATTTTGTCAGCACTGGAAAGCGTTCATCTGTCTCACTCTCTCCAAGCAGCGATCTACATGTAAATCTGCCTGTCATCATCCAATACTGATCGTCTGCTCATGTCGAACTTTAGACATGTCATTGCAAGTGTACAGCGTTGAGCTCCTGTGTACGTTCGCTTAATAGTGAGATGTGCAGTGGTGATTAGAGGTGCAGTGTGGGTGATAAATACACCGCAGTATAGACTTGTAGTGATTCATTAACGCAGCTCTGCGGCACAAGATATATATATATACATATATACACGCGGATACTCAGTCTCCTTACACGGCGCATGAGCAATCAACACCACTATTACTGAGGACAGCTCATCTGCTGTCTGCTGCGTGTGATACACGCACACACACCCACTGCTCATCCATAACGAATGCCGTCCTGTGCCAGGTGCGGAAAGCCAATAGCCGGTGATTTTATCTTGTGCGACTCAGACGACTGCACTAATACATTCCATCCGGGCTGTGCGCGTGTATATGCGTCCTATCGCTCAGTAAAACCTTGCTGTTCTCTATCGATAACTAGAACGAAGACATATCGCGATCGTTTGAAGATGGACGAAAATACATCAAGTGCTTCACCCACACCACCGACGCACACGATGACTACCTCACAGCTGGCGAGCGAGAACCACACCAACAATACGCAACTAATATCGACCATAATGAGTGCTGCTATCACAACACCCTCGCTATCAGATGGTGCGAATAACTTGAATACGGATGAACCGGCATATAATGGATCATCCCATAATAACATCTTGCAGTTGCTTGAAAAACAGTTCCAAGCTTTCAATGATAAACAAGAGCGGAGACTGAAAGCGTTAGAAGGGAAGTTCGACACATCTGTGGATGCCTTAAATAAACGTGTTGATGATCTCTCCGACATCCACACTAAACTCGCTGCCCATGATGCACGCTTAGACAATTTGGATGAGAAGCTGACCAAGGATATTTCAATGTTGCGCAACGAACTGAAGGCAGTATCTGATAGCATTTCACTGCCTATTCCCGTGAATAATCCCACGACGGTACAGTACAAAGATGAAGCTGAGCTTATTGCATCTGGGATACCGCTGGACGTCACTCACTCTCCGATGGAGATTGCAAAAGCTTTACTGTCAGCCCTCGGCCTTGCCCATCTCTTAGTTGACATACTCGATGTCAAATTTTTCCCTCGAACATCTCCGAGAACTAACGGGATACCAGCCACCGCATCGACAACAGCAGCAGCTCGTACTACACGTAGCATTGTTATGAAATTCAAGTCCATACACATCCGTGATTTTGTCATCTCTAGTCGCATAAATAAGAAAAATTTTACAGTGGCCGAAATTTTCAAGAACCCGTCTACAAAATCTATAGGTATGAGACCACTGTATCCAAAATCCGTATTTGAATTGCTCAAAAAAGCCCAAGTCAAATCCAATGAACTGAAATATCTCCAACCTCGAGTCATTGACTATATTGTTTATATGCGCAAAGATCCTACGTCACCGCGAATCCCAATCCATTCAGAAGCACAGTTGGATACATTTCAAGAATGATCTTAGCAACAGAGATCGAAACTTTATTTCCAAGAATTCTGCATCTTACATAGATATCTCTCATGCGAATGTGAATGGCATACTCACACACTTTGATGAAATTGAGTACTTCCTTCACACCTCACCTAAGTATATTTTTGCAATCACTGAAAGCAAACTTTGTTCACTGGATTCTGATGATGCAGTTGCAATCGATGATTATGTAATTGTCCGGAATGATAGAGTTGGACGTCAAGGTGGAGGAGTTGCCATTTACATACGCAATTCATTACGCTTCAAGACCCTAGCGAGATCAGATAGCTCCCGTTACAAACAACCCGAATATTTGATTCTTGAAGTCACTTGCAAGAACGACTCACTTCTTTTCGCAGTAGTATATCGACCCCCTGAAGGTCCTTTTCCCTCTGAATTTTTTGATGTCTTGTCAACATTTTTACCTAAGTACAGAACAGTTGTGGTAACAGGTGACTTTAACAGTAATATGAGCACTGAGAACGCAGCGTCTAAATTCATGGTGACCTCCCTTCAGAACCTTGCACTTGAACTAGTACCATCTGACCCGACCCACCATGTATTGAATGCACAGCGTCAATTATCACATACTTGGCTTGACCTCTTTATAGTCAACTCTCTGGCAATAATTGATTCATATTCTAAGTCAATCTCACCATTCACAGTAGCCCATGATAGAATAGACCTCCGAATTAAATTTGACCGTCCTGCGATCGAGAAACGTACTGTAAAGAAACGTGATTTCAGAAACTTCCATAAGAATGAATACCATTGTACCCTGAATATAGCTCTTAGTCAATTCCCATACGAGGCTAGTTTAGATGAGAAAGTCAACTCTTTTAATGCCATAGTTATGAATACCCTTGACACATTTGCACCAATGCGTACAACTGTGATCTCAGAGGCAAATAAACCTTGGGTCACACGTGATATTAGAAATCACATGAAAGTTCGTGATAAGACTTTTGATAGGGCTAAAAAGACAGGATCAGTTCAACTCATGGAAGAATATCGAGGCCTAAGAGCTGAGACGCAAAAAATGTTACGCGCAGCAAAGAATAACTACTATTCAAGTCAGATTAATGCAAGCAGAGATATGAATAAGCTGTGGAACTCTTTGAACAGACTTGGCATAACTAAATCACGACATCCCTCACCATTCACCAATTTTTCACGTAACACCATAAACCAACATTTCTCATCGATCTCAACTGCACCTTTACACTGTCCTCCAAATCCCTCATCCTCAGTGACACCTGCATCATCAATAGCTCCATTTTCTCTCACTGAAACATCTCCCGATGAAATCTACCATAATTTACTCAATTTGAAATCAAAGACCTTCGGTATTGATGGATTCACCATAAAGAATCTCACTGATTCATGTCCATCAATTCTGGAGCCACTGACTAACATCTTCAATTCTTCTATCATGAATGCATCCTTTCCTGCACTCTGGAAGCGCACTCTTGTCACGCCAATTCCAAAAACACCAGAGGTGGCTGATGTCTCAGACCTGAGGCCAATAGCAAGACTGTCTGAGTGCTCAAAACTGCTTGAAAAAATTGTCTCGAACCAATTATCGCGACATCTTGAAGGAAATGGCCTACTAAACCCTCGTCAAGCTGGTTTTCGACAAAATCACAGCACTCAGACAGCTTTGCTTGGCGTACTGGACGATGTGAAGAGGGCTGCAGACAGAACTGAGTACATGATACTAGTATTGTTCGATTTTTCTAAGGCGTTTGACAAGATTCCGCATCACCTTCTCATACATAAATTACGCACATTTCATATCGATGACCATACCATTCGTTGGCTACTCTCATATCTTGCTGACAGATGTCAAGCGGTTATTGATGAAGGAGGTTCTGTGTCAGACTGGTTAAATACTACATGTGGCGTACCCCAAGGGTCAGTCTTGGGGCCTCTTCTATTCAGTATCTTCATAAATGACCTACCGAGTGTATTGAAATACTCGCGTTACATGATATACGCCGATGACACTCAGATCTACAGAAGTTGTCGCCATCAGGAAATTTCTGATGCATTGAAGATGATAGAAAAGGACTCCAACGCAGTTAATGATTGGGCTGTAGCAAATAGCCTCACCCTGAATCTCATGAAGACAAAAGTCATGATCCTTGGCACTGCGGAGAATCTACGCTCACTTGATATCAATAGTCTACCACGAATCTCCATCGGAGGAGTCCCTGTCGATTATGTGTCTGAAGCAAAAAATCTAGGAGTTTGGATCAGCAATGATCTCACCTGGGATAGGCAAATCTCCCACATCTGTCAGCAGGTATTCAGGACACTACGTCAACTCAAAGCTCACCGCCATTCTCTGTCATTTGCACTTCGAAAAACCCTCACCCGATCGCTCATCTTGCCCTTTTTTGATTATGCATGCTTAGTGTACCATGGGTTGCCCGAAGAGCTCAATGATCGACTTCAAAGAGCTCAAAATGCATGCATTCGTTTTGTGTACGGGAACATCCCATGGCGTGACCATGTTACGCCGTATAGACAGCGACTTGGGTGGCTTTCCGTTAAAGCTCGGAGGGAATATTTCATGAACAGCCTAACATTTCAAATCTTACGAACTGGTCAACCATCGTATCTCGCGTCAAGTCTAACCCAAATTTGCAATACAAGTATAATCAGGTCAGAGCGACTGAAATCGGGAGGCCTAGTAATCCCTCATTACCGCACCATTACTTACAAGACTTCATTTCATGTGAGCGCCAGCATATCTTGGAATAAGCTTCCACAGGATATCACATCTCTGCTTCATAGCACAATCTCGCATGGATCATTCAAACTCTGCTTACTGCGGTATCTTTCTGAAAAAGATTCGATCTGATTCTATAGATCTCAGATCTCAGATCCACGCACACGAAATCAGTATTACATGATCCCCAGTATGATCACAAAGTCTTTACCCTAGCATATAAGTATAGAAAATACTAGTAATTACTCAATGTAAATATGTAAAAAACATTTCAATTTTACGTCACAATTGTTACTTTTTTTTTTTTTTTTTATTTGAAATTTTGTAATGATGAATTTTAGAAATTTTATAAATTTAATGAATTTTATGAACCAATGTAATTGGCAAAGTGCCCTATGGGACCCAATTGTCCCCGGGCGAATAAACAAATCAATCAATCAATCAATCAATCAATCAATCAATCAATCTCTCTCTCTCTCTCTCTCTCTCTCTCTCGGCGCTGGTGAGTTTAGATCACACCTATTCCATATCGCTCCTCAGAGAACCACAATTCTAATACGAATATCACGTCCCTGAGTGGGATATTCTTACAGGGTGGACCTCTCCTGCAGGCTCTCATCTTTGGAGCATCAACTGCCTGGCTCCTTTATCGAGCCTGGGAGAGCTATCCATCTCTGAAAAATCAACTCTGGATACTCGACATTGCTGAAAGTGCCGACATTGCTGGCGCGCGGATTGATGCGACAGCGCATGCTCGCCCGAGCCTCATCTATCTTGCTTTCTGCTCTGGCAGGCGTCTGCTTGTTATTGTCTGCTGTGATGAGCGCGAGCCTGAACACCCGATATAGCTGACCCTGCATCTTGCTGCCATCAACGTCGTGCCGTATTACTCAGATGCAGTTTGGTGCATGTGTTGTGGAGTGATGTGCGACTGTGACAACTTTCAATTGCGGTAACTTTTCCAGTGTCTGAGCGTGCAGTGTCACATCATACCACATTCATAGCAGACCATTGCTGAGCCAGTAAATCTGCACAAAGTTTATGCTCCGCGCGCATGCGCACTGGGTGCCTGTTCGAAACTGCTCTCGACTATCTATCTCTCACACCAACACACACATCCACCGAATGCCTACGTGTGCAAAGTGCCAAAAACCCATAGCGGGAGAGTTTATACTATGTGAATCGGACAATTGTACACATACTTTCCACCCGGGTTGTGCTCGTGCATACGCGAGTTATCGCTCGGCCAAACCTTGTTGTGCGCTCACAATCACTGGGTCCAAACATTACCAGAAGAGTGTCGGTATGGACGGAACCGGGCAGAATCAATTACCTCCCGTAGTGGGAGCCTCACAGCAGCAGCAACAGCAGCAGCACCAGCTGGGTCCCCCCGGCACGTCACCCCTCACTACCACATTCGCCAGCGCTCATAACACAGCTGCTATTAGCACCAGCCCGGCTACACCTCTATACACTGGCATGCAGCAGCCACCAGAGCTTGATCCTGCACTTGCTTCTATCTCTGCTTTAATTGAACGGCAATTCAATGCATTCTCCATACGCCAAGAAGAACGGCTCCATGTGATGGAAACGAATTTTCAAACATCGATTGAAGCCTTGAATAAGCGGGTTGACGATTTGAGTGCCATTAACACCAAACTGGCAGAGCATGATCAACAAATCAGTAATTTGAGCGAGAAGATGGATCAAAATTTCTCCTCTATGCGTGATGAACTAAGAGTTATGCAGAACAAGGTTCTCCCATCTAATATACCAGCTACGAGCACCTCCAACGTCGTCTTCAAGGAAGAAGCAGAGATTATTGCATCTGGTATCCCAAATAGTATTGATAAAACCCCTTTTAACTTAATCAAATCCATTTTGATAGCGTTAAATCTAGCACACCTTGTTGGTGATATACTTGATGCGAGAGTTTTTCCACGAGAATCGTTGAAAAGAGGCAACAATGGTCCACCCACAGCTTCAACGAGCAGCCAATCGTCGAAAAGTATAGTTGTGAAATTCAAATCTGCGCAGATTCGGGATTATATTGTTTCAACTCGCATGGCCACCAGTAAATTCACTGCTGCTGAAGCTTTTGGAGAGGCATCTTCCAGCAAAATTTTCATTCGTCCTCTTTATCCAAAGCCTCTTTACGAATTATTGAAAAAAGCTAGAGCCAAAGCGACTGAACTCAAATATATGTCCCCGCGGATCATCGACTATACTATTTTCATGCGCAAAGATCTCAACTCGCCTCTGATTCCAATCAGATCTGATCTAGATCTTGCCACACTTCATTCCTGACAAATATAGTCAACAATTTTCACATCCGCCTCGCGATAACTCATCATTCAGGATTTCTCATGCAAATGTTAACGGCATACTAACGCATTTTAATGAAATAGAATTATTTTTGTTTGATAATCCTAAGCACGTATTTGCAGTAACGGAGAGCAAGCTCTCTATGCAAGACACAGACACATCTGTGCACCTTCCAAACTATACTATTGTTCGCAATGATCGAGTAAATCGTGTTGGTGGTGGAGTTGCAGTATACATCCATCAAACATTACCATTCAAAGTTCTGGTTAAATCCGATAACTCTCGCATCAAGCAGCCCGAATATTTAATTGTCGAGATCATGGTGAGGAATATCCGCCTACTATTTGCTGTTCTGTACCGTCCTTCACATGGCCCTCTGCCAGTAGAGTTTTTCGATGTTCTGTCAAAATTTCTCCCAAAATATCAATTTATTGTCTTAACTGGGGACTTCAATGTAAATATGTGTGCAGTAGACTCAGAGTCTAAATTCATACGGAGGCACATAGAGACTCTTGCACTTGAGATAGTCAAATCAGATCCCACACACCATACGATAAATGCTCAGAGGCAACTTTCTCATACCTGGATTGATTTATTTATTGTGAACTCAACCTCTATTATTGATTCCTATCATAAATCTGACACCCCTTTCACTTTTGGCCACGATAGAATTGACCTTAATATTAAACTTCTACCCCCTAATCACCGGGAAAACACATTTGTCAAGCGTGATTTCAAGCACTTTGATCGATCAGAGTATCTGAGAGATGTTCACATTGGAATGACTATGATTGATGAGGGCATGTGTCTCGAGGAAAAGGTCCAAACTTTCACTGATTCGCTCAAATCCGCCTTAGACCACCACGCCCCCCTGCGTAAAGTCACCATTTCTGATTCGAAGAAGCCGTGGGTGAGTTATGATATTAGACAGCGTATGAAACAACGGGACCGCGTCTTCAAAAAAGCCAGAGAATTAGATTGTCCTGTTCTTAAAGAAAACTACCGCACCTTGCGTGCCGAGGTGAAATCTGATCTGAGTAAAGCGAAAAACAGCTACTACGCTAGTCAGATAAATGCAGCTAAAGATATGAACAAGCTTTGGAGTGCTCTCGACAGACTCGGTATGGTCAAAACGCGCCCCCCCTCTCCATTCACCATTTTCTCACATAACGCTATGAACTCTCATTTTGCATCAATCTCCAGCATCCAATCATCAACTAACTCTCACAATCCATTCCTCGATTACATTTCACAGCATCGCCAATCTATCACACCATTCACGCTTAGAGAAACAACGCCAGACCAGATCTACTATGAAATGCTCGAAATTAAATCCAAGTCGTCTGGCATCGATGGTTTCACCATAAAAAACCTAATCACCTCATGTCCTGAAATTCTCGGGCCCCTCACAGATATTTGCAACTCATCAATTTCATCGGCATCCTATCCTTCGCTTTGGAAACGCACGCTCATCACGCCGATCCCGAAATCAGCTGGGTTGTCTGATGTATCTGATCTCAGGCCCATTGCTCGCATATCTGAGTGCTCAAAGATTCTTGAGAGGATTGCTGCCCAGCAACTCACACGGCACTTTGAAGAGAATCACCTACTCGATCCTCGCCAAGCTGGCTTTCGAACAGGCCATAGCACTCAGACTGCTCTATTGGGTGTTCTGGATGACGTGAGGCAGGCAATCGATAAATCTCAATATACTGTGCTTGTGCTTTTCGATTTTTCCAAAGCGTTTGATAGGATCCCACATAACATTCTCATCCAGAAATTGCGCTCCTACGAGATCGACAATCACACCATCAAATGGTTTCTTTCGTATCTAGCTGATAGGTGCCAAGCGGTAGTGGATGGGGGAGGTACAGTATCTGACTGGCTCAAAGTTACTGCAGGAGTTCCCCAAGGATCGGTGTTAGGTCCACTCCTTTTTTCGATCTTTATAAATGATCTACCTCAGGTTCTCAAGTATAGTCGTTACATGATCTACGCCGACGACACACAGATCTACAGGAGCTGCCAGCATTTCGAGATCCTTGACACGCTGAAAAAAGTTGAGACAGACGCTAATGCCATAAATCAATGGGCTATCGCCAACGGCCTCACACTAAATCTAAAGAAGACAAAAGTCATGATCATGGGCAGTAAGGAAAACCTGCGACTTCTCAACACAAACAATTTGCCGAAACTTCAAATTGATGGCACTCCTGTGGAATATGTGTCTGAGGTGAAAAACTTGGGAGTCTGGATAGCCAGTGACCTGAGTTGGAAAAAACAGGTGTCATCCATCTGCCAACAAGTCTTCGGTACATTGCGCCAACTCAGAACTCACCGACATGCACTCTCATTCTCAATTCGGAAAACCCTTGTTCAATCCCTTATCTTGCCTTTCTTCGATTATGCTTGCTTGGTGTTTCATGATCTTGATAAGGGGTTGAATCTTAGGCTTCAGAGAGCGCAGAATGCATGCACCCGCTTCGTTTTTGGTAACATCCCTTGGCGTGATCATATCACCCCCTACCGAAAACAGTTAGGATGGCTCACCGTTGAGTCACGACGAGAGTACTTTCTGGCCAGTCAAACCTTCCAAATACTGAAGACCGGTATCCCACTGTACTTATCTTGTAACATCACTGAGATATGCAAGACCACTCTCCATAGATCCAAACGATTACAGACTGGTGACCTCGTTATTAAATCTGCCCGTACCAATGCATTCAAGAATTCATTTCAAATCTCAGCTGCTAAATCATGGAATGAGCTACCTAAAGTTCTTTCATCACTTCCTCGAGACACAACATCAATTGAAGCGTTCAAAAGTCATCTCCTCATATATTTATCTAGCCTTGATGAAGACGTTGAGACGTAATTGAAGATCTGTCTGGAATTTGTATATATATCCTCGTGATGAATACCTCACTACTTCTATTGATCTTATCATTATCATTTTTACATTGATCTCATCATGTTTATAATGCATACTATTTAACACAGAAATCTGTGATTCGCTCCAACGTTGGGTAAGGTCAAACCACATGTTAGTGGGATATAAGTAATGGAATCGACAACTCTAGTGAATCACTGTGATATATTTTATCTTTGATGTACGTCCTACTGTGTTTCAAATGCTTAGCATGTCTTGGTATCCTGACTAGTACTATGTATATATTCATTTTATTTTTGTACTGTGTAAATTATATATCCTTTATATTTCGTTTTGCCCCATGGGACTCAGTGTCCCCGGGCTAATAAAGTTAAATCAATCAATCAATCAATCAATCTCTCTCTCTCTCTGAGCCATCTTACATACCCAACACATGTGTAGTAGAGACGTTTCGATATTTCTCCAGTCGAAGCACGGGGCTGGTGAAATCGAACTGAGATGTAAAACGAAGGCATGAATTTTGTGGTGCTGAATAAAACGCGTCCAGTGCTCGAATTGAGAAAATAATTGTACAGAACTCTGAATCGCTTCAGAAAGGCTTTGTTAAACCATTGCAGAGCTCTATGAGCAACGTTAAGAGGTTAATAATCCAAGTAAAAAAAAAGTGTGAGGTTAAAAAACCCCAATTCAGAGTATAGATAGGCACAGCGCCTCGCTCGATTCCTCGTCTGCTCATACTCGCCAGCGAGGCGCTACCGCGTCTCTTGATCTCAACTCCAAGACAGAGGATGAAGGAAACCGATTCGAAGGCTTTTGTCAATATCCTATTGAGAAATTGACCCAATTACCATCAAAGTGCGATCCCATAGGCCACAAACCAATTTCTAATCCATTTGACAAGCCTCCCAAGTTCACGTAACGTAGGCTCGTTCAGATGATCAGAGTGAGATTATGAATGTTCTAAAAACCTTCGTTGGAGGCGAAAACTCAAGGAAGTGATCATCCCACAACCAAATTCCGCTAAAGAATACTTTCGAAATGCGTAGGTGAACTTTCAGCAAGCAGGAAAGGAATTATCTCTCTGAATTTTGCTTCATATATGCAATGAAAATGATTTTCCAAGCTCAGACAGACAGAATCGATTAGACACACTTTCTTATATGACTTATTATAATTTTCTCCAAACTTCACAAGTGTGAAAATGGAGCCACTGTTCAACTTACAGGTGTGCTTGAGGTACTTTTGCTTTTTGCAACCGATTTTCGCGAGGTAGTTATCTCGTCGGTGATTATTCACTCCAATCTAAGACTAGGCACACTCGCCTGGCTCACGGCATTTTGTGCACGAGATCAAGGCCTAAACCTATACATTTTCAAGATGAAAGAAAGATGGGTCTTTTGAGTTTTACGCCATTTGTGAGTGGAAAAAAGAATTCGTCGAAGCTGGGTAACTATCATGTAGTCGCTCGCATCTCCGCCCACCGATGGGCACACGTGTCTAACGACAAATATATGATGGTATACATCTAGATGAACGTATTTGCATAATTTAGAACCATTCTTGAGGTAAGGTCTTTTGGGAATGCACGCGGACGATAAAAATTGACTCTTATGATTTTTTTTTGACATGAAGTAGTCGCGGCTTGGGAAAAATTCCACCAATACTAGGTCTTACCTATTTCAAACTATGTCTAAGGATAACTGTTGTTGGCCTATCCCTCCAAAGAATGCGCTGAAGGCCAGGTAACAGGAATGTTAAAGGGTTGTGAGAACTATCCATATAAATGCACTGCGAGTGCAAGTTTCTTAACCAGACCGATTTTCGCAACCATATTCAATTTTCCCGAATAACGTTCAGAATCAATGTTCTATCACCGTCAAGTTCGGGTTGGTTGTTGTCAGCTATATTTCCATGCGGAAAAAGACGAGTTTGCCAGCTCGTTTCCCAACTTCGTCCGCACAATAATCAGAGTCGCGGCGTATGAACGTCACAATACTTCTATTCTGGTTTGGAGCAATAAAATATGATCCAACCCTCTTGATAATGTTACTCGCAGTGATATTCATGATTGTAAGAGGAAAACACGACCGTCGCATGGGAGGAAGGAGCTGGTGTTTGAGAAAATGTCCGGAGATGGCAGTATTTCGGAAAGGTTTGTGAGTACCCAGTATTTGGAGAACGAGATAGACAACGCTCTATTCTGGCTGCGAGCCCGAAGAGGCGAATCTCTTCAGACAGGTAGAGACACACTCACAAGAAGGGTGCCAGGCCTTCGGATCACCAACCCTCCTGGAACTCTGGGATATGTTTTGTGATACCAAAACATGTAACGAACCAGTGTTATAACTTGCCAACGATTATTTGAATTACCCTGAGCTCCAGGATCAATATTCCAGGATATAGGCCTTATCCAGGTGGGTTGCGCACCAATAACTGCTCACCAATGCTTCTTACGCCAGCTACCTTATGGCGTAGGGTTTTCCTGTGAACAAATGAGGTTGGATACATGTAACACAGAGTAGAAATAACACATCCCAGCTGTATGAGACTAGTATAATCAGACATAAGCATGAGTGAAGCGAGTTGGGAATCGAAAAATTGGCAAAGTTGAGTTTATCAATAACGTAATGGTGTGCTTGTGGGGATTTGAGGATATTCAATCAATAAACAACAACAAACACAATTTACCTGTATCGAGAGAGCATCGTTTTCCAAATCCATGTTATCCAATAGCAGCTGTACAGTGGAAACTGCAAGGCCATCCGGAGAGAGTCAAACCCACAGCAAATCAGCGACAGACCTGGAACAATCCATCAACGAAGTATCGTGCTCAACTCACACACTGACTTTACATATTCCAAACTGATTTCACATGTTATTATCTACAAGTTGGTTGAAAAAGTTCAACCTGAACTGATCCGGAATAGCTCTATTGACACAAAAACAAATTGACCTCAATTTCACTATGCTTCAAAAAAATCACATGCAGAATCCTTCTCACCACCTGTGAATGAATACTTATCTGAGAATCCCATATCACTGTCGATCTTCCACGGACCGTGGGGATACTTTTCGAAAATTCTAGCCATTCTAGGAATAGAAAAACGCGAATGACTCTCGAGTAAAGCAGCGACGTGAGCGATACGGCCACGCACCGTCAAAAACTGATCTGCGGGTCGTGTGGAATTGCGATCTCGCGAATATGCGAGATAGAGCGTCTTCTGCTCGACTTGTCGACAAGATTGGCACGTGCAGACGCCGAAATCTTTCTGCTTGTGGGAGTATAAGGTGCTAACATGGTGAAAACTCGCAACGGATGATCCTTTGATTTCCATCAGAAATGGAAATTCAATCAATTCATTCATACTGCTGGCGCCAGCAGCTATGCAATTACAGACAACAAACCGTTCCAACTCTCAGAGTTGTAAAACTTTCGGAAATCTACAACCGTCTCATATTTGCTGGCATCTTCGAGATGTGTAACCCACCAATCCGACAAGGCCCTTTCATTACTCTAGAGGGGAAAAATGACAGTAACATCATTCAGAATGCAGTTTCGAAAATTTAACCAGCTGGGGTATTGACTAATACGCCCACGAAGAGAGGCGGGGAACACATCAATTGATATTCGCGACAAATCCCAAAGTATTTCCTCGAATGGAATAGGAATTACTCCATACTCGATTCAAAATAAATCTATAGCTATAGCAGTACACTGCTTGTGCACGCGCGCCGGGTTGATTCCGAAGCTTTCATCTCGCTTCTCGCATTCATCCATTCTATTCGGTTCTATTGGTATCCCTTCACCGATCTTCGAAAACGAGCGCTAGGCGTTCGAAGAATTCCAAAAATGATACGAAAACATCCCGTCTTGTTATTGGTACAGTTCGTTAGGGTGTTCTGTAAATAAGAATTGCAGCTTACCGTCATTCAAGTTTTGTTAGATCTCTCAGTTATTCTCTCAGAGTGTATATTTTTCTCTCGGAGAGTTGAAGTGTCGAGGTTTTATCGATCAAAAGGCACAGAAACCGGCTACCGAAGAGGCCGAAATTCTGGGAATGAGAATAGCTCACACGTTGATTAGATTTTTTGAACAATTAGAAGTTATTGATGTTGATGTATTCGAATTTGACGGGGGGAGAGGTGGCTGCAGATCATCTTTCCACACATGCAGATGCTGAATACAATATAAGCTCGATCGTTGATGAAGAGAGAGGTAAGTGATCGGCGTAGATGTGTCCATTGCTCACGATAATTTTACCCAGAAGAATGAGTTTTCACGCTTATATGGTGTAATTTCTGGCGCGGCTCTTTTAAATCATTGATACGCGTGATAATAAGTGGTCGTGAGTAGGACTATGTTCTGAGGCTACTCATTCAAAATCTGGATCCACTCGAGCTGGTACTATTATTTTTTTGTATCTTACATATGGTGGAGTAAATGTTGAGAAAGATTCGGAACTAAAGATCAGCGAATATAGGCCCGATGACGAATCTCGAAGAGAGGAATTCAAGGCAATTCTCATGGCAACAAAAATTCAAATCTGCAATCTGCATAGAGAGCATCCCAACTGGCCTTTGCAGACTTTGAAGAGAAACGGTGCCTCTACTTTGTCTAGGAAGGATGAAATAGCCCGTTTCAAGAAACAGATTGCAGCTGGGGGTACCCAAAATGACAAATATTTCGATATTAGAAACTTTGTATATAAAAATTTTTGTGAAACTAGGCAGCAAAATCTTCCAGTCAACACAAGAAATCTTATAGAGTAGACTACTCAAAGAGCCATGCAGTATGGTCCAGATTTTGGATTTATTGCTTTTGATAGATGGAAGATTCAAGGCCAAGTTTGGAATTTCTACACGTAAGGTTACAAGGCACATTTAAGTAACAGGACAGCGTTCCTTGGAAGATTTGAAGAGTAATGCCTCAGAATTCCAAGAAAATTGCAGGAATGCAATGATGTCCTTTGATATGAATAGGGTCCTGGATTCTGATCAAATGAGATGCCAGTATCGAATAGATATTCAGAGGACTCTTGAGCACAAAAGTAAATAAATTGTGAATGTTTTTGCAGGAGACAGGAACGAATGTGACCAATTATATACTGCATAGTACACCTGCAATACCTCGGGTAAGCTCCTCCTGAAAGTTTTTATGTGCCTTCAAGAAACCGATGGAGCTTTTGGCCCTCGTATGCAACAGCAAGTTGATGCATGGTGTGAATACTATGGTAAAGTTGTTATAGTATGTTCCAAATCCGGAAAACTAACAGCTCCTCTCTTCAACACCTACCTCACAGATGTCCCTCAACCTTATACATGGGGACTGACAAGTTCTTGCTAGTTCTTGATAGTTGGGGAGGCCAAAGTAATGATAATCTGTTCAGAAAGATTGTTGATGATGGAGGAAAATCAATATGCACATGAACGGTGATACCACCACACTGTAAAAAATTTTTATATAAAATTACAAGTCTCACAGAGGGTAATAGTTGGATACCGCGCTGGGACGTGTAAATTTACAAGCGGCTTGTAAATTTCATTTACCGGCTGACGGTAAATTTCAGACCTGAAGAAACCTTGTTCAACTGAAGCGTACGGGCTACTCGAGGGCTTTTTCTAATGAAATGGGGTCTTGGAATGAGGCATCTTAATCCATGATAATTTTGAAAAGGGTGAAAACCCCGTGCGAGTCGAAAACTCATCGCTCGAGACATAAACACTCAACCGCGGAGGAGCTTTTTAGGTTAGTTGTGCGTGGGCCCGGCAGACCAATTTTTAGATCCGCGCATGCTCGGTTGAGCTGAATTTTACAAGCCTGAGCGAGGGAATTTTACAGAAAATTTTACCAGTCTGAGACTGGTATCCAACTATTACCCCCTCTGAGACTGGTAAATTTACAAGCGTTTGTAAAGTTACAAGAAATGGGATGAAACTCACCACTCCCAGAGTTGTATTTTTACTAAGCTAGATGGTGAATTTCATTCAACATTTTTTACAGTGCAGGCTGCACATTTTTAGCTCAACCATTGGATGTATATTTCCATCGCCAGGTCAAGATTTTCATCAATGAGATGCAGAATTGTGCTCATCTCCTACAACAGAACAGGCAGATCAACCCCCGCAAAGATGCTGTAAGGATCCATGCTCTCATAGTGAATCAGCTTGCTGCTCCACTATTCCAACCAATGATTGAATATGCTTGGTTTGCTTCTTGCTTGATTTCTGATCGACGAGTATTCTCAAATGTTAGAAACAGCCTGTATCACAGAAGGGTGTGAAGAGATTCAATGGATCTGCTGTGCTTGGTGTTGTTATGATTTTATTCGGCATCATGCCCCGAATAGAAAGTGCGGCCGCCGGGAAACGATCCGGCGACCTTTTGATCAAGAGGCTGACACGCTGTTGACTGAGCTAGTCCGTCCGCACCAAGCAGCGGTCCTTAAATGTGATACACTTGAAATGCAGGCGCCTGTGTAGCTTGCACCCGTAACACAACCCCTGGGCAGAGTCGAGGATGTCCTCATCATCTGAACTTCATGTCATTGACTTCTAATTGTCATCTTTGTAGATCCCGAGTCCATCTCGTCGGTACAGCAGGTCTACGCGTGGGCAGCGCTACCTAATTATCATCGTTGATTATCCTCCGAGTACGCAATCCACTTGTGAGCCGGGTTCATCTCACTTCTGACACCGGTTGTTATGATTTTATTCGCCTTCATGCACTGAAAGAAAAGTACGGCCGCCGGAACACGATTCGGCGACTTCTTGATCAAAAGACTGACACGCTGTTGACTGAGCTGGTCCGGCCGCACCAAGCAGCGGTCCTTAGATGCGATACACTTGAAATGCAGGCGCCTGTGTAGCTTGCACCCGTAACAGTGTAGAGAAAAACTATGCTTCCCATGCTCTTATGATAATTACCACCCCAAACAGTGTACATTATTCTTCAGGAACATTTAAATTTAAAAACAAGCGAATAAGCATCAATCAACTCCTCTACATATAGTTGTATTTGACCAGTTCCGTAGAAACCTGCCCCCACTGTGTCTCGGCCTATTGCGACGTCTATGGCGTTCTCAATCGATTGTGCAAAACACGTTTCTTGTGTATTTTTCTGTGTTGCTTCTTAGCAAAAAGTCATATTAGATCTGTCTGGAGGTTAAGAGTCGAAAATTGCGAATTAGGGGTCAAAATGTCATTTCCGTACCATGTCTGCACCCCAAAATTCGGCGTTCAAGGTCACGGTATGAAGACATACGGCTGCTAAACGACTAGCCTACAAAAAGACATCGAATTTGGATATATTTTGAACATGTTTTCATAGTTTAAGAGTCGCAATTAGCTACCCTCGTTTACCCGCTCAACGCTGTGTGTACATTATGATCCTCTCTCTTCAAACTATCAAACAACTGCGGTATAAACATCCATAACTTCACTTCCGAGAAGTGGCGGCGTGCTCTTCTTCGAAAAAACGCCGGGGTGAATGAGAGTGTGATTTCCGTACGCATCTCACAACAAGGTTAGAATATCGATAATCCAAGTTCTCGCCCGACTCTCTGTAAGTATTTGGTGTGCGAAAGACCGTGCTAAGCGGAATAAGCAATTCATTAACTCTTCGGTCCGTATTCACTGATCAAACACGGAATGTCATTTCCGTCCCTGTCATTTCCGTAGCGAAATAACGATATCGAGCTGAGCACTTGTGGGATTTAAAACGTAAAAATTTTTTTTGACTTCCAATATTTTTGACTTTTGATCCTCGATTTTAGAAAGTTGAGTAGTAAAAAACCTCCCTTGTAGGCCTTGAAGTTCACTTTTGCTTTTCGTAAATTTTCGAGTCTCTTTCGGGCAAATGTACGCAGAACTGCTCATATGCATATACAAATAATCTGTAAAATAGATCCCTTAATAACTTATCTGTCCTGCGATTACATAATGGAGTGATTAAAACTGTTTGTGAATATCTTTTGTTAATATTCTGATCTCATGTGATAATAACTCCACAGAATTGCGAGAAGTGTGCATAACCATTCTTATCTAAGGACTGATAAGAGATGATCATTTCTAATAAAAGAGCTGTCTCTACTTCCCATCGTGAGGAACGCTTATAATTGATTGAGAGAATCATCTGAATCCTAGTACTCACTTATCTGACCTATATATTCTTTCATTCTTATTATTGGATCTATCGACTCCTTAATCAATCACCATTATTCAAGGAATGAGAGTCTCCGTAGCAAAATCTCATAGCATCTTATAGTCTTATCTCTCATGAGCTGAAAGATTTTGGCGTCTGCATGTGTCATCTCGTCGACAAGTCGAGCAGAAGACGCTCTATCTCGCATATTCGCAAAATCGCAATTCCACATTACCCGCAGATCAGTTTCCGACGGTGCGTGGCCGTATCGCTCACGTTGCTGCTTTACTCGAGAGCCATTAGCGTTTTTCTATTCCTAGAATGGCTAAAATTTTCGAAAAGTATCCCCATGGTCCGTGGAAGATGGACAGTGATATGGGATTCTTAGATAAGTATTCATTCACAGGGGGTGAGGAGGATTCTGCATGTGATTTTTTTAAAGCATGGTGAAATTGAGGTTAATTTGTTTTTGTGTCAAAAGAGTTATTCCGGATCAGTTCAGGTTAAACTTTTTCAATCAACTTGTAGATAGAAACATATGAAATCAGTGTGGAATATGTAAAGTCAGAGTGTGAGTTGAGCACGATACTTCGTTGATGGATTTTTCCAGGTCTGTCGCTGATTTGCTGTGGGTTTGACTCTCTCCGGATAGCCTTGCAGTTTCCACTGTACAGCTGCTATTGGATAACATAGCTTTGGAAAATGATGATCTCTGGATACAGGTGAATTATGTTCGTTGTTGTTTATTGGTTGAATATCCTCATATCCCCACAAGCACACCATTCCGTTATTGATAAACTCAACCTTGCCAATTTTTTGATTCCCAACTCGCTTCACTCGTGCTTATGTCTGATTATGCTAGTTTCATACAGCTGGGATTTGTTATTCCTACTCTGTGTTACATGTATCCAACCTCATTTGTTCACAGGAAAACACTACGCCATAAGGTAGCTGGCGTAAGAAGCATTGGTGAGCAGTTATTAGTGCGCAACCCACCTGGATAAGGCCTATATCCTGGAATATTGAACCTGGAGTTCAGGGTAATTCAAATGAGCCTGGTTCGTTACATGTTTTGGTATCACCAAACATATACCAGAGTTCCAGGAGGATTGGTGATCCGAAGGCCTGGCTTCCTCCTTGTAAGTTTTTGGTCGCTTTAAGGAACAGGTATCTCGGACGGCCTGAGATTGCGGCGAGGCAAGCAGCGCACCTCAAGGACAAAGTCAAGGCCGGAGATCAAGTCAAGATTGACTTGGAGTATTCCAGAGCATGGCCGACTGTATTCTGCGGGTCTTTCGACTTGCAAAATGCTCTTCTGATGCCACATGCCAGACCTCAACATTTTACTACAAGCAGAAAGTTCCAATCAACAGCTTCACTATATGCGATTCAGATACTTAAGAAGCTGGATGCTATGTTTGGAATAAGACGATCGAAGGAGAGGAGCCAACGAATCCACCAGCTGTCCTTGGGATTTCATTGTCAAGAAGAGAGCAGTAGGAATCTTAATTTTTCCACTCTCGAGTGATAGTTATAGCGCTCAGAATAAAAACCAGATATTGTATACCATGTGAACAAAGAGCTGCAGGAGAACTAGGCTTCACCAATGTTCACAGATAAGAATATTGAATGATAGATCACATCAACAAATTTTCATACGATTAATTCAAAACCTTCGAAATTTTATGAGATAGAATTGAGTAACATTAAATACTTTGAGAATTTTCTTTCATTTGCTCCTCTTATGAGGTACCTGGTCAAAAGTCACACCGAGAATGTTGGTGACTACGTTCATCCAACAATTGAAGCTGCATCGAGGGATCAATTGATTTACACTCAAAACTAGTGGTGTGCAATTATCCGGAAAGCCAAGATGAATTTACCGAAGCATAATGTCCACAAGATCACGCAGAAAAAGATCTTCGGCATTACAGCACTCAACATCAAGCAGTTCTGCAAGCAAGTCCGTATTTCTCAAGCATCTGGTATTCAAATTGAACCAGATATGAAAATGACATACTGGTACAACGACGAAAAGACTCACCGTGTCATCCAAGCTATGGTCGATGCCGATGAGAGTTGAGAAGACTTCATCTCACCAAGTTGGAGCTGAGCGAAGAAAAAAATAAGGACTTATTGTCCACTTGTATTCATTCCATTCTCTTACAGTGCTTTGGATAGTGATGACGATCTTATGTATGTATAGAAGTGATACAAAAACTCCTATTACAAAACCACCACCTGTTCAGAAATCAAATAATCGTAGATTATTATGACCATCAAATCTTGTAACAACTGAGGAATTAATCTTGAGGGATTGACGATATTTCATAAATGGATTTTCCTTCAAAAACTTCATTTGAGATGACAATGTAGGCAAAGATTATTAATGACATGTCGTGAACCACGTCAAAACAATGAAATCAAGTGGTGAAGGTAATGAGGAGCAGCGCATCTAGCGCAATTAATCGTGTCGTCGAGGGTGGATTATTAATATTCTACCCCGAGCACGAATCCTCTCCTCTGTTTCGCACCAAGTGACAAATACCTGGTACTT
The DNA here is from genome assembly GCA_029851415.1 of Eretmocerus hayati. Classification (NCBI taxonomy): domain Eukaryota; kingdom Metazoa; phylum Arthropoda; class Insecta; order Hymenoptera; family Aphelinidae; genus Eretmocerus; species Eretmocerus hayati. The sequence goes on from CM056741.1 coordinate 168,516,539, forward strand.
TGCGACAAGGCCTCGTTTTATCTCCCCTCAGCATCTAACTTCCTGTAATTAATGCTAATTTATCTTAAGCCCTCTCTCTCTCCATTCAACTATGTCTCTCTTGTGGAATCTAATTTGTTGAGTAACGTCTTAGACAAGGTTTCCGTTTTCTTGGATTTTGTAAAGGAACGAGTTTGCTCTCAGCATATTCGGATCTGAATCCTTTCTTGTCGACAAATCAAAAATGTCATGATCGTCTATACGCAAGTATACCTATCAGCACTCCGAGGATCAACTCTGATCCATTAACCCGCATGGTGTCCTCTATTTAGGGCTGTTCCCAGACATTTCATGGGTATATTGAATTTCTATTGAATATCTATATCGAATTTATATTGAATAGCTATATTGAATTTCAAAACAGAGTACAATTTGTTGGAAATTTAATAGAGACCCTCAAGGTAAACCATGTACTCAAGTCTTATACCTAATCTCAGGTCATTACAACTGGATGGCTAAAATTTCAATCTGTCGCTTATCATTTGAGGTCTCGCGGAATGTTTATATGCCTATCCCATTTGTCGAGAGGCCGTTCATTAACTACGGAAACAGAACTCAATTATTTTTGATTCTTAACATTGCCCCCCGCCTCTCGTAGCTAGTCGTAGCTTCTTGGCCTATGTAACCCTCCTTCTCCCAAAAACCACGTAGCTTCTTCAAAAATAATAAGAACTTCATTCCACCAAAAACAATCATAGAAGCTGAAGGATTAGCCATGTACAACTGAAACGAAATATTAGCTCATCTTCAAAATATGACAAAGGAAACTTATCCAAGTCATCTATTAGAGGGATTGAATATTTTAAGGACTCGGCCGGGTCAAAACGTACCTTATTTTATTAATTTTTGACCCCTCCTCTCCCTGGCTGTCTACGTAGTCTAAGAACGGCCCCCTCGATAATTTATGACTATCGAATGCAACTAACAAGGAGAGCATCAGGTCTTCGGAACACCAATCTTGATGAAACTTTGGGGAACATCTTGTTTTCGTGAGAAATGAAGATACCCAAAAGGGTTAGTTCCAATGGGCCTTCTATCCAGAGCTGCAAAAACATAGTCCATGACCCTTTTGAGGCATTTTACACTGTTCTTAGGGTATATTGACCCTGTAGCGATTCCTTCGAACATTCGCTCCAGTTAACTCTCTCTGGGTCCGGATGGGTTTTGCTCATGGAACAGAACTTTATAAACATTATGAATGAGCAAGAAAGAGTCTATCCCATTATCACTCACCCATGAGAACCACCTATACTTTTGCCAATTACCTATATATGTGTCACTCATGAATCAATCTCATCAACGCCATCCATCCAAGTGTGACAGTCACATCTTGGTATGCTTGATCACAGCTCTTTGGTCATCAATAAAAACATTTCTAAAGCAGAATGAGTCAAGTCATCCCAAATTGTCTGACGGGATGAAGATCTTGTCTCGCATTTCTCTTAAAATACTCATTTCTTGGATAATACTACAGCTCCATCAGTTCAGATTCATTCAAATGGCGCATTCTAACATTTAGCTATTCCACAAATATCACAAAGCCTGTGGGAAGAAGAGTACTACAGGGAATCATTGTAATCGTAGATAGATGGACCCGATGGACAGTGATCCTATGCGTCAGGCGAATTATACCAACTTGTCTACAATAACGAAGCAGCTTGCTCTTTACAAGCTTCGTTATTGTAGACGAGTTGTTATGATTCGCCTGGCGCACAGGACCACTGTTCATCGAATCCACTTATTGGAGGTTCGTAGCTATACAAATACACACGTTCTATTACTTTGTTTTGGTGCAAATAGAGGAGTTCCAGGTATAGTACATTACGCGTCGAGTGCTGGAAACATTTTTTCCTTCGGGAAACCGAGCTGGACGTGGGCGACGGCACCGTCCAGCTTGGTTTTCCCGAAGGAAAAATGTTTCCGCACGAGACGCGTATGCAGTTTTATACGTCTGTACGCAGAAACACGCTGTTTCTACGTATGGACGTATAAAGTTTTTTCTGGATGTTTCATTGACGGATTATGCATAATTATTGTTATGAAATGTGGTTACAATGAGTATATGAATGATGAGTGAATTTGGGGAAGCTGTGAATGTGAAGTGTGTCTGGAGATCAGATAAGTTTTAATTGTGGAGGGTTCATCGATCTATCATTACTATGATACTCTGTGGTACTCTTCTTCCCACAGGTTTTGTGATATTTGTGGAATAGCTGAATGTCAGAATGTGCCATTTGAGTGAATCTGAACTGATGGAGCTGTAGTATTATCCAAGAAATGAGTATTTTGAGAAAAATGCGAGATAAGATCTTCATCCAATCAGACAATTTGGGATGACTTGACTCGGCGTTGATGAGATTGAGTCATGAGTGACACTTATATAGGTAATTAGCAAAGGTGTGAAGAGAGTATTAGGTGGTTCTCATGGGTGAGTGATAATGGAATAGGCTCTCTTCTGCTCATTCATAATTTTTATAAAGTTCTGTTGCATGAGCAAAACCCATCCGGACCCAGAGAGAGTTTACTGGAGCAAAGGTTGGAAGGAATCGCTGGAGGGTCAATATACCCTAAAGACAGTGTGAAATGCCACAAAATGGTCATGGACTATGGTTTTGCATCTCTGGATAGCAGGCCCATTGGAACTAAGGGTGATGACAGACAACCCGCCACGACGCGATTCTCATGCCATTTCACGACACGACACCTCCCGACACGAGACGTAATTTATTCCGATGAAGCCAACCATCGATGGATTTGATAGAACCAGTCATGGGTTGTGAAAATGAATCCAATCCATCGATAGTTGGGTTCACCAAAATGAATTATGTGTCGTGTCGAGTGGTGTCGTGTCGTGAAATGGCATGAGAATCGCGTCGTGACGGGTTGTCTGTCATCACCCTAACCCTTTTGGGTACCTTCTTATCTCACCAAAACAAGATGTTTCCCACAGTTTCATCAAGATTGTAGAGGTAGGAAAAAAATGAGACAGAATGGTCGTGAAGTGACCTGTGCTGGTCAGTTCAGACCGTTGGGAAGTGTAGTACATTGAAAGAACGTGTCATTGTTCATCGTTACGCGTAATTTCTTACCGAAGAAAGACCAGCCTAGATAATTATTCTGCAATGATGTATTGATACATTCAGTGAATGCTTATAATAGGGTTACCATTTATTCCTGATGGTTCGTTTTTACAGACTTCTTGACTCTCTTAAGTGTTTCCTTAAGGTTAGAAAGCAAGAACTTTGATTGCAAGCAAGAAAGTTGCTCTTCCCCCCCCCCTCCCCTGTGAAACCATTTACCGTGACTTCAAAGCCAAACTTTTTCTTCAGTTATTGACCTCTCCTGCGGGTGTTCGTGGTTGAATGAATGCCTCTGAAATAGGGAAGTTAAAGAGACTCTGGAAGTATTTTCAATTGATAGAAAATGAAATTTCCTCCAAAATGACCACTTGATAAAGTAAATTTAATGCATCTTAAGGCGATGCGGTCACCGTGCACTATGCAAGCTCTAAGTTATTCCCACTTTTATCAAATTTGCGATTTCAGTGAAACGACGAGAAGACCCACGTTTATTATCATTCATCTTGAGTTCGTCTTCTCATCGTTTGGCTAAAATCGCAAGAGAACTGGAGAAAAGTGGGAATAACTTGAGTGCAGGCACCCCCTAACCTATAATACAGGCACTTTGTAATTCTCACTTTTATCCGATTCTTTTGAGATTTGAGCTAAACGACGAGAAGACGAACTCAAATTAGATAATAATAATTGCGGGTCTTCTCGTCATTTCACCCAAATCGCAAGCAAATTTGATAAAAGTGCGAATAACTTTCAGCGTGCACGGTGACCGCATCGCCTTAAACAGAGTTGTGACTGGTTTTGAAAAATGAAAAGGCTCAAGGTATCAAATCTGCGAGTCAGGTATTAGCTACAGGTGGTTGGCCAGCCCTGAGCTCACGAGTTTATCGGGTTCGATACCTCGAACCCTTTTACTTTTCGAAACCAGTCACAACCCTCGTGGGGCGCACCACAGTTAAAAGCCAGCATGTGATTCAAGTTAAAGATAATTAGTTGATTCAAACGTTCTGAATAATTTTGAAAAAGCGAGTAACCCCGGCCCCTTTAGCTCCTCAAACTTCTCAAAACTTTCGAATGCTCTAATATCTTGCTTGCATTTCAAACAGTATCAAAAATATAGCACGCGTTTTAGCAAGCCTCAAACGCCCTCAAAAAAGTTTCGACTTTTCAGTAATCAAAATAAATTCTCATGCACTCTTGTGACAGTAAGCGAACCCAGACTTCACATTTTGAAGGAAAGTTCCATTAGCTTTCGATCAAAAATATTTTCAGAGACAGACATTCAATCACGCGCGTGCGCAGGAGAGACCACGGATTGAGGAAAAAATTTTACTTAAGAATCACGAAAAATGGATCTAGAGGGGGGGGGGTAGGAAAAACTTTTCGCCTGTACTCGAAGGTTCTTAGTTTCTATAGTAATAAGGAGGCCCTCGGAAGGGGTGAAGAATTGGGCAAAAAGAGCACCTTATTTATACCTACATGGTTTGTTATAAGTCAGAGTATTTGTTTCGTCTATTCACATATCTGTAGCGTGAAATTCCAAAACCCAGCGTTTTTTTCTTGCGTCACCGGAGGATCATATCCCCCGTTTATTTTTGCGGATGGATGAATCTCATTTGAGAGAACTGCGATTATCAAATATGTGCGCCACTCATCTGCAGATTCAAAGTCTCGTATAACTAATTGATAAAGAGCTTTGGACTGTTCATTCCTTTGGTCGAGCTGTGGTGCATACTGATGAGTCTCTGGAGCTTTGAAATTTTATAATCATTCAACATTCAAAATGAAACAGCCAGAAATGACGGAAATAAAATCACTTGGGAGTGAAATTAGATAATAGTACCACGCTGAAGTTATATCATTTATTCTTGAACTCCACATACATGGAAATACTGTTGGTGATTTTGTATGTGGTCTGTCGGAAATTGATTGTGATCCCGATATCAAAGCTCTGTTACCAAATTCAAAAATCTTTCGGAAAAAGTCATATGAATCTCAACCATTCAGTTTCAAAAATCAAGGTCAGCTTCCAATGGTAAGGTTAATCCCTACAATACCGCATTCGGCAGTTTACCTCCATACCGATTGAGAATCTCGACTTAAGTTTATAGTTCCATGGTTCCCCTCGAAGCCACCCACAGAAGCAGATATATACCTAAAGGAGCCACCAGCGTGACAAGAATTCCGTTAAAAACGATGTTTTGTGTACATGGATCAGCTGTTGTGAGCAGTATTGCGTAGCGTAGTGCTTTGTGCTGGAGGACTGTCTTCCGTAATTTGGGATGGCGGGAACAAAAAATTTGTCCTTCATATTTATATTATTGTATAGTACCTTTTATTTAACAAAAAACTGTGTGGAGTCATATCGGGCCATAGCGCTTATTCATGGAGTGCTCACAGGTCCCGATAGTATGAAAACTATTATAGACAGAATACAAGAGGTGGGTGAGTGAAATCTAATAACCTCAACAGCTTTCTTTGTCTTTGTTTCACAATTGAATCAGTCAGACTTGAAGTCATCGCACAATAACGTTTGAAATTAATTTAAGCGGAGTATTGATCGTTCAGAATTTTTAAAATACGTTTACAATAATCAGAGGATTCAAGAATAATCTGAAGGAAAGAAGAGATGTAAATTTCATGGCCAACGTTTAATTGCAATTTTGGAATTTTCTCGTGTTTACGCAAATAATGAATGGGGAAAATTTTTTCACTGAATTTATCGGTTATAGTTCAACTATCAGAGGTGTGGTTGGCACTGTTTGAAAATTCACATTAGCACTGGCTCTTGAGATCTTGAAATCCTGTCTCAACTAGCAATATGAGTGATTTTGGGGTCCACTGTCCAGTAATCTGAATCAGAGTCCAAAAATTTTAGTCATATAGCTGTTCTGTTCTGCAAAACGACCAACTCCTTTTTTCCGAATTAGTATTGTCAAGAAAAATGGATGCATGACCCTTCAACAATTCTCATTCGCCAGGTGAACTCCTCAGAAATCCCGTCGAAAATCTATTCTGATATCCTCACTGAAACAAGAATATGAATTTGACTCCGTGTCTCAAATTTACGCGTCGGAGGTTCACAAAACTCACGACAGTACCGGAAACTTTTATTGTTTGAGCATTGAGTTCGTACTGAAATGAACATTTTGGCTGAAGGATTTGCCTGCGGAAAATTTGAATTTTCGATTTGAAATACCTACCCCACGCTTCAATTCGGCTTTACGAACAGTAATCTAAGGGAATTTGGTTTCGAAAACGTTGCTTGTGAAAGCCTAAGTGAAATTTGTATTATTGCAATCCAGAATCAAAATTTCCTTTTTGAGAGGAAATTCAATGATAAAATTCCAAATCCCTGGCAAATATGAAGATTGAGAATGACCTTTGTCTATCAGCCAGTTCACGGGATGTAAGAGACTCACATTTTCTGGCTAACTTCTAAGCATTCTTGAATCTTTCTGATTTCTATCGCGTCCATGAATTTTCATATTTTCTTTGTTGAAGTAGGATGAGAAAGTAACTTTCAATACATGGCGAATGATTCTTCACTTGTTTTAGAAAACTTTCCAATTTTTGCTGTGTAAAGCAATCACTTATATACGCAATAGATATGTATCACTGATTCGGTAGAACGTCTTTTTCCTAAAACTCGGCATCCAGAGAATGCTACTAATATTCGACCTGCTTAAATATGATTCAACATGTTATGGAATTAATTTCATAAATTTCCGTACCAATGGGTTTCAATGTACCACAAATTTCGTCAGATTTGGCATTTTCGTAGTCAACAGAATGAATGGCCAAAAAATCAAAGCAACACCATTGCAATGAGTAAACAAGTTGTTCTGGTTAATTGAATCGGTTTTGATCCTTCATTTCATCACTTTTGTGGCACATTCAATGATCATACCTAGTGAAAAAATGGAAGTTGAGTGTGCTTATTCCCCCTCTTTTTTCACGGCGCATCAATTTACGCTGTTCATCCATGTGAAAAAAATTTTTTTGGAGAGATGTTAGAATATCCGTGAAATAGGCAATGAAGAATCTCATATAGACGTTCAAGAACAGAAATTATCCAAATCTTACAAAAAATTTATGTAAAGTTATGAATGAGGATACGAATCATAAACATGTATCGGGGGCGAATTAAAGCAGACTCATATCTTTCCAAAGACGTATACGTAAGGTTTCGCTATGTTGAGATAGAAATCAATTTTTACAATTTTGCAAAGTGCATTTTAAACGAGATAAGGTCCTTTGGGATTCGTCCAGCCAACTTTTACTGTCCTATAAGTTCTACTGACGAAGAGGAAAGAGTCAAAATAGCGAAAACCAATATACTTTTTCTGAATAATGACATAATAATTTAAAACCGTTCCGAATCGCTCATTTTCTCTCTATCTAATCTGATGAACATCAACAATTGGGACAGCTCCACTTTGTGCGTACATACATCCAAAATCTTGTGGGTTATTTCAGGCACTTTTACCTCACTTTCATTTCACTATTCCTATTCACGCAATTCATTCATGAAATATTTTACAGCTCCACCCAGGGACACAAATCTACAATACACCAAGGTACGCTGGTTGGAGTAGTTTGGAGCCCATGTGGAGGCAAGTCGAAGAAATTGGCAATGATATAATTGCGATTGGTGCAGCTTTTCCAGAGGGAATCAATTTACTTGGCTACAGTCAGGGTGGCCTGTTGGCGAGAGCAATATTACAAAGATTTCCGAATCACAATGTCAAGAATTTTATATCCCTCAGCTCACCTCAAGCAGGGCAATACGGAAGTAAGAAATATTCTTTCCTTGTATATTTGGACAATTATAAAATCTCCACCCCGAATTTCTTTTTCGAGATGAAGAAACCCATACTTACTTTGTAGATGTGATGAGATAGATCTGTTTCATTCGATAGTTTTATGAAATCGTCACGAAATCATATCGACTCCCTCAATTACATTCCTACATTGAATAAACAATGGGAATGTTGAAATTGATGATCCTTCGTAAAACAAACCAATCCCCGTGACATTTGTACAAAAATTACCGGAATTCATTTGAATCATTATTGATTGGTATAATGCATTTTTCAGCTCGATTTTTACACTTGATATTTCCGGATCTGGCCTGTGAAACAGCGTATGAATTGTTTTATTCCAAGCTTGGGCAACATACAAGTGTTGGAAACTACTGGAATGATCCCCATCATCAAGTAAGTATCTGCAGTTGCCTCTTCCATTATTTGTAGAATGCAAGAAATATGCGAGAATGTGCTATTCCTTGAAAGTCTCTCGTAAAAATCAATGATGACTCAGGAGGGGTTGAGTTTATGTCAATCGTACAAAAAATCCAAAAAGGTCTTGAAGAAAATGAATAGTCCTATCTAGATTTTATGTGAGATTGAATATCACGTTTAGAGAATTATCATACTGAAGTAACGTAGCTAGCTCGTTGAGTTTTGCTAAGACGTCTTGACGAAACTAATTCTACCCCATTTGTCTTCAGCATGTTTGAGTTTAATCACAATAAAATCTCAAAGAAATGTCTACGCTATACAGATATCAAGTCGATGATTTAAGGCTCCACTTGCTTGTCAAAATTGAACGAATAACTTCTGAACTCATCCACGCTACACTGTCCTAGTCAAGGTTTTGATTTTTAATCAAATTATCTTTCAAAAACGAGACCGGGAAATCGACTGACAAGGAGAGCATCAGGTCTGCGGAACACGGATCTTGACCTGAGAATCATCTTGTTTTGGTGCAAAATGAAGGTATCTCAAAGGATTTAATCCCATGGGCCTCCTATCCTGAGATACAGCTACAGAGATTAGCATTGTTAGTATATCTATACATGTGTCTTTTTAACATTGGCCTATATGGACAATGCTAATCTTCATGGCTGTATCTTGGGATAGGAGGCCCATTGGACTTAGCCCTTGGATATACCTTCATTTCCCACCAAAACAAGATGATTCCCAGAGTTTCATCAAGATCCGTGTTCCGCATACTTGATGCTCTCCTTGTGACTATAAATTCTAGAACGTACACTCACTTCAAACGTCAAAACTCATATTCAGTTCTATGAATGTAACTCTTCAATGTAACTAACGATCGTCTGCTCAAATCGAGAGTTCAAACATTGGTACTACGTGAAAATTGGTTAGCGAAAATTTTTTTTGTTTTGTTTTCGTTTGGAATTACATGTATTGATTTTCAAGCTCGACAGGTATTATCTTGCGAGTAGCTCAGTGAGCCAGAATGTTTGCATGCTGAGTCGGTCTTCTCAGAAGGCGGAATATTAGCTTCGAAAATCAAAGGAAATACTCCGATTCATTTGTTCTGAGAGATTGTTGCTCCCGTGGCTTTTGTAATGACATCTGAAATTAAATACTGGTATAATTTTTATTTTGCAGGAACTTTACTACAAGTATAGCCGATTCTTGCCATTCGTCAACAACGAGGAAATTACACCCAACACCACCATTTTTAAGGCAGGATTAACAAAACTAAACAAAATGGTGCTTATTGGTGGACCCGACGATGGCGTAATCACGCCATGGCAAAGTAGTCATTTTGGTTACTACAATAAAAACGAAACTGTCGTTGAAATGCGCGATAGAGTTGAATACAAAAATGATCTCATTGGTTTGAGGACATTGGACGAACAGAAAAAATTAGTCACTCATATCGTTCCAGGTGTAACTCATTTTCAATGGCATGCAAATGTGTCAGTCATAGATAAATATATATTACCTTACTTAGATTAAGTCAATTTCAACTTTTGTAGTTGACATTATAAGATGCTGAGAATCTCTAATCATAGTGAGATGTAATTTTGAAAGACTGCAATACCGATATGAAATAGGTGATTAATTCACCATGCCAAATAGAGTGTAAAGTGTGCACTGTGTGCTGAATCGCAGTACAATTATTCTTGGAAAATTTTGTCTTCTCGACAGAATAACAACTGCCAATTTTATAGAACATATATTTATTTCGTTCTGCAATCAACGAGATGATGCTCAATATTTTTAATACTCATTCTTGTTTCAAATAGAATCAACGGTAATAATAAAAGCGCTTTTAGAAAAGGAGTGAATAGACACGAGAAGCGAGGAGCACATTCGGAGAAGTTCAAAATCATATCATTGCTGTGTAAATGCGAGTCTCACATGAATGTTCCTTATGAATACTGACGTTCATGAAAATCTAATATATGAAATGACAATATAGTGAACTATTTGTAACATGGATTCATTTATTTCCAAAATGTATGAAAGTATCAAAACTTCTTATAATGAGTCAAACGTGTTATCAAATCCCAAGCCCATTTTGGTTGGTCAATGGGTACTGCATGTCCAGCAGCTCTTACAAGTACCTCCGTAAGATTTCCAACAGATTTTGAATATCCAGCCAATTCATCACCAACCCACCATTGCTTCCTTTCAACTGTCTTGTAATTTTCGGCACCGGACCATTTCAGATTACGCAAATAATTCACAGTCATTGGGTAACCACATATAATATCAAGTTGACCATTATATATCAAAACTCTGTATTTTTCAAGATTCTCAGCGACTAAATGTGCCACTGAATCCAAAATATCGTTAACCAATATTGCAGTAACTTTTCTAGCTTCAGAATTGAAAGTAGAGTTACCGACATGGATAGCCTTACGAACATCTGAACGTTGTACCCATTCAGAAAATGAACCTCGATTATCTGATCCGGCCGCTGACCATTGAAGATAATTGAATAAAAAATTGGAACCAGTCAACTTTTCAAATAGTATTGTTGCACTTGTTAGAACCAAGTCAGCCTCTATATAATTTTTATTTTTTATCAAATCTTTCGTTTTGGTTTCAATAGTTTCATATTCTTTCTTTCCATTAGAATCTATGAGCCCAATTTGATAAAGATATTCACCATAGTCTAATTGATTTATTGGATCGGACCAACCATTTCCGATAGACAAACCTTTCAAATTTATTTTGACCTGGGCCTTAGCATTCTCTGCCGTTATTTTTGATGATATTGCTGGAACATATTTCCCACCGTAAGATTCACCGGCTACATAGAAATCATTTTTTTGAAATTTTGGAAATAGTTTGAAAAATTGTACTAATGCAATGTACAACCCCTGAGCTACGTCACTGACACTTCTGGCATAAGCAATATCACTGTTTGTAAAACTGTAACCAGTTCCAACAGGGCTATCTATGTAAATGACGTTGTGGTTAATATTCCATGAATATTTTCGCTTTTCTAATGTTTGATTTGATGATACACTGCATGGTCCATGTTCTGCAAATAGTCCAAATAATGATGTATCACCCGGTCCACCTTGCAACCACAAGATTACCGGAGCATTTTCTGCTTGAATCTGTTCGGGAGGTAGTATTTCTCTATAAACTCAGTGATTCAAGAATAAATTCCAAAATTCGAATTTCATTTTTTCATGGAAAATTTGAAGATAACACAAGACGATCAAGGCCAATTCAAATTTGAGACTGCATAAATTTCACGCACTTGTTCTTGTCAACCAAAATTGTAGACAGCAAACTGCTGAAGTCTATTAGACTGTCTGATTTTCATAACACTTCGATTTTGACATCTCTATTGTTTTGACTGCTTTTATCGCTTACCGGACTACCATGCATCAAAAGAATTTAGATAGTTTGAAGAATTTGTTGCAAATTCGTTTTAATTTGGATACTATTCCAGCTGAGATGATTCAAGACAATCAGAACCAGTATTAAAAGATCAGGCTCATCATTGCAACTTATCACGGTGAGTCAGAAAGGTGGGGAAGTTGAAGGTTCAGGGGAAAAAAAATTTCCTAAGGGGTGTCATTCTAGGTACCTTTACGATAACTTTCCAAAAAGAATCGAAATCTTTCGTCGGTGGATTTTCAAATGAAGTCATTTTCTCGACTCTCCCATTATAAACAAGGTCGTATACAATTATAAATGATAAGTAAAAGATTGTCTCTATCGCGGTTTTTCGTCTCTTTCGTAGTTTCTCCGTAATAAGTCGAGAGGGATGAGTTTTATTGAAAAATTTGTGGAATAGTTTCATGTGGATTTTTCGAGAACCTACAAAAGATTGTGTATCCACATTCATCCAGTCATGAGGAGCAGCCACTGTGAAATCCTCGGATGAAAAAAAGGAAATATTGCAGAGAATTTGTAAATTCCTTGCATTTTCTCTTCGATTCTTTCATATTGCCCTCAGTCAGGGTGTCCACTGAAGTCTGAGTTGTGGATTTACTGAGGATTCCCTGTGTTTTTCAGAGTGATATCGCTAAATTCCAGAGCCTAGCGAACAAGGTTATCATTGAGAAATCCCACCGGAGTTTTATGGGAAATCTTAGGGAGTTTTCTGGAAATCGTCGAACTAGCCACATTAATTTCCTCAAAAGTCAGAAAACGGATTTCTGGGAGGCCTTGCGACGACTCTGGATAGTTTGCACAGGAATCTCGCTTTGAAGCTTCCAAGAACCTTTCAGTAAAGCTCCTCGCTTATGTGAGCCATGCTATGAGACAGACGCAAGAACCGGGTCATTGTCAACGTGTCTACTGACCCTTGGAACCCTCGAAATGTTCTTGAATTCGAGTTTCAATCCTTAGATGCTTGGTATAATGTCCTTGATTTAGATGTATAGTCTTTAAAAATTTCTCAAGCCAAACCCAACGTTGAAATTTTTTTTTAAATCATTGATATGAAGATAATTGATTTTAACCTTCAAAAATGCGTTTTCGAATCGAAAAACAGCTATTTCTAGAAAAAATCAAAAAGATCTACTGGCAGTGAACTGAGAGAGACGCATTACAGAAGCTACTTTCAGTGTTGTTGGAGTAAAACTTTGACAACTCATGTCTGACTTGCAAAGGTCTCAACGTTGATCCAAATTTGATGAAATTTCCGGGAGATTCGACTCGACGCACACTGGGGCCCGCGCATCTTTCTAGGGCTCAGCGCCACGCAAATCCTCAACTTATTGCTATGTCCGGGAACGAGGAATGTTACTCTCAGTTATCAGAATACCGTCCGCTCCCGGACACGGTGATAAGTGGAGAATTTGCGTGGCGCTGAGCCCTAGAAAGATGCCCTGGCCCCACTGTGCGACGTAACAAAAATCTGTTGGTTGGAAGAAAAAAAATCCTAAAAAGTCTTTTGAATGCTTGGAAAAATCTACAAAATGAGATGAAATTATGTCATTTTGGACGAACGAAGCTGAAAAATCGAATTCTTTAAATTACACATCTCATTTTTGGGTGTATACAAATTTTTGAACGGTAAATGTGATTGAGAATGTGTACGACTGTGAATGTGCGATGGATGTGGTTCTCAGAAAAACCCAAAAATATGTCTCGACAAAGAGCTAAATTGTTCAGCAAAATACAAGGCATCAGACGTTTTTCGCGTTTTGATCAAATAAATTCGCAAATTAGTCTGGGATCTATTACCTTCTCCCATGAAAATGTTCTTCGCGCAATTTATAGAATCACCTTTGACTCAATCGTGGAGTGCAATCCGACATTGCTGTTATTTCACTCGCTCTGAGTGATTCCACTCAGGTATGAGAAATGTTGAATTTTACTCTAGGTCTGGAGTTGGGATTTGACTCCAACAGATTCCGAGTGTCCGTATTTAAGTAGTTCCGCGCGAAACAGACCTACTAAAAAGGGTCATGTTTCAAATGTTTTTCTTGACTTTTTATCCGATTCTATGGTACAAAATACGAACCTTCCACGACCTATAGGGCCCCAAAAAATTTTCCAAGTATCTCCAACGTAAACTACTTTGTTCTTTCGAATTATCTCCGACAAAAAAGTTTGGGTATTTTCTTTAATAAAATGCATAAATCTTTAATCCGTTTAGAGATACAGAGATGCGGTTTGAAGCATTTGCAAGGTCTTGAGAAAACTATTGGAATCGGTTTTGTGGAGTTGGTTTTGAGTTATTGGGTGGTTGTATCGGGCAAAAGAATGAAGAACTTGAAATTTCGATTTCTCAAAAACCCAATTTTCTAGAACCTGGAAAATTTGATATTCCATGTAAAATGTTGTGTTCTTACAGAAAAAATAGTACCAAATTCTTTTTTTGCGTTCTAGAGCCTATTTTTGTAAATTATCACAAATCCATTTTTCAGGCTTATGAAAATCGTCTGTTTTCTGCGCGTAAGCAGAATTTCGGATCGTTGAAACCAATTTCATCAGATAGCCAAAGAAATTTCCTTTCGAATAACCTTTTGGCGAAATCGATCCCATGGATCTCCTTCAAGACGCCTTCTTGGTGAAGTTAATTTCATGCATTCGAATCGTAGCTACAACGTATTTGAAAGATGAACCCTCAGCTCGAGTGGCAAGTTGATGGACGCCATCGGACGGGGGCAGGCCCGGGTTTTCCTTGTCTCCGGTACCTCCGACCCACCTCTGGGAAACTATCGAAATCCGGTGGTCTTTCGAACGCTGCAACTCTGTCTCAAATGCATGAAATTGACTTCGACAAGCAGTTATTTTGAAGGAAATTTTCTTGGCTTTGCGATGAATTTAGTTTCAAGGATCCAAATCTCTGCGCACACACAGAAAACAGACGAGTTCCAAAAACCGGAAAAATGGATTTGATGGTAACTGGCAAAAATAGGCTTCAGAACGCAAGAAAGGAATTTGAGACTATTCCTCTTTGAAAAAAGAAAACATTTTACATAAAATTTCGAATTTTGAAGGTTCTAAAAAACTGGGTGTTCGAGAAATTGGATTTTCTATGATTTTCACTCTCTGGCCCGGTAAAACCACCCAAGCCCTCAAAGTCAACTCTACAAGATCGATTTCGATAGGGTTCTTCAAGACCTTTCGAATGCCGTCAACCGCATTCCTGTATCTGTGAACGAATTCGAGGAATATGCATTTTATCGAAAAAAAGCACCTAAACTTTTTTATGGTGTTGAAGTTTGAAACGTTTCAATACAACGAAATGGATAACCTTACGCCCTCAGATAGTTTTCAGAGCATAAATTGAGGTCTTCTTGTTCTGAACAACAGCAAGCAGTGATCGGTGTGATAAATTCTACCAACGGTTGGTGATTTGAGTCTTAAAAATTCTTCATATTCCTGAAATTTCGTTTTATCGTTGCAAAAAAACGTTCCAAACTTCAACTTCATACTTTTTTGTCGGAGAAAATTCGAAAGAACAAAGTCATGTACGTTGGATACCTGGAAAATTGTTTTGAGGCCCCATAGGTGGTGAAAAGTTGATATTTTGTGCAAAATAATCGAATGAAAAAGTCAAGAAGAAAGTTTGAGACATGAACCTCTTTTGTAGGCGTGTTTTGCGCGAAACTACTCATTTCCTTGAGTGCTTCTCTGTGGCATAGTCTGAAGATGTGCAACATTGGGCGACCATAATGACAGAATCAAGGACCCCTATACATTATATGTATCGTTGAAATTTTGATTTTTCGCTCTTGTAGAGTCCTTGAAAGCCCCTTGAAGCCTCCAGAGAAAAGCCAGTAGACACCCTGATTGTTTTGATGCGATAACATTCAAGATGGGAAACGCACGTCAGAGGCTGATGGAATCTGATATCTAGTTATAGATGTAATATCGAAGGCAAAGTACATATGTCAAGAGGCAATGAGTATAAGCGTTGCGACTCCCGGACGGATGCTTGTTTACTTTTTAAAAATTCACGAAGGCAGCGCAGCACCAAGACCACGAGAGTGTGGGGTGTGGTTACCTTCATGCTTTTAGTACGATTTGCTTGTGATATTATACATCTACCAACAATTGTAAGATTCTGTACCGAATGTTGACATTGAGTAAAATGATGAGGTGATTCCATTCATGCAAACCGAGAAACATATCAATTTCCCGAGTATTTCAGTAGATTTACTGAGATTTCCCTGTTCTTTCCAGAGCCTCGAGCATTTCCTGAGGATTCCCTGTGTTCCCTGTTTTTTCTAGAAAGTGGACACAGTGGATTCAGTTCTTCCATAAATGTGAGCAAGTTATTTCATATATCTGCAAAAACCAACAAAAAACTATTCTACATATTTTTCGTTGAAACTCATCCCTGTACATACTCACTTGTTACTGAAAAACCACGTGCCTAACATTTTTTATGGAAAAAAAATCGAAAAAACGACTACATGTTAGAATCCCCCGACGAGAGATTTTTATACTCATTAGAAAGTGAATCTGGGGGTTTCTAAAATTACACCCCACAAGAATTTCTTTTTTTCCTGAACCTTCAACTTTCCCTCCCTTCAGATTCACCGTGTTATCGAATTGCAAAACAAAACAGCAGCACGATGCAAGAAACAAAATTGGATTAGAAATCCGCGATTTCCGTAGAAAAAGTGCATGCCTTCACGGGGCTCTTACATATTTCATTTATAGGAATTGATGAATGCAAATCAATAATAATATCCTGATATTAAATTCGAATGCATTTATTCCAAGACATGAGATACAAATTTGAATGTATCAGTACAGATAGTTAGCTACCTACTAAAAAAAAACTGAGATCGTGTCTCCATTAACACACACTATCACCGACTATCACTATCTTATAATATTAAAAAATGAATGAGATACAATCGACATATGGCCCTCTACATGCTTACAATTATTTGTCCGAATCAGACTGACCATCACCTGGCTTATTCAACTCCAAAGTATCACCCTCGCGTATTCCTCAAATCACTCACTACACATGTCATGGATATTTATCCTCAACCAACACTGATTTGCAAAGAACTCTCTACCCAGGAGCCTTATCATAAAATAAAATAAAAATCGATAGAATGTCGTACAACCAATTCAATATTCGAATAGATACGACAGTTGCAGCTAACTAGGAAACCATAGGAAGGAAAAAATGTTTTAATTAGTTGTGTTCGAGAAATTTCATTTGAGGTTGTTAGTGAGATGTACCCATGTTTTCCTGATTACTTTTGAATTATCCAGAATGGTAGTTGGGTATAGCGGAAATTCTTCTCATACGATAGTTATTGAATTTAACAAAGTTTGTACCTCAACCTCATTATTGATTAAATTCTGCCAGAGTTGCTGTAAAGATTTAAAATTTTCAAGCTGTTGTGATTTTTTTCAAAGAGGAGTCGAAGAAAAATTTGTCCAATTGTGCAACATATTCAGAATGTCTTGTGATGAGTGAAACGAGTTATCATATCTAAAGACCATTTTGGTTGATCACTCGGCACCATATGACCAGCATTTCTGACAAGTAACTCAGTCAAATTTTTTACAGTTTTTGAGTATCCAGCTAATTCTTTTCCAACCCACCATTTCTTTCTTATCGCTGTTTTATATTCTTCAGAACCTGACCATTCCAAACGACGTAGATATCTTTCTGTCATTGGATAAGCACAAATAATATCTAACTGTCCGCTATAGATTAAAACTCTGTAATGTTCTAAAAGATTTGAGATAAAGTCTGTGATTGATTTTGTACCATCTTCTAGAAGATTCTCCCCTACTTGTTGTGTTTCACCGCCAAATGAAGCATTTCCAACATGAATAGCTTTACGAATATGTGGCAGTTGAACCCAATCGGCAAACATAATAGAACTGTTATCCATTTTAGGGAACAGATAATTATAATAGAAATCAAATCCAGTCATATTCTTGAAAAGTGAATCTCCGTTAATATCTCCTCCAATCAATTTATCCAAAGTTACCGAAGCGAGTAAATAATTTTTTTGTTTAATCAGATCCTGAACTTGATCTTCAACTTTCTTGAATTCCAAATATCCATTAAAATCGATTAAACTATGCTGATAAAGATATTTGCCATAACTTATTTGATTAATTGGATCCGACCAGCCATTTCCAATAGCGAGTCCTTTGAGATTTATTTTCACAGGTGCATGAATATTATAATCTTTAATTGCATGAGATACAGCAGGAACATATTTTCCTCCATAAGATTCACCAGTGACGAAGAAATCATTCTTCCTCAAATTCGGAAAAAGATCAAAAAATTGCACCAGAGCAGTGTGCAAATCGCGTCCAACTTGAACCTCATTTGTAACGTATCCCTTAGGATTTTCGGTAAAACTGAAGCCAGTCCCAACTGGATTATCGATATACAATAGATTGTGGTTGATGTTCCATGAATATTTTCTGATATTCAAAGTCATGTCCTTTGAGATGATGAATGGTCCATTTTCAGTGAAAAGTCCAAAAAGAGACGTTGCACCAGGACCTCCTTGTAACCAGAGAACCAGGGGAGCTCTATCTGCTTTTATCTGCACATTGAATGTCAAAGAAATATCAAATGCTAGATCCATATGAAAAAAAAAATTCAAGATATGGAGAAGATGGAGAATCAAGAAAATGTAGAACTGAGAAAATATTTTAGATCAGCTACCTTAATGACCTCAAAAAATTGAAATATACATCATTTTTAGTGCAGTCATGACAGCGGTTTGACTGATTGAGCACTCAAATTCGAATCGAAATCTCCGCAGTTCGAAATCTGCTTCCAGTCAAACAAAAATACCCCATATTAGACAATATTCGTACAATGTACACATTTGACAGTTCAAAGACACATTCTCCCCATTACAGATTTTCATAATGGACTGCAAGCTTGGTTGGATTAACCCTGTTACTTTTTGTTGGATGTTGAGACTTTGGACGATATAACGCTACATTTCAATTCATTCTGTCGATTCCTACCGACTTGATCAAGAAAATGGAGTACCATATCCAGTTGTGTCGATTAGATATTACATGAGAGCTTCCTCGAAATATCGGTTCAAAGAACACAATAGTTTATAGATTTTATCATCCGAGATAACTCTTAAACATGTCAATAAGTATAGATATATCAATAGTCCCAAGGTTAAAAATAGAATACCTAGCAATGATGACAAAAAGGATAGTTTCGATTGAAATCAATAACTTCGTCCATAAAATCATAGATTTATTCTTCTTCATATTAGGTTATAGATTCATACAATAATGTGACTCCTTGATAATTTTTTATCGAAATATGTCGGTGAATAACAATTTCGAATATTGAATGATACTTTCAACGCAAATGTTTGTCATTATCATCATGCATCATGATCTTAACGTGGAAAATTGTATAAAAAGATAGAAAATGGCCGTGATGGACAAATTCAATGTTGGAAGGAATATTACCCTAGATTTTTCTGGTCTGTTATTTGCTCTTTAAGATTAAATAGATCTCTAATGAGGTCGAAGGTATTGACGGAACCTCAGAAATGTGGGAGAAAAATCTCATCAATGCAAGGAAAACAATGAAGTAGTCTCGACGTAGTATGACCATAATTTTCATGAATCAGTATCTTGGAAGATTTACGCATGGCTCTATTCACATTTGAATATTACGAAAAAGAATTTTCTTTGCTGTAAAAGATTCGTTCTAGAATGACTTGTGATGAGTAAATCGAGTAATCATATCCCAAGCCCACGAAGGTTGATCACCAGGTACCATATGTCCTGCGTTTCTAACAAGAACTTCAGTCAAATTACCAACAATTTTGGAATATCCAGCAAGTTCTTTTCCAACCCACCACTGTTTTCTAGGAGCTGTTTTATAATCTTTTGCACCAGGCCATTCAAGATTTTGTAAATAACTTACGGTCAGAGGGTATGCGACAATAATATCAAGTTGTCCATTGTAAATAAGAACTTTGTAATGTTGAAGTAAATCCGAAACGAAGAAAGTAACAGACTGAGCAATATCATTTTTTAGATGTTCCTCAACAGCTTTAGTTTCAGTATTAAATGTTGCATTACCGACATGAATTGCTTTGCGTACATCAGGCCTTTGAACCCATTGAGCAAACCAATCTGAACTATTAGAATCCTTAGTATGCAAAAAATTGAAATAGAAATCAAATCCAGAAAGCTGTTTGAATAATGATGGTTTTCCCGATAGATCACCGTTAATTAGTTCATCAAAGATTGCAAATGCATCTAAATATTTTTGTTGCTTGATGAGTTCTCTAGCTTTATCTTCTAGTGCTCGAAATTGATCTCGGCCATTGAAATCGATAAGTCCTATCTGGTATAAATAATCACCATAATGGAATTGATTATAAGGATCTGATAGACCATTTCCAATAGCAAGGCCTTGCAAATTGATTTTGATTTTTGCTTTGATATTGTAATCTTTTATGGCATGAGAAACACTTGGAACATATTTTCCGGCATACGATTCTCCAGTTACAAAAAATTCATTCGGTTGCAATTCATGGAATAAATTGAAAAATTGAACCAACGCTGTATGCATATCTCTTCCTACATCAGTTTCATTAACAGCATAACCCAGATCATTTTCGGTAAAACTATAACCAGTTCCAACTGGATTGTCTATGTAAATTACATTGTGATTGACGTTCCAAGAATATTTTCTGGTTTTCAATGTTTGATTTCTTGTAACGCTGAATGGACCATTTTCAGTAAAAAGGCCAAACAATGACGTAGCTCCAGGGCCACCTTGCAGCCACAAAACCACTGGGGCGGTTTTTGGATTCATCTGTATCAACAACAGATTAGGTTTCAGTATTGATTGTATTCTGTCGTTACTACCCTACTGGTAGAAATTATTCCTAATGTAACACATTATTAGCCATAAATTGGCCATTTTCAGCCAAAGTTGGCCAAAAATAGCCATTTTATGTCTATTAATGTGTTACATCGAAGTAAATTTCTACCAGGGATATTAGAGGCGATTTTGATCATTGCAAAAATGTTGTACGTGAAAGAACCCTGCTTGAATAGTTTTTGAGGTACGAAAAACTTCTATTCCGAGAAAAATGAACTTAGATAGACAGTATTTAATGGAATCATTTCAATTCAAACCACATTGGTTTTCTGTCTTGGTTCGCTATTCGTCATATAATATATGCGAAATACGAATTTTAGGAAATCAATAAAGCAGTACAGTTTGTCGTTCAGAATGAATTGAAATGTCTAAGGAGACTAATTAATCCTCGTCTCACATCTCAAAACATCCATTCTAACTTATTAACACTGCCTGAGTTTAGTTATTTCACTAAGCATCACTGTTCTTCGATGTGTTTTTGTTTTTTGCGAAAACGAGCGCAAATAGGGTATACATGTACGGAATGTTTTCACGAGTTCCCAGATGTTTTGAAGTTGAAAAAAAACATATGTCCATGTACTTTCATGAGAGAGTAATTGAACTTCTCTGGTTATATCCAATAATGTGATTAGGTTATTGTCTGTATCTGATATGGAATGAGAATACAAAAAACCGGCTTTTGTAATGTTTCTGAAACAGTGTGAATTGTAGGGGTGTCAGCTGTTTTATTTCAATCAATTTCATTTACATGCCGTAAATCTCGCGTAAATGAGTGCAAGACAATTGGTAAAATCGAAGACATACTTAGTGACAATACTAAAAATCGATCCCGGCAATACTTATGAGATAGCTACTTCGCTATCCGATAAATCGAAATAAAAAAACGTTGAAATCACGTGAATAGTTCCATGGATGAAGAATGATAAGATTGGTCCTCATCGTGGTACAAATAAATTACTTCGAATCATTTTGATTGAATGTATTTTTCAACGATGTAATTGCGAAAGATGAGATGTCTACATTTCAACGAATGTGGTTGTTGTCCATTCCTTGAACAAAAGAAAATTGAACAAAATGGCATTCTCATGCACGAGTTTGCATCATCGATAGAATATAAATAATGGGTTGAATATCGGACTGATAAATGTAAGCAACAAACTGATCATTGTTGCAACTGTGTTAGTTCGGATAATAGTATAGTGTTATTCAAATCGTATCAAAGCCTCTTCGAAAATTCGTGGGTATTTTATCGTCACTCAATAAATTGGTGTTCTTGGCTGATGTTTCCGTTCCAAAAAGAAAGAATCTGCTGCTCCTTGTCTACGAGCGCGAATGTTTTCAATCTCGATCCGTCTTTCCCGCGTGAGATGAACTTTAGGTACGCCCGCCCTAGCCAAACCAAACCTGATCAGTCGAGCGAAGGGTTAGGGCTTCCGGCTCCCTTTGGGACGGATAGTAGCTTTTTCTAACATGGATATATTTTGATCTTACGTGAGATTGAGTCAATTTCTCTCATGAAAGTGCTCTCTGGACTTTGAATCAGAATCTATGAAAACATGCCACACACTCTAACATTGGTAGAAGAGCTGCCGTTTTGTTTTGCAAAATCTATTTTATGAAGCTTGGTAACTCATGACAATAACTTACAAGGTAGAATTGGTCAAGAAGAAATGTACGGTATCATAAAAAAGTTCATCACCTGTGCTGGGAAAAACCAGAAGAATAGATTTGAATTGTAGGTCTTATTAACGGTGAGGTAACCGGCATAGCTACTGATATCCTTCATCTCACTATGTTGAACTGCAGCTTTTTGCCGGGCAAGATCAATTTGTCCACTTTCAATCAAGGGCGTAAGAATAAGTGGTTCTCCAACATCTTCACCTTTGGGTATTGGATACTGTTTCAGTTTTGGATAAACGTTCATAAAACCATTGATGGCCGTTACGGCGCAAAGCAATAGAAAGATGCGTTCCATGGCTATGATGAGACTGATGATGCTCTTCGTACAACTGATGATAACTTTCGGAGGGCGTTATAACACGCCGATTAAATTTTTTTTCACAGAATTTGATTTGATAAACATCCGTTATCCGACACTGACGAATGGCGTAGGATAAAAGAGACACTGGACGATGACATGAGAAATTCGAGAGACGATGGGTGGGAAACAGAAAAGAGAACGATGGTGATGGTGATTCGGCGTTTGTTTTGATTTAGACCACGGCATGTGAGAATGTGTGACCTGTTGATTGTGTAGGTATACAAATTTACGTTGTGTGAGTTGAGAAGTGGTGGGGCGCGAAGGGGGAGTAGGGATCCCTAGAATCTACCTAGAATAACTCTAAACTTCTGTAGGTTGGTACCTTGAAGCAGAGGCGAGCCACTCAAGTTGCGCGTCAAAATTCGAATCGTGGAATTCAGGTTGATGAATTTGAAAATAACGCATTGCACGAAACCAAAATTATTGTTCAAATCAAAGGCTAGTATCAATTCGGGGTAGTTGAACATGTTGGCTTCATAAAATTATTGCAAGCATTTCATCATTTTATTATGTTCTTGGGAGCATCAATCACATCAGTTCTCAATATTTACCTATTTATAAATCTGTTTATGAATCTACCTAGTTATAAGTCTAGTTCGCATAATTGAATTCACAGTTTAATCCTTCGCTACTACAAATCTCCAATAACTTCAATCATACCTTGCTTAAAACTCACCTTCCACTCTTTCGTTGAAAGTGAGTAATATCATGGGTAATAGTTCGTGCAAGGCATCATGCATAAAATGAAAATTTGATTTGCTGCCGGCATCGCAATGACCATGACGCAGGACCTCTTTTATTGATTAAGATTCCTAACGAACATGCAAGACAAGTTCCTATTGTCTTGACAAGCAAAGTTTTAAAGATAAGTATAGTTGCATGCTTAACTCGTTGGAGTGAGCTTCACTTGAATTTCACTCCAAGTGAGTCAAATTTGACTCACTTGGAGTCAGATTCGTGCGACTCAAAGCTTGGAGTCGCACGAATCTGAATCCCTTGGAGTCAAAATTGACTCCAACAGGTTTAGAGAGTGGAACACTAATCCTATACAGGCGCACCTCCGTACTTGCGGATTCCGTATGTGCGACTCTCGCTTTTCCACGGACAGCGAAATGATCTCCTTTCCCAACATTACCATGAGAAAAGTGCTTCGGTTTTCGCGGAATTCCGTATTCACGGCAAACTTTTTGGAACGTAACCCTCGCGAATACGGAGGGTTGCCCGTGATCACAATATCCAATTTACGAATCATCTGCTGCTTTCTTCTAGAATGATTCACCATGTGTGAATCGAGTGATCATGTCCCAAGCCCACATCGGTTGATCCTTGGGAACCATATGACCTGCATTTCGAACGAGTATTTCGGTCAAGTTGCCAACAGATTTTGTATATCCAGCTAATTCTCCTCCACTGTACCATTTTTTCCTGGGTGCTATCTTGTAATCTGCAATACTAGGCCACCCAAGATGTCGCAAATAATTTACAGTCATTGGATAAGCAGCAATAATGTCGAGCTGTCCATTGTAAATTAGAACTTTGTAATGGCGAAGAGAATCTATTAGATATGGGGTTACAGACTTTGGAAAATCACTTCTGAGGTGTAAAGCAACTGGATTAGATCTGCTGCTAAAAGTCAAGTTTCCCACGTGGATTGCCTTACGAACATCACGACGTTGGATCCATTTTGAAAAATATGTTGAGCTGTGAGAATCCTCAGTCGTCAAGAAGTTGTAATGACCATTGAAACCGGTGAGATCTTGAAATAAGGACGATATTCCAGGTTTGTTGCGAAATATGATTTTTTGAAAGACTTTGAAAGCTTCTAAGTAATTCGCCTGCTTTATCAGTGCTCGTGCTTCATTTTCTAGTGCATGGAATTGATTACGGCCGTTATCATCGATCAGGCCTATCTGATATAGATAATCACCAAACTCCAGCTGATGATATGGATCTACTAATCCATTGCCAATAGCAAGACCCTTCAAGTTGATCTTGACTTCAATATTGTTGTTATGTGCATTAATCAACGAGCCTATAACTGGGATGTATTTTCCTGCATATGACTCTCCAGTTACATAGAACTCATTTCTTTGATATTGGGGGAACAAGTCAAAAAACTGAATCAGCATTGAAAGAATACCTTGCCCAATGTCAATTGCATCATCTGCATATCCGTCATCACTATTTGTAAAACTGTAACCAGCTGCCACTGGGTTATCCAGATAAATTACGCTATGATTTTTATGCCAGGAATATTTTCTGAAGTCCAATGTGATATTGCTTGTTACACTAAACGGTCCATTTTCGGCAAAGAGGCCAATCATCGATGTAGATCCGGGACCCCCTTGCAACCACAGAACTACTGGTGCAGATTCTGGATTCGTCTGCAGAAATAATAAAGTACAAATCAGTATGATCGTATTTTTTTTTTTTTTTGGACTTTTGTAGATGGATATCATGGGACTCGGTAGATGATTTGCATTATTCAAATTATTTAGCAGCAACAATTAAAAGCCGAAAGAGACGGAAGATGTGAATTTTGATGACTTTCATTCTTCACATGCTTGCTATTGACACCCTTCAAATTATAATCCGACTCACTAACAGAGCCAATGTAGTTCCGCAGATTTGAACTTGCTTAGTTTTGGGACTCAGCAATTGTTTTCCTCTTATTTTGTTCTAATAGCCTCTCAAAATTTACCGAACCCCCACGAATGATTTTAGGCTTAACCAAATCCGTGAAAGGGAGTAGGTCATCTCATGAGATGAATAAGCACGTTGGATCCGCGTTTTGCGATGAATGCTAAAATCCGTAAAGGATTCAAAACTTTATTTTCCTTCGACAACACGGAATGATCACAGCCGTTCTGTACCGAAATATTTTGTATGTGTAACAAAGGTTATCCTTTAAATGAAGGACAGTTCTTCTTCTCGCAAATAATAATCTATATAAAAGTCAATGGAATTCAGTTGTACAGATATCTACCGTCAATCGGTATCTTTGAACACTCAAGGTACAAGTTTTTAATTTTCGAAATCAGCAAAGTATAGGGATGCGCAAGGGTTCTAGAAGTAATTTGCTTGATAGTGGTATACGTGTACAGCATTTTGCACTGATGTGGGGATCTCTATCAGCTGTAAGAGAGTTTTCAACAAACTTTTTGGATGGCATGATTTAGGAGCGAAAAAACTTGCTCCAGACAATTGGTCTCGTTTGAGCACTTCCGGGGCGAATCCAAGTCCCCGGCGCTAGATTTCATTGGCCCCTACCGATATCTTGGAGAATCCATCGTTATAATAGGATATTTTCACCTCGACTCAATTTTGTAGGGTAAAAACTGAAAAGTGCGTATTTTTCCTCCAGACCGGGGTAACTTTGAACACTTAAATGGGAAAATCCACGCTTTTTTGATGAATGGGGTAACTTTGAACACTTCAAAAAACCGTAGTCCCTCGAAAATCGGGCTAACTCTAGATCATACAAATTAATTCTTGTATTCCGATAATTCTCGAATTTGAGATTTGTGGTTGGGATCACTACATTTTCAAAATGCCCTAACTTTACTCTCTCATTTATTATACATGGAGGACTGAACATTTCTGGGTTAGATCAGAACTTTGCATAAGCGGATTCTTTAATTCAAATGCAGATTGTAATCACAATTCAGATGATTTCTTGAAATTATTCATTCATTGTTTGAGCCTTCGTTCCAGCTTCAGAAAACCCAAAATGAGTCTATAATATTTTTCTGAATGCAAACATATCACACAGAGACAGAGAGCATTATCATATCCATTATGGAGGGTCTTACGTTAAATCGATCTAGTGTTCAAAGTTACCCAACTATAGGGGGTATAACTTGGAACACTTTTCAAATGCTCATAACTTTCGTCAACAACATCCAACTGGACTCTACTGCGGTGCAATCGAAAGCTGAGACAATAAACTTTTAATTGAATCTAGATACAATGCCATTATAATGTAAGACGTACAAGTTACAGGGAAATTACGAGAAACACTTTCAAGAAGTGTTCAAAGTAACTCCGGTTGACGGCAGTGTTATATTAATTTCATTCTAACCGCAACTTTTTATAATTGGAAACACATTTCCAAAGGGGTCTGTGCTTTTTTGTTTTGTTTTCTGGTCCCAAAAGTAGTCATATATATCTCCAGAATTTCTGTTGATTCATTTAGAGCCTACAGTTTTTTATCAAGGAAGATTCTGTTGGGCCATCAGAAATTTGGGGATCATCCATGCATCCTGTCAGTTGTCTTAATTTGTCTTGAATGTCTTCAATAATACTTGATGAATCGATTGATGGTGTTTCCTGCTAATTCCTAATTAGGAATTAGCAGGGAATACCAATCGATTCATCAAGTATTATTATTCATCGTCGTTCCTGCAATCGAGTCAAAATTATCAAATTGAATTTAATTTTAGGTTAGTCAGATTAGTGGTTGTCTTACTTTGGTCGAGCCTCGAGCAGTTTGCGCATACCCTGGCCTCGACCAAGACCATTCTTCGGTGTTGGTTCGAAGCCTTCATTGATTGATGTTTTGATGCTTCTAACAACAATCAATGAAATCAGCAACCTGTGATAATAATCTGCGTGACGACAACACTTAGGCGACAAACAATTTTTTTTCCGAATGGTCCAAATGCGAGCTTCGAGGAATACGTCACTTCCGGCACTTCAAGAGTTTCCATACAAATGAAAGAAGATTGCAAATGAGGATTGGAGGTGACATAAATATTAAGTATTCAATTTTCTTCCATTCTTTTCTCGAACTACCGTGGGTGATGTAACTTCAGAAGTTCGTACTTTACACATTCAGCTGGAGAATGGGATTTTTTGTCTCCTAAACAATCCAACACAGAAGTGCGATTTCTGCGTGCAAAGACTTTTTCACGCACAAAAAATCAGTTGTTGCCTTCTTTCTTTCCGCGAAAGTGTCTTTTACGCGTGAAATTCCCACATTCGACCAAGGTTTGTAAAAAAAAATAGATTATTACAATATTACAAAATGATGGTTACCTCAGCCTCAATAAACCAGAAGAAGAGATTTGAGTTGTAAGTTTTGTTGACCGTAAAGAAACCCGAATAGCTGCTGATATTCATCATCTCATCATGTTTCACAGCAGCTTTTTCCTTGGCGAATTCAATTTGTCCACTTTCAATCAAAGGCGTAAGAATAAGTGGTTCTCCAACATCTTCATCTTTGGGAATCGGATGTTGCTTCAACTCTAGATACACATCCAAACAGCCACCAACCGTCACAACTGCACAGATTATCAAAAAAACTCGCTGCATGGCTACTTATAACCCAATAATCTAATGCTCAACCACTTGTTTGATCTTTTCTCAAGACCGCCAGTACGTCAAGTTCAACTCTCATCAAACCTTCGCTCGAACCTTCGTCACTTTTTTGTATACGCCAAGCACTTGACCCTCGATTCTTGCGAAACTGTCAAAACATAGATGTATGGTCACCGTGACCCCCGTCACCATGCGCACCAAGTTACACTAAGTATTATACTGTGCGCAACACGCCGGCTCGCTATTTTCTTTCCTCGCAAATAATACGCACTGCTCGGTCAGCGATCTCTCCTACTCTTGCATATTCATCCTCCTTTTCGTTCTCTTGCGTTCTCTCTCTCTCACAGCTCCTGAGCGTCACTGTTGCTCAGCGTTTGTCGCAGCCACTGTCCGAGCCGCTGTTCGTTACTGCTACATATATATATATGAATGTATTGGGAAAAGAGAGAGAAAGAAGACCGGGCAGCCATTTTCTCGCCTGAGTGATCTTCTGCCGCGGCTGGTTAGCTGTCTCTCTGTGTGCCTCTCAACAAATTGCTGCTCTGATGCAGCCCTAGTTTATTTACCTGTTGTCGCCGACTCCGTCTTCTCCACGTCCAGGTATGAAACGATTCCTGGACTACCTCATCGACTCAACAAGCCGGTCTCGAAAAACTCTTCAACCGGGAATATCTCAGATGTCCATCAGGTGTCGACGCCCTAAATGAATACGAGGGCGTCGATGAGAGCAGCCGGCCAACCTGTGTGTTGCTGTTGCCCCCCGCGACTCTCTAATATATAATCATGATCCGGCATTTGTTTACTTACTCTACCTCAGCTGTCAATTGAGTTGTAAAGTTTTCTTGTGACTCACGCTGCTAATGAGTCATTTTTGAGGTTCTGTCTGAACATCATTTGATTACCCTCCCTATTATAATAACGGATGGATTCTCAAGCTTATTTGTGAAATAACCCGTGATTCATATGTGGTAGTATGATGCAGTCATCAGAATCCAAGCCTGCAGATGTCAGGAGGAGCATGAGTTTGGGTGAATTTTATTCTTGCCTTCTCAAGGGCTTGGTTATTGACAAAGTGTTAAAATCAATTTTGGTGTAGTTTTATGAAGGAATTTGTGTGTCTCTTATCGCTGGCCAGTCCTTTTGACAGGTTGGTAATCCAAACGATGGCACCTTGGTTCTTCATTGTCCATGTAACCACTCTTTTTTTCATAATGGAACATGAATTTGAATGTTTGGAATTCTGTGATTTACACCTGTGCAACAGAGTAACAAGCAGCTAATGTGGTGAACATTCATGCGATTCAAACAAACTTGGTTCTGTTATTCATTACGATAGAGGACTCCTTGTCCATGAACATGATTAAGATTATATGTGTTAGCGTCTCAATTTTTTTATTAGATTGCACTGTTACAACACCCAGATGTTTTTCACATAATTTTTTATCTGAATGATTTCAACCACAGTCTACTTACATTTGTGTTCAAGCTCATCATGCTTGAAATTTGATTTTAGGCATGCTCAGAATCTTTGCTCAAGCTCTGAATTAGTTTGAGTTTCAGGCCCTTGAAATACAAAGTATGGTGGAGGGTTTTGACATTTTTATCATACTCATATTTGTTGAGGTCATTGTCCAATTCTTTCAAACAGAAGTTTCATTGAACACAGCACTTCAAATCACACAAAGCATTGCACTGGTGATGTGGCCTGTTGTTACATGCTCAAAAGTTCCCTAGTTTTGGTGAACAAAAGTGTCTTCCAAGACTATATGTTTGTTACGCTTCTTAGGATAAATGTAAATTTCCATGAATCTTCTAAAATCAGTATGTAATAAGTCATCAGAAAATGTTTCACTTCACACGTACTTTCTCATTTCAGAAACTCTCAACAATTTACGCGATTCTTATACTGATAATCATTCGAATACCTTTGTTACAGTCTCCATGGCAGCTATACGGAAGAAGTTAGTCATTGTTGGCGATGGCGCTTGTGGTAAAACTTGCTTGCTTATAGTATTCAGCAAGGACCAGTTTCCAGAAGTTTATGTACCCACTGTATTTGAAAATTATGTTGCTGACATTGAAGTGGATGGAAAACAAGTATGTGAGAAGAATTCCTCTTTGAGTTCTTATTAATTCATAGTTGTCAAGTTTTCTCAAGTCATGCACTTACCTTGATTTTAGACAATGATGTCAAGGTATTAGTTTGTGTCAAAAAATGAGCAAGCTTTCTCCAATTTTAATTCATTGCCATATAAACCACTGCAAATGAGCTATTAAAGCTGTATTCTCCATTCTTAACCAGTATCTCCGTTTCAATACTGAATCTGACTGACTAGATTTATACTTTTTTTCTTTATCATGAACCGTTATGTACATTCTTGAATATCTAGTACAAATAGATGATTTATTTCTACTAATGCCTATGTCGTTAATTATCAGGTGGAGCTTGCTCTTTGGGATACTGCAGGCCAAGAAGATTATGACAGACTTAGGCCCTTATCATATCCCGATACAGATGTTATCTTGATGTGCTTTTCAATAGATAGTCCTGATTCTCTTGAAAACATTCCGGAAAAATGGACACCAGAGGTCAAACATTTCTGCCCAAATGTACCTATCATACTAGTTGGTAATAAGAAAGATTTACGCAATGATCCCAGTACTATTAAGGAACTTGGAAAAATGAAGCAAGAGCCTGTTAAACCTGAGGAAGGTCGTGCCATGGCTGATAAAATCAACGCCTTTGCTTATCTCGAGTGCTCTGCCAAAAGCAAGGAAGGCGTTAGAGAGGTTTTTGAAACAGCAACAAGAGCTGCGTTACAGGTAATCTTCTATTCTATGCTAGATTATTTGCTATTGTTGGATTTTTCATTTATAAACTTTGCCTTTTTGATGCTACCCAATGAATTGACTGAAGTTTTCTGAAATCTGTGCCAAAAAACGAGATCTATAATACTCATTCATCTAAATTCGATTTTGCTGATAAAATCATTTAATTATTCCCAAGTCTTGGGAGGTCGTCATCAGAATAGAGACACAGAATTCCTGTGCATTCTTCTTTATAGTAGAAATAACTTTCTGACTTCGAGAATCAGTATCATTTTGGAGAATCATCTTATCAAAAATCACAGTACCCTGCAAAAGAAGTGGAATATGGATACTTCCTTCAAAACAGCGTTATCTCAGACGCGCTTGGGCCTACAACGATTTCACAAACGACATCTCCCAAATTCTAAAAATTTGGAAGATGACCAAAATTGCTATCGAATAATTTTTTTTTCGAAATTGTTTTGATCCAAATTTCATGCCTATTAATTGACACTCATAAGTGGAAAAAAAATTTCATCACAATGACTCACCTACAATTTTTATATAAATGCATGCTAACGTAAAAATCCTCACGAGATTTTGTAGCTTTGTTTTCAAGATCTTCAAAGTACTCTCCAAAAATTGCTCTAGCACTTTTTACGATCGAGCCGCGAGAATAGACCAAAGAAAATTTGTATGTATTGAGGATACCGGATTCACGTAGACCGACGTCCTTTTATGTTACAACGGGCGGAAGTTGTTTCGAGCGATTTCTAGAGTAAATCTGATTAAGATTCAATAAAATTCAGGAGATTTGATGTGAAACTGGTAGTTTGATACCCGTCACTCGACACGAAATTCTTTTTCTTCCATCGCTCGTAACTCGTAGGTAAAAAATCGTAGAGAGATTGTCTAAAACAATATTTTGAAAGTCTTTAGAAAAGGCTACAAGATCCCGTGAGAATTTTTTTTAAAGGCATGATTCGCATGAAAAGCGAGAGAATAAAATGGAAAATTTTTGAACTTTGACTATTGCCACTAATTCAAATTCCCATCTTAATAATTGTCAGAATGCATAATTTGATAAAATTTTTGTCATCTCCTAAAAGCTTTTTGTATAATTGTCGTAGACCCAAGGCCGTCAGAAATATCGCTTTCTGGGCGAAGGTGTCTGTGTTCTATCTTATCTGCAGGGTGCTCTATGAGTGTTTCAAAGGAATTCATAATCGTGACCTACTTTGAAAAAACATGTATTTATCAACAACTATCAAATATCTCATCACTGTTTCTCAAATCCGAATAATAATCCAATTTCTTACCAATTTCAGGTCAAAAAGAAGAAGAACCGGAAAATATGTAAAATGTTGTAAGGCAATCATTTATCTTCCATTGCTTAGATGTATGACTAATTTTGAGAGACTCTTGTAATTTTCTCGTGCATCCATCTAATGGACAGTGAAGTTTTTCAAGAAATCATGAACTATGTATCCCTATGGAGTTTGTTCAGTTCAACTATTGCATCAATTTCAATACAAACTAAGAAAAATTGAGCTTTGGGCAAGAAAATTTATTTTCGTGAACGTGAAAAGTTTGTATGTACACTTTATCCTAATTATAAGATATTCATGCATTTTTATAAATATTGTACCAAATATTCATTGAAAAAAGTTATAATCTAGTTATCCAATAAAATTACTCAGACTTCCTCGTTTTATATAAAACTGAGAAATTATTGAGAATCTGTCATCTCCCATGAATGGTTTGCACTCCATATTGAAAAAATTCAGCTGCATACAGATTATACTCATCTTTTGACTCTTTGATTCATGTTATCACATGCACTAACAAATTAGAAATGGAAGAAGATCTCGCTCAAGAAAAGATACCTAGTTTTCATAGTCAGTGAGGTGGCAGGTTTCAAAATTTTTAGTCTGCATCCTGTTAATTAAGAGCCGCAGTGTCGCATGGAGTTGGGAAATATTACTTGGACGAAGAAAATTTCGTAAACGGGCATATAAGTGCGAAAACTACTCTGTAAAACTGTGAGTAATTAGACGCAGATATCGGAACAATTGCACAAAATTCAATTATTATTTCAATATCTGCAGTGGAAACCACTTACCAATTATCCTTTAGCTGACGAAAATGTGCAAATAATCTCGGTCTCTTGATTCACATTGGGCACTTCGATTAGTTTTTCTCGCACCAAGATTCTAAGTTATGCATCAGTTTTCGAAGGAATCAATGAGTTCTCGAGTTCGAATGCTCAAATATGGACCATTTCCAAACTTCGAAAATTGGGGATTATGATATTCCAAAGGTTGGCGGCAACTATAAAAAAAAAAAATCAAAATATGCGCCTGCGCACATCTGATCAGCGTGCGAGCGCGGGGAGACAGCTGCACAGCTGATTCCTGATTCGTTTGTGATTCGTTGAACGGCCAAGAGCTGAGAAAATTGAAATTTGCAAAGATCGTGCCTACATTTAGTGTGTGAATTAGAGCTTGGCATGTCATTTATTAACGAGTATATCGTTCCATTGTCTGTCAATAGCCATTCTGTCACGCATCTCTGGTTATTGTGCTGATGATCGATCAAATCAAGCATTCGCTACTCGCTGCTTGATGCTTGATAATCTCATTGTTTGTATACACTCGCCGGAGAAGCCGTCAAGCAACAGCAAGACGAATGTTTCACGACTAATCTAATACAAAGTCCCACGCATCACGCAAATTTCTCAATCCATAAGCAAGCCATAAACTTCAATCGTACCCTTTCAAATTCATATCAGTCACAGGCAAGTTTCACTGTATAAAGTATTCTCTCTACTTTTTCGTTCTTTTCAAAAATGTTTTAATCACATTTCAGATTGCCATAAATTAGAATACGACGGAAGATGAACGATTCGTTCTTAGAGGATGTGGGGATTGTCCCAGAGAGTGCAGCTCCAAAAAGTAATATTCACATGCAGAAGCGATACATCACAACAAGAAGAGTGCTATCTCCTCCAACAAAGCAAGAAAAAGTGATCTCTTCCTCAGGCCCAAATGTTCCTAAATCAAAAACAGTTCGAAGCAGTGCAAGTCGAGAAGCCAGCAAAGTAAATGAAATTGATCCAGATGGAAAACCTCGATGTTCAACTCCAATTACTGAAAGAAAGAATTTGGGTAAAGATAGTTCAAGTAGGCATACCTCTAACCGTTGTTCAGATTCATCTTGCAAGGAGAATACACGACCATCTATTGAATCATCTTCATCAAGAGAAAGTGGATCCCTTGGTGAGTCAAAGAAAGATATTTTCAGGCTCACATCTGATAGCAAGTCAAAAAAGTCTGATTGTCTGGACAAAACCAATCCTGTCTCTCTTCTGAATGCCATCAAGGATCTTATTAGTAGATATACAGAGCAAGAAACCATGAAGATTGTCAAACATACGGATCAAGAAGTAACCAGGGTATTGAAGAATTCAGAACAAGAAACAGTAAAAGTTATGAATCATACTGAGGAAGAAACATCTAAAATTTTGAAAGCCATGCAAGATTTGTACATCAATTCTCAATCAAATCTCATCAAGCATTTGATGATGCAAACAGATGAGTTAGTGAGAGAGATGAGTCTTCACAGAAGTTCAGGAAATATGAAATCTGTAATTGCAGAAAATGAAAAGATACGAGAGGATAACTTCATGCTGCGCACCCAAGTGCAAGTACTGCAAAAAAAACTTGATGAAATGTCATTAATCAAAGAAGAAAACATGACTCTCAAGTTGAAGTTGAAAGAGTTGCAGCAATAAGTGTATGATTTGTAAGTGCTGGTTTACTTACTTTTTATAGTGTCTAAAATTTGAATCTATTATAGTTTTGTACCTGTGAGTTTTTATCCAACATTAGTACATACCAAGTTGTCTACATCTGTTAAGTCTTCAACAGTGCCT
The DNA here is from genome assembly GCA_029851415.1 of Eretmocerus hayati. Lineage (NCBI taxonomy): Eukaryota > Metazoa > Arthropoda > Insecta > Hymenoptera > Aphelinidae > Eretmocerus > Eretmocerus hayati. The sequence continues at coordinate 168,551,370 of CM056741.1, forward strand.
TAGAATTTTAATAAACATATTATGAATTGAAAACACAGTTTTAGTTGAAGCAAAAATAGAGATAACACAGATATTGTAGGTACAATAATTTTATTTACACAATCCATTCGATCAAATCACTCGCCCCACAAAATAACATTTATACACTGATAACTTATATTAATAGGGATAATAACACACAATATAATGCTTATAGTTAACTTGCTAAAAAACAACTTGACGCAGTAACAAAAGATTCAAAAAATTTTTTTCTCACTTGCACTCACAAACTTTATAAAACTGATACTTGAATCACTCCATGTACTCATGACTTAATTTGAGCAAGATGATCGGTCACTCACTATTTGATATATTCAGACTTGATTGCAAATGTACGCATCGTTACCGTTCTGCAAAATAGACAGAAACATTGTAGAGCTTGACTGACTCAGTTACAAAAGCCAAGTGATTGGTGTGCTTGCAATTATAAAATATATATGTCATGACAGGCTAGCATCTTGATTATGACAGATTTCACGACTTGCACGAACATTCATATAAAATTTGTATCACAATGTCTATAACACTAGTTTCACAATCACTATATGATTCATATACAATGATGAGCTTTACACAGATGATCGGTAAAGTCCTCACAATCGCTTTCGCAACCGGGTATCTTTTTCTTCATCATCACCATTTCCATCGTTATCTATTTCATTATAATTTTCATCATCTCCATTGTCCGTCTGCTCACCGGGCTCTGGTAGTCTCGTCCACCTAGAGTAAAATAGTATGATGAACCATTCAACGCTCGACAGGTCTAAGGAAATCATAATGTATGCGATTTTGAATCGAAAACTTGGAGGATTAGAGAAAAAAAAAGATCAAGTAGAAGCATAAATTGATTTTTACCTAATCAATGTCTCTGGTGATCTAAAGAGGAAAATGAGTTTTGCAAACAGATCCTCTTCAAGACACAAGTCGCCGCTCTCGCGCACTAGATAGATGTCAAGACAGAGCCTCATTACTCTATCTACGTAGGGTAAATCCTCGAACATAATTTTGGGCGTGACGTCACTGACCATCCTTTTAATATAACTGCTGACGAGGATGACGGCTGTAGTATACAGCCCGAGAATTCTGGAAACCAATAGAAACCATTGTGATACCAACAAAATGAATTACGACAGGATTTGAATCTCAAAGAAAGAGACGATACTCTCGACGTTCATTCAAATAATCTTGTCAAATTCCTGTAATACGGTCTCAAAAATATCGTCATCCGGTAGATTTTATCCAATCATGAATTTGGGAATCAACGTCGAATTGGAGAACAAGAGAAAGTCAATCAACTTCCCAAAACGAAATTCAGAGTTTTCATATTCACATTCTTTTGCTAATTAAAAATTGTATTCTTACCCCAAACCATTGATGAAACTAAGACTGTCAGGAAAGACTTTGTCGTTGAACAAGAACATCATGATGTGACTGCAATCGTTGAGAGGGATTTTTTCCTTGTAGATAGAGTCGCTACAGTTTTCATTCATAGAGAACCATTGTTGGCCGATCGTATTATTCGTAACAACCAAGCTGACATCTCGATAAGGATAGTAAGTAACATTATCAGCATCGGGTTTCTCTTGATCTAAAGAATGAAAAATCGATCAAAATTATGGATTGCTATGAAGTCAGTGAATCACGTGAGTGCAAGATCTAAGCAATAGAAAACTGTCAATTTAGCAAAATAATCATGCAAAGCGTAGATACAATCATGATCCTCTCAAATTTTCTAGAAGAAAATATTGCGTGCTCACCTGGTATAAGAGGCCACATAAGCTGTGGTACAACCGTCATGTCTCGACTGGTTACCTTTACGAACATTGGCAGTACATTTTTTAGTAGAACACTCCTTTTTTTGTACTCAATTATGTCACCCGTTCTACTCTGGGAAATCTCATCACCATTTATCGCTTCTATCAAATCCCGCCTCGTAGGATTTTGAACTCCATCAATTTTTGGTGGAAGAACTACATCTTTCATTTTCGTTGTAACTCCTGACATATCTTTCGTGGGCGGATCCCGTATCACCGTCCATTCTACATGAATCACCATCTCGTTGTCTGAATTCAGTTCGTCGATCAATCTGCAATATACATAAGATAGATAAACTCTTGTGCAAATCACAGTTTCTGACAATTTAACTCTTGTAGTGCTTTGATCAACATAGCAATGTACTTGGATCGAGTCATCCAAATAAACCGATCAGATTGATGCTTAATAATCCAAATTCTTCTCAACAAAGCAACCATGTATGATCGATAGATTGGGAAAGTGAGATAATATATGCAATAGCAATATAACAAACCTGGCCTTGTCAGGAGGCGAAATTTCCCAAAGCCTACCGGAATCGGTACTAAGTCTGACAGCAGCAACGTCCGAATACACATAGTAATCGAGGAATGTGATGGCTTTCTTATCAGCGTAAGTAAGCTCATATATTTCACGCAGGTCGTCAAAATTTTGTGGACTATACTTGATTATAGAGCTATTTTGCGCAGATATCGAATAGACTGAAGCATACGAGCCGATGCGGATTTTGAGGCTGACTTCATGAGGTAGATTGGATCTGCCGACGGTACCACCCAAAGCAAATAGCAGCAATGGGAACCAAATCATACCGATCATGAGCAGTAAGGCACCACCACCGACGAAGTACTTGCTCATTTGAGTCTTTTTTACACCGCGTTCTTGGGGGTAGTCGTTCTCTAAACCCCGCATGCACTGAAAATCATATACAATTATGTGTGGAGATGAGAAAGTATAGGAATGAACGTATAGTGCAATTGACCAAAATTTGATTATTCAAAGAATCATCTTATTGAAAATAGTAAGTTAGCATCAGTATATTGAGGAATCAAAAGCGAACTCAGAGGCGGATTATTTGAAACCCGTAAAGAATTTGCCTGAACTACCAGCACATTCATTCAATTTTGACCTCGAAATCACTCACCTTGATCTGATAAATGTTTGCAAAAATATCTTCCATTTTGAACCAGTCAAACGCTGTCATTGACGTATCAGTCCAGATCCAATCCATCACGGCTCTCGTTTCAAACAGGAAAGGCACGGTCATGAACCTGTATGTCGTTTGAAAAAAATTATTGTCCATAGATCAACCAGAAGTAAGTGGATTGTCTAAAGTTCACACGGACATAGAAATTACCGTTCTACGAATAAATAAGATCACTCACCCTTTGAAGAGACAATAGTTGAAGATGGTGAATTTTCGACATAGGAAATTTCCAAGTATTCGAGTCGGATATCCAAGCCTGAGCTGATAAGCAGCCAATAAAAGATAGAAACATTTGACCATGTAAAATATCTGAGGAATGGTGTTGGTGTTGAATGGCCTAAACACAATTCCAAGATTGTAAAAACATAATCGTAAATTTTAATATGTTACTGGTCCAGTTGAAAAAATTTATACCTTTCTGTTGTACTTGGAAGTACGATAAACATCCAAATGTGTAAGCCAACAATCAAGAAATAATGGAACCAAAACTTTCCTGCCATAGATTTCTTCAGAAACAAAGCTCTGTCAATTACTATGAGAGCAAACTGAGCCAGGATTATTAGTAAAAATTGCATCGGTACTCGATTCTCGGCCAGATAAGATGCGAGACCTCCATCGCCTTGTTGAGTCTACAATCATATCAATTAGAATTACAAATCGGTTCATTTACGAAATTTGACCATTACTTGTGAAAATTTAAGACACACCCCAAAAGAAGAGAATCCAATCATCAGTAAGAGGAAATTGAAAAAATCACAGAAAAACATGTACGCGTACACATTTGTTTTTTCTTTGCCTGATGGATCTAGAATATTTGCATAGAATATTCTCATTGGCTCGAGGTATCTGACAACACTGAAAAAAAATGAAGATTGATATAATATAATTTCCTGAGTGTTATGCATTTGGGGTAAGATGCGATCAGAGTACGCTTACGTTTGCTTCATAGCTTTCGAGAAATCTTCTTCCAGAAGACTTCTTTCCGCAGTTTGGATGATGACCAGTTTTTCATTGTCCCCTTCAACATGCACCGTTTCGTTTTCTGCTCCGATTTCTCCATCGCCTGCTCCTCTCAAATGTGGGTGCAGTGTTGTACCTTTTGGAGTTTTGATCTCACCTTTGTCATTCAACCTGTTGACAAATTAAGGCCAAAATGAGTTTTGTCGTGATTACGAAATAGCATCTAAGTTCTGAGTATCCTTCAATTGCAGAAATGGAAATTGTTCACTAGTGTAAGCAAGTGGCTCAACGATAATGACATTTAAAGAGCAAATTTTTGGAATCAACATGATCGCGAATCAATTACTAATGGTGTTTCTATTACAGTTATACATAAGAGAAAGAGGAATACCCTGATACATCCACGACAACGAATTATTTACTCCACGATTTGCTTACCGTACACCAGAATGTTCATTATCCAGTTCGGTTTTCTTCAAAGGTTTGTTATCATCGCCGGACTGAGGTGGTCTTACCGTGGCAATGGTTAACCCAGTTGGAATGATTTTCCGAGATTTTGATGACGGCCTAGTCCATTGACCGAGAGATTTGAGCATGATTCTGTGAAATGAAAACAAAAACATTCTTATACCCGTCAAAAAAAGATATACAATTTAATCTATTTTAGCTTTACCTATGGAAGAACAGAACCAACAAGAGTAGTAGTTCATATAACGCATAATTTGGCTTTCTTTCAACGCCAATAATCCTAAGAGGTGTAATAGCAGATGAAGATGTTGCTATCTTGTTCACAGGCAAGAAAGCAAATTGAAAGATGCATTTTATAATGACTATGACCTGTGGAGGATAATTGGATAATTAGTGAGGCTTCTTCACATTTTTTTCTGTGTACGTTTTGAATGTACCTCTATGTAAGCAATTAAAAAGATCCAGAAAGTCTTTGATGGCCTGGGAATAGTCAACGATCCCCACAAAAAAACCATGAGAGGCAATGGCGTGGATAGAATTGAGGCATTGTTGATTTGGTGCAGGAAGACCATAAAGTAACACAAGAAGGTCGAATGCGCCAAAATACCCAGCCATATGGATGCTGCCAATTGGATTATCGGAGGTTGATCGACTTCCGACAGATCCGCTTCTTCGTCTTCTTCACTGGGGTATGTGACGTGCGAAAATATTGAGCTGTTCACAAAGAAGTAATTCATGTATTCAATGTAAGAGAGTCGAATGGAAAATCGATCATTTTCTGATATATTTTCCCAAGTATAAAAGTAATTCACTCCTTGACAAATTGGTATATCTTCAACATCAGAGCAAGAGAAACACTCAAGCGTGTGTAGTAAAATTACAAGAAAAAAAAAAGCTGTTTCATAAAATTACACCTAAATCCTGTATGTATGTATGTATGTATGTACATGTGTGCAACGCCGAATTTTCAAAATTTATCACTTGACTCCAACTTACAAGCGTGGAAGCACGTTGTATTTTTATATACAAATCATTGGTCAGAGACCAACAGTGTTGTTTTACAACTGCAGAACAATGCACAACTGAATCACATGCATTTTTTTCAATTTCAATACCTAGTTGATGAAATGTCCAATCCTCGCTCTAAACTTGGAGCTAGAATACGTATGTGTGGCACTGACAGCGCACTCTGCTTCCTATCGCAAATAAACCACCTCATTTTATGCTTTGAATTATTTTTATGCAATTCTCCGGTGTTTGGGTGCTCGCAAAATTGCATAAAATAGTATTTGCACCTCGTTCTTGAAGAACCCCGCTTCCGAGCGATTATTTCGACCTTCGCCTGCGGCTCGGTCCGAAAACCAATCGCTCAGAAGCGAGCTACAACCTCATGAACTTAGTGCAAAACATACTATTATACGACTTCGGGATAGTTTTGTAACAGAACGAGTGGCTTAAAAATGGACTCAATTTTCATGCTTTTTCCGCAGATTGTAACGAAGTTATCACTGAAATAGTATGAATAATATCTAAGACTGTCTTATTGTACCTTTTTCGGCTGCGATCATCCATGGTGCTCGGTCCTTCGCCTGGATCTTCGGCAGCGTCATCTGAGTTCTCATAAGCCGATGATCTGATAAAGCAAATATTTCACTACTACCATCAAATAATGTACATTTTCTATAATTAGTTATACATCCAGAAGTCCAATCGAGATAATTTACAAAAGTTGAGCGGTGAGATTTTTTGTGACTAGCGAGGTACTAGAATAATTTTGTTACTTGAGTGTCAATCAATCCTACGTGAGTATCTAGTTGATTTCAAAGTGCAAGTACAATTTTTACGTCCACTAATCTAAAAATCGGATCAGTATCTCATCTCGATTTGCTTGAGGAAACATAGCACAGTATCGGTTTCATGGCCTGATTGCTCGAAACACACGTCTTTGAGAGGGACGTACGTGGTAAATACTTTCGAACAACAAGAGCTATAATTTGTGCATGTGAGCAAATAGAACGGACTGGTGTCGTATGATCGAGTCGATTTTTTAGTCTGAAGCTTGCAATTTCTCAAAATAATTACAAATTTTCTATTGCATGATCTTATGAGACAGTATTAGTGCGACAAAAATTACGAACCTCTGAGTTACTATTGGTAAAGGCTGCCACATTTGAGAGATTCCCAGTCGAGTACCCATTCTAAAATCTGGTTTGGCCTGTGGACGACAGTTGGATGGATTTAGGAAAGCAACTTCACCTATTTGCCGGACTATGCTATTCATACATGAGTTAATTTAAGGGCATGTAATTTTCACGGGGATATTATTCAATTCTTACTCCGATCGTTTGGGGTCATTTTCTGGGCATGCATTCTCATATTATGAAATAGTTTCAAAAAATTTCTGTCGAGGCAAGTAACTCGTAGATACACACGTAAGAAAATAAATGAAGAATGAAAACTTTTCGAAATTTAATTTTTCAGCCTTTTTCACTGCAATACGATAACTTGATGAAACATTTTCGATGCCCGAGGCAATTTTGTAGAGATCCTGTTAATTTTTTCGATTTCAATCTTCAATGACTCTGATGTAAAAAAAGAGAGGCTTCGTTTTCCGATCCTCCGAGTCATTGTAGTGTTCCCCATTTTTAGAAATGTATTTAGTAAAAGACTATAATACTTCTGATGTACCAAAAAAGCAGGTGTCATCCACGTGATTTAGGTGGAGTTTATCATCATTAAGAAATCACTAATAGAGCGATGAAATATAATCAACGGATGAGCGACTTGTCGTAAGAACTTACCTTCAATATCTTTTTCTCTTTTGACAACACTTTTCGTATGTATCTGTAATCACTAGAGTAGCGATTCAGGTATCTGGTCATCGATACCATGATACTATTGAGGAATGCCCAAAGAAATTTGAAGTAAGTGAAGAATGACACCTTGCCCTCTTTCGACTTTGAGCCTCCTTTGCTACCTTTCTCAGATTTATCAAAAATTTCATCGATTCCTCGTTCTGTTGCATCTTCTTCTGCGGAGCTCAAAGTTTCTGCTTGTTCTGGCAGCTGTTAGATGAAAAAACATCATCAATTAATATCAAGACTTGTTATCAAATGCATAACCCATTAAGTATCTTTATGACGCATATCAATTTGATAAAATCTACAACTACAACATCGAGAAGATGCAACGTGTATGGCTGACGAACAAGGTGATAAAATCATATAAAATTATAATAATAAGCTCCATATAGCAGTGTTTTAGTAATTATACAAATCCAACTGATCGCTACATTTAGAATTTGAACAGTACTGTATAAATGGCCTAATTAACGTCAATTCTGGACTTTTTTGACGACAATTATTTTTCTTCGTTTAAAATTTAAGAGATGCTGACTTTAGAACGTAGAAAGTCCAAAATTGAATTCAATGTTATATTCAACATTCAAGAAGCTGCCCACATAATTTGCGTTCTTCAAGTAGTATGATTACCCTCAAGATTGTGATTAAATCAATCTTCCGAGAGCCCTGTTATAGAAGTATTGATTAATAAGCGAATCTACGACTATAGGCAGTCCATAGAACGAGCACTAAACAACTATTTGTGCTGTAGCCACGCAAAAAGTCCATTGCAACTGTGTACCACGTATAGGAAAATGTGATCCAAGGGAGGGATGTTATGAAAGGAAAATAATGGAATGAAAGGGTAATTTATTTTGATGATTGAAATGAAGTCAGTGAAATTATGATGGAACTGATAAATTACTAATATGCTATAGAATGACTGAAGAATGAGGGAACTTGTTGGGTGTACGAATTGAACTAGTAATATCGAATCAATGGATGATTTCAGTGATAAAAATTATGTATGACAGGATGATGTTGCGTATATGAATTACTATCAATTCCAATCTACATAAAGATAACTAATCCGTTTCTTTCCCAAATCGTGCTTATTCGAAACTTTTACACCCAAGATCAAACCTCATGCACAATATTATGCATTAAAATTGATGAGAAATAAAAAATGGCACTATAACTCTACACTGTAGCATGAATGATTGATTTTTATGGGGTCGAAAATAATAGTTGCGGAAAAAATAATATCAGGGTGTCTACTGGACATTCACTGGGGCGGTTCAAGGGGATTTCGAGGAGTTTTCAAGGGTGGAAAATTATAATTGCAATGATACGTTCAATGATAAATTTTGTTCTGCTGATAGACACGAATCTTTGACGTTGACAATCAATGCAATAGAAAAGCGTTTGAGGCAATACAGACGCTCAACCTGTTGCAGTTAAAAATCAAAGTTATATACTGATACTTGAATGAAATTAGATTCATAGCGAGTATTTCGAAATCAATATCACATTTCACTCGATGATTTAGTTAAAATTGACTGTTTGTATTGAGTCGAAAGAATTTCAGTGGGTTAAGATGTGATCCCAGGATAATTTACGAGTTCTTTCATGTAAGTCGCACAAATCTGACTCTATGTGGATGGAATTTGACTCTTGGTGAATGAAATGCACTCCAACGAATACAGTTATGTAGCTTCCGAGATGCATCTCTTTTGGTATCATTTTTTCTACAAATAGCTGCTTTTTGATTCAATTAAACATTTGTGAGAGCTGAAATCCTCTTGCTTTGCGTGGATTTTTCGAAAAAAAAAATTTACTTCATCGAATTTGGTTCGAAAAATTTTCAAGGACCATACAACAAAATCAAGGACATTCCAAACTTCTAAGGATTGAAAATCGGTTCCAAGGATATTTCAGGGGTTTAAGAGGTTTTAGGGTTTCAAGGGTGAGTAGACATCCTGAATATAGACAGTTTAAGCTGAGACGGTTCAACAAAAAACCCCACGAGATCGACACTAGGTATCTCATTCACATGAGCCGATAGAGACAAAATTCAAGCTTATACCAGATTCTATCAAGAGGTTTGCAATATAATTACACATGGATTATATCAAATAGATGCCCAACATCAAATACTGAAAAGATATAGATTCACTTTCAACCATCCTTATGTGAAGGTAGAAAAAGGTGAAAAATACTTGGATAGACTTAATCGAGTGGAGAGGATAAGCGTGCAGGAATTTTGGAGGATAATCTCACATCAGTGGCCGCGGCAGTATCGGTATCGGAACGTGCACTCAGATAGGACATTGATGATTTCTTGCGGTTCACTGGCTCACTTCTGCGTCGCATTTTCATGGCATCCTTTTGTGTTCCTCCATACAATGCGACATGCGTTGCTATCTCAATGTCTGTTTTAATCAGCGCGTTCATAAGCTGCAAATTCATCACTCGGACGCGTGAATTTCATTCTCTAATTTATAGTTACAACTTAGAAAAATGATAAAAATATAGACAATGATCATGAAATTATAATCATGATGCAATCTAATTCATACAGCCATATGATTCTATACTAATGAATGAGCACTCTCAATTTTTAAACGAGAGCCATTCTTTTAAGCTACTGTGAGGAGACTGTTCAAGGGCGGTTTGATACAAAAGGATGAAGGGTAACTCTTTTATCTACTTGTCAGCTAAATTTTGATTCTACAAAAACTCAGCAGCAGAGCATCTATGAATTTTTTTAGCCATTCAGCTACACTATACACTAATCAAATGGTTAGATATCTATCTATAACACATTTTCTTTGGTATCTATTCAGCCACTTGTCCTTCAATATTGAAGAGAACTTGAATTTCATTATTTTAAGCACATCTCAAATCATTCCAATAATCCATCAGACAATATATCTAGTGTTGCTGATAAATTTGTGTGAGATATACACTCTCATCAAATATCAGTAAATCTCGTAAAATTCATTGAAGTTCTTCCTGGGAAAAATTTATTTGGCTATGTTTGCATAGGATTCAATTTCGTATTCACATACTTCGATCATGGTTGATATTGCTTCACAAAAGTTTCAAAGCCAGTAAATACAAGAAAAAACTCGATCAAGAATATATTTGAGAACGAATAAATGACGACTCACCTCAGATACAGTCATCCTTCTAGTTCGATTACGTCGCTGCCCTTCATCAGACCCATCTTTTTCGAGTGTGAGATCGGTAAAGTCATCATCGTCGTTCATATCGTCGAACATGTAATAATCTCCGGATCTCACGGCTGTATGAAAAATTAATAATTAGTTCTGATTTGAGATTGTAAAAGAATATTTCTAATACACTGACGGTTACACATACAAAAGCAATCTTTGATAATGATATGAAAAGATATAAAACTCAAAGTAAACCCAGGCATGCACAAGGTATAATAATAATAATCCCTTCGGGAATAAACAAGTATGATTTGAGCCACATTTATAAGTATACATTTCATACAAATGTACAGTTTTTACAAGTCTTAGTTCAGGTTAACGGCAAATTTGAAGGTGCTAGTCTCAGTTAATATAGGATGAGGATTGTGAGGGTTTAATAGATGGATATCTTAAGATTACCCTGTCCATGAGTTTTTGGAGACCACCGCCTGTACATTGGCCGTTCAAGTGGATCGTAAAGGGTATCTGTGAATCATACATAAATACCCCCAGAATGAGAGTAAATCCGTGAATTACATGAATGAAATATTTCATGAAGATCATTAGGGTGATAACTGTTGGCAAGGTATTAGTTTTCTGTGAAATAATTTTTCGAATGTTGAAAATTTTTTTCAACACTCGAAATATTTGATGATAATAGTGTTCGAATGGTCATTTTTCAATTTTCAAACCGACACGAACACATTCCTGTTTCACACGAAAAATAGTTTTAATCCTTTGTGCATACAAACGACTTCTTCATATAAATTTTAAGATTTCCAGCACACAATCTGTGCAGTTAAATGCTTTGTAAACCATTCAATGCTCAATGAAAGTATCACTACTCTGGTATACCACGTCTGTTTCGGCATTTAAAACAATTTATTCTTCAAACAAAGATGAAGGCAATAGGTCCTTTGCTATCGAAATACTAGGCATAAGAACACGCAACAATGTTTTTTTCAAATACAGCCCTAAAACTGACAGAACTAAACTTTTGATTTTGAGCACTCTATTTGAACTCAATTTGAGTTTACGAAGATTGATTTTTGGATTCCTAACGATCTCAGCAAATTCGAATAAACCTTAGATTCATCGAGAAAAATCCTCCATTGCTTGGGTAAGTAGTCCAATTTCTTCGATAGCGAGTTGTCTAAGAATTAATTGCAATTAATAAATTTCACTATCATAAATGACTCACACACTTGTTTCTGAGAGGAAAAATTAATTGGGGAAGATTACGACAATTTTGTTATATGTGCACTGTAAACAATTTTTCGAAATACTCCAACCAACTGGTTAAAAGAAATATTCAACCAATTAGTTGAAAAAACTGGTTGAATTTTCGACCAAATTGGTTGAAGTTTTTCGAAAAATTTTTTTACAGGGTGCATCTTGTAATCCGAACAGAAATCCAGTAAAAAATGAGCTTGATTGGAAGCGAATAGATGCTACCCCTTTTGTTCATTCTGATCGTGAGTTCATACTATAATTGAACTTCTCGCTTTGGACTTCTTAAGATATTGGAAATTTGATTATCCATTTCATTTTTGATCCAAACGCCACGCGCACTAGTATTATACGCCCAGCCAGGAGCAAGAATTGGAGGGACGATAACCCAATGTAAGATTCTTGATACGCCTATATCAATCTATTTACTCCACGTGGGATGAGTTACACCCCAAGCTATTTCTAGCCTCCAACTTATACGTTGAAAATTTGTGACCTCGTTTGTGCCTATATCTCGATCCGCTTAGATAAGAATGAAAGTTTTCTGCGGAGAGCGACGAAAGGCTTATGTTGCCGCGAACAAGTCGACCAAAAAATAGGATATCATGCGTCTCGAGCCAAAAATCTTTGTTCTTCGCGAAAACTTTGTTGGACGTCCTTCCACGTTGTTGGACGTGCTTCGCCCACGTCCAACAAAGTTTTTCGCCCAAGACGCATATAAATTCTGTGATTTTTCTATTAGATTCATAGTCTGATGGAAGTATTCACACTAATATTAATGATAATCTAAGCAATTTAGAGTTGGGAACTCAATTTGGGAAATTACAAAATACACTGACCACGATTATTTAAGCATTAATAATTGTAAAATATTCAAATTAGGATAAAAATATGTACAGCGTAAAGTAAGAATTATATTCAGAATGAGTCCCCGTGAAAAATGTCGCGTAGGTTGAATAAAAATATTGTACATTTCATACAGTGTTCTGTTGAGAAATGATTTCGTGTATTTACAAAAAAATGGCTCAATGCCGTAAAAGTGCATTAAAGTGACTTCATCGTACTTTATACATTTAGCGGGGTTGGAGGTTCATTTTGCGCTCGGCATATCATCAAAACAATCTTGTTGACGGCCCATTTTGGTATCAAATGAGGTAGATGATTAGTAGTTGACCACTGTGACGAAGACACATATTGGAAACCTCCTACATTTCAGTCTTTAATTGTCCCACCACATGATATTTTTTTCGTACTACTTCATTTACAGGTCCCACTACACCAGTCATCTTGAGTTTTAGAATCCATGAACTCCTACGAGTTATTCACATATGATCATATATGTACATAGCACATCGAGTCCACAAAGTTAAGCTCATATCTATACGTCACAACTACCACAAATCGATAGCATATCAAGTAGACAAGAACTAAATTCTGTCTTGACGATATTACATGTATGGTGAGATCTGGGCGAAGGTTGAGATAGTAAACTGGATCTACGATTTGTCCAAGTGCTTGAGCGTCTTCTAAGAGAAGATGATCTTCTTTCCTCGGGTCGTATTTCAGAAGTAGTCTGACGCTGAGGTGGTGGTGAAAATACAGGAAAAGTTTCATCGGGTGAGCCTACTCTTGGGTTTAGTTCACTTCCGGGAGGTGAACTAAAAGATATGCGTTGAGGATCCAAGTAGTGATCCAGGCTCACAGTCATTACGGCTGAATTTGGCGAGGGCAACAACCTTCTTGCTCGCCTAACTTCTCCTTCGTCTTCTTCTTCTTCTTCTTCTTCGCCAATGTCTTCATCGTCTTCATCATCCTCATCGATGGGCGTACGATAACCCTGGGGTGGTGTTCGACTCGACGATATGCACGATGAGATGCTCGATGTGTGCGCGAGGGGAGCCTCGCCTTTGATTTTTTTTTAAAGATTCGGGGATAGAACAATCCAAATACACGGTTCAATCGATTTTTACAAAGATTCGATTGGTAAACGAGTAGACGTTTCTAATTTTAATCAGTTGCTGGTTCCGATTATTTTGAGCTGGTTTAGAGGTTTATTACTAAGGATTTGTGAGCTGAAATTACACGTCAGATTTGCCGAAAAGGCTAAATGTTTGAAAGTTAGAATTTTGAATGAGATAAAAGGAAAAAAAATGTAGCTGGGCGATGATTTGACGACGTGGGCTGAGATCGTGGTTTTATTTTTTAGAATACGAGGGCACAGAAATGGTTGTTCTGCCCCCATCAAAAATATTCAAGAATAGATGAGTCGAAAAATATAACAGGCGCAGAAAATGAGGTTGCGGATAAGTCATTATACTTGAGTTTACGTGTTAAGACCTGTATGTCGAAATTGAGACGTTTTCGTCACTTACCGAGATACTGGTATCTTATATTGGCTCACCTCTATTTCAATCATTTATGTTTTGACATCCGGATGAAATCAATGAATCATCAGAATCTGACGCTTGAAAATATTAGAGAATAAGAGAGCTATCGCCATTCACTCTCAAAGTCGCGGTTCCATTAACGTCGACAAGATCTTATGACGAGCGATGATGAGTATGATCAAAACTGAATCATGATCAATAACATCCCACAAAACAAGCACCTCGACAAGCACCTATTCTGAAGTGGGACCACTCTTAGTGCATTAAAAAACCGATCCAAGTTGATAAGCTTACGGAAGAAATGCCCCAGCTCCATCCCCCAGCTTAGAAAACCTCATGATTTGTCAATTTTGAGGAATAAATAAGGAAAAATACTTACCAATTTTATGAGTTTTGGGTTCTCTGTAGTTGGGCCCGTGAATCTTTCGCTGATTCGCTTTGATTTTGTCCATTTTGAATTTAATTTTCTGCAGCATGGCTTTTTCAGCATCCTCCTGCTCCAATATTCGTTTTTGATGTAACTCTTCGAGAAGTTCTGCTCCTCGTGATGCCAATATCGTCATTGCTTTTGTCTCATCGACGATGTGGAAGAAATAGTAACTCCGGAAAAGACGCTTCTGAAGCAGTAAGAATCCAAAGCACAGACCATCCCACAATAGACCCATATCGCTTGGATTAACTTCACAAGTTGATGTTGATTTTGACTGATCATCTCCATCTTTTCCCATACAAGCTATGCCCAATAATTGGATAAGTATGCAAGGATCATCTTTCGTCTGAAAAATATTACAATTTCAAATTAAACGCCGTTACTTGTACGAATCCTTAGTTGTCAAGTACATTATGAGTGTAGAAGTTACTTTGGTTCACTCACATTTGTTATGAATATGCACCCAATTCCTTGGAATATTGTTTTGCAGAATATAACGAAAACATTGTATCCTATTAGCACATTCCACCATTTCAATATTGTATGAACTGGACGCAAATAAAAATCACTGCCTTGCCACAGAAAAACAAATGATCCTATCAAGTATCCAATAGAAAAGAGATTTGTTCTCTTAGTGCCAGCCAAAAATGTGATGGATAATGCAATCCACATCAAGCTCATCATGGAACCGCGTTTCAGTATGTCAAGCCAATTGTGAATATGCGACACATAATCTTTGACAGGGTTGACAAAGTTTGGTTTTTCCATGTCTTTGTAAACAGAATAGTTGTGACCAGCAGCAAATTCTTGACCGGTTACATCGCTACGCTTTTCGATCCGGAATACTATACTTTGTCGAACTACTAGAAGCAGTACGAAGAAGTCACCTTTAAACAGAATTTAGTTTGAGTAGGACAAAATCCTGAATTTTCTAATATTAATTGTAATATTTAACGATTGCAAGATTATCGACGTACATAGAAGTTTCTTCGGATCGGGATCAAAATCAGGATCAGGATCTGGTAAATACATCCATTCTTGTATTCTTCTGAAGATAGTTGAACTCTGCCAAGGATAGTCTGCAATGATGGAAAAGTTCGATTGTTGCACAAACTCCAGTTGTTATAAGTTAGCATCTACTGGATTACTCACCTATGCATAACCACGTAGGAGGAGCAACGACTGAAGCATACTGCAGCGGAAGGACGACCATGACAAAAATCCTCAAGAAAGGCCATACACTTGCTACAACTTTCCGATTCAAAGAAAAGAATATCATCAACCAAATGCAATAGAGGACAGAGAAAAAGTCCATCCTGTAACCTATCAGTGAGACGATGCTTATCATGCAAATCTCCAACCCAAATTTGTAGAATCCATAATTGAGTAGGAATTTGATGCAGGGTACGACGCCCTTATCGGCATCACTGCGCTTGATGTTTGGAAACATGACAAGGGGTGTCGTCAGAGGTTCACCTTTTTCTTGACGATAGAACCACTGACGAACGATAATCATTGCGTGAATTGTCGTGATTGCTAAAATGTAGATGTATCCTTCCAATAAATTCGGCAGAGTTGAACCCGGGCTGATTTTCTTGAATCCGATCCATTCGGCCATGTTGTAAGTTTTGATTACATCAGTGGTGTTGTCAATTCCCGGTACATGTTCCTATGGATGAGAATAATTAGTTATCATATGAATAGTTGTGAGGGTAACGTTACAGTTGAGATGATTAAGAATATTGATCATACCGTGCAGTTGCGATTCCAGTCATAATGATGGATGTATTCAATTTGATACAGCATTTTTGCAACCATCAAAACTGCGATAGCAGCAGTCATGAAATTTATGATCATTGTCTGGATGGTGCGTCTAAAATTTATTGCAACAGCTACAGTGAGAATGAAACAAAAATTGATTGCACATGGCTGAAAAGAAAAATTAATCTTATTATTGATGATCTGGTTCGATGAATGGCCAAATTAGAATTAACTTACGTCTTTGATACACAAAAGTACGAATGCTAGAAAAATCATCTTTGGCATATGAATTTCCAAGAAAAGCCATACGTGGTTGTAAAAATAGAGCAGGTGCTCTGCGATTTTTTTAAACAGAGCGAGCCTTTCCAATTTTGACATTTCTGTAAGAGGGGCCTGCTATAGTGTAACTGCTCAAGATTCAAGTCACAAATGATGATATATTAACCAGTGATATTTACGTTTGAGATCTCGAAGAGTTAAAGCAGGCCGATCTTCCTCATTTTCAGATGAAAATACATCAGCGGACGAAACAATCGGAGCGGTACTTGGTGACGGACCATAGCTATCTTTTCTTGAATCATCAGATCTTTATTCAAAGGAAAACATTCCATTTAAATATCAAGCATACAGGAGTCATAAAGTTTATTAAATGTATATTTTCGTGCAACTTACACTCTTTTGATATCCGTTACTTTCAGGAAATCTTGATGGAAGTAATGCATTTGCAGAACGCTAATGATCACAAAAAAGGTAGGCGTAAGAAGTCTCACAAATAAGTCTTTGGTATCATACTTGATCAGGCCAATGTCTCCTTGTCTAAAAATGAACGGTTCACAATCAGGTATGATGGAAGTTCAATCCCACATGTCGAGATAAATACTCAATCATCTTAATATCATTTTACTCACATTGCCTCCGGAATATGGAGATCTTCGTAATAATCTTTAAAATGAGGAAATTGGTAGGTGTAGACTAATATAAGCATTACCACCGAATATCCGATGACAGCTATCCAGAAACCGTACATCATTTTCCTCCATATTGTCCAAGACATCTGAAAAAAAAAAAGAATAGTTGTATAAAAAATAGTGCATAATCTCTAGAAGATTTGGAAGATTTCAATAGGTTACCTGGAAAGTCACGATGAACAATAAAAACAAGGACATGTACACGATACGAAAAACAGTCATGTGATCACCAGTGATACCACTGGTGAACAACATCAAAGCAACGATGACGATCCAAAATTTGGTCAAAAGTTTCTTCACGACAGCTCCGACATCTTTCATGAATTTGCTCTTGATTTCAAGCTCTTCAGGTGCATTCATCGTAGCTGTAGCTGCAGAGACAGTTACTTGAAGAGGTGCAACCATATCTCTCAAAGTAGAAGACCGTTGTTGTTTTTTCTGTTCGGCATGATGTTGTCTCATTGTTATCCAAAACATCGCCATGAAGAGACTCTGCAAAGTCAATAAGTCACTTATTGTAAAAATCGCTTGAATCACCTATTGTACAATGAAAATCAAATTACATCCTCAAGTAGAATTTCATCGATGCTGGCAACATGGATGCATGTACATACATACACTCGCCGGACATAGATTCTGAACGAATCTGAAAAAGCTTTTGGTCTCTGGGTGGATGCTTCGATCCATATCAGACCGTTCCTGATTGTGACTTGATAATCGTAACTTTGTCCTCATCCCGTCAGAATTGGATTCTAGTTTCAAGATTTCGAGTGGCAGCTTCGAGATAGAAAAGCTTCCCCAGATTCGTTCAGAATTTATGCCCAGTCAAGTTACTCAAAATTTGATAGTAATTTGGTTTACATTACCTTAACAATGAGATGCCAGCAGCTCAATTCTTTAGTTTTCTTGAATCCAACTTCAGACATATTAATGCCATGTATAATTGTTGGTAATTCATCATCATTCAAATCCATACTATATACATATTGAATAAGAACTAGAAGCGTTGAGTAAAAAACGACGAACGGTGAACACTTCATCATTGCCGATCTCTTATTTGGTACTAGCCAAAGGACCAAAGCCCAAAGTAACAAGGCAAATGTCGTCCAACTATGATACATGATACTCCAAGTCTGCAATAACAAAAAGTTTAATTCATTACCAGTCGATCATCGTTGTAGATTGAGTTCGAAATCGACTCAATGCGTCAATGTAGGTGACAATGATGAATTAAAATTTACGCACCATCATAATGATATTCGTAGCTAAGTAAGATGAATTTACAATTAATTGAAAGACGGAAAATATTGCCATGACGATGTGTTCGAAAATTCCAGGAGTTTCTTCGGTGACGCCTGAAATAATATTGACGCTTATTAATTCTATTCAAGAGTGATTCTCGAGTGAGATGGATAATTTACTAATGCATTTCATCACCTTCGCTAAGAGATTGAAGATGACTCTCATCTTGCTGACTGTCTTGTACGACAACGCTCCCGGTGGAATCTTGCAACAGTCCAGCACGACCAGATCCAAACCGCATCAACTGGTGATAATAAAATTAATTCGGAATTGAATCGAAAGGTTTCAATGCCCATTTTCAATTATTTGAACAAAAAAATCATTGAAAAAAGGAAACTTTTAGTTATGTACATTCCTGCAAAATTCGGAGTAATTAAATAACAAGTAATACAACTGAAAGAACCAACATCAATGTAAGTATATCTATCAATTTTACCATAAACTTCAAGTAACTTAAGTTTAGAGTCAATACCAATTTTAATAATATCCAATCTGACAAAAGCAAGAAGCACTATTAATTTGAATGACCTCCACCAGTTCAAAAGAAGAAGCATTTATAAGCAAAACTATCGTTGATGCAAAAGAAAAGTAGTGATAATGAAGTATGTTGTAAAAGTCGAGTAACAATTTTAAAAATCAGTTCACTGTACAAGGATTGTCAAATATGGTAAGCTGTAGTTTGCCAAATCAAAGCGACGAGTGATCACGTTGTTACTCAACTTTTTTTTAAGTAAAAGAAGATGCTATATGCAAGTACGTACGGGTGTCGTTTCATTGTGCTGATTCGACGGCAACTCGGATGCTGGTTTCTAGAATATAGCAAAATAAGACATAGCAGCAAACAAACCAAGAGTATGAAGGAAGCAGTATATGTATATACACAAGTAGCTAGGACGAATCACCAATCAATTGGTTTGCCTAAAATCCAATTGTATTTGAAAATTATTTTATGGATGTACGATGATGTCAGGATCTTCCAGTTGGGACAGACCGCAATTCCTGATGTGGATAAATTCATATAAATATTACGTATGATGTGGAGTGACCCTTAATGCACTCGGGGCTCAACTTTTACGAGAGAAGAGTCATTGAGAAGTCATTTCGATACAAGGGTGTAGAAACTTTTTTTTGCGTCCGACTGATGGATTTCCGGTCCGAGCCGTGACAATGCCAGGATCAGAATCATCACAAGAATGCAAAATAGTACATTTCGATACAAGGGTGGAAAAATAAGTTTTACACTCGTGTATCGAATACTATTTTTTGATAAACTGAGAGAAAGTGGATGATCAGTGCGAAAAAGTTACTTTCTCTATCAGCCAGCTATACGTTCTGTAGCAAAGTAAAGATAACCGAAAAATTCTTTTTGCATTCGATTCTTCAGTTTACGCTGATGATACCCTCATAAGTTTGCGCCCCGAAATAGTGGATACATTTTTGTTATTAACAAATTAATGCAAAAAATATGGTAAAACGATGATAACTCGAGACCTATCGTAGATACAGGAAAATTTTTCAGATGAAAACTGTGCCGTTGAGTACAAGCTACGAGATCATGTACTCCATTGTGTCGCAAATGTTATAGTTTAAGCAATAATCATATTTGTTTATAACAAATAGACATAACTCAGTGTGTTATCCAATATTCGAGGATATCTTTACGGAATCGTGAGAACACATCGATTTGAAGGAAATAAAGATTCTTGATATTTTTACGTAGAATCGTTAGTTTTTCAATTATACATGGTTAAATGTTGCAGTACCTCTGCTCACCATTACTAGTGCGGGCGCTGGGGTGGGGTCTGAGTCGAAAATTCGTGTTCCAGAGGGTTTCAAGGTACAATCTCCTGTGTTTTGAGGTGCTGAATCGATTGCACGAGGTCGTCAGCCCGAAAACTCCGGTGTTCTTTTGTTATTAACAATTTTTAGTGCAAAATTATGGTTTTTTGCAAAAAACTCGGAAAATATGCATTTTTACGGAAAATTTGTAGAGACCAAAGTTGTAGAGCGCAAAATTTCCTGAGGAAAAGTTATCACAAATTTCCCGAAAAACCCAAGCCTGGGGCGGAAAATGCACAAAAGCCGTTCCGCGCGTTCAACATTGGCTTATAGATGGGGCAGCCGACGCAGCGCTACTAAACTCGCTGCCAATTTGACAGTTTCCAATTAAGGCATAGGCAACCAAAAGCATCTTGAAGAGGAAAAAATTCCCTTTAAAATTATATAGGTCGTGTCTCGCTAAGAACGAAGCCCTTCGAGCATGGCTCGAAAGAAAGAGAAATAAGTGTGTCAAAACGCCATTTCTGCAGCAAAGCTGCCCGCACGCAGCGCTCAGAATCTGCAATTTTTCTCTTCTTCCCGCTTCACACTGGAAAATCTTCGTACTCAGCGAGATACGACCTGCATCATTTTAAAGGGAATTTTTTCCTCTTCAAGATGCTTTTGGTTGCCTAGGCCTAAATTGGAAACTGTCAAATTGGCAGCGAGTTTAGTAGCGCTGCGTCGGCTGCCCCATCTAAGCCAATGTTGAACGCGCGGAACGGCTTTTGCGCATTTCCCGCCCCAGGCTTGGGTTTTCCGGGAAATTTGTGAGGACCTTTTTTGTAGGAAATTTTGCGTTCTACAACTTTGGTCTCTACAAATTTTCCGTAAAAATGCATATTTTCCGAGTTTTTTGCAAAAAACCATAATTTTGCACTAAAAATTGTTAAAAACAAAAGAACGCCGGGGTTTTCGGGCTGGCGACCTCGTGCAATCGATTCAGCGCCTCAAAATACAGGAGATTGTAGCTTGAAACCTTCTGGAACACGAATTTTCGACTCAGACCCCACCCCAGCGCCCGCACTAGTAATGGTGAGCAGAGGTACTGCAACATTTAACCATGTATAACTGAAAAACTAACGATTCTACGTAAAAATATCAAGAGTCTTTATTTCCTTCAAATCGATGTGTTCTCACGATTCCGTAAAAATATCCTCGAATATTGGATAACACACTGAGTTATGTCTATTTGTTATAAACAAATATGATTATTGCTTAAACTATAACATTTGCGACACAATGGAGTACATGATCTCGTAGCTTGTACTCAACGGCACAGTTTTCATCTGAAAAATTTTCCTGTATCTACGATAGGTCTCGAGTTATCATCGTTTTACCATATTTTTTGCATTAATTTGTTAATAACAAAAATGTATCCACTATTTCGGAGCGCAAACTTATGAGGGTATCATCAGCGTAAACTAAGGAATCGAATGCAAAAAGAATTTTTCGGTTATCTTTACTTTGCTACAGAACGTATAGCTGGCTGATAGACTCCGCGGCCCGAGCGATGTTTTTCCGGACCGAGCCTTGGCGAGGGTTGGAATCATCGCTCGGAAGCGGAAACTACCCCGCCCGAGTGTCGAATACTATTTTTTGCAATTTTCCGATGTTTGGGCGCTTACAAAATTGTAAAAAATAGTATTCGCAACTCGTTCATGAGGTTCCCCGCTTCCGAGCGATTATTTCGACCTTCGCCTGCGGCTCAGGCCGAAATCCGATCGCTCAGAAGCGAGCTACAACCTCAGGAACTCGGTGCAAAATATGCTATTTCCACCCTTGTATTGAAATGTACTATTTTCATCGTCAGCGTGGGAAGGAAAGTAAAAAAACTGTTCTTTTCCGCACAGACGATGAAAATAGTATATTACGAAACGACTTCGATACTTTACGCACTGTCGGAGACTTTACACACTCGAGTAACACTTTACGCACTGTTGGTATTCTTTACTTATTATTTTTTTTTATTTATTTTTTATTTATTCTTTACTTATTTTTATTCTTTAGAAATCTCAACAGTGCGTAAAGTTGTCACTCTCGTATGTAAAAATTTCCGGCAGTGCGAAAAGAATCGAAGTCGTTTCGCAATATACTATTTCGCAATTCGATGTGCGTTAAGTTTTTCCTTACGCACCGAAAAAATGGTCTTCACGCACTAACTTTACGCACATGATTGCGAAATAGTATTTTTCGATTCGAGGGTGAGAAGTTTGGTTTTGCTTGTCGAGTGATTGTTTTCGGCCCGAGCCCTGGCGAGGGTCGAAATTAGCACGAGTAAAGCAAAAAAACTTCACGCCCGAGTATCGAAATACGTTTTTCGATCGACTGGGCGTAAAGTAAACGAAAACTACCGTGCGTAAAGCAGTGTTTTATGCACAGTCGATCGAAATAGTACATTACGCGTCGAGTGCTGGAAACATTTTTTCCTTCGGGAAACCGAGCTGGACGTGGGCGATGGCACTGTCCAGCTTGGTTTTCCCGAAGGAAAAATGTTTCCGCACGAGACGCGTATGCAGTTTTATACGTCTGTACGCAGAAACAGCTTGTTTCCAGGTCTCCTCGCGAAGCGACGAGGCCTAGAAACACGCTGTTTCTACGTATGGGCGTATAAATATATTTTTGTTGTGAAGCTACAGTTTGAAAAGACCGTACATCCTAAATCGAGGAAGCTTATACATCTTATGCCACGAAGTGAACAGATCATAAAAAGGAAGTATTTACAGGCCATGAAAAACGCGAAAATTGGTAAGCTTGAAAGATTTTTGAAGCAACATTTGTTAAAGCCGAAATATACAAGCAATTGGCCAACACTGAAAGTATCGAGTGTTTGGAAAAACACGGCAGTCAAAAGTAGCAGGTGAAATTCAAACGAAAAAAATTGGCCATTGGCTCATGCAGGATATTTCAATCCTTACTCGAGCCTTTCGACGAGCAGATTGCCAACGCTGGGACGGTGTTCGTCTACGTAAGGATACATGTCGCGATAATGGCACATCCAACGTATCCAGTTTGACACTCAGACGAGCACTTTCCTTTGCCTAAAATGCCTCGTTAGTAAAAGCGCTCTGATCTACAGTAAGCTTGTTTTTTTTGTAATTTTGAAGAAATATTGAAGGGATCATCAAGCCTAAATGCAAAAGGTGATAATCTGATGAGAAGTGATGTCAGTTACAATATTTTTCTTTTGGTAACCAGTAACTGTTGGATCAGGAATTGCCTCTTTTTTCAAATTTGAATTTGCTCAACTTTTCAATTAATTACCCTCTTCAAGTTGTCTTTATTCAAGCATTGTGTAATCTAATTTACGTTAAATTGTAGACAGTGAAAAACCAATGTCAAGATGCATCAAAACCTCTACATTTTACGCTTGATTCTAAGTCAGGAAAAAAATCAGTTTGATAGCTAAAACTAGGAAGAACCTCTAGAAGGCTGATGATGATGACGGACTATATTGTCTAACTACGCTGAAATTGGGGTTTCAAATTGACAATGTGAACTTATACTCGGATGCGCGTTGCAATCCCGCGTTGCCTTAGATTCAAGAATCACTCAAGTTAGAATAGCAAAGTCCAATTCTAGTTTCAATTCCACAGGAGGTAAAGTATGATTTCGATTTAGAACTTTGAAACGAACACTATCTAAGAAATGGAGAGAATTCAAATACTAATATCCATTATCTCGAAGTTGTCAATCAATTTACTATTATCTATTACTATCATCTTCAAAATGCTATAGAAATGTCGAGATACTTCAAGCAATGAAGCAGAAATCCCATCGCAACTTTAATCAAGTATTTTCTTTCAAAAATTAAAAAAAAAAAAATCTACTTACCGGCTTTTTGAAGAGGAATTTTGATTGAAGAGCTAAGACGAAGTATAATAAAAACAGTCTTGATGGGTAAGCGTATGTTGATGGCTCCAAATGTTCGACGTATTCGACATCTCTCGGATCCTTACAGTCCATTTTATAAATTGCTTCGAGTCCAAAATATCGAGCCCACGTGCCATTGATGGGAAATATCTCTTGTGGCCATTGATTTTGATAAGACAATAGCGCAACTATGTGAACTGCGACTATTGCCATAAGAAATCGGCAGATTATTGCAAATCCCCGACGAAGTTCTCTGTGACAGGCCCACCATGTTGCGGAACCAATAAATACAAGGAAGTAGAAACCACCTTCGGCGGAAGGTTTCAACGATGCTACGCAGCATAAAGTTGCCAGCACTGCGTAAGTTCCAATACTGCCTAGAAAACTGATGGCCTATAAGATGAAATTCGAAGGTTAAAAAAAGCGATGTATTTCCAAAAGAAGATAGATCAATCACAGGAATTTGGTTTTTGTGAAGTTGCGGACTTGGATACAGTTTTGATTTTCTACTATTATTATTGATAATGATGTAAGGAATTATTATATTCAATTTCAAAGGGTAGTCAATCCTTTCGCGAACGATGATACATAATTCATACTCAAATCTTTTGGTAAAATTGCCGTGCCACCTGTAAAAGGAGTGGGAAAATGTCTAAAAATCATAACTCCCCGATAATCATCCGAATAACTCCCAGATGTGCCTGTTTAAGGGTAAAAAATGTGGAATTTTTTTGACTTTTTATCTGCATGATTTCGTTTCAGTTTCGACGACTATTCTTTGTTTTGATATTAGGGGAAAGTGCTTTCGATGTAATCAAAGAATAGACCCTATGAGCAAGCAATTAGTCTAAGCTCAAGTTCATGCTGCAGAGAGGACATTCAAGAAGATTTTGTCTGCGGAAAATGAAGATTAGAGGTCGAGTTGATTTCGTCCTTACCTTTGCAGATCTTTCTTTAGACTTTCTTTCATGTTGCCGCAGTGATGAATTGTCATCATCTTCAGCAAGAGGTACACGAGTTAATCGACGGCATATACAATAAATTATTACACTTGATGGGAAAACTATAATTTCTGGAGATAACCAATAAAAACATTCCCATGGTGTAGCACTATCTAATCTGACTAAGCCTATATGCCTCAAAATTTTTTCTAAATATTCGCCTGTAAATAGATATAAAGAACCAAATTAATTTCATCTCACGCATTAAAGTTATCAGAACAAATCTGATATTTTTAAAAGACAGTCAGAATATTATGGATAAATATACTCACAATCTTTGAGAAAATGCCCGTACGGGGGGAGTGCGAGTAAGACTATGTGAAATGTTATCTGTGTTAATGTGACAAGAAAACTGAGACATATACTCGTTATGAAATATCGACTTGTGTAGCCATTCATTGAGAGTTGAGTTGGCACTGATACCATAGGAGAAATCAGGGCTAGTAAAAGGTAAACCAAAGATAACCCTACAGGCCTCCATATTGTACCTGAAACATTTCAAATTAATTTTAAGAAGAAAATAAAAAATAAATTACATTGATATTATTAGTATGCTTATAATTTTGATCTCTCGAATGATTATTTTTTCATAGATGGATCTTACTAAATCGACGTTGACTTTAAGAGATATAAGAACCCACTGTAATCAGATTAGAATTCAATTTCAGCAATAAGGTGGATATTGATTTTTTGCTAATCCTCAAAAAATAAGCCAGTAAATAAGGACGAGTTGCAGATTTCAACGAGACACACAAGGAGTACCGATAACTTTTCCAATAGTCATGTGTTGAACGTCGCGGACAGAATTAAATCAGATCACAAATTTCATGTATTACGATATCAGATGGTATACTCACATCCAACAAGGATTGCAGGAAATATAATCCTGATCAATGCCACGTTCAGCAGATATCTTGTCATATTTTGGATTGCCCCAATTCCTTATCCTGCAATAAATGTATAACACGAGTATGAATATAGATGATAGAGTATGAAAAATTTATTGATCAGATATGAGATTCCACTTGAATAATTTTATGAAAATTTTTCCAAATTTTTTAGAACTGTGGGCTCATTTATACATCGGTGTATGCCCAACTACTCCTCCAATCATGTCTATTTTTCGCACTTTTTGAATACCATTTGAAGAATGTTGTCAACAAGCCATTAATGAGACATCATAGAGAGCTTATGTCATGAGTTTAATTTCGTCATGCAACCTATCAGTCGTCATATCCCCTATTTTTTCAAAAATAAGGGAAAAGAGGAAGGTCAGCCCAGAAAATAGGGGGAATCTACAAAATGTCATGACATACAAGTAAATCGAAATTAGTTCGCCCATAGGACCTTCAATGAGGATCCAAAGAAAATACTATTTTTCATTTTTCAAATCTAACCCACACGAATTGGCTACTCAATGTTATTTTTTTTCTCACAAATGAGAAGAAAATTCCCCCGAAGAGAAAACTTGTCTCAAACATAAGTTTGAAGAACCTTAATGAATATGAACTAGTTTTTTCGGCAGTGATTTGAAAGATACGAAGTAAAGTGATGAACGCATACATTCCAAAAGTGATTCGACAGAGATTGTGATATGCCCGAAACATTATGAAACCTTATCTCCATCGGAAAACAGTAAATCGATCGCTTCCGCACCTCGCGCATACTTGCGCCTCTTTGACCCCATAAAATGACAGCAACACAGAAACCTATACATTAGATACTATTATGTTCCACCCTCAGATCGTTTTGATATCCTATATAATTTCTCACAATAGCCCACCCCATCAAATTGACTCATTACTAAAATAAACCAACATTACAGCAAACGTGTTCTTCTCGAACAATATCATTTTCACATAAAACAACAAAGTCAAAAAAGAAATAATTATATAAAAATTGTGCAAAAGATACATAAGGACAAAGGTATTGCACCCTACATCGTTGATATTCTGATTTGGTCCAACACGGAAACCTGTATCACCTGTCACTCAACGCATTATGTGTCACACCCTTTTTGACATTAAATTTATTACCGTAAAAGCCCATATGCATGCACAGCAGTAGCAGATACATATCATGAAAGAGCGTTGACTTTTATCACGAGTTGCGTGATGTATGCAATAATGACAACAAGAGTTAATTATCAAAATGCTCTTTCAGTTATGGTCGAAAATGGCCCTATTACTTATCTCATAATGGCTTGGAGGGTTTAAAATACATGATTTCTACGGAGCTCTTGGGGAATCACTTTGAGAAATGAATTATTTATCAGTTGGCTGGATCGAAGTGTGCAGGAATTCCTTGTTATCCGCGGGGATTCGGTTTCAGATGAGTATACCGCGAATAACAAAACCGCGAATAATAAGATCTTGGTCTTTTGAGAAAAGGGGGGTTACATTCTAGTGCCTAGCATTATCGTGAACAGAGCGACAGTTTAAAAATTCCAAAATGAAGGAGAATATATATTTTGCAGTATTGTAGATGGGGATGAAAAATGAGGAATGAGGTTATGATGATAAAACTATTATTTCGAAATCAAGAAAAAATTAGTCCATAAGACTTGAAGAAGTTAGTTATCTTCGACTGTTCGGTTCGTCTTAGGAAATCTCCATGCACCTCTTCATAAATTTTTGCACCCAAGTCGAGGAATGAATCAAACTCAGACTCACGAGGGGAGCACCAACCTTGTGGAACACGGATCTTGATTAAACTCTGGGAATC
The DNA here is from genome assembly GCA_029851415.1 of Eretmocerus hayati. Lineage (NCBI taxonomy): Eukaryota > Metazoa > Arthropoda > Insecta > Hymenoptera > Aphelinidae > Eretmocerus > Eretmocerus hayati. The sequence continues at coordinate 168,579,405 of CM056741.1, forward strand.
ATCTTGTTTTGTTGAGAAATCAACGTATCCAAGAGGGTTCCGTCCAATGGGCCTCCTATCCTGAGTTCCAGCCATGGAGGTTAGCATTGTCAGTATATCTATATACACTACCGGTCAAAAGTCTGAGGACACCTGAGAATCAAGCTGATGATTTTCAGAGTTAGATATCTCAGAACCTATTGGTGGTAGAGAGCTCTGCGTGGTCGCATTTTGTAGCTCATATCGATCACTTTCAAGTCTACTTTCAGTATTTTCCATCCCGCGTATTATACCGGAGACACACGAGTCAGAAAACTGACTTTTTTTCGCAATTTTCCAGCCAAGGTACGAACGCCTGCCGATTTTGGAGAGATTGTTGGATCGCTATGAGACCGATGACAGCTTCAAGCCCGTGAAAAAACCTTGAAATATTCCGTTTTTGAACGTTTTCCAAAGTGGTTCTAGTCCCGAGATCCAAGTAATTTAGTGAGGGAGTTTTTCTCTCAAAAAATCCCTTGATAATCCAAAAATGATGAGTAACAGCCCACTTTGGGGCAGCTGACCTTCATTTCTGCAAGAGTTTGACTAAACATAGAGATAGCCATCGAAAGTGAAGGCTACCGACCTTGGACTGGGCTGTTTCTCATCATTTTTGGATTAACCGTGTAATTTTTTGAGAGAAAAACTCCATCACTAAATCTATTAAATCTCGGGACTAGAACCACTTTGAGAAACGTTCAAAAGCGGATTTTGAAGGTCTTTTCATGGGATTAAAGATGTCATCGGTCTCATAGCGATCCAACAATCTCTCCAAAATCGTCAGGCGTTCGTACCTTGCCTGAAAAATTGCGAGAAAAGTCATTTTCCTGACCCGTGTGTCTCCGGTATAATACGCGGGACGGAAAATACTGAAAATAGACTTGAAAGTGCTCGATATAAATCGACCACGCAGAGCTCTCTACGACCAATAGGTTCTGAGATGTCCAACTCTGAAAATCATCAACTTGATTCCCAGGTGTCCTCAGACTTTTGACCGGTAGTGTATATGTCATTTTAACATGGGCCATATAGACAATCATGTATCTCCATAGCTGTATCTCGGGATAGGAGGCCCATTGGACAAAACTCTTCTGGGTACCTTCATTTCTCACCAAAACAAGGAGATTCACAAAGTTTCGTCAAGATCCAGGACCAACAAGGTTGGTGTTCCCCTTGTCAGAGGAATTAGAGGGTCATGGGTCATATATAGCCAAATTCCGAGTTCGAAGTGACCTGAAGTGTATTACCAATATGGTTATTTGATCACATTCGAGCAGAACCCGGTATCGAGGATTTGATTGAGCAAAATTGCGAGACTGTTGAACAAGAACGAATTAGCAATGAAGGTATATACATATTTAGTTTTAATAGATATAGATCAAAGATGATCTGAGGTTGACTAGATTCAAGTTCATTCCTAAGCTACGAGCTAGGGGTTGTGTTCGGATGTGATCACGGATCATCCGACACGTGATAAGTTCCAAAAAATTGAATTCATTTAATTACGATCAATTATAACAATCGACCCGTGGATGACGAGACTCGACCCGCGTATAGCAAGAGACCGTCGCAAACCAAAGATCCGCGAATATCAAACTCCGCAGATAATAAAATCGCAGATAACGAGGTATTCCTTTAGTTGGAAAATTGACAAAACGAAATGTATGACTTGCTGTGATGTCTTCGACGTGAATTCAATACAATTTACCGTTATTGGGACCCATGCGATTTGATTTTTTATGGATAATCTGATAAATGGACGTAGGTAACAGTATTTACGCTTCACTTGACCCACTCAATTTGGAACCCACCTGAGTGTGAGAAATATTTTTCTGATGACGAAAACAATCAGTAACTACTAGTTGTGAAACGATGATAAATGGTTAGATTAAAAAATTGAACATTTTCGTCTTTTTCGATTTTTCTACAAAGTAGGAGCATGATACTGCATGATTTTCTAATCAGGATATATTTCTGGTATCGTCACAGATTTTTGAGAATTTTTTAAGATTTTTATGAACAATTGAAGTAAAGTTATCACAAATATCGATTTTTGGGCAATTTTATTAGTGAGCGAATTTTTTTAAAGAATACAAGAACAAGATATTCGGGGAAAAATAATTTGCACATGGAATAATTCCAAACTTTTTAAATCACCCAAGTTTCTTTCCGATCTGATGCACTTTTATGAATTATTCTTCAAGCTTACTTCCATCACTGAGTAAAATGTGATAGTTCATTATTTCTCTCAAGTTATGAAATTTATGCAAAGTGGCACGCAAGAAGTCATAATACAATGGAGAAAGAATCAGTAAGCTGCTTACGCAATAAGAGTCTTCGATTACTCATAAGTTTTCAAGATTTTGAAAATTCTCGAGAATCGTCATTAGATTATGAGCATTACTTAAATTTTCTCACTTTAGCCGTCGCATCATATACTATCATTGAATTATTTATATGAGTATTAAATGCCAAAAAGTGATACCACATGATTTTTTTCCAAATTAATGGTTTATCAACAATGCGGTATTATTAGAATCCATTTCTTTGATTTTCAAAGCACCTCATAGCCAGAGCGCTTTTCAAACAAAAACAAATGCATTTTCTCAGAAGAATCAACAAAACTCGAGCGATTCGGTCTTCGATTTTATTTCGCAATAAGAAAATCGTTATAACTGGCACATGGTTGAACTCACATTTCTATTCTCGACTATTTTAACGACAGAGGATTGATATAGCCGTCACATGTGTATTAGGAATTGGAAACAAAGGATAATACTTTGAAAGTCAGAGATGGAAAATCTGTCATATTGAATGCTCGATTGATAAACTGGCATTTGATGGACTAATTTTTTAAAATACATTCTAGGAGTTCATCACCAGAGTATATTTTAGTACGAGTTGAAGGTGTTAATTATTCTTTATTACGAGCCGAAGCTTGAAGAAGATGATTCATTAGTTTTTTTTGTATGCAAGGTGTGCAATGTCGGAGAAAAAATAAAATATATATGTAACGATATACGTGTACTAACGTGGTAATGGGACGTTTCTGTGTACAAATGCATGTGTTTAATGAGTGTGACGACTGTTTTAGTTCGCAGCAGAGCTTTAAACATAACATAAACATAAACTCGAGATCTAAAGCACGGAAGTCATGAAATTCTACTAACCTTTGCATAAGTTGTTACAGGAGAAAAGGAGCGGCTCTAGTTTTTTAAAATTGTCAAGTCTGCGAGGTTGATCTTTTCCTCGTCATCTTTCAAATATTTCAGAAACAGAATCTACTTCTTAATCGGTAAGACATGATTCTACGAATAAATCTAAATGTAAATTGGTAAAAATATCCCATCAGTCAATTTTCTCCAAATGACATTCATTATTTCAAACCACTTTGACAGATAACAAAACGTACCATAGTCACTTCCAACGTATTAAAAATTTTGCTTTCAATGAAAACGATAGCACGAGCTCATATCCGATCCAGATTTGAGGTGAAAGAAAGGAACTGGAGTATATTACGAAGCGTTTTCTTTTCTTTGCTCGACGAGAGGACTATAGGGAATCTAAAGAAACAGAGAAACAAAGAGGATCGATATGGAATGGCCAGGTGTTTAGTGCGTCCAGTCATAAAATGCAGAATGTACACACGAATGCAGGATGTGACGATTCTTACATCGTTAGCGTTGAGAAAGATAAAAGCGTATTCAGGAATAAAAGTTGGTCATAGAGGATTTTTAGAGGATACTGCACAGCCAAAGTTGCTACTTGGATTATTACAATTTTGGAATGATGTTGAATTCAAATAATGTAGTATTTTTGGATACAGCGAATCATCTTTCAAAATCTACTAAGTCGAAAAAAGTTCAAGATTTGTTGGCCTATGTTATTCAAAAGCCGCATTAAAAATAGTTATTTTGATGATGATAATACTGTTTAGAAGATTATATCAAGAATCATTAAAAATTGTGCCACACAGACGAAACCGAGCTAGCCATCTACAACAATATAAGATAACCATTCAAAAATACACGGGAACGCAGATTAGACAAATTTAATAATTAGTTATGTCGGACAAAGCGCGGGAAGCGGATGAGACAATCTTACATTTCATAGAAATGTCATAGTTCTTGACTTTTTAAATTCATCACAATTAAATGATTTTGGTTTATAATATAACCCATTAAATTTTTCTTCTAGTTCCTCAACAGCTTACCCCGCCAAGAAAAAAAAACAAGTTCGAAGAATTTTCTCCCTTGTAATCGTATTATACACGGAAATTGGCGGGAAAATCTCGCGCATCAATCATCGATTTTTCTCAACAGTCGTCGAGACTACTTGGATGAAAAAATGAGATTCTAAAATAAGCGCATCATTAGAAATGCTGTCCACATCGTATATATGATATCAAATATCATCAGCGGCTGATGAAGACTAATTAGTGAATAGAATGAGAATTCTTGAAATATATTAGTCATCGATGCATCTATTCGACCGTGAGCCTGTAAATTACCAATTATTGATAGTATCGTGTCGACGAAAAAATCAAACTATACACAACTGTTGTCATTTCATGTGTATGATAACGTATTTCATATTGTCATCATTATACTGAGACTATACGGGCAATCTATGTTGTGAGTCATGAATACACACACATTTACGTGTGATAAGTAAACAAGAGGATACTCATAAAACAAATAGCAAAGTTGAGTCTTGATAACTCACTAACACTGCTTTCCGCAAGGCCAATCAGCTGATTGAGCTTCATGCACATGTTGCACGACTCGCAAAGACGCATCAGAGAATGCATTTCCAGAGAGTTTTATCCCAAGAATCGTTGTCATTGTTGGATGAAATTGCATAGAAACCGGCTTCTAAATATATTCTCCGAGAATAGTCATTGCCCACGCGCGAAACACGCCTGCATGCTAAATTAATCATACTTATACTAAATCCAACGAAAACAAAAATATACGTAGAAGAACAACGCTCTGCGGATAAACTCCAGCTGGTTTGACACACCAAGCCTACAACACGTATTGTATTGTGTATGTATAATCAATTATTAGTAATTCTCACCTGGTTGAGATCTAAGGTCGAATCTGTTGTTATTTACTTCGTACCGAGAGGTAGGCATACCCCAGGCTTCTGCAGACATCCGCAGATAACCCGGAGCTTTATTATTATTTTCAACGTGATCCTAACCTCTTATACCGGCTTTCGTATAATAATACGAGAATAAACACAGAATTCAGAATCGATGTTTCTTTAATTATGAAGATTCTAACGTGAGATTTTATGCACGTCAACTTTGTTTAATCCTTTGGACTGTATGCAGGCTGCTTTTAATTCCAATGAAAAACTTTCACACGTCACTTATCACTTTCCGATTGTGTCAGAATGTAGCAGACTGCCGGCGAGTGCTCGCTCGGCGGCGACTGACAAAACGGGAGCGCGCCAAGCGAAGACTTGATTCTGCGATGGAAGTGTGAAATGTAATGTAGGCGCGTGCGCGTGAAGAATTATCTTCACTGAAATATACTAGAATTGATTTTTGTACTTATTTAGTTCTTTTACTACTTAATAGGTATCTGGGCAACTTGTGCTAATTATTCCAGAAAAGTTTAGAGGAACGCAATGAAGATGGCTCGAAAGATGGAATAAAGATAAAATAAAAATTGGACAAGTAAGTTATTATAGGGGTGAATTGAGGAAATAAATTAATCTACAGTCTCTATAGGAAGTACTAGAGGAGTTTTCTGCCTTCCATCAAAAAATGAAGTAACACTTCCAGGGGGGATTTTTTAGACTCCACAGAAAGTCAGGATCATGACCACAAAATTATAATTTTTACTGCAGAATAAAAGCATTTCTCCCGTTGATAGGAAAAACAAATTTTCTCCTCATAAAGAGATTCCTTGAAGTCATCCAATATGGAGATCAGTAACAACCAACGATTATAGATCGTTGGTAACGACAGCCCAACAATTACCGAGTGATATTTGAACTGTTTTCATTCTTTTCTCATTGTGAAATATTCCTGTCATTCGAAAATTATGGATTCTGATGTAAGTGAAAACTTTGAGGGGAGCGACACCCTAAATTTTGAAGCCTAGTCTGAAAAATCACGGGGGCTGAAGATTCATATCCACACTTATTTTTTCAATCTAAAAACGATGGCTTAGTCGGTTTTTTAAGAAAAAGATTTTTCGACCATTCATTTATTTTCTGACTTGCACCCCCTTCAACGGATCGCTAAACCCACATACGAGATTCTGTTCAAGATCATGGAAACTACCGCCAAATATATTTTCCAGAGTGATTTGTCAAGTCATGGACTTGATACATTTATTCGGGTCGAAATTCTGAATTTTCTCGTTGAATTGTCTCACAGCTCGAAAAATGTCAATGTTTTGAAATATCACATTTTTCGTTTAAATGAAAAAATTACATCTCAATGATGGAGAAAAATTGCAGAAATAAAAAAATATATGAAGAAAACGTATCTAATAATGTATGTCGAATTTTTTGAGAAATAATCTTCAGCTCTTGCAATTTTTTCTTCATTATTTCGAAGGAACTTTTTATCGAGACCAAGAATATTGTTATGGTTTTTTGAAATAATCGATATTTCTTGAGTGCTTTAGGTATTTTGATCCGTTCACTATTTTGTCCCTTATAGGGGACATTATCGATTCCCATATAATATGTGCTTTTATTGCATTGATGAAAATGTGAAAAAATTCTTGACAATGTCTGTCACTACAAGGAACCTAACGGAATATTAATGGGACCTCAAAATTAAATTATGAGAGAAAGGAAAATAAAAACGAAAAAGTTTCAAAATTCTAATTTTGCCATTTTTCACCATATGTCCACCCCAGAAACTTATCCTGATGAGATCAATGATCGCCGTTTCTTCTTACTATAACCTATTACTTGATTTGTATCTAAATATGATTCAATTTCATGTTCAGATGATTCGTGGACCAAATTTTGAACTGGATGATTAAGAAGAGCATTTGGTGAAAGTAACAAGATAGTTTATTCACTTTACTGCAAACTAGCCAGAAAAGTGGAATGCTGCGTTTTCTTCCGCCCTGTAGCGGAAAAAACTCTTTTGAATATAGCTCCAGGGACCATTCTACATGTATAGTGGACGAGTTATAATAAGAAAATTCATGATTTTCACCCAGGTCAAGATACCCCAAAATACACTAGCATCTAACCCTCCGTAAGTAGACGAATCTGTCTGAAAATTTATAGGGGGTAGTTTTCATGATTTTGAATAGGATGTCATAAAGGTTTAGCGATCCGTTGAAGTGGGCGCGATCCCATCGTTTGTAGATCAAAAAATATTTATAAACGTGGATTCCCAACACCTCACGATATTTTAGTCCAGACTTCAAAATTAGGGGTACGTCCCTATCCCCTTAATAGATCAGATTCTTTCACAAAAGCTGGTACCTTAGAAGATAGTCAAAAGAAAATAAGAGAAAAGTTCTACAAAATTCTGATAATATTCGTCATAATGTGGATTTGAACTTATCCCGCCCAAAATATCGTCAAATCGTAGGTATTTCCCACTTTTGACTTCGCGGTTATTTTTTGCTCTCATGCCATTGAATTTGAAATCTCGGATGTGACGAAGCAATATTTTCTATGATACAAATATCCCTTCCTATTCGTATAGATTGGGGATATTTCTGATTAATAGAAAGAGTGGTAAAATTCATGGTGGAAATGGTTTTATCGAGCAATCATGTTTTCTCTTTCCTTCAAACTCATCAGGTGGTGACACGATAATTAACGGTAAAGCGGCTATAAAAAGTGATAGGAGTAATCAGAATTTTATTTCATTTTCCTTTTATTTCAACATTCCGCAGTTTAGAATCTCAAGATTGATAATGATTTGAACTCGTATGATTTAAGACTAAAACATTTACTGGGTAGCATTTTGCGAAAGCGCGCTTTGCCAGTTAAGCTCAGTTTTCCGTTCTCTTATTCTTGTTGGCCCCTGAAATATGTTTATCTACTTTACGTCTGTGAAATTTATTCAAGTTGTAAAGGGGCATTATTGAGATGAAAGAATTGAGCTCAATTATTGGTTTTGAGAATTCCTGATCATCACGACCGAAAATTATTATTAGATTTCTACTCACTTTGGTAGCCGACGCGTATCTGTTTTGGATAGGAATTCAAAATAATAAGACCAATCGTAAATTTCCAATTGATTTTTATTGTTGTAACGTTCCATAGATGTCTGACCTGACATTTATACGATTTACCTCAAAAACATATTACTCACAAATCTAGGAAAACCAGACTTAAATCCCATGTCATAATCCATTCCAAAGTTGGATCGAAAGTTTTCTTCCATGCGGGATCTAAATTGCTCAGCTATCTCCTGTTGTTTTCTCTCAAATTCTCTCATACCATCATCCATGCGGGATTTAAATTTCTCGGATAACTCTTTTTGTTTTCTCTCAATTTCTTCATAACCACCAATGACTTGATCATTAGATCCAGGCTTGTAATTGCCGTCACTTTCCCAGCTCATCTCTCGTTGCCAATAATTTGAGAACTCGTTGTCGGAGATTTTTTGACCGGCTTGGATGCTGCCCCTACCCTTACCATCAGAAGTTACAAAACTTTGTTTGTCATGCCAGTCTTTAGAATCATTGGATGAATACTGAGGTGCACTCGAGATCTCTTTCACCATAGCAAAAGCGCACATAAACACGATAGCTATTAGTGATGATTTCATCATTTTGAAGAATTTGTCCTTGTCAGTTGAATGTTGAGAGATTTCCTGAAAGAATATAGAGATGAAATGATATTTAGATATAAAATATTTGAGTGTTATGATGTGAATTTTGCGGGGATCTTTAGATGGACATGGGGTTTTGCTACGACCTTCAATACGAATTTTTTGATGAATGAATGCAGACGCATTCTAAGGGCAGTCGTTCAAGATCAAACAAAAATTTGATAATATAACTATACTGTTTCGATGAAGAAGCATTACCAGCAAGAGATACTTACAAAGAAACAACAATTCAGGTTTATAAGGTAGATGTACAATTTAAATTGCTGTATGATTATTTGTATGAAAATTTACTATGTGTTGACTGCAACAATAAAATTTCAGCTTGATAAGGGCAACAAACAGTTGCTGAAATGTTGCTGAAATAAATACAATGAGCTTCTAGATCCGTTAATACAACTCCTTCTTTAACAAGTTGTCAGACTATTTTCAACAAATAACACTCACAAGTAGGCTAAAACACTTGATTTGGTTCCTGAAGGATTCCCCGAAGGACTTTGTATTCCGGATCGTGATTTTCAAGATTTTTTACTTTAAATGTGAGAATCATAAGTAGAAGGAAATCCATGGAACTTTGAGTTGTGATAGCGCCGGGTCGAAGGGGGGGGGGGGCGAGGTGGGGCGGCGCCCCAGGGCGCAGGGCCAGAGGGGCGCAAAGATTTCCGACGAAAAGCATGGATGCAAATCCTGTCAAGAGAAAAATCTATTCCAAAACCTATCAAGGCGATCAAACACGCAAATACGCGGGTGCGCAAACCAACAACTCCGTCGGGAGAAACAATCAAACCCGGAAATATCCTGATGCTCGATCTGGAAATTATTTGGGGGGGGGGGGACAATCCGAAAGTCTAGTACGTAAAGCAGTCCAACACGCAAATGACCGGAAACTTCGATTGAGGTTTGTGGAAAAAAACAATCTCATAACCTGGGGAGGCAATCAAACCCGCGAATACCTGGATGCTTGGACCAGAAGTTCTATCGGGGGAATAAATCATTCCCAAAACCTGAACTGAAATATTCTGATGCTCTGACTGGAAAGTCTGTGAGGGGGAAACAGTCCCACAATCTAGTGAAGCAGTCAAACCCACAAATAGCCGTACACTCGGATGGAAAATTTTGTGGAAAAAACAATCCCGAAATCTAGGAAGGCAATTAAACTTGCAGATACCCTGATGCTCGGGATGGAGATTTTGATAGGGAAAAACTAATTCTGGAACCTAGAAAGACAACCAATCCCACAAGTGCCTGGATGCTCGAACGAACACACTTTTTGGGGAAAATATCGACCCTAAAAAGGTCATACCCTTGTGCTCAGACAAAATATACGAACGGGGAGGAGGGGACTAATCCCAAAATCTAAAGAGGCAATCGACCCTGCAATCACTCGGATGCTTGGAACTAAAATCCTGCCGGATGTGAAGATCAAACCCAAGTCCCAGGAAAGTATAACTAATCCTGAAATTGCTTGATGCTCGAACAGAAAATTATGTCGTAGGAAAAACTAAAACCAGAATTCAGGAAGACAGCCATCTCGCAATTGTACTTATTGTGCTTGAGCTGAAATTTCCATCACAGAATTGGAGTGATTAGGTTTGTTTATCGTCTGGAGATCTACCTGTTACACAAGTTTTGGTTCAAACATCTGAGTATTTGTTGCTTCGATTGCCTTCCTGAGTTTATGGGAATCATTCGGTTGCCTACAAGCTTCCAGTTCAAGCATCTAGGTGATAGCAGTTTCGATTGTCTCCCTGAGTTTTGGGGCTGATTTCTTTCGAAGATGGGATTCCTGCCGCAAGGATCTGGATGTTTAGAGATTTGATTCCTGTGAGAGTAGCTGCCTTCTTGGGTTTTGCGAATGAATCCTTTCCCCACAGGATTCTCGGCCCGAGCATCTCGGCACTTGCGAGTTTGATTGTCTTTCTTGTTTTGGACATTCACTATGTTTTCGACAGAATTTCCGCTCCAAGAATCTGAGAATTTGCGGAGTTAGTTGTCTTCCTATAGGTTTTGGGAGTGATTCCTTTTTACGACAGAATTGAAAATTTGACAACTAAGAAAAATCGATACGAGTTGAGTTTGCGCATATAGTAAGTGATGAGTTTTTCATTACAACAAAATGAATTGGTGAACAAGCAGATCTCGGCCGTACACATTTGACTTACACTTCTTTTGTAGAAAATATAAGATTTGACAGTGATAAATTCCTCTAAATTTTTTCGTGGAATTTGGATTTCTTATGAAACATTGTTGTCTTTGATTTTCTTTGGCCTTACAAGGGGGCGCAGCATGTTATTTTGCCCAGGGGCGCAGAGGTGTCTGGAGCCGGCCCTGTGTGATCGGTAGTGATTTGAAAGGGATTTACAAATTGGAACGTAGAAGTTTGCCATTAATGTCGTCTCAGATCCTACTTCTGTCATCATAATTTCATAACATCTACATGAAGTTTTGTCAAAAATGGTCACCCTATCATTTCTGCTGGAATTGAAGGCTTTTGATGTCCGAATTTGTTCTTATTATCAACATGAATTTTTGATGTTACAATAGTATTTCTATGATCGAAGTTTAAGATTTTCGAGTTTTAATATGGGGCGTACAAACTAACAGATTTTGATTAAACGCTATAGAGGTATTCAGTTCCCTCAACGGAAAAATATTATCGTACCCGTTCGCGAGTACGCGTTTTTTATCTTTGAGATTCCTACATCATTTCCGGGAATTCCTGTAGTGTCAAACCAGAAAAAGTTTCAAACATAATTTTTTTTAACCTAGAAAATAATCACACAGATACTGAGGTACACATTTCACATTAATTTCAGGTCTGCAAAGAGAGTCTATTGTAGATCTGAAATGCTGTCTTTCAGTAACTGATTTGAGGTAAAAACGAAATGAAAATAATAAGATGCCCGGATCACCGATATTCACCAAAATTTTCTAAAAAAACTTGAAGAATCTCAAGTAACTCTGCTAAAAAAGGCCTCCCGACTGGAGATACGAACAGAAATATCAGTTTCGAAATATCATAATACATGTAGGCCTCTGTCGAATAAGTTCAAATACATATTTATAGAGTGAGTTTACTAGACTTGCCACCACCCCTATTGAATTTTCCCAGGATTTCCATCTCACTTCAGTGTTTTCTATTTGTAGTTCAATGCGTTTTAAAGCTTATCTATAGAAGTCTGACATCATAAGGTATCAGTCCAACAAATAGAAACAAACTCATGTTGTGTCTACGACAAAATTACTTTTTGTAAATTTGCGAGAGGATATTTTCAAAACTTTCCTACGCTTAAAGTGACGAGGGTCATAGCGATTGAATTCAGAAAATCGTTCTGGTTTCCGTAATATTCTGACGTACAGTGGACAAGTGGACGGATTTGAGCACTAAAAAAATTCCACACTATTCGCCAACTCAAGAGAATCATAATAGCCGAGGGGGGGGGGGGGGGGGGGGCTAACTGAGTTGATTAAATTTCGAACAAAAATATGAAGTCGACTTTTTCCCTTCTATCCACGAACAATCTTTTAATTAAGGTATGGATATAAAATGGATTTTTTCGATCAATATTAACCCTTAATTACTGAGGTGGAATTTTGGCACATTTTAATATCCTTGCCGATTGAAATTTCTTCAATCAAATGTCAAAAAAACAGTGCGTTGCCTTTCTGTAGCTCTTACTCCAGAATACTGTAAAAGTAGACGTTCAAATCACTTACCGCATTGCAATGGTTCAAGATTTTCAAAATTATATTTATATCACATTAGTAATTAAGGGTTTTAATATAGAAAATATAGATGTATTGGAACTTACAATACTCTTGTAGAACAGTGCAAGATCTTTTGACAGTCGAGCTTTCAGTAATCGAAATATGACAACTGAATCACTTAAGTACGTTCAACCCTCCTCAAACAGAAAGAAAAATTATCTGCGTAGAGATAAATTCCGTAAATCTCATTCAATTTTATTCAACCGATTCGGAATATATTATTTTGGAGGGCCGGGCAGGGGATTTCCCAGAATTCTTTCGGGATTCCCGTGCTAGTTCCGCCCCAAACATGATAATGATTGATAAATGACAAGTGATTTTGGTTGGATCATTGGGAAATAACAAATGCCAAAACTCACTGTCCAAATCATGATACAATTGACAAGTTTTAATGAATCCCCAACCTGCTTCCTTTTACATTGATAATAATGCTCAAGAAGAACGAGGAAACAATTTTATTATATTATTGTACAACACAGTGCATCAAGAAAACGAAAATGACAGATTACCTACCAATTTTAAATTACTGACAATCTAGCAAAGATATGTGATATCGAGAGGTGTAACTAACGAAATAGGTAGGGATGCTGTGCACGAATACTTTAGTGACATGAAAATAAATGCGATGTAGTGGTATAGTTATTCACATTAACTGATACTTTGGGTACATACCTCAAAATTCAAAAATTCCTTCTTGATGAGTTGGAAATGTAAGGTGTGAACTTACCGATGGGTAAATCTGTCACCTCCTCCCTCCTCATCAGAGGTAGATAACAGCGTGTGTTAAAACTCACTTACCTAACCATAGGAAATGACGCCGGTAAAATAGCAATCTTCCTGCTAGCTCTAACTTTGGGAGAAATTAAGAGAGACAGGTATAAGAGGCATATAAGAGGTTTGAGGTTCCTAAAGTGACTTGATGTATCTAAGTCGGGGTTTCCTATTAGAATTTTCGACATCTATTCAAGGAATTCGCCAAGATTTTGAAGAAAAAAAAATCATGAAAATTTGAGGAGATTTTGGATGACCGATTGAGAATCTGGATAAAAAATGGTGTGTTATTGAATATGATGGCTCCGTGAAACCTGTCTAACGTCTAACGTATTGCCCGGACGTAGAAATTTTTCAGTAAATTTGAATACTTCAAATTGATTACTGAATACATACTTTGCGAGATGCATGGAGTTATATGTTACGTTTCGTATTTATATGCATGTATGCAGGATATTTAAATATATGCGGTTTTGATTTGTACATATGTGGGTATTATTGCGAGAACTCACTCGACTCGCCATACGAAACGTGTTATGATGTTCATCTGGGCTCAAGATCATTCCATTCAGATTTTTCTACATATATTTTATTAAAATATACTTGGCCTTGGTACTAAAGTTTCAGGTCGATCCATCAAGTCATCTTTTTTATTCACAAAGATCAAGGGTCAAAATGTCAGTTCCGTGCACTGTTATATTTGCTGTTCGACGTCGAGGCCAGCGTCGGAATAATCGTTGCTGAGGGTATTCTATTCCAGATTAGATTGCAGCCATGTGCCTCATTATTGTAATGGGATTGACAACAAGAATGAGGATAAATTTTTTAATCACATCAGTAAATCCAAAATTCACTCCAGAGGGACTTTGTCTAGGATAAATTTTCGGAGAAAAATGTTAAATAATGAATAAACCAAATGCCAGCGCGAGACAAAGACCAGCATCGAACTCCCGAGTATCGCGTTTACATTTATCCAGCGCCAAGAAACTAGTCATGTAAGTGACTTATGTCAGTTCCGTGCATACCATGCTACACCACTGAAAATCGATTTATCTGGGCGCAAAAAATCTTTCCATTAGCGTACGATGAGAATAGACGAAATCCGTGCAAAGATGTTTTGATGCCAACTACATTATTTTTGCAATCGATTTTAGAGCGAAATCTCAATTTCAAGTATGTCGTTCCATGCATTCGAAAGCCCTGCTTAAAATTCACTTTGATGTAACACAATAACAGCCACAAAATTGCTTGTTTTTAGCCAGTTGGCTAATGAGTGACCATTTTATGGCTACTAAAGTATTACATCGAAATCAATTTCTACCAAGAAGCCATTTCTTGGCATATTAAATACACGCAAAAATAAAGCTATACTTTTCCCATACGTTCCATCACAGATTACACAGGCCAACAAAATAAAAAGTACGCATTTCCAAATACCAGGCATCCATATTCTCACGTGAAATCGCACGCCGAATCCGAAAGTGACATCAGTTTCTTCCGGACAACCCCAAAATTTCGAGTCAGTTGCAAAAGAAAAATTTGAACTAGATATCGTATTTTTGACCTCGGATTCTGAAAAAAGAGGAAATTCTACATCCAAACGCGGACTTTTGGAAATTTTCGTTTCTAGCGATGATCCTGAGCCTGTAATTAGGGTGACACTCGTGATCCAGAGCTCAATGTGATACTCATGATCCAGAACTCAGTGAGGTACTCGTGATCCAAAACTCATTCTGGTACTTGTGACCGAGAACTGGATGTAGTATTCGTGATTGGGAATTCAATGTGGTGCTCGCGAACCAGAACTCAATGTGGTACTCGCAATCCAGAACTTGGTGTGGTACTCATGATCGAGAACTCAATGTGGTATTCGTGATCCAGAACCCAATGTAATACTCGTGATCCAAAACTCATTCTGGTACTTGTGGCTGAGAACTGAATGTACTATTCGTAATTGAGAATTCAATGTGGTGCTCGCGAACCAGAACCCAACGTGGTACTCGCGATCCAGAACTCAATCTGGTACTCGTGATCGAGAAATCTATGTGGTTCTCGATCACGAGTTCTGAATCACGAGTATCATAGTTGGTTCTGCACCGCAAGTACCACATTGAGTTCTCGATCACGAGTACCACATTGAGTACTCGATCACGAATAACCAAATTGAGTTCTCGATCACGAATACCCCATTGAGTTCTCGATCACGAGTACCACATTGAGTTCTCGATCACGAGTACCACATTGAGTACTCGATCACGAATAACCAAATTGAGTTCTCGATCACGAGTACCACATTGAGTTCTAGATCACGAGTACCACATTGAGGACTCGATCACGAGTACCACATTCAGTTCACAATCACGAGTGCCATATTCGGTTCTGGATCACGAGTACCACATTGAGTTCTCGATCATGAGTACCACATCGTGTTCTCGATTACCAGTACCACATTGAGTTCTCGATCACGAGTGTCACCCTGCTTACTAGATCAAAATCACCACCGGGAATGGAAATCTGCAAGAGTTCGTATTTGGACGTAGCGTTTCCTCCTCTTCCCTTCATCCGAGGTAAAAAATCCGATATCTCGCTTCAAAATTTGTTTTTCGATACACTGTGCGTAAAAGTGCACTTTGCGTACAGTGTGTCGACTTTTACTCACAGTTTATCGAAAAGTATAGTTAGATACACGGGCGTAAAACCTATTATTCGCATCCTCGTGATGATTTCGACCCTCGCCTGCGGCTCGAGCCGGAAACCCATCACTCGGACGCGAATGAAATGTTTTACGCCCTTGTATCGAAATGTACTATTTTGCAATTCTCTCGAAATTTTAGGGGTATTCGGGGAAAACTGATGTCACACCCGGACCCAGCGCACGATTTTACGTTAGATCACATAGGTCCGGTCTCTGGAAAAGTGTACTTTATGCAATTTTCCGGTGTTTGGGTGCTTACAAAATGGCATAAAATAGCATTCGCGCCTCGATCCCGAGGTTCCCCGCTTCCGAGCGATTATTTCGACCCTCGCTTGCGGCTCGGGCCGAAAACCAATCGCTCAGAAGCGAGCTACAACCTCGTAATCTCGGCGCGAAATCTACTGTTTTTATCTTGTCGACCGATGTTATAATTTAGAATGCAAAAATGAATGAAAAAGTCGGTGCAAACATGCGAGGCATCAATTTTCAACTTCTGAATGTTTGGGTCTCAAATTCGTAAGTTTTGCCGATAATATCTATGTACAATATATACGCGGGTCGATTTATTATTGATAAGGTTTATCAAATAGTACGTAATGGGGAGCAAGTTGTATCATAAGAACTATCATGACATTTTAAGAGGGAGGTCAGTGGCGTGGCGGCTTTTAAGTATCTCCAAACCGTGATTGCCAGATTGAGTTGTGGAATATTGATTCCGCCCCTCAGAAATTTATCGTTCCGTTGGAATCGGATATATGCCGTGTACACATAAGGGAATTTGTTCAGCCCCACTTAACTGAATTTCCCTTGAAAGGACCTCGCCCCGAGAGATGGGATCTTGGGTTTAGGTGAATACCGTTGGAAGAAATATGTTATAAAACTGGAAATTCTGAACAAAAAGTTCACTCAGCTCGAAGCCGGATGATGAACAGTTTTTTTATGATTAATCATTTAAATATCGGGAGAAGGGAGGTTATGCGATTGTACAAAACAAAAACATAATGCACTTGATAGTCTGCAGCACCCTTAACTAGGGCGATTGGAAATATTTTTGATGGGATTAATGTAGGCCAAGGCTAACCGACTCCAAAGTGGAATGATTTTACTTCAAACAATTGTTAAGAGTCGAAAATATTTGCAAAAAAGTCGACGTACCGAAAATGCGCAACTAACTACGAAACTCTAGCGGCGATCGTATTGATGCTCTTTCATGGGCACCCGTACGTATCAAATTAAGACGAATGCAAAGTATGATGCAGAATCGAATAGTCTGTAATATTTTAGTCGGCGTAGAATCACCATGTGCAAAAGCTTGAAGAGGTCATGCA
Organism: Eretmocerus hayati; assembly: GCA_029851415.1. NCBI lineage: Eukaryota > Metazoa > Arthropoda > Insecta > Hymenoptera > Aphelinidae > Eretmocerus > Eretmocerus hayati. The sequence goes on from CM056741.1 coordinate 168,596,812, forward strand.
TAGAATTGGTATGGCGTTAGTGTAGTTTATGAGAAAGAGCGATGAGCTATGTGTTGAATTGCACGTGATTGATTGGGAGCAATCTTGGATCGCAAGATGATGATCTCTGGTTGGTTTTTTTGAGAATACAGAGCTAATATATGATATCGCCTAGTCTTGAGATCGGGTCACGTAGGAAGCTGCGGAGGTGGAAGCGTGTGACGATCAAAATTGAGCTTGAAGGGTCGAGAAGAAGTATTTCCTGGATATTTTGGTGTCGCCGAACACGAATCTAGATTTTTCCAGGCCCCAAATTGTGTTGCGCAACGCGCGTTTACACCCCTGCAGAGATGTGAGGTTGGAGGTGTGCGCTGACCAGATTCGAGCGTTGAAAGTCACAGGATATGTTTTTCAGGGTATTCCAAGGTCGCTGAACACAAATCTGACATTGCCCAGACTTTCAATCGAGTTGCGTGGGCGGATGCGAAGTGGAGGCGCGTCTTCATCAAATTAGCTCCTGATGAGTCGAGACATTGTGTTTTGCGGATATCTCGATGTCGCTGAACACGAATCTGACAGTACCCAGCTTCTAAACAGTGGTGCATGGCCGGATGCGGGTGTAGGGGGGGGGGGAAGTTTATCAAAATGGAGCTCGGAAAGTTGAAAGATGGTGTTTTGTGGATATTTTGATGTCTCGACAATCTAAAAACGGTGGGCTGATGCTTGAGACATGGTAGCTTGATTTGCGTACTCCATCTGGCAATTTGAAGCCAGATCCTGACTGTAGAGAAGTTCAGAATCAGCGAACGGTATCTCAATCTGCTCAATGTCACTGACAGATCCACGCACGTAAATCTTCGAATTCCTATACATGCTCGAGAATTGTGATCACAAACCCGGAAAATCAATTTTACATACGCCGAGATACTCCTCAATATCTCGACAACGAGGACACTATTAGCTGATGCTTCTGATATATAGTAGTCTAATTGGAGGACTTCATCCCGCAATTTGACATCAAAAGATGCCCGTGAAAAAAGTCAGGAACAAGAAATGGTATTCGAATCTCCTCAATGTTACTCTACTCTGACAGATTCACGCACGTAAATCTTTGAACCCTCATCCATTCGCAAGAATTATGATCACAAAGCTGGAAAATCAATGTTAGATACTCTAAGATATTTCTCATCACCTCGGCAACTAGAACATGACTGGCTGATGCCTGTAATATGGTAGCCTGATTGGCGGACTCCATTCCGCAATTTGGTTGATGTCACTCTTCTTTGAGTTATTCACGTTCAAATTTTTTTTTAATTTCTATCCATTCTTGAGAATCATGATCACTAAGGTGGGCAATGAGTGTTAGAAACTCCGAGATCTTTCTTTGTACCTCGACAAACAGGAAACAATGAACTGATGCTTGAGACATGGTAGCCTGTTCTGCGAACTTTATCTCGTTGCTTGACTTCAAATTCTGCCCGTGACAAAGGTCAGAAACAGGGAATAGTAATCGAATCTTCTCAAAATTACTCTTCTCTGACAGATTCACGCACAAAAATTTTTGAGTCCCTATCCATCCTGGAGAATTGTGATGACAATGCTGGGATATCAGTGTAGGATACTCCATGATATCACTGAATACTTCGACGCCTCCTCCCCTGCAACCAGTTATGACTAACGATTTGGGAACTGGGTGATGTCAGATTCATGTTCAGTGACATTGAGATATCCACATAACACCATCTTCCAACTTCTCAAGCTCTATATTTTGATGAACACGCACCCCACTCCGCATCCTCCCACGCAACTCGATTTTGAGTCTGGGCGAAGCCAGCTTTGTGTTCAGCGACTTCCGAATACTCTAAAAAGATATTCTGTGATTTCCTACGCTCGATTCCGATCGACACATGCCTCAAACCCGCATCTCTGCGGGGTTGGAAGCACGCATTGCGCAACGCGATTTGAGGCCTCGAAATTTCAATTAGTGTTTGGGGACACCGAAGTATCCAAAAGACACCACTTCTCGACCCTTCAAGCTCGATTTTGATCGCCGCAAGTACTTGATTTCAACTTTCAGATGCATGTTTGAATCATTTCAATCCATCTATCCATATCTGACTTGCAAAGCTCTGAGTTTTGACCTAATCTTTGTGAATTTCTCCAAGGATTCAACTCGCCCTACCGAAAATCTGTCGTGCCGGAGGAAAAGAACCCCACAATTTGGAATGTCTAAAAGAAAAACTATGAAATGGTCTGAATAAGAGTCATTTTGGACCAATAACGAGGTCGCAGAGATCAAATTTTCTACTCGGAATTTCCGATTTTGGGTTAATACGAACTCCTGGCCGGTAGTGAATACCCAAGTGTAAGAAGACAAAAAAAAATTTTTCTTTCAACTTTACCAACTTGAGTTCAAAATACATTTCAAAATTGCTTTGAGCTAGAATAAGGTAACAATGACCATCGATAAATTCTTCCTGTTACATAACAAAGCTCAAAAAGGCAGCTAAGTTGTTTACGAGTCCACGCAATCTCTTCGAAAATTGAACTTTCGTAAGCCCGGTGAGTATGCAGCCCAGGCTCCGATTCCCATGCATGTATCGAACCCGCGGTATGGCCCCGCACGAAAAATCGCACGCGATGTCTGCGGGGAGGCGCGACCGCCATCAACCTCGAACACTGTACACATCCCCAAAATACTGTATAGATACGTGTGTCGAGAGTAGTGACTCGTGTCGCGATTTTTTCGAGCTCCCGCGATCGGTACCATATTTATCTTTCACACCTCGGTGGGCCGTAACATCGTGTCAGCTCGATCGCTTTCCGTTCTACACACACACACACACACACACACACACACACACACACACACACACACACACACGCACACACACACACACACACACTTCTCCTCAAGTTTCGACGCCCACGTATTAAATACACACTTGCAAAGTGCAGCAATCGCGCGAATAAAATGCATGTATAGTGGTACAACTGGACCTCCTGGTCTGCATTAGAGCAATACACAACGCTTGAGTCTTGCGGTTTAAAACGCCCGATGAGCTCTGGTAGTCACGATAAACGGGATAATAAGACCTCCTTTATCGCTAAGACCCTGGCTCGTAAACAGGATCCATACACGTTAAATTCTTGCGTGAAACCAAGCTGGCTTTAGCTGTTTTATAGCCCGCTGATCGATACGCGAGACACGATGCAGAAATGGCTCTGAAACGGCGTGAAAAGTCTCACAAAGTAAAGCTTGCAAGCTTGAAAGTTTCATAGCCCTATAGCGATGCGGATTTTGTTGTACACGGATAGAGTGAGATGAAGTGGGTTGGGAAAGGTGATTACCTATCTAACGCAAATGGTGCAAGAGGAAGCTGCTTGAATCTCGTTGTGAGATGGGTGCTCATGTATAACGAGCAAGATAATTCGCTTGGTGGTAAAATCACACCTTTTGCGAGATTATTCGTTACAGGAAGATTGAGAATTTTCTTGTATGCGCAGCATATCTGACTATTATTATTGAAGGATACGAATTCTGTGGAGTTGGTTTATCAGGTTTATGGCTCAACTCGTACTGGCACAGTATTATATCGTCCTCGTGGGTGATCTGAGATCTTCGATTTAATGGGTATGCGCTGTAATTGGAAAGCATTCACGACCATTGATGCGTTGAACCTCACGTTGAACTTGTTAGTGAAAAAATTTGAGTGAGATAAGTTGTCCAGTATCGTGGATCATTTTGACTGTATAGCTTCTGAAAAGCGGATACCGTTCTAAAAATCTTATATGTAGAACCAGTTTGCAAAGAATGTGTACGAAACTGTACCGTTCATTAGCAATCGACAGATACATCTTAAAGTAAAGTTTAGTAAGTCCATCTGAGCTGTATCAATTCTCGTTATCACGTGTGTTAAACCTTCAATATGGTTAGATTTATCGACCTTCATTAGTGCCAATCTATTTCCGACACATCTCTTTCTCAATAGTGTATTCATACAAGAATCGAGTATCATCTACATAAAAACAATCCAACATAACTCATATTATGTTATTCCACGTCAGAATTCATAATCACATAGCCCTCAAAAGATAAAATCGACCCGTCAACATACTGACCTGCCCTATGATACTCACTAATCTGCGATACGATGCAGTAACTTGACGATCGCCCGAGCGACCTACCATCGTACCGACATACAATTTTGTCATATGACCTACTAACCTTCAGGACTACAACCTCTGTCACATGACCTAACATCGTGATGACCTGCAATATGATCTGCCGTCATGGACCTACAAACCTGACATATGACCAACCGACCCGTTGATCTACTGACTCGATCGATCCGATAACACTCTAAATGATCCACCGACTTGTCAACCCATTGTGCTGCTGACTCACCGTATGACACACCGATCCAATGATCTGCTGACTCTCCATATTGCCTGAGGAGTCCTCTACCTATTTTTTTTCAATGATGAATCTTGACGAAAACAGCTCATTTTGAAAGTTAAGAAAAACAACATTTTGCGGGATTTGATCAATTTTTCGATCTGTACTGAACGTCGAGTACAAATACTTTTGAACCGCTCTTGAGGTGCATTGTTGATTATAAACGAGGAAGGAAGAAGTTTGGATTTAGGAGTGAGGATTTGCCAGTCGTAGGGAGTATTTTTACGACGTTAATCTCTCATTGATTTTGTACAACTTCACTATAAAGGAGTTCCGCGAGAAAAACCAGTTCTTCCAAGATGTACAAGCGTGGAAACCAGATTTTAAATTGAAATTGCAGAGAAAACGGATAAGCGCGAGGGAGGAGATGAGTTCTTGTCAGAATTCAGTCAGAAATGAGGTCCAAAAGACATCCACAATTCATAATTAAATTAATAATTAGGATTGATGAGACGGATTCTTCACTAGTCAATGGGTTCAAATTATTTTTACACTAGCGTTGTTACCTCGGCACTCAGTTATTGCCTTACTCGCTACCGTTCACTTGGCTTGTAAATGTTCTTAATAAGTCAGAGGTCTCTGAAATTCTTTTGTAGCTCAATGATGATGATGTGATATAGTGGTTGATGATGGATTCAAGGTGCCAGGAAGAAATTTTTTTATGATATTCGCAAAAATGATATCATCTTGAATTATACCTGCTGATAGATTCATCCTATGACGAAATTCAGATTTCTTGTTCTCAATACGGAACGGCTAAGTTGGCTAAATCAAAGTCACGAATTAACAGTGGTATTCATAGTAGTTGGTAACCTGGAGGTCGAGAGTTGATCTGCGGGTTTGGCGCTGTAGTCGGTGTGGCGTAAGAATGAATCAAAGTCTTTGCATCTACTTTGGATTATTTCAGTACATATACTTATGCAACAGAATACCAGAGAGTCGGATTGAATCTTCGGCCACGGCGACTACAGTGCCTCACCCGCGGATTGACACTATAACAACGGACTAGGCCGAATTTGACTAATTTAGATCACATTAGACCGAAGTAGACCTAATTAGACCGAAATAGACCGAACTGGACCTTACTACACCGAACTAGACCAAATCAGGCCAAACTAGACGGATGTAGACCAAACTAGACCGAGCTAGACCGAGCTAGATCGAACTATATCGACCTAGATTGATCTTGAGTAAATTAGGCCGAAATCAACCGAACCAGACCGTATCAGATCGTAGTGGACTGAACTAGATCGAATTAGACTGTACTAGATATAACTCAACCGAACCAGACCTAATTACCCCGAACTTAACCGAGCATTACCGAGCTAGACTTAATCGGACCCAACTAGACCGAATTAGATTAGATTGGTCCAATTGGATAGGTCTTATCCATACCAAACTACATCGAACTAGACGGAATTAGGCCAGTCTAAACCGAACTAGATCAAACTAGAGAGACTAGACCGAACTAGACCGACCTAGATTGGACTAGACCGAATTGAACCTAATTTGACCAAACCAGAAATAGTTAGTCAATCAATGGACCAAACCGGACCAGACATAACTAGACCAGACCAAACTGAGTCGAACTAGACCAAATGAAACCTTACGAGACCATACTAGTCCTGAACCACGCCGAATTTCACTGAATTATATCGAACTAGACCGAATTGAACCGGACTAAATCTAACTAGACTGAACTAGACCGAAGTAGACCGAACTAGATCAAACTCGACGAATTGGAGCGGGTAAGACCGAATTTGACCGAACTGAACAGAACTAGATGGAATTATACCAGAATTTGAGCAAACTAGACTGAGCTAGACCAAATTATACTGCACCATACAAAAGAACCAACAGTCAGGAGTCAACAGTCTAAAATCAACGGTCTGTGAAATGTCTGAGCGAACGCTCTGAGTAAACGGTCTAAGTAATCGGTCTTAGTCAACAGTCAAAGTCAACAGTCTTAAGTCAACAGTCGACAGTCATCAGTGCCTAATCAACCGTCAATTATCACCACCACCACCGCCACCACCACCACCATCATAACCACCACGACAGACCAACCTATCCATCTACCCTATCACCCACTTATAACTGATACGACTACCCAAGCAAAGATCCACTCACTCCCTCATCCATCAACCCATTCATCCACCCACCGACCCATCCACCCATCGAGCCACCCATGACCCATGCGGCTACCCATCATACTTCACCTCTTCCACATAGGCAACCAAAAACGTGGGACGCTGATGGAAAAATTTTGGCTGGGCGTTTAATTATTATAATTTCTCGAAATTTTTTTTTCGAAATTTTTTTTATATCATCTGTGATCACCATGTCATAACTATATTGATGTTTGAGTAATTTCAATTCCGTTTGGATACTATTGCGAATAACTGTGTGCTTTGATTACTCCTTTTAATTTTTTATTCCAATCAAATCTACGGACTCACGCCCTTTTTCCTCGCCAATAAATTTTTAAATAAGTGAAGTGGACTCACGTCCCTGTCCAAATTACATTTTTTTGCAAAAAAGGTAGTTTTGAGGTTCAGAAAGTGTTTCAAGTGAGAGAGAAGGTTGAATAGATAATCTTAGAGGCTTTAACTTGGATTTTTCAATAATTGGACTTACGATTACGTCTTTCGGTCTTACCACCACAGACTTGTTACGTATCCGAATAGACCTAAGAGTGCACGGTAGATGGCCCTACAGGGCCAGTTAATTTCGCACCCGAAGCTCAAGAAATTATCAAGTTTACATGGGGTTTGTCTACCCCAGAAGTATGTTCCGAATTACTGAAATGATAGCGTTAGATGAGTCACGCGGTACAACGAGGAGAAAAAGAAAAACAAACATCGAAAGCATGAAAGAATCAACTAATTTGATCAATTCATAAGTTGATTCATCAGCCCATCCATGACATATCTCACCAAAGTTCAGTATTTGCAGGAATACGTTGCTCGGTACATTGTCATAGAAAGCTCAGAAAAATCCTCACGCAATCGCCGGGTTTAATTAAAATTACTTGGAGATGAGAATGACTTTCAAAGTATCCTAGCATGCGATGCAATTTTTGGTCTCTAAGAACTTCGCATTATTATACAGATTCATAAAATGGATGGAGAAACATACATCATCTCACTTATAGAATGCGTTCGGCTCACTTAAAATGCGTTTGAGGAGTGCTGTGACTAAAAATCGACAAACAGTCTATTCTCGTCAAAGGGAGTCGCAGTGATAAGCGTGTCGCTCTCGTCTGTCGCTGAATTTCTGTGAAAATTTCGGCGTAACTCAAAAGCCAGAGCAAACATGGGCGTGCTCGGCAAATCTACGCAGATAGTCTTCGCATTATCTCTCGTTCTTTCTTGAACACCGCAAAAAAATTCTTGGGACAAGAATTTTGCTCGAACGACACTCTGTATGTGCGAATATGTACTTACATGCCAAGAACGCCACGGTAATTCCCCCGTCATCATCAGTCGCTCACGCCATCGGATTGAGCGTTATTATCGCGCGATAATTAGTGCATGCACTCTCCACCTCCACAGTTTTTCTGCCTCAATAAGCCAGTGTTATGAGCTATTTTATACTTGCGCGATGCGCTATTATGGATGACGTTTTGTGTGTTTGCGCTTTATTATTATAGGCGAGGATAGAATGCTTGCACACATGTGACGCACCTATTTTCCCGCGGTCGGGTAATTCATTTGGCTCTTTGAAGACCGTGAGACAGTTGTACGGTTCGTCCCGAGATTCGGCCTCACCTGAAGCTCATTTTGTGCGTGCGTAGCTAGGAATTTAGTGGATATATGACGTGCTTTAGATCAAATTTCCATTTTCAAGACATGTTTGTTGTTTCTTTTACTGTATTGTGTTTTGCAATACACCACAACTTGTACTTGTGGAAACATTTTGAAACATCTGGAATTTGTTTGGCCTCGATTCTCTACAGGCATTCATGAGGATAGTCTGTGAGACAACCTGTTCCTCATGTTTTTGTCATCATTATAGAAACTTAGCAATAATTGATTTTCCATTAATCATATGAATTAGGGATGTATTCGAAATCGATCATTAGTAATTTTTCTACCCGCTTAGATTGGGCACTTTTTTGTGAAACCGGGAAAATAAAATTGGGTGTCATGGAAGATTCTCTCCACTTATCGGGCACCTGTCTAAAGTGGGTGACTTCAACTTTCTCTACCGTATGTGAATGCATATTACATAACACTGAGGTACACAATTTTGAGTTCGGAATGACCCATTTGAAAGAAAATGATTCTCTTGTGTATTTTTCGACGTAGAAAGTGAATCCGTAGCCAGATCTACCCAAAAACGACAGGGTCTTTTTTAAATCACCAGGAATGGATTTTTCTGGGAAAGGCGATTTTCATGACTTTTGCTAATTTTGTACATTTGAAAACCTGTTGGCGCATCTTGTTATGCTCGTTGTTATGGGCCCGAGGCATATCGAAACTCTGGTTTCTTACATATTTTGACTTTTTGAATATAATGACAGTATTTTCAAAGGCCTAGAATATGTCTAAAATGAATGGCTAGCTATTATAGTCTTCGAGATGCTATAGGCGAAATTAGGCCAATTTCGCAATAAATCTCTAAATTCTCACAAAATTGACCAAAAACGTATTTTTCGATACACTGTGCGTAAAAGTGTACTTTGCGCACAGTTTGTCGACTTTTACTCACAGTTTATCGAAAAGTATAGTTCGATACACGGCCGTAAAACCTATTATTCGCATCCTCGTGATGATTCCGACCCTCGCCTGCGGCTCGGGCCGGAAACCCATCACTCGGACGCGAATAAAACATTTTACGCCCTTGTATCGAAATGTACTATTCTGAGCTTACGATGAGCGCATTCTCGTCGTTCGACATATTCGGTGTTCCAAAACATATTCGGTGTTCCAAAAGTAGTGTGATTCCCCGCATGGGGTGGAAGTACCTCGAATTTCAGATCAAATGATTTTTTTTCATTTTCTTTCCTTTTCTCTTTTTTTCTCTTCTTCAACTTCTCGATGGTGAATGGATTTTGTTGAGATAAAAATTCTTTGAAGGAGAGTATTTCCCCCGAAACCCGATTGAGAATCACCAACCTAGTGCCAATGCAGTACCAGTCTCAGACTCATCCGGCAGTTCCGCGACAGTTCCGGAGGATTTGAGCGGTACCGCAATAGTACTAGCGCAGCAATACCGCTTCAAAACTGATACGGAAGCTATTTCGGAATTCGGTTGGTACCTCAATGGTCTAAGCGTGACAATACCACTCCGCGATACTTTTTGGGGACTTCGGTGGTACTGCAACGGTACTAGTGCAGCGCAGTACCAATCTGAAATAAACATGGCTGGTTCGTGAGACTAATACTACGTTGCTAGTACTTTTGCGGTACCGTTTAAGTTTCGGAGAGGTGCTGCGTATCAGGGATGCCGTGTCAGTCTTGAATTTATACTGCTGCGCTAGTACTGTTGCGGTACCATCCAAGTTCCGAAAAAGTGTCGCGGAGCTCCCGTATCAGTCTCGAAGTGGTACCACAATAATGCCTCTCCGCTATTACTGTAGCGGTACTGATCGAAACCTGTGAAACTGTCGCGGAACTGACGCATGAGTCTTGGACTGGTACTGCATTAGTACTAAGATGGTGATTCTCCATAGGGTTTAGGAGGGAAATGCTCTCCTCCAAAGAATTTTGATCTGAAAAAATCTATTGACCATTGAGGAAAGTAAAGAGAGAAAAAAAAATATCATTCGATCTAAAATTCAAAGTACTCTCACCCCATGCAGGGAAATATACACTACTCTTGAAACACCCGTTATACATTGCGGGAAATTGGTTTGCAATAGCCAAAACCAAACGGGCTCGCAGAAGGGTCAAACATACAGGCACCAATGCGGAAGAGGCATTTTGAGCACTTTCTGAGGTGAACGGTGATTTTTTGTTTTTTCTGGGGCGAGGAAAATAAATTGCTCAAAAGCGAGCTACAATCCCATCAAATCGGTGCCGGATATACTTTCCGGATCTCGTTTTATTTCAATATTCATGGTTTTTACCTGAACTTATCGCCAAAAGCTATCAAAAAAGTTTTAATTTTGTGAAATTTGGTAAACTTAGTCATTTGAATGGGAAGCGCGTGAATAAACTCCAATGCAAATTTTAAGATACGAAATACAGATAGACGATAATCACTGTCCCAACGTTGGAAAATTTCATCTTGAACAATCAAGTAACTGAATCAATATTTTTTATCCTTCTGTGGTCGGACCCGTCTTTGAAAAAATATTTCAACAGTATAATTCATCCATTCTTATTACATGCGATAAAGTAACGTCACTCCCAACATGGCAAATGTACATACTCAATCTCATGAAGTTCATGGAGTGTACACTCGGAAGGAACATGCAAAATGAGGGTTGGGGCTGGATATGTGGACAGGTCATAATTCAGCTGGAAATTCACGAATGGAAATAGTTAGGTACATTCACCTAAAACGGCGCTTTCGTGATTCATCTTTCGTGAGCAAGCGTTACTTGAACGGGTAGGCAGGCTCATCCGCACTAGCCTTCAAGCTAGCTTCACGCAAAGAACATTGGCTGGATAAGCGGAAAGCCCTTTACAGGGGTGCATACTTCATTCACACGGTCGTCGGACGTGGCATCATCGCGCTTGATGCTTCTCGAGTAAACGTGTAAGTATTGTAAGCTATATACTAGAGGCGCACTCTATAGAGTCCATTCATTCACGGCCAAAGGCTCGTTTACGGCTCATTCAAGAAATGCACCGGCTCATTGAGAAAACCGCGAGGGAGACCCAAGAGAGATACACGCTTATCGCAAGACTGCCTGCACATTGTTCTTGGTCGCGGCATCACTCACGTGGATTACTATCGAACGGCCTCTTTTCCCTCTTCTTTTTTGCTCATCTCTTTCAATCTCTTTTTTCTGAGAACGATGTTACAAAAAGGTGGCGTACGGAGTCCGGGTCACTAATCTTAAGAAATTTCTTGAAGTCTTGTATCACTTGTAAATTATGAAGAATCCACAGTTTTGCTGTAAGATGTCTCTGCTTGTTCTCAACTCAAAATGTAAAGATAGAAATTATTCGAGTAATGATATTGTTAACTTGATATCTCACCATACCAGGAGAAGCGCCTTTTTATTTTTGTACTCCTTCCTCTTTTTTTGAATGACTGATTCTATTATCTCTATTTTTTGTGTTAGTTCTGATGATTATTTTACTTACGATGAGAGTTGATTACTCGTATTGCAAAGCTATTTACCGTGATATATCTTAATTTGTACCAGGGTTTGACACAAAATTGGTTTTGAATTTCGCATTTCGGATCGGGAGGTCAAACTTCCGTAATAATTGTGGAGATGTGACCGATAATTTTGTTGTTGTGCATTAAGATAAATGGAAATCAATTCCAAAATTATCACAGAAGTTTGACCCCCCGATTCGAAATGAAACAAAATTCAAATTCAGTTTCGTGTCAAACCCTGATTTGTACAGTGTCCCGGCTAGATTGGACCAAGAGTCCGTAGTCGAAATAAACAACTATCCATCTGTCTATCTATCTACACTGCCAGTAAAAAGTTTCAGGATACCCAAAATCTTTTTTCTTCCGATTTTGTAAGTGGATCTACGAGGCTTTACTTGACCAAAAAGGACTTTATCAAGGCTCATTTGGAAGATCATGTTACGTCCTTCAAGATGACGTTATTCATTTTCATCAGTGCGAATCTGGAACTTCCCAATTTAAGCTTGAAAAAGTGCGAATTTCGATGATTTTTGGAAGAATCTCCTAGCTCCAGTAGCTCAAAGGTACAGGAATATTTTGGAATGAATTGTACAAGTCTGAAGCTTTAAAATTTGTTTTTCAACATCCTTCTACGTTACTCTCACTCTGAACTATGACATTTTCTCTGAGGAGAGTTTTTCCGGAAAAAGTGGCACCCTTATCAGAGAGTGACGAAGAAATTCACTTTTTGGGGCATGTTGCGAAGGTTTCTCATTCTTCTGATCATAACTTAGAAGATAGATACCAGGATCAGAGATTATGTTCCCCTTCGAACGCAATTTTCTGTCTATTTCGAATTTTGGTGTTAGTTTTAGCGAAAAATCTTTCTTCACAGGAAATGTCATAGCTCGGAGTAGAAGTAACGTAGAAGGATGTTGGAAAACGGATTTTAAAGCTTAAGACTTGTACTTTCAGGCCTTTTAAGATCCATTACTGAATATTCCTGTTCCTATGAGCTACCGGAGCCAAGAGATTCTTCCAAGAATCATCGAAATTGGCACTTTTTCAAGCTCAAATTGGGAAGATCCAGACTCGTACTGGTAGAAATGAATAAAGCCATCTTGAAGTACGTGAAAAAACCTTGAAAAAGAGCCCTGATAAAGTCCTTTTTGGTCAAGCAGAGCCTCGTAGATCCACATACAAAGTCGGAAAAAAATTTTAGGGTGTCCTGAAACTTTTGACCGGCACTGTATCTTGTTGAAGTTACGGGCAAAGATGTTAACATTTTCGATGTGCGTACGTATTGAAAAATCACATGCATAATACAGAGGCACATTGCCGTCGGAAGGGAAAAGGTCAATAACTACATGCTCAAAATTTCAAAAATTCGCTCTTGAAACGTTATAGCCTCTTACCATTTACGAAGAAAATCTTGACTCGAGTGGTATCAAATTGACCACCACACATTTTTCCATGAATGCCGTCATTGCATTTCTATGGATTGTTGATAGGAGTGAACATATTACGGAGTTTCGAAGTACTTACACTCTTCCTTGTGATGGCAGTACACGTCCAACGACAACGTTTTTGACTGTTAGTCTAGACAGACGGCAGATCCGATAGAGTGACAACGAATTAATAACATTTGCGACAATAAAAGGCTGTAAGAATATTTTCATGAAGATTGACAACACTGCCCTTGTAGTTTCTTTTTGTGTAGAAAATGCATTATCCGTTTCCGGTACAAAATATACGGGATCATTGCCGTTTGTGGATGTTTGTACATCTCGCACATTCATTTTCTTATCACAAAGAGCTAGAGTCATCAGGTTATCCATGTAGTTTCAGCTAACAAAGGGAAAACACGCGGTCTGGGATCGCAATCTTCACAAGATCTTCACAAAAATCAGTACATTTTCGTACAATTTGGTACTAACTAGAAGTTGAAGAATTCAGAGTAAGGGCGTCAAATGGGTCTTCTGCCCAAAGTTACCATCAAGTACTGGGATTAACATTGTTCGTATTAGGCCCATTTAAAAAAGTTATATATACTGGCAATGCTAACGTTTTGGCTTGTAACTCTGAACAGAATGCTCATTTGGCGGAAATACTTTGGATTCATCATTTTCCCAATAGTACCAAACTGTAAAAATTTTTTTTGATCGTCTGTGCGCAAATGAGTCATTTGCACACTTTTTGTCGCTTTTCATTTGCTCACAGAAGATAAAAAAAACATAGTATGATACTCGGGCGCAACGGTTTTCGCTTTCTCGTGACTATTTAGACCCTCGCCTGCTGCTCGGGCCTAAAAAAAGTCACTCGAATTGCGAAAACCATCGTTTGCACCCTTGTAACATAATATACTATTCAAGAAGATTGGTGACCCGGACCCGTGGTCCCGCCTAGTAAGTATAATATACCTCTGGAGTATCAAATCGAAATGAGCTAGAGTGTAATCTCCCCCACAGACACAGAGTATTCCAGGTCATGATAGCTAGAACAAAATCCAGTTGAGAAGAAAGAATTTTGTAAGATTTAAATCATTTCACGAATGAATATTGGCAGACAGGTTAGCCAGGTTGTTAATCGCTCACAAACGGAGGTCAAGGGGTTTCGAGGCTGGATTTGACTAAAACTTTGGAAATGATCTCTCTGAAGCACCGAGATTTAAGCGTTTCTGAGCTCTATATGTTATGGAGTACCTGGTTGAAAACTTATCTGTCTATATACCGGAGACAAACGATAGAAGGCCAAGAAAACCCCTCGCAAAATCCAATCCACTATTATTTCTTTCCTGAAACTACAAGTCATATGTCACATCCACTGGTCTTAATTACAAACTTTTGGTAGTTTTTTTATAAACCGTCGTCCACAAGTCTACGCATCTCTGGCTTTTTACAAGTTGTAAAATTAGTAACATTTTCCGGTAATTCTTACATTCAATTCTTTTGAATCACAAGCATGTACATCATGAACCCATTGTGCGATGGGGGTGCTGCTCAAGATACTTCAACAGGTTGAGTACTTAAAACACTAGGACTCATCGATCAGCGTATACTTCTAATGCGACCGGCGTAAACGATGAGTCTCGAAAGTTTGGGGCGTATAACATGACCTTTATTCCTTACACACATATGATATGCAACAAGTCGAGCAAAGGTGCGGCTCTCGTGTCCACTTCACGTTGTATATCTTGACCTGTGATCCTTCTGTGAGCCCCTGAAGCCATTTGTGCCCCCTTGCTCTCCCTTCTTTCTTTCTTTCCTCTGCCCCCGCCAGATAGTCTGTTTTTTCCGCGATGCTCCTTTTGCTTAAGCGCGATTTCGATTCGCGGTGCGCCGTGCAAAGTAGATCATCTCTCTTATTCCTCCATATCCCGCATGCATGCTGCATGCTGGCAAGTCAGTGCATCAGGCTGAAACTTTGATTCCCACGCGCGGTCAAGCTTTCGGGCTTGATACCTTGCCCTTTGCTCTTTCTCTGTCTTGACTGCATCGCACCCACCGATATGCCCCGGGCGCCCGCACGCGCGACGACGCCGCCACGCCGACCGCCGCCCGCCGCCACCACTGCTGACTTGTTCGCGCACTCTTTGGCCTGCAGCCCTCTTTGCAACATGAATTTTTTTATTCGTAAGGGACGTTTTGCGTGCTCTGCACATGCAGAATGATGTGCTGGCCCTGTACACTTTGCCGACGAGCAAAATTTTCTCATGAGACTGAACCGATGAATTTACAATGAGAACCAAGCTCATATATGAGCGATGCATCGAATATATAATATTTGAGTACTAACGCACCACGTTCGGGGTGTATGTCTCAGTTTGCGTCAATATATCTGCAGAGAGCAGGAATGAACAGGATGCGATGTTAGAAAATTGAGAGGGAGATTGAATATGTGGAGGCTATACTAAGGGGAGTTCAGGGAGTGCGGGTCATGAATTGATCTGAGAATATGGTCTTTCTCCATCGCCGAAATATGGTCTTTAGAGCCGCAGAGTTTAATACTCAGAGCGAAATTACATGAACGGAAAAAATTCGTCCGGAGCGGAAAAAACCGCCAGAAAAAATATAGTCTGCTACTTGTGGAGGTTAGGTCTGCCATCGGATGATATTTCGATGATCTCTATTCATAGTTCTACATTCTAACGACTCGCAATAATCTATAAAATTCATTAATTTTTGTCTCGATCGTTAATAACGATCGAGACAAAAATTATCGCTCGCGGGGATTTCAAATCATAATATTACATGACTCGGCTAATGCAAGCTAATTTTAATCTACGGATCTGTTGATTAAGTGACATAGATCGATATTGAATTACTCCAATTTGATCTATGTACCTTCAAAGCACCTCGCAATTCGAGTGTCGCAACTTGAAGGATTTTGATGGAATTTCAAATACATGAAAATGAGATGGATATCGAAAAACATTTTTTTTTCTCTACGCTAGATGTTGGTGCCTTTCGTCTTTCCTCTCTGGATCAGACTCTTCAGGGGGACTGGAGAGATCCGAGTAGAGGTTGGCCCCCGACGTCAAAATCCTTCAAGTTGCGACACTCAAATTGCAAGGTGCCTTAAAGGTACATAGATCAAATTGGAGTAATCCAATATCGATCTATGGCACGTGATCAACAGATCCGTTGATTAAAATTAGCTTGCATTAGCCGAGTCATGTAATAATAATATGATACAAAATTCATGATCTACATCAGAAGATAGCTTCATCATAATGTGGACTATTAATATGATCTATCAACTTTGATGAGCTATCGTTGATGACATCCGAACAAGCTTTCCGTCGCCGGCAAACACCTTACATTGACGGTACAAGGTTCAGATTCACCGTCCGGATCTAATCATTATTCGGGAAAGCAGGAAAGATCTCTTGTGATGATTATTTAGACCGATTAATAAACGACCAATAATTGATATCGACGGTCTCAAGCTACGTCAAAAGCTCCATAATTGTTATAATTCACATTGCAAAATTGGCGATCCCAGCCATTTTGATATTTTTTTCGTCCATGTAAATTGGAATCGTCTATTTCTCCGGCGACGGCTTCGCTTTGATTGGTCAAATTTCTTCCGGCCGAATCACTTTACCGTTGTGGCCAAATTTTTCCGGTCGTGTAATGTTGCCATCAAGCATTATCAAGCTACGGGCTGTAACCCCGTGCAGTATATCTATGAGTGAAATCGCCATAATTAAGTTAAATCGGGCGCCCACCCCTCGTGACTCTTTTTACCAATTCCTTATACAGTATGTTCAAAAAGTATCGGACCCCCCGTATCTCCCCAGGGTTACGTCTCACAAAAAAATGTTCCATACAAAAGTTGTTGGATATCGAATGAGGATTCAGATGTGCCCCCCTCCCCCCAGCTTTCCTCATTGTGGCTAACTTTGAATTTTCAAAAGAAAACCCCCATTTTTGCCCTTAGATTCTGAAAGAACGGGGAATTTCACGTTCAGCTAGACCTTTATGACATTGGTCAAGGTGACCTCCAGGGGTGAATGGGGGTCATAATAACCTACAAAGTACAGGACCCCCCCCCCCCCCCATATCTCACCAGGGTTACATCTAGCAAAAAAATGTTAGATACAAAAGTTGTTGGATATCGATTCAAGGATCAGATGCGCCCCAAACCCCCCCCCCCCCCGTCTCCATTTGTCCTATTGTGGCTAACTTTGAATTCCCATATGGAAACCCTCATTTTTGACCTCAGATTCTGAAAGAACGGAAAATTTTACATCTCCCATTCACCCTTGGAGGTAGCCTTGACCAAGGTCAAAAAGACCTATCTGTACGTAAAATTTCCCGTTCTTTCAGAATCTGAAGTCACAAATGGGATTTTCCCTTTGAAAATTCAAAGTTAGCCACAATGAGGCAAATTGGGGGGGGGGGGGCACATCTGAACCTCCATTCGATATCCAACAACTTTTGTATGGAACATTTTTTTGTTAGGCGTAACCCTGGAGAGATACGGGGGGGGGCGGGTCCTGTACTTTTTGGACAAACTGTATATGAAAGGAAGAAGGGACCGAAAATAGTACTCCTCCAGAGTTGTGACTCAATAAGGGAAAAATTTTTCGCCCACTGGAATTTTCTTATGTTCGGAGAAACTCGCCTTCGGCATATTTGCCAAAACTTGCTAAATTGTTAAAGAACATTATAGCAAAGTTTTCGGGAGCACATTTTTTTCTTTGGACATCAAGTTCGTGAAGAAAATTTGCTCACTCCACACGTTGGAATGTGAAGTCGTTTTTTGCGATTATCAGAATAGCTGTCATTTCAATGAACCTCAACAGTTTTGATCCGGCTAAGCTAGTTCTTCTCGTCTTATAGGAAACCCTATAGTTCAGGCTCTCAAAAGCCGAGGTTGGTTAACACGGGCTATGACGTATCTACTGTCTGCGTTCTTCATCTCCATGTAGCGCATCCGAAAGTGAGGCAGAAGAAAGTCACGACGAGAAGCGCACAAAAAAATGAAGGCAACTAGTAAAAAAATGCAGTGGCACGTTATGGAGGGAAGACGACAGATTGCTTCGAAGCTCGCGAACTTCTTCATGAAGGGCTAGAGATGATAAGAAAGCTATCTCTGCTTACGATATTTCCTGTTTAATCAAGATGTGAAGTTGATACTATTTTAAAATCCATTGCTGGATCCAACAATGAAGAATTGAGCAACAAGATGAATATAATTGTTCTCATGGTGAGAAGATGTTTTCAAAGATCATTGGCATTTGCTTCATGTACATTTATTAAGTTCTTGAAGAAGTATAGCATACACTGCAAATCCTGCACAGGCAGTACAGCAAATACTCAGTTTGTCAGTTACAACAAGAGGGAAACTCTCGAAAGCGCAAAAAGAGGAGCGCCTTATTTTGGTCGAGAGTATAAATTTGAAGATGAATGACATATGGAAGTCAAAAACCTAACAGAAATCATCATAGCTTTTAAGGCATGGCACTGTATTTGACCAACCAGCAAACAGGGCACCAAACGAGAAAACATTGCAGGAGACATAGATACTCAAACAGAAGTCAAAGGACGTGCTGAGTTTATTCCTGAACGTATAATACCATGTAAAGGTTGCTTTGGGAGGTTTGCAACTTAAAGCTTGACCCAACACATTCAAAACAAGCAATCAAAATATCTCGCAAAATATACGACGAACATGCCGAGACTCGCAATACAATATTGCATGGATGCTGTGGGACAAATACGTCAGTAGTGCTGCTAGAGAGCGAGAATCGGAATTATCACGAGAGGATGTGCGGGAATGTTGGTGGACGAGGTAGGAATTTTAGCAGAAGAACAATTGTTTTCAGCTCTTTGCATCAATAAGTGTCACCAAACAAAATAAAAAAAAGATGGAATATTCTGCCACAATTTCAATTACGAAGAGCATCTCCTCACAGTGGACGATGCTGCAGGGCATATTTCAGAAATTTTTGATGATTCAACTCCTCGTTCAACTCGGCCCGAATAATATCTACCATCGGTCATTATCTTATTGGTAGTTCTTTTCATTAGTGCGTTTGCATACCTGAATCATTCGTATACTTGTATTCCGAGAGGTTATGTTGTTTTTTAAGGTTTGAAAAGTTTTTGTTAATGAATTTGACGATTGATGATGCAGTCAAATGAGCCAAAGTGCAACGGCGAGTACCCAGGCTAATAAAGAGACTCATGGTCTACAGAGGCGTTGACATCTGCTCCTTTCTGTATTAATTTCTCAACAACTTGAACATTGTTCCTCATACAAGCAACATGTAAATGACTGAAACCATCCCTATTCTCATAATTTTCTAATCCGTCATTACGTAAAAGCAGATAAACTACTTTGAACTTTTCTATCTTAGCAGCTAAGGTAACAGCTGTTTCCCAACCACAGTTCCTGATATTGACTGAGGCTCCACTGCTTAAAAGTTTTTCAACAATTTCAAGGTCTCCTAAGTACACTGATGAGTGTAAAGGTTAACGATACTCATGAAGTGTTGAGAAACCATTGATAGGTGCACCTTCTTGAAGAAGCTCTGTTATCCTGGATTTCTATCCTTGACTCACAGATTTCAATTATGTATGTAATCTCTGACTATTCCCAATTTTTGACATATCGGAATTGACACTTTCTGGATGTGGAATGGAAATTAATGATGTTCCATAATTCAATTCTACTCACTGATCATTGAGGATACAGAAGTTGAGATGTGGAGAACTCAAGGATGAGACGATATATCAAAATTGTTCTCACGCTAGTGAATATATGTAGATACTCACAAGTATTCTCTCTATGAATAAAGTCTCAGTACTTCTTGCATCTGGACCAAATATTTAGAGAGCCCCGTAGAGGATCATCAGATCACACAGTTAGGAACTGTAATAGAGGGAGTTTAGAGCTATATGTATATCAATCTTAACGACCATCAGTCTACTCTGTTGTTTACCTTAGGGTCACTAGAAGGGGGTCTCGACACGGTTCTCCCACCCCTGGGTAAATCGCCGCCATATTCAGACAAACTAATACTTTTTGTATACCTATATCTACCGGATTTGTCTGAATATGGCGGACCGTGTCGAGACCCCCTTCTAAGGACCCTAGTTTACCTAAGTAGTTACGTGCGATGAAGAGTTAACTAACCAAAAAAAGCTCCACGAAACATTAAATTCTTTCGAAAATGCTAATTGACGATCATTCTAGATAACAGCATTAGGTACTCGTGTTTCAAGTCCAGTCAACAATTAGATTGAATCAGATCTATCTCGTCAGCATCATGGACCATCAACCGCAGACGACAGCGGAGCTGACAGCTGTCGTCTGCTCAAAAAAATTTGTTTAAGCAATAAATTGTAGAGCAACAATCCTATCGAACTCGACTTCACTGGAATTTGCCGGACTTTGACTTCACTGACCACGATGTCATTGGCCCACAACGCGCCTCGGTGACTGCGGTTAGGGTCCCTAGAAGGGGGTCTCGACAAGGTCCGCCATATTCAGACAAATCCGGTAGATATAGGTATACAAAAAGTATCAGTTTGTCTGAATATGGCGGCGATTTACGCAGGGGTGGGAGAACCGTGTCGAGACCCCCTTCTAGTGACCCTAACTGCGGTGATTCCTTTAAATGGCGCAAAATTCAAATACGAGATCTCGATAGTTTTTCTGACTTCGGTTAATAATGGAAGAATTCAGGAAAAATATAATAGAGGGGTTGTGAGGGTCAGTGAAGTCGATTCCGATAGGATTGTTGCTCTACAACTTGCTTAAACAAATTTTTTTAAACAATTAAATCCTAAAATTGCATGTATTTCTCTTGAATTATTCATTTAGGCGTTCTCAAGGCTGCGGAATCCAAATTCGAAAGAGTTATTGCTCCAAAATTTGTTTAAACAATTTTGTTTATTGTTTAAACGATCAGTCGAAAAGTGATCTGACATGTTTGGAAAAAGTGCACTCGGGGATTTCCGAGGATGCTGAATCCGATTCCGGACGACATTTTGCTCTCAAATTTGTTTAAAGAAATTCATGGAAACAAATTTGTTTCGATAATCCGATTGTGAAATTCGATGAATCACTCCTGAAATGTGTGCTTGGTGGCTTTCGAGGATGTTTGATCCAAATCTGTCGCAGTCATTACTCTACAGTTCAACCAAATTGTTCAAAGGAATAATTCGAGAATTCGACTGATACACTCGAGAAAGATGTACTTAGACGCCTCTATGGTCGCTGAATTCCAAACAAGTGGAATTGTTGCTCGGATTTGTCAGGAACATTCGAAGAGAATATTTGAATTGCTCACTTATTGGCTCCGCTAGAAAACCTATAGGACGGCAACCAAATCCGCAAATAACCGGATGATTAAACCGAAAATGCAGTCAGCGAGAAAAATTAGCCCCAAACCCTAAGAAGGTAACCAAATACCCACAAATAACCGGATGCTCGGATTAACACATTATTGTCGTGAGAGACCATCAACCCCAAAATCTAGGAAGGCAACCAAACTCGCACATAACTAAATGCGTGAAACAGATATGCTGTCGCAGACAGTATTAAAAAGCTAGGAAGTCGATCGAAACATTAAATGTAAGATGGAAATTTCACCGTAAAAATAATATCAATCTTAAAATCTAAGAAAACACCTGAAACTGCTAGCTTACAAGCCCGCGGGCTGGAGATACCACTTGCTATCAATTCCAAAACCTAAGGAGGCACCCTAAAATCGGTGTTCTATCCTGAATTGGTAAGACTTGCTTTGCTCCATATTTGTCTCAATAACAGTTAAACCTTTTCAATAGTTACTTTTTTGGGCTTGTTTTACAGATAATGGCGTTATTTTAGCCGGTTGGCCCACAAAAAATTGAGCAAGTACGCTAAATGGATATAACCGGAATACTGTAACAAGGATATATCAACGATGTGAACATGAAATTATGTGATAGAGGCTCATTTGCGCTCTCCGAGGTGCTCCCCCCCCCCCCTCTTTTGATAACGCTGGCTGACCGGAGACATGCCTCCACTACTTGTGTTAGCCACTAAATTTGAGTTGCGTCTCTTCAAACTCTAGTGAATTTTATTCAAAGCGACTTTTGTATCTTGACAAATTGAACCAATCAAGAATGCCCTCCTTCCATTACCGGGAATCAATCGTGACAGCCATTTTATGTTGTATATGAATGCATGCATGTTGTATATACGCTGTGTTCATTGAGACCCATCGTTGTGCAGTAATTGGGTAAGCCTAAGGTATAAAATACTGATTTTGATCGAAGCCATTTCGATGTTTCCTCAGCCGATCAAGCATTTTGCATTTCCTTAACTTTGGAGATCATTCCGAATTCTGTAAACCCCAGCGCAGCAAGAGCAGCGCGGTCGCTATATTGTGACCGATCCGGAATTTCATTCTTTTCGCACTCCAACCGTAACTGGACTTGAGATTGATGAAACGTCACGTACTTAGCTCATTTCGCAGAGTTTTCCAGAGGGAATATGTATGTTGAGTGCACGGATAGATTTTGAATGATTGATGGTGACGTTTACCCCTAATACATCATCAACTGGCCAAAATTTTTGATAAATGATCAAAATCGACTGATTCTGGTGCAACTCTTCTAAATCAAGACCGATACTGTTTCTGTCTCGTACATGCCCTCTAAGCATCATAAACAAAACTACTCTACAACCTCCCTGAACACTCTGCACCGCGTGTAGCGAGCTATAGAACTTGATCTTAAAAGGAGCCAACCGGTGCGTGGGTCCCAACACAGCAAACGTGTTAAATGCCACAGCTTGTGGAGCGTAATCGAAAAGCATTTTGAATAAATTTTATCGTATCCCTTGTGTAAAAACAAAGATAATGGTCTATTATAGACCCATTTGCCTTGACGGAAAAACCAGAGAACTGAATAAAACGAAAGAAGGAATGTTGTTTCAACATGTGTAATCACACAACTCACGCGCAGTATAGGACGGGCACAGGCCTCTAAATACTGTGAACATGTTACAAATACCCTCAAAATATCATACCAATTTCCTTCCACTGCAGTGAGACCCTCCAGGCGTACCATCGGTTTGAATGATGACCATGCAGCCCGTATTCCGTCTTCCGTGAAAAATGCACCAAGGAAAAATGAAACTGTCTATCAAGAATTTAGTGTATTCCAAATTTGATTTTTGTAACTATCTTTTGGCTCCCTATTGCATGAAAATTCTTGTCCATGAACCACAAAGAGGCTAAATAGAATGCTCCAGTCCTGTATCTCGATTTCCATCTTTATACCACTTTTTACGAACGAAAGTCGAAAGTTTCAGAGATATCCACATTTATCTCACACTTTGTGCTCTCAACTTTTTTAACTTCCCCGAATGAGATCTCACTCGAAAAGAGTGAAATTTCACTCAGAGCTCGGAGTGAAATCGTGGCAACTCGGATTCGAGATTTTTTCATGCAGAAAAAAGAATGAGATTTTTGACTCGGGGAATTCGAGTGAATCCGATTGTTATTCAATTGAAACTGGATATTTGTATCTAATTGATACGCAGTGGGCTGTAAAATTGATTTTGAAATATGGGAAGTGCGGGAATTTGAACAGAGGTCGTCGAGCGACCTCTCCACTGGTCTCATGCTGCTGATGGCAATATGGGTTCTATAGCACCCTCTTATAGGAATAATGCACTAATACCGTCTAACTCTATGCGTGTTGTATGTAAAAATAAGAATATGAGAACTAGCTATTGTTTCGAGAAAAAAAAATTACAAAAAATTAAACCCATATCTTTCCGGTAAAAATGCACTGCTCTTATTTTAATGGAGTTGATGGACTTTTTGACAATAATATGTGATATAATATTATATGATATTGGGCTGTGCAAGTGGAAATTTTATGGAGGAGTATAATTCTCGGGATAATTGACATTTCTTTACTCGCTTTCTTAACCAAAATTTGCATCGAACCTAATAGTTCCCACTTGGAGCCGTCGTAGCCGCGTGGATATAGTACTTGGGCTTCCACGCAGGAGGCTCGGGTTCGATTCCCGGGGCTGGCACCACTGGGATTTTTTCTCATGTGCTTTTACGACGGTTCCGGTGGTTCGGAGTCCACCTTAAATCGTAGGTCCAGTGGAGATGCAAATGCGCTTGCTATGTCGCCAAGAGCAATTGCATCTCTTCTATAGGGGAAAGTTAAGAGCCCGTTGCGATTGCACAAAGGTCAGTGAGAGACTCTCGCCAGTCTTGTGTATACCGGCGGCTGCGAAAGAAGCAATGAGGACAAAATCTACCTAGATACCGTCCTTACCTTCACCCGCAACCGCCAAAATACATGTACAGCCCGTGGTTTCGCTCCTCGCGGGTCGACTAAAGTAGAGTAGTTCTAACAAGAACCAAAAAGCAATCCAACGAGAAATTAACTGGTAATCACTAAAAAGGTGGTTAAGGACAGAAAAATAAGGGTATCACAATGGGCCCAAGGCCTCCGAGTGTGAGAATCGCAATCAGAGATCCTCAGCCCTCATAACCTAACCTAACCTAACCTAATAGTTCCCACTTTGTAAGCTACCTTTCAGTGACAAACGTGCAGCCGAACATAACCTACAAACTCATCGAGACGTAACGTATCACTCTTTTATCCGAGTGAAAAAATGTAGTCACTCGGAATCCCTAGTGAAACGAGGAATAACTAATTATCTCTAGAAACATTTACTCTCATCTGAGTGAGGTGGACACTCCAGC
Source organism: Eretmocerus hayati (assembly GCA_029851415.1). NCBI lineage: Eukaryota > Metazoa > Arthropoda > Insecta > Hymenoptera > Aphelinidae > Eretmocerus > Eretmocerus hayati. The sequence goes on from CM056741.1 coordinate 168,621,744, forward strand.
TTGGGACACTCACTCGGAAAAGTTAGAAGACAATGCTATGTTTGCAAATTGCGGTGTCATAACCAGAGAAATGAACACTTATATGCCAGTCAGAATAAATACAAGAAATTGGAAAAAATAGTTTACATGCATGTTTCTGTGGTTTGAAGTCCGTCTTGAACTGTGGGTCTTGTGGAGGTGTAAATAAGATCATTCGATGGGTAAGGAAAGAAACAAAGAGGACTCTTGGGTTCAACAAAACCGATCGATATGGAGTATTCCCTCGGTTCGCGAATTTTGTCAGGAGATAGCTTTTCCGCCCCATTGTTAATCGCATGGCTTTGCTTCAAACGACACAAAATTTGCATCCAGATGGTAAGCAAGGGGTTGCAAGATCATCATACCACATCAGAGCGATTCTGAGCGATCCCACGCATGCGATTTTTTTTTGCGCACGCACGCTTTGCGACGATATTATAGAAATGAGCTTGGTACGCGCGCGGGAGGGCTTATGCGACTCTCTGTGCATGCTTTGATGTCAAGCCGCCGTTGCGGGGGACAGATATTATCATTGCCGTATTCAAGAGACTATACGGCCCCTCCTTCCACATATAAGTTTCAGTCAGAAGAGCCACTGATGCCTCCCACCGATTCCTGATGATACAACTCTGTGGTCCCAACGCTTGCATATTTTGTCTGGACCGCCTATATCGTACACCTTATCCATATGCACATGAGTATTTTAACCCCCTATACATTCACACAAATATAATATGCATGTATACGTATATATCTAAAAAGGTGTACATACAATAACATTGTGATGCTGAAGTATTATAGAGATGGCGAGATGTAGATTGTGCGACTTTTCAGCCTGACGCTTGCTTGGTTATATGTACATTTATTCTGAATGGGCGCGGGCTCTTTAACGTCGATGACTGCGCCTCTCTCTTCTTCTGTTCTGATGCCCTTTGAGCTTGCACGCGACGATGCTATAGTATACTGCCCCCCCCCCCCCCCCATGAAATATCTTTCAACCCCTTTGCCAAGTTCATTCATGAGTTTGATGGTACGAATGGAAAAGTAGAATCTCTGAAGACCGTGAAAAAGGCGATGATGAGCTTTATTTTGTACAGTTCGAGTGTTAGGTATATGCGTCAGTGTTATTTGTTGTCGTCTTGAGGATTATGACACGAAGACCGACGGATTGTGAAGAATATAAGGCTTTCTGTCTGGTATGCAAGATGCGGATTGTATATGTGACGAGAGGGACGATAATTGGCACCAACTTCACGCGTTGTGTTTAGATGAATGGACGGAAGATGAGATGCCGATTGAGTTATGGGGATGCTTCTGCCGTATAGCTTTTGGTGCGAAAGGGATAAGAATCGCGGTAGGTTTGTAATGGTGAGAGCGGCGCTAATGGATACGTTGTGGAATTTCTTTTATTCAACTTTTTTGGTGTTTTGTTGATCTTTTGTTCCTTGAATGTGTGTTGGAGCGGAGTTTTGATTTTTCACACTAGAAAAATTACAAACATCTTCCGATACTTTCTGGTAATACGGTTCATTTTTCCTTGTCGGTTCTTCCATCATTGAACGAACTCAAAAGAGCTCGTGATGCACGGAATTGAGCAAGAATTAGATTAAGCTCCTTCTTTCACATACGAGCAATGTCGAATCTAGCTGGACAAAATTCTTACCAGAGGTGTTTTGGAAAAAATTTAAGAAAAATTTTCCTGAGAACACTGTATTATTAACTGGAAATTATTTTATACACTGTGCGTAAAAGTGTGCTTTGCGCACAGTTTGCTGACTTTTGCTCACAGTTCATCAAAAAATAGGTGTTTCGCCCGTGTATCGAACTGAGTTTTTCTACAAACTGTGCGAGAAAGTGAAAAATCAGTGCGAAAAAGACGCTTTTCCGCACAACGTGTCGAATAAGTATTTACACCTTACACTCTGCTATAAATGTACTATTTTGGCAAGCTGTGCGCAAAAGTGTCTTTCTTGTATCTGTTTTTCACTTCCTCTCACAACTCAGGGATAAAAAGGATCATGGCACGCGTCTGCAAAACTTAAATTTTGGACCCTTGTGTTGATTCCGATCCTCGTCTTCGGCTCAGACCGAAAAAAGTCACCAAGTCCACTTCACCCCTGTGTGTCATAAACCGTTAATTGGATTCTTTCTTATTTTCCATCAGACTCTATTTGATAACGGTTTCATGAAACTTGTCCCAAAATTAGTCACATGGAACTCACGGTTCCAACGGTAGAATTTTGAGTGAAACACTCTATCAAATAAGAAGATCATCGGAGTTTGGAGAAATATCTAATGATGTACGAGACATCCACAAATGTCGATAGGTTTGGATCTGCAACTGAATATCTATTCGACGCTCGATTTGACAAGCTATATTCCAGCCTTGAAGCTGAATAAACAAGATGGTTATCTAATGGGAATGATTGTTATGATTACTCAGCCATCATGCTAGGAAACAATGTTCAAATATTGAAGCCATATTCCTTACCGATGGAACCCCACTTCTACGTGAGTTATCGAATCTTTGAGTTTATCAGCTCTCATAATTTTTGTGACCAATATCCTTGCCGAAGATCCGAACTGGTAGGTACGTGCGTATTTGTGAATGGAAAATTACATTTGTGTTTTCAGCATCGACAGACTTTTTTTTATCCCGACAAATTCATGCACAGGGTGTCCCCCCCCCCCCAAAAGTGCCTCATGACCATATATAACCATGTTCCCGACCGAACTGAGATCATACTTGATCATCTATGACTATGAGACCGGAGCCATAGGTTGTCATAGGTCCCCGTACTCGGACGTAGGATTTCATTTTGAAAATGGAGCATTTCATCGCTGACTCCAAAAATTACCTCCTCCAAAGCTCCGGGATAAGGGTATTATCGTGTTTCCAACTACTATTCAAGTCTTTATCCAGAATTGAAAAAAAACCTCATACACACCCGATTATGATAATCTCACAGCCATTTATACATGAGTTATCTTTGTGTATCTATGACTAGATATGCAGACCTAATACTTTCAAAGGTCATAGGTAGTTCAACCGAGAATGGTTTCATATACGATCATAGAGCACTTATTTTTTTTATGGTTGCTATGAACTTCGTTTCATTGACACCCGTACAACCACCATTGCCAACCAGACCATACGCCCAACTCCTCATATTTCTGTCTTTATAAGAATAGCTTTGCAATCTCATGACTCACTCGTACAGTAATCACATGTAATAAGACTTAAAATAGTTAATGAGATAGTATTGTTCAGAGGGTAGCCTACTGACAGCCTTAACAATAATCTAACAGTAATAGCCTAACAATAATCACCAAGATGCGGAAAAAGTAGTTTATCAGGATCAATTGAACGAGGCATCCGCTCAATAATATCGATACCTATCGAACCGAGTATCGAACATTGTGAACATAGAAATGATCCTTCTGGCGCTACCAGAATGCGATCAAAATAGCTTAGAATCGCCGCCAAAATCTTCCCAAGATCTACAAACCAAACCTTCCTTGGGGCAGAATAATTCCCTATAGCTGCTGTCTGCTACTTCTAGTCAATCGATAGATCTCAAAAAACTCAAGCCCTTAGGTGGGCTGTCAAAACCTTGCGACGAATAGTTTTTGACAACTTCATCGAGCGTGAATCATCAAAATTCTTTCTGTTCTGTTAGCTGTATTATAATATGTGGTACCCCGCATCGGTCGAGATGAGCATCGCGATCATCATCGATACCAGATCTCTTTTTTTTTCAATGTCTCTGACGCAGACTTGAAAAAATTCAGTCTTAGATAAAGCTTCTTACGGTCAAGATTAATGGATACTCTTGCGGAAATACGCCTTGACCAGAAAAATTTCTCGCGTCATTTTAATCATTCCTGGAAGAAAGATGTCCATTATATTGTATACAGTATATATGGTGAAGAATCCCTTTGTCGTCCCAATTTTTACGATTCATGGCACTACAAGAGCTCATCATCATGATCATCATCAGCATCATCACGACAGACAGAGCCTCTTCTTTTTATTTTATCAATTCTCAACGGGCTCAATCTCACAGTCTTTACGAGGAAGAGATTCTAGAAAATCCAAAAGATTTTCAAGTAGGAGGTGCATCCGGGTAACATCTCTAGTGACCAAAGCAACGGGTTGGATACTGAAAAAGCAATTTGCTCGGCATCTTGTAACAAGTGTGGTATATATGATATATATAAGACAAAGTACTAGCTACCGGTTCGTGCATTCTCGATGGGCGTATGCCGGTAGCGCCAGGTGAGCTGATTTACGGGCGGTTCGAGAGCCTATATATATGCTACGCCTTCGGTCGGTCGGTGCAAGACGGTAATAATTTCACTTGTGAAACAAGCTGCCTGCTTGCTTACCTCTCATTCTTTCAAAGTAAAAAAGGTTGAGTGGCTGCCCTTACACACCAAAGGTGCAGAGAAAACAAGCAACCACGAGATATAGGCACGAGTTTCTCACCTGTATTAGTTGCCCTGTTCTGTGTTGAGTATCATATATAGATGAAGAGCAAGGACGATTTTTTTTTCAGCCTGATGCATGCATAGCGTCAGAGGGCTCAAGGATCAGCTTTTCGTGTCGGCATTTGGAATGCTAAACTCAGGTATTTCATTAGACTTGTCTAGGAAAAACACAAGGCCTTTCCCTTGGAGGTCCGTCGTTGTTTCTTTGGCTAGCAAATAACTGCGGTATGTTAGTATGTTACGTTAGTTTGCCGTCGCCAATTCACTTCCTCTTCCCATCCGCCTATTTCCGCATATCTTTGATGTTTGTTGGTTCTATACTAAGAAACTAATACCCACGTGATTTTTAATGATTCAGCTCAAATGGTCCTGTCTTCCTTGAGGTTTTGGTTGGTTATAGGCCTCAGGGTCGTTAGAGGTATCTATCAGTGTAGCGGATCAGACACTTTACTCTTTGGTGTTTCTCATCAGCCCTTTTGGAGGTGACTACCTGCCAATTGGGACCCATTCAGTTCCTCGTTCAGTTCACCACCGATTGGTCTCGTTATCGTGGTTTATTTTTCTGCTCTTGATTCTTAGGCTCTGACTCATCCCTGTACTTTTGATGTTTTTTTCATCACTTCTTTGTTTACTGAAAAGAAACTAGACATTTACCACAACGCGATAAAATTTCTATCCCAGATCTGATGATAACTTTTTTTTGGGTTTTCACAAACTTTCCCTTACCTATTCAGCCAGGTGATCCTTGACCAAGAAGTCTTTCTTCGTTCTCGTCTGACCACGATGTTGAAGTAAATGTAATACCCTTTTCATCTTTCGACTTGTCTTTGAAAACAAATGAAATTGAGAGACGGGCGGAATTCATCATTTCACATCGTTAGGTACCGATGGAATGCTTTTCTATCTCGCTCAATATCCAGTACGGAAGATTGCAATTCTTTCCCCCAAATTTTCAAATATTTTAACAATCCTGATTAGTTATCTCAATAGTACCAACAATCTTTGCAGTTGTGGAATATACAGATGTCAAATATCAATATGATTTGGCGAAATCCATAGACTAATTGATTCAAGGGCTCCATATAGATTCTTGAATTTCCCTTCATTCTGTTCATGATATTTTATTCTACACTGTAAACATTTTTTCCGAAAAACTTCAACCAACTGGTTGAAAATTCAACCAATTGGTTGAATATTCAACCAATGTGGATTATCACAATCTGTCCGTGCGGTTCCTGCATATCAGGTTGCTTACACGTGAGGGGTATAATATGATGGATGGTCATACGGGTGGACTTATGGATAATGGGTCGATGGTCGATGGATGGATGATGGATGAGGTTGATAAATGGATCGAGAAATGGATGGTGGGTGGACGGATGGATGTATGGACGGAGTGATGGATGATGGGTGGATAATGGACGGGTGCATGATGGATGGATGGTCAATGGATATTCCATTGTCCATCCATACATCCATCACGGAATATAATTGCTTGGTTGGAAATTCAACCAGTTGGTTGAATGAAAAATTCAACCAGTGTGGTTGAAAATTCAACCAGCTGGTTGAAATGTTGATTGAAAATTTAACAAATTTTTTACAGTGTAAGTTTTGTAAAAAGTAACCATCTCAGACCATCATAATCATCAAGACCATCAGAATCAAGACTGTTATAATGAAATTTTTTAATAAATTCAAGTCAAATCCGATAACAAAATGAATCGGAATCAGCAAATTAATTTTGGACACATTCTTGGTCATATCTTATCAATGAGTCAGATATGACCAAAATATTTTACGATGTAGTTGGCTGAGCCTACTCACCCACCATCGGTAAATTTCCCTCGATTCAAAAAAAAAATAACCGTGATCACACGTGGAAACTTGGGTGAAAAGTTTTTCTCTTTTTGTGTTTGCACACTTGAGAAATTACCAACGGAATTGCGTTTAGTAAAACCAGTGCCAAAAATTTTCAATTGGACTATAATTCTAACATTCTTTAACGCATTTGGTCACTTTTTCGACGGACTTAAAAACCCGTTTTCGGTGTTTGCAAAACTTGGATTCGGAGCGATTTTATGAGCAAAATACGAAGATCATTGCCTATAAGATGAAATTGGTGTGTACCCAATAACAAACCATCTCGATAGGGAGTACAGTGTGATTCTTTACCACCCAGAGCGTATTTATCGCGTCGAAATAGGTCAGAAATGTTGTTAGGAACCGGCAAGACGCTCCGAATGTGATTGCACGCCGATTAAAAACGATTTTATGCACTTGATCGCCGATTTACATAGTTTTCTTTGAGAAAAACAGCTTGACTCAAATTAATCAGAATTAGACGTACTTTAGCTCATTTTAAAAGTCTTGAGTCAAGCTTCAAAATGAGCTGAAGTATATTGAAAACTGTTGAGGTAGACCAAAATTGTTGAGAAAATGGCTCAATGGGGGCATGTTGGGTAAACCATTGCGCGAACTCACAAAAAATCACTTTTTGAGAAAATCGTCATAGTTTGGCTGTGGTTGATCAAAATTGAACTTACTTCAACTCATTGTAAAGTCTTGGATTGGAACAAGCTTCAAAATGAGCTAAACTACGTTGGGAAATATCTAAGTACCGAAACTGTTGGCAATGTTGGGTACATCTCACCTTACTTCTTAAAATTAAATGTCCCCATCAGATCCAGCATAAACCCATGTACCAATCCATCAAACCAAATAGAAGGCTCACGAAAAACTACGCTCACAAGACCCTGTCAACACAAAAATCAAATGAATACTGAAAGTATCATCAAAGGATATATCCGAACATATATAACAATGCACAACGATCTTATCATGCTCGCATATCGAGCCCACGCTGTGACAAAATCGATTCGGTAGGCTCTCGAGTCGGCTAGATTAAAGGGATGCCATTATTATCTAAAATGAGAATCATTCCAAGGCGTTGAGTTTGAGCAAACAGTCTCTGAAGCATTGTGATTCAAATTGAAAGGCATAACTAACCGCGGCAGCCATCAGGTAAGTCTATGTACGCAACTGAGTTTCCCAGGTGTACGATTCAACGGGTAACCCATCATCGCCTCTTTCTCATACTTTCCTTACAGCAATATTATTATCAACCACAAAATAAAAGTTACATCATAGCTGCACCCAAAATTCGACTACGCGATAAATATTATATTCGATATAGGTCTATATTTATAGGTCGGTAACATTTTTACCGACCTCGAGCGATAACGATAATGTTGCAATAAGTATCTTCAAGATATAGCTATTTTTACCGTCATGAGTCCGAATGATGGTGGTACCATCTATATCTCTGTATAATTTTGTAGTCAAGGCGCGAGACCGTATAATAAGCGCGACCCTGTATATTTGTTCAGGCTTTGTTTCCGTCAGTTTCCGTTTCCTGGGCTATCGGAGACGAGCAAATAGAAGCGGTTCGTCTGATCCTATCATCAGAAAGTGAGAAAGAGATAGACTATGAACTTTCACGTCAACGACGACGACGACGACGACGACAGCGAGTCAGTTTTGAAGTTATATCTTCAGACGCGTAAGATGTGTCACCCTCTGAGCAGACCAAATTATATTTCTCCAGCCACATCCTCTTCTTGGACAACTCAAACATAAAACGAATTCCTGTACTACGTGATGGCTTCGCAAGTGTGCATACTTACCTTGTCGCTTCCTGATTACAGGTATATTTTTGGCACTGAAACGAGTTGACGAGGGATATGAGATAAGACTTCTCTTGGGCCACTCCCTGTTATATGTACTCAGGGCCACACACACATCATCAGCGAACCGACCACTTTTGGAACTCTAATTCGGGCATCCTGTTTGTTGTAGCGAGTCACTCGTTTTACGCTCTAGGGAGGTATTGTTTACCTTATTATACGCGTGTTACGCGGTGTTTGCGGATAGCCTACTATACATTCGACGTGATACGTTTTTTTTTCTTCTTCTTCATCAAAGGTTGGGATTTTCTGGCCGGCGGTGATGAAACTGAAAATGAATGATTTTTTTCAGGTGAATCATTTCTTGACAGTCGGCATTGCGTAACAAAGATCATCGAGCTCAAAGGAGCGGCTCGATAATTGATTGCTACTGACGTATTTCAGGATGAGTGTATGAGCTGGCTGAAAGAACATGCTCGACAGAATTATTTCCAGAAGTAACTCGCTCAGGATATGATTTTGATCATTTTGGTATACATGATCAGTGATACCGTTTTTACGATATCACTGATCATGGATCAGTCATTGGGATGAATAGTTAAGAGTAACATTAAGGCAAGAGGATAGGGCCGCGCCATATTGGATTTTCTAGGGATAATCACCCGTATTCCGTTCGGAGAATAAATTAAATTATAATGAACAGAATTACCTGAAATTTTATGTAGGCGTTATAAAATGCCCGTCCGAAGGTATTTTCCGAATTGTGATTTTGATGTCGACTGCAACAACGAGGACTTCCAGCCCCGAAATTGATTGTATATACGACGCGACTACACAATTTATCGGGTATTTGGCGACGATGCGCTCTTCTTTTGGATCTGAAGATCATGATGAATGCCTCCTTTGGATGCAACTCCTTGTAAAACTTGAGATAAATCCTGAACGGCAGCGAATGCGACGGTACCCGGGTGGTTCGCGACGAGTTCTATGGGTGGCCAGCCAGCTACGCGAGATACTAATGAAGCGTCAACTGAAATAAGTTTGTTTACATTCGCGAGCATTAAGTTTTTCTGCTAGTAATTTGAGCCACAATATAATACTGCATGTCAGATACAGGCGGGCAGCTTCACAACTTTTTTGGATGAACGACGTGAGGTAGATTTTTCGATCACAAATCTATCCTTGTCTCTCCGAAATCTTCAGTGAGAACTCACTGAACTTCAGTTAGTCTGGGATCAACTCTCACTCAAGACTTCAGTGGATAGTTTCAGTGAGTATACACTGAAGTTGCACTGAAACTTCCGTGACCTTACGTGGACGGAAGGTCTCCCGTTATTGAAGTTCCAGTGAGTATCACTGAAGTTTCAGTGAGACCATTCACTGCAATTTCAGTGACCTTTGGAGTCGGATGGGCCATCTTCACTAGAGTTTCAGTGATTGGTCTCACTGGAACTTCAATGATGAGGACCCGTCCGACCACCCAAGGTCACTGACTTCCACTGAAACTATTCACTGAAGTCTCCAGTCAGAGTTGATCCCAGATTAACTGAAGTTCAGTGAGTTCTCACTGATGGTTTCGCAGAGAGTATGCTGAGGATCAAAATTCAAAAATATAGGAAGTTAAAAAACTTTTTGCGTGTTAAATCCCATAAGAGCTCAGCTCGAAATCGCAATTTGGCCACGGAAATGACAGGTACGGAAATGTTATTTCGTGTTTGATCAGTGAATACAGATCGAAGACTTGACGTATCCCTTGTACCGCTTAGCATAGTTTTTTGTATACCAAATACTTGCAGAAAATCGGATAAGAACTAATTGGATTATTGATGTTTTGACCGTGTTTCGAGATGACTAGGGAAATGGCACTCTTATTATTTCCCGCTGCGTTTTTTCGGAGATGAGCGCCTCGTCAAATGTCGGAAGTGAAGCGATAGATGTTTATACCACAACTGTTTGATAGTTTGGGGTGAGAGGATCAAAATGCGTCCGTGAGCGAATGCTCACGAGATGGTGGACGCTCTCACGCAACACGCATCTTGTCAAAACCGTAATTTTGGCGCAAATTCAAAGACACAATGTATGCACAGAATTGGGCGGGTAAACGACGACGTTGCAGTTCTAAACCTGTGAGAACATGTTCAAAATATGCTGAACTTTGATGTCTCCTTGTGGGGAAATCGTTTAGAATCCGTATATTCTTAATCCTTATACCGTGCATGCCCTTGAACGCCGAATTTTGGGGCGCGGACATGCGACCCCTAATTCGTAGTTTAACCACTCGTAAAACTCAAGATATAGGTCAATTCTGACTTTTTGCTAAGAGAGAACACAAAAAAGTACATAACTAATGTGTTTTGCATGACCGATTGATAACGCGTATTAGACGCCGCGATAAGCCGAGACATACATAGTGGGGGGTCAAGTTCCCGCGGAACTGCTCATATTTTAATCCAGGCACTGTAAAAAATTGGTTGATTTTTCAAACAAAATTTCAACTAGCTGGTTGAGTTTTCTACCCAAGCAATTATACTCCGTGATGGATGGATAGATGGATGGATGGGCAGATGGATGGATAGATGGATAGATGGGTGGATGGATGATGGTTAGATGAGTGCAGAAGAGGGATGAAGGGTGGATGGGTGATTGGATGGATGATAGATGCATGATGGACGGATGGATGATGGAAGGATGGATGGATCCATCAACCATTCATCCATCCACCCACCCATCATCCATCCGTCCATCCATACATCCATCCGTCCACCCACCATCCATTTCTCGATCCATTTATCGACCTTATCAATTATCCATCCATCGACCATCGATCCATCATCAATTAGTCCACCCCTCCATGCATCCTTATCCACCCATAAGACCATCTACCATATTTCATCCCTCACACGTAGGCAACCTGATATGCAGGAACCGCACGGACAGATTGTGATAATCCACATTGGTTAAATATCCAAACAAACTGGTTGAATTTTTCATTCAATTAGATGATTGAAGTTTTTCGGGGAATTTTTTCACAGTGCGGGAGTAAAAGTTGAACCGTAAACGCTATTTCTCTCCTTCTTGCGATGATTTCGACCCTCGGCTGCGGATCGGCCGTGAAACTCATCACCCGGATATCGGAGAGCATTATTCTTCGATTCGGTTGCAAACGAAGTATCTATACCTACGCAGATTTGAATGAAATCGAGTGAAGGGGGGTAGAAAGGCCAAAATTTGACCACTAAATTGGGAATTTTCGTATTCATAAAATCAATTATGCATTTAGATTCAGCTCGATTTACTCTATTATCAATGTGGATTTTAATCGTACAGTAGACGATCTAGGTAAGAAATTACCCAAAAATTCATCTCAGCCATTGCGAATGAACACGCGCAATAAGCAGCCATTTGTGGTAGTGGGGCGACGAAACGTGTGGCAGGTGTTGTGGCGGGAGTTAATTGAAGGATTTCACACAGTATATTATATCTCGCGTAGGTGGCACCATAAGAAGTATAATAATATACACTCATATATTCTCGTGACGCGTGTTATCGATTAACGATGATCCTCAAACGCGATAAGAGTCCCCAGTATATCTTACCCGGCTAAATATTTGCAGCGCCGGGAAATTAAGCTCGCTCACCCATCTGTACATACATACATGTATATATAAGTACGTATATCGGCATAATACCTCCGTAAAGCCGCACGAGGAACTCTCTCCGTATCCATCAGTGAGAATCCACTGAACTTCAGTGCATTACGGATCAACTTTGACTGATGACTTCAGTGCATATGCACTGGGACTTCAGTGCATATGCACTGAAGTCATCAGTGACCCTCACTGAAATTTCAGTGACCTCGAGGGTCGGACGGGTCCTGATCACTGAAGTTTCAGTGAGGGTCACTGAAGAATCAGTGAGATAATTCACTGAAACTTCAGTGACGTCGGGGGTCGGACGGGTCCTGATCACTGAAGTTTCAGTGAGTGTCACTGAAGCTTCAGTGAGTATCACTGATTGATCAGTGAGCTTCACTGATTCACCAGTGAGAATTTCCACTGAAATTTTAGCGAATATGATTTTCCGGGACCCTTAAAAAACTGAAAATTACCTTGAACTTGCTCGTCTGCTGCTTCGCTTTTGCTTTTTCTATTTGCATTGGCAATGATCAAACAGAGAAAAAACATAATCCGAACCCCCAACGTGCCCTAGAAATTGATGAAAAATCGAGAAAGCAAGAGTGATGGAAATTTCAGTTACTATCATGACTTCATGAGTTTTCCAAGCAATGGTTATCATTGTCAAAAAAATGAAGCTTCGCAACTATACATCCCTGAAAATTGCATCGAATCGGTGTCTTCAATCAGTTAGACACTCTACTAAATTGTACTTGCCGACATTGTCAGGAGTAGGATTCATTCTGATTATTTTGGAGGTATAAGATGAATTGAATGGGGAAAATTGAAGCAGGAGTTTGTCACTTATAGCAAAATCATAACTCAAGCATCCAAAAGGCAATTCATTATGTCAATTTCAAGTTCTACATAATGAAACTTTCATAAGAAAAAAAAGGTCTACGTAATGAAATCGTAAGAAATTCAGAATTATATGGTTCTCAAGTCATGATTGTGCTATAGGTAAGAAACTCGCATTTATAGTAATAATGAAATACTCAGATTCAATAATGAACTTTATTATCTTGATTAAATAAATGTTGACAAAAACAAAAAATCAGCGGTAGCAGAATTGCTCGATGTTACTGAAACATCTGAAGAAAAAACACCTTATCAAATCAATCAAAATCTGCATATGCATCTGCGCTATCAGATGCATATGCAAGTTCTACTATAATGAATCCAATCAAACGCCTGCGAGAACACATTACATCACTTATCTTTTTTTTTTCTTTTTATTTGAAGCATATGAGTCCATGAAGGACTATTCAGCTATACAGAATCTGTACATATTCTTATATCTAAATTAAACTAACTTGTTACAAGATTTCAAAAATTCAACTATATATTGACATGCTTTGACATTCGGAATTTCAATTATATTCTTAATTTGTAATGGTAGATGAAGATTTATGTTTCGTAATTTCTTAAGCAAATTCGGTCTCTCATCATTGCACAAGTTACACTGCCAAATTACATGATTCAGATCTTCATCATATTTGTCACATAGACATTCAGAACTTTTTATAATTTTGACCCTGGCCAAAGAGGCCGCCAAGTTGTAATGATTGGACCGCCATCTATTTATAGAGACTATGATCTCCCGTAGAGCATTTACTTTGGTGAACCACGGCTTTGACTTTCCTTTGTGAAACAACTCAAAATATAATTTTCCTGTTTTTTGCCCCTCTTCTTCTATTGTTCTGCAAGTAGCTTCATGAGCCTGTTTCTTGTGATACGCTTGGAAGTCTGTGAATGGAATCGCAATTGATAAATCTACAGGTAAATCTGTTGCAAGCTTGGCAAGTTCATCAGCTCTTTCGTTGCCGACGATTCCGATATGGGATGGAATCCAGCAGATAGAAATAGACATGAGAGGGTGTGCTGCTTTGATTTCATTGTACAGCCTCTTAATTTCAAGAATGAATTTATATACATTGACCTTTGTGGTCGGACATTTTATACTCTGAATCAAGCTGAGACTATCCGAAAATATTGTGTAGTTATTATGAGGGTTTGAGTATATAATATTCATTGCTTCATATATAGCAACACATTCTGCTGTATACACCGAGGCTTTGTTATCAAGAGATTTCGTGATTTCAAGCTCCAGGTCTGGGCAGTGACAGGCAACACCTACTTGTTCATTCGAAATTTTACTCCCGTCTGTATATATCGCGCGTATATTGTTCAACCAAATGAATGATTCTATCAGCTGATTCGGATCTGAGCTGTTTCTAATTTCTTGCCCTAACTCTGTGTTAACAGGTACACATGTATTCAACGTGCTGTATTCATATCTATACATATTATAGTTTTCCAAGGATTCTATTGAATCTTACGGTAGCGCTTCAATACATTCTTGTAGCAATCGAACTTTTTTCTGTTTGCACAAACTTTTCTTCGTGATGAAGTCATACATGACCGAATTTTTATTGGAAACAGATTTACATATAAAATTATTACAAAGGTATTTCGCCCGTTCTTCAATCAATAGTAACTTTGATTCAGCAAGAATCACATTATTGGGCGTGCTAACACGATACCCAAGAGCTTTTCGAATAGCTGACCGTTGTATTTTCTCAAGATCGTCAATTGCTTGCTGTTTTATTGGAAAGTAAGCAAAACATCCGTAGTCCAAAATAGATCTTACAAAACTTTTGTACAAAATAAGCAGGGTATCGGGTGATGAGCCCCACCAAGTACCGCAGAGGTATTTAATTATATTGGAAGCACGAGTACAACTTTTCTTTACTTTATCAATTTGTTGTGTGGAAGACAATTCATAATCAAATATGATGCCAAGGAATCGTGCTGTCTCGCTCGACTTGATTCGATATTCCCCAATTTGGATTTCAGTTTGACCAGGAGTGAAGCTATTTTTACTGAAATGTATCACAACTGTTTTATGTGGCGCTAAGTCCAATCCAAGTTGAAACAAATTATTCTGAATGAGTGATAAAGTTCTTTGAAAAAGTTCAACTGGTTTGCAAGAGCGTGTCATTTTCAAGAAAATAGCAACATCGTCAGCGAATTGAAGTATCGAAATACTCTTGGGTAAATTTTTCCCAATGTCCTTAACATAGATTGAGTAGAGCAGGGGACTCAAAACTCCACCCTGATGAACGCCTTTACCTGAGAGTCTGTACTATTGGCCCAACAAATCTGTGTATATTCTCCTTTCATGAATCAAAAATTTCACAAATTTTACAAGATTCTCCGGGCAACCAATTTCTGCTAATTTATCCATGAGTAAACCAGAGACAACGCTGTCAAAAGCTGCGTTTACATCGAAGAAGCCGGCCAAAAAACTCCGCGATTTGGCGAAGGCTTGATCAATATGCAAAGTGAGATATGCAAGATTATCGGCGCACGACTTGCCTTTTCGAAACCCTGATTGGCTTTTCGGTAAAATATCACACGACTCACACCACCACTGCAATCTATTTTTAACAAGTCCCTCAAATAATTTACAAATGCAAGATGTTAGAGAAATCGGCCTGACACCGTTGTTACTTTTTTCAATGAAGTGGACATATGAGTCCTTCCACTCTTCAGGATACGCATAAGTTCGATACATCTCTGCAAATTATACCGATAAGGTAGATCTCATCGATATTTCGATTCTATCGCTCGATTTGATGAAATACATTTAATGAATGAATTTATCGTTCTTTCGAGCCACTTATAATCGTCGCGCTCAGGCGACGATCACAGTTTGACAAATGTCAAACTGCGACCTTCGAGGCTCCACTTTTATAGTGGCTGCATCACGAAGGGATTTTTTATTTTTTTGGATTTTTCAATTTTTTATTGAAAGATTGGCCAAGAGATGAAAAAATTCTTCCTCGGGCGGGACTTGAACCTCGCAATCTCCGGTACTCCGGACCGGCGCCTTAACCAATTAGACCACCGAGGCGATTGCGTATTCACTCGCTCGGGGAAGCCTTCTCTCATCTCTTGTGCCAATCTTCCGATGCGGTCAATCAAGGAACCATGACCATTCAAATATGCAAATTATACCGATAAGGTAGATCTCATCGATATTTCGATTCTATCGCTCGATTTGATGAAATACATTTAATGAATGAATTTATCGTTCTTTCGAGCCACTTATAATCGTCGCGCTCAGGCGACGATCACAGTTTGACAAATGTCAAACTGCGACCTTCGAGGCTCCACTTTTATAGTGGCTGCATCACGAAGGGATTTTTTATTTTTTTGGATTTTTCAATTTTTTATTGAAAGATTGGCCAAGAGATGAAAAAATTCTTCCTCGGGCGGGACTTGAACCTCGCAATCTCCGGTACTCCGGACCGGCGCCTTAACCAATTAGACCACCGAGGCGATTGCGTATTCACTCGCTCGGGGAAGCCTTCTCTCATCTCTTGTGCCAATCTTTCGATGCGGTCAATCAAGGAACCATGACCATTCAAATATGCAAATTATACCGATAAGGTAGATCTCATCGATATTTCGATTCTATCGCTCGATTTGATGAAATACATTTAATGAATGAATTTATCGTTCTTTCGAGCCACTTATAATCGTCGCGCTCAGGCGACGATCACAGTTTGACAAATGTCAAACTGCGACCTTCGAGGCTCCACTTTTATAGTGGCTGCATCACGAAGGGATTTTTTATTTTTTTGGATTTTTCAATTTTTTATTGAAAGATTGGCCAAGAGATGAAAAAATTCTTCCTCGGGCGGGACTTGAACCTCGCAATCTCCGGTACTCCGGACCGGCGCCTTAACCAATTAGACCACCGAGGCGATTGCGTATTCACTCGCTCGGGGAAGCCTTCTCTCATCTCTTGTGCCAATCTTTCGATGCGGTCAATCAAGGAACCATGACCATTCAAATATGCAAATTATACCGATAAGGTAGATCTCATCGATATTTCGATTCTATCGCTCGATTTGATGAAATACATTTAATGAATGAATTTATCGTTGTGGCTCGAAAGAACGATAAATTCATTCATTAAATGTATTTCATCAAATCGAGCGATAGAATCGAAATATCGATGAGATCTACCTTATCGGTATAATTTGCATATTTGAATGGTCATGGTTCCTTGATTGACCGCATCGAAAGATTGGCACAAGAGATGAGAGAAGGCTTCCCCGAGCGAGTGAATACGCAATCGCCTCGGTGGTCTAATTGGTTAAGGCGCCGGTCCGGAGTACCGGAGATTGCGAGGTTCAAGTCCCGCCCGAGGAAGAATTTTTTCATCTCTTGGCCAATCTTTCAATAAAAAATTGAAAAATCCAAAAAAATAAAAAATCCCTTCGTGATGCAGCCACTATAAAAGTGGAGCCTCGAAGGTCGCAGTTTGACATTTGTCAAACTGTGATCGTCGCCTGAGCGCGACGATTATAAGTGGCTCGAAAGAACGATAAATTCATTCATTAAATGTATTTCATCAAATCGAGCGATAGAATCGAAATATCGATGAGATCTACCTTATCGGTATAATTTGCATATTTGAATGGTCATGGTTCCTTGATTGACCGCATCGAAAGATTGGCACAAGAGATGAGAGAAGGCTTCCCCGAGCGAGTGAATACGCAATCGCCTCGGTGGTCTAATTGGTTAAGGCGCCGGTCCGGAGTACCGGAGATTGCGAGGTTCAAGTCCCGCCCGAGGAAGAATTTTTTCATCTCTTGGCCAATCTTTCAATAAAAAATTGAAAAATCCGAAAAAATAAAAAATCCCTTCGTGATGCAGCCACTATAAAAGTGGAGCCTCGAAGGTCGCAGTTTGACATTTGTCAAACTGTGATCGTCGCCTGAGCGCGACGATTATAAGTGGCTCGAAAGAACGATAAATTCATTCATTAAATGTATTTCATCAAATCGAGCGATAGAATCGAAATATCGATGAGATCTACCTTATCGGTATAATTTGCATATTTGAATGGTCATGGTTCCTTGATTGACCGCATCGAAAGATTGGCACAAGAGATGAGAGAAGGCTTCCCCGAGCGAGTGAATACGCAATCGCCTCGGTGGTCTAATTGGTTAAGGCGCCGGTCCGGAGTACCGGAGATTGCGAGGTTCAAGTCCCGCCCGAGGAAGAATTTTTTCATCTCTTGGCCAATCTTTCAATAAAAAATTGAAAAATCCAAAAAAATAAAAAATCCCTTCGTGATGCAGCCACTATAAAAGTGGAGCCTCGAAGGTCGCAGTTTGACATTTGTCAAACTGTGATCGTCGCCTGAGCGCGACGATTATAAGTGGCTCGAAAGAACGATAAATTCATTCATTAAATGTATTCGATACATCTCATTGAATATATCCAAAAGCAAAAGCTTGTATTGGAGCGGGAGTCTCTTTAAAGTCGAATAATCTATCCCGTCCATGCCTGGCGATGACTTGTCATTCGCCATGTTTAGTACCGTATTGAACTCTACAAAATCGAAACTTGCACTAAGAAATTCGTTCTCAGCGCATTCAGGGATTCTATTTGGATCAGTATGTACCCACGGAGGGCTGATTTTGAACGTGGCATTTTTTATTGCCTCTTCTGTTTGTAAATTTTTATCGCTGTGCGATTGATTGATTTTCACCCATCTGTTTTTGAATACCTTACATTTTGACCAGACATAATTTGGGTTAGTTCTAAAATTTATAGATTCAGCAAATTTTCTAGAAGAGTCCCGTTTCTTTCTTCTGAATGTTTTCGTAGCAATCGTGGCTAATTTGTAGTATTCAATGAGATCATTCAACTCATGCGTACGTTTCCACTTTTTAAAAGCTTTACTTCGATTATCTTTTACCTCATTACACTCTTCATCCCACCATGGAGCGGGATTCCTGTGTATCTTACGATTGACTTTTTTCTTTTTCGGGGTTGAAAATTGAGTAGCAGATGTAATGATATTAATGAATGTTTTCATCTTTTCATTTGCTGGAGATTCATCATATTCAAGAGAAAAGAAAATTTCGTAATTCTCTTCAAGATAATTCTCGAAGTTATCCCAGTTCGCGCGCAAGGTGTGGAGTCTGAATGTTTTTTTCTCATAAATATCTCTTACAACTCCTACATTACATATAATTGGATAGTGGTCAGAGCCCCAAGTCTCATCCATCACAGTCACATCAATTTCGTGTGCTATATCCATCGTTGAGAAAATTAAATCAATATTCGAGTGTTTGTTTTGTCTAAAGTCAGACCTAGTAATTGCATCATTATTATGAAGGAATAAATCATGATTCTCTATACTGTTCTTCAAACCATCACCATTACTATCGGTATAATTACAATTCCAAATAACATTGTGAGCGTTAAAGTCGCCCATGAGCAGAGTCGCTCTGTTGTCATCTACGTTATTGATAATGGTATCCCATTGAGCTTGGCTGAGAGTGCGATGGATGTGACTTGGGGTTCTATAGCACGCTATGATGTCTAATGGTGGGTTTGTATGTGTGAGACGAATACCGCAAACTTCGACAGAAATATGAGGGGCCTGGATATTATTTATTTCTTGGAAAGGAATATTCTTACGCACTAAAATGATGATTCCGCCACCTGTCGAGTAGTCTCTATTCTTCTTGTACTGCACGTATCCAGTTGCAAATATAGTCTTATCTTCTTCTGTAAGCCAGGATTCCACACATACGAAGATGTCCAGTCCCGCTAAAATTCTTGGAAGTTCTTGTACACGTTTTTTGATGCTTCGAGCATTCCAAAATAGAACTCGAAGAGGCATCGGTTTGTTCTCCATTGAATCTTCCGTAGTTGAATGATTACTACTCGATGATGATTGCGCCATTTCAATTGTCCGTTAGTATTTCTTCACTCGTTTCGAGACCATCGGATGTTGTGTCATTCACATCATTCTTATCGGAATCTTTGGTAGTGAGTTTTTTCTTCATTTTAGTGATTCTGCTTTTCAAAACTGGATCGGTAAGGTGATCGTACACTCCACTCAACATTTCATCTAGTGAGTCAAAATTTTCGGTGAATTCTGCTGCTGTAGATCGAACATCTGGATTCCCATGGGTTTTGAGGAGAAATGAAGCAAAATCGTCGTAATTGAGAGGATGCTTCAAATCTTGACTCATGATATAGTTACGTGCTGGCTCTAGTTGGCGATCGATGTCGGTGCTGTTCGCTTGTCTCTTGATTTTTTTCTTTTTTCTGCTTTCAGTTGCCTCCTTTTGGGTTTCATCGGAGAGCGTTGGATTCAAGTCCTCCGCACTGCATACAGTTGCAGTGTCTGAAGGAGGTCTTTTATCAATTGCTCCATATCCGAATTCACATTCTCTGTCACAACTTGTGAAGTAATTTCCTGGGAAACTGCTTCTGATCTTTCGGGTGTTGATGATGCGTTTGGTGGGGTCTCTACATTCTTGCAGTGTCTGGCTGCGTGCCCTTCCTCCTTGCAGAGGTAGCACACAAGTTTTTCGTGAGAAAGGTGGATCCAAAAAGATGAATTATTCACCTGGATATTCATGTTGCCTGGAAGTTTTTCCAAATCCTCGGGGTTTAGAAATACTTGGCGCCAAAAGCTCATTATATGGGCATAACCTTGAACATTTACACTGCACTTGATTTGAGAAATTTGCGAGACTGGAGTTATCCCAACTTTCTTGAGTTCTTCCAAAATCACAACATTGGGTATGATGGGTCTAACGTTGGAAATAATAATACGTATAGCTATAGAAATCAATGGGCGAAGTGGTAGAGATTGAGAACCGACTTTGATTTCTGTCTTGCTATCCACTAGTTTGTTTACAAGATCTTCACTCGATAAATAGAAACATATTCTGTTGTTCGATATACGTGAAAGGTAATGAATATTCTGTGGGTTAATTAATGAGCCTAGAGCTAAAGCATAATCTTGTTTACTGTGACCTCCAACTGCATCCACTATCACTGCTTGTTCGTCTGTTGGACACTGAGCTTGCTGCACAATTCGAGAAAAAGTAACTCGAGGATTAGACTGAGTAGTTGAGCTTGCCATACTGCACTTGTGGCACACTGATCCCTGGCGGGATACTGGTACCGTGCCCAAGAGTGCAACAGGCACAAAATTTACTCGTAGGTATTGGTTTTGCAACCAAGCTGGTATTCACGCACTGACATGAAAATCGCCGAAAATTATAGCCGCGGTACAATCGAATTATCGCAGGGCACACCGTTTGTAAACACGTCTGCTCTCTGTGACTGCTCGATCTAAACTCCACATCACTCATCTATGACAAGTCCCGGATTTTCTCATTATCACACCTTAAAACAATAAGATAGAAAATAAAGAAATCACGAATGCTTTCTGTGAACGCAACAAAGTTTCATACTGCTGATATCGACAGACAGTAAGCTTGATGAACTGAATGCATGTCCATCTGCCTGATACGCGCAGCAGGAGATGAACATGAGAAAATTGTACATTTTTGGTGGGTACAACGGATTCAGAACTTGATACAATTCGAAAAGCAATCAATTTCTCAATGAATCAATCATCAATTAATCAACTAAACAGCTCGTTTGGGACTGTACCCATTGATGACAGGTATTTACACCTGTTTACTTTATCCACTAGCTCTGAGTAAAGAAGAAAAAATCATATTGTATGATAATCTAGTAGAAAAATAGAGGAGTTTGACTGCTCATGAGGCAGAATAATTCATTATACCGAGATTTGTGTAGATTGTCTCAAAATACTTGAAAAAAAAACTGGAATCATCACTCGATTATACAGATTTCAGTGTGAAACTGACTTCGGAAAAGTTTTTTTCTGAAATTGATCACAAAAAAATGTCCATCAAAATTTGATCCACATGAATAAACTTTGTTTGGCAGAGCGGTGTCAATTTTGTGCGACAACTCTTATTCTTCCACGAAAGAAAGTATTTGATGTTGTAGTTCCAGCTTTAAAGCTATTTTCTCTTACAAACTAGAATTTCAATACTTTGTGGAGTTTGGGTAGATTCAACCACAGTCTAGCTCACACGCTTTTTCAAATGTTCCAGCTCTCTTATGAAATGACTTTATATTACAATCACCCGGGTCTTCCCCAAAAATAGATAAGACATTCCTCGAAAAAAAATGCCCTCTTGGCAATGGTTGTCTATTTTCTATCTGAGAAGTGACTGAATGATTTTTAATCGAACAATAGAGAGCGGAGATTTAGATGACTACTGCATCCACAAAGTATCGAATTAGAGCTTCCCAAACGATAGTCCCAAACGACCTGTTTAGTTGATTAATTGATGATTGATTCATTGAGAAATTGATTGCTTCTTGAATTGTATCAAGTTCTAAATCCGGTGTACCCACCAAAGTTGTACAATTTTCTCATGTTCATCTCCTGCTGCGCGTATCAGGCAGATGGACATGCATTCAGTTCATCAAGCTTACTGTCTGTCGATAACAGCAGTATGAAACTTTGTTGCGTTCACAGAAAGCATTCGTGATTTCTTTAGTTTCTATCTTATTGTTTTAAGATGCGATAATGAGAAAATCCGGGACTTGTCATAGATAAGTGATGTAATGTGTTCTCGCAGGCGTTTGATTGGATTCATTATAGTAGGAGTTGCATATGCATCTGATGGCGCAGATGCATATGCAGATTTTGATTGATTTGACAAGGTGTTTTTTCTTCAGATGTTTCAGTAACATCGAGCAATTCTGCCACCACTGATTTTTTGTTTTTGTCAACATTTATTTAATCAAGATAATAAAGTTCATGAATGAATCTGAGTATTTCATTATTACTATAAGTGCGAGTTTCTTACCTATAGCACAATCATGACTTGAGAACCATATAATTCTGAATTTCTTACGATTTCATTATGTAGACCTTTTTTTTCTTATGAAAGTTTCATTATGTAGAACTTGAAATTGACATCATGAATTGCCTTTTGGATGCTTGAGTTATGATTTTGCTATAAGTGACAAACTCCTGCTTCAATTTTCCCCATTCAATTCATCTTATACCTCCAAAATAATCAGAATGAATCCTACTCCTGACAATGTCGGCAAGTACAATTTAGTAAAGTGTCTAACTGATTGAAGACACCGATTCGATGCAATTTTCAGGGATGTATAGTTGCGAAGCTTCATTTTTTTGACAAGGATAACCATTGCTTGGAAAACTCATGAAGTCATGATAGTAACTGAAATTTCCATCACTCTTGCTTTCTCGATTTTTCATCAATTTCTAGGGCACGTTGGGGGTTCGGATTATGCTTTTTCTCTGTTTGATCATTGCCAATGCAAATAGAAAAAGCAAAAGCGAGACAGCAGACGAGCAAGTTCAAGGTAATTTTCAGTTTTTCAAGGGTCCCGGCAAATCATATTCGCTGAAATTTCAGTGGAAATTCTCACTGGTGAATCAGTGAAGCTCACTGATCAATCAGTGATACTCACTGAAGCTTCAGTGACACTCACTGAAACTTCAGTGATCAGGACCCGTCCGACCCCCGACGTCACTGAAGTTTCAGTGAATTATCTCACTGATTCTTCAGTGACCCTCACTGAAACTTCAGTGATCAGGACCCGTCCGACCCTCGAGGTCACTGAAATTTCAGTGAGGGTCACTGATGACTTCAGTGCATATGCACTGAAGTCCCAGTGCATATGCACTGAAGTCATCAGTCAAAGTTGATCCGTAATGCACTGAAGTTCAGTGGATTCTCACTGATGGATACGGAGAGAGAAGAGCTTTTATAAAGAGTACCGCACTCGGCTAGGAGCGCGTGTATAAAAATGATTTGTTGAAGCCTCATAGGCGTGTATACGCGGCTCAAGCAAGAAATGAAATATACGACTATATGTGCAGAGGCGAGAGCGAGAAAGAGAGCCACGTTCGCGGCGTCTTGAATTTTTTTCAGAGACAATACTTTGCGGCAAGCCAAAGCTCTACAAGTTCAAATAGTTTATATGTATGTGTATATATGCCACAGAGCAGAGATATAGAGGAATATAAAGAGAAACCGCATCAGGGATGTGCACCGCGGTACCGAGATCTTTCACTCTTTCTGCATATGTGTATAAACGTGTGTGAAAAATTCCATATGGATTTGCCGTCGTGGCGTTATGTACCACGGGTATATCTGGACCACACTGCCATCAGAATCCATGACTCTGGTGATGATTTTACATTTGACTTTAGTGGACGAAGGTGCGGATTAAATTGAGATAATGCTGCGTCGAGTGCTGCGTAAAACTATGTTTATGTAAAAATCATTCACGTGATTGATTGAATGAGTATTGGAGTAAGGCTTCTTTGTTTCACGGAAATATACATATATGCCTTAAAATGGCCAAGAACAAGAAGTATGTCATTCCAAGTTTTGGGTAGATACAGTACCCTGCATAAAAAATGGAACACGGATACCTTCACTAAAACAGCCATCACTTCGACGCATTTGGGTATACGCCAATTTTCCAAAAAGCACTTGAGAGATGAGGAAGAAATCTATCAAATTATGTGTTCCAAAGATTTTTTTTGATCGAAATTTCATGGCTTTAATTGACACTCAAAATTGGAAAAATCCTCATTTTAATCAATCACCCTCCATTCATATGCAAGTCATGCTAGCTTAAAAATTCTCGCGGGATGTTGTAGCTCTTTCCAAGACCTTCAAAATTTTTTTTTGAACGCTGCCCTTCGATTTTTCACACCCGAGTTACGAGCGATCTCGTAGAAAAAATTTCGTACAGGTTGAGTGTAACAAAAATACGGATAAGGTCATAATCTACGATTCTGACGTAAAATCTTCAGAATCTTATGAAACTATTGTCAGGTTCATCTCAAAGATTGGTCGAAAGAACTTCCGCCCACTTCAACTAAAAAATACGCTGCTAAATGAGATTAGCAGGATGCTTTCTCTTAGCGAAATAGTTTAAGAGGTTCACTGAAACTAATGAGAAATTTACAAAACTGATCAAATTCCAAAATGATGATTGGGATTCGTACAGAATAGTTTTATTTTAAATCTAATTCAATTGCATTTCATATCACACTCACAATCCAATGATTGGATCCAACCAATCGATGTAGAATGAGGGAAAAGTATCTCTCTAGTCCATTAAAAGGTGGATAGATTAGTTGTGGAGGG
Source organism: Eretmocerus hayati (assembly GCA_029851415.1). NCBI lineage: Eukaryota > Metazoa > Arthropoda > Insecta > Hymenoptera > Aphelinidae > Eretmocerus > Eretmocerus hayati. Next base: position 168,646,683 of record CM056741.1, read on the forward strand.
AGATATGAGGATAAAATGAATTTTAGCTGCAATTTTCTTCTAATATTTTGGGTTATTATTACGAGATTCACTTTTAGGGGAATTAAGATGACCTAAACTGGGGTTTTTCATGGAAGATATGTAGTCTGGTTGAGGGAAAATTTTGATATAGTTGGTGAAAAGATCATAAAAATGGAGTTTTTTAAAAAAAAATTGGATTTTTCGGGAATAAATTGGATTTTGAATGTATTTAAAAGGATTTTGAAAAATTCGGTATCAACTAATCGATTTAGAACGATGAAGAAGTATAAACTTAGTTGAGTAAAATTTGTATATATTAGTTTAGGGGGTGGGTAATAGCGGAAAATGAATTTTAGATGCGATTTCCTTCTAATATTTTGAGTTATTATAAAGAGATTGCCTTTTAGGGGGATTCAGATGACCTAAACTAGGGTTTTCCATGGAATATATGAACTATGGCTGAGGGCAAATTTTAATATAGTCGGTGTAAGGATTATAAAAATGGAGTATTTTGAAAAAATTTGGATTTTCCGGGTATAAACCGGATTTTGAATGTATTGAAACGGATTTTGAGAAAATTCGGTATCAACCAATCGATTTAGAACGATGAAAAAGTATCAACTTAGTTGAGTAAAATTTGAATAAAGTAATTTAGAGGAGAGATATGAGGAAAGTATGAATATTGAAAAAAATATTTTTGTATATTTTGAATTATTTTTTTGAGGAAGATAGTTATGGGGTTTTGGGCTACCTAAAGTGAGGTTTTTTTAGCAAAGCGTGTAATTTGGTTAAAACAGAATTCCGATAGAATAGGTCTAAACATGCTCAAATTGCTGTTTTTGTTGGAAATTTTGGTTTTTTTATAAAAATTTACGTTGATGGGGTTTGAATGGAATTTCGGTATTAACCAAAAGATAGATTGAGCCAAAAAAACCATAGCCTAGGTGAGCAAAATTGGGGTAAGGTAAAGTTAGAAAGAGATATTTTAGTATGGAAGTACACAATTTCAGCGGTTTTACCTCAAAAAACGTTTGAATTCAATTCGATTTGGAGAAGAGACCAGGCAAATCACTGGTCTCATCTTTGAGTGATTCTATACAACTTGTAGGAAAGCAAAAATCGATAAAGTGGAGTGTAGAAGAGAAAGCGTGGCGCAAAAAAAACAACACACATACACACACACAGACACAGACAAAGGGCCGGAGAGATGAGTCACTGGGGGGTTTTTGAGGATTATAAGGGGAAAAGTGTTACTTACAATCGTTAGATTTTGGCGAGAGGAATAAGATGGTGAAAGCACTTTTGTGATAAGATGAATTATGTTGAAGAAAATATTGAGTTGAATGGAAAAATTGATCGAAAATCTGCTGTGTCGAAAACAAAGCTTTCTCTTTAGAGAAAGCAAAAAAGAAAAAAATTATGATAATGATTCATTTGGTATGAATTGAATGAATATAAAGGAATCAGAGAACACTTACCTGAAATAATGAATGCGATTTGCAATTGATAGATTGGACAAAAATAGAGCAGAAAACCAATAACATGCAAATATATCAAAATGAGTTGGAAAATTACATTAGTTTGGTTATATACAAAAATGTTGACATGTTGATAACACTTGCACGAGGGAGTTTCAGAATGGTTTTTCTGCAGATTGAGTATATATGGTACAGGTTTTTGTTAGTGAGATTCATGATGTGTTTGAGGAAAACGGGCCTCAATCAAGAGTAAAAAATTAATTTTAGGTAAAATTTTAATTGTATATTTTGATTTATTTTATTGAGAAAGAATCTTAGGGTTATTGAGATGATGTAGTTTGAAGTTTTTCGAGGAAAAAATTGGTTTGGTTAAGGCGGAGTCCTCGTAGAGTTGGTTCATAGATGTTGAAATGAATTTATTGGAGAAAATTTTTATTTTTGGAAGTAAAATTAGATTTTAATCAGATTGGAAAGTAAGTTGAATCAAATGAGGATCCAACCAATCGATGTAGAATGAGGGAAAAGTATCTCTCTACTACATTAAAAGGTGGATAGATTAGTTGTAGAGGGAGATATGAGGATAAAATGAATTTTAGGTGCAATATTCTTCTAATATTTTGGGTTGTTACTACGAGATTAATTTTTAGGGGAATTAAGATGACCTAAAGTGGGGTTTTTCATGGAAGATATGTAGTTTGGTTGAGGGGAAATTTTAATATAGTTGGTGTAAGGATTATAAAAATGGAGTATTTTGAAAAAATTTGGATTTTTCGGGAATAAATGGGATTTTGAATGTATTAAAACGGATTTTGAGGAAAATCGGTATCAACCAATCGATTTAGAACGATGAAAAAGTATCAACTTAGTTGAGTAAAATTTGAATAAAGTAGTTCAGAGGAGAGATATGAGGAAAGTACGAATATTGAAAAAAATATTTTTGTATATTTTGAGTTATTTTTTTGAGGAAAATAGTTATGGGGATTTAGGCTACCTAGAGTGAGGTTTTTTTAGCAAAATGAGTAATTTGGTTAAAACAGAATTTCGGTAGAATAGGTCTAAACATGCTCAAATTGCTGTTTTTGTTGGAAATTTTGGTTTTTTTATAAAAATTTAGGTTGATGGAGTTTGAATGGAATTTCGGTATTAACCAAAAGATAGATTGAGCCAAAAAAACCGTAGTCTAGGTAATCAAAATTGGGGTAAGATAAAGTTAGAAAGAGATATTTTAGTATGAAAGTACACAATTTCAGCGATTTTGCCTAAAAAATCGTTTAAATTAAATTCGATTTGGAGAGGAGACCAGGCAAATCACTGGTCTCATCTCTGAGACATTCTCTAGAACTTGTAGAAAAGCAAAAATCGATAGAGTGGAGTGTAGAAGAGAAAGCGTGGCGCAAAAAAAACAACACACATACACACACACAGACACAGACAAAGGGCCGGAGAGATGAGTCACTGGGGCTTGATTTTAAAATTACGACACTTGCAAATGCAGCAAGCTTACGCGCGCACCTATCGCCAAGTGTCTAGTCTTTGCGGCGGTTCCGCCGGTCCACCCGTTCCTTCCCATTCGGTGTGGTGTGAGGTTAGTCCTTCGGTAAATAAGACTAAGGCAGATTACAGACTTCTCTCTTCTCTGTACTTAATTGAAAAATACATCAATTAATTGAGTCTTTCCTCGATAATGAGTTATGGATAACTCAACTCTCCACAGCAGCAGAAGATGCATTTTTTTTTTATGCAAACCCTCACAAAACACGTGCACATATGGTCCTACGATCATGATCTGAGTGTTTCGTAGGGAGCCAGAGAGATACATAACATCAGGCTCGAATAATAATAATCTGGAATTTAAATGATGTTCATGAGTGCAGGTGTTACACAATACATTCATGATGATGTCAGATAATAGTGTTAACTTATTATAGTGTTGACAGATAGCGCTAGATTTTGTGTGAAAAACTTTTTTGAGTTAAATTCTGTTCATCTCATAACAGCAAACATATTGTAGATTTTAATCCTACGATGCAAGCTTACTTGTATTTTTACTAAGGATATTTCACCCTCTTTCTGTCATCTAGGTAGAATTAGGTCTTAACAATCAGACATTACCACCACCGATGAAAAAATTAAATGTACACACATCAGATTATGATCTCCATCAGTAAAATTGATGAATAAAATGAAGACCTCCTCTACGCGAGCCTTACTTTTGAGAATCAGAGTCTATTGTGCATGATGAAATTTTTTTGTCCTGAAAATAAGAACCTATAGCGTGTATTCATTCCAGATGTGCATCCAAATGTGGAGGTTTGGAGACTATAATAGAATGTTGAGAGAATTGAGTTATTATCAATTATTGGAGGAATTAAAGCATTTTGACTGTGTTGTCATCCCAACAGTGGGCATGGTCAGAAAGTCATATGATGAGTTCTGATTAATGCCATGGGACAAGATTATAGGTTTTGCGCATCAAACTGAGAAAGTGTATGTATCTAAATGTTTTGGGATACCAGTCATAAGAATATGGGTTACGCTCTAATCAGATTTAGAAGGTCAAATTAGTAGTGGGCTATACTATTTGGATACTCAATATGGGTTATCTCAATATATTCCAATTCTTGGAAGAAAAATCTTCAAGATACCAACAAAAATAAAAAATACAAGTAGCTCCTAACAGCTTGAGTATCCAAATAGTATATCCAAATAGTATAGTTCACTACCAATTAGACCTTCTAAATCTGACTAGAGCGTAACCCATTCTTATTGACTAGTATCCCTAAACATTTAGATACGTACACTTCCTCAGTTGGATGCGCAAAACCTAGAATCTTGTCCCATGGCATTAATCAGAACTCATCATATGACTTTCTGACCATGCCCACTGTTGAGATGATAACACATTTAAAATGCTTCAATTCCTCCAATAATTGATAATAACTCAATTCTCTCAACATTCTATTATAGTCTCCAAACCTCCACATTTGTATGCACATCAGGAATGAATACACGCTATAGGTTCTTATTTTCAGGACAAAAAAATTTCATCATGCACAATAGACTCTGATTCTCAAAAGTAAGGCTCGCGTAGAGGAGGTCTTCATTTTATTCATCAATTTTACTGATGGAGATCATAATCTGATGTGTGTACATTTAATTTTTTCATCGGTGGTGGTAATGTCTGATTGTTAAGACCTAATTCTACCTAGATGACAGAAAGAGGGTGAAATATCCTTAGTAAAAATACAAGTAAGCTTGCATCGTAGGATTAAAATCTACAATATGTTTGCTGTTATGAGATGAACAGAATTTAACTCAAAAAAGTTTTTCACACAAAATCTAGCGCTATCTGTCAACACTATAATAAGTTAACACTATTATCTGACATCATCATGAATGTATTGTGTAACACCTGCACTCATGAACATCATTTAAATTCCAGATTATTATTATTCGAGCCTGATGTTATGTATCTCTCTGGCTCCCTACGAAACACTCAGATCATGATCGTAGGACCATATGTGCATGTGTTTTGTGAGGGTTTGCATAAAAAAAAAATGCATCTTCTGCTGCTGTGGAGAGTTGAGTTATCCATAACTCATTATCGAGGAAAGACTCAATTAATTGATGTATTTTTCAATTAAGTACAGAGAAGAGAGAAGTCTGTAATCTGCCTTAGTCTTATTTACCGAAGGACTAACCTCACACCACACCGAATGGGAAGGAACGGGTGGACCGGCGGAACCGCCGCAAAGACTAGACACTTGGCGATAGGTGCGCGCGTAAGCTTGCTGCATTTGCAAGTGTCGTAATTTTAAAATCAAGCCCCTGGGGGGTTTTTGAGGATTCTAAGGGGAAAAGTGTTACTTACAATCGTTAGATTTTGGCGAGAGTAATAAGATGGTTAAAGCACTTTTTTGATAAGATGAATTATGTTGAATAAAATATTGGGTTGAATGGAAAAATTGATCAAAAATTCGCTGTGTCGAAAACAAAGCTTTCTCTTTAGAGAAAGCAAAACTCACGTCTCCATATTTTCAATACCCTCAACCCGTCCAAAATTCTTTGTACGAAATCGCTTGTAACTCGGGTGTGAATGATCGTAAGGCAACATTTAGAAAAAGGATTTTGAAGGTCTTGAAAAGAGCTACAACATCCCGTAAGAATTTTCACGCTAACATGACTTGCATATGAATGGAGGGTGATTAATTGAAATGAGAATTTTTCCAATTTTGAGCGTCAATTAAAGGCATGAAATTTCGATCAAAAAAAATTTTAAAACACATAATTTGATAGATTTTTTTCTCACCTTTCAAGTGGTTTTTGGAAAATTGGCGCAGACCCAAACGCGTCGGAGTGATGGCTGTTGTAGTGGAGGTATCCGTGTTCCATTTTTTTTGCAGGGTACTGTATCTATAGCTAATCCTCCTGAGGTGAAGTTCTTAAATTGGAGTAGAATAAGTTAAAAAATGAATTTTGAGCCTGCTAATTCTTTATCGGAGCCTAGCATGAAAACGAAGCACGAATACCAAAGAATCCATTCAATCTGCCCGAATCGATAAATTATCCACTCGCTTCTCATCCTCGTTTGAATCAAATAAATCGGTGAATAACTCGCGCGGATACGGTTTTGTGCCCCAAATTACCTGTTTCACCTCACTATGCATCAGCATCCTCATCAGATTTGTATAGTACCGTCAATGAGCCAACTACGTAATCTTTTGAATCAGCCGGTGATTGCCAAAGTATAGTTGCAATCAATTGATGGTATACCGTAAACAGGGGTAAGTGTAAACATCGGGTCAAATGTGTCCACTGAACTGTTTTTGAAATAGCTCCTCACATGGTACGTCGGAGCATATCTCACGAGAGCTCATCGCGATTGTTAAAGCATTAATGCTACATCATTGACATACAAAACTGACATCATTTTCCTGCAATTGTCGAGACGACTCGCACAGACATTCATAGAACAATTATTATCAGTGTCAATACTATTTTGACCCGTCAAGGAAATTTATGGATTTTATCCAATATTTCATCGAATTAATGATCATAAAATTCGTTATTCCGTTCAGAATAGAATTTGACCATTGATATCATTTTAATCCTAATTCTGACCTCATTTTCTGAAAGTTCAAGTTTTTTCACATCGATTACTTACTCCCCGATAATTTTTCAAAGCATGTACAACGCTTAGGAATGGCTTTAAACCATGAAAGAAATGGATTTTCATAAAAAATGCGTTAATAATGAGAAAAATCGACTTGTTTCCAAAAACCCCCAGCGAATGGTTTTCATTCTTGTTGGAAAATGACCCTGAGAACACTCCGAAATATACTCTATAACAATATCTCATGTTGGCGCACTTTTCACCGTGAGCTGAGTGAAGGAAGAATAAACAATCAAGTCAATAATTGTTGAAACTGTTAGAGCTATACGGGGTCTAAATGACTAAATGATATTCCCTCGGTAGATAATCTAAATCAGAGCAATGAGTTTTGGCCTCTAAAAGTGAAATTGTAGAAAAACGCCGTGTACATGTCTGAAATCATCTATAAAACTTCTTTGAGGGCTCCGAAGATACATTCTCTCATGTGGGTAATTTGAAAGAAATCGCTAAACGACTTACTAAACAAGGTTTTGCGCAACATTTTGAGAATTTTTGAATAATTCGTTCCTAAATTTTCATTGAGTCGGTGAGCGTTGGGGGGGTCTCTTAGAATAATCGAATGGTAATACTTTTTTCGTGGAGAATTACGAAATGGAATGAGTTTTACGAGTTTTTAAACTCTACGGCTTGAGAGCTATGACTTGTCAAGGTGCTTTTGAGACTAATAAGACAGAGGATTCGGTTACATATGTCATTAATATGAAACGCCGGTATGGTGAGAATAATGTATTTATACATGTCAATAATATATGCAATGAACTATAAACCTCGAATATACGGAAATATCATACATATCATCACATAACATCAGCCATCGTTCGATAGCTTCCAACTCAAAATACGATAACAGTATCTTGTCCTGCCGCCACAGATACTTCAAGAGATTTGATAAATGAATCAATCAATTCCGATTCCTTAGTTTACCGATATACTCAGATTTTTCCACAGGCTGTTTTTCGATTTTGTTGGTTTTTTGGCAAGTTCCTTGCGACGAGTTAGGTTCTTATTACAATGTTTCTTTGGCACCTTCTTTCCTTTACCGACAGAAACTTCCTCCTTGACATATTCATGTTTTGATTTATCAATACTTTTTCGTTTGTTCGATTGGCCATTCATTTGGCTGCAAAGGAGAGTGATTGCAAAGAGGATCATGCAAACGGTTGCTAGTACAATAACATGCGCTGATAACATGAGAAGCTATTGAGAAATAAAACTTCTGGTTTCTGAATTGTCCATAATAATAGTTGGGAAATTTTCATAGTATCAGGAGCAGGTTGTAATTATGTCTTGAGAGTTTTTCCACTGTGATTCACACCATTTCCAGTGATTGAGGATATTTTCGTCTCACTCTCACTCGATCTTATAAAGTTAAGAATATCCTGTGGGGAATTGACATCCTTTCTATTCGCAACGGAGCGAATATTACACACATAATTTTGACTGTATCTCTTACTCCATTTGCGGTCTTTTTTCTATGCCCTGAAGCTGTGGAATTTTACGTTGCAAATCTCAGTTGGAGATTTTTCCTGAAGTCATGGAAAAAAGAGACAAGTTTCCTTTATTCCTGTACTGTATGGTCGGACCATCACTCTGAATGTGGATTTCATCAGCATCTGGCACATCATCTTTTTTCTTTTTTTTTTCTTTTCATGTGTTCAACAGTCGTCTTCAGCCAATGAACTATTACAACCGGGGCAGATCTCATGGGTTCAACATTTCGTGTTTTTATCGTGGCGAGTTTGAGATCGAGCCACTCATCCTAACCTAATTCTCTCCGAATTTGCCCGGGAATCATGCTCGTGGAGCTAGGGAGAACTCCTGAAGGGAGAAGACCTGCTCTGAAGAGTTCGGCCGAGAGTTCGGCACATTTATCATGCTACCTTTTTGGATCTCATGCCACTTTTCGTAGGCATGAACATCGTAATTGCAACTTTTCGTGCCTCCCGCTCACGTTGCTGAGGTGTAAGTGTCAACTAATCGATCAGAAAAGTCAGCAAGTCGAGGTTGATTAGACCGAGATGGGCGGTCGCCCATCCAAGTACTAACCGCGCCCGATGATGTTTAACTTCGATGATCGGACGAGCTGATACCCAACAACCCCACCAACTGTGTCAGACACAACACCTTTTATCGAGGACATAATCAGCGTTTAATTGGTCCAAATTGCTGGTGGATCATACCTCACTCAATCGAACACAGTACAAGAAGTCACACAAATAATTGCTCCGGAAGATTTATCCAAATAATAGAAAGCACCGGTATAGAGAGAGATTTGTTTTTTGGAAGTTCCATAAAGTGTGCGTGAATATTAACTTCTCGCACTCGTTTGGCAACTTGTGCGGAAATTGACCTTTTCGCACTTGTTGCATAATATACTATTTTCTGTCCTGATTATTGAAGTTCCGACCGATTTTGAATTATTCTGAGGTGAATTACGAAAATTAACAGAGCAAAAAGTTGCACAGAGGCAGTATCAGTATCGCCAGAATAACTGTCGAGAGAATTTGTTTCGAAAATGTTCAGATTAATAGCTAGGTCTTGAGTATCCATACTCACGTCAGACGGGACTGAAGAGTCCATATCATCGTAGCATTGGACAAATCAATCTTCGAGTCAATCTTTGAAGAACTGGTACTTATTAGTGTCGAGATCGGAGCCGAATCAGTTTCCGTCGTCGATTGATTTTGCTCTGGATTTCGTCGACGTGTCCGATTTGTCTTACAATAGTAAGCCGGCGGTTTATTTTCCCTCAAATTTATCTTCTCCGCCTCGAAAATCATATATCAATGTCGGTGGCGAATCTTTGAGGCGGAAATTAAAACTCACGACGAGTTTCCCATTTCCTCTTCATCAATCTTTTGAATAACTTTGTTTTGGTTTCTTGCGATGGAAACTCTGAATGGTTTGATATTTTCATGGACGTAGCTGACTTCGCTGCTGAGTCCGCCATCTCATTTCCTTGGGTCCTTACATGGGCGGTAATCCAAGAAAGTTCAATCTCGCCTATTTCGTTGTTTTTCTTGAACTCGCGATACTTTTCTCCAGAGGCCAAAAAGAATCTGTCGTTTTAACGGATATCTTGGTTGAGCAAAGAGCTTGAAAAGCACTGAGTGATGAGTCCGAGAAAATGGGGTAGCGTTCATTTCTATCTTCAAGAGCTATCTCTCAGGCCAAGCTGAAGGCACCACACACCTCGCTTCAAGTTGCGATAAGTACCACTAAACTGACACCAAAATATACCTATGAGGTGTTTTTCAGGAGATCCTACACAGTAAAGATCCATTTCGACCGAAATTGTAACAGTTTACGCCTCGAAATGGCGAGTAAAATCATTTTCCCCGTGTATAAGTATATGGAGGCCCATTTCGATAAATTGGTCATTTGGACATATATTTCCTCATTATTCTTTTGATAACTCAAAAACGGCCCGTTTTATCGAAAAACGCGTAGAGAAACTTTTTGTAGATCTTTGAAATATCTAAAAAATCATGCTTTAATAGTCTCAAACGGTGCGTCTACTTCGGGTTGTGAAGCTTCTTTAGTACAAGTTTCATGGGTTTTTCCATGGTACATCATGTCTCGAACTTCATATATTCAACATATTGTGGGATGCTGGAAGATTTTCTTGAGTTTTATTAAGCAGAATCTCGATAACTAATAAAGAAAAGTTCCCCGAATCATCCTACAACATTGCAATAGTGGTTAGAAATATGAAATTTGAGACATGAAATATATCCAAAATCCATGAAACTTGTAATGAAAACGCCTCACAACTCGAAGTAGACGCATCGTTGGAGAAATTTACAAGGCATGTTTTTTTAGATTTTTGAAAATTCTACAAAAAATGTCTCCACACATTTCTCGACAAAACGGGCCGTTTCTGAGTTATCAAAAGATGAATGAGGAACTATGTCCAAATCACCAATTTATCGAATTGGGCCTCCATGTACTTATACACGGAAGAGATAATTTTACTCGCCATTTTGAGGCGTGAACCGATACGATTTATGTAAAAACGGATCCTTACTGCTTAAGATCTTCTGAAAAACACTCCATAGGTGGATTTTGGTGTCAGTTTTGTGACACTTATCGCAGCTTGAAGCGAGGTGTGACGGATGCGTGACTGTCAAGGGCTGCTTTGCAAATCATAGTGAGTTGAGGTGAGACGCACATGCGGCTCCTACAGATTCATTACTGGCAATTTTGTTCCCGTCAGTGAAAATACAGATCCCATTTTTCGAATCGAGGTATGACAACAGTACAGCATTTGGCTCATCACTATTCTTTAGTTCATTACCGAGTTCTATTTTTTAAAATTTATTTTAATTTTTTTTTCATTTAAGCATTTTGAACTTCTATACAAATTCATTATACTACAGAAGAATATTAAACATAGAATATAGAAAAATAAAATATAGTATTATATTGACAGTGGTACAATTAGGTAGACAATAGCCGATAGCTGATTCACATCTCTGTAGAGTTATTATATATTTAGTTCACAGGATCCGAGGAATGAACATACAATTCTACAAATTTCTACTGTGGAGTTTTTTAATAGGACTGTACAAGCTATGGGGGGCTCAATATTGTAGGTTCTCAATTGCGAGAAGAGTTCTCGGCATTGGCTGTCAAATCTAGCTCACTCCCACAACATATGGTTCAGGTCTTCGCTCTCATGACCACAAGGACACTCAGGGGAGTCTACAATAGGTGTGACCGGAACAGCGAGAACCTTAGGTTATAGTGGTTCGCTCTATACATTTATTAATGATTGTGACTACTTTTCGTGGAATTTTCATCTTGTGGTACCACGGGTGTTTTTTATCATTACAGTAGTTTTGGAAGTATTCAATCCCTTTTGAGTGACCTTTGTCCAAAATCGTTTGTTGCGTATTTTGCATTGCTAGATCTTGAATTTCTCTTTGAAGTTGGTGAAAGGAATCGATGGTTGGTTGTTGCCGACTAGTTTTGAAGCACACTTGGCAGCAAGATCTGCTGCCTCATTTCCTCGAATTCCGGAGTGTGTGATGGGATCCAGTAAAAGTGAATTGATTTGTTTGGCGCTTATTCACGAAATTTTAACCAAGTTCTACTTGAATTGGTATACATGTGACAAGAGTTTCATAGTAATAGTTATACATATTGTGATTAACATCAGAATCGATAAGATCGACAAGAAACTTGTCCTGTTGATGAATTTGCACAGGTTTAGACGTTTTTTGGGACTACCATTTAAATCTTTATTGAAAAACTTTTTCATCAGGAATACGGACAGGACAAATGTATTCCGCCGCATACGCTGTAAAAAATGTTGAATGAAATTCACCATCTAGCTTGGTAAAAATACAACTCTGGGAGTTGTGAGTTTCATCCCATTTCTTGTAACTTTACAAACGCTTGTAAATTTACTAGTCTCAGAGGGGGTAATAGTTGGATACCAGTCTCAGACTGGTAAAATTTTCTGTAATATTCCCTCGCTCAGGCTTGTAAAATTCAGCTTAACCGAGCATGCGCGGATCTAAGTTTGGTCTGCTGGGCCCACGCACAACTAACCTAAAAAGCTCCTCCGCGGTCGAGTGTTTATGTCTCGAGCGATGAATTTTTGACTCGCACGGGTTTTTTACCTTTTTCAAAATCATCGTGGATTAAGATGCTTCATTCCAAGACTCCATTTCATTAGAAAAAGCCCCTGAGTAGCCCGTACGCTTCAGTTGAACAAGACTTCTTCAGGTCTGAAATTTACCGTCAGCCGGTAAATGAGATTTACAAGCCGCTTGTAAATTTACACGTCCCAGCGCGGTATGCAACTATTACCCTCTCTGAGACTTATAATTTTACATAAAAATTTTTTACAGCGTTGAAGTACTTGAAATTTGATATCGAACTCTCTGTTCTTGATGGTAATTATCAGAAATCTTTAAGAATTCCTTCACCTACAATACCCAATTCAGAATCGCCCATCACATAGTACTAGCGCAGTACCATTTCAAGACTCCTATGCGGTAGCTCCACGATACTTCTCTGGGAGTCTATATAAATGGTACTGCAACAGTACTATAGCGCAGTCGTATCAATCTTACGAACCAGCCATGTTAGTCTTGAAGTCTTACTGCTGCGCCTGTACTCTCGCGGTACCATTACAGCCCCGGACAAATGTTCCAGGCCTGATACCGCGCTAATGATATATTCCAGTAACAATCAAGTACTGAGGGAATTGTCGCGGGTCTGCCATATCAGTTTTGCAGTGGTACTGCTGCGCAAGTACTGTTGCGGTAGTATTCAAGACCTGATGGGGGAGTGCGGCTAACCAATCTTGTTAATCTTGAACTCGCACTGCAACGCTATTAGGTATAAGTACTGTTGCGGTACCGCCTTAGTCCCGGAAAAATGTCGCGGACCTGCCGTGTCAGTCTCGAATTAGTTATTGTCTTAGCACTGGGTTGGTGGTTCTCAATCGGGGGATGGAGGAAAAATATTAATTCAAAAATTGTGGCTCCAACAAAATTCAACGACCGTCAAAAGAAAGATTTCGATGTAAATTTCAAAGTACGACGACTTTTCGAAAATCTTGTATATTTGTGAACGAAGCACCATTTTGAGTGCCTTCTTTTTGTCAGGAAGTCAGATAATAATCGACGAAGCAGAATTATGTTCGACTTTAACGCATTGCAGCGGGGATGACTTTTCGAAATTTCATTCTGGTCATGAACTGGACTCCCGTATTCTGGCAAGTATGACTATATGGAAGCAAACTCTTTCTTGTCTCGGTTTTTATGCCCTAAGCAAGTAAATCACCTTGTAAGATTCTCATTAGGGATATTTTTCGGATCGTGGTTGGTAAAGATTGAAGAGTGAAAAATTGCGAGGCCCACAGGTGGGTCCCGCCGCGGCGAACGTGTTAAACAATGTTAACAGACATACTTTTCGTGGAGAATAACATACAAGAACAACTGCGTAAGCCATTCCAATTCAAAACGAGCACAATTTCCATAGTAATCTAATGTACCCCCGAATCAAATTTTTGGGTCGGTTATCTTGCAATTGAGATTAATCACAACTATTTACCAGAAAATATGCGGTCAATCGTGTGGGGACCTCATCACAACGTGGGTCTGTTCTCTCTTCCCCCTTTATTTGAGTTGGTTCTCTACACTTGATCAGATTTTTATCCATTAGCAAATTTTCTATAATAGCAATGCTAGTAATATGCCTAACTCATCAACTTTTTGACAATCATATCTCCCCGGAAATAGACGGTTAGTCGTCCTGAAACTTCGAACACGTAATAGTAAATTAGACCAAATGCTTCTAATAGAATTTTCAAACATTTTATTGATGATGGAAAGTTTAGATCCGCAGTTATCTTAGTTTTGTCGGATACTCACACAAAGAACGTTGTCATTGATCAAACCACGTGAAATAATAAATAATATCAGCGTACTTACCGCCCGTGTAGATGCAACAGTTGGTACCAGATCATGCGACCATTCACAAATCGATCTCATCGGGCGCGCACATTCGCATCAGCAGATGGAACAAAGGTTCTTTAAAAAAATTCTCGCGATGTTATGCATTCATATACCGTGCATGATTCCTGATCTCGTGGGAGAGTTGAGTGCGGGTAATGATGAGTCTCTCTCTCTCTCTCTCATCTACTTACATCCTCTACATATATATAACATACATATGTCGGATCTGATGTGATGCGGATGCAAAACAAAAGTAAGGTTAATTTCACGTGTGCAGTCTCTTACAGAAAGTTAATATATGTGTGGTAGTAATCGAGTATGCTTTTCGTATGTTCATCTTGCGATGAGCATATCATTTGCATATATGCATATTATTTCACCAAATGAAAAAGTCAGTACGCGAACGTGCCATACATAGAAGACAGAGCGAACAATTTCTATACATGCAAAACACGCCTGCAAAAGAGAAGGAGACACACAGCTCGCATGGGAAATTTGCAGTTAGCATCATCAGCCACCGACCAACGACATCCTAACCTATACACGTATATCATAATATGTGTATTCCGCAAGCCCCGAATGAGAAACGTGCGTATAGGCCGCACCTTTACTAACCAATAGTACGACCTTTAGTAGGCGTGGCTTTAAAGCCCAACCCCATTTATAAAGTAGGGGAGGGGGGAGACGTCCAGATCACTTGACTACTGTGCATTTCCCACGTGCATATTCTGGACAGCCAGCCAGCCAGCCTGATGGGAACCCTCGAGGCGATCTGCCCCCGCGCGGAAGAAAGCTGCTCCACGAGAGAGACTTTCGCCGTATATACATATAACTATATATATATATATATACTGGTATATATATATATATATATACGAAACGAACATCAGCGTTGTCGCAATTGTCTGAATCGCTCTCTGCCACTTGGAAAGTAATCGCGGATTCTTATACAAGCCGTATATGTATAGCCGTAAGTATATAAATTGGGGTGGGGCTTTCTTACAAACTTTTCCGCTCCGGAGCACACAACTATACAAAAGTGGGCGGTACCTTTTATATATATATATGCTCCGGAGCACAAAGAATTAAGAGTGGGGGATATTCGTCGTGCGCCTTTTGCTTACTACTACTACTACTACTACTACTACTACTATACTACTACTACATACTGCGCGGGAGCTGTCCCAGCTAGCATGTCGATGTACAAAAAACGTCTAAAGGACGTCAGCCACTGGACATCGGACGTCCTGCTGAACGTCCGATTTTACGTCCTGAAGACATTCTTAGGACAGCCTACTTCCAATTTTTATGCGTTTTTACACGTCCTCGGGACGTTCAAGAGGACGTCCAAATAACGTCCAAAGGGACATCCTGAGGTCATCCGACGGACGTCATTAGGACATCCGGAACTCGGACTATAAAATACATGAAAAATAGCAAAAAATTTCCTTTCTAATTCCAATTACACGGTGAACTGCTTTTTTTGGGTCTTTTCTATTGAGTTGATATTCATATTTATATTTTCAAGACGTATTTGATAAGGTAATGCTGAAAAAATTTTACAATGGAGAGACTGCCGACGCTGGGATTTGAACCTGGTACCTTCGGGTTATGAGACTGCGATCTTGTCCACTCGACCAGAAGCACGTGCTACGCGGGGTGGTTTGATATGCCTACCTGACCCTCGATCATGGAGAGATATAAGTTCTAACTGTAGTTCGGTCTTATATTTGTTGAAAATATGAATAAGTATGATCATTTGAGAAAAATGAGCTGTGATTTGGCTATGCAATAAATAATGGACCAGGATGAGCGTGCATTATTGCACGGACTTTGCATTCCAAAATTCAAAAGTAAATTGATGGATTATAACGACAGTCATAAAAAGAGGCTGTCTTTCAAAAATCAAAATTCGTGTGAGCAAAAAATTAGAATACCGATTTCTCCCATTAACATTTATTGTAAATTTTTCGTGTGTTAAACGGTTGTTGTAAACCAACAGACTGGTATCAATAAGGGCGGATTTCGCAATTTAGCATTTTGTGTTATATTGATTTATCGTAAATTACGTGTATATCACTCTCGTCAATTTGAAAATTATTCAAGATTAATGTTTCAATCAAATGGCCATCAGTAAATGATCAGGAATTATAATAATCACAAAAGATCAGGACTATTGGGATCGTAATTTATATTCTATATTCCATCGCAGAATTATTCTGGAAAAATATTCATGTGGAAGCAAAACACGCGTCTTCGAAACGAGATCAATGTTTCATTCAAGTGTTTGCGACAAGAAGTATTAGAAAGATGTAAATATTCATATCATATATTATTCCATATGATATTTGCGGGACAAAATAATTTCAAAATGTCCACTGAAAGACGTAGAAAAAACATCCTACAGACTTGAGGATGAGACGCTTTTGAAACGTCAGTAATGCAATGTCCAAAGAACGTCAGTATTACGTCTTTGATAAGACATCGAACCAATGACTAAAACCGTACGTTCAAAAGACGTCTAAAAGACGACATACTCTTGTCGTCTGTGAGACATTCTATGAATGTCAGCTGCAGTAACGACGGGAGGACGTGTTTCAGAGGTTTTTATTTGGACGTCTCATGTGGTACATCTTTTTGGTGGTGTTCCGGACATCCATTTTGAGGTTATGAAATTTATGTCCGACGGAGAACATCATTTGGACATCCCTCTTGAAACATGAAAGAGTGGACGTCCAAAAGTCGTCCTTTGGTCAACTTTTTGAATGTCTCAAAAACGTTCTGACGCCGCACATAAAAATGACGTCCTCAGAACGTCCGATGTCCGGTAAATGCTAGCTGGGGTTGTCTGCAGCAAACGGGAGGATTTGTGATCGCGGAACGGCTTCGCTGCTATTCGCGGTGGCTGTGCGGCATCAGCGGCGAAGAAGACGACGACGGCGGCGGCTTGGATAAAAAGAGCTACCGAGAGAGAAGAGGTTAGGTATACATATAGCTTGGTAACCACGTATCGGGGGCGCTCTTTGCAACAGTGGCGCTGCTTGGGTATGAGTTTTTTTGTATATATATATATATATATATATATATTATATATGTATATGAAAGGAGGAGAGGGTCATCCAACCAGAGCGGGAGCCGTTGAATATATGCCGCCCCGCTGAGGAGATCGCTACGGGAGCGAGGTGAAAAAGAGAGGGAGTTGCCACCGCCAGCGCCACGCAGAAACTTTCGTCTCATCTCTCTCTTTCGTATTGCAATATATACGAAATCCTACTGTGTATAGCACAGCGCATATACGCCCGCTCTACTATTCGACCTCTTCTTTAGCTACCAAGCGCCAAAGAGAATCGTATACCGCACCAGTACACAGCGGACCAGCTGCGTCTCTTGGACTTTTCTTCTTCAGTCGACGCCGCGCTCCCATACGCTGCACACCTTTCTGATCTTTTACTCACTCTCTCTCTCTCTGTTTCTGGTTAAATCGTATAGCTAATTTTTGCAGTTTATCAAGATTTAATTCTGAGCATATTAGCTTCGCGATTTGTGTTTTACAAGTGTCCAAATATCTAAGTGTTACAAAATACTTCAAGATAGTCTCGGTTGACCGGTATAATAAGATACTATCAGTGACAGCTTTGAAGTTCTTGAAGAATTAGTGATTCGGACTTCAGGAATCAAGGAGGCAATATCTCTTAACTTACACGTGAGTTCATTATTTTTAAAAATCCAAGTCTCAAATTGGCGATTTATATATATACATGGTGGACTTATAAAAGTGTATTAGGGTGTGGCTGGTATATTAGTAGCAAGCAAAGGGCGGTACACAGTAGCAAATGCGTATTCGATACTATGGTTGGTTATACGAGGGGCCCCCTCTTGTAATATACACCATTTTATTCGTTCTGCGTATCACTAACCTCATTCGCGAAATGATCGCGTGTTCTTGTTATGTTCTCTACATCTCATACCTCGCTTGTAATTCGTTGAATTGGCGCATGAAGGGCGGTAGCGCGTAATACGGTGTATGGGGGCCCAATTAGGCCCCGCCACGCTCTGATGCTACTGGGGTTACGCCCCGCTGAGCTGCCGTTCGCTGAGAGAGTGCGGCTCTCACATATTATACACCTCACGGTATATAGCCGCGGCCGACGCTCGCATCTTACAATGGCTCCCCTTTCATTCTATATACCAGATTGCACGCTCTTACTCGTGTAATCACTACAAATCTTTTTTTGACGTGCTTTTTCTTATATACCTTCCGATAATTTTGTTCTTTGTGCAATACTTTGAAGTGCAAGCGCCGGTGTTTTGCTATATACGGTTATTTACGGATAATTCTGTGTAGATTATAGGTCAATGGTGATATTCTGGCCTTCATTCTTGTTGGTTCATTTTGTTCAATTTGAATTTGATTGACATCCGTAAGAATTTCTAGAGTGCGTGGTTGGACTTGGAAAATAGATTTTTCTTTCGTCGGTTGTCATGAATTTGAGAAAGACAGTGTAAATTATCACCATTCTGTAAAAGTCAACCATCAGTGAAACTCACTGAAAAACCAGTCCAGATTCGTTCATTAAAACGGCTCTAAACTGGATAACCAGTAAAAATTGACTGATTGACCGTGATTTTGACTTGTTGAGTTTTGCAAAGCAGTGATTGTATTAGACACTTTACAAGTAAAAGTTATCGCAAAATTAATATGTTTTTTGTAATGACTATTTGAGAACCGACGATCGAATCACTTTGGCGTACTTTTTCTATAGTTTGCTCGAAATTTATTCCTAAGCACTAACGTGTCGTTGATCAACAGTAAATTCGAGAACCAGTCACTGATTTTGGAATTGGAAATAGGTGAAATCACACATATATTAATAACTGTCCAATTGTTGAAAAATAATTTTAGATGAGGTGACTTGGGCAGGGATAAGAAGAGTCCGAATATTGTTGGAAGATAAAAATTTTAAAACACTGCCGCGGTTTTTTTTTTCATAAGAAACTGCTCATGCCTGAAAGGAATAAAACGCCTTCAATATAGTAGTTCTATTCATTTTTCGGGAGGAACTTTTCAGACCACTCACGATGTATAGGCTCAGTATATTTGGAAGACTCCACCAATTCCAATTGTTCATTGCCGTTGATATCATGATGAAATTTGAACCAACCAAGCTGAAAATTAGAATGATACTCTTAAGTATGTAGAGACGATGTTATATCACGTTGAAGGGAATCGCAAAGACACCAACGTGAAACCAGCAGTCGAACCGCAAAAAAATGATTCAGACACAAAACAATCGATTCCTTTCGAATATCAGTCCTTTTGTCGGTTGCATAACAAGAGCGTTTTTCTACTGGTCGTGACCAGTTACATTATGATAACGTGCGGACCCCCCGGGGTCACTTTCATGAGCGCCTTTTATAACTAATAAACACTGGACGGACCATTTTTTTGGGTCTCCAAGCGCCACCTCATCACCCGTCGTTAACATTCCGTGAATATTGTAAAAGCCCGTCTAATTAATAGTTTACTTACCTTGGTTACAATGGCATACGCATAATTTTTTCATTACAAAAACTATCATCTCCCAGAAATTCTTCAACAAACGCCTATTACAAATAAGCCAGCTTATTGAATGCGTAATACGGTAACAAACATCAATTTGTTTTCTGCGACAGGTATATTTGTGACCTACTACAGAGGATAATCCTGTTCAAAGTGGGAGATCATCGCCAGTAGCGCATCGTCAAAGACAACAAAAAACTTGCATCAACAATCAGTCTCTCGCATCACTGCGGGAGAAGGATCATATCAAGTCAATAATTTATATCGTTTTGGTCCACCAATCGGTGGAACAAATTCGGTGTCAAGATGTTTGCAGTAATGGCGATGGAAACTGAAGGCCACGGCCGAGAATTTGGCCGTCGGCAAAAGATGAGGGCAAAATGTACCGTCGAATTTGTTTGCAAATATTGCCAACGACGTTTTACCAAGCCCTACAATCTTATGATTCATGAACGCAGTCACAAGGACGACGTTACCTTCACTTGCGAAGTTTGTGGAAAATCCTTCAAACGTCAAGATAACCTTAGACAACACAGGTGAGAATAACTCCACGAATTTTGCATATTCTTATAAATACCTTTTGATCTAACACGCATGCTTTTAATGCTATTTTTGCCTAATGTTACCGAACAAACCGATTTTTGGGACACACAAACTCATTACACAACAAGTGCTTTTCTTAAATATTCTGAAATTTTTATAAAATAACATTTTTTGTTTTAATTTTTTCTTCTATTTGTGATGTATCTTGAGTTATATCAGCAATTTGCGTATGCTGAAGGATATATATGTTGAACACGATCGATGATCCACGACAAAATGCATGCGACTTCGTTTATATGAGTCTGACTTGAGCATCGATAACTACTGCAGCATACACTCGATGAGAGCAGAACCGGTTCTTATTCTGCAATGAGCAATCCTACATGCAAGCTCGGGCTTATATACTTACTCATTCGCATACTTCTATGCCCGACTCGTTATTTCTATCTTTTCCAAGGCGTGACGCGACAATTGAAAATTGCTGATGGTCTATTGTTAAGACAATCCAAATCATCATGAAAGTACTTTGGATGAAACCCGGATGCAAGAATCCGGTAAGTTTCAACATCAATACGTAATCATTTGAGTTCTAGGAAAAGAGTACGGCTTGGTAAACTTCAATGGTACTGATTAGTGCTAGTTCAACTCTTGAACGAGTTGTTTCAAGTCGGATTTTTTTTTGAGTTCATGATTATAAATCCTTGAATTTTGTGAAATACTCATACGCTCAAATCCCTCGATGAAAATTAGCTAGTAACTGAATATCTTCTTTCAAAATTAGACTGACAGTGCAATGGATGTCCTGACAGCTAAAACGATGAATCTCCAAAAAGGAGGATTTAATGAATAAATAAGAAAATTGGCAGAATACGAGCAATTTAGCAATACTCATAACAGGAGCATCGAATTCTTCGTCATTCATTTGGCAGTCCATGATTATATTAGAGCTTATGTCCACGTCTAGCTTTTATTTCATAACTATGCAATGAGAATCTTAGATTTTCTCGGAAACATGACTTTGCGTCAGTATTCGTTATGATCAATGTTCGACGTGTCTTGATGTACAGCCCAATTTCTGCCGTAAGTAGATAAAGACGAGTTTGGTCAGACGTGATCGAACGTACCTCAAGCCCTGCTCAGAACCGAAGTTTTCCTCAAAATTCGTTGGATAGTCGTGGAAGTAGTTCACAATGATTACTTAAAGAGAAACCCATCATTAAATTCACTCAAGGATTCACTTTGCAAAAAAATTTTGAATTCTGGTTCGGTGGCTATTACTCTTGTGATATACACTCTAAAAAAATTCCATGCAGTAATCCAATACCGGAGATTCGAGATGATGTAGGTGACACTGAGTTTACAGAATTTATCCAATAAACAAGACCATCTGTCTGACTCACAAAAAAACTCAGATCCAATTTTGTGACACAAACTATGATTCAGAACACAATATCGTTCATTTTTGGGTCTAAATCTTGAATTTGAATCAACCGACGGACAAAAATTAGGCATATAAAATCGCTTCGAATTGTAATCTGGATTCCAAATTTGATTTAAGGTACATTCACTCTTCATTTCTTGTAGAGTACAATAATCAATACATACACAGTTATATGAAATTTGATGATAATATTATCTTTGTTCTCGGTGGCTATATGTGCGACAAACTTGAAGTAGCAGAATGTTTTTGCGTAACAATAATCCATGTGATTTTCATGAGTTGCAGATTATGTAACTATATCTGAGAGCGTGAATGTAATTAACTACTAACTAGCTCCATGTAAAATACGAAGAGCTACTTGAAATCGACATTTTGGAATAAAAAAAATAACGTTGAAGCCACCTATGAGTCAAATGAATATCAGAAGGAAGAAAAGTTTCCAAATTGATCGCGAATTCGTCTATTATTAGCGTTGACCAAATCCACAGCATTATTCACTAAATTTGATGTATAATCTCAGTAAAAATTGTCCGTGAATCACAGACAACTGCACAACAATTTTCATTAGAATAATTTGTACACATATTATAGCTTGATGTTGATGACCATAATGTAGTGAAATAACGGACACATCTGTTGCAATGATTAGCATGAAGACACACAATAACACGACTTGCACAATTATATTTAATGAAGCGTAACCACTACGTCACGCAATTGCACAGCAAATTCCTTTTCTTCATACATGTCCTAAAGCATGTATGTACCATCGTATGATCAACTATGACGATACATAGAGGCAGATGAGCTTCAAATTATATTCTTTTTTTCTGAATATCTATCCATGTATCGTAATTTCTATGCGATTCTTATTTCGTGAGGTATATATATATATTTTTTTTTCTTCTGAAGAGGCAAAAATCATACATTTGTGAAAGTCGGTGGCTATTTGACAACTCCAACTGAACGCACTTTCCTGCCCAAATCTTTGTTCCTTTCTGTGAAAATTATGAATCCGTTGCATCCAAGTAGTTAAAATCGAGTAGTAGATCACTCAGTTCACGTTTTCTCGATTTTTCTGGTATTTTTGTCTCCGATTATTCAAAATTTGTCCAAAATGTGAGAGTACTCCTTGATCAGGGAAATTTGAGCGTATTCGTGAGCAATGAATCACAAAATAATACTTATAAGGTCAGTGTACCCAACTTGCCTCCATTAAGCCATTTTGTTAATAATTCTGGCTAATTTCAATATTTTCCAACGTATTTCAACTCATTTTGAAGCTTGTCTCAAGACCTTTAAAATGAGCTAAGATACGTCCAATTTGGATGAAGTGGAGCCGAACTGTTTGAATTCTCCCAAAAGGTGATTTTTGAGAGTTTACAAAAGTGTGTACCCAACTTGCCCCCATCATTTAAAACAATGTAAATCGGCGATGAAGTGAATAAAATTGCTTTGATCCGTTTTGATCACCGTGCAGCGACATTTGTAGCTTTTAGCTGGCCCAAGACATCGTTTCCGACCCATTTTGACGTGCTAAACACGTTCTGAGTGGTAAAAAAAGTCGTTCTGCACGCCCTTTCGAGATAAACATATGGGGGCATGTTAAGTACACTCCGATGTTGGCATCCTTGTTTACAAATCGTCTCCGTGTTTTGCACATAAAACAGCTCCATATTCAAATTTTGCAATTCTGAAGAATGGATTTTGAAGGTATTGAAACAAGAAATCGAATGCGTTAAGGTACGTTAAGATTGGTTGAACTCAAAGAATTTGGCACCGATTTTACTGAAGGCGATTCCCTCGGTGCTTTCTTAGCTAAGCAATCACGAAAAATAGAAAAATCAGTTTAAATTTTCGGAAGAACGCAGGAATGATTCGGGGTTGACACAAACTACTTAATTTCTCATATTTTAACATAACAAACGTAAAAAAGAATTGCCCGGGGAACCAAGGAGTGCCCATTCCCAAGATCGGCATATGGGGGCAAGTTGGGTACAGAGGCAAGTTGGGTACACTTACCTTAATACTGACAAGGAGAGATCCAATCTCGTGGAACACGGATCTTGATGAAACTCTTGGAATCATCTTATTTTGGTCAGAAATGAAGGTATCTTCGAGGATTTAATCCCGTGCTCTTTCTATTTTGAGATACACTGGTCAATACTATAAGCGTCATAGCTGTACCTCAGGATGAAAGGCTCATTGGATTAAACCCTCGGAGATACCTTCATTTCTGACCAAAATGCGATGATTCCCAGAGTTTCATCAAGATCCGTATTCTTTTTAGTTGAATCTTTCCTAGTTAGTCTTACCAACGGGTCATACGGGTCATGCTGAGTCAATAAGACATGCAAAACGTATCTGAAAATCGTCTTTTCATACATTTTCATAGAATTTCCATCAAAATAGGATAACATATGTACTCTGTAAGTGAAACAATCCGAAAAAAAAAGAAATCAAGAACAGTTACGGTAAAAACTGAACAAAAAGTCCAGACACTTAATTGCAAGAGCGAAATATACTTCTACCTAAACGAATAATTTGAGAATATGATTTTAAATACCCTCTAAATCAAATTTGAATCACGTACTCCATAAAGTTGGCCAAAGCACCGGAACCGCGCGTATAGAGCAACAAAAGATGTGCACCAAGATTTTGCCGCCGGGAGACAAAACGAACGTTAGCGACAAAGTATGGGCTGTGAAAATCATCCACAATTGATCGTCTCGCGTCGTTGCAAATCACACGGACATGTAACCGCGCGTGACTTGGTCTTATACCGCCCTCGTTTCAGTAAGATGACATGAGAACAAAACTAGGGATTATATTTTTCATCGCGGAAGCAACTTCTAGTATATTATATAGCCTATAAATCATTAAGTTAACATGAAATGATCGTTCAACGAACAAAGTTTTAGAACCGTATGTACACGAGAAATTTTATACATGCACGCACACAAGTTTCACACAGACAGAAATTGCTTTTCAAAGTGTTCCAAATTTATATTATTGTAGGTAAATATATGCTTACAGGCACATACATTTTGCATAATTTTTATCTGCTTCAATCGTTTTTTTGCCTACTGTTTAGACGCAAATCAATTTTATAGAAAGCCTTGTAATGGCGCTGCTCTTGTTTTTTTCTGTTCTGTTGTAGATGTGGGTGGCGGTGAGCAGGAGCTCGCTCGGGACCTCCTGCCTCCTCACGCATACACTCACTCGCTAACTCAAAAAAAATGTCATTTGATGAGATGGCTCTTTGTCTAGAAGTGACAAAAAATAAAAATAAAAAACAAAAGAAAAGGAAAGAAAATAAAAAAAAAATACACTCGATCTGTGACAGTGATAAAAACTTTCCGTCGCGTGCATCTTTTGTCTTCTCGAGACTTGCTTCTGTTCAGACTTCATATTTTTTTCCCGACATTCACAATTTTTTTATAATTTTTTCTGTACCTGTATAGCTTTTTCATCTGTCAACGGCATGCGCGCTATGGCAAAGATAAAATGTGATAACTGGCCGAACAATTTGGTACCAGCCATCTCTAATCTTTAATGGAATGAATTATTGTGATCGATGCCAATATAAATATATGATCTCTATGCGATTATGACCGCCGCAAAATTGCATATCTGTGATAAACTTGCTTTTGTTTGTTGTTTTGTTTTGACTCTTTTGTTGGTAGGAGTGCCATCAAATTTCGATGGATCAACTCGGATCTCATCTTTGTCGTATTTTATGTAATACGTAAACGTGATTTTTTGCATTGCGGCGGTCGATGTAGAATATATAGATGAGTGATATGAATTATAGACTATTGCAAAAGAGATCAGAGATGGTTGTACACCAAAAATCAGTTCGAGCCTCAATTTGTGGTGATTGGGTAATTTATTAAATACACACTAATTCATATACTATTGCTTATTATCATGCTTACTAACAATTACGTCTATTCAACATCAAAACCTGAAAAAGATAGAAAAAATCCTGGTAGAAATTCATTTCAATGTGACACAGTAATGACCATAAAATAGCTAATTTTTAGCCAATTGGCTGAAAAATCAATATTCCATGGCCATTATCATCGTGTTACACGAAAAAAAGAATCCTACCAAATGAAGAAAAGCATACGTGCGCTGACCTGTGGATTTGGCACGATCTCTGTTCCAGGACCATACACTCGGTTCCATTCAAGGGTACCAACGGATACTCGAATGGCTACTCAAACGGCTACTCTAGGTACTAAAATCGCTACTGCGTGTCAATCGAACCTAGCCTTTCCCTATTCGGATTAGTATCCAAAGCCCTCCTCTTCTTTGCTCTTTATACACATTATATACTCGCTCATCTCCATTCATCCCCGTGCAAACCATTGTAGATAATTGCAAATTGTCCTGGCTGTCTCAAGTGCAAGCCATGGGACATTTTTTTATTTATTCATTTTTTTTCTCAATCCAATCAGCGCATTATAATCATTCTATTTTATAATTTTTTTTTTATGTAGAGACATACCGGCGGGCCGATAAACGCAAGAAAAAGCTTTCATATCGACTTGCCGCGCTCTCGCTAGTCCAGCAGTCCTATTCTTCCTTCTATACATTACACATTCGTCTGTCTTTCCTTTCTTTTCTTTTCTTTTCTTTTCTTTTTTCTATCACTCGTCTCTTTTCTATCAATCTCAATTTCACTTTATAATACACACGAGTCGAGTTGAGTGAGCCGGAGCGAGAGTCAAGTACCATCAGACAACATATCCAGCCTTCGTAACACGGTAGCCAAAAAAAAAAAATGAAAAAAATGATGATACTCTGCGAAGAAAGAAAGAATATATAAGAATCAGAGGACATAAGACAACAAACGTATCCCTGCGGCGGCGATGGTGGTATAGCAGATCCGCCCACTTTTGAAATTGGACTACGTAATGATGAGGATGAGAGCGAAACGGCTACCGTGGCACGCGTATACCAAAAAAAAAGAAAAAAAATTCAAACTTATACAGTAGCGGTGAGATGCAAGCCCCGCCCAACCCGCGGGCGACAAATCGCAGCCCACTGCTACCGCACCAACCGCCACCGACTCACGCAACTGCATATACATGCATCTTACGGCCGAAATGATGCACCGGCGCACCGGCTGTGGGGTGATTCTCGCATCGTGCAGTATGTGGCATCAAAACCCTCATAGCCACGCTACACGGCCGTCGCATTATTTTTGTAAGCGATTTTGATTTGAGCTTTGATTTTGATTATAATTATTTGATGTACCCAATTTCCTATAGTATTTCATTTTTTTTTCTTTTCTTTTTAATGAAATGCATCCTTGCGCAGACTTGAGTTGATCGATCATCCAAAGTCAAAACATCATTTCTTATTAGTTTGTTCAGAATTTATGTGATGTGTGTGATGAGAGTCCTTTACACTCGATTTGCACATTTTCTCCGACGGTTTGAGTGATATTAAAATCTAGATGCCTGGTAGCCACTGGATACAAAAATTTCCAGGTACCTAGTTGATCTCAAAATTCAATAGCAAAGAAAAATTTTCATCGAAGTTGTAAAGAAGCATCTGATATAGCAGCGGTAGTAGCAATCTGAATCGGAAAAATGGTCGTGAAGGTACAGCTGCGGCCTCTCGATGTTTGATATCGAGAGAATGCCGGATATACTGGCCATATCAGAAAAAAAATATACTTCTTCACAGCCCTCGATGCGTTTTCGGATGAAAGCTCAGATTATTGTCGTATGATTGCATTGGTCTTGGAAAAATTAGTTTCTTACTTTTCATTTCTCTGTTCCCCGCTTCATCTGACAAATGTGTAATTATATCTTTTTTCGTTCTCTCCTCGAATCTTTACACCCTTCCAGAAGAATAAAAAAAATGAGACTGCAGTCGCGTTTTGTAAATAGCTTATTGTATTGCGGCGTTTATTAATTATATCATATTTTTTACTATAAATAGATATTTTATTATATCAAAATTATTATATATCATATTGTACTACGAACAATAGAGTAACTCCAAACATGATAAGAAAAATATATATATATATTATACGATGACTGTAGCAAGATTACTAGCGTACAACCGTATTAGTCGTTAGTCATGTAACTACGGTAATAATAATCTCCAAGTCGAAGATGAAAAAATTGAAGGAAAAAAGTGTGTGCTGATGCATGCACACATAGATTCTCATCCTGTTGTACCTAGTACAATGGGAATAATAATAAATAAGTGAAATCAAATTTCATCATACAAAAATATGCCTGCATAGAATGATCAATCAATTTATAGCATTATGTTTATTTCAATTTTAATCGCTTCAGCTTTACGAAATACATCAGGAAATCAACCGAGCTGATCTTGAATATAGTCCAATTTGCATTCCATACAAATGATTTTTTGCCGTAATTTTATTCACTGGAATCTGCGCGTGAGCCAATTATTACGATATACTATGGCCCATTGTGGTGTGATTGAAATGAAAATGAGTTGATATTGCTCATCGATTGTATGATGTGAACACTATTTTTTTGGAAACTGTGAGAAAACGTAATATTTTCAAAATATGAGTATACAGAATTTCCAATAACGAGTGCAATGATCGCGTTAATTCAGAGTGCGAGAACAAGTACATGTTGTGTCGTCAGTTGTATGCGAGATAACGATTGTTGAATTTTGTCAGATCGGGTGGTTTGATGATACACAGTACTGGAGTTATTAGTAAGTGATGTACTGTGGGCCTGAAGTCCACCTCAACGATCAACCAATAAATTTTTGCTGAGTCGTTGAATACGCACATTATTGATTCATTTAATTCACCCTACCCGAATCCTCATTCATAACAAAAATTGACTCATGTAGGAAGACTTTTTTCACCTCTTCGAAGTCAGAATGGCAATTTTCGAGAAAAAAAAAAAATATTCAGCTGAAGAGACAACTCTCATAAATGTTTAATTTGAGCATGTATCATTTATTGAGTTGGCTCTAAGCCCTCGCTATAAACTATAAACTTTTACCAAAATCTTGAAAAATTCAATTCATACAATTTTAACAATCATTGTGGATTATCTTAAGGAGAATCGTAAGATCGAATCTCTTCAAAGTTTTTTCACTCATCATTTAGCTTTTGTTCATGAAGTTTTTGAGATGATCGTAGTAGGTATCCTGGGGAAAGAGACGTAAAGAATGATTTTTCTACCTTCTGCGTGGGAATACGACTTTTCCGCATATTTTTTCCATTTCCGTGGATTCACATAGATGATAGGAAAATAGCGTTCGGCACTCGGGTCCGGTGGTTTTCATACTCTTGTGATAATTCTGATCCTCGCTTTTGTCTCAATTCAGAAAATCACACAGCGTGCAGAACTCATCAAGGCTTCCGCCCTCGTATCAAAATGTACTACTCTACATTTTTAATCAAATTTTTTTTATACGGGTCAAACAGGAAAGTTCAAAAAGAATAGATATTGGAAGAAAATATCGAACATCTTTGAATCGGCTGATAGGGAAATGAGGAGTCCTTGTTATAGCGTTAATTCCATATACAAGAAATGAAAAAATTCAGTTCTCACGATATAAAGGATCATTTTTTGACACATAGTTTCCAGGAAAACCATACATAGCCATAAAATGTTCAAATTGTGAAGAATCATTAATATTTTAACCACCAACATGATTGGAAAATGCTATTTTCTCACATTTATCAAGATCGCGATGAAAATTTCGCTGTCAAATTGAAATGAAAGAATTTTAAGACTTTAAAAAAATGGATATCTCGTCTGGTCACACCCAGTGCCACATGCACTAATCGAGAAAGAAAAAAAAAATCTGCTCGTGGGTTCGTGCTTCACGTCCTTCATTTTCAAACCAAAGCCTTGTTCCTGCTCAACAACCGAGCGATTATGCAAACATCGTCTCCATGACAGATTTTGCATGTAGCATTGTATGCCGAGTACCTATATGTCCTGGCGATGCATGATCAGTGCTCTTGAAGCATCGAAGACAGCAAATATCAACCAAGTCACGCGCATCAATGCACATCATCAGCTTCAAGCTCACGAGAACGCCCGCGCCGCCCGACCCATGCAACATGCATGCTGCATTATAAAGAGCAGCTCAATTTTGTTTCATTTTGTAGCCTCAAGCTGCCATTGAGCTCGTGAGCTGTAAATGTTAGAGTATATTTACAATAACAGGGTATATAGAATATATAGTATCATATCCGACGGATTCGAGAGCCACACGATTATATACCATCATACCGACGACTGCTGGAGGAAGACAGGAAGAGACGGAGTCACCATCAAAATTGAAGGATTGGCATCCGAAACAATGAGCGATGTCTGTGAAAACAATGAGTCAATTTGTCGATCTGAATGTAAGATTTGCGTCGCAAATTTTCTCGCTGCTGATAGCGCATCGCCCATTTGTGATGAATAATGATGTGCGGATGAGAAATCTTGGCTTGGAACGCTATTGCCGGTGAATTTGCCATCATATACGTGTCGTGACAATGAATTGAGCCCGAGAAATGCGATTTTTGAGTTAGGGAGCCTTGGATCGAATAAAAACATATGTAAAGATCAAGTGCAAATTTTGATGTTATTGAATCCAACCCAGGCTTTTAGCATGTTTTAACATGATTTAAAGTAGTTGTGTAGTCAAAACAAATGGTATTTTTATGCTACGATCAAAATTCTTAGGAAACCTGTCTGTGTTAGAAAAGACAATATTAACCGCTTTTACCATCAGATATTGTGAAAGTCTTTTTTTTTTCTCACACTTCCACTCAAATAGTCATATGAAAATGTCCATTATGTAGCGATTCTGATAACTCGTGGAGTGAGGATCGAGAGAAAACTTCCTGAAATACTAAATTATTTTCATCACAGGTTGCTCTCCATCTTGACGTCTGTTTTATACATCGAATGGAAAATTTACGCATAAACTGATGGTTATCAGAACATATTTCAGGAGCTGCCTGTGTCAATTGTTGACTTAGGGATATGAGAGCGTTTAGCTATAGTCAGCTACTTGGCACACGCGTGTACTTTTATCGATTCCGTTTCAATGAGATATGTCGTCAATATCATCACGTTGACATTAATTGATTTTTAATTTTGGAAAAATGCTTCAAGGAGAACCAGAACAGGAATTCGAGACTGTAACACACGTTTAGCGATTTTTACATGGTTTTCTCTTGTCTTTAAAAAGACATTTTTTTCTCAATAAACAATTTTCACAGACAACGTCTTGAATCAAAAAGTAGTTGCTTACATGAAAACAGTTGAAGTTGTTTTTCTTGAATTAGAGAGAAACTAGAATGTGAGAAGTCATTTTATAATGAAGTTACAAGAATTCGAAATTTAGCTTATAAAATCATGCTCCGAAAAGCTAAGAGAGAAGTTACATAATGAATATGACGCACCTTAGATCACCTTTCAACTTGTGAGTATTCAATTGGGTTGGACATCGCCATAGTTGTTTGTTACAGTACTCTGGTTGTTTATCTCTCAACAAATGTAATGGAATGTTGAATAGTATCTGGAACTATGGATCCTTAGAATTAAAGAAATTTAGAAATTTTTACCTCAAAATAGTCATTAATGAGTGTCATAAGATATTCAGACATACTCACAAGGAGAGTCCGGAGTCTCCGGGTCCTGGAATCTCACCAAAATTTTTTCACCGTTTTGTACCCCCTAGAATATGAAGAATCTATAGCAAGTCTGTCAAATGGGCCTTCTGTTCTGAACTACAGATAGAAACTTCAACATTGCTAGTATATCTAGATATATCACTTTTTAATATGGGCCTATATGGGCAATGCTAATGTCATGCTGCAACTTTGGACAGGAGGCCCATTTGACGGAGTAACTTTGGATTCTTCATATTCTAGGTGGTACGAAACTGTAAAAAAATTTTGGTGAGATTTCAGGACCCGGAGACTCCGGACTCCCCTTGTCAGTAGAGGTATGGCAATCTGAAACAGATTTATCTGAAATAATTGTGCACTCGCGAACAACTGGAACTGTCTAAGCGTCGAAATCTACAGTGTCCATCGCACTCATATAGGTTAGGGTATCACAGCCCATGAGTGCGAGTGAGACCGGAGATTTCGAAGCTTGGATAAGTTCAGGTTGTTCCATATTGTATTCCATTACAACTGGCCTTGATGGCGATGGTCAAGAACGGTTTCCTTGCAATTTTCCCCGGAGCACAGCCTTAATGAGAACTTAACTTTGTGCTATGTAAAACTTCAAACCCTGCAGATCCACTTTTTTCCAATAATAGTTATCAGTATTCTGTACTAAAATGTCCTGTCTTGCTGTGGATCAATACTTCTCGGCTTCATTGTGCACGGTGAGCCTGAACTATTCCTTAATGTTGCGAAATACCACCGGGAAAATTCTTGTAAGGTATGATTCTCGAATGTTTCAGGACCATTTTCCAACTTAGAGTGAAATCGTAAGACTAGCCGTTTTCTATTTCCGTCTTTTTGGTGTTCTTCTTCGGGAATAACCATTATTTCCCTCTTGAGGAGTAAAAATGTCTGTTACCACGGTTGATGTATTGATAGGTATCCTGAATTGAGCAGACAATCATCGAATTTAACTACAATATTCATAGGAAAATCAACTTCAATATCCGTAATTCGGAATGACGAGCAATTGTACGTCATGGCGAGCCTCATCTACTTTCAATTTTGCGAAGTACCACCCGAAAAATTCTAGTAGGGTATGATTCCTGAATGTTTTAGAATTTCTCCTCAACTTCGAGTGAAATCGTAAGACTAGCCTTCTTTCATTTTCCTCATTTTTAGTGTTTTTCTTCAGAAATAATCGTTGTTCCTTCGTTTCAGGGGATCAATTCTCTTCAAATAATCTCAGTCTCAACTTATGCGGCAAAATTTCTGTGTCATCACATCTCTATTTATGAGGCGAAGCAGACTCCAATCGCGAGTCCCGAATCTCTATGCATAAAGTGGTGTATAATAATCTTTGAGGAAGGAGCTGTGGCACCCCGTCCCTTCGCACATCGGAACATTCTTCGATTAGCCGACCCTTCGATCGTCAAACTTTTCAGAAGTTTGAACAGAAGATGTAATGAGAATTATTGTTTACTCGCAAACGATTGCAAACAGGCGGGTTTGAGTCTCGTATCAATCGTGTAGGTACAAATGGACTCAGATTTTTTACAAATGGATGTACGTTTACTGTGGAATCATTTTGTAATATCAATTTCGAACAGAAAAGAGGACAGAGAATTTCAATTTCAGATACATCATATTAGAACAAACTGCTTTGCAAAATACTCCGAGACGGTCATTGTCAAACAATAGAGGAATTAAATCCCTTGTTGAGTAATGATGCACGTACATTGAATGAATTCGAGAAATAGCCCGTCGTTCCGAAATACGGATCTTGGAGTTGATTTCTTATGGATATTATAGTCAAAATTGATGATGGTGCTCTCAATTCAAAATATCTATCGATACATCAATCGTGGTAACTGACATTTTCACTTCTCAAGAAGAAAAAAACGGTTATCTCCGGAGAAGAACACTAAAGAGACGAAAATAGAAAACGGCTAGTTTTACGATTTTACTCGAAGTTGGAAAATGATCCTGAAACATTCGGGAATCATACCTTACAAGAATTTTTCGGGTGGTATTTCGCAACATTAAGAAATAGTTCAGGCTCACCGTGTTTGGTGAGTTCAAGTCTCTCCCGAACTTGGTAAGTTCGGGACAAACACTTTCATAAGCATAGGACGCCAGGGTTAAGGTAGTTGCCCTGTAAAATCAATTGTCAACTGAATGCTTCGCAATTTGGTCAGAATCCAGTTCAAGTATCGACGAGTGTCTGTGCAAAATCTCAAGTCAATCGACCGTTTCGTTTCGGAGCCATAGCCATCAAAAAAACTGGATGTTTTGGTCACATTTGACATTGCGCTTATGGGAGGAGGCAAGCAAAACGTCACCTTTCTGAGTCTCCCAACTGATCCCGACAACAGAAAATGATGAAATTGCAGGAGAAACAAGTTTATACAATGATGAATCTTTTGGACAAATCAGATCAAGATTGATCGTCTAGTTTTTCCGTGGCGGCTATCGGAAAATTGAAATTGCGTAACGACTTGCACCAAAGTTCTGTTTATGCGCAAACTATCGCATGGTTCGAACGGGTTTTGATCATAAAAGTATCTTAGCCCATTCTGGCTCACTTTTAGATTTGCAGAACACGCTAATTTACCCAAATTATATATTTGTTATGATCGATGTTACCGAAAAATTGAGATTAAGTAGCCTTTGACTCACGTAGTTGCAGGACAACTACCTTAATATTGGTGATCGATGGAATTGCCCGTAACATAAAGTCGTGTCGAATTTTTCTTTCCATGACTGATCATCAGATGGTGAAATGATCCGCAGTTTCTCGAGTTACATGCATTGAAAAGTGTATGCTATTTTATACATGGAAACTGCGTTTCATACGGAATAGGAATTGTTGTTTAGGGCAGGGTGATCTTGGAATAAACAATAGTCAGAGTTATGCTGACACACAATCACTTTTAATTGGCACAGTACAAAGGTTAATAGTGTCTTGTAAACACAGGATACAGAAATGTGTAGAAGAATAATAAACACTGTAATACGTGAATGAATGGATGAATAAGTGAACACACAATTATATGCGAGTATATAATAATGAGGCGATGAGAAAAGCACGCCGTTTGACGTAACGTCTCGAACTGGCGCCTACACTCGTCCCTTGCATCTTGAGGGTCTCACTCCACCGAAATCTCTCCAGATGATGGTGGGAGTATGTGTCGGGTAGTTTTCACCAAAGCCACTGCATCTGTGTACAGCTGGTGGTGCGTGAGGATAGCGTTGCATACATCCACAACAGAGTGGGTTTTCAAAATGAAGCGGAACGCCAATGATGGTACACTGAGGCATTAAAGCCAGACTTGTAGCCCGTGGTTTCTCGCAAAAATACGGTTGCGATTACAACTAAGTATTTGCACCCGTCGTTAGACAAACGGCCCTCAGGGGCCTCCTAACAATAGCAGGTCAAAAAGGCGTGAATGTCAAGCATTTTGATGCAAAAACTGCTTTCTTGAATGAAGACCTCCACAAAGAAATTTATATGCACCAACCTTCTAGATATTCCGTTCGTGGTCAAGAGAATTATGTTTGCAGATTGAAGAAGGGATTATATGGATTAAAACAATCAGCAAAGAATTGGAACGCCGAAGTCGACGAATTAC
Source organism: Eretmocerus hayati (assembly GCA_029851415.1). NCBI lineage: Eukaryota > Metazoa > Arthropoda > Insecta > Hymenoptera > Aphelinidae > Eretmocerus > Eretmocerus hayati. The sequence goes on from CM056741.1 coordinate 168,681,622, forward strand.
TCAAGGAACCTGGGTTCGCTCCAAGTAAGACTGAACCATGTCTGTATTCTCAAGTCGTCAATGACGAAATCGTATATATTGTGATATATGTGGATGATTCCCTAATTGCTTCCAAGAACACCGATTTGATTGATCAGACTGCTGCTCATTTAAATAGATCATTCAACTTGACCGATCTTGGAGTTTTGAAGAATTATTTGGGCATGGAAATTAGGAGAAACCATAATGGAATTTTTCATCGCAAGCAAACTGATTATTTCGAGACTATCGTGAGCAAAATTTGATTTGGAATACGCAAAAGTCTCCAACATTCCTTTGAATGAAAGTTACATCAAATCAAAACCTGATCAGCCACCAAAGCCTGTGAGTGAAAAATACCAACAACTAATTGGTTTGCTTTTGTACTTAGCTGTCAATTCTAGACCCGACATTGCTGCGTGACCATTCTTAGCCAGCTTAATAAAGAGCTTACTGAAGCAGAGTGGACTGAGGCAAAACGCGTGGTCAGATACCTCAAAGGTACACGAGACTGTGAACTGAACTGGGTCACAAAGGTCATCCCGACAAGAGACTCGTCGGCTATGCCGACGCTGACTGGGCTGAAAACAAAAAGGACCGTAAATCAAACAGCGGTCAGTTATTCCAATATTACGGGTCACCTATTAGTTGGGGCTACCGTAAACAGACTTGTGTCTCACTTTCATCTACCGAAGCAGAGTATATTGCTCTTGCTGAGGCATCACAAAAAGGAATTTAGCTTCAATAACTTATAGCAGATTTCCAAGGACGCACTCTAGAGACTATGATTTCCGAAGATAATCAGAGTTGCTTGAAAATAATTATCAATAAGAAATTTAGCAACAGAACAAAAACACATTGATACAAAGTACCATTCCATCAAGTACTTAAAGTATCAAGGAATTATAGATTATCAGTATTGTCCCACTGAGACCATGACAGCTGATATGATGACAAAACCTTTGGGAGAGATCAAGCTTGAAAATATGGCTGCCCAGAGTGGATTGATAGTCAGGACATCAACGTAAGTCTAGCGTTGAGGAAGGGTGTTGAGAATGTATGCAACGCTATCCTCACGCACCACTAGCTGCACACAGATGCAGTGGCCTTGGTGAAAACTACCCGACACATACTCCCTTCATCATCTGGAGAGATTTGGGTGGAGTGAGACCCTCAAGATGCAAGGGACGAGTGTAGGCGCCAGTTCGAGACGTTACGTCGAACGGCGTGCTTTTCTCATCGCCTCATCTATTATTATATACTCGCATATAATTGTGTGTTCACTTATTCATTCATTCAGCCACGTATTACAGTGTTTATTATTCTTTCACACATTTCTGTATCTTGTGTTTACAAGACACTACTAACCTTTGTTTTGTGCTAATTAAAAGTGACTGTGTGTCAGTATAACTCTGACTATTGTTTATTCCAAGATCGCCTTGCCCTAAACAACCGGAGTAGATAAGAGTGATTGATTGATTGATTGATGTACTTTATTTGTCCGAAGACAAAAGAGTAATTACATATGGCAACATATGTCTGTTATATAGATAGAGATGCAGAGGGAGAAATCACGTTAGTACAAATATCGCTGAAAGGACTCCCAAAAAGTCTTTAGATCTATCCCTAACACTCTAGGTCACAGTGAATGATAGATATGGACTATACGAAAGTATGAAAAGTGCTTTGGTAGGTGGCACATTCTGGATGACGTTATCATGTCGCATTGACGTATTAACGAGATTCCTCCCTCTCCATTTTTATTGCCCTCTTATTTTCTGGTGGACCGGGAAAAATTGTCAAAAATAAAATCGTAGCAGAGGAATTTTGTACAGATTCAAAAAGTGAAGAGAATCGCGTTTGAATTAGATCAATTCGTTGAGTACTCGCGTGGCGCTGATTCGTGCCGTAAATCCAATTTCTTGCTCCACTGTGGGGCGTTACATGAAGCAAACGCCGTAACTTTGAGGTCCGATACTCCATTGACTGTAAAAACTGCAGTTTTTTTCACCTTTTGGACGGATGCGAATTGGCCCATAGCCTTACTTTGAATCAATAATGGAGAACCAGGAATTCCCTATCAATAGAAGCGGAATTTCATGAATTTTAGGCAGTGGGTGCGAGTCTTTGATCGTCACAGCATTGAATCCACGATAATCAACACAAAATCGAATTAAACCACCTTTCCCATCTAATCGACTATTGGTGAGCACTCAGAGCTTCTCGACCCACTAATAACCCTCCGTTTATTACATTCTTCAAAAACTAGTCCGACTATCTCCCTTCTCTGTACGGGAATTCTAAAAATCTGTTGCTTGATTGATCGCAAATCTGGGAAAACCATTTTTGTTCACGTAAATTACATCTGCCCGTCTCCTTTTCGCGAGAGAATTGATTTTCCTGTTCTAACAATATTTCATGGAATTGATCTTTTTCATAGTAAGTCAGCTCTACTGAATCTCACTGAAATACCTCGAAGATGACATCTGGCAATTTGTCTGTGTAATCTTGTGTACGAGTAACCTGTGGAGTCTTAGCTAAGAGTTCCCGACGATGGTTCCTGCGAGAACAAATTTGCGGGACAAGAGTTCATTTACCTAGGTTGGTATTGTCCATCGCAGTCATGACAGGAATTCAGCTTTTATATCCCGAGTACCCGGCTTTCGCCCCTACCCAGCTTACCCCCATTGGTATAAGGCAGAGTTACGCCGTGCCAGTGCGTCGGTAAGGGAGACGATCATCACTGTATCACGAAATGCTCAGCGATAGACCATCTTCCCCTCCGACTACCGAATTTTGGGCTCGACCCCCAGCACAAGGCCAAAGCTCACCCCTCGGTGGAGGGTTTAGGACTTTATAGGCTCCCTTGGAGCCCAGGAGCCCCTTGGTTTGCTGGATGAGTCGCCCAGGCTCACACTGCCACCGTCCAAAAACGATTCCAATGCGAGTTCCAAGACTCACCCATTCCCGAGCGCCAAATGGAGATGTGCGGTCTCCACGCTCCGGCGGACGCTGCCATGCCGGGATTTCACCAGACTTCACAGCTGAGCCACCTCGCTGTCTGAAACCATCCTTGCTGGTTATCGCTATCATGGCACCCATTTTACAGAGAAAATCTGTGCCAAGGGTGTGGTCGTCTTCGATGTTAGCTAATTGTACTGACTGTTCTAGTTTATGACTGCCCACCTCAAGCAGAATGAAAATCTTACAGAGAGGTATGAGAACTTCCACAGTTGGGTAACTTGATATCAAAGAACCAACAGAAGCTCTCTGTTTGTTTGCCGTCAAGTGTCTTAAAAAGACAACAAAAACGTTAAAACCGGAAACAATCGTGCAATTACATTCTGAGCCATCTAATAAACGTGTACATCATCTGAACTCCTGGTGATTTTTCTCATTCCGTAAGAATTATAATTTTTTGAGTCAATTGCGTGGCCTTGGTGAGATGATGTCAAGCTTGCCTCGATCAACTTGATGCTCCATAGTTTTCCTTCAAATTCTTCGGGCCTTATGATGGAACGTGTTCTTAAATCCCGCAAGTCCAACGGGTGTAGGAAGTTATTTGTGTTGTGTGTTAATGTTCAATTTTGTTTCTCATGTGGTGCACGTGTCAAATTCAAAAGCGATTTGTGTTTCGCAAATTCCTGGGATTATATCGACGCCTCTTACGAAGATTAGCACCGCTTTTCTTGTGACAGACAAAGATTAACGTTTATTCGTTACGAACACGAAGATTAACGGATTCTCCTTAGGTCCACGAAAACTATCACTTATTCCATGGGTCACGAAGATTAACGCATTCTCGTTAAGTCCACGAAGACTAGCACTTACTCCTTAGGGGCACGAAGACTAACACTTACTGCTCAACGGCCCATGAAACTAGCACTTACTCCTGAACGGTATGAAGACTATAACACACTTGCACACGTTCTCGTTCAAAGGGACGGAGACCAAGTATTTCGTCTTAGGGCCACGAAAAAAAAACACATTCTCTTTAGCGGCACGAAAATTAACGCATCCGTGGTCTTCATTCATGTGGGGACGGAGACTGTAAGAAGAAGCACTTATAATCTCCGACCCTTCAAGAATAATGTCTACGAATTTGTTAATTTTCGTGTCGCTAAGGAGAATGTGTTACTTTTCGTGGCCTTAAGACGAAATACTAATAAAAGGACGAAGACTTATAGTCTTCGTCCCTTCAAGAAAAAAATGCGCGAATGTGTTAATCTTCGTGCAGTTTGAGGAGTAAGTGTTACTTTTCGTGGTCTTAAGCAGTAAGAGATAATCTTCGTGGCGCTGAGGCGTAAGTGTTGATTTTCGTGGCGTAAACAGTAAGTGTTAATCTTCGTGGCCGTAACAAAGCAAATGCTAATCTTCGGCCCCCGTGTTAGTCTTCGCGGGCGTTAGCGGATGTGTTAATCTTCGTAAGAGGCGTCGATATACTCTCTGACTCTGATCGCGGATAACTTTCATCCTCATTGCGCGAAAGACAGTTTTATTGATCTAGCATATGCCGTCAAGTTGGAGCATTTCTTGGACTACTGAGTCGTGAATCGTGGGACCGAATTCTAAACAAGCAATACGATCCGGTCCTTCTCGAAGAGGATTTTTAAAAGTGTTCTGAGTTAACCTGCAAATGTCAGCTGCGGAGGACCGAAGACTTTGAACGAATTGCTGTTGCCATCTCGAAAAAGGAAGAAGATTACAATAGCCTGCAGCTACAAATGAGAGTCACCAGACCGTCAGACTAGATTTGAATATAGAGAATCAAAACTGACCGCGCTCAAGTCAACATTGTACAACACAGGCTCAATTTTCCCGCGCGAACAAAAAAACGAGCTTGATTTCCTTTGACCTTTCATCCCCAACCATTTGCAAGATCAACTGGCGTGTAAACTGATTGATGTAGTCACGCAAAGATATTTCGCTGCTGAATTAATCTGGTTTTGGGCATAAAGCTTCAGGAACGTCACTAAGACTGTTGTGTGTGGGTACATTGGACGTGTTTCATGGGATGTTTTTTGTAAGAATTGAATTTTGAATCAGCTATTCATATCGTTAAGCTTTGATCCTGAAGCAATCGTCGCTCCTCAGCCCATGTTTTTTGTCTCTCCTCAAAATCTCGCCTCTCCGCAATCAACTCCCGGTTGCACTGGTGGAGTTGATCGACCAAAAGGTGTTCCTCAGGATCATGGACATGTTAGCTGTTCACACGATGAACCACCACAGACGGAACGAGGTGAACGGCAAAGTCCAACACAACATCATTGGCAGCATCGGTAGATGTGACTTGATGAGATGTGACACCGCTGATCGAAGCATCTCCTGGGACAGCATCACTAGACGCCACAGCGCTTGTTGCATGCAGCATGTCCGCTCACGGCGTTGTCGATGACAGCATTACCCGGTGCAGCATCTCTCTACGCAGCATTACCGGCCTTAGCATCAATGAGCACAGCATTGTCGCACAATGTAGCCTCTTCGGAGGTAGCGTTGATGGTTCTAACAGCACCAACCTCATCGATAACAGTGACAATCGTAGCCAACATCTCGCCTGTCGCGTTTGCCATCCTTGCATTCACTATTGCCGTAACGTTACGCAGCGCCGTAAATTCCGCTACGAAATTATAGCAAAAAGTGAGGTTATTCACGGCGTCAGTGATGCACTCACCTGAAAAGTTAAAAAATCTTGAGGCAGCATCGAAACTTGGACATTGAAGAGGGGCAAAGTATGATATCGACCCTGTGTCCGGGTGATCCTCTCGAACCGAGTCATCGGTCCTGCGGGTCCGCACTTTTCTCTAAATCTTTCGAATTTTTGACCCCGGATGAGCTCCCACAAAGAGACACTCCTTCCCGGGAAAAAGTTAGACAGCTGTTTGGAAAACCGAACTCAACTCTATCAACGGGTGCATGAGTGTCCATCATCGTACACAGCTTCCACCGCTATCGATTTATAATCAATTTCTTTCCCTCACCACTCAAGATACATTTGTTCATGAGATTCATAGGGTTTGTTGAGCATACTGAACGCTCAACCATCCCAAGTCTCTTTCAAACAGAATTAAGAAGCGTCGGCGCCGTACCATGGAGTTACAAGGCATGTGGTGACATCTATTTCTCAACGGGGCGTACAAACTTGATTTTCTGTGTTCCTTGTGGACTCTAAAAACCTCGAGTACCTGTATGCTGTTTCCCATGCACGGATGTGATCTTGACAAGTTAGAGAGACATATTTCTAAACAAATAAATGGTAATTAAAACATTAATTACTCCAGCAATTCATTAAACTGGATACCAATCGAATTTTCGTGATTTGGGATTGTTGCCCGGAAATATGCCCATAATTCCAATCATATAAAAAGTTGAACTCTGGTGATATGAAAACATCTTGAAAGACATTTTCACCAAAGCCACAACATGAACCTGCTACTCGATTTTACTGCGTAGGCCAAAAAAATACTACCTACCTGGAGAATCCAGATGATACGCGTGCGGTTGATGTGAAGACACTATTACTCCTATAGTACCAACGCTCACAAACAATAATTATAATTAGCAATGCAGACGTTCGTTATCCAAGTTCAAACTGTACCTCCAAAGCTTTCACACAGAATGAAGCAATCCAAGCATCAAAATCCAGTTCACTCGCACACAAGGGAAAGTGAATTACTAGCTAGGATTTCAATCCTGAAAATGCATCAAGAGAGACAGGAAAGAAAGATATGGAGTTCCAGAGCTCACGCCAGACAAAGGGCAATACGTCAATCCAATCACCGTTCAACCCGGCAGCTAATGATTCTCTTCATGAACGGTGGCTGGCATACATACATATAATACACAACTTTGAAAAATCCCAACAGTCTCGTACACCATAGGAGTAAAGTTACGCAAGCATCCACCGCCGACGTAGCCGTAACCGACTAATTAATAATGCACAGCATGCTGGAGAGCAAAGGAGTATATTTTCATGTCTGAAAGTATATATTCACCATCTGCACGCAGGAGGCAACGAAGATACGGTTCATGCACGTCATCGTTGTTGAAGCTAGACTGTATAGAGCTTGAATATAAGAACGAGATAAACGTGAAACTTTGCTCTCACCTCCCCGGGCGATTGGTAGTCGTGCTGCAGAGGCAATAGTTTACTGGTATAGAATGCCACTGTGGCGAAATATCGAGTTTTCCAGTAGAAATATTGGTAACATCTTAAGGAGGCCCCATGTGTATCCCATAATGGTGAGGTGCAGTTTGAGAGATACGGTGCACGAGAGGTTAAGTACTATGGATAGCAGTTACAGATACACGCAGCATAATGAATGTTAGGACAAGAGTTGATTTGGAAAAAATGGAGTATTGGTATCAGTGTGTACAGGCTCATAGGTCATTTCATAGTTACGCTCCACAATGAGAGCTAGGATATGAGTGTTGCTAAAAATCGTGCATTTATGAACCTTCATTTTAGATGCAAAAATTACACCGGGGATCTCCGGTCTTTTCGGAAACCTGTATGCGAATGAGGTGGATAGAGAAGTCTATATCAAATAAGGGTAAAAAATCGTTTGAGTATAGTTTCAGTGTGAATCCCTTCATTTTTGAAATCAAGAAGAAATTATGCCAATACTCGAATATTCCTGGAAAAAGCATAAAATTCTTTTGGGTACCAGCACATTCCGGGATTACTGGAAACGAAATTGCGGACCAACTAGCCAAAGACGCAACTATGGCCTCTCCATCGGGTCACATGAATATTCCGTTCACCGATTTCAAAGAAAAATTCAATGAAAAAGTAATAGCCGACATGAATAACTATTTGATAGAAGAAGGCACAAAGAAAGGAAAATTTTATTTTCAGCACTATTTTAACGGAAAAAGATTGCCGTGGTTTAAAAACGAGCCACTCTCGCGCGCAATTATCAGCACAATAAATCGATGTCGAGCCGATCATTATAGTCTGAATGCTTCCCTCGACAAAATTGATGTAGTAGGCAGTATGGGATGTCATTGCCATGCTGAATCTCAGGATTTGGACCACGTACTTTGGCAGTGCCCAAAGTATGACGTTGAACGTAAGAAACTCTATCAAAATCTTGCACGTGACGATCTGCAGCTGCCAATGACATCACGCATACTATTCTCAAATCCAAGTGTAAGTAACTGCAAAATACTGTTTTTTTTTCCGAAGAATGTAATCTTAGGATATAAGAATACACTGATGTAAATATTGAAGTTTGAATATATATCCTTATTTTTGATTTTTGTAATCATATCATATGTATGCAAAATAATCTCTCTATGATGTTTTACTTGCTTAAATAAAAAAAGAAAAAAGAAAAAATATAGTTTCACAGGAAAGAGCTCAAAAGAATTTTTTAGAACCGAATTATTTGTCTTCTTTCGAGCGGCATTGGCGCGATGGCATCGATCGATTGACATATTCCGTCTTCGTATTTTTAGATCCACTTCAAACCATGCATCTCGATCGCAGCTTAATGAATCGATAAATCTTTCCGCTAGTCCATACTATTTTATCGAATCAGTACTATTTTAGTAGTTTGACATTTAGGTTGACATAACTTTTGGTTAACAACATGTCAAATTGACAGATTGGTCATTTCGTAAAGTCAGTCCATTGAATCGATACACAAGTTCCAATGTTCTCCGCCAGGTTGGTGAGTCGTGATATGTCAATTAATGTGCAGTTGAATCACTATGTTTTCATTGGGTTTATACATCAATTAGTATTGTTATAAAATAATATGAATGGTCTTCAGTGTGATTCTCCTACTCTGTAAAATACAATCAGTGAAATTCACTGCAAACCAGTAGATTTTTACTGGTTATCCAATCCTGAGCCGTTCAATAAACGGATCTGGAAAGGTTTTCCAATTACTTCCATTGGTTGGCTTTTACAGAGTATGTTTGCTGTACCAGCTCTCAGATTATGCGAATCAAAAGACCCATGCAAACAATATCAAAGCAGGATCCAATCCTTAGGAATTCTCAAATCGCTTGAAGGTGTTGACATGCATTGAATTATCAGATTTTAACATTAGAGGTTGTGAAACCTGTAGTCCAACAGATTCCAGGCTAATGATCGATCCGATCAATTGATCAACATGTAACCATCAGATCTGCCGTTTAATAGTGAGCCTTTTCAAGAAGTAAGTTATCATCGCCAACTTGAATGCTCATCCAGTGTTCATCTGTCGAATCTAGCAATCAACGAGTACATTATCATGACGATAAGCCATCCAATTCCCACCAAAATTCATTAGAGTTCTTACATCAGTAGTCACCCCTCAGAACCTTCTAAATTTCTTGGGGCTGTATTATTAGCATTGAAATTCTGAAATAGAAAGTTCTCTCACACCATATGCAGAAATCTATTTTCAAATCAAAAATACTCTCTCTTTCATTTCTACTGCCTCTTTCCTACGCTGATCATGATATTTCCAGACTTTATAGTAGCTAAAGTGTAAATGATACTCTACTTGCAAATCGTGAACCTAGAGAGTAGCTTATACACCGTAAACCCTGGTATAAATATCCTGATAACTTTTCTAATGGAATCCGAGCTGCATGCCAGATGCTCTGCGCTCTTACCTAACCTTCATCACATCACGCGATCTCTCACCACCAAAGTAACGACTAAATCCGTATTCTTGCACCTATTTAGAAATTCAAGCGCGAGCTGTGTACGCGAGAAAACGTCCGATCAAGAGCCTAAAATGTACTCACATTATGCAATTATACGATATAATTTAAGTGTATAATGTTTGAGACGATTCTCTTAAAATATCAACACATGGTCTATCACTCAATTAGCAAAATCTACGCTGGATGAATAGAAAATGAAATAAGCTCAGCAGGAGTGCAGTCGTATGTAGGTGAAAGGTTAATAAGTGAGTATATGGATATAGCTAAGTATAGTGTATATATCTGGTGATAAGGTGAATGGGTTATGTGCACTTTCACTGCGGAAGCACACATGTACGCCTACATGATCCCAATTCAAATCAGACGATTGATTGATCAGAATGGAGCTACTTCTACGCACGAGCTTTCATTGCTGATTGATGTGGGACTGACATTTTGTACGGATAATACTTGCTATGCAGCTGAAATTAGCAGATATTGAGAACTGCTCATGAATGGAGCTTCATTATACAATACATAAAATGAAGTACCATGTACTGGGGTAACTTGGAATAGCCGGGTTCATTTAGAACATCCGAGTAAAACTTTATAAAGTATGTATCTTTCCGGTAGCAAAAACAGGTCACTCCGCGGTTTTAAAATCAATTCTGCTCGGTAGTGGAATGCATGGACAATGTTTAAATAGGCGTAGAAGTCCCAAGCAGCTAATCTGCTCGTTTTTAGCAAACTTTTCCGAAAGGATTGTTTCAAGGCGAAAAAAGTTGTTCTAAGCGGTCAGTCCCGAGTTCAAGTACTTCCAGGCTGAATCCATGGTAGTAGTGATGGATTTCACTGGAACATACCAGTAAGTTAATTTCTTCGTTACATTGGTGTATTTCCGTCCTGAATCAAGTTTTTAGAGTAAAAACTGCAGGGTGAACGCCTTTTCTGCAAACGGGGGTAACTCTGGAACGCTTCAAAAAACCTAAGTGAAACAGGCTTTTTTTCGTAGACCGGGCGAGGTAACTCTGAAACATTTGACAATTTTGAGTTTCAGGAAGCGCACAATAAGGTTAGAATGTCTTTTCCATGAGATCCACGATGGTGCATAGAGTGAACCTAATTTCCTGTGTTTAGAAACGAATTTAGAGCCGTACAGAAAACCAATGTCAACAGTTTTCACATTATACTTTCACTGTTCCAAAGTTACCCCAATCTGTGTGATTGACGACGGCAAAATTGTTCCGTATGAAGAAGAGTATCACCCATACATTCCTGGACATGATGTTTTATTCGGCGAATTAGCAATAACAGTTCCAAAACAAGTTTCGAAGTCAATTTGGCGCCGATCCTGTCGTGACTTTGACTCTGAATTGTTTCATAGTGACCTGAACAGCATTGAATGGTCAAAAAACCATGACTTCCCTCGTCTTGACGACAAAGTTCATTCCCTCTCATCGAATGTGATCTAGCTTTATGATATGTATGCCCCATATCGGCTATAGTTATACACCAAAAGTCAACTAAATACCGTTGGCTGACGATTAGTTTAAGAAACTGCAGAGAGCTAGGAATCGGTTTTGGAATATTGCAAGAAGGACAGGTCGGCCAGAACATGAAACCGCTTACAAAGAATTACGTGAAATTAGGAGATGCATCAGCCATTTTCGTATAAATTTAAAGTCAGATGAAGCGTCTTCCTTGCCCACAGATATTGATTCCTTCAATAAAAATTTTGCTGGCAAAATACATAGTGCTCCTGTATCTTGGCAGTATTCTCCAGTTAGGATATCACCGGGTGGTATAGGTTCTAATTTAGTCACGTTGAACAGGCTGAGGTTGTGCAGTCGACTCTTTCAATTCGAACTAACGCTGAAGGTCACGCAGCTTCATCAAAGAGTGTTTGCCCACAGTCCTGACGATTCTTGTACATATTTCGGATTGTTCTTGGCGAACACCGACATTCCCAACCTCGTGAAGATATGCATTGGTCCGCCCCATTTCAAAGTGCGACCCCCCTCGCGAGGCTAATCATCTCAGACCAATTAATATCTTATGTTCCATTTCCAAAATTCTGGAGGATATAGCTTGCAAATAAATCAGAGCACACCGGTAGGGATAACTTTTTGAACTATTTTCAATCATATCGCCGAAAATGTCACACCATTCACACAATACTACTTGAAATCTCGGATTATATTTAGAGAAGCGATCGATGCTGGAGACATTGTCCTACTAACAACCGTTGACTTTTTCCTCAAGCATTCGACATGCTTAACACTGACCTCTTTGTCCACTAACTAAAGTACCTAGGTTTTCCAGATATGGCGTGCAGATGATGCTGTTGGTAGTAACAGTATATTTTGAAAAAATTCACTATTATCGAGTTTGATGAGTGAAATAGCCTGATTCACTGTTTTTCGTCTAATATGGCTATAGAAACCCGTATGAAATCCAAATCTCATGATTACAATGAATGATTCGATATGAATAATTGCTATCTACGAATTGAACCTCAATGTTTGGGATGAAACGCACGGTATAGAGTAGGCGAAACTACCGCCATCGTGTGCAAAAATAGTGCAATGGAAATTTTTTGTGGGATACTCCCCTCAAGACCTCCCTGATCCTTCAGTCATATGTTCCTAAGCCGTATCTGGGTGCAAAATTGTTTAAACCGAAATTGTTTAAACAATTGAATAAAATTGTTTATTTTGGATTCAAAAGATGTTTTTTAGGTAAATTGGAGCATTTTAAACAGAAAGTTACTCTTGTCATTTTTCTCTAGGATCCATTGTTTTTGCGCTATGAGCATTTTAAAGTTGAAAAAACTCGAAAATCGCGATTTTGAGGCCCGGATTAAAGTGTCATAATGGTGAAAATGTTATGCTCTCACTAGGGAAATTTGTCAATTGGGATCTCCTCTACAAGTTGTGATAGCAAAAACCCATGTTCCTCGTCGATTTACCTTCGTTTTTTGAATGTTAATAACGCGTCGTATGGCGCCAGTTCACTGGTGATCGCAATGCTCCCCGCGCCGCGATAGCAACGTTGCGTCGTCTGCACGCACGAGGTGGGAGCCCGCGAGCATGCGAACGGGCGCCATACGACGCGTTATTAACATTCAAAAAACGAAGGTAAATCGACGAGGAACATGGGTTTTCGCTATCACAACTCGTAGAGGAGATCCCAATTGACAAATTTCCCTAGTGAGAGCATAACATTTTCACCATTATGACACTTTAATCCGGGCCTCAAAATCGCGATTTTCGAGTTTTTTCAACTTTAAAATGCTCATAGCGCAAAAACAATGGATCCTAGAGAAAAATGACAAGAGTAACTTTCTGTTTAAAATGCTCCAATTTACCTAAAAAACATCTTTTGAATCCAAAATAAATAATTTTATTCAATTGTTTAAACAATTTCGGTTTAAACAATTTTGCACCCAGATACGGCTTAGGAACATATGACTTAAGGATCAGGGAGGTCTTGCGGTGAGTATCCCACAAAAAATTTCCATTGCACTATTTTTGCACACGATGGCGGTAGTTTCGCCTACTCTAGTAGAATTGAAGCACAAGTCCTGTTTGCATCAAATTGCACATCTTAATTCGTATCAAGAACGTGATAGTAAGAGTGTCAAGATAATGATGTTGACTTAGGAGTAATTCCACGAGAAAACGATATATGGTCGACAGTTGAATCTCAGATTTCTTTCTAAGTGAACTTTTTCGATTTTATAGGTTGGAAAATGAACTTCCTTCACCATAAAAGAAATTACAAAATTTTTTTTCGGACCCCGGTACACAAATCAAAATCATGTTTTCAACTTTTTTTTGCAGAATTTCCGTAACTCTTTCACACACAAATCGTTACAGCTCAAAAATTACGGCAGATAGAGGGACGCGGTTCGGCGCATCCAAAAGGTGAACTAAAAGCCTACCAAAAACCACTCTGGAGTTCTGGTTCTCATAGAACCTTGATTATATATGGATGATTCCGTGAAAATCGTCTTTTATTTTTCTTCTCAAAAAGCTATTTTTTTGGAAGATTTGAAAGTACATATTTTCATGTAAAATGTTGTGTTCTCCACGAATAAAATATTTTCACTCAGCATTTTTGGATTTCAAGCTGTTTTCTGGGCATTTTTTCGATTCCAATGACAGGAAACCTCAATTTTCTGCGCATGCGCGAGATTTTAGAATTCCAGAACTAATTTTTTTGAGAAGCTGAGAAAATTTCCCTCGAAATGACTTCTTGGTGAGCTTGAATCCGTTGATTTAAACCAAAGTTACAGTGACTTTTGACAGCCACTACAAAAAGCAGCTTGGTGCAAGGCCCCATGTTCGCTCCAGTCGTTGCCTGAAAGCCTTCACGTTTTCACTCGAATCGTTCTCCATCATTCGGGCGCTGTAACTCCTCTTCTAGTTGACGAAATTGAACTTAAGAAAACGTCATTCCAAAGGAAATTTCCTCAGCTTCTCAAGAAAATTGGTTTTGGAATTCTAAAATCTCGCGCATGCGCAGAAAATTGAGGTTTTCTGTCATTGGAATCGAAAAAATGACGAGAAAATAGCTTGAAATCCAAAAATGCTGAGTGAAAATATTTTATTCGTGGAGAACACAACATTTTACATGAAAATATGTACTTTCAAATCTTCCAAAAAAATAGCTTTTTGAGAAAAAAAATAAAAGACGATTTTCACGGAATCATCCATATATAATCAAGGTTCTATGAGAACCAGAACTCCAGAGTGGTTTTTGGTAGGCTTTTTGTTCACCTTTTGGATGCGCCGAACCGCGTCCCTCTATCTGCCGTAATTTTTGAGCTGTAACGATTTGTGTGTGAAAGAGTTACGGAAATTCTGCAAAAAAAAGTTGAAAACATGATTTTGATTTGTGTACCAGGGTCCGAAAAAAAATTTTGTAATTTCTTTTATGGTGAAGGAAGTTCATTTTCCAACCTATAAAATCGAAAAAGTTCACTTAGAAAGAAATCTGAGATTCAACTGTCGACCATATCAACGCCTCTTACGAAGATAAACACATCCGCTAACGCCCACGAAGAAAAACACGGTGGCCGAAGATTAGCATTTGCTTTGTTACGGCCACGAAGATTAACACTTACTGTTTACGCCACGAAGAACAACACTTACGCCTCAGCGCCACGAAGATCATCTCTTACTGCTTAAGACCACGAAGAGTAACACTTACTCCTCAAACTGCACGAAGATTAACACATTCGCGAATTTTTCTTCTTGACGGGACGAAGACTACAAGTATTCCGTACAAGAGACTACAAGACTACAAGGCCACGAAAAGTAACACATTTTCCTTCACGCCACGAAGACTAACACATTCGTAGACTCCATTCCTGAAGACACGGAGATTATAAGTACTTAGTCTTAAGCCCACGAAAAGTAACATATTTTTCTTAGCGGAACGAAGGCTAACACAATCACTTACCGTTCATCGTCACGTCAAAGAGAATGTGTTGTTTTTCATTCCATCGAGAAGAATGTGTTAGTCTTCGTGGCGTAGAGAAAAATGTGTTACTTTTCGTGGACTTAAGACGAAATACTTATTGTCTCCGTCCCTCTATGAATGGAGTCTACCGATGCGTTAATTTTTGTGCCGCTAATGAGAATGTGTTTTTTTTTTCGTGGCCCTAAGACGAAATACTTGGTCTCCGTCCCTTTGGACGAGGACGTGTGCAAGTGTGTTATAGTCTTCATACCGTTCAAGAGTGAGTGCTAGTTTCATGGGCCGTTGAGCAGTAAGTGTTAGTCTTCGTGGCCCTAAGGAGTAAGTGTTAGTCTTCGTGCCCCTAAGGAGTAAGTGTTAGTCTTCGTGGACTTAGCGAGAATGCGTTAATCTTCGTGTCCCTAAGGAGTAAGTGTTAGTTTTCGTGGACCTAAGAAGAATCCGTTAATATTCGTGTTCACAACGAATAAACGTTAATCTTCGTCAGTCACAAGAAAATAGGTGTTTATCTTCGTAAGAGGCGTCGATATATCGTTTTCTCGTGGAATTACTCCTAAGTCAACATCATTATCTTGACACTCTTACTATCACGTTCTTGATACGAATTAAGATGTGCAATTTGATGCAAACAGGACTTGTGCTTCAATTCTACCGTGCGTTTCATCTCAAACATTGAGGTTCAATTCGTAGATAGCAATTATTCATATCGAATCATTCATTGTAATCATGAGATTTGGATTTCATACGGGTTTCTATAGCCATATTAGACAAAAAACAGTGAATCAGGCTATTTCACGTAGAGCAGTGAAAAATAGTCATACTCAGACCTACAGTAAACCACTTTTGTCGAAAAATTTACGATTGGTTGTCATAACGGCCCTCATCACTGTTTTCTCAGTCTTTCTCGTCAATATCCCCGATAGCTCAGTTGGTTGGATGGTTGGCGTAATAAATAACGAACAGAGAAGATAAAGCAAGGGAACCGGGTTCAAACCCCAGCGACAACCAATCATGAATTCATACTAAACTTTGTTGAAAGTGTTTTTTTTATTTTTTATGCAGTTCCATTGTTTTCATTTAGCATTTTAGTCTCAATATCGTTCCACAATATATAAATATTTAGTTTTTTTATACTGAAAATTGTAAGCAACTCGAGAATCGAGTGAAAAAACAACTCGATCCAAGTGAAATTTCACTGGAATACTTCCACAAAGGGTCACTTTCGACGTATTATTGGCGCAATCATTAGTTTGGCGATCCAGAGTCGCCAAAAAAAAATATTATCGAAAAAGGGGGCAAAATTTCATTTCCGTGCGCTGTGATTTTTCATTTTTTTGACCTTCGTGAGTGTAGAGCATCGCGGTGAGGCTCGTGTGAGATTCGAGTAGGCTAATTCATTAATTGGTCAGTTAATTAATAAATCAGTTAATTTTCTGCGTGATAATTACGTAGCAGAAGACACCGTCATTCAAGGTAGGTTGAATCAGACCAGCTGCGCTCACGGAGTCCGTCACATACTTGTCCCGTTCCTATTACGTGCTGGCAACTACTGCCTCATGGTACCCCGTGACCCGCTCTTAGAGTCCGTCACGTACTCGATCCGTACTTGGCACATACACGAATTTACTGCCATGCGGCTCGCTGAGCAAGGACTCCAGAATCCGTCACGTACTTGTTCAGTACCCGTCACATACTGGCAACTACTGTTGCGTGCATTTGGAGCACCTCTCCAAAATCCATCACATACCCATTCCGTACTGTGTAGGTAGCAGGAATTACTATTGCGCGTATTGACAGGTACGAGCAAGTACGTACAGTTATAAGCCAAGTATCTACAGTATGGAATATTAGCTATTTCCCCTTTGGTTCGTCTGCTATTAGTATGCAAGTTCGAAGGTGATAATTGATACTGCATGCAAAGAATATTTTAGATAATTGACTGAGATAACTGCAGAGGTGAACCATCGATGATGATGTAAAGAGAAATTTCGAGAGATGGATCGATGAGTGCTTCGGACGAGAGATACGCGATGCCTCATATTAACATTTGATTTCATTGTTTCAACTATATGACCCTTCACTACACTACTTTTCATCACGGAAAGACAATATGAGTGTTCGGGGTGGTGCCAATAAGTGCCCAGCAATGTGTGTAATAGTGTTTTTGGTAGGGCTTTGTTGGTGCCTAATACCATTAGGTTTCCTGCATTCTGAAAAATTTGCGGATCAAACCTTTACCCCACAAAAATGAGGATTTTTTTGAGCTCTTCTTGTGCTCCATCGCACCTTGATTCTAGGTTCCAATAGAATCATATTCATGTGCTTGGAACCCTGAATGTGAGAATCATTTTGTTGAGATAAGCAAATCATTGCTACTGGGGAGATCTTCCAACAAAAGTGATGATTGTGAGACTTATTTGTGCCACCTGTTCACCCATGTTACCAGTAGGCGTTTACCATATCCACAGATAATACAGAAATCTTTATCTAGATCTCCACAAGAAGGAGAGAGAATTAGCAAAAGAAGAAGATTCCCCCCACTGACAATGTTGTGATTCATCAAGTTAAGCATTGATCTAGCTCTTATCGACATTGTCAAACTGTACAAGAACTTGGGGATCCATTAAAGTCAACTTGAATCTAGCCTTCAATGATGGATTCAAATACATTTTGGCTGATTTCCTAGAGCACGACTTTATCTTTACATAACTATAGAGGGCTATTGGGTAACACCACAGTTTCTACTTGTGTATTTGAAACACTTGTTCTTGAAACCCATAACCTCCCCAGAGAAGAAGCATCTATTCTCTAGTAAATTGGTGAATCCCTCTTATCAGTACGGTATTGCTTTTGACCTCACATAGTGTGGACAATAATTTCATCTCATCATGATGTTGGTTTGAATCTTGAGTCATCTTCAATCAGAATTTGAATCAATGTTACATTTATCGTCACTTCCACTCCAAACAGCACTCCACAATTACATACATTCAGAATCTATCGAATATAAAAAGAAAATGCCACCAAAGATCCTCTCCATATGCCCACAATAGAGCAGAAACTAGTCATGGAAGGGGATCACTCCATAATCTGTAGTGAGTTGGCGAATATTTGAGACAAAGGTTAAAATCCCTCAATAGGTTGTGAAGCTATCAATTTCAATTTCAATTTCAATCCTCGTACTTTATGGATCCGAATAGATCTTGATCAGCTTCTCAGATATTTAATGGAATGTCCTGATTGATAAGAGGATGTGAGAAGCATCACAACTCAGATATTTTCAAAATATATTTCCCTCGTTATAAATTAATGTAGTCTCTGGGGGAAGTGTAGATTGTCAATAAAGGCGATACCGTTTCTTCTCTCAAGTATTGAGTACACAGATTCATTTGATCATGACGCATGAATTTCAATGATCTCTGAATCCTCATGAAATTCTTAATCTTTCTCCAGTTTTGGTTGAGACTTAATTCTACAAAACTTTCTGACTTTCTCTGAATCTTCTAGCATAGACTAAAAAATCCATCTAATTGTAAGGCTAAAAACGCATTCATTTATTCGGATAATGATGTCTCATTCTTTGAGTGAATGATACACACCATCTTTATCACTCAAAATCTTACCGCATTATATTTTGGTGATAACTTATTCATGAATATAAGTTTTCAAAGAATTGTTATTCGGTCATAAGTGTATCAAAAATTTAGATCATACTTATTGATCAGCATTGAAAAAGACATCACCACTCGCCGTTCTTACTCCCTGGTCTCTCAGAATTGTATCCACAGATTTCACGCCAAAGTTAACTCTGGAACTCCGTTCCTAACGCATTTCTCGAATGCACATGAATTATTTGATATTATGTTCAATTATATCTGTTGATAAAACTGTTATTTTAAATAACCCAGATGAACTGTTCTATATCCTCAAAACGGCTCAGTTGAATATATCAAAGTCCTGAACTACTCAGAGATTATTCAATGAATAGCGTAACATAGTAGAATGGTATGATAGTAATTCTGATTAATGGAATTGAGATCACACACGACACATAGCTCACGATGCACAACGCGAAACACCCAACACACGACCGATGAGCGAATTGTCCAATCAGTCATTTGATCAGTCAATTCCACTCATAGCCCACATAGCCATGTAATATATTTGAACCATACCAGATCAGATCAGACCGAACTAGACGAAACTAGACCTAATTAGACCGAACAAGACCGAATTAGATCAAATGAGACCAAACTAGACCGAATTAGACAAAACTAGACGTAATCAAACCGAATTACGCCTGAATGCGTCGAGCTAGACCTAACTAGACCAAAGTACACTGAGCTGGCTCGGATAAGGTCGCATTAGATGGCATTGGATCGCATCAGACCAAATTAGGTACAATGGTTCTCGTATGGTACTAGTTCATTGATTGTAGTACGATAGTTGTACAGTGATTCTAGTGTGGTTCGAGTACTGTGCCAGTACGGTTCTAGTATGGTTCTACTACGGTATTGGTATGTTTCTAGTAATATAGTTCTAGTACGACTCCAGAACCGTATTAGACCGAGCTAGACCGAACAAGTCCAGTATCCATCCATCCACCTGACCATGTACCCATCCACCCATCAACCCATCGACCCATCCACGACCCATACGGCCACCCATCATACTTCACCTCTTTCACGTTAGGCAACCCAATACGCGGAATCCGGACGGAAAAATTCTGGCTTGGCGTTTAATTATTGTAATAATTTTTTGTTGGTTCTTGCAGGTAAGTCCTTCTAGTGCAACTATTTCATTCTGGATAGTCTACAGAGAAATATGTGCAAGATGATGAGAGTGAGTCGGGCTGACCATACGCAATTCTTGAAACAGATACAGTCCAGTGCACTTATGTTCAGTAACGACTGGTAAAGCGTAAGTAATATACAGAGTGTATCGATGACATGATGATTTTTCATTCATTGCTGCCGAGATGTTCAGTCACATGCAAAGTGAACTCTGATTCGCATGTTTCTCCTCGACCTCATTTCTGGATCGAATTTCAGCGTGGTCTTTAACCACATATACTTCACCAAGTTTATTACAGATATAAAGTTCACCTGGTTGAGATTTCTCCTGAAGTGGCAAGTATTAAGAGAAAGAGAGTCTCATACCAGTAATTAAATAATTTAAGAAATATGATAGTAATTATAATGCTCCAAAGGCTTGTAGAATTCCCGAATTTGAAGCTACAACTTTTGTCAGACTGGTGCGGCTAACATGTCGAATAAATTCAAGAATTTAATCGTTGGGAGAATAATTTCGGAAGGAAACGATACACCTGAGGTAGTTGCGTCTCCAATTTCGTTCTATTTTATCTTTTTAATTCGATTGGTAATAGTATGAACATCGACCACAGTTAAGAAAATTGAAATTTTTCGGAACCTGGCACGTCAATCTCAACTCTGTTATAAACTTTTTTTTGCCGAACTCTTGTAACTCTACTCAACTAAAAATTTGGGATGAATCTTCTATCGGCCTTTGTAGACCAGGTTGAGTAAAAATTACTCATGTTTTAATACAAAATTTATAACTTGCAATTTTTGAACTAAAATTGATCGAAATGGAATTGTTAGAACCCGAAAGTCTAAAGTTAGATAGTGTAAGGCAGTCCAACGCATCTGAAAGATGAGCAAAACCCTATAGATATCCCTCAGGAAATCTCTTTGTATGAACCACAATCCACAGTACTACACTTATATATGGGTGCTTCTGCAAGAATTCTTCCAATTATTGTCTCAAAAGTCCGTTTTTGAAAACTTTTCCACGATAAAATTTTTCTACAAATTCTACTAATTCGATCTATTACTCACGAGTAATCACGAGTAGTGTATCAATTGTCCAACTGAGCTCTAATTCAATCAAGCCTCTGAAAAATATACAACCACAAAAAATTCGAATCTTTATACGGAAGATTTCAAAAAATCGCCGCTGGGCCAAAAAGTGAAGCTGCTCATGAACTCATCCAATGAACAGTATCTCAAATTGCAGTGCAAAGTGTGTATATGTACATGGCATGCTCTCACGCAAGTCCCCACGGCTCTGTGTCAAGTGCAGAGTGCAAATCACATCTGCAATATAGCCTCATAGACTATCTAAAAGCAAAGTTCGCGTGCAAAGTCAAAACGGCAGCTCGAAATATTGCACTTCTGCATCAGTTAGATAGAGGCAACAAACTCTCTCGTCGAGTGGATAATATTGCATTGCAATAAGGTGAGAGATCGGATAGAGCGCATCATGGGAGCCAATGTATCAGCCCTTAGGCTAGCACGAATCTCTGGTAGCGGATTCGTGCTAGCCTAAAGTTTGCTATGGTAGTAGCTTGCATTAATGGTATATATAGCTTTCCCAACGACTAAAACTTTGATGCTGTTGCAGTTTATGCTGAATTTATTGTACACCTTTCACGCAATTGTAGCTGCAATACTTGGAGGGGTAGTTCATTCCTGCTGCTTCAAATCATAAGGTAAGTGTACCCAACTTGCCCCCATTAGGCCACTTTTGACTGACTGTGGCTTACCTTGATATTTTTTAACATACTTGAGCTCATTTTCAAGTTTGTCTCAAGACTTTCAAAATGAGTTCGAGCACGTCTAATGTTTATCAAATGGGATCGAGTCGTCTTGATTTTCCCCAAAGAAAAACGATGAAAATCGGCGATAACAGGCATAAAATTGTTTAAATCTGCATGCAATCACATTCAAAGCTTTTTGACAGCCGCTCGGCCAGCCCAAAACACTATTTCCGACATATTCTAACGTGATGAACACGTTCTGAGTGATGAAAAAGGTCAATACTGCAAGTTCTTCCGAGAAAATAGTATGTGGCCACGTTGGGTATACACTAATTTTGGAGCTCATATTTTGCAAACGATCTCCGTATTTTACTCGTAAAATTTCTCCAAATCTGACTTTTGCAACTCTGAAAAAGAAATTTTCAAGGTCTTGAAAGAAGAATTCGAATGCATGAAGGTACATTGAGATTGGCCATATCAAACATAATTAACATCAGTTCTACAAAACGTGATTTTTTTGCTATTTCTCAGCTGTGCCGGAAAAAAAATGAAAAACTCACTATAAATCTTCTTGGACAAGCAAAAATCATTTGGAGTCGATACAAATCACTTACTTTCTCATATTCTAACATAACGAATGTGAAAAAAATTTGTGACAAGGTCAGCAGGTGCCCATTTCTGAGATCGGCATATGGGGGCATGTTGAGTACAGAGGGCATGTTGGGCTCCGTATCACCTTACATTATCTGATGAAGATTTTCCCAAAAAGCGATTACGGATCTAAAATTTCCTCAAAATACCAACTTGCCAACTCGTTTTTTTTTTTTTTTTTTTTTTAATTGAAATTGACTCATGTTGCCGTGGTCCGAAACCATCCATATCAGTCAAGCTTCAATATTACGAATCATCCGCCTATTCTCGCGACACCCATACTCTATGGTATACGAAGTGTGGGTTATGAAGTATTGCTATGAGCCCAAGGCGTCATCGTCACGCGATCGCACGAGCCGCCCCGTCGCTTCATAAATCGTTCTATAACCCGAGAAACGATCGCGCTTCCGGTATATCTATAATAAGCAATTCATATAAGACAGAGCTATTCGCGTGTAACCAGACACCGCAGTACGATGAACGTCCGATGACCAATTTATGATTTTTTGGCCACTGTGGGTGCCTGTGGTCCTCAAATCCATACGCACCTGTATATTAAAACTGTGGTATATAAAAATTATGTGCTGGGAAAAAATCCCACGCACGCTCGCGACGTCTCCCAAATTTGAATGAAATTCGCATGAAAATTGGCAGATTTTTTTTTTTTTTTTTTTAATTTAGATGCAATTCACAGGCCAAACCCCTTCCCCCATATTATTAGCTCGATGCTAATTTTATATTGGCAAAACTCTCTCCCGCAGAAATCGGCATTGGTGTGACGTAGAATGTGATGTATGGTGATGACCATACGGTATATATAGCGTGAGAAAAATTTTGTTCACTTGGAATATATATTCGAGCCGGATGCTGAGTTTGATCATAGATTTTTGCGTGTTACTCACACAGTTATGCCAATAGTCTAGTCTCAACGATGATTCAATCAAAATTTTTTATCATATGGCCTATTGGTCATTTATTATGTGTGTGTACGAGTTGCTGTGCTTAATAATAATCATGATGATGATGATGCCGTCGCTCGAGATGAGTCGTAGTCAGTAGAAACAGCAGCAGCGATTGCTGCGCTGATTTTTATGTAATCGCGATGTTTAGATTTTATCTTTATTGCTACGGTCGACTCGCGAACTGACGTTTATGCATAAATCGTTAAACTGATGCTGACCCACGCAAATAGAATGGCTTACGAGAGATTAAGAGTCTCATTCCCACACCTACTGTGCGCGCTCTCACTGGCTCGCGCTGACTTGAAATTCATCGTTTTGAATCGTCGGATCGGATAAATGATAAGGCGGAATGAAATTTTTATACGCCCTCTCAGAGTAGAAAGATACGATCGTAGAAGGTGAAAGTTTAGACGATCGAGATTTTGTTGAGTTAACTGATGAGAATAGGATATCGATTGATTACGGCGGCTAGACGTGATTTGCGGATTTGATGTTCGTTGGATGAACTCAAAATTTGGAGAAATGGAAGTCATATGAATATGGCTTAACACGTTCACTGCGATGGGCCTCACGGGTGAGGCCCGCACGTCCTTCCCTGTGTGCAATGGGCCCCACCGGTGGGGTCCGCGTTTCATTGAGTTTCAGCTCATGTCCAACAGCGGAGACATATCCAATGGTTTATGTCGTGGTGGTTTCCCATTGTTTATGTTATAATGAACATGTTTGCACAGCAGTTTCGGTATTGGACTCAATTTCGCTGAGTTTTTCCGGATTTTCGTTTTTACGCAATTTATTCTTTAATTACATAAAATCAGGCGATCATCAGCAGACTTCTTACTTTGGATTCGACAATTACCAGCGTATCTTAGCTCATTTGAAAGCTTATTTCAAGATCTACAAACAGAGCCCAAACACGTTGGCAATTATCGAACCCCACTTGAGTAATCTTCCGTTTACGCGCGGAAAAAAGTTTCTGCTAAATTAAAAAACGTGGGTTCTTTCAAGCACAGCCTTTGCTCTGTCGTATGTGTGCTGTCATGCACTGTACAGAACTCTTGGCATTCCATAAAAAAAGATGATAGGATTGAATCTATCACTTCTCATGCTTGAAACGATTTGAAGAACGTCAATGATCCGCAGACCAAGATCAGGCTCAGCATTGTTGAAGCACGCTAGAACCATGATCAAACATTATTTTCTGGGTAGAACAGATATTGAGGGACAAGTTCTCTTATGAAGGCTCATAACATTGAATTTGATGATTTTATCGATACTGTTGACCATCCTCATGAATATTCTTTGAATCAGATAATTTTTGGGCCCCACCAGTGAGGCCCACCGCACAGAAAGATGGTTGCCAACACTGTGTGCGATGGGCCCCACCGGTGGGGCCCACAAAACTCATAGGAATATTGTAAATAGATACCAAACTGATGATTTTCCAAAAGGTTTAGCTTCCGAAAGTGCCAAAACGCACATTTGTACTCTCTCGCAATCTAGACCGGAATCGCGATTTCGCCTTCGTAGTGAATGTGTTGAAACGATCGTGACAGAAAATGAAGTCTCAAGATTACTAAAATAACCGTTAGTACTTGCGTAGAATTTTATTCATTGCGTCATACCTTCAGATACGATAATTATGATACGCACTCACTTTTTCAAGGTACTTCGTAAATTCTATGCAAAATGAGGAATTCGCTCCTTATGTCATTTTATTTGATAATATTTCATGGAGTTGATTGCAAGAATTTTCTAAAGATTGATGCTGTAATTTGTATAGGTAATGAATCATCTCATGCATCTGTTCTGATTCCATTTGACTCACAAAATGTTACAAAACTAGTTGTTAGAATTTTTGGAAAACAGGCGAATGGTTGTGGTACACATTTCACGATAAAAAGTTTTTGGATTTCATAACCCTGCTCCTTCCTAGTGAAATTTTTTTGATAGAAAATTGCAGTTTCATAAATGCGACGTAATAAATTTGGAGACTATACCCACACTCTTGCTGATATAGCTATGTAACTTATGGCTAGCCCCCATGTCACTGAAATTCGCAATATTCCAAAACATTAAAATTAGAACAAAATAAAATTTTGCACTGATTCATAATTGCAGGCCAAAACTTTTCCATTTTAGGGCAAGATATTTATAGAATCCAAAAAAAATTTTCACGTAATGTAGAAGAGGTATTTTCCAATGTAATCTATGTTCTGGCACTTGCAAGCTCAGAGATTACTTAGGTAACCAAGAATGTGAGTGAAATTGAGCCAGATTTTTAGTCCTATGCGTTTACGCGATCATTCAAGATCCCGTCTAAGCAGGCCTGCGTCTAAGAATTCAGAAGAGCCAGCTTGTTCAGCATGATTAATCTAAAATAGATCTGGTAGCTTGATAAAACAACTGCGAATGCGAACAGGCTCACGAACAGGAGCTAGCCATCAGCGATATAATTTCATTTCATCGCAGGCCACGGGGTGCATCTTGGCGACTCCACAAACAATATCAAAACCAGAATGAAAAAAAGAGGAAGGTAGTGAAAAAAAAATATTGAATTGGCGATTTGAGTTCGGAATCAACCAACCCATCTACACAGCCGATCCTTCGAGTAATTCAGATCCCAAAATTCGGTAAGGTCATCAAGGTTCTAACTATGGACCATAAGCCAAAAAAAAATTCTCCCGACAAAAATTCGCAAACTGGGTTCGAATGAAAAACGATCCCATTCGTCGACACAATTATGCTTGCTTCTCAATGAGGTATGCCCCAAGATAAGCGTCGAATTCTCCGCAACATTGGCGATGGCACCGGCACAGCAGCAGCATTCTTCGGCATTCTTTCGCTCATTCTGCAATGCAGTATTCTGTCCGAGGGCGTCTCAATCCTACCATCTTTTTTTTTCTTTCCATCTTACCCTCACAACCTACAGCATAAATACATTATGTGTGTAAGGTTCCAATATTCAACGTTCTCAGTGCTGATGCAGCCACTTTTCCCAGAATGTAATATGTAAATGTCCGACCCAAATTGAGATAAAATTTTGCTGACGACGAGGAATCTCTACGGATAAGGAAATCAGCGAAAAAATGTGTGAAAAAAAACGAAAAAGAAATTTTTTCAAGGTGTGAAGTCATCCGTATCCAAAATCATCCCCGGACATACATATATAGGTAGAATCTTAAGATTGACTTTTGGTATAGCCGCGGTCACTTCGTGCGTGCGGTAAAAGGTAACTTGAGATGAGAACGACTACAACGAAGCCAAGAATGAGGTGACACTTTTGCTTCGTTGGAGTATATAATGTGTAAGATCACTAGTGGTTGTAAGTATAATACAGAAAAAGTGCCTGCATATCGTCTGCACTGTGTGCAGTCACGGATGTTGCCGCACCTTTATACTCGTAAAATACCTTCTTGGTCAGAGACTGAGAAAGGCGACACAACTCGATGCCAGGTTGCGATGGTGAGACCATATGAAGGTTCGAATGTAGCTCGAATAAGAAAAGAGATGCGTGGCCAGTGTAACTTGAGGTGTGAAATATGTGAACGATTTTTCGAGCCCTAGTGACCTCATCAAGATCAGACATCGGCCGGAAGTTGAGGATGTATGTTTTTGTTTTACATCGTTTGTTTGAGCTCGAGTGTTAACGAGGGACTGCGAGTTCTAAAATTTTGGTTTGTCGCGGGTGGAAGATTCTAGTGATCATTTCAAAGAATAATAATGTTGAGTGTATTTTGAGCAGCAAAGTGTGGATGGTTGAATGGCCATTGATTTTAGCTGACGTGTCACTTGAGTGAGCTGATTACTGAAATTTTAGTATATTGTGCAAGCAAACTTTGACTTCTTGTTTGAATTCGATGCCATATTGGTATAATTTGTAAATGAGGGAGGGTCTGGTGGAAAATAACCCTATCAATTGAAATCGATTTACCATTCATTTATTTATTCAAATAGATCCAAATTTGGAATGTTTGTACAGGTATTATATTGAAGGTAAGTGTACCCAACTTGCCCCCATTAAGCCATCATCTTGATAACTCGGGCTAATCTCAATATTTTCCAACGTACTTTAACTCATTTTGAAGCTTGTCTCAAGACCTTTAAAATGAGCTAAGATACGTCCAATCTGGATGAAGTGGAGCCGAGCTGTTTGAATTCTCCCAAAAGGTGATTTTTGAGAGTTTACAAAAGTGTGTACCCAACTTGCCCCCATCATTTAAAACAATGTAAATCGGCGATGAAGTGAATAAAATCGCTTTGATCCGTTTTGATCACCATGCAGCGACATTTGTAGCTTTGAAATGGCCCAGGACATCGTTTCCGACCTATTTTGACGTGATAAACACGTTCTGAGTGGTAAAAAGAGCCATACTGCACGCCTTCCTGAGATAACCATATGGGGTTATGTTGGGTACACTCCGATGTCGGCCTTCTTGATTCTCAAACTATCTTCGTGTTTTGTACATAAAATCGCTCCAAATCAAAGTTCTGCAACCCTGAAGAGCGGATTTTGAAGGTATCGAGACAAGGAATCGAATGCGCTAAGGTACGTCAAGATTGGTCGAATAAAAATAAATTGGCACCGATTTTAGTGAACGTGATTTCCTCGGTGATTTCTTAGCCGTCCAAACACGAAAAATGGAAAACTCACTTTATATTTTCTGGAAAATGCAGGAATGATTTGTGGTTGATCCAAACCACTTATTTTATCATATTTTAATATCACAAACGTAAAAAAATATGCGGGAAGGTCAACGAGTGCCCATTTCTGAGATCGGCATATGGGGGCAAGTTGGGTACAGAGGCAAGTTGGGTACACTTACCTTATATCCCAGCAATAATTCTGAAAATTTCGTTACTTTGGGCGTCATTTACTACATTTGCCGTCGCTGAGAACGCTAAGAATTGCAATTTTTGCATCCATTGAATTTTTTTCTTGCCAACCCGAAGAAGGTGCTCCTGCGGAAATGTCCCAAAAGTGTCCCTAATTGAACATCTCTGAATAAACATGATAAAAATCCATTTCATGATCTAGAAAATTCCCTCTGATATTTTGGAAACCATTCCCATACAAGTTACTGATTTTTCAGAACATTGTCGTGTTATTCAAGTTTTGACGGCATAATTTTCAACACGCATCCATTCGCAATTTGGGACAAGAGTTGTTCCATATTTTTAAAAATATTCGCTAAAACAATTTGGCACCGATATTCTAGCTGTGCAAATATGAAAAAATCACAATTCTTTGGGGAACGCAGAAACGATTCGGGGTCAATGCAAACCACTTATTTCCTCATATTCTACATTAACAATGATGTAAAGACAGATTTGAAGGGAGGTCAACGAGTGCTCAGTTCTGAGATTGGCCTATGGCGTCAAGTTGGGTACATTCATCTCATTTTGCACCGGGTGAAGAAACTCAACCTACCCTCCAAAACAGAAGTTTAGTATGTCATTGTCGAGGAAAAGGATTGAAGATTTAATGCCCAAAATTCACTGCGTAGCTCACCAGTTATCCTTGATAGTATTATGAGACAGCACACTCATGAACACAACCACCGGAAATTTTCCACTAGCAATTTTCCAATCTGAGAAATATCAGTGGAAATAAGTGTTGAATTGCAGGAAAAATTCTCGGAGAATAGTTCCAGAACGGTGATCAGAATTTCGCTCTCAAAGAATCCTTTGTCACTGTTCCATATGGAATGTTTTAGATTGGAAAACAAAATTCCCAGAAGATATTCCCTTCCGATGAATTATTATCAAGACCGTATCATTTTTAGGAACCAAATTACAATAATTCATAATTTCCCGTAGATTCGTCAATTGGACACGTGTATCCAGGACTCCCAACTCATTAATCAATTATCGTTTTTCGTAATCCAAAAGGAACCGTTGCACTACAAGAATTGACTCTCTTGTATGAGTAGCGATGAGTGTAGAAATCCATATACATCGATTGAACATAAATTCCAATTGCAAGACAGATGATCGTACTATAGTCAAGCATGACTTCACGTACAATTGTATGTCTTCATTTTATGTTTTGCGAAGAATATATACGCGAGCGCATCGAGTTCATTATATTTGTATATGTGATGCCAGCTTGCTATATGGTTACGATTTGCACGTGTTTGCCACCGTAAGCTCCATTAATCACTGTCAATTCTTCAATGCAATCATTAATTGACGTCAGACTGCTCTCGCCCCCATGCATCAATTCGGCGCTCAGATAAAAATCAAAATCGGGCGCGTGTATAACACTTTATCTTTCTCTTTCTTTCATTCTCAACTTATGCACCACCGATCCGACTGACGTTTGCAGCCACTATCCAATTGTTGCACATAGTTCAGACTGCACTGAATTATTGCCAAATTTTTCTTATTGATTTCGAAAATTGTAGTATAAGTGTCGGTTTGTGGTGAGGTAAGGACGCTATGAGTGGCTTTTCACTTTTTAGTGAATGAGTTTCGTTTGAGTGTGATCACAATTTTGGCAGTCATGTCATACCGACGACGAAACTCGGTTTTCCACTCTTAATTTTTGGGGATTCTATTCAGAGATCAGGTTCATTCCAAGACTCTCGCAATTCTCTTAGGGGCTTCCCCCGAATTCAGGACACATCATCCTTTGAGTATATTTTCGACAAAATAATAACGATTTCGCAAGCGGCAGCGTCCTACACCTGGATTAATCTAATTAAATCATTGAGATTTACACTCTGAGTTTCTCTGAGTTCTTTTACCCCATTTTCATCTACAATCCTACACCTCCTGACAAATTATTATCAAACCAATACATCTTGGCACCATCAACAAAATCAATGTTAAATTTACTTTGGCTGCTTTATCAGACAGAAAATTTGTACGGGTCGATACATACTGTAATTGGTAAAAAATAAAATGCACTCACTGATGAAATGAATACAGCTCTTTGAATATGCAAATTATTACTGCTCGAACGCAGTTTCCAAAATTCAGACATCTTTAATATGACCTCGTCGTCGTGAGCCTCGAATATTTACTCAATATGTTTGGGCTCGTCCCACTTGTAATGAATGAATAACTGCTCATCCAATGAACGTAATTTCTTTGGATTCTTCCACACTCCTTTTTAATTCGTGGGATGTGCTTATCTGATTAGTAACACCCATCGCAGGTGATGAATAATGAAAATGTTCAAAATCCTGATATCAAAAAGTTTCCTCCTTCTTTTGGAAAATGGATCCCGTGGAAAATCTTTTCATGACATATAAAATTGATACTTTTTCTTGGTCTTGGAAAACAAGATTGGGTGTCTTGATTAGAACTCTTGATTGGAATAAAATGTGATCTGTGATTCATGTAGACCTCTTGTTGTAAAATGAGAAATGCGTGATTCTTTGTTTTGTTCAGCAACTTTTCGGTTTCCCGATAAAATCTCCATACACTCTTGTAAAATTTTGGAGAAATCACAATTTATCCATCACCGGTTGACTTTTTCAAGTCTTGTTTCAACCTATACAGCCGATAAAACAATTTCCGAAATTATTCATGGAACCACATTTGGGACACTTTTTCATGAGATTGATTTATGTCATTCAAAGTGTAGTGAAACTCTCCAAAACCTCGAACGGTCTCGAAATTGACACCAATGCATACTTCAACCTCGATATCTCATACGATTACAGTTGTAATGCGATTAAAATTGTAATTGACTCTTGACTCAGGACGGTTGAGAGTTAGCCATGTTGTCTGTAAATGGAATGAGGTTACAAATCTGATGCCACGTGATGAGCTGATAGGAATATAACTGGCATTTGTTCAAATTGTCTCCAACCATACAAATGAGTATGTTCATAGAGCTATAAGACCTGGCACTACTCTTCTAAGAGAGAGATTTTCAGACAGATCGAAAAATGCATCGCTCTCATTCTTCTAATGAGTTCCTCAGGGAAAAATTTCACCAACAGTGCACAGTACCGTGCAAAATTCCGGGAACACTGCGACGAAACTTCCTTCCCCTTCAAACACTGATAACTGGAAATTTTGGATAGGGAGAATTTTGAAGCAGAGTAAAAATGCTAAATTGAGGTGCCTCTTGATTCCTTTTTCGACCCTTCCCAGTGAAACAAGAGCTGAGAAAAATATCAAGGATTTTTTAAAATGATTCTTCTCCATTTTTTCAGTGCCGTTCGGACACGATCGGAGATGGAACAATTTTGCAAAAATCATCCTAAAAAACGGAAAAAGTCTCATTTCTGATGATTTTTTGATGATCGTTTACATCGTGCGAGCGAAAATGTGTGAATTTTGAATGTAGCTAAATTCTCGGATTTCCAATGAAAGACGCCGATAAACGGCGAAAAATTACGGTTGATGATTACATACTCTAAAAGCTTCCATACTTTTGTTTGCACGACGCAAACGATCATCAAGAAATTATTGCAAATGGAATTTTTCCCTCCTTTAATATGGTTCTCAAAAAGTTTCTCTATCTCCAATCATGCCTGAATGGCACTTGATAAAATAAAAAAGAATTAATTCTAAGAATTCTTCAAATTTCATCAGCCCAGGTATCACTAGGAAGCTTCGGGAATAGAATCAAGATGCATCTCAACTGGGAATTTGTTCTCTACTCCAGAATGCTCTTTCCGAAATTTTTCTCAGTTCATCTAGTTCCAACTTACCGAAGTTTGACGGTGAAGAGAAATTTCATCCCAGCTTCGCACGGTACTGTACTTATTTTCCAAAGACACAGATGCTGACCACCCTCCCATAACAGTTAATAACTGTACACACTTTAGAAGCTACTGATGCGCCCTTTTTCCACGGTTTACTTTCAACTTTCAACTGTATATAACACGTACTCAAACTAGGCGTCCATAATAGTTTCACACCTGAAAACAGAAGCCGCGTGGCACTGAATACACACTTTGCAAACTTATTCATGCAGGCCGGGGGCCACAAGAAATCGCGAACCGAAGCAAATATTGCATGGCACACTTTTGCACCCCACCTAACTACCATTTCAAAGTATACTCTCAAATTACTCACTGTGTATACCTGGATATGTATATGCAAATCGCACTGGCGTGCAGTTCGGTAGCCAATTTTCGACAATCATCGTATACACACCATCACCATAAACCCACTATATACCTCATCATTTTTTTTCTTTCTTTCACTCGCGTGCAGCATATCAGTCAAATTACCCTTTGCGCGTGCAACGGCAGCCTCTCTTTCACAGTAGCTCTTGAGCTTTTTTCTTGGCCTCAAGCTTTTTTTTCCATCCCTCTCTCGATCATTCGCATAATTCATAATCGGTGCCTCAGGGCCTCTTGCCGTCGTATTAACGACACGTATAGTAATGTTATAATGAATAGTTTTGAGAAGAATATGAGTGAGATGTATAGTAAAAAAGACTTTGATGGGTGTTTTATAAGTAGACGAGGCTCGAGATGATGTGTCTTAGTCATTATTCCATCCTCGAGGCGTAAAGGACCGTTTGCTGAGGAAACTAGATAAATATGTGCGCCCTTAGCAGAATAATATACATCATGGTATCAACGTAGAATGTCAGTATTGGGTCTCATGGTTTTTTGAAAAAGAAGAGTCAGAAGAGGAAGAATTGATGACTGAATGAGTGACTGATTGGATGGGTGAATAGTGGAAGTGCATGAGAGAGATGATGGGTAGCTGAAAAGATGATTGAGTTGAGTACGGCGTTTACGATGTGCAATGTTCCGTGGTGTACTATAGAGGACTAACGTGTGAACATTTCTTGAAAGTGATGAGTGGGCATAGCAGGAACATTGTTCTTCCATCTCGTGTCACCTTAACTCACGAGCTTGCTGAATATCTATCTCATATTGTGAATCAGATGAACAATCCCTGAGAAAGAATCCCGTAATAACAAATTAGTACAATTCGATACAAGGGTGGAAAAACTTTATTTTCGCGTCCGAGTAATGGGATCCCGGCCTGAGCCGTATCCGAAGGTTGGAATCAACACGAGGATGCGAGAAACAGGTTTTTTCATCGTCTGTGCGGGAAAGAGCCTTTTTTTATCTTCTTTTCCACGCCGACGATGAACAAATAGTATTCGACACTCGGGCGGGGTGGCTTCCGCTTCCGAGCGATGATTCCGACCCTCGCCAAGGCTCGGGCTGGCAAAACATCGCTCGGGCTGCGGAAACCAACATCTCCGCCCTTGTATCGAAATCTACTATTTCGACACGCTGTGGGGAAAAGTGTCTTTTCCGCACTGATGTTCCACTTTCTCGCACAGTTTGTCGAAAAACACAGTTCGATTACACGGGTGTAATAGTATGTTTCGGTGCAAGGGTGGAAGAATAGGTTTTACACCTGTGTATTGAACTGTGTCTTTTGACAAACTGTGCGAGAAAGTGGAAAATCAGTTCGGAAAAGACACCTTTCCGCACAGCGTGACGAAATTAGTTCAGTTCGACAAACCTCTTTTCGCATTCGAGTGATGGGTTTCCAGCTCGATCCGTGGGTGAGGGTCGGAATCATCACGAGGATGCGAGAGATAGTTTTACACCCGTGTATCGAACTATGTTTATGACAAACTGCGAGAGAAAGTGAAAAATCAGTGCAAAAAAGTTACTTTCTCACACAGTGTGTCAAAATAAAATTTTATAGCACTCTAACCTAAAAATCGCAACTTTGAACATGATTTTTGGATTCTCGTGCCATAAATTATCTTATGAGACTGCGTGCAGATGGGTATTTTTGTTACGAAGGACTTATAGCACTCGCTTCGCTCGTGCCATAAACAGTTCTTCGTACAAAACTACCCATCTACGTGCAGTGTCATAATATACTATTATGCAATTTTCCGATATTTTGGTGATTATAAGATTGCATACCAGTAGATAATGTACCCAAATTTCGGAAACACGGGGTTGCCACGACTAGAGCTGAAATAGTACAATATTCTTGCATTATTCTTCTATGACTACTCCAGGCTGTCGGGCCGCTGAATTCCCTAGCG
Source organism: Eretmocerus hayati (assembly GCA_029851415.1). Lineage (NCBI taxonomy): Eukaryota > Metazoa > Arthropoda > Insecta > Hymenoptera > Aphelinidae > Eretmocerus > Eretmocerus hayati. The sequence goes on from CM056741.1 coordinate 168,715,931, forward strand.
AAGCGAGGGAAACTAGCCCTATCGTGTCTGAACTGGCCATGCAAATATGGTGCAAATATTTTTTTCACCCCTAGGGCTCCGAACCACCCCTACAGTATCGATTTTGGGCCAGAAACAACCCAGGTTTTAGCACGAGTCGTGAGAAATTACGTTTTTTCGTGGTTATTTTGCGAGTAAGCCAGCAGGAACCTTCAAGAGTTCGGTGCGAAAGGTACTATTTTCCTGAGCTTTCATCGACATCTGTCAGAGATGGAAACATTCGTTTACAATTTCAACTTTCCCCCTAAATCTATCTGTGCATCACTGATGTTATTTTGTTAAGAATCTTAGCTAATGTTATGAACTATGTGTCTGAGAAGTTGATAGAAATATCTATTTTTTCGAATTTTTAAAAAATTGATGGATTCCAAATTTGCATCAGCGATTTCCAGTCTGGAAAATTCGGATTTTTACATCTAGACACTAAATAACTCATCGACTTTTTCAGTTCTTCACAGTGAGAGTTTGTTTCAAACGCAGAATAGAATGTGTGATGTTGATGTAATGAAGGGAGGAGTTTAATTCGCGTGTATTAAATTACTTCCAAGAAATTGATGAAAAGAGGAGATTACGTGAAAAAAGAGAGATAAGATTCAAAAAATGCTAAAATAGAACAGCGAACCATAATTCTAACAACCTGGATGAGTGTTCATCCGCCTCGATTATCGAAAGATTAAGACATTAATCTTGATGACGAGGCACCTAATCTTGAAAAGTAATTTTATCTTGTTCGACATTTTGCGGTAATCCAATCAGATTAGTGATCAAGATATATTCACAATTTTTCTAATGGCGGCTGAGGTTCAATTTGATCGTTGATATGATCAAAATATAGATACGTTAAAAAATCTCTAGTTGTGGATAAGCCATCTCAAATGTCAATACAGAAGCTAGAAAAAGTGGACATTAGATCAATTTAATTCGTCAAGATATAGAAATAAAGTAGCTTTCGGCTCGTGTAGACTTGCATTCCTGAATAATTTTAGCCAAGGTCTAGTCGACCATCCTCATTCGTAAAATCGTTTTATAACACTTTCAGACGTACACGACTCTTGTAAATTCATTCTTATCTGATCTGTCGATCGAATTTCTCAGTTTATTCGGCTCACGATTGTCCGAACTCTTTTGGCTTTCGCGCGTATTGCGAACCTTTCGAGCAATGATTTATGGTATTCCATGTATCGGCCTTCGTTTCCAACGCGCCCATTGCAACTAAGAATTGGTTTTTGAAGATTGAACTCTTTGGTAAATTTATTTTTTCCTTTTTCAGTCCAAGAAAATATGTATCTTTGGCACAGTTTCTTATGAATAATAGTATTGTTTTTCGCAAAACTAAACCAATATCGATTCCTAGATGAATAGAACTAGAATATATCTATAGAAGAATAGATATCTTTGGTTGTTAATAGCTAGTTCACACGAGGATCATCTCGGAGCTAATAGAAAACGATGATGTAAATTCAAAACCGCAATATTCAAGATTTACGATCAATAATATATACCGAACCGAAATGACACGTTACAGAAACATCTCTAAGAAAAAGTTAATAACTAGAGATAGCCAAAATCGTATGCCTGATTTTGGGATGACTCTAGACTAGTAGCTAACAGAAGTATATATTTGATGGTTGCGGATGACCGAATGGTTCTTCGAACCGATTTTAGTCTCGGGATCACCAAATCTTCTACTGAGTACGTCTGAAGTATTTTGACAATAAAGATGTCAAAATTAATATTCTTTCCCACGGAATCGAACGCCTCTTCGACATTCGTCGATTATAGTCATAATTTATGAACACCATGTCCAAAATCATATTAATGCAATACCTCCCATACGGTGGGAAAGAAGTTACGAATTTTTCATATTTCTATGAGTATTGAGTCACCCACCATAAACTCAATAATGACATTGTGGGCTTACACACCTTGTACAGCTCAGTTTCTCGGGCCGTCGGGCAATTGGAGTGAACTCTTTCACCACAGAATTGCCCCTGGTGGTGTCAGAAATGATGTTTATCTCATCAGAACATGTTTCTAGGGTGGTAAAATGACGAAAAATTGTGTTAAAATTAGAATTTCGGTCATTTTCCGTTTTGTTATTTTTTTCGTTTTCACGATTCCATTCTGAAACTTCATTGATATTTCATTGTATTTCTTGTAGTAACAGATATTTTTGAGAGTTTTTACAGAATATTTTGATGCAATACAAGAAAACTATAATAAATCATTGTTAATCGATAACGTGCCCTGGAGGGGACAAAATAGTGAACAGGTTAACATTGAAGGTGACTCAAGAATCCATCGGGCTCTAAATTTTTGCTGAAAGTGTTGAAGTACCGCCAGAGTACCATTTTCCGTGAGTTTCACAATTTCTCAAGTAACATCCAGGGTCGTCATTAGGAATCGATGGAAATGCTTTTGAAAAAATCAAAAAATTCGACAATATCAACCATCGTCATTTTAGGCATTGTGTATCTCACTCATTTCGGTTTTGAGCAACAACGAGTTTCCACCTGATTTCAACATTCTAGATCTGAAGGTCTTCGTACATAAAAAAAACGAAATGAGTGCGGCAAGTAATGTACAAGAATAACAAAGAAAGAAAACACAGAACACAAATAAACTGCAGAAAATATAAGTTGCGTTATGACTTTTCGGTGCAGTCAAATGAATAAGAGGATGCACTTGTAATCTGATCTCTGAAGAATCCTTCTCTAGATGACCGCCATCAACAACTCGTCGAAGGTCAAGATAATCGACTGAATGGTTTTAGCTGACGAGAGACCAGCAGGAGGTTGCAAATACTATACACTTATTATAATACAAAAACCGGATAGGTATCAAAATGAGTCCTCTTTCACGCACACATATAATATCTTCATATACATGTGCACTGAGCATACGTAAGATTTCAATGGCTTGCAAAAAATATGTGTAGCGTTGAATTCAAACAACGAAAAAGTATTCGTCGGCAAATTTTACGAATGACGAAGTGAATCCTGTGACAAAGTGAAGTCTGTGATGAGCCGCCTTTTGGCTTTATTTGACTTCCAACAGGCCAATATTGTGATACCAAGGTGTCTCTTATCGTGCAATCTAAGCAAATCTACCCTCGTCATCGTAGGGACCACTTCAAGAATGTGCCGCACACCAGACGAGTCACTATATAATGTCTTTTGAGTTCGCGTGCCATCATATTCGCAAGAGAGGTGTCGATCGGCATGCATGGCTTGCGTCATCAAGATTGTCCCGATACATCCCTTGAAAACCGCACGTTATATTTAGGTGTAGCGTGTGTTTATGTCGAGGCGCCAGAGATCTAACCGAGATTAGGTAAATTTTGATATGGAGGATCTGAAAGATTTCTGTATAAGAGGTGGTCAATCGCAGTGATTTATGAGGCAAATTTTGAAGAAAAAAAAACAGGATTCTCTGGCTGAGGTTATTCATACCTGTAGTTTGTCTGACTGTACTCGGGATTTTCTACTTGGCGACCATTGTTGTGAACGACGTTGAACCGAGGACTCGTTTGAGTCATTTTTTTTTTTACAACAGATTCAATTCTGTTTCATTTCCTGAACGAGAATCTGAAATTCGTGACCCGGATCTGAATCATTTTTTTTGGTGAGGCTGTTGAGTGATTATATATATATCTATGCGAGGTTCAAAAGTAAACCGTTGATCACTTTTGAGTAATGAACAATCGAAGTTACAAATGATATTATTATGATCTCTAGATAATTATCTCATGCAAAAATCCAGTACTTTCTATTTGACTCCTCATCGAATACCACATGAATTTTGTAAGGGTGAATAGATATAAATATTCCTCAAAACACGATCCATGGGTGTGAAATTTAGATCTTGCAACCACGCACCGTGCGTTATTTTTTGACAAACTGTAAGAGAGAGAATTATTCTCATTTCTTTTCAATCCAAAGATGAAGTAAAGGAAGTAGATTTGGGACGGGGTCCTTTATAGATCATATTATATGGAGCATTCTTCATTTGAGCCATAGACTTACCTGATATCATCAATTGTAGACCATCATCCGTACTGTAAATGTTTCCAAATTAATTGGTAAGTTCGGTAATCTTAGGAAATAAGTTGATAAATTTTCACTTTCTCTTAGGTTAAGATGATTGCAAACCCCTAAACTTGAATCACCTGACTGTTTCGACTTCTTAATGCAAGAGTCCCATCGACCTCTGTATCGAATTGTGCTCCCAGAACTGCGGACTCGAGCAAAATGTATAACTCCTCGGAGTTATGCCATGGAGTTTTTTTTTATAAAATGCTTTCACTTGAGCCATGTTAGCATTAATTGAGGCTAAGGAAATTGTTTGCATCAATAATGATAATAATCGCAAACAGTAGGAGATGGACTAAGCGATGTTGGGTGATTGATTTTGAAGTGAATCACTGTGATGTGGTTAGAGACTAATTTGTCCCCTAACCTAGAAATGAAAATCGTTTCGCAGCCCTAAGATGATACCCATGATTTTTTTGGACTGTTCAGACTATGCTATATCCAATGCGTTTGAGAATAAAGGCAAGTCAGTGGGTGACATCTTGCTCAAAAATGCATTGGAAAATACGGATTTCTCAAGACATCTATAGTCAGAATAAACAAACCTCAGAGTGGGCCAATTTTGATCGCATCACTCATTCCAAGTAATATGTCAATCAAGTTTCGAATTTTATTGTTAGAGGTACAAAACGCTGGCACATCATAGCCTCGTAGTAAGTCGGATTATTATAAGGCATTTTACGATGCTTCAAAGCGAATAGAATGCAATCCAATCCACCACCTTGTGTGCGATCAAGCATATTCAAAAGACCGAAGGGCTTAAAAAGTAAAAAATCCTGAAAACACAGTTGTTCTATCCCCTACTAATAAATGTGCGAGAACGCGATGGAAGCAAAGGAATCCGTATCATCTGATCGCATCTATATAAGCCTTTAACGTCTGTAAGCGGTGGCAATGGCGTGAAGTGGAATTATCTCAGATTATTTAAACGAGGATTTTGTATCAAGAGCAGAGGCTGAATCTAACTTGTCTATAATTGGACACCGAATAGACATGGATACAAAAAACGATGAACGGATACATATTTCGATTTAGATATAGATACTATAACCCACTGATGGCTTCTCGGATCCCATCAGAGATTTTTGATGGACGATTAGCTGTTCTTAGGGGCAGAGAATTGACGTGATGATCTCGATTTGACCAAGTCACCGATTAACTCGATTAGGAACAAAGGTTCTCCTTTCATTTCACCCTATATATAATTTACATTCTATCCCAGGCAGCATTCGCGAATCGAACTAGATTCATTCTTTTTTTTTTCCTTTATCGATATTATGCTCGGATTTCTGACTAGATGGTCTGACAATAGCAATAAGGTAAACTATTTCGTTTCTGTGGGATCACCACTTTTGCCATCGTCTCGATCAAATTTTACCATTTCGGATCAATACCATAAGGGCGCGTAAAAGAGAACGTGTGTGGGAAAACCGTGATTATGAAACGGTAATATCAATTGACATTGATGGTATTTTGACTGCTGAGTGATGTCATCAAAATAATCTGACAAAATATGAGGTACCGTAGGTTTGAAGATTCGTATTTTTTATGAACGTTTGTTCATTTTCTAATAATTTTATGAAATTATGCATCACTTACTCAAGATTTGCATTAACAGAAACAGAGAGTTATACCCAACCTAAAATTATGAGGAAGGTGGTTTTGAGATTTTTTTGTATGTACACTCGGGAACAAGGTGAACTGCAATGGGATGACGGTCAGCGGCCATTCGAGATCTCCCATCTCACTTGCACCTGAAAGGTTATCCCATGAGTGCGAGGGAGACGACAGATCTCGAACGATCACTGACCGTCATCCCATTGCAGTTCACCTTGTTCCCAAGTGTATAATCTCATACATCCGTTTTAATATTTAGTGCTTTTTGGGGGTCTAACATCTTGTTTTGAGCACTGATTATGACTAATTTCATGAAGTAATTCAGATCTACCAACGGTCTAGAAGTTTCCAGATTTTCTTGAAGACATCACGCAGTCGAGTTTCCATGTTGTTAAAAATGATTTGTCACAGGACGAACAATATTTTATGCTTCTTGAGACTATGATCAGGTTTGATTGTACAGGTGTTTTGCAGTGATGTAAATGAGACTCCTGTTTTTGAACAAGAATACACCTTTAGAACATTCATAAATAACCAAAACTGTGAAAAATCTCACTATGATGGTCTAGATTACCAAAGTAATAATTGACGTTTTTCAATGTTTTATGATATTCTACGTGCAATGCGCCTGATGGGACTTCCGAAGAAGTGAATCAAGTCAAAAAACAACACATTCAACCGTTTTTAGATTGCATCGGTTTTGATGGGTTGACAGATGAACAAGTTTGCAAATCTTGTAGATCTAAGCAAAATTCCAGATATTTATAGTAATCAGTGAATGGCTACTCATAAAATACCGAGAGATTTCTCTGCTCTGGATACAGTAAGAGTTTAGCTGGGCCAAATTAATTTCTCCGGATAAAAATTGCCAAGTGATACTCCTGTTCAATACCGGTGCTGAAGGATCGGTTCTCCAATTATTAGGGTTTTCCACGGACAAAATGTGGGAAACAGATAGTGTGTGGTCCAATGGTTCCTGAATCTTGTTTCACTCTCAGAGATGATCTCACCGAAAAAATTGATCAACTTACGAGGTTTTACGGTAGTATTTAGAGAACGAAACTACTCGATTAATAGTAATCAGACAGGACTCATCTGAAAATATCTAATAATTGGAAAAATTCCGATGGCGATCAGTAAAAGTTTCGAGGAAGGATCCACGAGTTACGCGGTGCTCCAACTTGCCAAAATTTTTCAATATCAACGACCAAGTCCCTGCAGGAACGCCTCTCTTTCGTACTGGTCACCCTCACCACCACAATTTTCTCAGGGAAACTTCGATTTTTCTCCCAAGATTCTACGCCCAAGACTAAAATTCAAGCCCCAGACCAAGTATTATCGTATGATTATACTACCATACACGTATCGTGAGCTCGTCCCTTTAAAAAAAAGTGAGTATGTATATGGTTTTTGTCATTGAATGCTGAAAACATCAATCATAACGTTGAGTCATCACGCAATGAGAAAAAGCGTCCGTGAACGAGTACACGCGTAAATTCAACTCGAAAGCGACGGAAACGAATCGTTCCTCTCGGTACTCATAATATACATATGACACGGACCTAAAAAGATCAACCGCCTCAATTGCCTCACTCTCATGTACTGTATATACCCTTCTTGTACCGAGTATGACTGCATATATCGCTTGGTTTCGATGAACAAATATGCAAAGCAGTTTTCTTTCACTGCAGTTGGTGAACTCCCCATGAGGTATTATACTCTTTTCTCATGGAAGTATTATATTGAAGTAGCCAAGCTTGAAAAGAAGTCGTCCTTATAGCATTTGGAGTTAAAGGTATGTCTTATAAATGTATATACATAATATTCATTGAGGGGTGGGAGTAAAAAAAATTCAGTTAGGGCCACTGACTGAGCTTGAGAGGGTCATACAATATATATAGTAAAAGAGCTTGCGGTGGGTCTGATGAATATACCAGAGACTACCATGGACTGTCGTCGTCATCGTTGCATGCTTGGAGACTCAATGACGATACTCGATTATCTCATGCTAATTTTCAGGACACTTTAGTCAGAGGTAGTATATAACACCTTTTCTTAAGATACATGAAGGGTGTAGGGGAGTGTCCCTTTTAACTTGACAGTGAGAAATCAACTCGTCATGCTTGCTAGTCATCATTTTGTATTTCGTGACAGGAGTTGGCTTTATGTATATGTAAAAGTGTGTATGAGACGATCGTTTGAGAGGTTATGTTGTGTATGTTGAGTGCTAGTATGAGTGACACCAATCGGCGACTCATATCTTGAAAGTAAAGTAAAATTGACGATGAGACTGGTTGTTATTTGTGGTTTATGGGCTCACCAGTATGCATCATGGTTAGTATCAAGATCACTTATTGCATTCTGAGGTACGGCTTAATTGTGTGACAGATAATAACAGATCCTTGCTTCGTAGGAAAAAAACGCATGGGTTCTTTAGAAAGCTACAAATTTTTTAACGACTGCACTGCATTATTTTATGAAAAACTTTCCAGAAAACACTTACTAGTACAACTTCACATGAAATATTCTTTGCATGGGAGGAGGTTTGTAACTAAAGATATTATGTGGAACTTATCATAGATTCTTAGACGACCCGACTGCAAAATTTACGTGAGGAACTAATAAAAGACACGTGATTTATTCATCAAAATCTACTAATTGTGAGAGAAGTGATAACTCTAGAATCAATTGAATGTAAATTAATTATCTCAACATTCCGATTTCTGATGAAAATTTAGTTTGGGTAAGCTCTGAATTTCAACCCAAATTTTGGGCGTGAGAACTCCTAAGGGCATTTTTCTACATTTGTCGAGGATTTCAAATCACTGGGCCTAAAAGTCTGGAGGAAAACTCTTCATTAATTTCTATGAATACCCTAACGATCTGAAAATTTTTCGTATAAAGCTAACGAGCATGAGTTTGAAGACTCAGATCGCGAAAAAAGCTCAAGCTAATCTATAAGACCCTCGTGGAAATCCCCGTGATGATCTAGCTCGTAGATCTACAGGGAAGTCCAGATCACACGAAAAATACCCACCACAAAAATCTGAAGAGAATTTCTCGTGAGCCTTCGGTGGAAATTCCAAAAATGTGCAGTCGACGAAGTTCACATCAGAGAGAGGTTATACTTTCACGAGAAAGACTCACACAAACACCCTACTTTCGTGTCTACCTTGGAATTGTATAAGGGATATTCCCCAAGCGTTTTACAATGAACTCTAGTTAGATACCCACCTGCACTCTTCAGATTAGTAAAGGTCTTTAATGGATTTTCAACGATATTTTTACGTATCTGAACCCACATGATTATTTAATTCTTCTCGATAAACTTCCGCGTCGAATTGATTTCCCAATATTCCAATTGATTCCTCAAATCGGTGGAAATTTCAATTCACTCAGAATTCCTGTATGGATCGTATCACATGGATCTTTGAGACTTCTCTATAACTTCTACGAAGAGGTCACAAATACTTTCCTTTATGAACTATCCATGGGCTCCTCTGGAGACAATGGCGAAAATCTTATACAGAGACTTCCACCATAATTTCCACAAAGTACGAATCAATCTTGATTTTCCTTTCCTATTGAACTTCGAGGGTGAATTCCGGAGACTTTTGACATGGACTTTTGCATGAAATATTTAGATCAGTGGAAATGTTACATATGGGTCTCCATCAAGACCCCCCACGTAGACTCATAAAACTTGTACGCGGACCTATAAAACTTCCGCGTAGACGGGGCTGGGTGGATCTTTGAGGCGGTCCCATAGATTTTGATGGAAACCAACGAGAGATTCCACCTGACTTTCGCATCAAGTCGTAGTTTGGCCAGAATCCTATCGAACTTTTAAGCTGGATTTCCAAGTGGACAGGCCCGCTCGCAGATTTTCAGATCTTCCTCTCCATGGATTTCTACAATGATAGATTAATTAACTAGGGGTGCGAGAAAGGTACTTCGTAGACCTTCGTTCAAGGTCTTTAGATTAGTGGAAGCCCTACGCAATCTGTGAAAATTCTTAGAAAAACTTCGACATGTTGAAGTTTCTATTCAATCAGTGGTTGAATAACTCAATCAGTATTTGACAGGAAATTCAACCGACTGGTTTAATACCCCATTCAACAAAAAATGCAGATGTCAACCGTCCGATTGAATTTCCAAATCAGTGAAATCACCTCGTAACAGACAAACAGATCTACGAGGATTCTTGGATTCACCCATGGAATCTTACAGGGAACCTGCAGAACCTTCCAATAGACTCATCAGATCGGTACAAACATGTAAATTTCCACCGGAACTTCTATGTGCATTGATCCATGTAAGTAATTCTTCTTGATCAAGATTGCGATTAGGCAGATTTGATTAACTCTTCCAGACCGGTTGTACCATAAAAATTCACTCCAATTAGACAAGATAAAGCGAGTATTCTCACAGAAATATACGTCCTGATCTGATTGTGTAAACCGACGAATTTCTGGGTTTTCCTTGAAGACTTTCTGGGATAATCAGTGATGCTTGAATGAAAACTCATGTCCACGGACCCCCCATATGGACATACAATTATTAATTGATTCGATGAATCCCAATTCAACTTAGCCAATTGAATTCCAAATTCCTTTGCTATGTAAATTTCATGTCGAAGAAAGGAAGAGTGATGAGATTATCCATACGCCATAGAGATCAATACGATCGCCTTCGGAAGCAACCGATGCCATCGAGCAGCTTACTCTCATAAAACCTTGGAACAAGTCATCCACTTTATGATCCCATAAATATCTCATCAATTCCAACAGACGCGCAAAAGTATAACGATCGACAATCATGCCCACCACTGCGCATCCCATATAGCTTCCCATGGATCCCATTCACTGAGAGCATGTAAATATGACTCCGGCCACCGCAATTCATGATAAATGCGATACACTATATAATAAGCACATGCAAAAGCTTTTTTCATCCAATGACACAATTCCGCACCTCCAAAATTCCACTTCAAATCTATTGACGTCGATAATCATCCCCCCCCCCCTCCCCTCGAGATAAACGTACATCTTGGTTTGCTAACTCTTTGTGATGTTTCAAATCGACGAGGATAACCAGTTTTCACGCTCGTTGAGTTACGTCTCAATACGGGATTTCAAACTATCATGTATTAAAATATCGGTAGGTGGTTTTGGTCCCGAAGCGATTTATGATGCGACACCACAACACTGCTGATGCCCCCATGTTTATACGTTTTTGCGAGTGAACTCCCGCCGAGGCCCTACAACGTGAATATTATCAATGATGGCGTGCACGCAAGCGCATCCAAGGGATATCCAATTCTTATAAGGTAATAATTTTGATTTCAAGGCATGTTATACCTACCGTGGACGAGCATAATAGCACCTTCTGGACATGGCTTCTGCTCCCGCCATTGACGCCGCTTTTTGATAAACTTGATCGTGTCACGGAAGCTTGTGAATTCTATTCGTTATATCTTCCTTTATTGATAGTATATGTGTGTCGTATCTCAAGTATCTGGCTCCCACGCAATCTGAGGTCCGATGAGACTATTCAAATTGAAAACTTGAGTCGATGAGGTGGAAATTCCACGATCCATTTTCACAATTCTGTGAAACAAAATTGACGCAGCGGTGGATTCCTGTCAACCACACTGCAAAGGGCTAAGAAGTTGACAAAAATATTTGGGTTTTCGACTTTCCAAAAAATTTTAAGAATATCAAGTCGTCTGACCAAAAGAGTCTCGCAACAGATTGAAGTATGATGAATGATGATTTAAGCGGGATCCGGCTTTTTACGCATGTGATCGGCTAAAAACAATGCCACGGAATACAAAGCTCGCAGCTCGACAATGCTTGAGTAACATGATCACGGAACGAGTCTATGTCGCGATCGGTATCGCTTTTTGATACACAGCCGTAGAATTGTTCAGATTGCTCCCTTATGTATGCGATCGATGAGCAAGAATGGCCTGTCTGTCTGTCTGCCTGCATGTATGTGGAATACGTCGGTCGCCTAACATTTGAAAACCACCGGTGACGCACTGTGTTCGTTATCGATCAGAAATCGACGGCTCCGGTAGAACATTACTGGAATAACTGATCAAGACCACCAAATTGCAATGCAAGTGTACCAGAGTAACGCAATTTTGTAATTTGAATATATTGATAGACCGCCAAAGATTCAATGGGCATAGGTGACCCTCTGTATTCGTGAATTCCATATTTACAAGTCTCGCTTATTCGCGGAGAGGAAAATGATCTATCTCAATATTTCTATGAGAGTAATGCTTCAGTAACCGCAAAATTTCGGATTCGCGGTAAAAGTTTCCTAGAACGCAAGCCCCGTTGCAACGTCGTATTTACATTAAACCCTAAAGAGAGAGTATGAGTTTCCACTCTGCAGCAGCCTGGCGGTGAGACCTGGCTTGCCTGATGTTGGTTGACGGTAGTTTCTTTGCCTTGGTAAATCTTTCGTTCAAATCAAAAAAATAAGAGGGTGCATTCGTTCGTTCAAATTAACAATTGACTGGTAGTTGGAATTAAATCATCAATTATAAACTCAAACAAGAGAATTGGTTCAGAATGACCATCAGATTTTTTTTGAAATGAGAAAAAATACGACTTGCTCAATCAATTCTCTATAAAAGGATAAGAATTTATCGCGAGCACCGCTGTTATCTTTTGTGAAATAAAAGATAGAATCAGAGAGAACAATTATTCAAATAATTGGGTCATTCACTGGGTTATGCTTGTATCAGGGTCTATAAAAAATGAGGCTTGGTAAATGCGTTTTGCATTGACTGTTTTCATTCATATTAAACACAATTAAATTCGATGAATGATGAATTAAAAAATTACACAATTTTTTATCACTGTTCTAGTATTTATGGGATGAAAGTCAAAAATGATAATTTTACAATCAATAGTAGCAAAATTTAACTCAAGTAATATCAAACAGTAATTATAAATCACTGAATCAATTTGTAGAAAATGTCGTCGCCAGATGGGCCGGAAAATCCTGGGAAACTCGACACTACTAATTTTCAAACCGAAAGTTGCTTTTGGTGTGCGCGAGACACTACAAACTGCAACGCGCGTATATCCGAAGAGTACATAAAGGTAAGTACTGACTACGTTATTTTTCTTTATAAGCCCACTAGCTTTCCCCATACATTGGAAAATCTACGATTTTTCCGCAAAACTCCCGGTCGGGAGAATACACGGGACTAGTAAAGAAAATGCGCGGTTTGTTCACTTGCGCGTCATGTTATTCCTGAAAACAGCGTGCGAAAGAGTGCACAAATATTTTCATGTACCACGGCAGCTCTGCTCGGCGCCACTGTGAGCTTATATGTGCATTCGTGCTATGAGCAAGCGTCTCTACCAAATGAGAAATTTGGAGATATTTTCGCCGTTAGAGAGGTCGCCCGCAACTTCCTGATCAATCAAACGTGATCTACTCACAAGATTCATCTCTTAAGTGAGAAAACTCCGCCGGAGTAGTTTCACGTAAGCGGTCATATCGATAAGTCTTAGATTTGTCCTTGCGTTTATCCCCTAAAGAATATATACTAGAAGAGGCGATTGTGCGTTTGGACTTGGAACTTTGGTGCGATTAATAATTAAATTATTCAGAGTACACTGACGAAAGCTCGACTTTTGAGGTTATGCGCGATCGTAGTACTGAACAAAAATGTTGAATAGCTACTGCGTTTTGCATTCAAGTTTTCAGCAGGATTAATCACCAGACAGGATGCAGTTCTGACTAGCAACAAATGAAATTAAGGCATGCGGTCACCGTGCACCGTGCACGAAGAAAATTATTCGCACTTTTCTCCGATATTCTTGCGATTTGGACTAAACGAGGAGAAGACGAATACTTATTATCATCTAACTTGAGTTCGTCTTCTCGTCATTTAGCTCAAATCGCAAGAGAATTTGATAAAAGTGCGAATAACTTGAGCGCAGGCACCTCCTAACCTACAATATAGGTACTTTATGATTCCCATTTTTATTCGATTCTTTTGAGACTTGAACTAAACGACGAGAAGACGCACTCAAGTTAGATTATAATGAGTATTCGTCTTCTCGTCGTTTAGCCCAAATCGCAAGAGAATTGGATAAAAGTGCAAATAACTTTCGGCGTGCACGGTGACCGCATTGCCTTAAGAAAAGTAAGTGTATCCAACATGTCGACATGAGCCGATCTCAGAACTGCGAGCAGAACTGGCTAACCCTTGACCTTCGCGCAATTTTTTCACGTTTGTCATGTTGAAATATGTATAAGAAAATTGATCGTTTGGACCGACCTTGGATGGTTTCTGCGTCTCACAGAAAATATATAGACACTTCGGCACAGCGTGTCGAAAGAACGATTTTACGCACTTTAGCACTGACTTACATAGGTTTTTTAGGGAAGATTAAGATAGTTTGACTCGAGTTGATAGAAATTAGACGTACTTCAGCTTATTTCGAAGGCCCTGAATCAAGCTTCAAAATGAGCTAAAGTACATCAAAAAATGTTGAGAGATAGACCAGGGTCGCTGAGTAATGGATTGATGGGGGCATGCCGGGTACACACTTTCGCGAACTCGCAAAAAATAACTTTTGGGGAAACCGTAATAGCTCGACTCTGGTTGGCTGATATTAAACTCACCTAAACTCGTTTCAAAGGTCTTGAAAGGAGCTTTAAAATGCAATAAAGTACGTTGAAAGATATTGAAGTGGGACAGAACTATTGGCAACACGGCTTAACAGGGCATGTTGGGTAAACTTAAATTCATCCAAACACAATATTCGCTAGGGTTCGATCAAAGCGTGGTAGATTCAATTCGAGTTTCTTCGACAGAGAAAAAATGAATCTAAGACCAGATATTAATTTATGCAACTTTCCAATATTTATAGGTGCTTACAAAATTGCAGAAAGTAGTATTCGCACCTCGTTCATGAGGTTTCCTATTTTGGGTCGGTTATTTTGACCCTCACCTGCGGCTCGAGTTAAAGACGAATCGCTCAGAGGCGAGCTACAACCTTATAAACTCAGTGCGGAACCTATTATTTTGATGCACTGTGCATAGAAGAATACTCCGCGGACAATTTGACGAATTTCATTCACAGTTCATTAAAAAGTATAGTTCGATACACGAATCTTTTTTTCGCATCCTCGTGATAATTCCGACCCTCGCCTGTGAATCGAGACGGAAACTCATCACTCGGACGTGAAAAAAAGTTTCTACAGCCTTGTTTCAAAATGTACTAATTCCATACACTGTATTGCGTCAAATTGTACTTTGCGCACATTTTCATGACTTTTACTCACAGTTTATCAAAAAATATAGTCCGATATATAGGAGTAAATCTATTTTTCGCATCCTGGTGACAATTCCCATCACTCGGACACGAAATAAGGTCCCACGCCATCGGATAGAAATGCACATATCCATGGTCGTCGCCGATACATAAAAAAAAAGTTGATGCGCTTCTCGAGTAGCCAAGACGTCCGAAAATATGTTGTCTCCCCATTTTTTATGATTTCATGCATATGATATTCATTTCTTTAGAAACCTTCAATAATTTTGAGGCAGGAAACAGAGGCTGAAATTTACAGAATGAATTGAACATTAATTATTATTCAAATGAATATTCATGTTTAGTATCTCTGAGATCTGAGAAAGATTTTGATCTACCATTTGAAATTATCATTCATCTTCTCACCTATATTTCTTCCAGGAATTCAGGAATTTGCCATTGATTTGAGTCAGCAGCATACCCCCACGTCTTCTGCAAAATATTTAAAATTTCGATTGAATTCCATAATGCCTAAAAATAAAACTACTACGATATCCATGGGAAAGTAATATATTGCTTCTCAATTTTCAAACAGTTATGGAGCGAACTAGGCATATAAAATTGCCACTAGATCATTCGAAGCCATAAGACAGGAATGAGCCAGCCTCCGCGAGTCGAACCTGATAAAATCTCGACCGATCGATGAGGTATATTATACGATAAAAAAATTCAAAATTTATTCTCTCGTGCCAGTTCATCATAAAAACCAACATCGCCGGCCCACTCGAATGAATACTATACCCAAAATACCAGTTGTAAGTACACATATAATAGGAAAGGTATATTATATACTGGTAGATCCTATTTATTCATGAGTCCACGAGATCGTAAAATAGAACATCCCAGACACAAAGCGTGAAGAATATATGTATGTATATTTGTAATGTGGTTAGCAAGCAGTGGCTGGTTTGGTGTGGTAGTGAATCATCAATAAAACGGTGACCAAAAAGTGGACTTTCAAAGGAAAGAAGACAGAGACTCGCAAGATAATCGCGGTCGTGTGGCCTATAATACGAGAATATATCCACGAAGAAACGAACAAGCCGGAAGGCACTTATGGCGCGTACAGATACGAGCGACACGCTGTCATCGTGAAACACAGCCTCTGTGCGCTATAAAATAGCAGAGACAAAATTCTTTTCTTCAGGGAGGTCGATGCATACAAACTGCGAGATGTTCCTTTTTGCCGGTCTAATGCACGTATGGCAAGAGCAGCAGCAGCCACTGCGTGACGCGAATCTTTCGCGGACACCATCAACGTCACTGTGTCGTGCGAATTACGTCTTGGGGGTCTTTGCCATGATTTTAATTGCCACTTTTATGTTAGACATGCTTAAAGCAAGGATTTTATAGTTGCCCAGTGCTGCAAGCAAGTTCTGTAAAGTGAGGGTCATAATAGATTGTAGATGTCAAATACCTACGTAAAATAGAGCATAGTTCCGACTTAGACCCGCTTATTCTGTGAGCGGCAGTACTTTGAGAGATCTGCTATGAGATTGTACACTCACCGGACATTATATCTGTCCAAATCTGAGAAAAGCTTTCCCGTCCCAGGACTGCTACTCGAAATCCTAAGACAATCTTCCAATTCTGGGTTGTTGAGGACGAAGTTACGATTATCAAGGTACCAAAAACGATCTGATTTAGATTGAAACAATAGCCCAGAGACGGAAAGTTTTTCCCCAGATTTTGACAGATATAATGACCGATGATGTACATGATTAAATTTATTACTTCAATCAATTGGGCTTGTTTTTTTCGGCTGATATAGTCGGATCATAGTTTGGGGTAGTTTTTCAACCCGATTCTGCAATGATTCTCAAAATCAAGGCATTACTGATGAGTCGCTGTTGATAGCCTCGCCTTCCGCATCTTCGGTCATCTTGGTAGTTTTTCTGATTCATCTGGGTTAGGACACCGTATGGAGAGGTTCGCCGTTTCACGCATGGAGAGAAATTGTCTGGAAAAGAGATTAAATGCACAACCATGTAAGACTACGTAAATGAGATTGCAAATGCCGTATGCAAAAATTAGGCAAAACGACAACAGAGCTGAATTTCATCCATACTTGTATCCAAGGTGGGCTTAGGAGATTGACCAGGAGGCTAAATTTATGGAGGAGATATAAGAGCGTCTTCTGCATCAACCGTTTCAAGCTACTATGGTGACCAACTTCCGTATTTCGGTCTGCAAAAGTTTGTTTGTGCTTTCCGACATTCTTTCGATCCAGCTAAAAATCTCATCATCTAGATTAGACTCATCAGGTTGTCTACGTGAAAAAGGTGAAATATAAGAGGCGGCCCTACAGGCATATGTGGGTGGAGGAGTGCGTAGACGGTTGTCCCGGCGGGTAGATGAGTCGATGGTTGGATGTGTCGGTAGGGGGGTAGATGGGCGAGAAGGTGGGTGTATGTACCGGTGCGGGTGAGTAGACGAGTTGGTCGGAGGGTTAGACGGGTGGATTGGCAAACGTGTCGGTAGATGTATGGGTGAATATGTAGGAGTGTGAGTGGTTGCCGAGTAAACGGATTGGTGATTGGTTAGGTGGTTTGGTCAATGGGTGGATTGATGACTTTGTCGGTAATCGGGTGGATGGGTGGGTAGATGTGTGATGAGTGAGTGGGGGATGGGTCGGTAGCTGGGTTAGTGCTACGGTAGGTGTCAGCACCGTTGTACGGGCTAGTATCTGTAAAGACGGAAGGGTAGAGGGATGGGTGGTTGGGTTCATGGGTCGGTGGGTTGACAGATGGGTCAGTATAGGTAGGGGGGGGGGATTTACATGTGGAGAGTGGACCAATCTGAGAAGTGGATAGTTGGGCGGGACGGGGCCGGGTAGTTTGTCAGATGGGTGTTGGATATACGAGTGAGTGGGTGAGTGAATAAGTGAGATGGGCGAGTTGGCGGAGTAGTTGGGTGGATAGGCAGATGGTAAGGTTTTCAGTACCATCAATTACTTACTTTTCAATATTTCGTCCATATCTTGTCTGAACTGCAAAAGCAATCCAGGGGCTTATGACTAATCGCGATTATTCACAAGCCAAACTAGCGGTAACGAGAGAGGCAAACACCGCTAGTCTCGTCAGTAAAGGCCGCGATACGGACATCTTTATAGTGTAATGGGTGATTATCCACAACTCCAGGAAGCTGCAGAGAGAGCACGTTCATAAAGTTATCAAATTTAAAAATAATGTTAATTCTTGTTTATCCTATCAGAAGTTTTGTCTCCACTCTTCCACTCCTAATTCGTCATAACTCGATTGAGTCCGTAGAACCCAGGATGATCTCAACTTGGGCAGTTGAGATGGGCTTAGGTGCAGCTTCCATCAAATATAAGACCTCATTTTCCCCGACCATGGTATGAAGCTCACTACTAACGTATCCAAAAAGATCGATGAAATTGTGTACGATATCATCGCCAGAGTGAGCTTAGGAGAGCTTGCTACCACCAGCACATGTCAGTAACTTTTTTCTGCATTCAATCAAAGTAAAACCATCGATTTAATCCTGAAATTGTTCCAATAAGATTCAGGATCAGTTTCCACTCCTGTTCGACTGTCATCGTTGAAGATGCTGCTCCTCAGAAGAAGTATAGTACAAGCTCATTTGAATGTCACAATAACGGTTTGGTTCATTAACTGAATGAAGAAAGTTGTGATCGCTGGTCAGACCACAACTTCACTACATGGTTTTGAGTTGGGTGTTCCTGGGATGGTTTTTCTACACGAGTAGCTTTCATTAAAGCAGCTAATCTAAAAGGAATATGAGAATGTTAACGAGTGGTTTTGTACTTTAGCTCAACAGATTGTTAGAAAATGTATGACTGGACGACAAAATGTTGGGTCTGGAATGTCCATCTTAGGAGAGTATGATTTTCTCATGTATTTCTCGACGCAGGAATCGAATCCGTGCTCAGTTTTGATCTCACACGTCAGGATTTTCTTCAACTCACGAAAACCAGATTTTCCAAAAAACACTGTTTATAGACTTTTTTTCAATTTTCGACGTTGATGATTATTTAGCTAGGGAGTACTATTTGGTCAAAATGCATATTGACATATGAGTAATTCCACGCGAAACAGACCGACGAAAAAGGGTCGCGTCTCGGGTTTTTTTTTCTAAGTATATTTAATCGATTTTATGGTCCAAAAGATGTACTTTAACCTTACTGTGAGGTCCAGGAAAAATTTTTTGGGCCTATGGGGAGAATCTTTGAAAATGATGTAAAATCCTGTTTTTCAGAATTCCAGCAACTTTTTTTCACTAAAATGCAAATAAGTGAAGTTTGCTTGCAGATAGAGACACGCGGTTTACGGCATTCGAAAGGTCTTCTAAAATCTACCGGAATGTATTCCTAGAACTTGATTTTGAGGTCACGTACACTATTGTCGAGTAAAAAGTCGAAAAACACAAAAACATTGATTTCTCGAAAAGCCATTTTTTTTATTTCTGAAAATTTGATGTTTGATGTAAAATTTTGTGCTCTTTCAGAAAAAAATGGTCCTGAACATTTTTTTTGAGTCCTAAAGCCTATTTTTGCTATTTTTCGCAAATCAGTTTTTCAGGCGATGGGAAATCGTTTATTTCCTGCGCATGCGCAGGAATTTGGGTTCTTGAAACCAACTGTATCAGAAAGTTAAGAAAATTTCCTTCAACATGACCACTTGACAAAGTCAATTCTATCGATTGAGACCGAAGCTACAACGTGCAGAAGACCACTGAATGTCGGCAACGACCAAGACGGAGACAGCAGTGACTGAGATCCGCGGACGATGACCTTTGCCTATCAATGCACTCGACCTGAAGCTCCATCTTTCATGCGTTGTAGCTCCGAGCTAAATTGATGGAATTGACTTTGTCAAATGGTCACTTTGAAGGAAATTTTCTTGGCTTTCTGGTTCAATTGGTTTCAAGAACCCAAATTCCTGCGCATGCGCAGGAAATAAACGATTTCCCATCGCCTGAAAAACTGATTTGCGAAAAATAGCAAAAATAGGCTTTAGGACTCAAAAAAATGTTCGGGACCATTTCTTTTTGAAAGAGCACAACATTTTACATCATATATCAAATTTTCAGAAATAAAAAAATGGCTTTTCGAGAAATCAGTGTTTTTGTGTTTTACGATTTTCTACTCGACAATAGTGTACGTGACCTCAAAATCAAGTTGTAGGAATACATTTCGATAGATTTTTTGAAGACCTTTTGAATTCCGTAAACCGCGTGTCTCTATCTGCAAGCAAAATTGACTTATTTGCATTTTAGTGAAAAAAAGTTGCTGGAATTCTGAAAAAAAGGAGTTTACATAATTTTCAAAGATTCTCGCCATGGGCCCAAAAAAATTTTCCTGGACCTCATAGTAAGGTTAAAGTGCGTGTTTTGGACCATATAATCGATTAAAATTACTTAGAAAAAAACCCGGGACATGATCCTTTTTCGTCGGTCTGTTTCGCGTGGAATTACTCATATGTTATCTTACGTATTTTGACCCACTGAACACGATCCCGATGGTTTTAGAACGCTACAATTACAATGTAACCGTGGATCCATATGAGATAATTAGTCAACCTTGCATCTGGGAAAAATAGTACATTTCGATACATCATCATCATCATTAAATAGCATCTCAGGTCTACGGATTTAGACCTTCAGACCACTAAGTCTATTGCCTTGGTAATCCACGTTCCTATTCGTACACCTTTTCAGCTGACACTTACCCAGCTTCTTCAAGCCGCGGTTCGTTTTACCGTTGATCGTGCGGTAGTAAGATGTGCCGTTCCTAGGTGAGGTGACCCACTGGGCGTTAACATTGTAGAGGTTCGCTCACCACACGTACGATCTTGCTAGGCCCAGTCGTGCGTTTGATAGGGGCGGTAGGTGCCCCATTACGTCGTGCGGCCATACGCGCTTGACGGGGTGGATACGCCCACTGTGCGACGTTAGAATTGTAAAGAAATACGTTCACCACACGTTGCTCACGCTACATTAGGGCATTATTTGGGTTAGGGCGTCCTATGTCCCTTACTGCATCGCAGCAATCCCGCCATATCTGTCTGTCCGGTGCTCGGTCCGTCCACACCCTTGGCTCGCGTCTTGTCCTCTTTATCTTTTCTTCCATGTTTCCGACTAGCCTTATCCGCGGTCTTCCTCGTCCCCTAGGTGCTTCCGGAGTGTAATCCAGTACCCTCCTAGTAACTCTGTCCTCGTTCATCCTAGCTGTGTGTCC
This sequence comes from Eretmocerus hayati, assembly GCA_029851415.1. Lineage (NCBI taxonomy): Eukaryota > Metazoa > Arthropoda > Insecta > Hymenoptera > Aphelinidae > Eretmocerus > Eretmocerus hayati. The sequence continues at coordinate 168,737,248 of CM056741.1, forward strand.
CAACCACCGTACCCTTCTATAGTTTATCACCGTTCACTATACTTGGGAATTGATACAGTTGGGGTGATTCCTCGTTGTACCTTATTCTGGGGAGCCCCGACCTCTGATCAGTAGTTGTTCCAAAGATGCTCCTCAGAACTTTGTTCTCGAATACCTGGAACCTCCTTTCATCCTCATTGGTCATCGACCAGGTTTTACATCCGTAATGGGCGACCGGTTGGACTATTGTTTTGTAAATTGCGATTTAGGCTTCTTGTGAGAGGTCTATATCTCTGAAGAGGGTCTGTAGTGACCCGAAGCACTTATGTCATGCACCTATTCTCTTTTCTAGCTCAATCCTCACAGAGTTATTCTGAGTTAGTGTGATCCCTAGGTATTTGAAAGATGGGACCCTTTGGAAGGAGTAGTTCGCGATTTGGATATGTTCTGAGTCATGATCCATGGGGTTCCTTTCCATAACCATATACTCCGTTTTCACCTCATTTACTTCTATAGTCCTACTCTTTACACGCTTGGGATCAGGATTTTTGAATTCTCCTCTATTGTCCCCTACAATATCTAGGTCACCCGCGTATCCCAGGAGTTTGATTATATCGTTGACTTTGAGGTGGAGCCCGTGAATACTCTGAGTCAAGGGTCTAACTACGTACTCGAGCACACAATTGAATAATGGCGGGGACATCAAGTCGCCCTGTTTCAACCCAGTTACTATGTCGAATGGGCCTGAAAACTTCTCACCTATCCTTACCTGCCCGGATGTTCCCTCCATGGTTATGGCGATCAATCTCACGAGTTTGTCTGGAATACCTAGTAGTCTGAGGATCTCGTACGTTGCTTCTCTTATTATCGAGTCGTAAGCTTTTTTAAAGATGCTCGAATAGCTACTCCTGTAAAGTTATTGCAGTCCAGTTTGTCTCCTTTTTCAGAATGGGTACAATTAACTGCCTTTCGCCATTCTTCTGGGATATTTTCTTTTTGCTAGATTATTTCGAGCAGTTCGTGAATTTCTGCGACTAAACGTCCCCCTCCATGCTTGAAAAGCTCTGGTCGGAGTCCATCAAACCTCAGAGCTGTATTGTTTTTGAGCCTATGTATTGCATTGGCCACTTGCGCTATCGTGGGAAATGGTATATATTCGTTCATCGTCTGGATTTCGGCGGGAGTCTCGTTGTCGGATGTCTGGGCATTAAGGTACTCGTCGAAGTATTCTCTCCACCTGTTCAGGATGTCTCTCTCATTCGTGAGGATATTACCCTGCTTATCTTTGATTATATTCAAGGTACTGGCTTTGGGGTTTCTAATTCCATCTAACTCTTTGTATGCTTCACGGGTGTTGTTTCTTTGGAAGTTTTTCTGTATGCTCAGAATCTTTTCCCTGCGAAATTCCCTCTTGTTCTCTCGACATATTCGTCCCAACTGTGTCTCGCTATCCTGTGTGCATCGCGTACTCTTTCAACCCTATTTTGGTTCCATTGCATTATTCTTGCCTTATCTAGGTTTATCTTCGCTGCTTTTCGCAAGTCGAGCATTTTTCTGCACGATTCATCGAACCATGGTTTGCTGGATTTTCCATGGGCTAATTCGATCTCTGTCTCTGCCGCTTGGGTCAGCGAACTCTTTATGCGTTGCCACTACGTTTCGACATCCTTTGTGGGCGTTGTACCCCTCCTGTCCCTACCACTTTCATCTAGATGACGTGCTATGTGTTCTTTGAATTGGGCTCAAACTTCTGGGAATTTCAGTCTCTCTATATCGAACGGAGCGTCCCGGCTCTTGTTATTCTGTGAAATGTGGCTTATTTCGTCCCGGATGATAACCACAGTGAGGTAGTGGTCCGAATCGCAATCTGCTTCCCTGCAAGACCTGATTTGACTGATACACGACTGTCTTCTCTTGTTTATGAGTATATGGTCGATTTGGTTTTTGGTGAAGCCATCAGGAGACGACCATGTTATTTTACGGATATCTTTGCGACGAAAGCCAGTGCTTCTGATGATCATGTCACTTATGCTCGCAAATTTGATGGTTCTGATGCCATTGTCATTGCTAACTGTGTGTACGCTTTCAGATCCGATAATGTGTTTCAAGTGTGGTTCTCTTTCCAATTTTTGCGTTGAAACCCCCCATCACTATTTTGGTGTAGAAAGTCCCGACCTTCTCTAGTTGTGTCGATAGATTTGCGTGAAAGTTATCTTTGGTAGAATCATCTTTATCGTTCGTCGGTGCATGTATATTGAAGATTGTATATTCGAACAGGTGTGCTCTGAATTGTGAGTAGGACATTCGCTCGTTGATAGCAATGACATTCCTGATATGGGGCACTACTGTGTTCTTTATCATAAATCCGGTGCCTGATGCATAAACCTCACCGCCCCCATAGGAGAAAGTATATATACGAGGGCAGAAAAACATTTTTTCATTTTTTCGCGTCCGAGTGATGGGTTTCCGGCCTGAGCCGTAGGCTTAGAGGGGCCAATTTGAACGTTCGAGGTCACGTTTCCTTTGTTTTGTTGTATATTTGGGGGGGGGGGGGGGGACTAGCCGGTGAACGCTGAAAGTGTTGTATGATGCCATGATTTTTTTTTCTAATTGGTATTTGCAAAAATTTCTGCTGTCTTGCAATCACGAGAAGAAAAATTTTCCCTTGTACGGGATATCCAAACATGGTTTCCCGGACTAAAATGACCGCCTGAACCTGGTCTCGTTGTCAGTTTTGAGCTACCACATCAGAATTTTTGCCTAAGCCAAAGATTCCTGAAAGAACAAGGTTCATGCCCCCAGCGAAATATCCTGAGTCAGACAAAGTTGATCCGTAATGCACTGAAGTTCAGCGGATTCTTACTGATGGATACGGAGAGAGTAGGTAAACCTATCTTGATATGCATCTTGACCGATTGGCACTCCCTAGCTGGATGATTGTCAACTTCGAAAATTGGAGAGGAAGGTGTTTTTGGAAAATCAGTTTCCTGCGATTTAAAAAAATTCTGACGTGTAGGAGCAGAACTGAGCACGGATTCGGTTTCTAAGGCAAAAATACACGAGACCATCATATTCTCCTAGGATGGACTTCCAAACCCAACATTTAGTTGTTCAGTGTAATTGTTGATATTTTGTCATCCACCAGGACGATTTTCGAGCTCAGGAAGGATCACGACCACACCAAAATACTGGGATTCTGCATGTCGTGGATAACGAAGAGCAGTTCAAACCAAAAAGTCTACACTTCGTATGAGAGCTGCATCATCAGCATATTCGGTATTCACTATTGGCGTTGATCGCACCAACAGTTTCCAAGGACTGACAAAATCCAATATCATTGGTGTCCACGAAAATCCTCCCAAAAATCAGTGCAAGGTAGCATAAGAAAGGAATAAAAGGGAACGAGACTGCACACCGTGCCCAGGACTCAGGATGCAAAAAAAAGTAGAGAAAATAAAAAGAGATCGGCATCGCTGAGAAGTGGACGACGACGAGGGTAATCTTAACAGTGCAGGGCTCCGGGTAAAGGGATTAACGTGTATAAAAGAGTTCGCGGCGTTGCGTCGTCCATTGCTTGCGGTACGATTCGCGAACGCTTGAGCGAGAAGAGCAGGCGACAGCCCAGCTCGTATTTCAATCAGTTTATCTACTTGCCGACGCGTGTGGTCGTATATACGCGACAAAGGCGACTCTCGAGGTTTTTGTGAATATACACATATATATAGATATATAGGTGGGGTATATTATAGGTAGAACCACGCGCGCGACCATGTGTCTGTCCCCGGAACCGCGCCTTATTGCGTGAAACCTGCGGGCTCTGACTTATTCGCGTTCGCGTAAAAGCAGCCGACGATAACTCAGGGCGCCCTGTATATGCTCAAAGAGGGGCCTCCTCTCAATTAGGTGGGCGGCACCACAGACTCGTTGTGTATAGGTATATATATATATATATATATATACTAACGCCTGCATGGATGTCAAGCTAAATATTCGCGGAGGGCGTTGTTGTCGTCGTCGGCGGTAAAACGCGACAATCAACCCCGCGCGCGCGACGCGCTCGTTGCATTGACATCACTCACGAGACGCGCGCGCTTTGAGATTTTTCATGCAACTATACGACTAGCCTCTTCTATAGAGGACTCATTTGGATTTTTCAAAGACTCTAGCTTTTTTGGCTTGTTTCCTTGCATATATTATGTTGGCAATTCTTGTTAGCAGTCAACTTACCGCCAATGAGTTTCTTGTAAAAGATATCAATTTGAGCTTGTTGAGGATCTTATATCAATACAACACGGTTTTGCCACGCCAGTAAGATTTTCATCTCATTCATTTCATGATGTGTAGTTACGATGCCAGGTCTGTAACTCCATGTAATATATTCTCCCAATATTAATTCCACAGATGCGTTGCTATCACTTATGGTTTTAGTATTCCTGATCTCATCGAGGAAATCATTCGAAAGGCCACAAATAGCAATGCATAAAGCGTTCTCTAGAGTTTCTATGCGATCTTGTTTGAATATCGAGTCAAATTACGAACATCGTTGCGGTCCTGATACGTTCACATGCCGAGAACTGATTAAAGTTGTACAGACTCAGTATGCTGGAGGATAATATTTACCTGTGGAAAAAAGTCTAAATGGCCATGTATTTGATAAAATCTATGATCTCAGTTCCATGACAAACCTGAATGATACATGTAGACCTGTGCCGAAGTGCAGGGTGTCATTTTTACACCTGTGTACCGTAGCAGATGAATCCTCTGATGAATTGAGGAATAAGTCTGCTCGATAATAAAACTGCGGGGGGGGGGGGGCTCTTTCGTTTCGGTGGCTCAGCTGTAAAGTGTGACGACCCGCTAGCCCCAGTTGCACCCGCCTGTGCTGGACCGTGGAGCCCACACATATCCAGTTGGGTCCGGTAGGTCACAGCATCCTAATCGAAGGGGGTTTGAGTGAGTAGTGAGACTCGTGGCAAAGCTCGTATACCGCATAAACTAAATGGACGGGTTCCTCTTGGAACTATGTTGATGGTTTTTGACTCTACTTGCTTGTTGGAGAACTTCGATGGGCCGTCAGTAACAGAAGAAATATTAAATAAAGGTTCCCCCTGATAACGAAGAATTTGTTCACTTTGGGATGGCTAATCCCTTGAACTGATTACTCAATCCAAAGTTGCAGAAGAACAAGGAAATGAGACTCCGGGTTAGGAATGATGTCTCTATTCGAGTCTAGATCAAAGCAGTTATGGCTCACCTTGGAGAAAACTCATATTGATCACAACGTACATGAACTATTCATAGTCGGTATCTACAGTCTAATTATTAAGGTGAGACGGTAGTCGACCAAAAGCTTAGAATCCGTTCAGAGGATATGATGATTTTTACCTTAACTGAATGACTTCAGATTTTACATGCACCTACAGAATGCGTGTCTAAAGAGGAGGGTACGGAGCCAAATGTGTCAATTCTTTACAAAAAAAGCATCCAGACGAGGTTTACCCAAGACGTCGTATGTTGCAGCTCAGTAGCAGACGACGTTTGTGTACACCTCGTTGGGGTACTTTTTTGTAGGGAATTGACACATTCGGCTTCGTAGCCCCCTTGAGACATGCATTCTGTTGGTGCGTGGAGAATCCGAAGTCATTTGGTTGAGTGAAATTCGACTTATCCTTCGAACGGATTCAGGGTTTCGTTCAATATGGCGGCTGACTACGGCCTGGCCTTAAGCCTCAATTTGTTCGTGAATATTCATCAAAGTTCAATAGTGGGCTAAATAGTTTATTGAGCAACAGGACGTAGAGTGTGTAGTGAACGATGACCTCTACCGCATTGGCCAGTGGTTCCCCGAGAACCACCTAGAGCTCGCCGAGCACAAGTGCGAAGCGATGCTAGTCACCAAGAGGAGGAGTTTCGAAACTCCCGTGTTCTCCATCAACGGGTACTAGATTCCACTCAAGAGGGAACTCAATTACTTTGGGGTGTGGTTTGATGACCAATGGAGCTACATGGCTCATCTCAGGGAAGCAGTGCTGAAGGCGGACAGGGTCGGTCGCGCCTTCCAACGGCTCATGCCGAATACCGGTGAACCCAAGACCAGTCGAAGAGCTCAACTCAGCACCGTGAGCTATTCCATCATGCTGTACGGTGCACCAACCTGCAAGGAGCCTCGGCGGACTGAGTCCAACGTGAGCGCTCAATTGGAATCGCTATAAGGATCTGCTGACCGCGACAGGTGAGTATGTGACGACTACTCTGGCTCCCCGAGTTATTCCATGGGTTAGACCACGAGACCGTGGTCTATTCATGAAACGTGAGAGAGCACATGCTCCGTTGGAGCGCTCGAGTAGTAACCTGTCTGTGCGTGAGCAAAACAGGCAGAGCGTCCTCGCAAGAGGCCTCGGCCGTGACCTTTCAAGGCTGAAGTCGTAGGACTTCCAACAAAGGTATCCAGGGTCGAGGGTTAGCCCCTAATTGTGTGCACTTGCGTGCCAGCTACTGCCCCGTGATAGGGTTTGATTCTGGGGGGCACACGGTTCGGCAAATTGGATGGGAAGCTGCCACCCCGCCGAGGTGGTAACAAGTCGGTAGTCGGCGAGGACAGAGCGTATCTCTGTCCACAGGCTTGGAGCCAGTGGAGAATCAAGCTGAAAGGCAGGTGTCTCCACTGTAATCAATTGAAGCAATTCAATGTACGGTGCACCAATCTGGGGTCAGGTAGCTAGGGGGTTTGTGATTGATGCGAAGCTAGGCCCAGTCCAGTGACGCTCCGCGCTCCGGAGATCAGTACCTACTGCACGGTGTCCGACCACGCAGCCTGTGTGCTTGCGGGTATACAACCCATTCGCCTACTAGTAGCCGAGAGAGGGCGAGTATAGAAACGTCAAGAAGCCCTCCAGAGCGATGGAGTCGTGCTCCACCCCACTCGCAAGGCCCTTATTCGGGACCTCGAGATGGGAGAGGCTGTAGAAGAGTGGCAGAAGGAGTGGGAAAACTCAACAAAAGGAGAGTGGACGCGAAGACTGATCACCATCATAGCTAGGTGGATCGATCGAGCTCACGGATAGTCGGACTACTGGCTAACACAGGCGCTCAGTGGACATGGCTGGTTCGGAGAGTACCTGAAGCGGTTCCAGAAGAGGGAGACCCCGGTCTGTCAGATGTGTCCGGCAGACTGGGACGATGTGGAGCATGCACTCTTCCAGTGCGTGAACACAGCCACAGAGAAAGCGGAGCCCGTGGACGGGGTTAGGACTCAGATCACTCCTGGGAACCTAGTGCCATCCATGCTCCGCAGCAAAGAGACGTTTCAAGATCGCCACCTACATCAAGGCGGCGATCACCCAAGAAGAAGAGCGAGAACAGGCATTACAGCGCCAAGCGAGGGGCGCTGCATAGCGAGCATCGACGACTTGAAGAGTGATCATCGACGACCGAGAAAGAAGACAGGAGAGCGGACACACCGAAGGGGAACGCCCGAAGGCTCGCGATTCGCCTCCCACCCTGAAGTAATGCTAACGCGGTCCCGGGGTGGGTTGGTTAGATAGTGGTTAGGTGCCCCCAGTCCGGAAATGCTGGCCCGCCAACACTGCAGGGCTGAGAGCAGAAGGTTTTAGCCCCCCAGGGTACACTGGCACTGGATTCATGATCATTCAGTTTACCGGGTGGGCATAATAAAAGCACTTGTGGTCTTCCGGTGGAACATTTCTATTCTTTAGGGATTCGTCCTGTCATTAGATTTTCCCTTATATTCCACTTTTATGAAAAAAAGAAAAAAAAATAGTTTATTGAGTGTTGGAATATAACGTGCGGCTGCGTCCGCGCCATGACTCCCACTCTCCTCTCTTATGGTGTATGCACGCCATTGCAGCTGAGTGCAGCTGCACTGGCGCGCCAGTCTGTATGCATCGCCCGTAGTGTACAGAGTACGTGAATAAAGGTCGTGTCTATATATATATATACAACGTGTATCGTTATTTGATCGCCCTCGCCCGGACCTCTAAAACTCCCTCATGGTAGCGAGTCCGTGGTTGCGATCCGCGAAGTGAATAAAAATACGTGCGTGAGTAAAAACTGTGTGCTGTGAGCCCGCATCCGGCCGTGCTCCAAACGGAAAAATTGCAGCGCGTCAGAGGGGACGCCACACGGAGCGACCGCACGAGAGGACGAAATTGGTGAACAAAGCGTGCCCGAGGCAAAGTCTAGGTTGTCTTTGGGACCACCACCAACTCTGTAGCCACAGCACCCAAAAATCAGCCAAGCAGCGTCGGCATGGCTTCAACCCGAAGCAGCGACAGCGAGCGACCAGGCAGCGAAGACGCTGGCCAAAATCGTGAGTCAAATCATTTGAATATTTGCGCGGGACACGAGGCACGTGATCATGCATGCGTTTACATATGTGGAGAGAGGGGCTTTGATGGCTCGATTAATCCGATCTCCCCTTTCGCGCATCAATTCGAGTGCAAGGGAACGACGCGCAAAGAGTCAGTTGCGCCGCCATTTTAGACGCTCGCGTCAGCTTGGCCTCGAAGGGGGGAAGAACAGCGGAGGAGAAGTCGAGACTCCACCAGCCGCCGCTAGGTGCGCTGAGAGCGGTGCGGGGGCACTGCTAGCGAGAGCCGGGGAATCCCCGAGCTGCTCGGACATAGCGTAAGTAGTAGTGACTAGGAGTGGGTCAGACAAGTTTGTGGGCCAGACAAGTAGTAACAGACAGGCATTGTCCGGACGAGGCCTAGTAACCATATAGTGTTATGTAGTGGCGCCAAAATTTGAATCTTGAATTAGGAGAGTAAAGTAAAAATTGAGTCCTCGTTGTCCCCGCATGAACCAAAAATTGTTTAATAATTCATTTTTACAGCTAATTCAGGTGCAGTTTTGGGAAATGCCGCCAAACACCTGGGAATTAATGTTTACATTATTTTCAGAGTAGTTATAATATGAAATTATGAATAATTATATATTCGAATATTAATCTATGCCCATATTCATCTATATATACACATCCGTATACATATCCACCATTACGTATCTATAAGATATATGCATATGAACGAATATTTCATAGAATTTTTTTTGATGAGAGGCGTGAAGAGAGCCTAAAACCAGAAATATTCTGTTCTGTTTAGGGTACCCTAACCCATTCCTGGAATTTGGTCACAAGGTGAGGAGTGACTTCCAGCTGGGTAGAAACCACCCAGGTCAGCAAGCTTGGGTGAAAATGGATGGAGATGAGATCCATATCATATTGCAAGATGAGACTGACTACGTAGTAGGTGGGTAAACAAATTGATCACTTGTTTTACCGGTTCCCCTTTTATGCTTTGTTGAACGTTCACAATTGAATTCGAAGTTGAGAAGTTGAGACGAATGCTCCGATGGAGATTCGATAGGTTGAGCTCGAATTCTTCGAAGAATGAGTACTATATCCAAATCTCGATTAAATATCGATACTCTGGTCGGGTTGTGCTATAGTCGTGGGTGTGTTCCCTGCGATTGCAGTGACAACTAAGGGTGATTCCGTGAATATTCCTGTGTGCAGGTGTTCATGGTCTCACTCGCCTCAGCCTGATATCTTTGAGTACGAGGATTAAGGCTAGAGGCAAACCGCGAGCTTCTCCAATGAGCAAGGGGAATAAGTTGTGAATTCTCTGTTGCAGATAGTAATGATGAGCATTTCACTCTGGCCGAGTGGAATGAAATCAAGAGCCTTATTCGGGCGATGTCCGAGGGCGAGTATGGATTGGAGTTGCCTCAAGGGCAAAACCGACCAGAAGCTCCGCTGCCTGCGGCCAGCCCTGAAGCACTGACAGATGATGAGGCTGTCGATGGGGTCCTAGAGGTAAATATTGGGCCTGAAGATGAAATAGTGGAAGAGCCTCACAATGGGAGGCGCAATGACTGCCGATACCAGCAGCTCGAGCCACCGGACATGAGAGACGACGTGTCCATGGCATCGTACGAATCCATAAGCTTAGGGGGCTTCGGAGGCCGCCTCGAAGACCTCGAAAAGATGTTTGAAGAAATGAAGCTGAGAGTAAAGTGTCTTATGAGATCACAAGCGACAATGAAGAGGGCATCTGAAGCCAACATGAAACTAACAAGTCAGCTCATAGACAACCAGAGAGACTTGACAACGAAAATAAACCGGGTCCTGGAATGCAACGAGCAGAGCCGGCGTGACAATGAAGAGAGCCGGCGAGCTCTCGACAACGCAGTGAGGATCATCCAAGCGAGCTGTGGAACAAATATAGCCGAGCCCCCAAGACAAGCGCTTCAAGCAAACAGAATTCAAATCGAAGCCGATGTGCACGTGCAAACCCCACCTCCTGTTATCAACACGCCGCCCGTGGCTTCGTCGACTACATCGTCCCAAGCTGCGGGCCCGTCGTCGAGGATGTCGTCGATCCAGGAAGCCCCAATCCAACAGGCTTCAGCAGTGTCAAGGAATTTCCACGCTGACAGAAAATACCAACTCACAAAGAAGGAACAGTGGCCATTCTTCTGGATCAAATTCTCCGCAGAGCTTCGGTCTCTCGGCCTGGACCTTGTCGCCGAAGACCTGACAGCCAAACGAGGAATCAGTGAAGCTGACGATCAGCAGATGAAAGATCTTCTCGTCCATCGAGTGGATCATGACTATCTCAAGCACGCAATGAATTTGCCAACAGCCTTGGAGATGCTGAGACATCTTAGAGGAATTAAGCAAGCGGAGACAATTACAAGCTCTGATTTGGCAAGGGATGAACTGAAGGCCCTGAAGTACAACCCGCGAACAGAAACTGGACAACATTTCATAGACAAATTTCAGAACGTAGTGACCAAGTATGCTGGCTTGCTCGGGGACTCAGCACTGACAGAAGTTGAGATTAGAGATGCCTTCTACTCGGCTACGAAAATTGGATGTCCCATGCTCCAGACAATGAAGCTTAGCTTGGATCGGCAAAATGAAGTGCAGAAACTGAAGGATCCCAAAGCTGTGCCGGAAGTTTTCACATTGATGGAAATGCAAACCGTCTTCAGGAATCAAGAAGCTCAGAGACCTCCTCCGAACCAGCAACGAACCGCCCTGCTCGCAGGGTTTCATTTCAACAAACGTCAACGATGCTTCCAGTGCCAAGACAATCACGCGGATCACATAGCCTTAGACTGCCCTCACCGAGAGACGGGAGCGAAACAATGTTATGCTTGCTTCAAGTTCGTCACTGATCACGATTCTAAGAATTGCCCACGCCCTGTAGCCCAGAGGAGAAAACGAGGCGCTCAGAATCAGCCATCGTACCAAGCCAAGAGATTTAACAAGGACTTTGAAAACGTCTACTACTCAAATAATCGCAACAGTCGTGACATGAATAGTCAAAACTCCAGAATACAACAAGCACCAAGAACCAGAGGTGCAAATCGGTCTCATCCCTACAATAACAACAACAATGCTCGAGGACGCGGTGGCAGAGGTGGAGGTAGAGGTGGCCATCAGAATCGAGGTGGTCGCCAGCCTCAGCAACAACAAGGCAACAACCACCAAGCCTTCAATGCATCCGTGGAAAATGAAGGTGAGATTTTGAATATAACAAGTAGATTTGAGAATTGTGAAGTCGCGAACCTAACCTCAAAGAATCCAAATAGCTTGGCCCGCAATGACTGTGGTGGAGACAAAATTTTAGAGAGATTCATTGCCGATTCAGGTGCTACCGAGCACATGTCGAAATCCCGGCTTATATTCAAAACATTTGATGAAACTGACGTTTGCCAAATCAGCTGCGCTAACAAAAATTCAAATGCCAACATCGAAACGGAGGGAGCGGGAACAGTTGAGTTCATAGCGAATAACAAGAAATTCAAGTTTGACAAGGTGATATTTTCGCAGTCGCTATCCCAAAATCTGCTTTCCCTCAGAAAATTTGTTGAGATGGGTCTGGGCGTGTACCTGGATGATAAGAAAATCGATATTTTTGATCCCGGCTCGGATGAGTCTTTTATTACGGGTATTTATCAGAAACCATATTGGCTGATTGACTTTGAAGTGCGAGGTCAAAGTCGTGATCCCAATTCAAAACCTGATGGATCACATCAAGTATTCGTAAATTTAGCCAGTGCTCTGAATGCAACTGATCCGCGATACCAAACGCGTAGCGTGACTGCCCGAATGCCGTGCTCAGAGTCGGAGGGAGTTGAGCAGAATCGAGCTGTTCCTCATGAACATTCGAACTTTGATACGACAATCTGTGATAGAAAATTGCACAACCTTGACGAGCTTCCGATGATTGAAATTCCTGAATCAGAGTCACCATTTTCGGACAAATACAAACAGTTTGCGAAAAATAATAACGCACTGCTCTGGCATGTTAGACTGGGCCACGCGTCAGTCGAGTACTTGAAAGCTCTACAAAGAAGGTTCCCCGAAAACGATGAATTGCAAAGAGCAGTTTTTGACGACTCCCTGAGAGATTGTGACATATGCATGAAAGCAAAGTTTAATAGATTGCCGTTTTCTAGTACACGAGTGAGGGCAACACAGCCGTTGCAAATTATACACAGTGACCTGATGGGTCCGATAAGTCCTGCTTCGCATCCAAAGAGATACAAGTACATAGTCACTTTCATAGATGACTTCTCCAGATTTGCTCTCGCGTATCCAATGAAAACTAAAGATGAAACGGGTCACCACCTGGAAGCTTACATTCGAACTTGCAGGAATCTTCTCGGAAAAGACGCAAAATTCTGTTATTTACACGCTGATCAAGCTAAAGAGTACACCGGAGGTCACACCATCAAAGTATTGGAAGATCACGGAGCTGAATTACAACTTTCTCCTCCTGATACCCCTCAACACAACGGTGTAGCGGAAAGATTCAATCAAACAATTCAAAAGAAAATTCGGGCTTACATGTACGACTCAAAACTCCCGGAGAGCCTATGGGACTTAGCTTTGAGTGCCTCCGTGTACGCTTATAATAAAACTCCACACAAATCAAATAATATGATAACACCGGTCGAGAAATTTGCACCTCGCCACAGAGTAGATTTGAAACAGATCAAGAGATTTGGTTGTCTAGCTTATTTTAAAGTCCAGAGGAAAACTGGCTCCAAATTTGGACCTGAAGGCAAGCGTGCCGTGTTGGTAGGTTACGTTCCAACCGGTTATATACTTCTGAGGCCCGAAGATGGGAAGTATTACGAAAGTCGTGATGTCAGGTTTAATGAGCGACTGACCTATGGAGACATGTATGGTAAAAACGCGATCAAAGATCAACCGGCCGTGACTGTTGAGATAAATCGAGAGAACTGGCTGACGGATTTCACTCCTGAGGCACATGATGAGCAGAGGCCAGAGGGAGAGCCAAAACGAAAAAGAGGCAGACCTCGCAAAAACCAGATAGTAAGTCTACCACCCTCTACTTTTCTCGCACAAATTTCCAAAGAACTGAATAAAATAGTTCAAGAAACAGACTACGAATCAGAAGAAAGTAACAGAAACCCTCTTACTGATGAAGTTTATCATGCCCTGCTGGCACAGATCAATGACGATCCAATTTCATACGTTAAAGCCATGCAATCAAAAGATCGTAACAAATGGAAAGGTGCGATAGAAAGTGAGTTGAATGCAATGGAAAAGAACAATGTGTGGGTTTGGGTTGACAGACCATCTGTGACAGAAACCGGTCGGAGAGTCAATATTTTAGATTCACGATGGGTGCTGAAACGAAAACCACAACCGGATGGTAACAGCAAATTCAAAGCCAGATTGGTCATTCGAGGCTTCAAGGATAGGAACAAATATGACATCTCGGAAACGTATGCTCCAGTATCTCACCTAGCCCTTGTAAGAGCGGTATTCGCAATCATTAACAAATACAACCTGGAGGTATGCCAGCTGGATGTGAAAACTGCTTTTCTGAATGGAACGGTCGAACATGACATTTATATGGAGATCCCCGAAGGCGTAAAATGCTCAGACCAGGTCAGACGAACAAAAGTTTGTAAACTCTTAAAAGCCTTGTATGGACTCTCTATCAGTCCAAAGAGATGGAATGAAAAGTTCACAGAAGTTGCTTTGGAAATAGGTCTGAGTAATGATGACCAAGAACCGTGTTTGTTCTACTGGCGAGAAGGTGATAAATTCCTTTTGTTACTACTGTATGTGGACGACATACTGATTGCGAGCAATTTCCACACCAAACTCGTTGAAATTAAAATGAAACTACGAAAAGCTTTTGCAATGTCAGATTTAGGTGAACCGAAAGAATTCCTTGGAATAACTATCAATCGTAACAAACAAACACAAACGATAGAGTTGCTTCAAGCAAAATACATTGAGAAAATCCTGGAAAAATTTGGATATTCAGAATCGTATCCCGTGAGAACACCTATGGTGACGAATAAAGCTAATAACCGGGAAAGACGTGAGCGCGAGTCTTCCCCAGAAACAAATGAACGCTCTGGCCCAATCAACGCACCCTTTCGAGAAGTTGTGGGTTGCCTTCTGTATCTGGCAAATTGTACTCGGCCCGACATCATGTATACCGTGAATGTCCTGTGTAGACATCAGTCAAATCCAACTGACAACGAATGGCTAATGGTCGAAAGAGTTCTGAGATATCTGAGAGGCACTACCAACCTAAGCCTGAGGTTCACGGGTCAGTCAGACCACCTAGAGGCCTACTCAGACGCGAGTTTTTCCGACTGCAAGAATTCCATAACCACCCACGGTTACGTAATAAGATTGTATGGCGACTCCGTGGCTTGGAGAACTCGCAAGCAGTCCTACGTTTCGAGATCAACTTGCCAGTCAGAGTATGTAGCTATGAGCGACACCTGTCAAGACCTGATAGCGCTGGACATATCTTTGAAACTGGTCCTCAACAAGTCATTCAGGCCAATGTTGTTGTGGTGTGACAATAAAGGCGCAGAGGTTTGCGCTAAAACTAGAGGAAATAGACTAAAACATATCGTTGAAGTTAAAGAACACTACGTTAAAGAATGCGTTAAAAAGAAATTCATTGAGATCAAACATGTGCCGACAGAATTTCAAGTGGCCGATGTCTTCACAAAAGCTCTGAGTTTTGAAAAACATGTTCTATTCACGAATGAATTGCTCAATCAAGATGAGAGATGTGGGCTGAATTCATAATTACATTTGATAGTAATTTCTCACAAATGTATTCTTCTTTATTTGTTACAGGCAACGAGAATGAAACTGATGACATGTATCCTATGTAATTTGCTACCTCTATCAATTTTGAATCTTATATGAATGTGAATCTCATGATTTCATGTAAATAAAGGTCGTCATGACCCGTACTTAGCCGGGAGGGAGTGTTGCAATATAACGTGCGGCTGCGTCCGCGCCATGACTCCCACTCTCCTCTCTTATGGTGTATGCACGCCATTGCAGCTGAGTGCAGCTGCACTGGCGCGCCAGTCTGTATGCATCGCCCGTAGTGTACAGAGTACGTGAATAAAGGTCGTGTCTATATATATATATACAACGTGTATCGTTATTTGATCGCCCTCGCCCGGACCTCTAAAACTCCCTCATTGAGCAACAGGATCGAGCTGAAAGATGATA
This sequence comes from Eretmocerus hayati, assembly GCA_029851415.1. Classification (NCBI taxonomy): domain Eukaryota; kingdom Metazoa; phylum Arthropoda; class Insecta; order Hymenoptera; family Aphelinidae; genus Eretmocerus; species Eretmocerus hayati. Next base: position 168,752,789 of record CM056741.1, read on the forward strand.
CGTGGTCGGAAGTTCACACATCCATTCGTAACAACACATACCCTGAGCCAGCTTTCTCAAAATGTATCAGAGGTTACACAGGTAAAAACAGTTCGGAGCATTGCAGAGGTGAAACATTCAAACTTCCTTCAAGGAACAAGGAGGCATAACAAATTTTCGTCATTACCCAATTTTCAAATAAACCTTTAGTTCACACCAATACTCCTGTGATTTTCATAACGAATACAGCGTAATTATCATGCTACCTGATCTGACTCGACAGCGGCCATGGTAACGATTTGAATGAGAACGAACACGATGACAAAAAGATAGCGGCTTGAAATCACCTCTCTGGCTTGGTTACCTTTTTCTCGTGTTGTGTGAATTTTGTTTAAAAATCAATCCAGAAGGAAGTTGTATACTCATGAAAATTGATGGTTAACATCTGTACGAAATTTTGCTTATCACGTATGCACCTTCGACGTTGGAGAGTGGAATGTCGTGCAATTTGAACTCGCATTATATCTCGTACATAAGACTTTATTTCTTCAAATACAAAGGAAGAAATACACCGTGGTTTAAACGCGACATGCGTATCGTTTGAGCTCTGGCGGCTGACTGATTTGGTTGGGCTCTCATCCACAGGGTGAGGACCCACTAACACTTGTACCCACACACTCACATACATACATATGCAAAGGCAGGATGCTCGTAGGTGAGGGAAATGTAATTAACTCATGATTTTATGAGCCTAGAGATTTCCGTTGACAGAAAATCGAGAACAGATGTGCCGACTCTCGAAAGAGCGATCCGCCGATGCCCTTGTACGCAGCACTTAGTGGCATTTACTATAGTCGTACTTCTAGGATAGCCAAGCGTGAGACCGAAATTTTCATGTGTGTGCTGTAAAAATGAAACTCTAGCTACATTCACGGCAATCGTCATCCGCTACTTTGGAGGGACGCAAAAGCATCAAAAAGTGCATGAGTCGACTTTAATACTTTAAAACCTTGGAGCGATTGTTAATCGCGAACAACATCAGCATGGCTATGCTTAAAGGTGTAAGAAAGGTGAAAATCAAGCAGTAATGGATGACATGAAGACAACTCTCATCCTGCAGGTGTATGTGAAATTAGCAAAAATATTTCCTAATCGCAAGAACATGTCAAGTGGCGAGTATATTTTACCCCACGTAGAATGATATCTTCCGTGTACTATATTTGTAGTGACAGGGAAATAGAGGATCTAAAAAACACCAAACTGTACTAAAGATCGTTCAGGTCTACCTTTTGTCATTGAAAACCACAACTCCAAGCATCAAGCGTTTCAATCGGTCACGTTCAGCGGACTGCATCCAGTGCCAACCATTCATTTTTTCGGCCACCTTCACAGTACTGAACCCAAGATGATGGTCTAAGTGAGATGCACAACCAGCTCCTCGCTCTCTCAGTTCTCTTGTTTCGGTATTAACGCGAACGTGCCATTGCGTCGGGTCCAAAATGAATACATTCGCACGAAAAACTGCAGCAGCAACCGACAACGATGCTTCCTTTGCGGCTTATTGACAACGGATGTTGACTTTTTATGGAGCATGCGAATGAAGTCGAATTCTTTCGTGTAAGCAAGTGCTTAAAATAAGTCTGTGAAGGGGAATTAGCAAATAACGCTTGGCCACGTAAAACCAAATGAGATTTACACAAAAATAAGAGAACGCTTCGTGCGAGGTAAAACGGAAAATATCCTCCAAAATATCACTTCACCCTTTCCAACCATCAAGTCCCTATGGTGGACTGGGTTTAGACTCTGGCGGATGGTGTTGGATAATGAATTCTCTATAACATGTTCACAACAAATCAGTCAGAATTCATTCAAAACTTCTTGCTGATAGTAACTGATGTAAAATCCGGGATCCAATCCGAAAATGTCCAATTCGGGAGAGAGTCATCGTATTCACTGTAAGAAGAAATCCTTACAATCAGTCTACCCGCCTGAAAATCAACATTACAAGGTTAGGGGGTTTGTTGTGATTCAGTACGATTTTTTACTGATTTTGACGATTCCTCCTTACAGTTTTCGGACGGGCTCCTCTTCTGTGCGTTTTTTGTTGGGATTTTTTCAGTTAGAGACGGTTCAATTCCTCATCAAGCATTAGTGAGATGAATCAACAACGAATGTATTGAATCAGACACCCCTTGATATTGTGATGGATCGTTGTCAATCAATTATAGCCTATGGAAAGAATGAGTCAGATGAAAATGTTACCGATCTCAATCGTTGACATAGAGCTCTCGACGAGACCCGACGTTTGCAGTTACGTCGACTCCGATTAACCACGGCTGGTACAACCATGATATCGTCTCGTGACATGATTGCTCTACCCTAGCAAGGGTTTTCATCTCTGCACGTATAAATGCAGATGATAATGATGATGCCAAAAGGTTTCAAGCTCACTCTCAAGAATATCAAGACACTTATTGAAATTAAGTAAATGCCTGGTATTGAGCTATCGAATTCATGAAATTTTCAAGGATGCACACGGCGTTGTATGCTTCTGAGTACAAACGCCTAAATAAGGAAGATATCGCCTCTCAGAGTGAATCACAGATCCAACTGAAGGGGCTGTTCACTATCCAGCCAAGCTGGGAAGAAGATGTGATGAAGTACATCAATTCTTTGCGCCTCGACGCTGGAGAGACACAAGATATGGAACAGCGGTGGGAACAGACCTACTGAAAGCTTCTTGTGATGATTCATCTAAACGCAAAATAATGAAATAACATGAACCTTAATTCTCAGCAATGCAATGGAACGAAAATTTGTTGAGATGGAACCAAAACCGGTCAAAGATCTATCGTCAAACCTGTCGATTCAGAAGATGCTATCGACTCAAATGATGATCCAGGAACAAGAACGGGAGACGGGGATCTCGCCATGCGACAAAATTCTTTTGCTATTCCAAAAACTTTGTTAAATAATGGAGCAGATCTTTCCAGCGGAATCAGGAAGATGTCGAACACCCGGGTCCAAGATTATGATACGTGTGGAGAGTACAGGACTGTCGATATCTTTGGAGGTTGTCAGTAGGATCAAGAAAGACTTGTCTCATCTAATAATGCAATTTGTAAAAAGTGACATCAAGGTTTGAGGTAGGCCGAGAATAAAATTCCACTATAGTAAGAAAAATGAGGCTCCCATCTAGTAACAAGAATTCAAAGTAAATGAGGAGCTGCGTGTGGTAATGGCACTACAGCTTCGCATCGTTTTATTATATAATACAACATAATCTCTTCTGACAATCTCAATATAAGATGGCGGGGTGGCCGAATTTTCAGGCACATATTAATTGGAGCCTAGCATTCGTTAGAGTTCCCATTGCTCTGGTCTCTCCATATAGACTATTTGAAATATTTGGGCATGATTTCACGATGATTAAATGATATTGATAATAGCCTATAACTGAATTATCCATCAGCCATAATATTTGTGTACATTACCTGAAAAAAGTGAGGAGAAGAAAAAACCGTTAAAAAAACTACCTCTAGGAGTGGCATTCCACTACAAAAACGTGAATTATTAGGAAGACTAATTCTAGAAATTCATTATACATTGTGATAGTCATCTCGCAGTCCAAGTTTTAAGTGAAGGATAGAAAGAAAATTCGCTGAAACAATACTGTAAGCCCTCGTCAATATATTCAAGAATTTCACTTATTATACATATCGTCGATGACTGATTTATTCTCAATTGTTCCACTTTGGAACTAAAAAAATATTTGAGCTTTGATAGTGTATTGATCGTTAATTCTAGTATAGAAAAGGATCGATGCGTAGTAAATCAAAAGTACGTACACGTTTATGACTTTATGAATTAACAATATACCTACACGAATATTTATAACGAGCATGATTTTCCTACTCACGAGATCGAAACAGCTCGGATTGATTGGAAGTTGTATCATATGCAGGCCACTGAAAACGAGTTACTCAATAGTGATGGTGAGTTTGAAGGCAGATCATTTGAATCCTTCGATTTTTCTTCATCCTACTCGTCGAGGTCCCTTCAGAATAAGTCTGAGAAGTCAACAACCTCATAAATTAGCATTTATTATAGGAATCATCTGAAATCTCTCAAATATGTAACTTTCCAAATTGGGAATCGCTAACTACCCCGTGGCCATTCATCTAGATCAACTCTTTGATTTGCCCAATTAATTAATCAGCCATAAATAAAGCCTAAAATTCGCAGTCCACAAAAACAAATATATTATAAAAAAGCATCTTTGGACCGGTACAGGAAGGGAAAAAAGTCAAGAAACCGTAACTTTTTCAAAAAATTAAAAAATACACAATCGAAAGGCTCCAATCAGCGAGAACCGTTTGGTCGTCTGGACTCAAGGAATGCAGGGGATAATCGCATCTGATCAGAACACAAAATTCCCACACCTACCGTGTCACCTCACCTGGAATGCAACGCAACTTATCTGGGTGACATTATATCTAATTTATAATGAGGCATCGAGTTCAGCTTTTCTCACTTGAGGACCCAATCTCTCTAACCGAACGAAATCCTATAAATCCCATGAGCCGCACCATGTACCACACATTTATTCAAATAGCTCACTCGAGTTGTCATATCCTAAACTCATAAAATAAATCGTAGTCATTGTTTTCCAATTAGAGTTCGCGTTGAGCTTGACAAGTCAGACGGAGACGTGTGTCTTCGCGCGATCAGTCGGTCGACGACGTTGAATAAATTCATCGCACGATCAGAGCGTGAAACGGCGCGTGTCTCTCATATACCACGCTTAGTGAGAAATATATATTATAGTCATATACATATATAGATATTTTTTACAATGCGCGCTACTCAGGCGCACGATTCCCGAATGCACAAGAGGCCTAACGATCGCTGTTCTCAATTAACCCTGATTCATTGAGCCAAGGCAAAAAAATTGGCAAATTTATCGCTATGGCAAAATATATTCAGGCTCTCGTGCTCGTTTCGTGAAAGATAGCGCGGGTATCCCCAAAATTCAGAAAAATGTGTCCGCGAGCCTGAATTTTATAATACGTATCAGTAAAAGTGAGAACGAAAGAAAAAGAATGGGGATCAAAAAATCGTGTCGTTCTCACTTTAACATTGAAACTGCATATCGTGCTCTCGATGAGTAGACTCGCTTCTTGCCATGCTTTACACTTTTTTCCCTTTTTACTTTCTGCGCCTGCATCAGAGGCAAGATTAAGGAAGCAGAAGTGGTGGTGTGCGGTAAAATCCAGCGATGACATCGGGACTGAGACAGAGAAAGAGGTATTTTACCGACGAATTTATGGTTTTTTAAACACGAAGACGCGCGATGCAGTTGCACACACCCGCACAGCTTTGATATTTTGTTGCCGTCGTTGCGCATGAATGAATTGCGCGATATCGCACACGAGTTTCAATTTTAACCCGCACACGCGTCTAAATAACAAAAATCCCTCGCACTCAAGTGTGTGTGTGCGACTGAATAACGAGCTATCGTAAAACACGCCCGATTTTCTCACGTCCGGATTCCCGTATTACCCGATTTAAATTTTTTATGCGACTCATATACGTTCTTTATCGGATGGCATTTTCGCTACTCGAATGCTGACTTGTTTTTCATTTTCTCGTTTTCATCGCCGTCTTGTGCCGCGTAATCTTGGCGGTGCAGTTCGAAACCTCCGGCTATTTCATGATATCTACGTGTTTACTAAACTGGACAATAATCGCGTCGTGTGGGTCTAACGTTGAGAGTTCTAACTGTACTTTCTTTACGTTTACAAAATCATGTAGTGCCGATGTATTTAGCATAATAACTTTAGTGTTATTAGTTAGTGAGCAGTTGTTACTAAACTTACGCTGGTGCAACCACAAGTGTTAGTTAAGTAGAGCAATATTTTGAATGTTAATCACTTCGAATTGTCTCAAAGGTGACTTGAAGTTTCCAAAGAATGTGAAAATTAATGCCTATATGGGTATGGAAGCTCTGGGAAGACATCTTACTTTTCCAACATGACTGATTGCGATCAAAAATATTCTGAAAGGAATTGTGAAAAAGGAGATAACACCTGATAGTGACGTACTCAAATTCTTGATATCAGTAGTCACGTGGCAAAACTGGAAACAAGAATCAAAAGGATACTGATGGTAGTTTTTGTCATTTTTGAGCTTTAATATGAAGAAAATTTCAAAGTCTCGTCGATGTTGAAGGACAATGAGGGATTAAATAAATTTCCAAGAATTTCATGACAGAAGTTTCATTGCGACGATGAGCCAAGCCGACAGTTTTAAGGTTGAAAACTACACCAGTAATAATCACAGGACACTATGCAGCCAAAGTCCATCTCAAGAAAAGGGGAAAACCAAAGATGGTTCCTGCAAAGGATGTAACCAGGAAGAATAAACTGTTGAATACCCAATACACCAGTGCCAAGCCCTGAAAGATAGAGAATGTAGAAAATTGAGTTAAGACTCTCCAGGATGTTTTAAATGAACTCCTTGACGTTATCAAAGGTACCAGCTACCTCATCGATGAAAATATAGAGATGGGTTAGCTTTTTGAAAAAACGAGTCCCGGGCATCGCAATGGTCCTTGGTCCTTCGACTGTACGCATGGCACTGCCACATGAGTGATCACCATCTAACCCATAACCTAACCATGGATGTAAGATGTTCAATCGAGAATGAACTTAGAAAATAAAATATAAAGGATATCATTTCATTCGCCCAAAGGCAAAAAGTCTTGATCAGTGTGAAAAGACATTTGTACATATATGGATCTACATATTGTAGCCGAGGGATTTTGCGGGCAATTAGGGAGGTAGAATTCAGGTCATTTTGATGATTAGATCTCAGTATTTCATTATCAAATATGTGAAGTTTGTTGAATCAATGCACAGATATATTCATGTAACGGTGACTTCCACGAAAGATAATATCTGGAAAGAGAATAAACACAGGATTGGCTATGGCTTTATCAGTGTATTTACACGGAACGGTCAACCCTAGAAGCGGATCACATCGGTGTATGATTCTACTACCTGCAAGCATGACTCTACTGCACTGGTTTATAAATGGAGACGCGGAAGGTACCTGGTGATCCCGAGGGTGGTCCAGTGTACGTAGAGGCGATCCATTGTGCATGGGACGACAATCAATGTGTAACGGTGAGGGCCTTCACTCCTTGCCTCGAGAGCATCCATATGGGGGACTAAGGATCGGTACCCTGGGATTACCGATCACCTAGGAGCGTCTGGGTGATCAGTGCAAACCTTGGCATCGTCAGGCTAGCATCCGGGAGTATTTGAAGGCTGCTTTCCGATTCTCGTCATGTTTGGGAGCATTCAAAGACGTCAAGACGTGCTAGTAATTTCGTTCCCAACCCGGGGGTAGGTCTGAGAGCACTCGAAGACCAGGTGATCGGCTGCTTGAGGTGAAATGAGATATTCACGTCAGGTTACCGATAATGATTCCTCAGGGCATGTTTGCGGCGTTCTGATGTATTTGTGTGGTACCAGTAGCTAACGGGTTGCCGCTACGTATGGACTCATCACAATATTATCTTTCCATTCTGGCCAGACTGGTAAAATTTATTGTTTGAGTCCCCAAAAAATGTAAAAATTTGTACACGTAAGAATTTGCCCTGGACACGTGTACATGGGCATGAACAGAACAGTGCAAATTCTAAGATCACAGAATGCGTGACAGACATGTCACTGAAAGTCGGTCTCGAGAAAACGTTTAGACTATGGAGGAGCCCTTCAAGTTTCAAAAATTACCTCGTGTCTTTATTCATTGTAATGTGACGTCTTATCAGTCGTCACATTACAATGAATGAGCCCTTCATTATTTCTCTTTTTCATTAGAGATAAGGACTGCGTGTCGCGGCAATTGATTGCATAAGCTAGAGGAAAAGTTGCGAGCGACGACACGAGGCGAGTCCCATTATCTATTTTTTGGACATTGACTACGGAGCGAAAGCTATCATTACTGGATAACAATATAGTAGCAATGCTAGGACCTTTTTAATTGGAACTTTACTTGCGGTGATTTTCTATTGATCAATCAAAATTTTGGTGGCAGCCTATGATTGATTGACCATCCTTCATAAGCGACCGATTTCCAAAGCCCCACTCATTGTCAGTACTATCTAAATTTCGGAATCAGGAAGCCAAACGACTCTCTGCTCAAAAATTCGCCTCGCGGATCGCCTCAATAAAGGAAGCTCGAAACTCTACACGGCTAGAAGCACATCTCTGTGAGAACGAAATCATGTAACACAAAAATTTCCCCATAAAATCATAGTAATGGAATTCATCTTGTTCGTTTTCTTCGAATCTAAATAGCCTTTTCTTAAGGGGATGTCGGAGTCTCGCGCGGAACGAGAAAACACTTTATGCAATCATTTTTACACCGATTGAGATGGGGGTGGTCGCAAAAGATTCGGAATTACTTCAGAAATCGGTCTCTGGTGCGAATGATAAGAACGGTCTCCATCTGTCATAAGAATCGATCTAAGGTGCAAGGTCGCGATCTCTGAGAATCATACTCGCAATATCGCGCATATCCTGGTTCACTCCAAGAGCGAGGGAGACTTTTATTTCCATAGGTTGTACCAGAGGCCGATTCTTGAAGAAATTCCGAATCATTTGCGACCACCCTCGTCTTAATTGATGTAGAAACCATTGCGTAAAGAGTTTTTTCGTTAATGCCGTGAGACTCCGACATCCCCTTAAGGAATCGCCTCACTCGATTTGGGAAGTTCAGCCCTCCCGATGATGATGTTTTCCATTCTACGGCGTGCCTGCACGAGAGCTTCGGCTTTAGGGGTAAGAGCATCGGCTCTAGTAAATTCTCTCCGGACTCCCTAATCTCTGGATTGGTCTCAGTGACCTTTGGAGTAAAGGAGATAGAGAGTAAAAAAGTAAATGAAGATCGTAATTATCCCAATCCTGATGATTCCGAATCCTAGATACCCTGTCCACGTGTCCCCTAAAATGATTCACGATTTCCGTGGCTCGAGCCAGCCATTGTGCAGTTCGAGGTCCACATAATAGGAACCTGAGTGCGGGGGGGGAGGGGGAGTAGCCCTGCGGCTCAGGGGGTAGGACCATTAGTAGTTCCCCGGTGGAGACATTAGTACTCTCCATGTGGGCGAAGGGCACTAACGTACAGGTGTTCTCCTGAAGCAGAATTTGACCGTACGTTAGGCCCCGGGTGATCGCTGGGAGAAGTGCCCGAGGGATCCCTCAGGCAGGACCTCACCGCATCGGGGTTCGCCCCGGCGAGCTTCGGTAGGTAAAACGAGCTCAAGACTCGTCAGTAGCCGAGGCATTAGTTAGCATTCGAGGTCTTTTGTCTCAATCATACACTCATGTATCATACACTGTGGAGAAATTTACTGAAAAACTTCAACCATCTGGTCATTAAAAACCTCATCTAACTGAATGGAAATCCTAACGATTGGTAGAAATGCTGGTTGAAAATCCAACAAATTCTCTACCATGTAGCTGATGAGACGAAAGATCTCCAACGGTAAGTGGCTGTCGTCTTAGTAGGTATATAATACCTCAGCTTGGTCTCGAGTGCATTTTTCCCAACACCTCGTGTCTAAGTTGTAATTTTGTAATGTTTGGCTTCTTGTCTGAGATCACCAAGGTGGTCATTAATGCTTAACATCGGCAAGTGTGATAAAGATGAAAATTATATATGTTACGTACCAAACCCGAAATCGTACACTTCGCGAACGGTACAGCCGATTCTGTACCATTCGCGAATGGTACACCACCATTTGTACCGAGCCCGATATTCCGGGTTTGGTACAGCAGAGTCTTGTACCATTCGCGAACTGTACAGCCGCCTTGTACCGAGCTCGATTTCGAATCGCGCCATATGACTCGGATCGTATTTACAAATGAGAATTGTCTATAAATGATGATTAGCAAAATGATATGTATTGACGAGTTCAGTCAAGTGCAGGTAACGATCGAGCTTGCACAATGTATCCCGATAATACTATTCGCGATGAGTTCAACTCAAAATTAGATGTTCTTGGAACATCCGATAATTGTAAGTTCATAAAAAGTAAGACAGAATATTCTTACACACATGACACACAGTTCCATAAACATTAGAATCACTGCACGGGGTATGTTCGCGTATCTTGTTTTGATGACATAATACACCTTGTGGACACCGCCATGCCCAGTTTCATCACGAATCTATCTTCATCTAATATAAACTTCATCAGTATATCGTAGATTTCGGATTTTTCTACGTAATATCTCACTTCGGCGTCTCACTGTAAGAAGAAATCCTCAAAATCAGTCCGCCAACAATATATATGTCAAACTGTTTCAATCTTCTGTATTCCAGAGGGGTCCTGAATGATTTCTTCTCAATTTCATTAATTAGCTTCACAAGGTCTCATCATTCTGTCTCACTTTTTATGAACTTACAACTACCGGATGTTTGAAGAGCATCTAATTTTGAGTTGATCTCATCACGAATAGTATTATCGGGATACATTGTGCAAGCTCGATCGTTACCTGTACTTGGTTGAACTCGTCAATACATATCATTTTGCTAATCATCATTTATAGACAATTCTCATTTGTAAACACGATCCGAGCCATATGGCGCGATTCGAAATCGAGCTCGGTACAAGGCGGCTGTACAGTTCGCGAATGGTACAAGACTCTGCTGTACCAAACCCGGAATATCGGGCTCGGTACAAATGGTGGTGTACCATTCGCGAATGGTACAGAATCGGCTGTACCGTTCGCGAAGTGTACGATTTCGGGTTTGGTACGTAACATATACATAAATCAGATCACAATATCATCTGGCTCGTGTTACTAAATTTACTGATTAATTTAAAAATTCTGTAATCATGTGAAATTTCTACAATGGCAGATCAAGTAATACGATATCAGTGAAGAGGTTAACTGGTCATAGCATTCTTCGCAGTGAATAAAAAAAGTGAAGATATGTCGATGAGTATATGAATCACGCGTTAGGAAATGGGTTTGACCAGACTTTTCATTCTATGGGTATGAAACAAATGGAACAGTCTGCACAATTTTCCACCACGGACATAAAACGTCGCATTACATGAAGAATTCATAATAATACATTAAACGAAGAATTTTACTCATCGTCGGTAATCTGGTGAAGCTACAGGCAGTTATCAGAAACGAAGTCATTTCAAGAGAGAGTTCAAATTCGATCTCCAAGCATTAATTAATGCACACAGGTGCGTATCAATTAACTCACTGCCAAACTAATTTATAGCTATCATCAAAGAAATCGCGGGGGTACTTTTATAGATGCGCCATAGTCCGTGCAGGGGTCCTTTCAAACATCTTGTTTCCTTTCACTTGTCATATAACCTAATACTATGCTCATTCTGCAAAAACTTGGAGGCGCCCGCGTATAATCGTTGCTATTTTTATTTCTGGACATCATTCACTTTCTTAATCATCCTACCTAAGTAATAGTACATTACGCGACAAGGGCCGAAAGTGATCCATCGCGGCCCGGGTAGGTTGCCGCACGAGCCGGCAGGCGAGGGCGGCATACCCGCGACCGCGATGGGTTATTTTTGGCCCGAGGTGCGTACACTATTTTTCGGTGACACTTGTATCGAAATTCTATGCTTTCCGACGCGATGTCGGGGCAAAATGCCGCTCCGCCGTACAGGTTAGAAAACGTCGGAGCATGCAATGTAGTGGCCCGAGGGCGCAGCCCGAGGGCTACTGCGCATGCTCACTCGTTTTCTAGCCTGGGCGGCATTGCGGCATTTTCTGCCCCGGGATCGGGACGGAAACCATAGGCTTTCGATGCCAGTGTGCCGAAAAAAACATTTAATCGGTCTGAAAAAAAAAATTGAACACTAGTGCGACTTTTATAATCGTCACCTTGCCACGTACACAGACTAATATATACATATATACAATCAACATCATCACAATAGCTTTGAATTATACACATTGTGGGAGCAGTCATATTATAGTCAATGCATTAACATAGCAAAGGCTGCCGACACAAGACGACGACGACGACGACAACAGCTCGACTTGACTTTGTATTATGATGAAAAGCTGGTGCAGCGGTAGCCTTATGCATTTTATCCGAGACAAAACTCGCATATGAACCGAATTAATCGGCCGTATATCACATACATGTGTACACAGTGTCACCTGGTAGATACTACACCTCAAAGAGAAAATGCCGCTTTTTATTGGATCATATATGAATGAAATGTGGTGTGCTATCTTGTCTCGTCGATATACCCCATATAGATATGAGTTATTTCTCTCACGTGTATATTATTATACAGTGTGTGTAACTGATTCGTCATGCAAGCGATGCGAAAAGACTCTGAACGATTCGCCGATTGAGGATTAATAGATATTCAGCGTTTACAAACGAGTGACTATCATTCAAGTGTATATATGGTCCACATTCAAGGTTTCAACCGAGATAAAAGATATATGCATTATTAGGGTTTGAGAATGAGATGAGCGCATTTCATGATGGGAACGCTTCATTATGTACACATAGAGTCTTAATACACATTTACGAGGTCTGGTTAGAAAGTTACGTGGGTACTTTCTCACTCGCTCCAACAATGACAGATTCGCGCGTATTCAGTCGTTGATGCGAACTTGGACTGTCTAAGAAAACCGTGTAACAGGTACACTACCAGTCAAAATTTTGTGCGCACTTGAAAAAAAGTTCGATTTGGATCAGTCGACTGCTTGGATCTCTTTAGTCCAAAATGACTCGACTTCGGTTCATTTTGTAGCTTATTTCAAACACTTCATGAACTTTTTGTGGATCTTTTCCTCCGGCTCAACAGGATTCCAATAGGTCAAGTCGAATCCTTGGAAAATTTCATGAAAATTGGGTCAACTCTCAGACCTCTGCAAGTCAGATATGATCTGATGGATCGGGGTGACTCAAAAAGCATTTGGAAGTGAAATTTGAGAACTTCAGAACCCGTTTTTGAAAACTATTCTAGCTCGTTTCTGATCCGAGCTGTGACTGTTTTTGTAAAGGAAGATTTTTCTCGAAGAAGAGTTCCAGAAACCATTGAAAGGTGAAGAGATCGGGCTCACGGTGGTATTTCTCTGATTTCTACCAAGTTTTTTTCGTGCTGATGGTGATAGGTATCAAGATCAGTGCCTATACCAGTGAAAGAATGAGTCCATCCATAATTTCTCAATGACAGGTCATTTTTTCGAGAAAAATCCTCCTCCACGAAAAGAATCACAGCTCGCACCAGGATTAAACTGGAATAGTTTCCAGGGACGGATGTTGAAGCTCTTGACTTTTAATTTCAGATGCTGTTTGAATCATCTAAATCCATCGATTTCTGCTAGACTCGCAAAGGTTTACGTATTGACCCGATTTTTATAAAATTTTACGAAGCTTTTTAGATTGATTTTGCAAGAACCTGATGAGCTGTGCAGAAGAAATAGCTTTGAAGGTGCTAGATAAAAACTACAAATTGAGCCTAAGTAGAGTCATTTTCGACCAAGGAGATCCAAGCAGTTGACTGATCAAGAACGAACTTTTTTTGTCTTAGGTGTACACAAATTCTTGACCGGTAGTGTATATATGATGTAGAATCAGGCGATGACTGTGTATCTTCTGCCATCAATAATGCTGCAGAATTAACATTTTTATTGAAATAAGCAAAGAATCGAAAGGGAAGAGAGAATCAGTCGTGGACATATAATGAGCTCCAGGTGGGCTGTATCAACTAACTTTTTTTGCTTTCCCGAAATTTTTTTCTAAAGTATCTCGGTATGAAACTGATGGCGCCTTCGAATTATATTCATTTGTTTTACGCTGACTCTTTATGCGACATATAAAATCGACGGATATTTTTATTGACAAAATCATTCCGGGGAATCGGACGCGATTATTGAAACTGATTTGCCATGAAGCGTGTCGACATTTGGTTAGGGAATTTTTAATGAATTTTCGTTGTGGTAATAATTTGCTGATGATATTGAAAAAAAGACTAAGGATATTCTATTAATTAGATATCCTGACCACACAGTATGATCGTGCAATCTTAGGAATTGGTCTGATCGTGGGAAAGGCTGCTAATGTTGATCTGTAATAATGATAATTACGACAATATGATGAGCGATGATGTTTAAGATGTCCTTAAAAAAATGTTTCAAGTTAAATACCCCGTTGGTATGTTCAAAGAAAACCACTTGATTGAGTATCGGTAATTTCACAGAGAAAAAATTTTATCTATCAGGTAACAATTTTGAATTAAATCAATTTAGATAAAAAATTCTTCCCCTCAAAAAAAAATTTTGATCGATTTTCGATCATTCATAATTTTTAATCGATGTGAACTTTACGATATCATACATATTACAGTATTTCCAAAAGGTACCGCCCCCCATATCTCCCAACGATAACGTTTAGTGAAAAAGTGTTCAACACAAAGGTTGTTGGATATCAAGTGAGAGATTGGTTGACCCCACCCCCACTCGCCCCGTTGAGCCAACTTCGAATTTTCAAAGTGGAACCCCCATTCCTGACATCAGATTCTAAAAAAACAAAAGATTCTACACCTAGATAGATTCTTATAACATTAGTCAATGTGAGCTCCAGGGTTAAATGGGGGGGGGGGGGGGGGGGTCACAAAAACCCAAAAATCCACGAAGCACCAGACCTCCCCCCCCTCACAATATCTCCCGAGATGATGTCTAATAAAGAAATATGAATGCAAAAGTTGTTGGATATCCATTGAGGCTCAGATAAAACACGAAACCCTCCCCCCTCCTATTTGCTTCATTGAGACCAACTCGGAATTTTCGGATAGACACCCTCATATTCCACCTCAGACGTAGAGTCTTCCGCTCTCTCAGAATCTAAGGTAAAGAGTGGAGGTTCTTATTGGGAAATTTCTAAGTTGGACTCAATGGGGCGAATTTCGGGGATTTGGGGTGTCAGAGGGTGTTTGGGGGCTTCATCTGAGCTCTCACTTGATCCACAGCTAATTTGTTTAATATTTTTTTCACAAGACGTTATCTTTGGGTGATATTGGCAGGGTGATACTTCTTATTTGCATGGCTCCTCAATAGTCAAATCTATATGAAATCCAACTCCCAACTTTCAAAAACCACGTATAGATATAACTACTGATTTTATCGGTAATCGGAAAAAGTACCTTGAGGTCACACAGTTGTTTTATTATGCCGGAAATTCGTATTCCTTTCCTTTTATCCATAGATATATTTTCCAAAACTCCACCGGTAAGAAAAATATTCTAAAATATATTTTCAAAATCTGAGAGGGCCTTGGTCGAAACTGTTCTGATCCATAACCTGCGTGTATTTATTGCTTGATTTATCATGTGACTGAGCTCTGATGAGACTGCACACTTGATCAACATTTTGGATTATTCAATTAAGTTTCAGACAGTTCGCTACGTATCCCATATCAGCGATGAACACCGCCACTTATGACATCGATATTCCTCGCAGAAGTTTGATCCAACTATAACCTTCAGATTATCTCCCACAATTATATGTATACGTTAAGCTAAGAAACGGAACCATACATAAGTTTCACCAAAGAATTTCCGAAAAATTCAAAGCTTAAAAAAGTTACTCAAGCCAGCGCAAAGCGGCAGCAACAAAATTGGTCTAATCTCACTTCAGGAATGCGCGAAACCACATACCTTCTAATAACGTATCAATTACATAATAGCATAGGGCTACGAAAGAAGAAAAGAGGTGGCACAATTTAGCTCGACGAAAATCTGCGTCAGTTCCGGCAAACGTTTACGTTTTGAGCACGAGCCTTTCGTCCTCATCGTATTGCAAAGCCCAACGAATCATCTCTCTGGTAAGCTTATAGTGTGGGTAGTCAAAAGCCAAAAAATCCCCCATGGCCAATTAAAAGTGGGAACGTCCAATTATCTGACGGGGTTACGACTGCCCTCTAGCTTTTTCTGGGTCTCACTCTTGCGGCTATTTAAGTTTCTTTTTCAGTATAGTATATGTAGGCTTAGCCGGTTCCCATGGCTCCGAAAAGTACCTTGCACACAGTGTACCCTAACCTATACGCCCACCCATATAAGTTCATACAATGTATATCGACCTCTGAAATATTATTGCCACCCTACTGACAAGTTGCAAGTTTGCGCAGATTTTACAGGTGGTTTAGATGGAATATGTTGTATGCTCCTTTGCCTCCAGCGCAATTTTAAATTTTCGGTGGTGGTTGGGTTACTGTATAATACTACGCTGGTACCGGACACGTGGGCAGTGTGAGAAGCTTCAGATGGTTTCAGGGAAAAAATGCAGGAGGTGTAATTCGGTCGTAAAACATTGGCATGCAGAATGAACTCTGCGGTAAGGTAAAATGTTGGGGGCAGTTTCGGCAGCATAATATTGCGCAAATTGTTCGTCGAGATTGATGGTGCATACCTCAGAAGTTAGTCTAATTTGGGTTCAACGAACGCTATTTTATGTAATTCCAATTGAGCATCTGTGTGCCACGGGTCCCACCGATGAGAGCCATTTAATTGGATTTTTATCATCGCCGCACACAGAAGAAGACCGCGGGTCCCACCGGTGGGACCCGTCCCAGCAAACGTGTTAAAAAAATGGGAAGCAGATCTTGTTCTATTTTTATGACTAATTACAAGAATAAACTGCATGTCATACAAATTACTCAAGATTAGGATACAAAAACCTCAACTTGTGGATTAAATGAGAATTGTATGTCAAGGATCACAGTCTAAGAAAGTTCTACTCATTCTAACCTCAAAAAAGATCTACCGTGAGTCACAGACCGAATCAAAATTATAAAAATCAAGCAGGTTGTATTCATAAATCATAAATCTTTCCAGTAGCTGGAAGAGCCGGTATCAAAGTTGGGCCGACTATACAAATCAGACCATAGCGGACTTCTATATTCGGATTTTGCACGGTTATAATGAAATCGAAACTCTGCCTGTCTCGTTTATCATATCACGCTGCATACAAATATGGATTTAAGCCAGCCACTGATGAAAGGAATTTGCTGTTCTCGAATATTGATAAGCTACAAGCTGTGCATGGCACAAAGACCAAAACCAACATTCGGCTCGATTTGGGAGAATCTTGAGAATTATGAGTCCTCTAGATCGTAAATTTTTGGAACTAGGCATTCTTTCACATACTTTATTTTTGAATTTTTGTATTGATTTGAATAAACTTGAGTTAATAACGAATAGCCACTGAAAGAATAAGTCACTTGGCAAAAAAGTGATCTCAATGATTGTTAGAACAAAATAATCCAAGATTGAAATTGTAATATGAACACTCTGAGTTTGCGCGAAGGAAGATAATTTTCAATGAGATTCCTACTGCTTTTGGAAAAGGAACCCCCATGATTTTCCTCTGCTCATTGGAAGGTATTGTGGGCCTATATAGCCTAATTTCATGATGAAATCACAATGTCTCGTGGTCACGGGTCACAGCTCTAATATCTCGACAGTGCAGGTAAATCGATGCAAATTAATGAGGGCAATTCTTCAAGAGAGTAACTCTACTTGTCATTATTCATTCACCAGAATTATCATTTCAGAAATATCATGTTGATTTTCAGTGAGTTGGAGCAAAGTTGAGTTTTGGATTGTAGACTTCAAAAAGTTCGAATCCTTAGAAGTCCCTTTTCAAGTCCACATTTGACTATTTTATAATAGTCCTACAATACTATGAATTCAAGAATGTCATGAACCCTTGCTGTTTTAGCTCAATATCCTGTAAAATAATAACTTTAAGTCTTGTCTAGTGTCTCTTCGTTCTAGTTCCTGTTGATTACAACATTTATTTGTATTAATTTGATCGCAAATGGTGACAGTCGACATAATATAGTGAACCCCTGCCCAAAAAAATATTACCGAATGATCTTATTGTGAGTATTTATATTCAATTTCAATATGACAAGGACATACATGTATTTAACATTACTGTAAAAACTGAAAGTTTCGACTGCTGAATGTATGATTACGTACCGAAAAAAAGCGGTGCGCAAGACAGGAAGATGCAAAGTGAATAACAATGATAGGCCTGAACTCTTCAATCGCTGAGTGTTACTGCCAACTTAAATACCCACAATCCACGTTCTACCCTCGAGCCTAGTTTAAATATCTAGAATTGCCAAAGTGTAAATGGGTGGCACGCTCTCGCACTCTAACCGTGAATATTTTTTTATTGGCTGCCTATAGTAAAGCGTGGCGAACAAAACCAGAATTACGAAAATGACATGCAATCGATGCTCGTAAAACTCTGACTTCTAGAGGCATCCTTATGTAAATACAACTCTTCTCCAAAGATATTGATTTCAGAAGCTATTGAGATAAACGGAGCGAGTCGAACCTAAAATTTGAGAAGACCAGAAATTCTGATTCTCAAATGCGTGTCCTTCCCTCGCATTAAACAGCATCACATACATGTCCATCCAATTTCACTTCATAACCCCACATTAAATTCATATATCGAGCACCACCACACACGCTATACATTTATCTACGAAGCCGTGTTCCAACTCTGAGAAATTCTACCACTACTAGGCTTTACTATCCATATCCGTGTATGGGATTCGCGAGACGTGTCAAGGTCTAATGCTCAAAAAACCGAACTTATATAGCTCGGCTAGCCGGTCAAAGAGGCGGTTCAGAAAGCAGTAATACGCGAAGAAGCATCCAGGAACATCAGCAGATCGAGGGCGTGAGAGAAATGGCTCAGGTTATACGGAACAAAAAAAAATATATATGTAAGCTGAAGTCTGTGGCACCGGCGCCCTGTGTTTACGATCCGACGGGAGCACCTCTCGATGATCGCCCTGAGCATCAGAATAAGCATCATAGCATCAGCAGGTAACCTCATCGTCGCGGCATTTCTCTTGACTTTTTGGAGGGCGGGCTATATGAACGATATATATTCGCGCGCACGTAATTCAGGGCTATAGCCGAAAAAAAAAAGATTATGAGGAAGAAGATATAGAAGGAGTGAGGAAAAAAGAGATGCCCTGATGTGAAAGTAGTGCTTCTGATGCAGAGTCCCAAAAACTAGATAGATAGGGACGCGTTTTTGGATGATGAGTAAAACAGTCGTTCACCCTTTACTAAGAAGTCGTAGTCTTCTCTGATGATGATCGCCCCCGTGAGACTATGGTCAAAATGAGCCACTGTCGAGTATTATAGTTGTGGTAAATGGTGTATCAGGCTTGGTAGTTAAGATTTGGTGCAGCATTTATAACTTTATTGCTGATCCAAACGACTGAGAAGGTCGAAAGGGGAGTGAGCATTGTCGAGTGATTTTGCTGACAACAAAATTGCAGACAATAGTCTGGGGCATGTCTGCGAATCTGATACTTCTGTGAAGATTTTCATTCAATTATAACACTTTTACCAAAGTTTATTGAACGGTGTTCTTGCTTGAACAAGCTTATTAGATTGCCACATGACAGGCCATCTAAATTTTCTGACATTTTCAAGCAGAACAATTATGCTTGCAATGAAGAGTTTGAGCATTGGCTATTTCAAGTTGGATCATGATATGCGTGATTATGAGATAACTTATGCATTTGATATCCTGACCTCGCATTCATGTTAAACACCAAATATGATGAGTCTGACGATGATATCTGGTGTTTAAAAGGAAGATGTCCCAATAGTGTTAGGAGCGGATATGAGTCTTATGTAGAGTTGAGCTTACCAAAAGTGGTCAAAATGTCCTAAATTGGAGATGTACATTTCAATCGTGTCTAGTTTACCGAGATATTCATTTAGTTCCGGTTCCGCACCACTTGAACATCAAAATTGGGTTATGAAGAGGTAATAGTATGTACAAATCGAGTATCAAGTCTTACTTTGAAATACTTGAAACACAGCCGATATCCTGTCCTGAAATTTTGCAAATTTTTCAGATACTTCTCGATAATTCGACTCCGCGCGGTGCGCTCGTGGGACAAAAAAGTTCAACAAAATTGCCAAGAGAATCGAAAAAAGCAATTTTTCTCGTGCAGATCCCTCGAACAAGAACACTTTTCCAGACAAATCATATCAAATTGTGCTGGAAAGTAATACAAAAATTGATTTTTACCGGTATTCAAGCATAAAAAAGTGTACTTTTCGAATCGCAGGATCAGGGCATCGGAGTTCTCAATGACCGTGCTCCTCACAGCATTCTTATTTCACTTTGCGACTGGGTTGAACAACAACAGTTTTGTTCGAGATATTGAAAAGTTGAGTGCGGGAACTCAGCCACATGCAGTTAACAAAAGTGCTCCTTGGTCGAGGTCTCCCCTCGGCACTAAACGCTATTATTCACGTTGGAGTGATTCCAATTTTATATCGTCAACTTTTGGGTCGCTAGTCACGGTTTTTTTTGTAGTTTCACATGTATTTCCCTATTGGTTGAAAGAAGATCCATGGTACAGTTTTCAACCCTCAACGTCATAAGTACGGATAATCCGCGCTATTTTATGTGCTCAATACTCGTAAGTATTGATTGACTTTCTTGCGTGTATGAGGCCCAATGGGAAATATCATAAACGCATATTTCAACGTGGATGGAATTTACGTGCCCCGCGTAGTTTGGAATATCGACTACATTTTCACTGGCTGCCTGACTCGAGAACGTATCTGAAATGAGATAAGAACCAGTCAGTTCAGTCACCGTTGACATAATTCGTATAATTCCTTCTGAATACTTGAGGAGCTCATTAAGGTAGTATTAGCGGTACTGGATGTGTCAAGTGCCGAACATACCCGCGCTTGACTCCCTTCCGCCCGCGATATAGGTATAGTGAATGCACGCAGCAGACGACGACCTAACCCCAAAACCGCAGAAATGAGTGACACTTGGGCTCAGATCTTTTTTTGTAGGCTCTGAATCGTCAATCTGATCGCTCCTGAGTGTTTTTTGTGCATTCTTACATCTGTGTATTCACTGCCAAGGAAATCTGTGCGTCAGGTATCACTCTACTGGTGATTTTCCATAAGACTCCGTGTTAAACGGCTTTTACAAAAACGCTCATAACTTTTTTTCCCGACTCTGAAGGCTTCTGAAATTTTAACTGAAGCACTTCGAGACCCTAATCTACAACTGTGCCGACTTTTGTGATTTTCTGAGCGTCAATTCGAGTACCGCTAATACTACCTTAAATTAGCCAGACGTACTATTTTTTAGCCAGCTAAGGTACGTCATCTTCATTCTTACACGCTTTGTGGGGGAATATTATCGTGAATCTTGAAGGAAAGATGCCCCGGACCCCCGAATGATAGTTCCCAGAATTGAGTATTGAGCAATTATGACGATGAAATGAATCGCGAGTGGGTACAACACATAATGCTTTGGGCTCCATTCTCATAAGGTTACTAAATTCCCTCAGAATCCTCAGCCAAAGATGTCAGAACTCAACTTGCTTTGGATTAGAATTGAACGAATGACTTCACTTGCCCGTTTTGAGAGTATGTATCTCCATCGCTTGTCAGCGCCGAGGTACTTCCATCGAATTCACCGTGCTCATCTGCTAGACCCTACTTGAGTGAGGTGTACCGAACATTTTGGGTCAATGATACCAGCTAAATATAAGACTGAACATAGACACTCCCACGCCTCCGGCTTGCCTGTATGACTTAGGCGAGGGAGCTCCGAATACTTCGAGAAAACCCTTCATCGTATTTCAATCATTGCTAATTACTCAATTTTTAGGATAATCAATTATAGGTCCTGAGCTTCGTTTCTTAAAATTCTACAATCATCTCCCCTGGGAAAGCGTACAGAAATGAAGAGGATGCACCTCTGCAATTTCATGAGCTCCTCAAGGATTTAAGAGATTATACGAATTATGTGAGCAGTGACCAAAGTAATTGGTTCTTCTCACATCAGACACGTTCTCAAGTCAGGCAGCCACTGAGATCGTGGTCAGTATCTCAAACCACGTGAGGAACTTAAAATTCATCCACGTTAAAATATGTCTTTGTGATATTTTCCTTTGGCCCGCATACAAGCGAGAAAGTCAATCAAAACACTCTCGAAAACACTTGTAGAACGATTTTTCACGACTATTGAGCACAGAAATAGTGCAAATTATCCGTACTTATGACGTTGAGAGTTGAAAACTGTACCATGGATCTTCTTTCAACCAATGGGGAAATACATGCAAAACTACAAAAAAAAACGTGACTAGCGACCCAAAAGTTAACGATATAAAATGGAATCACTCCAACGTGAATAATTGCGTTTAGTGCCGAGGGGAGACCTCGACCAAAAGGAGCACTTTTGTTCACTGCATGTGGCTGAGTTCCCGCACTCAACTTTTCAATATCTCGAACAAAACTGTTGGTGTTTTACCCAGTCGCAAAGTGATATAAGAATGCTGTGAGGAGCACGGTCATTGACAACTCCGATGCCCTGATCCTGCGATTCGAAAAGTACACTTTTTTATGCTTGAATACCGGTAAAAATCAATTTTTGTATTACTTTCCTGGGCAATCTGATACGATTTGTCTGATAAAGTGTTCTTGTTCGAGGGATCTGCATGAGAAAAATGTCTTTTTTCGATTCTCTTGGCGATTTTGTTGAACTTTTTTGTCCCAGGAGCGCACCGTGTCCGGGCCTGCGAATCGATCCAAATGGCTCTAGAATGGCAGTAAATTATCAATTGCACATCCAAGAACATCAACGGAGTGGTAAATTACGTAAGTAGCTTCAGGTCGAAAAAATCCCTTACAGTCAACTCTCGCCGTAAAAAAGTGCTGTGCATTCGGACAAAACGATCCAATTCGATTAACGCCTTTGAGATCAGTTTTTATGCCAAATGTCCTTACCGTGGCTGTTCTCATCGTAACAGAAATATATCGAATAAATTGCTCATATCTTTGACATAGATTGACGAAAGGTTACGCTGACCTCCATCTTCACTAATCAGAAAAATTCCAACGCATTCGAATTCTACGCAGAAAAATACGTTGGAAAATGTTTGTTCCGTGGTAACAGCTCCTAGTGCATACGAGAGCATATATCCAGCTCCCGAAGTACAATCTGTGCGAAAATTTTGTTTGGTACAAGCACTACGTGGAAAGAAGTCTTTGCTAGGAAATTCAATTCGCTCTTGCCATTCTTGCATGATTAGGAGTGTTGCTACGGTTACGATGCTTCGTTACCACCAAAGCAATGGACGTTGATACCGAAGCAACGCAAGTTGCTTTGATTGCAAGGCACGTTACCAGGTTGGAAAAGTTCCAACCTGGTAACGTGCTTTGTGTTGCCATAGGAGCAGCACAACCCCTGCTAGAGTAGCAACAGAAAGAGCCTCGCTCTTTTAGCTAGGATCATCTGTTGGTGCATCAAAATTAACAACAATATCGGTGGTACATTGTTTTCTGGATTTATTTAGACGTGAATAATAAATACCTTCCCTTTTGATGTTTCGCTGAAGATGAGAATATATACATTATACATGACTCGCGTGTGCTTCCAGCTAGACTAATGTGCACCTATGTCTGCGGAATTACTCCCCAAAGTGCTCCCAGAATCATTCTGTTACTGTAAGCCACTCCATCCATTCATGACAAAAATGTGCGTGAAATTGCAATCTGACTCACCTGATCCAAAATAGACGAGATATCACCCGTTTTGTACCCGTTATACAAAACCTCCAGCTCACTTCTGGTTGGAGACTTGCATCCGGAAGTTTCCATCTACACTTGGGGTTACTTTTGGAAGTAGTCCCACACAGATTAGTGCATCTATACTTTAGGGGGAAGCATGTTATGCGAGCTATAGCACAATCGCCCAATCATTTCATAGGCCTATGACTTATTGGACATGTTCACAAATTTACAAGCCGAATGGCTTGTAACGAAAGAGGCAACAATAAAATTAGTTTTCATTGCTTACTTACGTCACAACGATCCGATGCGAAGCTTTCCAAATGCTACGTACATTCGTAGACTCTTTTGTGGATGTCTACTGGGTAGATCACGAAAGAATCTTACAAGTAACCACCCAAAAAAAATAGTCAGCATCTTCCAAACTTCATTTTTCCCAGGCTCGCCCACGCTCGTGGGTCTGAAAAGTTACAATTCGATGTAAGGTACAATCAAACGTAATAGCTGATTTAGATTTTTGAGCTACATCTTTTTTCTTCTATACTTAAATAGTTCAACAGAGTTAGGTCGTCCCCGTAATAACCACGATGCTCAACTTGTGCTCAGTGGGTCGCTGTGAAAGAGAGACGGGGGCGTTAAAAAAAGGACGAAATGATTTAGAAAATCATCGTTCCGCGCGTCCCCGTTAACGGCACAACAACAGCATCACCAGCAGCATAGAATCTCATCGAAGACGGTTTGAAGAAAACCACAGGTTAGGATACGTTTATCTTGCACTTATTACAACAGAAAAAGAGCGGGCAGAATTCCGTTTAGGTGAATTCCAAGAAGCCATAGAGCGATTCTCACTCGTTGCTCTCTCGAAAAATCATTTGTTGCACCAGAATCATTTACTACACATAGATTTCACTCTCATAATAATACTTTCCTACGTGTATAGAGATGCGAAAAGACAAAGAGAAGCTCGGGAACGATTTTGGTCGGCGGGTGTAAGTTGCAAGACTAAGCGATCTATAAATCGCTGCAAGACAATTCGGTCCTACTGCAGGCAACGAAATGAACGGCGGCAGTGGCCCCTGGGGATATGCAGAGATGGGACCAATTTCAAATTTGGTTCTGGGACGATTCATAATTGCTCATCGATTTAAAGCAATCGCAAAAAAAGAATGAGACTCTATAAGGAGTAGGCGGTAATAGAAGGGTAGCTAGGAATGGGCCCTGAGTTTGAGTGACAGGTGACCTTTCTTGTAATGCTATCTTTCCGCTCTGCTTCCCACTATTTTTTCACCTCAATTGCTCTTAGTCATCGTCTGTATTTTTCTAAAAGCCCGTGCTAAATTGCAAAGATTGCTCAAGATCTCGAGTAATTTTCAAGTATCCTGATGCTTACTAGCCCAGCCTGTACTAGCCTGCAGCGATTTGCAATTCGCAATACTTATTCTGTGTAAACCAAACTTGCACCATCAAAAGGATATCGATGAGCGAAATCGAGCCACTCCAGTTGGATGGACTGTGGCGGATGCTTGATTGTTCATAATTTCTCTCGAATCAGTTGCTATTTTTTATCCAGCAGTGCAGCAGCTTCTCAGCAGTGGTTCATTTATAACGCTGGCGGGTCTCGTGAATCTTGGACTAATCGATTTGGCCAAAAGGATCAATCAAGCCGATTTCTTGTATACAACCGGGATGACGAGCCTTCTAGATAAACGCTTTCTCCGATTCTGTTATTTTTTTTGCGCTCGACATCATCATTCATTTGCGCAGGTAGGTAGTCACGGATTACTAGTGATTTATTGATATCTTTATGATGTATGTGTTGGATTTTATTGTAATCTTTTATATAACGATTCTGTAACAAAATTCGCTTGAATTCTGAATGAATGTTGATGTGAGAGAATGACGTTATATCCTCGGTTTGAACAAAACAAACAAATGAGTAGGAATATTGAGGTTGTTCTATTCGAAAATTAAGAAGACCAGAAATGTAGTTTATGCAAAATGTAAAGCTTATTACTACTCAAGCCTGGATTATCAGTGCAACCACGTATGGGATAATTTTTACAAGAATAGTCTGATTTATCTCAAACCCAAGTTTTACTCGACACCTGGTGAATTAAGAAACGAGTAAATTAGTCATCCTGAAGCAAGTTGGGCGGAATCGTCCCAGAGGAGATCTGGAAGAAAATTGAAAAAAAAATTTTCCACTCAGCTAAATATGTGACGGTGTTAGTAGACTCGTCACGAGCAGGCAGGGCGTGATTTTATGGAAAAGTTAAATCGCTCGTATTCCATGCTGTTGAGATAGAAATTAATCGACCAATTTAGACGAGCAAGAAGAGACTCAAATCATTGATTCGTGATCTTTCAGTTTCACGCAAAGAGCTGACATAGTTCGTGCCTCTATGACTCATAATGGGCTAATGGGACCAGAAATACATTACGCAGATCTAAATTAACTACCTACTAGTATACCTAGTATTAACTACCTACTAGTATATATTTTTTAGCCTGAAGAGGATTGTACACTCACAATCGAAACGTTGCATAATTGCAATAAAAATACTAGCAGGAAAGACCAATCGCTTCAATGAAATTCCTGATTATCAATTTTTGATCCTGCAATCGAGTCATTTTCATCGATATCTATTGGCATTGGGTACATGAAATGCCGATCACGCGAGCGCGTAGCAAGCAGCTTGCAGAAGAATATACTGCGCGGCAAACATCACGTCAAGCGGCGCTTCAAGAGGTCATCGAAACATCTGAGTATCAAAACAATCACTCGTCACACACACAGTATTTTACATCTAAGAAGACCCTCGAAGAACTTGGTAATATATTGTCTAACCAACAAAATTTTATATTCTCTGAATTTCTGAGATCACTGAGACATGTTTTCTGTGATAAAATCTCTGATTCATTTGTAAAACTTTCCAAATTAATGAGGAAACGGGCGACTTCTAACGAACAACTTCGCTTCTTACTTCGATGTAGAACGTTTGATATTATTCCCTCACATCTACAAAATTGTACTAAATCTGTTGGTAATGTGACATTTCACAGTAATTTGGCTAGAAGGAGATCCAAAGAAATTCAGTTCCAAATTCAGAAGAGACTGTTGAACCTTGAAATTCATGATTTGAATATTCATTTAAAATTTCTATCGAAAAATATCGACCTGTCAGTAGAAAATCTAAAATCTCAACTCAATTGCAGTTTGGCTGAACAGTTTGTGGATACATTTAAAAATATCACTGATAAGTTGAAAATGAACGTGAGAAAAACGCATGATAAAAAGTTTTTGAAATTATGGTCTGTTCAAGGCCATGACAATGCTCCTGAGGTCACTGAGAAACTATCCACCAATTCTCACGTTCAGGAAGACCAAATTTCACAAAACAATTTCAAGGAAAAGTGGCTCGTCAATCTCACGAACATTAATATCCCACAAGCTGTTTCAGATATATTGAGTTTGGGAGAAAAATTCAGTTTCACTTCATCTCTTGATAAGAGAACATTTTTCAGTTTTTTAAAAAATTTGGAACACCTATATGATCAGTATGACGATCTAGATGAGAGGTTTCGAGAGAAAGCCCTCACACAACTGAATAGTTTTAATAATAGTATACATCATATCACCTTGCAGGATCGTATTATTTCTCATAAAATCAAACAAACTGAAACTTTTATCAAGGACAATAAGGGAATTTTGATTACTAGAGCAGATAAAGGTAATGTTACTGTGGTTATTTCCAAGGATGATTATGTACAAAAAGTAGAAGCAAGCCTTGGAGATGAGAATTATTATGATAAAGTCAAGAAATCCCCTTTGAGTTCTTTACAGAATGCTGTTACAGAAATAGTTGATGACTGGACAAAAAAAGGTTTGATTGGCTCTGATTCTAGCTTCAATTACATAAAACGAGATCTGTCTCAAACTAACGTTCCACGTGCTTATGGATTGGTCAAAGTTCACAAAGCAGGTTATCCTGTTCGTATTATCGTTTCTACTGTTAATAGTCCCACTCATCGTTTAGACAAATGTCTTTCTGTTCACTTCAACAAACATATTCCTATGCCTGAATCTCGAATCAAAAATAGCTATGAGATGGTTAAAATGTTGGAGGAATTATCTATTCCGGAGGATTATGAGCTGGTCTCTTTTGACGTTATAAGTTTGTTTACAAATTTACATCCTGATCTAATCATAGAAGCTCTAAAAAGGAAATGGAAATATCTAAGAAGTACAGTAGGCAGATATATGAGTAGAGATGAATTCCTTTCGAAAATTAGAATACTCCTCAATTCAACATATATTCAGTTTAATGGAAAATTTTACAGGCAAAAAGTAGGTTCTCCTATGGGTGGCTGCACGAGCCCATTTTATGCAGAAATAACACTAGAACTCTTAGAAAATCATAGCCTGAATATTATGAAAAGGAGTATTTTATTCTATAAGAGATATGTAGATGACTGTCTTCTAATCGTCAAAAAAGATATGATTTCCCAATGTTTGCAAACCTTCAACAATTTTGATGATCACCTTCAATTAACACATGAGGAAGAGGTAGACGGTTGTATCAGTTTTCTGGACCTGCAGATTATTAGACGTCCGAATCAAACATGCCTGACCAATTGGTTCAGAAAACCAACTGCATCAGGACGTTACATCAATTTTCTATCTCATCATCCTGTATCGCAAAAAATAGCTATTATATATAACCTGGTTGATAAAGCCATCAAACTTTCTGACAAGTCTTTCCACGTTTCAAACCTGAATGTCATTCGAGATCTTCTAATATCTAACAATTACCCAAGTAAATTTATTAATAAATATATTAGCAAAAGAATGCATGCAATCCATAGGTCACAGAATTCTGATATCAATGTCGAGTCGAACACCAAAAAAATTTTTATCAAACTCCCAAAGGTAGTTTTTCCCTTTGTGAAAAATCTTACTCCGTCTCTCAATGCAATAGCCAGAAAATTCTTTTTTGTTCCCATTTCCTTCAACTGTAATCAATTTAATCGATTCATAAAATTAGGAAAAGATTCTTTACCAATCTCAGAAAAGCATAACTTAGTATATAAAATAAACTGTGGAAGTTGCAATATGACATACATAGGTCAAACGTTAAGAAAAATGAAAAAAAGAGCGTATGAACATGAACGGGATATTAGAATCGGCAAAGAAACATCAGTGATAGCACAACATTCAAAGAAATTCCAACATTCCTTTGATTTTGATAACATTGAGATTTTGGACACTGAAAATAGATACAAGCCTAGACTCTTCTCTGAAATGTTAAATATCTATTATCACTCTAACACTCTCAACAAACGAGAAGATCTAGACGGCCTAAAAAATACATATAAGTATTCGCTAGACCAACTCAAGATGTCTCTCTCAAGGAAATCAATACGATATAATAGATCACTGTAAACGGCCGGTAAAACAGGAACCTTCTCATTGTACAATTGTAATGTTATTGATCTGTCAGTCCTCCTTGGGAATCGATCGACACAACATCTAGTCGATCGACAAGAATATCATCCCTTGTCATCCCAGGACTGAAGGATCAATAACACAGTAACAAACATCTAAATTGTAAGTGAGAGGAAATTATTTTTTTTTTAGTTTCCCTTCTATTTTTGAAGAAGTCGCTCAATTATTATTATATTGTGTCATAGAAATGGAAAGTTATCACCATCACTGTACTGTGTTCAAAAGAGGAAATAACGACTCCAGGATTTTCTTGGATGAAAGTATTTGATTCTTCAAATGTGACTATTCGAATATTTTAAGGTAAAAATTGTGTGTGATATTGTGAAAGTGTCACTGTGATTGTTTTCGAATATGATCATTAATGTACATGTATATATTTTTTAGCCTGAAGAGGATTGTACACTCACAATCGAAACGTTGCATAATTGCAATAAAAATACTAGCAGGAAAGACCAATCGCTTCAATGAAATTCCTGATTACTAAATTAACTACGACACTATGGATGTCCTCTGATACCAACAACACAGAATGAGAGAGAACAAAATTTCCTATAGAACTTTGGGAACGTGGACCGACATAGTCTGTCGTCTAATACAAGCGTACCAGTGTGCTGATTCGCACCATAAAATTTAGATAGTGTTCAGACTATCTGGACTCCGGGTGTATTATCCATCCTCCCTTTTCATATAAAGGCAATATTCACATTTTTTGACACCGGATGGAAGATCTTCGGATCTTGGGAGAGTAACGACTCCCCGGCCCCAGTTACCCAGGAAGGAGGATCCTTACTTGATCCTGGGAGACAGACGCACTCCCCGGCCCCAGTCCTCCGGCAAGGGAGATCTTAGTATCTCGGGAGCACACGAGAACTCCCCCGCCCCCAGTCTTCAGCCCCAGCACCCATGTGTGTGCTTTTACCGCCTCGTCCGCCTCAGTGCGTATGAGCCCTGAGTGGCATCTTGGACCACTTCAGGGCTCCCGCTTCTTCGCAAGCCCCTGCACCTTTCATCATTTCTCTACTTTCTGTTCCTTTCTTCCTTCTTCTGGGACTATAACCTTCGAGTTGGCGCCCTCCGAGGAGGGGTTTTAGTCGGTAGGTGCCCGAGTTTTCTCGGGTGAATCCGACACTACCCACACTCTTGTGGGTGTCTATGAAGATTTCCCTTTCCCGGACTACCAAAAAAAACGACTTTCGAATCCAGCTCCCTCCAGATTTCTGTCACGGTCTTACAGTGTCATACACAGATTCCTTCGCTGTTGTTCCGATGAGGCCAACGGAGGGATTAGTCCGAATCACACATTCACAATAGTAATAATAGTCGAGCCATTCAAACTTCTATAGTGGATTTAGATCTGTTGAATGTATTTCTGGTCTCATGATGAGTAATGTAGGCGCGAATGGTGTCAGCTCTTCATGTGAGACTAAGATATATCATAACCATGACTTGACTCTCTTCTTGCTCGTCAAACGAGACCAACGAGCTATTGCTGTGATTTTTTAAGAAGTAAGGGGAGGAGATCAATGAATGAGCACACGTTCGATTAAAATGAAGAATGAATGGTCATTCATCCGAGAAAATTCTTCATAAATGGCCCGCTGGTGGTTAAAATGAATCTAGACCAAGCATGATTATCGAGAGCGCATTTGGGAAAAGTACTGTTCACAAAGCTAAACAGAGGAGGATGAAATTTGCGAGAGGCACACATATTGATGATCTTGACCCACGATGGTCACACAACCTCAAATACCCCATATTGTATGTAGCTCTGATTCCGTTCGGAGGATAATTCAAATTTTACTCGACCCAATTACTTGGGATTCTGATGCATGTATGTAAGAAATACATGTCTGAAGTGTGCTACGGAGCCAAACATGTCAATTTCACGAAATTTACTCGAGACATCGTATTCTGCTGCTCATGAGCAGGCGATGTTTGTGTACACCTCGTCTGGATACTTTTTCGTAGGAAATTGATACATTTGGCTAGGCATTACACTTTACACATGCACTCTATTGGTGCATGTAGAATTCCAAGTCATTTGGTCAAGTAAAATTCGGCATACCCTCCGAACGGATTCAGAGCTTTTGGCGGACTACAGCCTCACCTTAAGGCCATGCGGTAGCCGTGCAAGCTAAATTTTGTTCCCAGAATACTCAAATTCTTTTGCGATTTGGGCTAAACGACGAGTTGTCGCGCCTTTGTTATCATTCAACTTGAATGGCTCAACTCGTCGTTTAGCCCAAATCGCAAAAGAATTTGAGTATTCTGGGAACAAAAATGTGTGTATATTATAGGTTAGGATGTCCCAGGCGCCCAGTGATTCCCACTTTTCTGCAATATTCTAATGATTTGGGCTTAACATTGAATTGTCGAGAATAAATCGGATGATTACAATAACGAAACAACTCATCTCAAACTTTGTACCATAAAATTTTTCACATAAGTGGTGAATGGAACTTTACGACCGTGCTGCACGGCTACTGCATGCCCTTAAGATGAACCTGGACCGAAAATGACTATTAAGGGCCCATTTGAGAACAATACAATCTATTCGTCCAGGAACAGGATAGACAGATTCAAGTAAGGCACTCATAAATATCAACGGCCTTGACGTACGATGGTCACACAACCTCAAATCGGTAGCGCCCTCGCAGCTCACGAATATCAGCCTACTCGCAATTGTCCTGGACGACGACGTTGAATTTGGTCGTAGGCCACGGTATAAGCCATGTAAATTGCGCGCTCCGGAGCTGAAGCAGAATCGTGCCAAGGACGGGCTACGGGAGGCATGGACAACGTGCACGACGACAAACTCGTCAAGAGCGTGCGAGCGCTCCGAAACGTGACAGGAATTCGACTTTTATATCACGGGTGCCCGGCTTTTGTCTCCACACCGGCTGCCCCCGTGGGCGTGGGGCAGGGATATGCCCTGCCAGCGCGTCAGTTTGGGGACGGTCATCACTAAACCACAAGTGAATCAGCAGTGACCCGTTCCTACTCCCTGACTACCGAAATTCGGGTTCGGCCCCCAGCACGAGGCCGAAACCCACCCCTCGGTGGGGGGTTTGGGACTCTTCTAGGCTTCGTTGGAGCCCTTCAGGTTGATGGATAAGTCTTCCAGCCTCGCATTCTTATCACCCGGAGACGACTCCAATGTGAGTCCCTAGACTCGCCCATTCCCGTGGTGCTGGATGGAGATGTGCGGTCTCTACGCTCCGGCGGGCGCTGACTGGGGCCCAGCCGAGAGCTCGTCAGGCTCCAGGGTTGAGACACCAAGATGCCCCAACCCCCTTGCGGGTGCTCCGAAACGTGGCAGCAGATTTCCAAAGAAACGGATGCAGGGTGAGGCAGCATTGGCTCGCGCCAGGGGTGGCTCAAAATATGCAGAGGCACACAGTCCTTGATACTACTGGGCCCACTCTCCGTTCTGCTCCCTCTGACCTGGTTAGAACATGCAGCAACTCGTCACGTGCTTTTGCTGTCACATATAAAATGATTAGTGGTATGAAATTCGTTCCAGGGAGACAGGAAGACGGACTGACTCGGCCTTCACAAACGTTGAATTAGTATGAAAAAATTCCTTCCAATTCTTTTGATCTCATTCTGTAGGCCCTAGAGCCCGTAGGAAGGGCTTTGAAGGCGCATTTTTAGGCCCTTTTCAGATACTTTCTCTATGAGCGAGCAGAAGGGCCTAGTTCATCGTTTTGACGGGCCCTGGGTCCACTGGGGTGAGGAAAGAGGGAGTAAGAAAATATGAAAAATTATGCATACTATTTCAACATAGTACCAAGTCGAAACCCTTTTCTGAATTCATTTGCAGACCCCACTGGTGACGGCTTTTGTCCAGCTTAACCCAGAATTCATATGTATTCTTATCTATAACCCATTTGAAGGACTCGCTTTCATGAGTCCAATCAAATGAGATATTATATCGATTATTTCATCGTTTTCGTACACCAAGATATTTCGATACAATTTTTCCAAATTGTCGATGACTTACCCATGATATTGACGACTCAGAATTCAGATATATATACATGAGTTAATCATATGTGTTGTTCAAGGCTAGATTTGACAAAGTCCATTTTTTTGGTTCAAAGGTGATTTCTCCAATCATTTTCCGAAGTGTTACTCGAAACGTTGTCAAAAATATCTCGTCGAGTAGAAAACACGTTGAAGATACAAGGACGATTTTGGTAGAAAGTCTTTAGACTAGTTATGAGATATGAGATGAATTATAATCGAATCCGAGGCTATATATTTTTAAACGCTTTTATTCTACTTCGCCTTGGCCATAATTCTGACATGGTATTTTTTCCCCATTTCTGGAACAAGATTTTGGCTTCCTGTTTCTCGTTCGCTTAGGGACCCCATGATTGACGACTTCAATCAATTGAGTAGGGAGGGTAGACAATTGAGCCTTAGCGGTCGTACGCGGTGGGGGCGGGGGGGGGAGGTTGTCCTTGACTACAGTATCTGCTGCACGTATGATGAGTGTGTGACATTCTAATACGAGACACCCATAGGGCTTATAGGCTGTCCAGTGTTATACGCATAGTTTCTTATGCACCGTGCAATTCCTTTCTGCGCGATTCTTTTTTATCGGTTTCTCAAATTCTATCTCTAATACACTACGCCGAGCTCCGACACGCCGTTTGGATCAGTGAATAAAAGCGTTTTTTAAAAATTCTTTTTAACCTTTACTTATTTTCAGTACTCTTCCAAAGTTTGAATTATGAATAATGAAGTTCACCAATGAGTGACGCGCGGTCGAGCGTGCCAGGGTAAAATGTGACTATTTGCAGTTTTCGTATACATCTCATAATCACGATCAGATGAATAGTATTGCTCTTCATGTGCAAACAACTTTTTGCATTTGTCCTGAAAAATGTGAATTTTTTTTTTTTTTTTTATTAACGCATTTTCAACATCTTTCCGAGGTTACTCGAAACCACTGAAAAGCACTTATGAAAATTCACATTGATAAAAAATAAAATGAATATAAAAAATGTGGATTTTATCACAAATCTGAGATTTGATGGTCCAGGTGTAAGAATCACTCGCCCACACAAAGATAAAAAAAGATCAAGGATAATTTTCAACGGTTCTGTATTGACATTCTAGCATTCAGTAGAAATGATAGGATGAATGAATCGAACTACCAGTGACGACTCCGCAGCAGCATCACAACAGTTACTGTGGTCAAGTGTACCCTCTTAATCGTATTGGTCATAAGATAAAATCTCAGTAGCCAAAGAACCAACGGACCCATTATGTCCCTCGTTCAAGCTATACCCATTCATTTCGCAGCTATCTACTCTTGGAAGAGCTTCAAATTAATCTTGAAGGGCCATTTAAAAACGCACACAGGTCTCTCTTCTCTTCTTCGAAGTGAAATTTGCATCTGGTATTCAAAAGCCGCAGCTCATCTCCAGAAGGCGCATTTCTACGCGTCAGAAATTGGTCCACCGTGTCGAAATCCCTTTCGAAAGTCCCTCTCACCTACACACATTCTCATCACAATAATACTATACACAAATTGTCAAACTATACAATATATCTATACACAAAGCAATCTCTCTTGTACGTCACTGCAGATCAGACGCAGTTCATCTCAAAGCTTTTACGAGGCATTTATTCGAGTGCAAAATTTCAATAAAGGAGCAATCTGGAGAGCTACGGCGTTGAAAGGGAGCTCGTTTTCAAGGAAAAAGCTGATCGTTCTTACATCCTCTATTATTTTCACACAATATAAAACACACATAAGGTAGGAAATCCGCCACATATAAAAAAAAAACATATATGTAGGTCATATACGAAACTACTATTGCATTATAAAACATTCAAGTGAACACGCGCTTCTTCTTTATTTATATTGTCCATCTCTAGGGCGATTGATGCCCGTAAGAACCGTAGAAGCTTTGTGATCTCGGCTTCTACTTTCGAAGGGTGATATACTCCAGTACTTCGTCATTCATTCATTCATTCATGTATTTTTATTGTGAACGTTTTCGCGTGGGCGTATGAAACGATCCAACGCCTCGGCGCCTAATCGTACCGGCAATGATCCCGTTATACAATCGAACCAAAATCATACATGTATACAATAGCTATACTTTCCTTACCAATTTCATTCAAATCTCTACCCACTTGGGTCGTCTTTTTTATATTATTCATTCTGACTGCTACTACCTTGAGTTTTACGAAATACCCGAGTCTTTTATTCAATGAATTGCTCACACAATGCTGGAGACGCTGACTATACACAATATGTCGCTTGGATATTCAAAATTTTTCGCGGCTAAATGAAAAAGAGAAGGACTGTGCACAAGTATGTATGTATCATATAATAGTGTCACGGTGGTCTCTTAGCTACCGTCCGCAGGGGTCCATACGACCCCATTAGTTCCCCGACACTCTGACGCCTCTTTGTTACGCGTTTACTTTTTTTTTCTATATCGTATACGAGTCTAAAGCATCGAAATGGTTGACCAGGCTCTAGAAATGAATACAATAGACGAATAGATTTCATTGAATTCTAAAGTCGTCGAACGAGTCAATGGTGGTGGTATTTTGTCAATGGGGTTCCAAATGGTTGCGTAGTTTGGCATTTCGGAAGCCATCAGGATGAGTCAAGTGGCCTCCGGAGTTGTTCAAGATTTGCGCGAAAAAAGGTAAGGGATGAAAAAGCGGTGTTATACTAAAATATGCTTTGACTTGAAGCGGTTGCCTATTTAGACCAGCGAAAAATGACAAACTATGTAATGCGATGCACAGGTAGGTAGGTTAGGTAGGTCAGTCAGAGCGACAAAATTACATCCCTCAGCGACTTTTGAACGCTTTTATGGATCGCTTTGTAAGTTCAGCGGTGCACTTTGGTCTCTTTCTTTATCGCCACGGGAGCTTTTCGTGTTTACTAATTTCTTATGCCCGAATGTGGTTGATTTTTTTGACTCGACACAGTAGCTGGTAATCTATGATATTATGACGCAGGGACCTGTTTCTCGACGATGACAGTTTAGTTTTGGAATTCGGAGTCGTGAGATTAGAATGAGAATGTATTTTTTAATAATCTGTATGTCTTTGCTGATTTTAATATGTTGCAGTTGAAGCGTCGATCTCGTAGGTTACACAGGATTAAGATAATTGTTGAGTTAAATTTTCAGATCAAGATATAATCGTCATGTGCATTCCTACCTAACGGAAGCCACCATTTTTATCCAGCAACTTCACCCTCATCATCAAACGAGATTACTTGAACAATGAAAGTTGAAACTGTCTATCGGGTATTTGCAGTACAGTGTAATGCTTCATTGATTTTACACGTCATACAGATTTCTGACTCATCGAGCTTGCTCATATTAGCAAAACACGATCCAATCCTGAGTGATTTTTCTCCAAGATCTTCAAAATACGACGTCGGGTTCAACTCGTAGAAGATTAGAGATAGTATCGCAGTCAAAATTTTGAGATAAATTAGAGAATTCTCACATGGATTCCAAAGACGACTGACGGAAAAAACTCATGGAAAGCGGCACACGTAAGAGTTCAAACTTTTAAAAATTTTACGCCACACTGAGAAAAAAGATTCTGGAAATATTCCAGAGCCGTTGAGATTCGAGTGTCATGAACGCATATCCTCTGGAATGATTCCATTTCATTCGGGAAATTTTTCAGATCACTATGGAAAAAGTCCTGATTCTAATCAAGAGAATTTGGTCTTGGAAAAAGTCCGAATTTGATCTGGAGTTTTTCCCGATCTGAACTGGAAATACTCAAGAGCCTTTCTTGATAATTTCTGAAACCTTACTCTGCAAAATTTAAGTTGCGCGAGCTAGAAAAAGTGATCCATGCTGAGATCTATGACAGACGGTGTTTGACTTCTAATCCAAAATTGAAATTTGAAAGTTGATGGGTATTTCCATCATTTTAACTGTTTTCAGAAGCCAGGTTAGATATTCTGATCATTTTTTCAAGAATGGATGATACTGCCTAGTTACCGTACTATTATATAGGTTTTCAAACATTCTTATGATGATATCTTGAATGACAGAAATTCATGAAAGTTGCACGAATAGTACTGATGCAGGGGTGAATCATAGTATCACATCTCCATTACGGAGCTTTTCAGTGAGTTTTATGCGGATTTCGAGTAGGATTTGAATATAGACCCACTTATTCCAATTGAATTGCAAATCTTAGCGAGTGTTTAATCACGAATTGACCCACTAAAATGAAGATGTGGAAGGTCAGAGGAGCTCTTCGTACTGGACCTTTCCGAGAAATATTCATTGTTCGCGAACACTTTCCGAAATACTTACACATGTTTCATTCATAGACAGAACTACCCAGGAGATCAGGTAGAATTGACATAGACCTTCAATGCCTAATTGGTAAGCAGACGATTCCATTCTAGAACTCTGAGAAAATGAACATGGTGATCTCTGCATGGGTTCCAATCGGGTTGAGTTAGCCACTTAGCAAGCCCATAGAATTGTTCGCATATCAGGGTGGGAAACTGATCTAAAGCAGCCAATATTAACCAGTTTTCTGTTGGAGTACCGAGCTTTCAGAAGACCATGAAGACATTCTTGGATTATTCCAGTTGAGATCCTTTACAAATTCTCAAAGAATCTCAAGTGTAGAATCCCACGGGTAGACTTTTCCGGAATGTCACGTATTTTTTAATCTGAAAGTGATTCGAATCTGGATCATATAACCATCTCAATTCAACTCACATCTGAAATACAGATTCTGAATCTCATCTCACCTATCAAAGGATGATCAGATATCTAGAAGAAGAGACGAATCAGGAACAAAAGTCCAAATCTCAGAAATTTATAGCAGACACACACAACGAGATCGCGACGTGCACGGCTTCAACGTCAACCCAAATGGCGTAAGAATACTGGGCACGCGCTCTAATGTCACGCACCCAGGGAGTCTTATTCGGGGTCAGAGCTGCCTGCAGGTAAAACGGCGCTGAAGCAAGTAGCACAAGACTCCCGGTGCATAAGCGACGTGGACGCTCGTAAAGAAAGAGACAGATTAGAATCTGGTTTGCCACGAGAAGCTAACTTACGCGACCACCCACCCTTGATCTCTCATGCTCTACAATCACGGATGCACTGCAGTACAACCATAAGAGCCCCCGGATATTCCTTCAAAAGTTTGAACCTATCAATACAGAACCACCACTTCTGACTTGGTTCGAATCACATTCCTGAGTTGGATTCAATTTTTCAACTACATAAACTGCATCTTTTACACAGGCGTGATCGATTTTCCACCAGTGTGAGCATTCAAAGCAGTCTTCTTCGAAAAGTGTGGCGTTATTGTATAAGCATGTGGTATATGGCGCCGGGAAATAGTTACGGCATGAGTTTTTGGTTGAATTCTCAAAGCTGCGTAGTGTCTAATTTATGTGCGCACCCCATAGTGGGAAGTCGCCACCATGTGTATTGTTAAAGACCAGTTAGTATGGAACACACAAGGTATAGTAGCGGTCAACGTCGGCTCTGTTTGGAGATTTTTCTTCGATCATTGCCCAATGTGTCCTCTGCTTCGTAAATCTCCACCCGCTTGAACAAGATTGGCATCTTTGACATCGGGTTCCTTTCATGTGCAGTGCGGCATCAGTTTCTATGAGGAAGCCCTGGTTCTGACGGACTCATACACCAATATACATATACAGATGAGCTTGGATTGACAGGACACGATGCCCTTACAACTCTTTTGGTTGACGACAAATGCTTTTACTATTTTGTATGTTGATGTGACAGGATTGAGTCCTGCGATTCTATTTGAAAGTGTCGATAGGCCTGAATGATGTCTTCCTTGATCAGTTAATCTGCTCAAATTGAATTGTGGACAACTCTTTCAATCACTTTTTATCTCGTAACACGAGAAAGATTAAGCGAAAATCAAAGAGCTAACTCTGAATGTTAAGAAATCCATTGTAATGATTCTTGGAAGCGGAAAATTCATAGCCGTATTGATTATGACACCCTTTCAAAAATCACTGTCGATCTCGCTGTTGATCAAGTAGAACTGTAGTACGGTGTTGAACCAAGAATTCCCGGGCTAGAACTTGATCAGTATTTGGACTGAACGTCCCAAGCTAAGTCGATACTATTCGAAAACATACTCTAGCTCACACTCCCTTGAATTTTACAACAAAACTCCTTACCTGAAAACTTGGTTCAGAGCCTTGTCTTTTCACATCTTGGATGAAGCAAAAAAACTCAGAGTTGAAAATAGCTCAGAACGCTTGCTTGCATTTGGGAACCGGTAAATTACTATTATAATCCTACGTTTTGCCCTTGCGGTATCGACACATAATGTGAGTCTCCGATTGCGGTCCGTGAGACAAAGGCGCGAACACTTAATCTGCATTTTGAATTATAAAGTCATTGCAACCAGCACGCCGGGATGACCAGTGAATTCACTAGGTGTGGAGTTGCCGTCTTTCTCAAGAAATCTATGTTATAATTTTAAAATCAACCTCCAAGGTTCATGAGATTATGCACGTCTTGACGAATCATCAACTCCATGCTGAAACGATCTAGCAAAATGGCGATGCACCATTGAATGCACTAGCAGCATCAGGTGGCATGCGGCAGCTCTTCGCTTCCCCTCACATGAACATGCATGCTTCTTTTTATTTAGGGATGGGCATCAAACCTCGATCGCGTGACGCAGCGAAACGATTCTGTATACCGCCTTGTTGTTGTGTATAGGCATCTGCCTGTTTCACCATCACGACGAAGACCGTGCTCTAAACAGAATGCAAGACAGAACAGGCTATCAAGATGTAGAAGAGGAGGGTTGCTTCATTCACACCCTGCGAATTGACCCAGCATCTTTCACAATACAACACACTTCTACTTATATTTTTATTTTTAATTCTTTTTGAACGTTCGAGTCTTGCTTCTCGATCGGGACGATCTGGAACTCGCATGCTTCGCATAGTTCTCGGGCGATACGCGGCGCCGGAATCTGAACAGGATCGATCGTGTTGCCAACTGCACGTGGCATTTTTGGATAGCGTCTTAGCCATACTTGGGATGATCTTACCTGTATTGAAAAGTGCATTGTTACAGCGAACCCGACAATTTTAATCATAATTTTGTTCAATTTCCACACTGTTTTGACAAAACTTGAGCAAATAGTCCATGGTATAAGTGGAATGTTGATGTTTCGAATTCTCGAAACTGATTAACTGTTTTTGCTATGATATACGAATGAGAGGAAATAGAGTCTGCAAAATTACTCGATCATTTCATACGCTAGGTATACAAATCGATGACATAGATATCGCCCGTCTTCTCAGTAACACATAATACTGAGAGGGTCAAGAAAGTTTTGATCAATCCCGAAATCAATCCCATTGTACTTTGTTTTCATGAGATGAAAACTGAATACGGGTAACTGCTGTTGACTCAGCAGTCTGCTGCGCCCTGGACCTGTGTGGCGGGCCACTTTGCCATGCAGCCCTATACTATTACCTATGAATCTATGAATATACCTGACAAGTGACAATGTATATAAACATATGTCATATTAGATATACGATGCCCTGAAGAGGCCAACACGAAGGTCGGCGAAACGTTGGCAAATTAGCCAAAATGTCTAAGAGCCACCTCGGAAATTAGGTTTTGATCGAGGTCAAGGGCTGCCTCAACGTAAAATGACGCCAATTGTCCATGGAAACGTGAATTCGTTCGAATTAGCACGCTAATCTGGAACAGGAGGAAATGGCGGCCGGAAAAGCCCTCGAGTTTTCCGGGATAATGGTAATGATAAGAGTCAAGGATGAAACTTTTTCTTTAATGATGGTCTTGGCAACGATGAACCCAAAAATATTGGAGGCAGAAAGCCAACCCCGGACCTAAGGGTTGGCAGCCCCTCCTCAAGTCCCGAAAAAAATCGGAAAATGTTTTGATCGGAGTCGAGGCTGCCTCCTAAAAATTTCAATTCTTCCAGTGTTTTGAGAGCTTATGCACGGAGGCAGCGCCCTAGCCCGGGGCAAGTGCCGGAAAATGCGATTCCGAGATGGCCGTCGGGCGGCTTATTCATGAATGCGGAAAATGTTTTGATCAGGGTCAACTATTTGCCCCGGGCTAGGGCGCTGCTTCGGTGCATAGACTCTCAAATAGACCCATAAAATTAATTTTTGCAGGAGGCAGCCTTGACCCTTATCAAAACCTTTTCCGCATTCATAAGTCAAAACACTTTGAAAGCGCATTTTCCGACCCTTAGCCTCGGGCTGGGGCGCTGCCTCCGTACATAGACGCTCAAAAACTCTCAAAAAATCGATATTAGTAGGAAGCAGACTTGACCCTGATCAAAGATTTTCCGCATTCATATATAAGCCAACTGGCGGCCATCTCCAAATCGAACTTTTTGACTATTTGTCCCGGGCTAGGGCGTTGCCTCGGTGCATAAGCTCTCAAATAGACCCAAAAAATGGATTTTTGCAGAAGGCAGCCTTGACCCTTATCAAAACCTTTTCCGCATTCATAAGTCAAAACACTGTGAAATCGCATTTTCCGGCACTTTGTCCCGGGCTAGGGCGCTGCCTCCGTGCATAGGCTCTTAAATACACCCAAGGAATTGATACTTCTAGGAGGCAGCCTTGACTCTGATCAAAACATTTTCCCATTTTTTCCGGGACTTGAGGAGGGGCTGCCAGTCCTTAGGTCTGGGGTTGACTTTCTGCCTCCAACATATTTGGGTTCATCATTGCCAAGACTATCATTAGAATTAAGTTTCATCCTTGACTCTCATCATTACCATCATCCCGGAAAATTCAAAGGCTTTTCCGGCCGCCATTTCCTCTTGCGCCGGGTTAGCGTGCTAATTCGAACGGATTCACGTTTCGATGGGCAATTGGCGGCATTTCACGTTGATGCAGCCCTTGACCTCGATCAAACCCTAATCTCCGAGTTGGCTCTCAGTCTAAAATAAATGGATAGTTCAGTGAAACCACGTATTTTCATATCAACCCTAATCTTCGATCTGCCTGGACGCATAAAAGATTCAACTAAATAAGATCACGAATGTTGTTTGTATGTTATCCAGCCACGGCATCCACAATGGAAACTCGTGATCGAGTGGGAATGTCAATCGGCTATTACACCGTTGAAAGATATTAGAAGCATCGAGCATGTACTCTTGTACCTTTTAGTAAAAGAGTCCAACAATGCGTAAAAAACTGTACAGCAGTCGTGCGATCAAAACTTTCCAATGTAGATCGGAATTTGAACAATTCCACATGCGAACCTCTTAGGCAGTAACAATGCCTAACAAATTCAGGTGGTAGTTATCAATTGTAGACAGTTCATCGTCCAAATTCTTACTACAAAGTTTGGGAAAAGTTTGTACCGTAGATGGTGAACAGGTTACGGGCATGAGTTGTTAATCCGGTATATCGTAGCCGAAGAGAAAAAAATCTGAAAAATCGTGGCGTTGACTTCAAAGGCATATCTTAGATGACATAACTTCTGTTATCAAAATACAAAACGCGAATCTGCTTGGTATTACCAACCCCTTGTAGCTTCACGTTTCAAATTCACACAAATCCAGATAGGGTTGGTCTATAACGCCTCCACCAGTCGAATTCAGAGAGTTCTAGTGGTACATGCCCTAGAAAACCGCAAGGGCTTCATTGATATTAGGGGAGGGGTGGTTACAAATGATCAGCGATAATGGTATTTATGAGTCCTATGGATGCTGTGTTCTTCCTCTTTTCAAAAACCTAACCTCCACACGATACTTCTTTCTATTGTCTGGCAATACCGATTCGCCTATCATTTAAGATATTTTTCCCAACTCCATTCAGAAGTCATTACCACTAGAATTCGAAGATACAACTTCAATGTGGTTGGGATTTCCAGATTTAACAACTACTTGTATGAACTATCGAAAAAAAAATCTTAACAACTGCAACACCATGAACGAGTACCATTATCTCAAGTGAAGGTACCAGATTCGCATGTACTGCGTCTATAATTTAAACACACATTGTACCACAGAAGTCTCCAATGGAACAACGCTGCTTTACATACCATCTCATTCTAAAAAAAATTACCTAGCACCTTTGATCTGAAATCCAATGCCACCCGCGAAGCTTTCCACGCACCTTATGTAGATATAAGCGTAAACTGCACATATATACCCTCTTGTAATATAACCAATACACAAGACAAGTGAACTGCTGCCACTGACACCATCACAGCAATACACTCTTGTACATATAACAACATATCAGCCCACTCGCCTATGTTCAGGTTATCCATGCTATATATATATATACGAGATAAGGTATATACGAGGACTTGAATCGAGACCACACAGAGTCTTTATTTCTCATATCGAGAGATTCATCCATGCAGCACAATTGGGAATCGGTTTGGCGGCATCATTAGCGTTTCATCAGAAGAAAGAAGAAGAAGAGTTGGAACCCGGGCGCAAAATTTTGACGAGACATGATACAA
The DNA here is from genome assembly GCA_029851415.1 of Eretmocerus hayati. NCBI lineage: Eukaryota > Metazoa > Arthropoda > Insecta > Hymenoptera > Aphelinidae > Eretmocerus > Eretmocerus hayati. The sequence continues at coordinate 168,796,443 of CM056741.1, forward strand.
TCTGAATTTCTTAACCGCAGCTGCCACTGGCTTATATGATCCGATTATTTCTGTCGCCTCGTCAAGCGGCCCACTCGAATTCTATTAATTGACTCTGTGACCGCTTGCCACCCATCATAACCTGGACTTCGCCGAAAAACTGCGGTGATGATGATGATGATGGTCCCTATCTCTTTTTTTTTTTTTTTTTTTTTTTTAAGTTCCACAGACTTTGAGGGGTTCTGAATCGACGTGTTGAACAAGTATGTGTGATTATGAAAGATGTAGACGGATGTTTAATAATGTATAGGAAAGGATGGAAATATATATATATGCGTAGAGACATGCTTGGATAGTTGTACGACAGCACGCGTCTGCATGTTTTACAGTCGACGATTACAATCTGTCGATCGGTTGGGTGGGCCATGATAAGTACAGAACTAATATATGAGCGTAGTGATGTATTAGCAGCTTGTTATATAGAGTGATGAAAGCGGTACTTTTGTTTGATATAAATTTCTATCGATCATTAACATGATGATCGTTGGTGGTGGTTTAGAAGATGGATTGGTAATGTGTGTAAGTTCAGGTGAATATGATGATATTTGAGGTTATCTGATCTATCAACGTTTCCAAAAGTTGATTTGAATTTGATCTTACTTTGTGATGTAGAGAAAGAGATTCAATTTGAAACTAATGATTGATCGAGTAGCTCATTGAACAGCAAGCTTTTGCTTGATCAAGGTTACCAGCATCCTGTTTTCACCAAGTGAGCTCATCATAGATGGATAGGCTGTTGATCCATATGGTTTCTTCGATGACTATTATTCTTCTCTTTTAGTTCTGTTTATCGTGTCCAGTACTCACCAAAAGAGGCCATCACATCTGGATCACGGATTTGGCTGAAACTTTGGAAATAATCTCCTCCCGGTGCCAAAAGATGAAACCCAAAATTACAGACCCGAATGCTCAAACGTTCCCGAGCTACATCTATTGTCCATATGGGCCTAGAATTATACATATAGGTATACCTACAATGCCAATGTCCATGGCTGTAGCTCGGAAACGTTTGAGCGTTAGGGTCTGTAATTTGGGGTTTCATCTTCTGGCACTAAAAAAGACCATTTCCAAAGTTTCAGCCAAATCCGTGATCCGGATGTGATGGTCTCTCCTGGTCAGAACAAACATTTTTTCCCTTTTCTTCTATTGACTTAGAGTTACAAATTACGGTCTGAACTATTCAAACACATCGATGACGATTTGAATCTTAATCACAAGGGCAGCATGCAACAGAATGAATTGACTCCTACAACAATAATTGCATGCATCGTCCTTAGCTAACTTCGATAATTGCGAAAGTGAATATTCGGGGTATTTAATATTCAGGAAAATGATCATTCGGAATTCTGACTACTCAGGAGGACCACTTTCCGGAGAATACCATTCGGGAAAATAACCAATCGGGAAAAAGGTTCATTCGGGTAACGGTATTCGGGGAAAAACCCGGAACTCCTACAACTTGAGCAAAGGACTCAGCCCAGAGATCGCATTTACATAAGACTCTCAGACATTCTGCTATGATGAATAAAGTCACTATTACTTTAACTCGCTACTGAGATACTTTATCACAAGAACGGCAAGTTTGGAAACCTTGCACACCAAGCGACTCGATTCGAGATTCATGATGATCATTAGTTATTAGGCTATTGAACATCATTCCCGCAAAATCGGATTTTATTGAGTTTTTTTAAGTTTTTTTATTCATAAGTTAGATTCGTTAGAATATGACGCGATACAACAACGGGTCCGCGATATAAGTATCGAGGACATCTTGAGCACATGTGCTGGACATGTTTTCTTTTGACATCCCGCGCTTTTGTTATCTCATGAGGGATGTCCACAGGATGTCAAGAATTTATCCTCGTTAGGACATTCTGTTAGTGCTGCTATTAGACCGCGATGTCCTCCTATGGCGTGGAAAAAGGTCATCGAAAAAGGGACATGTTTGAGGTGGTCATTTGGACATGCGTTTGAGGTTATGTCCACCTTGTCCTAAGGTGCAAGTCTTTGGACATCCTTAAAACGTTCCATAACCGGGTTTCGATTCAGACCCCTTGAGACCGTTTGTCCTCTCATGGCAAGGAAAAAGGTCATCGAAAAAGGGACATATTTGAGGTGGTGGTTTGGACATGCATTTGAGGTTATGTTTCCTGTGTCAAAGGGCGCATATCCTTGCATATTAGTTGGACGTCCCAAGACCAAACAACGTTAGGCAGATTTCCGAAGCTTGCCCGATAGTCGTCTTTTAGTCAACAATTGGTCATCTTAATCGGACGTTCCTAAAATTTGCCATTGTGAGGACGTCCCATGTCCAAAATGATCGCGAGCGATGCTAGCTGGGTAGTAACAAAATGTTTCACAGAGATTATGTATACTATGGCACTCTTTCCAGAAAAATTTTCGAGCATTCAAGCAAGCCTCATTACATCTCAACGTTATTCAAGTCTCCGTTACTTTATACGATACACGTGAAATTTTTCTTATTCAAACGATAGAGTAAAAGACGGCCTATCTCTATTTTATAGCTTTGCGATTAACGATTTGCACGCGCGCATGCATTCATACAGTCATACATGCATACATACAATACATAATATCAACCGCCCCCACAATCCAACCTGACCTAATGATCAAACGAACGTCAACTTTTACGATGTGTTGCTGCATGATGGGGCTGCAAAGAGCGACGAACTTTTTACAGACGCCTTGCAAAGCTGAGCAATACATACATATATAATATACGAGTTAAGAGAGTGCACGACCCAGTTCGATCGACCCGTATTAGTTCATTGCAACGAGTTAATTCAACGATTCACGAATATGTTTCATCTATAATACGTATTCTTGAATAATTTTAATTAGATTGAAATATATTGACACGCGAGAGGTTGGAATCGTAATGATGATTATGCGCTCAAAAGGCGTGGGTTGCATTCGTTCAATGTCTAAGCTACTGGTATGCCAACTTTTTTTTTTTTTTTAGGTGGTTGTAGGGCGAACAGCGCTGCGACGTTCTTCCGGGAAGCGACCATTCTGCTTCTCCGGGTTGGTGAGGCCATTGGGCAAGGGAGAGATCCACCAAACTCACCAATCCGGCCCCGGGACCGCGTGAGCATTACTTCAGGACCGGCGGCGTCTCGCGCTCTAGATCGAGCGGCTCACTCTTCAGGACTCGCAGGTCTTGTTCCTCCTTCCATGGTCTTCTTCCTGCTCTTCATTCTTCTTTCTTCGATCTTCTCTCTTCTTTCTTCTTCCTTCCCTCTTCAGAGCATCATGTTCCTTCTGGAACAATTTGGACCTCTTCTGTTCGAGTTGGCATACTCACTGTGATTCGCCTGCTTCGAGGCGCCTCACTTCCCTCTCTTTCTCCTCCTTTCGAGTCATCACCAGCTTGATGTATCCGGTGACTCTATCCCATGTCTCCTGGTTGCGGAGCAAGTACGGTACGAGGTTCTCAGGTGTTAGTTGAGCACCTAGCCGTTCATCCAACTCGGCGCGCTCTCTTCGGGTGTCGTTGCACGTGAACAGGGCGTGTTCAGCATCATCCCAGTTGTCCCCGCATGACTGACATGCTGGGGATGTCCTCTTCTTGAACCGGGTCAGGTAGGCACCGAAGCAACCGTGGTCACTCAGTGCCTGCGTCGTCCAGTAGTCCATCTCTCTCTCTCTCTCTTTTTTTTTTTTTTTTTTTTTTTTAAGGTGGTTAGAGGGCAAAATCTGCCTCAGGATCCCTCGGATCCGTCCCCAGACACCGGACTGGTTCAGCTTACGCGGACTACGCATAGCCCACGCAGGCCATACCAGGCGGGACACGGGTTTGGGTGGGGCCCACCGAGAGGTGGGCCCGGCCGTGTAATATCCCTCTCCCCTCGATGTCCGATACCTAGGGCATCGGGCAATCAAGAAGGAGATCCACCTGCATCTACCATCTCATCCCGGAACCGCGTGAGCATTACTTCAGGATGAGCGGCATGTCTCGCGCTCGATTGCGAGCGTTCCTCTTCTCCATCTTCTCTCTTCGGCCACTTGTCGGCATCTTCTGTCTTCATTCTTCATTGTTCCCTCTCTTTCTTCTTTCTTCTCTCTTCTTTCTTCTTCCTTCCCTCTTCAGTGCATCAGATTCCTCCTGGAATCATTTGGGCCTCTTCTGTTTCAATCGGCAGAGTCACTGTAATTCGCCTGCTTCGAGGCGCCTTACTTCCCTCTCTTTCTCCTCTTTGCGGGTCATCACCAGCTTGATGTATCCGGTGAGTCTATCCCATGTCTCCTGGTTGCGGAGCAAGTACGGGACGAGATTCTCAGGTGTTAGTTGAGCACCCAGCCATTCATCCAGCTCGGCGCGCTCTCTCCGGGTGTCGCTGCACTTGAACAGGGCATGTTCGGCGTCATCCCATTCGTCCCCGCATGACTGACATGCTGGGGTCGTCCTCTTCTTGAATTGAACAGGGTCTCTCTCTCTCTCTCTCTCTCTCTCTCTCTCTCTCTTTCCGCATTCGCAAAATGCATGATTCAGAAAATAGCAGCGATTCGCATACATACAGAGATTCACATTCATTTATATTCTTTCGGCAAATGCGAGAATGATCCAAATGACCTTGTTAAGATCCCTAGTAAAAATAAGTGCCTCATGATCATATATGAACATGTTCCCGACCAAACTCTGGGCATACATGACCACCTATGACCATTAGCTCGGAGTCATAGGTCGTCATTGGTCTCCATACTTGATCCTAGGGATTCATGTTGGAAATGAAGCACTTCATTGCCAACTCGAAATCTTTCTCAATCCGAAGCTTCGAAATAAGCGCGCTTGGGACTCCAACTGCTAGGCCTCCGTCCGATATTGAGAATGTCATGTACAACCACACGATTGCAATACTCTACGGCCACGTACGAGTTGGCTTTGTGTACCTATGACTAACCATGGAGGCATAATATTTTCTGAGGTCATAGATGGTCATAGATGACCACAGTTCGGCTGGGAACATGTTCATATATGATCATGAGGCACTTATTTTTACTAGGGATTGCTGAATGGAAAAACTATGGCTTCAGATTTTTTATTATATTTTATCAAAAATATATAATATATTTTATACGTCGATACGCGGAAACTGCATACGCGTCTCGTGCGGAAACATTTTTCCTTGGGAAAACCAAGCTAGACTTTGCCTTCGCCCACGTCCAGCCCAGTTTCCCAAAGGAAAAAATGTTTCCAGCACTCGACGCGTAATGTACTATTGGCGGACTTTGTGATAAAAGGACAGGGGGATGGACAAGAGTAGATTGAATTCGACTCCACATATCTAGCAAGGTTTCCATATCGTGGCAATCACTTATTTCGTTGTATAACACCGGAATAATCGAAAGTATGGCAGAAAAAATTAGATATTTCAGAAAACTTACTTCGAGATCTTGTAATTTCTGATCCGATACTGGGACAGAAACCCTGACATTATCCTTCAGCAGAAAAAACGACTGAGAATGTGCATCAGATTTCGGTCTGCTACAATGCATGCTTCGACAATTCCTAACCTGTACGGCGGTGCGCGATTTTGCCCCGAAATTGTGTCGAAAACCATAGAGTTCCGGTAAAAGTATACTGAAAAGTAATAAGTACATGCATTTTGGGACAAAATTACCATTGCCAATAAGGGTATGCTGGCCGTATAGGGTGATGACAGACAACGCGCTACGACCGAAATGGATTTAGTCTCGTGTCGTAGCGCGTCGTCTGTGTCACCACCCTGAGGGTGATATTGACAGATAAAGCGCTACGCTACGATTTTGCGCCACGCCACGATCGCGCGCCACGGGTTCAAAATTCATTCCAGCGAACCCGACCGTCGATGGATTTGATTCATTCTCATAATCCACGACTGGTACTGTAACAATAAATCCAGTCCATCAATGGTCTGGTTCGCTGGAATGAATTTTTGGGTCGTGGCATGTCATAGCGCGTCGTGGCGTGGCGCAATATCGTGGCGTAGCGCTTTATTTGTCATCGCCTCCAGGGCGCACAGCGAGAAATCGAAGCAAATTCTTGATATTTAGCGCCTATGCTTTTAGATGGCTTCTAGCGATCAAAACTATGTTTGGATTTCTCGCTGTGGGGCGTGTCGGATTCAAGCGCATGCTCTGCCATCGGCGCACAACACGGCGCACGCCACGGCACAAGCTCATGCGATTTTATTTGGAAACTAATCGTCTCACATTCTATGGCAAGTTTCGGATATAAAAGGGCTTCATATCCGTTTTACCCAAGAATTGAGAAATGTCAAAACAGTAGCGCTTTGTAAGGGTGATGACAGATAAAGCGCTACGCTACGATTTTGCGCCATGCCACGACGCGCTATCGCGCGCCACGACCCAAAACTTCATTCCAGCAAACTCGGCCATAGATAGATTTGATTCATTTTCATAATCTACGGTTGATACTGTAACAATAAATCCAGTCCATCAATGGTCGGGTTCGCTGGAATGAATTTTTGGGTCGTGGCGTGCGATAGCGCGTCGTGGCGTGCGATAGCGCGTCGTGGCGTGCGATAGCGCGTCGTGGCGTGGCGCAAAATCGTAGCGTAGCGCTTTATCTGTCATCACCCTAAGGGTGATGACAGATAAAGCGCTACGCTAAGATTTTGCGCCACGCTACGACGCGCTATCGCGCGCCACGACCCAAAAATCCATTCTAGCAAACTCGACCATTGATAGATTTGATTCATTTTCATTATCTATGACTGATACTGTAACAATACATCCAGTCCATCAATGGTCGGGTTCGCTGGAATGAACTTTTGGGTCGTGGCGTGGGATAGCGCGTCGTGGCGTACGACGCGCTATCCCACGCCACGGGTTCAAAATTCATTCCAGCGAATCCGACCGTCGATGTATTTGATTCATCCTCATAATCCATGGCTGGTACTGTAACAATCAATCCAATCCATCGATGGTTGCGTTCACTGGAATGAATTTAGGACCCGTGGCGTGCGATAGCGCGTCGTGGCGTGGCGCAAAATCGTGGCGTAGCGCTTTATCTGTCATCACCCTAAACAAAAACAAACATCGGCGCGTTAGCCTGTGTGCATGCAGTGTGCCACGTCGTGCGCCGTGATATGGCATGCGTTGGTATTGGAGACACGCCCTTACGGTGATGACAGACAAAGCGCTATACGCTACGATTTTGCGCCACGCCATGACGCGCTACTATCGCACGCCACGACTCAAAAATTAATTCCAGTGAACCCAATTATCGATGGATTTGATTCTTTCTCGTAATCAACTAATGATACTGTAACAAAAAATCCAGCCTATCGATGTTCGGGTTCGCTAGAATTAATTTTTGGATCGTGGCGTGCGATAGAACGTCGTGGCGTGGCGTAAAATCGTAGCGTAGTACTTTATCTGTTATAACCCTTAGGGTGATGACAGACAAACAACCCGCCACGACGCGATTCTCATGCCATTTCACGACACGACACCACTCGACACGACACATAATTCATTTGAGTGAACCCAACTATCGATGGATTGGATTCATTTCCACAACCCATGACTGGTTCCATCAAATCCATCGATGTTTGGCTTCATCGGAATAAATTACGTGTCGTGTCGGGAGGTGTCGTGTCGTGGAATGACATGAGAATCGCGTCGTGGCGGGTTGTCTGTCATCACCCTTACGTTGCACCTGGTTGCACCGTCGGGATCGTTCGACAACAACACGACCGTGCGCCAGTGAGTCACTTTTCGCCGATTGCGGATTCTCGTGCATAATTGATTAACTCGATACACTGTGCGTAAAAGTGTACTTTACGCATAATTTGTCGCCTATTTTACTCGCGGTTTATCGAAAAGTATAGTTCGATACACAATGCACTATTTCACTTTTCTGTGCGCAAAATTGTAAAAGAATGAGATTTCATCTCTTACAATGCGAGAAGTAATGTGAAAAAGTCTAAATCCCTTTGGCAACCTGTGCGGAAATTGCCCTTCTCTCCTCTTTTGCGAAATAGTCTATTTTTCATTTTTTTCCATTTAGACAGTGCGTGATCTTGACGATTGCATATATAACAGCTTACAATAGAAAAATCTTTGAAAAAAAGCATAGAATAGCGCTGTATAAAAAACCATGAAAGAACGCCATCACGCTTTAAACTAAAATGAACATCAGAGTAGGATAAGAAGTAGGATCAAAAAGGGAAAAAGCTCAACAGTCCGTGCCATGAGAGATCTTACGAGAGCCAAACCATGACTGGAGCATCGGCTCTTTTTCTCGCACGTAAATGTCGATTGAAAAGCTTACAGTACCTTCATGTACCATTGCACATTATCATTCACATCTTCATATTGGTGCCACGAATGAGTCCCCAGCAGCTTTGGCGAATACATCATCTTGTGGACAAAAGCACACGCACGTGTATAATATGTTCAAGAAACGCACACAAATAAGCAAAGCAGTGCGTTGAGAAGGTATATAGATAGAGGATTGAAGGGCCCGTCGGATTACAGGTTAGAGTGTGTATAGCTGGGGTTTAAGATCAAGATCTGAATGCCGCTTGTGTGTGAGCTCGCAGACGTTTTTTTTTAGAACGATGGTTCCCACACGTCGCTTAATTGATCGATTCAAAAATCTCGCTGATCGCCCGCCGCCACCACCACCGATGCCAAAGGCATTGCCTCGCGAATTCCAATATCATACGTCCCCGTCTGTTACTTGAGACCCTAATACGTAGATCTCCATGAAAAAAAAAATGTAAAGGTATCAGTATTGGGCATAGTATGTGCATGCCCAATCGAGGGTCAAGAGTATTATATTAACCACCCATTTAGTTGATGAACCTGCTTACGCACCCCCCATTCGGGTAGATACATATAGCGTTTGCGCATGCGTATACATGAGTATAGTATGAAGCGTAAATTGGTTAGGGTATACACATATACTAAATGCCAGGTCAGATTATGACGTGAGCTGTGAGCTCGTACCAGTTATCGTGGTGAGGAGTTTAGCTGTGTAATCCGGCATAATGCGCGATAACTGAGAGGCACCGATAGCTGTAAAGGTTCTCGGTTCGGCCCTTGGGATATATGTACATAACCTCAACTCATTTAGAATTCATTGAAGCAGCAGTAATTTGACTTGAATCATTTCACTCTCCGACCTTATTTTCTCCTACTATAGACTATCGTTTTCACACTCGTTGCATGCATTAAAACGTTCGAATGCGTTAATGGATCGAGGAATATTTATGAATTGGCGCAGATAACTAATTTACTGAAGATCCACAATATTGACTCAGATGATGATTTCATCGACATACTTTCATCTTTCTCGTCGGTGATCGAAATCAGTTGATAAGTAATAGGGATGGATCTGAGAGCAATTAGGAAAATCATCAAATTTGCGTTGAAATGATTTATGGCAGTGAAACGCAGTTATTTAATTAAGCACAAGAGAAAATGATTTTGGGGGACAATCTATTGGAAACGGAACTTGTACTGTTCCCGGGAACAGTAATATTGTGGTCACATGGTGCTGAATAACCAAATCCAAACACCTAACATTATGAAGCTGTAAACTTACCCTTTCAACGGAGGCAAAGTATACGTTGCGTGATCCTAATAGACTTTGAATTCAACCGGAAAAGAGTCGTGGAAACAAGAGTAAAGAAATGAGTCAGTACATTATACGTATGCAGAAATTAATTTAAAAAATGGGCTCTACAATCGAAAATCATATGCTGGATGTATATCCAGCATATCAAATCCAAAGTCACATGCCGTTTGCTCGTGTAGATGCAAGCACTAATAGACAAAAGCACGAACAAGAAGCATCTTGGAAGAACTGCAAACACTCGATGCATTGAAGATAACCAGAACAATGAGGAACATTATCACAGAGTCAGAAACCATTATATACTGTATTACAACGAGTGGACATGTTCGTGAGAGGTGTCGCTGGCTGTAAGAACCCTTATGATAAAGGACTCACGAGTGTGGTGCCAAATAAACCAAAGTCACACAAAAATTAGCTAAAACTCATCCTGGAGCACGAAACAATTAATTATTGGCTTATGGAAATTTTAAGGTTGTCACATCAAACGTAGAGAAGATGTAACCTCTATTGGGATCACTTCATTTCTGCTCCAAACAGATTTCAACAAAATTTTCAATTTCTTGATCGACTGTCTAATTTTCAAATCAAGTTTTCCGGCTTATGCCCATGTGAAAATCATTCAGCCAATAAATAACTCAACGGAATGCTTACACGATTCCAAGGACAAAAGTATGTCAGAAAATAATTAAAATTCCTGAACATTGAGGGACTGAAAAGCGAGTCTGCATAAAGAAAAAGAGCGACCGATGAGCGAGTAGATATTTCTCAGATCGCGATGAAAGCGCTGAGTCAGAGCAACGAAAAGGAGCTCTACCAAGACAAAGTATATACAACAAACTCAGTGTGGCTGTTGTCGACGCAGAACAATTTTATTCCGAGCAAGGCAAAAACACGGACAAGGTGTCACTTCATCAGGAGAAGCCTCGATTCTCAATCTTGAATACGTAGCCAAGTTCTACATATGCGGGCCCAAAACATGCAAAAATTGGCCACTCGAAGCACATATCTTGTGTGAACGATAATTTCGCGGGCGCGGCGATCGCTATCTTTTTTACTATACAACTGCTGAAAGGTGTGAACGGTGCGATGACTCGCTCAGATTCACTGGTAGTGGCAATCTGAGACAGCAGCATAACGAGTTCTAATAAATCGCTGCAATATCGCAAAAAATGGTGTGTATTTTGCTGATGGGAGAACACAGCAATATTTTTTGGGGTAATTTTACTTGATTGTGGGGTCGGTGTGATGCGACCTTGGATTTTAACTCAGGAACTCTTATTTTGCCAAATCCGGTTTGACAATGTCATCACGATGAGTTTCAACCCAAATTTGTTTACGAGACAACCGTCTACTTACTTCCGTTTCTAAGATGGATCATTTAACCCGGAACTCATTACTGTATTCCTGATTGTCAAGCGGATATCAAAAGGAATCAAACTCATTGATGTATACTTGTGCGTCATGAAAGTAAAATAAGTGACTCACAGGTCACAGGCTGTACCAAACGGTTAGCCCTGCAATGAGGATATTCCAACTGATTCGTTCACGCAGAGTGGAATGATCTTTGCGAAAGTTTTATCCAGATCGTGGCTTGCTCTTCATTACTAATCGTGCTCTCAAGTCATGGTGAATAATTTTGGCTGATCTTTCATTCCTTTTTTCTTAATTTAACAGTAGTCTACAAAGGAGGGAAGAATTGGTACGTGATTACTGACTCGCATAGGTGTAGCCAGTAATCTCGGCCTTCAAAGAATCAGACTGTGGGATATGTTCCTGGAAATCTTACCGCGGAGTCAAAAGTTCTGAATCTCGTAAATCACCAGTAATCGTTTAATACTGGATATGACGAATTCGGAACTGTAAGAGCAGCATAAATGATAATGTGAGATATTCATCGTGGAGAGTGTCTCACGACCAGTCCTCTTGTAAAGAATTGGGATTTTCTCCATATCATCTATTTGTTGTTCAATTGGAACCAAAAAAAATTTCTAAATTTTGTTTCTTAGGGTAAAGATGACTAATTTCTCATAGCATCAGTCACTGTATAGAATTTGTTTTAATGTTGTGTGTCTTATTAGCTACGGCCTACTTATTGTTAGTATTGAAGTAGAAGATGTTCAGAATGTACCAAAGACTCTACATTTTGTTTGAGTGTGGTGTGAAGCCAAATTACGAAATAATCCTGGTTTGCAACTACTCACATACAAGTGTACTATCTTATAATTCGTCGAAAATAGAAAAGTGGTGATCACTTTCTGTTCTATTTTATAATTCAGCCTTGAAATACTAGTTGCAGAATCATTTATAATGACTCATAACGTCAGCTGGTCTGCCATCACGTGGATCAACTTCAAATTCACTTTTTTCTATCATTTTATAAGATGCACAGAGTGTGATACGGTAGATAGTCAACTGAGTATCTCTTTTTTTCCGTATCACTACAGACTTCAAGCAAACTATAGGTGGACATCGTATTTACCTGAGCGTTTCGATGTTTTTTTTTGTTCTCAGTTTTGCGCCCGGTAATGATGGGTTCATGGCATAACATCGATTAGTACGCAAGATAGAGATTGATAGTTTGAATGTCAAAAGACTTCAGTATTCGATTCTGGGTGGATCGTACGCATAATTTATATTATTCGATGAGGATTGCTGATTGTCGAAGTCTTGAATGAAATGAGCTGAACTTTTACAATTATCTACTTAGGATTGAATAAAAATTGTTCAAACATTCAAACTATCAACACTTTTCAACCTACTTCCGATGTTATGCCACGAAATATCATATATCGGGGGCCAACTTAAGAACGATGAAATTCCAAAACAGTGGGGCAAGTACGATATACACCAAGTGCACAATCCCCAACGGTCTGAAAACTGTACTAACTGTGACGAAGGTTAATAATAATCTTTCGAGATCTCTCGTCTCATTTGCATTCGTGTCATAACCTGTAAGAGCGAGTGAGACAAAAGATCTCGAACAGTTGTTGACCGTCACAGTTAATACAGATCAAATCGTTAGGGAGTTCACAATACCATAACCAAAGGTAGCTAAGATTATATTGAAGATGCACTTATAAAACAAAAACTTCCGATACGGAAGCAGTTGGTAGGCGTGTCCGGGTTCGGCAACGTCCGCTAATCAAACGGCAATTAATCATACTCGAACGATCGTAAGGCGAATGATGAATAGCCACACAATTATTGCTGATCCACCGGATTCCATATTGGCCGTGAGTAATGAGTTGCCTCATCTCGTTAGCTTGATCCAAGCTCTAATTAGCTGTGGAGTTGCCCCAGGCACCAGAGAGAAATCGATATTATACGCGTGAAGCTGAATTGCCCGCTGCAAGAAAACAAGACCGATGCCCCCTACTGCCTTGAGAAGCTTTGACGGATTATTTTCTTAACCCACTCAATCATTTTTTCTTCCTTAATCTATACACACATTCTTTTGCAAATTCTACAAAATTCATAAATATGGATGGCGTGTACGTTGAACTCTCTGATGTTCCATTCTATCTACAACACCCTGATTCGCGGGATCTATCTCATGAACGATATATAATTTGAATCTATGATTTTTTAGACCACTAACTAAAAACGGGTTGTCATCGAGTCCCTCTGGTGGCAACGCACTTGTTCGCAAAATCTATTTCAATAGAGCAATCATATGATCGGCAGTATCGCCACCTGGTGGGTAGTACCTTTCAATCACTCTTAAGATAAACCCTTATTGACGTCGACAACAGCACAGTCTGCGCACGAAATAATTCAAATTCCTCGATTACAAACTCCATATACGCATGCGCCACATGGAACGTGCACAGCCCAATCGAGCCCACATACCAATCCTAATTGAATTATAAGGATCGACGGGAGAACATACTTTTGGGTGAGATCGTAGCGGCTCGATAAGCTTCAACTCGCAGCGGCAGCAGCCACAAGCTTTAAAAAAAAAAAAAAAACCGACGGAATTGTAGACCCTCCCTGATGCTTGGAACAAAAAAAAAACAGCTGCCAAAGATCCCTACGATGAGTGCGGCAAAATCGAAAAGAAGAGTGTAGAGGGGGCCCACATATATTCAAGCTTGCTCTTCGCAGTTTATTGTGTTGAGAATCCCATACGCGAAGAATGCAAAGTACCCGATATTAATAATAGGCAGTGACGAGAGATGTACTACAAAAAGAGGTTCAACTTTGTAATAGAGGGTGAGAGAGCCCAAGAGGGACAATAAGGGAATCATATTGCTATATATATGGTAGGAAGAGGAAGCTAAAAATTTTAGCCTGAGCGTGGGTGTCGTTCGCAAAGAGCAGGCGGTGGGCGTATATAGTACGAAAGAGCGACCTGACCCTCGACCCCGGGGTCTAGTCTTATCGATGACTTCTTTGAGAGCGAGCAATCGCACCCACGCGCAATTATACTGTGCTTCTATAGGGTCAGGGCATGGGAGACCTGCGTGGGTGAGATACGGGCGGAGCTCCCACCCTCGATGCACACGATGGGACCTTCCGCTAAGCTATAGACTTTTTTTTTGTCAATTTCCACGATTTATAATCAAGTTCATGTCCATCCGCCAAGAATACGTGGGGTAATCTTTGTCAATTTGAACTTCGAATTTGGAGCGCTTGTTTCCCGCGTTTTATTAAGAAATGAATAATATCTTATGAATCTAACTGTCGTTGGTAGAAGATTTTGGGGAAGATCTAGATATGTTTTCCTATTGGTATGTTAATATAGAAGCAGAATACGTATTCAATCTTTCCCGGACCCTTTCCCTTTCAAGTCCTTGGGGCCTCATTCTAAAACGTTTTTCCCGCGGAGGGGTGGAAGAAAATATACCGATTCCCATTTCCGACTCATTTACATCAAGTAAACAGACTATCTTGTTACTCTCATTGCTACGTGAATATCATTCAACCACACATGGTGGCTTGTCCTTATCAAACCTCCACAAAATTTTTATGATCATACGATTCAAAGGTTGGTGCATGAATCACCTCAACACGAAATTGAGTCATTTTTAGATTACAAACAAAGTGATAGGTTAGTGAGCGGAAATGGTGATCATTGCTCTTTTCCTCCCGCGCTCGAGGGAAAAAATGATTAGAATAAGGTCCCTGAAGCCAATAAAATGTCCATTTTAGGCCCCTCCAAGCCTATTTTCAAGAAATCTCAAACAAATTCAACCTCTTCAACAACTCACTTCGGCTCATTTTTCTTGCAAAGACAAGTGCGTAACCGAAAAAGAATTTTCTGGTGGATAAATTTGGATCTGGTGATTCCTAGAAAAAGATGTAGAATTTTAGATATTTCCCAGTAATTCACAAAAAACTTCTACTCTCTCCGTCGGAAATCAGTGAATATTGCTCCCAACCCACAAATTCGCAGTGATTTTCACTGATTTCCGACGGAGAGAGTAGTCAAACCTTTATGCGTAATATTATACTTGGAAAAAGGTGCAACTTTACCAATATAATCTTTCATGATAATCAGAGAAAGTATAATGATTTGGACTTGGACAAATTTTGAAAAAGTTGAAGCCAAAAACTGGATATCTAGAAATATACGTCATATTTTGGTTAAAACAGTAGTTTGTGCGAGAATATCCCCAAAGATATGTACGATGGAGTTTTGAAGGAGACTGTTTTGCGAATACTCAATAAAATTCTTGCGTTATTTCACAGTGACTTCAGGTCTCGAAGAATTTTCGTCGAAATTCGTGTACATCTTCAGGGATCTTGTCAGGAGTTTTCATGCAAAATTTAGGTATGTTTTGGTGCAAATAAAAGCCTCCATAAGCGGTGCTAATGATGGCATTTTTCGTAGTATGCAAAACCGGAATTTTCAAATTTTGGAGAATGCTCAGGGCAAAAGAAAAGAATAATATGACGTTCACTGGATACTTTGCAGTGGAAGCATGCATTTTTTGTTATTCGCTGTACTTTAGCACGTTGAAGCTTCTTATCAGGGATGTGTCTGGGAATTGGTTGCGGGGGGTGGGGGGAGGGGGGCAGGAGTGGTTTCGCGGAATGTATCGGGCACACGTTTGACTATGTTTTCCATGCAAATGTTTTTCCCATGAGTGGGTGAAGAAGCAATCTATCGCCCCCAATGCATCCGCGTTTGCAAAAAACAGACGGAACCGGGGCTGCTCGGCAACGTATAAATGCTATACCTAGCAGACAATATATCTTAGATGGGAATATGAGCATTGCCAGTTCAATATTGGCCCACCTTTTACGCACTCATTCGTGGTATTTTCGCACTTCAGTCAGGGTTGACACCTAGAATGGCCACATGATCAAGATCGTCACCGTGACGACAAAATCATTTTGGAGGAGCTCCTTGCATCTCTTTTCGAATGTCTTGGTTCATCTCATGGATTTGAGTTCATCTACTCGTGTTAAGTTACGCCGAGTTATGTACAGAATCCAGTCATCCAATTTCTCACATTACTTCTCTTCCTCCATTTTATTGTATTCTACCAAAAAACTCCAGAGAATAGGCGTAGTTCAAATCCTATCTTTCAAATGATATTTCTAAAAGATTATAGTCCCAGTAATCATTTGATATTTTGATAAATTGTATGAGTTTTGGAAAATGTTGACCAGACACATCATATCCATCGCATCAACCAACAATAGAACATCTTTTCTACATCCATCAACCACAAAAATTATCATCTCGGTAAATAACAGGAAGACCAAGAATATAAACTTCACGATCCTCCCTCTTGCAAGTAATTGATAAGTCAGTTGCGAAAAATTTTCATCCAACAAGGAGAGTCATACAATCGAGCAATATCTCGATTCTTTCAAGAGCCTTTGTTGTAGTTTACACTTGTAAAAAATTCTTCAACGTATCATGCAATAATACGCATGTCTCACATGCAGAATAATATGGCGACGGTGTTATTAATTATAGGCGGTACCGCGACGGTGGTGGCGGCTCGAAGGAGGGTGTTTCCGACTTTAAAATCATCTCCAGGAAGGAAGAGTCCAAAGGAACCGCCTACCGATTCAAAATATTGTCGCGGCGTGTGTCGCAAAACTGAACCCTTTTGATGCGAACGAAACTTTAGAGACTTGTCTTCGGATAACCCATCATTACGGGCGTGACCCAAACACACACACACACACACACACACACACACACCCGCATGTATAGAAGATACTCATGAATATGCGGATACCCGTGAACTTTTTTTCAAATCATCTTGATGGACTTTTTTCGATCCTTTCGACCCTCTTTAACCGTGGGAGAAACTCAAAAATTTTTAACTACTACCCTGTGTATGATAATATTAATATATTAATGGCCTTGTTATAGATTATGATCCATCGATATATGTAGATCAATGAAATGTTTTTTCGTGATATTTAAAATTCAAAATTTAACGCACAAGTTGAATCTGCATAAGTATAACATCTCACACGACGATGATTCAGCTGAATGGGTCAATACTCGAATATTGTAGTTCATCATCAGGGAGAGATAAATAACAGCTACCACTGACCATATAACATTTGCCTATATAATTAATTATATACTTCAACTAACGACCGCGAGACGATTATTATTTCTGACGGCCGTAGAGGTTCATCTCCCATAAGGCGAGATCTTATGATTCAGAAATAAGCCTGCCTGGTCAGCAATAGGTATAAAATTTAATAAGTGGCGCGTAAATGTCGTCAAAGCCTATTCACGCGCATCAGAGTATGTAGCGTGTAATCATTGAAGCTAGAGGTCTTGTTCATTCTACTGTGTGCATGATAAACTCACTCACAATAGCGGGTATTATGTATAGAAAATGCAATTCAGATGTACATAGTTGGAAAATGAGCTGTAAATAATTTTGCTACAATGGGTGGTTATCAACAAGAATGAGAATTTTGCAAACTTTTTGATTAGTCTGAATTTGTATCTTGCGTCTTGCTAGAAGTATACGCATCAGAAAAACTTTGACCCGGTATTGGTCATGTGTGGCTGAACTACTTATACTCAACAATCGATATCTTGGCATTGAAAAAAAATCTCACTGTCAATGATATAATTTACATAAGTCTTATTGAGTTGACAGAGTATTTTTTCAGTTCTTCAAGTACCTAGTTGAGGAAATATGTATATGGGATCCTGGAAGAAATCTCAGTGACAAAAAAATCAGGAACTGATAAAAATGGCAGCATAAAAAAGTTTTTCCCTATTCAAAACTATACGCTATCCGTAGAGATTTCTAAATCGTTTTTTGATGATATTTGAGCGAGATAATTTGAAATTTCACTTGGGAATGGATCGGAAAGAGTGAAAGGTAATGAGGGTCTGGGGAAAAATCCAAAAATGTTTTTAGTGCCTTCGACACGGAAATATCGTGTTTGCGTCGGTCTGCGCAGACGGATAAACACTGTTTCCGTGGTCAGACGATAAAATATCTTATGTACCTCTTGCGGAAAACGATTTTTTCATCATTTTAGACTAAAAATGCCGCATTCAAATGCGGTTTTAGAGTTCTCATAATGAAAAATCATTATTGCCCTGTGCTTTCAGGCCCATTTCGGGCGCGGAGAGCTTATTTCCCTCGTTTCGCTCGGAAAATAAACATAGATTTGCCAACGTTCGTCGGACGTTCAATACTCGGTTTGAGAAGAAAATACGTTTTTCGCAACTCGGTAGCGTCAACTGGGGTAACTTTGGGACAAAACTCGCATTATTTCCCTTCAAACTCATGTAACTTGAACATTTTGCATCAGAATCGCATTGCATGTGTATAGTCAATCGAAAGCTTACAGCTTCATCTTTCGATTGCGGTGTTTATGAAGTGCATCTGGATTTGGATATCTCTTGTTGAAGACACGAGCGCTCAAAGTCGTGTCCCAAAGTTGAACCGGTTTGGGGTATTTTTGGGACAGCATACATTGTATACGGAACTCCACGGTTACCGTCAACTGGTTTAACTTCCGGGAAAAAATTGCATTTCGCACCAATCGCATCAGAGTTGCGTCGTGTCTGGTGGTCAATCGAAAGCTCACAGTCCTAGTCCTCAATTGACAGGTATAAAAGTGTATTTGGATATCATTGGTCAGCGTTATAGACGCTCAAAGTCATGTCCCAAAGTTACCCCGGTTCACAGAAGAAAACACATAATTCTCAGTTTCTCCGCCACAAATTGGAAATTGGGTAGAAGTTTGCGAATGTAATAATGGATTTGTGCATATATCTGTACAGACAAGTGAAATCTAGCCGAGCCACCTAGGAGTCAACCTGCAAATGTCAAAACCACACTCATTCTTCCGATAGACTGTTTTTTGGATTGAAAACATACTCTTAAAGAAGTCTGTTTATAAATGAACTCACAACTAATGGAGGACCTCATGCTGGTGCAAAACATTGTTCATGTGTGCCCCAAGTGAGAAGAACAGGTACCAAAGCCTCAGGATTATCTGCCTTGCTGATCGCGCGTGATAATGACTCTTCCAAGGGCTGTCCAAATTTTACTCCTCCCCCCCTCCGTCCCAAACTTACCCCAGTTGACGGTACATAATATGTATTCATGGCTGATAGATTGGGCAGTAGCTCCTAGAGTTATGGTTACTGACGTGGCTCTTGATTTCTCTCGAGATTTCTCTAGTTGACTGTCACTTTCATCATTGGTCATATGAAAGATCTTGAAGGAAAACTCTACAACCTCACCACGGTTATGCTTGGATTTTTATAATACACCGCCTATACATTAGGGCACGCTTACCACCTTGGATATGGACAAATCCAAGATTTTATTGAAAACTCTACTTTACTACTGTGTCAGAGTAGTGAAATTTCAAGGCAATGAAATCCAGTATGCAAACGTTTGTTCCTAAAACTTTTGTTGAAGTTAAGCAAACAATTTTCAAGGCTGGCTGATTTTATTTTTCGTCTAAGTTGTGTTAACTTGGCGATATCATTGCAAAGAACATGGTATAGAAAATTTTCGTTGACCCTGGTCAGCTTGAATAAAGAATTCAGACCCATCTTTAGCAAGAAGACGTCGAAGTAGTCACGTATGAGACGATTTCGCTAATAAGTATTACGAGGGATCAATAAGAAGAAAAAGAACGTAGGCGAATTCATGATCTAAAAAACCAATCGTTTCAAATCTTGAGGACCGGAATGACCACCTTGGAGAAAAATTACATTGTGACGGAATAAACCAAATTTTATTCCTCTGGTCTAATAAATTATGATGATATTATATACAAATTTCTTTTCGTATTGATTTAAGATATTCTTGATCACCATGATTTCATGATTTAATATTACTTGTGAATTGAGAATGGTTTTCCCAACTCAACTTTGAATGACTGATGATGTAATTCTCCGGTACCGTCATCAGTGAAGAAGCTTTTTAGTATCTTTCAGAATTAATATCACAGCATTAGAGGCACTTTAATGAGCTCAAATACGAATACGACAGAATATCCTTATCTTTATGTTATAATTACGGATAAATTTTTTGAGAAGCTAGAGATACTCGTACTGTATGATCATAAAACATGAACATAAAAGCAAGAGAATTTTCAATTAGATCCACACTTTCTTATCTCAAGTCATAAAGACAGATAATAATTTCTATAAAGTCGTAACGGTTTTGAAAATCCATCTCGATCAAACGGACAAAGATGGTAAACGCTTGCAAAACTTTATGCACAGATATATACTCATTACGTTTCATCACGATTCGCCTTTCCACAACAACCGTAGCCAGCATCAGCATCACCAGCACTCCATTAATCAATTTATACTTTTGAGAAGCTTCTTCGAGATAGAAACTATATTCTTATATGACACATGAATAATATCGCAACTACCAACCAGAAGTTAGAAACGTGAGAAACATTGATTATTGATTATGGTATATCCCGATCGAGCTTCCAACAAACATAGATTTATGAGCAATGATTCGTGCGTATCGAGCCAGATGAATAAATGAATATAAATTTTCTCAGAAGTTATGGATTTACACGGCTAGGATACGTTCTGAAAAATTGTATCTACGAGACTTTCTGTCTATTTAGTCACTCATAAATGTGTGTGGGAACTTGTAAAATTTACGATACTTTCTATACAACCCATATTCCTCTTTGGATTAAAAATTTGTGAATTGTAGTTCTTGGTAATATTGTAATATTCCATAATATTCATTACCAAGACAAAAACCTCGTCTGAAGGCTTTAATGATCCAAATTTTCTCAATCTTCCAAGTTTATAACTCTCAAATTTTATTAATATCGTCATCCCACTCGCGGTGAGCAATAATGATCGGTCCCTTCCTCGTAAAATGTCAATCTTACAAATCACACGAGATACGAAAAAAATTCAAATCTCATGATCGAGTCTGAGAATTTTGTCTCACAATCATTTCTTACCGATGCCGATTGCCAATTATAGTGAGTAACCAAAGAGTCACTGTAAATGATTCGGTATATTAATTGATATTTGGCAAAACTGATTCAAATGGAAACCTAACCTTTATAGAAAAAAACTCAAAATCTCCCATCTTATTTCGAAGATTCAACATCAATTATCGATACTCCCGCAGAGCTCAAATCCCATCCTGTCAATAAATTCTAACAATCCGAATGTCCCGCCACCGCAATTTGAATCTTCAAAAATGAAAAATATTGTTTGGTATTTATGTACAGCGTTATCTCGCAGGCGTCCGAATAATAAGATTTCGGGTAAATTAGGCATGCCAACACCGCTGAGTTGATCAAATGAAAGCGACGACGAGTATTAGGACAAAAGAACATAAAGGATTGAATAATATGCATGTGAGAATAAAAGTAAAGATGAGGAACAAAGTATGGAAAAAGAGGTTAAAAAAAATCGAGAGTGAGAAGGAGGAAGAATCGTCGAATAGGGCTCTTAAGATAATCTGGATAAAATAAAGTTTCCCATGCAGTATATTCTACTGATGTGTAAAGGACAAGAAAGAAAAGGAGTGAAAAAGTTGAAAGAGGAGGATTACCTCCCTGGGTGTCAAGAAAAAAAGAGAAGCAATTAGCTGGCTCGAAAGAGATATATTAGAATGGCCAGTTTCACGCTCAGAGTGGGTGATTATACTCACGCGCATGAGCGACGGTCCCAGAGGCATCAGGAGACTTCAAGTCGCAGACCCAACGGCCACTGAGATGCTCCTGATGCAGTTCTGGAATCGGGTATCTTAGCTCGTAACTCACCTCAGCTCTGCGTTAGGGAAAAGACATCGGGAAGATCTTTCACTACGGCCAACAGATTTCATACACCCTCGAGTTGGAGATGCTGGAAAATGTCGGATCTATACCTGCATGGCCGAGTGCATGGCCCTATCTCAAAAAATTATATCTCCTCGCTTCCGGAAATTTTCTGTCAAGCCATAACCTAACTATCTTCCACTATAGAACCAAAACTTGAGCCATCATGAAAATCCATGATAGCAGGCTTCAACCAGTTGAGATTTGAAAGACCAGATACCTGAAATTCAAAATGAGTCAGGCTACCTTTTTTTCCACTAGAATTTCCCTTGAAAAATAAAGCCATTCCCACTGTGTGGCATTCGTGTATCATCTACATCGTAGAAGAAATTGATGACGGTATATAATTTTTACTTAAAAACACGGAATCACAGACGTTCAGCTCGACTATGCGAGCGAATCCATGTTATGAGGTTGACTTATTAATGCACTTGGTCGTTCTCGTCTATCTCTTTTTCTCCTTTCGACCTCAAAATTAGCTACAAGAATGAGACACAAAAATAAAAATATATAACAAAAATATATAGGATAATGTGGCTTCCTTGCCGTTGAGTTGTCACCTGGCGCAGCGTTTTACGGCAGCATATCCAGCGGGTCAGACGTAACCACACCTCTATGAACCACACACGAATATCTCTGATGAAGTCTCTGATGATGCGATGCGACGCTCGCATTTTATAAAAGAAAAGGAAAGGATATCTAGCCTTATATAGGTCCTGTCTGTGTAATATGATACTTTTAGTAACAGAGTCGGGTATTTAACGTCAAATCCGTACCACTGGTCTCTGGAATCTTGTTTTTAATTATTCCAAAAAGATATCTTGGGTAAAAAAAAGAAGCAGACTATACACGTAAATGTAGCAGACGTCACGTAGTCTACATTACTAACTATGCATACTAATTTCGTCTATCATGAAATTTAACACTCCAGAATAACACACTTCGGTTGAACGAGTTCACTTTGGCTCAAATCAATCATTCAACTCTCGTGTTTTTGATAAGATTTCTCATTGAGCTGTCCGCTCGAATTAATTTTCGATTCCTACTTTATCGACAGAATCGAGAATTGCGGAATTTGGAATTTCAAATCGAGTTACACGAATTCATACTATCAAAGTGCAAACAAAAATTAAGTTAATGATTCCATAGATATACTGTTTACACGTGGTAAGGTAAAATGCTTCTTTGTGAATGCCCACCCACGTGCCATAGTAACCATATTACACGTCAGTGAAACCGTTTTGCACTTAACGCTAGGGCACTTTTGCTCTTCATTGAGATTATGGCAAAGTGCGAGTCAAGGTATCTTTTACGCTTTCTAATGGAACTCGGTAGACACGGGCTTTTCACTCGGTCTTGGTTTCCATTTCATGAGTAACTGTACTTTGAAGATCTATCTGTCAGTTCAAAGTAATTAACCCATTAAACTGAGACAAATATTGTTGCGTCAGCAGTTGATCATTGATGGCTTCAATAAAAACCATTGCTGGAAGTTCGTATGCTTTTTCTAAGATGGCCTTGTCAATTCGAAAATGTTCCACTCCAAGTTGACTGTAGCTTTCAGGTAATGGAACATTGTCTTTGGAATTTCATTTCTGTAACCCGTAACCCTCTAATACCTTCGCCTCCTATATAAGCTTCCCTTTCAAGAAAGATTTTTAAATCATGTTAGCTCGGAAGTACTCTCCAGGCTAAAAAATCGGATGATCCAAGAGCCATCTTGCGGTCAAATTGGTTCATTGTTGTAAATATAAAATCAAGCAGACAATCAAAGCTCCTCGCAAAGCTCCATGCGGAATATTATCTCCCCTGCGGGGGATTTTTCTACGAATTTTGAAAAAAGTTTCATCTAGATCGGTGCAAAACTGAGTGAGCTATTTTGCGGAAGAAATTCCCAACAGTTTGGAAATGCTCCAAATCATTCCCGCACAATGGCTCACTCAATGTTGCATCGATCTTAATGAAACTCTTTTCAAAGGTATAGGAAAAGGACCCCGCTCCGAGAGATAGGATTTTGGCTTTCGGTTAATTTTGTCGGGGAAGAAATATGTTGTCAAGCACAAAATTCTGAACAAAAAGTTCAATGGGCTCGAAGACGGGAAATGGCTAGTTTTTTCAGTATAAATCAAATAAATACCAATAAATGGGAGGTTATGAGGTTATCTAGAACAACAACAAAGCTTGTCTGCAGCGTTCGAATTTGAATTGAAAATGTACAATTTGAGTGTGATGTAGCTAAAAAGTCATCACTTTGGTAATTGAAACATTTTATCTGAAACCTTCGATGCAAAAAGCAAATAAATGCATGCAAAAAAAGTGATAGAACGCGATTGACAAAGAAATCATAACGGCTTGTATTCTCAATAATTACATTTCATTTCAATCAATGTAGCAGCTAACGCTGCAGAGCTGGATCATAAGGCTGTGCTGACTCAATGCAACGAGTACATGATCTTGAGAGCCCAGATATGGGGCGGGAGCGGCTTTTTGAATATCAGCATCATCGCATAGCGTGAGTCTCGCGCTTTGAATAGTTGATAAAAGGTGTCCGATAATGCATGGCTGCAATCAAATTCTATGGAATGAATCAGAATTAATCTTGGATCGCGTGAGACTAGTGTCTGCCAAATATTTCGAGGATATGGAGATCGAATCTCAAATTGCCGTATCTCGAGATCATATCGCGTAGGAGGCTGCGGGGTCGAGAGCAAGCCACTATCAAAACCGAGCTCGAAAAGTCGAGTGGAGGGTGTTTTTGAGGTATTTCAAGGTCGCTGAACACGAATATGACATTGCCTTGCCTCCTAATCGTGTTGCGTGGGCGGCTGCGGGGGCGGAGGCGCGAATTGACCGAGATCGAAGCTCGAGACTTGAGTAAAGGTGTTTTTGGGGTATTTTGGGGTCGCTAAGCACGAATTTGTGATCGTCCAGCCTCCAAGTCATGTTGCGTGGGCGGTTGGGGGGGGGGGGGGGGGTCGAGTAGAGGCACAAATTGACCAAGATTGGAGTTTGAGAGTTGAGTAGGGGTTGTTTTTGGAGTATTTTGGCATCGCTAAGCACGTATTTGAGATTACACAGCTCCCGAATCGTGTTGAATGGATGGCTGCAAGAGCAAGGACGCGTATTAAACTAGATAAAACTGGAAGAGCCGGCAGGAGGGCGGGGGGGGGGGGTCCTTGATATCTCGAGATCATCGGACACAAATCTCAGATCACCCAGCCTCAGAACCGTATTAGGTGGGCGGCTGTGATGGTGAATTCGATGTAGTTTTCTGACAATGATCATTTCCTGAGATATAATCTGACCAGGATTGTAAGCCAAATAAAGGCATCGGGACCAGACCACAAGCATACGCCAAGTATCTCCTTTGACCGAGGGGTCGAGCGATATCCTGTAGATCGGAATTCTGATTCACTAGGTATGTAATCACAATTTTCGATCACGGAATAGGCCACAAATAGTTTCAGGCGTGAATCTGCGAGAGAGTGGTGACTGCAAGGAGATTCGAGAGCTGAATCTCTATTCTGGCCAATTTTCCAGGCGGAGTCTCATCTCATCATGCGCGAAGCATGACCACTTCACAACGACCATGACCAGAGCGTGATGTGATAGCAGCAGGATTGGGTAACGACTTAGGGAGTGTGATACTGAAATCTCAGCTCTGTAACCGGAAATCTTAAAAAGCAGTCGATTCTCATATATTGACGGGCGTAAATCACGCATACCACGAGCCTAAGCCAACTTTGTTTGTGGGATGGAGCACCGTGCAATATCCTAGGGACTCGAACCCTGATCCTCTAGCTATGTGATCATAATCCCCAATGACGGAATGGACTACAAATCGTTGCGGGCGAGAATCTACGAGAGGGTGATGACTGCAAGAAGATTCAAGCGTTAGATCTCTATTTTGACTGTTTTCACAAGCGAAATCTGATCTCATGTACCGAGAAGCATGTTGACCATACAACCACCCAGAACTATTACATGATCCAATAGCCTAGGGATCAGGAGATATCCCAGGACGTGCGATTATGAAATCTTAACTCTGTGATCAAAAATCTCGAGGAGGAGCCTATTCTCATAGATTTATGAGCGTGAATCTACTTCTCGATAGTAACGGTTAGGAGATTTGAGTTTTTCCTTGCTGAATCTGGACATCCCCACGGGTTAAATCTGATCCCGAGTAGTGGGATGACTTACGTTATTCGGTCACCTTACCACGAACCTAAGCATAGTGTGTTCAGTGGCCGAAAATTCGAGCAATATTCTGGGCACGGGAACTACGATCCTCTAGCTATGTGATCACAATTATTGATAACGGAATGGACTACAAATCTTTTTGGGCGTGAATCTAGGAAAAGGTGTTGACTGCAAGGAGATTCCAGCATTAAATCTCTATCCTGGCCATCTTTACAAGCAGAATCTGATCTCATGTATCGAGAAGCATGGTGACCATACAACGGCCCAGAACCAACACGTGATCCAATAGCCTAAGGATCGGGAGATAACCTCGGACGATAACCTCGGACGTCCGATTTTGAAATCCTAGCTATGTGGTCAAAAATCTCGAGAAGGATTCGATCCGAATACATCGGCGGACGTGAATCTACTACTCGATACTGACGGGTAGGAGATTCGAGTGTTCCTCTGCTGAATCTGGACATCCCCACGGATGAAATCTGATCCCAAGTCGTGGGAAGACTCACATTAAATTCATCTGATTATGCTAGTTCGGAGCGCTCGGAGCGCTCCTACCCCGAACCTCTCTTTCCAAGCGCAATGAGTAAGAGAGAGAGAAATCCCAGAGTTCGGAGCGCTCCGACCAGCATATTCGAATAAACCTGTTACCTGTCACCATACCTCGAGACTAAGCCGATTGTGTTTGGTGGTCCAAAGATCGAGCAATTTCCTAGCGATTGAAACTACGATCCTCTAGCTATGCGATCACAATTCTTGATATTGGAATGGGCTACGAATCTTTTCGGGCGTGAATCTATGGGAGGGCGGTGACTGCAAGGAGATTTGAGAGCTGATTCACTATTCTGGCCGATTTCACAGGGAGTATCATCTGATCCTGCGAGAAGCATGACTACAATAATCGACCGTGGCCAGAGTACGATTTCAAAGCAGCTTGATCGAGTGGTGTTTTAGGGAGAGTGATCCTGAAATCTCAGCGTGTGATCAAAAATCTTGAGAAAGAGTCGGGTAGATTCTTGAGTTTTTTGCCACAGAGCTAAGATTTCAGAATCGCACGTCCTGGGATATCTTCCGATCCTTAGGCTATTGGGTCATGTGGTGATTCTGGTCGTTGTTTAGTCATCGTCCTCTCGGTACATCCAATCAGATCCTGCTTGTGAAGATGGCCAGAATAGAGATTTAACGGTCAAACCTCCTGGCAGTCACCACTCTCTCGGAGATTCACGCCTGAAACTATTTGTGGCCTATTCCGTGATCGAGAATCATGATTACATACCTAGCGATTCGGAATTCCGATCAACAGGATATTGCTCGACCCCTCGGTCAAAGGAGATACTTAGCGTATGTTTGCGGTCTGGTCCCGATGCCTTTATTTGGCTTACAATCCTGGTCAGATTATATCTCAGGAAATGATCATTGTCAGAAAACTACATCGAATTCACCATCACAGCCGCCCACCTAATACGGTTCTGAGGCTGGGTGATCTGAGATTTGTGTCCGATGATCTCGAGATATCAAGGACCCCCCCCCCCCCGCCCCCCTGCCGGCTCTTCCAGTTTTATCTAGTTTAATACGCGTCCTTGCTCTTGCAGCCATCCATTCAACACGATTCGGGAGCTGTGTAATCTCAAATACGTGCTTAGCGATGCCAAAATACTCCAAAAACAACCCTTACTCAACTCTCAAACTCCAATCTTGGTCAATTTGTGCCTCTACTCGACCCCCCCCCCCCAACCGCCAACGCATTATGACTTGGAGGCTGGACGATGTCAAATTCGTGCTTAGCGACCCCAAAACACCCCAAAAACACCCTTACTCAAGTCTCGAGCTTCGATCTCGGTCAATTCGCGCCTCCGCCTCCGCAGCCGCCCACGCAACACGATTAGGAGGCAAGGCAATGTCATATTCGTGTTCAGCGACCTTGAAATACCTCAAAAACACCCTCCACTCGACTTTTCGAGCTCGGTTTTGATAGTGGCTTGCTCTCGACCCCGCAGCCTCCTACGCGATATGATCTCGAGATACGGCGATTTGAGATTCGATCTCCATATCCTCGAAATATTTGGCAGACACTAGTCTCACGCACTCTAAGATTAATTTTGATTCATTCCATATAATTCGATTGCAGCCAGGCACTATCGGACACCTTTTATCAACTATTCAAAGCGCGAGCCTCATGCTATGCGATGATGTTGATATCAAAAAGCCGCTCCCGCCCCATATCTGGCCTCTCAAGATCATGTACTCGTTGCATCGAGTCAGCACAGCCTTATGATCCAGCTCTGCAGCGTTAGCTGCTACATTGATTGAAATGAAATGTAATTATTGAGAATACAAGCCGTTATAATTTCTTTGTCAATCGCGCATTATCACTTTTTTGCATGTATCCATTTGCTTTTTGCATCGAAGGTTTCAGATAAAATGTTTCAATTACCAAAGTGATGACCTTTTAGCTACATGACACTCAAATTGTACATTTTCAATTCAAATTCGAACGCTGCAGACAAGCCTTTGTTGTTGTTCTAGATAACCTCATAACCTCCCATTTATTGGTATTTATTTGATTTATACTGAAAAAACTAGCCATTTTCCGTCTTCGAGCCCATTGAACTTTTTGTTCAGAATTTTGTGCTTGACAACATATTTCTTCCCCGACAAAATTAACCGAAAGCCAAAATCCTATCTCTCGGAGCGGGGTCCTTTCCCGCAGGTGAGTGTATATTTTCGGTCGTGCTTAATTGTTAGCTTGAGTTTATATCCACAATAATGAACTAATTTGACTGCAAAATGGCATCGAAAATAGCTGCAGAGCACTCTGAATTAATTAAATTTGGAGCCAAGCAGCAATGTGCCCCGCACCATCATCCTGTTTTTGGCTGTGCATATGAGTCCCATGCGTCATCTTGGATTGAGTCAAGAGTACTGTTCTTTTGCTGCTCAGTGATATTTTTTTGTTTTCTTTACTTTTGACTTTTTTCTCTCTCTTTTATGGAGCAATGGTATTTTGGATTGTCTATGAAGATTTCCTTTTGCCAACTTTCCTAAAGAAAGAGAATATTCATTATAGCCAGGGAGTTCCAAACTAACTAGGTGGGATCTGAAGGATCGCGGATCTCACCTAACTTTTTTCACAGTCTCGTCCTAAAGTTATTAGCAAAAACGTTAGCATTGACAGTATATCCATATACATCATTTTTTAACGTGGTCCTATATGTGCAATGTTGATTTCATAGGCTGTAGCTCTGAACCGGAAGCCCATTTGATGGAGTTACTGTGGATTCTTCATATTCTAGGTGGTACGAGACTGTGAAAAAAGTTTGATGAGATTTGGTGACCCAAACCCTCTGAACTTTTCTTGTTAGTATATGATGAATTCCACGCCAAAGCGACCTACGGAAAGGGGTCGTCTCTCAGATTCTTTTTTAACCTTTTTCATTCGATTCTATGGCCCAAAATAGGAACTTCGGACCACCTATGGGGCCCAAAAAAAATTTCTCTTCTCCATTGCACGCACATCCGCCAACAGACCGAAAATTTATCCTGTAAAAATCGATGCTCTTTGATTCACGAGAATGGGGATATTTCGAGTTTTTGAATAGCTACCGTTTTGCGGGTTGCGGCATCTGAAAGGGCATCAAAAAACCTATCGAAAACGTTGTCGGAAATTCCTTAGCTGTGATTTGGGGGCCTCCTGGAGGCAAAAGAGTGTTTTCCACTAAAATGTTGATTTCTCAAAATACCATTTTTTTTATTTTTTTAAAATCATATATTTGACGTAAAGTTTTGCGTTCTTTCGAAGAAAATGGGTTTCAGAGAAGTTTGGGGCGATCCAAGGGACTTATGAGCCATTTTTTGAAAATTCGATTTTTTCGGTTTCAGAAAAAGGCGATTTTCTGCGCATGCGCACAAACGTAGACTTCCGGCGCCACTTTTAATGGAAAGCTGACAAAATTTCCTATAAAATGACTACCCGCAAAGTTGAAATTCATGCACTGAAACGCGATCTGCAAGGATTAATTATGACGAATCAAAATTACATGAAAATTCAGCCCATTTAACGCCTTCGTGGCGCCTGCTAAGATGACACATTCACGAGATCTTCTCGGGACTCAATTTTGAGTTCGAAATTGACCTGAAAAAAATTCGGACCACATGGTTTCAACTTAAAATTGTATGAACTTTCAAAATATGCGATGAAAAACCCCGTTTGAGGCGAACCCGAGGTGCTACATTCAATTTTTTGCCAGAAAATACGATATTTCACATTCAAGATTGCGACAAATTGAATGTAGCACCTCGGGTTCGCCTCAAACGGGGTTTTTCACTGCATATTCCGAAAGTTCATACAATTTTAAGTTGAAACCATGTGTTCCGAATTTTTTTCAGGTCAATTCGTACTCAAAACTGAGTCCCGAGAAGATCTCGTGAATGTGTCATCTCAGCAGGCGCCACAAAAGCGTTAAATGGGCTGAATTTTCATGTAATTTTGATTCGTCATAATTAATCCTTGCAGATCGCGTTTCAGTGCATGAATTTCAACTTTGCGGGTAGTCATTTTATAGGAAATTTTGTCAGCTTTTCATTCAAAGTGGCGCCGAAAGTCTACGTTTGTGCGCATGCGCAGAAAATCGCCTTTTTCTGAAACCGAAAAAATCGAATTTTAAAAAAATGGCTCATAAGTCACTTGAATCGCAGCAAACTCCTCTGAAACCCATTTTTTTTCGAAAAAACGCAAAATTTTACGTCAAATATATGATTTTAAAAAAATAAAAAAATGGCTTTTTGAGAAATCAACATTTTAGTGAAAAACACTCTTTTGCCTCCAGGAGGCCCCCAAATCACAGAGGAGGAATGCCCGACAACGTCTTCGATAGGTTTTTTGATGCCCTTTCAGACGCCGCAACCCGCAAATCGACAGCTATTCAAAAACTCGAAATATCCCCATTTTCGTGAGTCAAAGAGCATCGATTTTCACAGGATAAATTTTCGGTCTGTTGACGGATATGCGTGCAATGGAGAGGAGAAATTTTTTTTGGGCCCCATAGGTGGTCCGAAGTTCCTATTTTGGGCCATAGAATCGAATGAAAAAGGTTATAAAAGAATCTGAGAAATGACCCCTTTCCGTAGGTCGCTTTGGCGTGGAATTCATCATATATCGCTCCACACATATGAAAAGTATTTGTAATTCAAGAGAGGTTTGAAAGAATGACTAATTCTTCTGACAGGATTGCCAATAGTTATTGGCCATGCGCGGAGCATCGCACGGAAGAGCGTTGATAACGCCACCACCCAAAAACAGCTCAAGAGTATCAACCTCGACAGAGCTTTGTGGGTCCCTCGCAACGTGCAAGTTTAAAAGTGGCAGAAGTATTTGATCCAGCAGTTTGTTGTACGTTAGAAGGCATTGGTGCATGGTACTTCTATAGACAATCTATGCGGTTTGAAAGCTCGCGAAGGCAGAAGCAGCTGTAAAAAGTATCGTTTCACACATGCCAGAAAACTCCTCTCTGCGAAAACTGATCGGCACTAAATGCGGTTACTGAGTAGAATCGGAGAATAAAGTGCTCATAAATTATTTCATCATTCAGGATGTGATGCATCATTCAACAATCCATCCACAACTTGTCCACGAAAAATCGAGAGGAACATTCAAAATGAGCGAATGCAGGTACTGGATCACGTCTAACTCACAAATACTTGTCACGAGTACAGTTATACCTTATGAGACTCGGTTACAAAAATTCCACCACGGGTTCTACATCACCACAGGCGATCTACGAATTCCACTGTGACTGCTTATTCTCAAGCACTGCTACGTGTACTTTACCAACTTCAATTCCACGGGTAGTTGATCACGAACGTGGCTGTGGAGACTTCATTGCGAGCACCATTACGGGTACTCAATTGAGAGTACTTCCATGAGTGATCGATTCTATGTGATACCACAGATAGTCGATCACGAGTTCTGCCTTATAACTGCACGTATCTGATCACGACCAATGGCAAGGATTTGATCGCAAGTAGTACCACAAACTAGATTACGATCAAGCCAGGTACTCCAATCACCAGTGGCAGTGTGGGTACTCGATTACGGATACCCCTATAGGTGGTCGATTACGAGTACAGAATCCTAGATGCCATGAATCACCGCAGGTACTGAATTGGGAAGACAAATCTGCTATAAGTACTCTATCACGTGTAACCCCGGTAATACTCGATCACGCGAGTGATCACGATTGCAGCAGTGAGGCTCGATCACGAATTCTACCACGGGCTCTTCATGACTTGTACCATTGCACGTACTTGATAGTGAACACCACTGTGAGTGTTCGATCACGAGTACTGCCATGAGTACTCGCTCACAAGTAAGTCCTCGTTCACAAAATCAGTGGCGAGGACTTGGTCGCTAGTAATACACCGAGCTAGATTCCGATCACGACAAGTACTCAATCACTTGTGCCAGTGTAAGTACTCTATCACACGAGCGATCACAATTATAACAGTGAGGCTTGATCACGAGTTGTACCACGAATCCTAGATGCCATGTACCATTACAATTACTTGATTGTGGGCTCCACTGTGAGTATTCGATAACAAGTACTGCCGTGAGTAATCTGTCACGAGTAACTTTTCGTTCGTGAATACAGTAGCAAGGATTTAATCGCAAGTACCACCCTAGGTACTAGATCACGGATTCTGACATGGGTACAGCACAGTCTGGAGTATCACTGCACGCATCTGATAATGAGTTTAGCCACAACTACTGAATCACGAGAGCAATAGCAATGATGTGATCGCAAGTTATACTACATACTAAATTATGACCACTGCAAGTAATCCATCACCAATGACAGTGTGAGTACCCAATCAAGGATACCCTCAAATGTGGTCGATTACGAGTACAGAAAAGAAGCTTGATCACGAATTCCGCCACGGGATCTAGATGGCGTGTACCACCGCAAGGATTACCAATGTGAGTATTCGATCACGAGTACTGCTATGAGTACTCGATCACGTGTGACTCCAAAGGTACTCTCGGTCACGCGAGCAATCACATTTATAGTTGTGAGGTTTTATCACGAATTCCGCCACGGGATCTAGATGGCATGTACCGCCGCAAGGATTACCAATGTGAGTATTCAATCACGAGTACTGCTATGAGTACTCGATCACGTGTGACTCCAAAGGTACTCTCGGTCACGCGAGCAATCACATTTATAGTTGTGAGGTTTGATCACGAATTCCATCATGGGATCTATAGATGCCGTGTACCATTGCAAGTACTTGATAGGCGACTCCATTGTGAGTATTCGATAACTAGTACTGCCTTGAGTACTCGGACACAGGTAACGCCTCGTTCATGAACGCAGCGACGAGGATCAGATGGCAAGTAGCTATCACACTCCAGGTACTAGATCACGAACGCCGTAGGTACTCGACCACGAGTACTGCCGTGAGTATCCCATCACGGACAGCATCACGGGCACTCGATTACGAGAACAA
The DNA here is from genome assembly GCA_029851415.1 of Eretmocerus hayati. Classification (NCBI taxonomy): domain Eukaryota; kingdom Metazoa; phylum Arthropoda; class Insecta; order Hymenoptera; family Aphelinidae; genus Eretmocerus; species Eretmocerus hayati. The sequence goes on from CM056741.1 coordinate 168,830,065, forward strand.
CGGCGAGATCCGATCATGAGTCATGAAGTGAGGAGGAAATAATTGTGAGTATTGATCCGGAGTTTGGATGATATTTACTACCTTGACTGGATAGACCCAACAACCAAATATGTTCAGTAACTCTATTGGAGAAGGGTATCAAAATTTCTGAAAATGTGTTTTAATAGTGAAATGTCACCCTCCTTCAAATGCACAAATTAAATTTTTTCACGGTATAACCCAAAATTTTTCAAGTTTCCTATCACTCTAAAAAAAACCCTAGTACTTGAAATACGAACAATCATGAAAGTTCTGCTAGGATAACGGGATTGGAGTTTATAGTATGTCATCAGGGTACTACGGATAGCCTTGAACTCAATAGTTGTGACAAGTGGAATGAAAATCGACCAGAATAACGTCACACTTTTTTCATCTAGAACTGAGAAGAATCTGAATGACATTCAATACCACGGTACAGAAGCAGAAAGATCAGCTCTCCCAAAAGACGGTACGGATCTGCATCTTAGAAAAAAATATAAAATAATCACCACAGCGAGACACCGTCACCTTATCAACCAATGAAAAATGTCAGCAATCTCAAAGTTCGATAAGAGAATCCTGCTGCGAATTCTGAGAGATATTCTCCAACATAACACAGCCACTTCTCGCGTATCATTTTTGCTGCCGTACGCACTGTTGCAAATGGTTTCCTGAGGATTGTATATATACTTGCCTGCATCAGAAGGAAGAGGAAAGCGCGGGCGTTCCATAACAGTATAGAATTTCTTGAGTTTCGCAATTAATTGTCACGCCTTTTGGTCGGGTGCAAAAATAATCTTCAGTCCAGAGGGTGTCAACGGCTGCCGGAGAGTGCGGATACCTGTATAATAGCCCGTTCATCGAAAAAAAAAACGAGATTTTTTTTTTCAAGGTAGATACGGGGAGTCTCTCAACTGAAATGGCACTATATGCGGTTTTCGAATCTGCATTCAGACGAGTTGGCGAATTTTTCGGCATTCGGCTGGTAATTTGTCGTGAGCGACCACCTTGGGGAATGCCTCCCTCTGTTTGTATGTATGTAGTATGTATGTATAAAAGTGAATGGAGAAAGCAAGTTAAGGCATTGGGTATTGGCTTATCGTCACGACATCTTGTTGAGAGCAATACGGGCCTGAATACCTTGATCGGTGTGAGATTCTCTTCTTGAGTATAACACTCATTCGTATACGTATACGGTTCTATGTGTATATAGGGAATTGACCAGAGGATGGGTGATGTCCGGTTGGTAGGCTATACAGTTTAATAGATTTGTCTAACCCTTTCGATCTCTTCATCTGAGGAGCTTTTCGTCTCTGTCTCGCGAGGAACCCGATGCCACCGCGGCGTGAAAAGAGCATCGCGTGTTCTTGCCAAGATATTCGTTTATCCTTTGCACTCATCGACGTCACAAGCCTTCAAGACCGCCGTGTGTGCACATTTTGCGCTTATTATATAGAATCTCATGCATCGCAAATATACGTACTCTCTTGCAATTCTCAGGTTTGGAAGAAGCAGTCATCCTGTATGAGAATCTCTCGTTTGGATTACAAAGAGTAAAGTGATGCATTGGGGAGGTCGATAGAGATCAAAGATTTAGACTTGTCCCTACAAATTTTTGGATGTAGGATATTGATCTATGCTTGTTTCAACTACAGGCGACGATATCGTAGTAGCACTGACAGTTAATGATGAAATTGGTATCTCACTAGGTCAGGATTTTGTGAAGCTGACATCATTGAAGCATGGATTAGAAGTATGAAAGTGTAAAAATTTGTTTCCTTCATTTTGTTGCTGGTTCTGGAAAGCGAACGGAAATTGTACATGAGATGATTAGATTTTGGTCCACGGTCACAAAATAGCTAAAATTTTGACAATTTTTCTTGATATTTCATGACTCTAGGACAGTAAATAATTTAGGGGTGATGTGGAAGAAGGGCGTAATTGCAAGAAGGTCATCTTGAAAAAATCGATGAAAACCTAGCCAAATTCACCAGAGGCGTGATTGGGTGAAACAATCTGGCTTATTTCGGAGAAGGTAGCATCCTCGAAATATCTGTACAAGAATTGGAGGAGTAGAATCAATATTGAACTTTTGATAGCTATTTCAAGAAATGCAAATAGGCTCTTTTTCCGAATCCTGGGTCAAATTTTGACGCATCTTTCCTGCAAAGAGTGGGACCAGATGTCGAAATCAAGTCCTATCTTCTTCAAATTCTACGAGAGTGGCTATGGGCATGTTTCACAAGATATCTGATTGCGAGAAGGCGGCTCAATCCAAGCTCAATGGTTTTATACTCACGAAAAGCTTTCACCAGTCGTGTAAGAATATTGGGAATCTATTTTCATTAAGGAAGGGTGAAAACACTTAATTTTGGAGTAGAAGAACATGTTTCAATAGTTAGGAACGTTAAAATAGCGTTTTTCGACTCAGGAGCATTTTTTCAAAATTTCTTTATCGCAAATTAGGCTCTTTTACCATATTGCACCTTATTACGCCCTTTACAAAGAGTAAAAACGCCCTTTTGCTTTTTATTCATCAGGGACTTAGGCCTTTTTGGAATATGACCGCGGAAATTATACCCCTCTTTAGATTTTCTGGAACTGGTTGAGAAAATTACACTCTATTAGACATTTTCTGATGCAATTACGCCCTATACGATCCAAGGTGTTTTTCGAGGCTTTTCAAAAACGAGTTCTAGGGAGTGATGGATCGATGGATTACCGTTCGGAGGTTCAAAAAAGCGACAGGGTTTATGGGGAAAGGGCGCAACCGCCATTACGCCCCCACGCGGTCCCTCAATTGGTCATTTCGACTACGTGGAAATTTCTGTGCTTACCAAAGCCGAGTTCGGGTCATGAGATTCGATAATTATCAGACGAATTTTGACAACATCCCTTGATAATATATTCGAGAGGACAAACCCCTTGCACGAATGTATATTCTATTTCGTGCAACTTAACACGAGTATATCGATATTGCATCGATTTTTGCTGGCAATAATGTACCTTATAACTTTGTTTGCTCTGAACATGAATTTGGGAACTGACTATGAACCATTTAATACACAAACATAAGTATTACTCATCGATTCAATTTTGAAATAATGTCAATGTTGTTCATTTCGTCCCATTTTGAGATACAGGGATTCCTGTTTTTATGCGGTTGATGCGTTCCACGAAAGTGCGGCGTATAAAAAACCCGCGTAAAAAAAGCATTGTCCTTACGGGAATTAGGGGGTTCCGTTCCAGCTCGAAGATTCCCGTCCAAGTGTCACAATTTTTTTATCTAAAAACGAAGTAAATCCTCATTTTTAAAATATTATAATCAAATTTTAATACGAGTAACGAACAAGAATATATCTCAAAATCGTCCAAAATTGATATCAAACAATTTTCATAGCCCAGGCTTAAGAAACGCGGTCAGCCGAGTCTGTTTCTTCTGTCGCATAAGATGTTTCTGCAGCTCTTCATACGCACGGATTGCGACTTCACAGTAATAACTGAATTTCATGCTCCTAGTCATCAAGGGATCAAGCTCTTCAACTTCTTCGATCAGGCCCTTCCACTTGTTGATGATTCTTGTGACATTTGCATAGCTCAAGGTTCGCTGCTCTTCGGCAGGTTCTTCAGCAATGTTTTCAGCGTTGGGTTCGAGGATTGCTTCGATAGTTTCGATCAAGAGTTCCTCAATCTCATTCAAGAGCTCACCAACGTGAGAGCCATTCATGTCTTCGAACCCTTCTCCACCAATCTGTTGTGCAGCCCTTACACAATCTTGGATGAGAATGGAACTCTCGTTCGATGTTTGCCCTTGAACAACCTCTGGTCAAATTTTCTTCTAACTTGCATTGATGGTAGAAGCTTTGACTTCCGACCAGGATTTTTTCACATGTTAGATGGACTTGGCCATACTAAGGGGTATCTTCTCATGAATTTCATGTTGAATCCAAACAATAAGCATGTCTCCCATTTTTTCGATATTGCTCCGTCGGGAGTACTTGACAGTTTTGGTATGAGCGCCCATTTGCGTGAAGCTAACTCGGATTTGGTCCTCATTATCCCGGATTGTTCTGATCGTCGATTAATTTACCTTAAAATCGTTCTAGTTGCACAATATGGTCGAATTCGATGAGACTCATAGCCTGTTATGCAATTATCATTGTCTTACTTGGAATTTCTGTGCAACGGTACATATTTTTTCTCCAGCTCGTAGTAAATCCAAAATTTCACTTTTTCTTCTATACTCATAACTTTTCTTGGTTTTTTAACAACTTTGTCGTCTCCCGAAACGTTTTTCCTCTTAGGGAGACCATGTTTATGTGATAAGAGTATTATGTAATATGACACGTGTGCATACAACTTGAAGCTGTCATGGGAATTCGATTTCGGAAAATCAACTTTTGATCCGCGTATAATCAAGGAAATCATCCGCGTAAAAAGAGGAATGAGATTAATTGCGGAACCGCGTATAATCAAATTTGCTTTAAAATAATCCGGGTTAAAACAGGAATACCTGTATTTTCATTTCAAAGCCATAGCTAAGATATATCGCACCGGGCTGCCAATACTGGACATTTTTCGATCCATGTCTAAGGGCGTAATCAAAATTGTACCCACAAGCGATCAAGGGTACGGGAGCAGAGTCAATAAAAATGTCAAAATTAATTGGGCTTCCCATCTTCTCTAAAATATACAATAATTGAAAAGTAAGACGCAGAATAGATATCAATCATCCCCTAAAAAACCGGCTGCAGCTCATTGCTTCGAAAAAACCAGCTGCCTTCCAATATCACTGCATCACTGCCCAATATATCTCACCACTCGGAACTCAGCAGGCGAGAAAAGCGGGTCTCATAGATGGCCACTCAACAAACTATATACGAGCTGCTTTCTCCTATCCGCGGTCGCGTGTTATAATTATGCGGTTCTCATCTATATATGAACAGTAAAGGAGCCAAGTCCAAACATAATACACCCAGGTGAAAGTCCTAGAAAAGCCACAATACTCAGTTCGACTCGACGCCACGCGCTACGGGAGCCTCCCTATTATATCAATACCTAAGAACTACTTTTCGTTTGCTGATGCACCGGGCTGCATGACTTTGTTCGGGTGTCGCTCAGCAGGAAAAAAAAGGTGTCTCCGGTGCGGGCGTAAACTGTAAATATACCATCACATATACATATGTATCGTATCTTTTTCGTTATGAGGACCAGATCCCGTTCAAACATATCAAAGCGTATAAGTACACCCAGAAGATAGGACAAGATAGCCGCTCCACGATGATGATCGGTCTCAAGAATTTTTGGGACTCTGTTTGAATTTCGGAGATGATGACGATCGTTCCGCGATAACAAGAAAATGATGCCGCCTGCGTTGCCTGCGCTTCATCAGGAGCAGTTTTTGTCCTGGTATATATACCTTATCTCTTTAAGGGGCATTTTTACCTCATTCTACGCCTCCTCCAATGTAGTTTCACAACTTTTCCACGCCCTCGCTACCTCCGTATATCTAAGGTTTTTCGTAAAATACGGTATTTTTCGTGATAAGGTGAACAGGCAATTTCGTATCGAATTTCTCACAGAGGCCAAGTCTACACAATTTTCTCAGGTTGTCTAACACACAGGAAGTGAACTTATAGGAACTTTGATGCAGTCGTGGGTGGATGGAGTTGCAGGAGGCCTCGTATATACTTTTGAGAAGGAGGTGAGATCATGTTAACCCACGACGTTTACACTTCCTTCTTGCGAGTAACGCTCTTATGGTACTTACTATCGTACAGAGCATTTCTTGTCTATGTAAATCTCGTAAAAGAGCTTGAATGAAAAAGATAGTGCAGATAAAGAAAGAACCTGTGAACGACGGATTCATGCATACATTGTGTATTTTATATCAGAGGGCGATACTTTGAAAATCGCTCCTAAGTACACCAGCTCAAAAAAGCGATCAACGCGCCATCTCACGGTCGAGTTCTTTCATTTCAAACAGAAGTTCTATTAAACGCCCAATAACGAAGTCTCATACATAACTACCTGCGGTTTATGTTTTTACAAATTTTAAAGAGATTCAAAAAACAGGTGTCCATGCATGGAGAGACGTGCAAAATTTGAATTCGGAATTTTCCGCCAAAGTGACAATTTTTCTAACAACAGTACAATTTTTCTTGTTTCTGACGAGCTCATTTCTGCATCAATACATCCGACACAACTTTTTTTAGAAATTTATTTTTAAATTTGTCCAAAATTCCTACGCAGGTGACGATATATTTCAATTTGTTTCTTATTATTTGTTAGATTTTCTACTTACATGAATCAATTAGACCACAAAAGGGAGCGTCGATCGCTTTTTTGAACTTAAAGAACGTTGTAAAATGTCACAGCAGTCAAGCCTGCAAGAGATAATCCTAATCCTGTTCAGCAGTGCACAAAATCCCGTTCTTTCAATTCATTATCAATCAAGTGAATATATAATCATGAACGCCTTCCATTTCATGAACGCATTCATAGATATACTTAGCACATCATACATATACAAAGTCCAAAACACACATCAATAAATGCATTCGAGATGTTCATCACTTGTTGCGTTAAGAATCATACGACTGAGTAAATATGATTCTCGCGATATGCATTCTTACGAATGAATGAGTAGAAAACCAATGTACGTGTCGAATTACGCAATGATTGAAAATATCACGAACGTAAACGTACTTCATGTCGAGACTTCATGCACACGGATGAACTTGGCTCGCAAATACAGCTTCCACCGCCTTCTCCAAGCTCATAATCGTAAACAACGTAAAACTTTGTATATTAATGTACGTGCGCACCTGACGCTTATGTTATATTTATATATATTCACCAAGTACTTTTTAGACGTATAGTCGTCGTGAGCAAACTCACTTGAACCCATATAATACATAGAGAGCGAGTCATTTGTGAAATGCTCCCGTGATATATATCAGCTTTGAGACGAGAAACAGTGAGAGTATGTAAAAGAAAAAAAAATTTGCACATTGCATGGGCGCGAGCGCGGACCGATCGTTAAGTGCGGGTATATTATTTGATACGTGAGCGTTGCCGATTAATTGCCGGCAGTGACAGATTTTGAGAGTTTTCTGCTTAGGGTTGAGATATTTCTCACGCTGTTGTAGATGAAAATCGTTATCTTTTGGCTGTATAGAAATTTTGTAAGAGTGATTTTGAGCAAAATTTACGATGTATTCATTGCAAATCAGAAGTGTCTATGTTGGGGATACTTTTCTACCCACTCAAATACATCATTAAAGTACTAAAATTGCGCTCAAGTTTGAAATGAAAGGAGTCTACTTGAACACTCTTTGACTAGTATTATTGATTCATCTCTAAAAGTAAGGTAAGTGTACCCAACTTGCCTCTGTACCCAACTCGCCCCCATATGTCAATTTCGGGAATGGACGGTTCTTGGCCCGCCGGCAATTTTTTTTTTTTCATTTTTGTTAAGTTGAAATATGAGAAAGAAAGTAGTTCGCGTCGACCCCGAATCATTCCTGCGTTCTCCAGAAAATTTAAAGTGATTTTTCTATTTTTCGTGATTGCTTAGCTAAGAAAGCACCGAGGGAATTGCGTTCACCAAAACGGGTGCCAATTCATTTTTATTTGGCCGATCTAAACGTAACTTGACGCATTTGATTCCTTGTTTCAATACCTTTAAAATCCATTGTTCAAAATTGCAAAATTTGAATATGGAGCTGTTTTATGTGCAAAACACGGAGACGATTTGTGAACAAGGATGCCAACATCGGAGTGTACTTAACATGCCACCATATGTAACATATGTTTATCTCGAAAGGGCGTAAAGAACGACTTTTTTTACCACTCAGAACGTGTTTATTGCGTCAAAATAGGTTGGAATAGTGTTTTGGACCGGCGAGAAGCTCCAAATGTACGTGCACGGCGATAAAAATCGCCAATTTCCATCATTTATTTTGGAAGAATTGAGATAGTTCGGCTTCAATTTATCAAAATTAGACGTAGCTTAGTGCATTTTAAAGGTCTTTAAACAAACTTCAAAATGAGCTGAAGCACGTTGAAAATCAATGAAGTCAACCAAAAAGTAATGGGGGTAAGTTGGGTACACCATTTTGTAAACTCTGAAAAATCACTTTTTGGAAAAATTAAGACAGCTCAGTTCCAGTTGATTGAATTTGAATCTACTTCGATTCATTTGAAAGGTCTTAAGACAAGCTTTAAAATGAGCTAAAGCACGTTGAAAATTGTTGAGGTAGACCAAAGTTATTAAGAGAATGGCTTAATAGGAGGGCAAGTTCGGTACACTTACCTTATTTGGAAATGAAAAAAACATGAAAAATTTTAAATCTTGGAGTGACCAAATAGTAACAGAAAAATGTGTGTTGGATCACACCTAGCAAGAAAGCTCATGTTTACCGGATAATGGCAAATAATATACTGTTACATATTCTAGATCAAATTAGATCCGTATTAGAAATATTTAAAAAAGTAAAAAAAAAAAACAAGTTTCAGCTCGAATTTGAGCTTCTTTCATCATTCTTTACTCGGAGACCTTCAATGCCCCAGATGCCTGTCATAGTAGCATTCCAATTCAACGTTATTGAAATTGTACAGTCCTTGAGATATACAAAAAAAACTTCTGAAAATCTCAATAAAAGCGAGAACAAGTTACAAAAAGTGTAGTACTTTCAAAAAGTCTCAATTTCATATACCCCACATCGAGATACTTTCTCAAATCACAAATATATTCAAAAGTCTTCACAGGGGACGACCCAACAGATCGTCGTTACCACCCAACAAGTTGCATATCTAAATTCGATCGAGATCCACGAAATTTTTCCACCAAAAATGTCCCAAACAAATGAAGCGCCACCACTGACACCACCGCACCGCATCTGCATCAAAAAGTCGGCCTCCTTTACTCGCAGTTTGACTCTTAACACGAAAATGGCCTCCAGCCGAGTTTTCAAGAACTCTCAAAATACCTTGAAAGGTGATGTACGTATATGTATATAACGGAAACAAACGATCTTTCTACATAGACTGGTGTCCTACTATAATATGCTGCGAAAGGAACAAATAGACGAGACCCGGAAATGACATATAAGCGAAGACCCTCACGTTGGAGGTCCCGGGCGCCTTCATACATACACACGGTCTATAATAATGTGCCACGAGCCACCTTGATGGCGACGACGCAATGATCTCGACGATATGCAGCTGTGACCTGCGATTTGTGTTGGTCCAACTTGGCAGTCTTGGTACAAGGATCAGACTCGTTTGCCGACGACGACAGTCCGATGCGTGAAATTTTTCCATTGTATTATATGAGGACTGCGGTATGTTCATGGGTTGCAGCAAGACGACGATGGTTGTATATGTATAAAAGAAATGCGTTGGGATGACATGTACTTTGTTGTTCTTTCGTGACTCAGACTGCATTTCCTTGTCTTTGATTGTCTTGTGTATAGATGATGATTGAATGCGTTTGGTTATCGAACAGATCCTGGGACGAGATTTCTAGGTCCAAAGAAAACAAATATGAGACTCGTTTGCGTTCAATAGATTAGACCTGTGTGAGGGACCATGCAACTTGAGAGCAGCTGAAAAAGATATTGATTTTATCGATAAAATTGCCGAATTATTGGTGATAATAAGTGTTATAAGAGAAATTCTGTTTAATCTTATTTCTTATTCATTTAAATTGTAAATGAAGGAATTCAGAGCCAATACTTGTCAATCTTTAGAGTGTATGATTGAAGCATCGAAATCTCCTAATCGCATATTTCATTTTTTGATTACTTGTACTCTCAGATAAAAATATCATCGAGTTCATATAAAAATCAAGATATGGGTGATTATGAGATAACTTAGGTATTTCGAGGGCAATAACGGCGGGGGTCGGGATTTAGCCCAAAAATTGACTAGTTGAAATTTAGCTGCAATCTGACTGCTCACAGGTGTTTTTCTATCTACCTGACATCCAAAAACAATTCCCAAACGGGCATGTGCGTTAGTCAATCTATGTAGAAGATATGAACAATTTTCGATTTATTTTTGCCCTCGTTTTTGCCACGGTAAGGACATTTTGGCATAAAAACTGATCTCCAAGGCGTAAACCAAAACGGATCGTTTTTTCCGAATACACAGCACTTTTTTAACGGTGAGAATTGGCTGTAAGTAACTTTCGGACCTGAATATTGGATCGTGTTCGAGAGCCAGTGGGCACGGTAAGTGCATCTCTTATTTTGCAACGGAAAAATTGTCCACAAGTCATCGCACGGGGATCTACTCACGTAATTCACCACTCTGCTGATGGTGAAATTTTGTTCTTTCGCGTGTTATCGATAAATTACCGCCATTATAAAACCGTTTGAAGCTATTCGCAGGCCCGGAGTTGAATTATCGAGAAGTATTCGAAAAATTTCAAAATTCAAGGACAAAATGTCGGTTTTGTTTTAACTATTTTAAAATGAGACTTAATACTCGATTTGTACATACATGATATTACCCTTTTGACAATCCAATTGACCCCGATTGACAATCCAATTTTGATGTTTGAGTGGTGCGGAATCGGGATTGAATGAATATCTCGGTAAACTACACGACTGAAATGTGCAACTCCAATTTAGGACATGCCACGGTAAGAACATTTTGACCACTTTAACTAACCAGGAGAGTGTTTCAGATCCGGGTCACGAATTTGGCTGAAACTTTGGAAATAGTCTCCTTTTAGCACCAAAAGATGAAACCCAAAATTATAGACCCTAACGCTCAAGCGTTTCCGAGCTACAGCCAAGGACATTAGCATTGCAGGTATACCTATATTTATGATTTTTAACATTGGCCTATATGAGCAATGCTAATGTTATTGGCTGTAGCTCGGAAACGCTTGAGCGTTAGGGTCTATAATTTTGGGTTTCATCTTTTGGTGGTAAAAGGAGACTATTCCCAGAGTTTTAGCCAAATCCGTGATCCGGATCTGAAACACTCTCCTGGTAAGTTCAGGTCTACATGAGATTCATATCCGCGCACTCCGAAAACTGTTGAGACATTTTCCTTCCAATAGAATACACCATATATCATCGTTAGACTTATCATATTTGGTTGTTTAATATGGATGCGAGGCCAGGACATCAAATGCCTCAGTTATCTCATAATCACCCATATGAGACATCTCCAAGACTGTCACTCGTATTGCCAACAATTGCATGACTCAATTGTATGAATCAAGGAGTCGAAAAGGGATGCATTTGGAAGACAATATATGAATACATCTCGAGACTCGAGTTGCATAAAAATAATTCCGCATCATCAGGGAGCCATCATTCGTCTTCATCAAGACTGCCCGAGTTTTTTCGATTCTTTGACCTTTCTATCCCCATCAGGATGAATCTCGACATTTCCAAGATTGGAGCGACTTCTTCACTAATTAATTCTGAAAGATTATTATCCCCGCGCGAATTGGCCACCATTCTTCAAAGTATTAGATATTTGAACCAGGCTGCAGATCTGATCAAGTTTCAGCCTCGTGGAATTCAACCCTTGCATTCTGCTAAAAACAAAGGATTTTTTGAGGATGAGTTGATTACATCCACCAACCGCGTACTACAGAGAGTCACTAATATGTATATTTGACTAGTGGCTACCAACAGTTAATTCAACGTTAGCTAACGAAAAAATTAAGCATGCTTCACTAGAAAACTCTAGTGATAATCGTTTTGCGGCCATTCCATAGAATTTCCATTCATCATTGCGAACTTCTGATCATTATTGAAACTTAAATCAAATTTCCGTGCCTTGACAGTGCTAAATTGTAAGTTTAACGTGAGTGTGATGGTTACTGTCGCATTGAACTTAGGTGGATAGTCGATTAGCTCAAGATTGAGGCGAGGATAGACCGTACCGCATCTACTGTTGAGTTTCAAGTATTCGATCAGATGCAGACGCCAACGCTGTCCCATGAAATAAAAAACTTTTTCGGCACACTGGCATCGAAAGCCTATGGTTTCCGCCCCGATCCCGGGGCATAAAATGCCGCAATGCCACCCAGGCTAGAAAACGAGTGAGCATGCGCAGTAGCCCTCGGGCCACTACATTGCATGCTCCGACGTTTTCTAACCTGTACGGCGGAGCGGCATTTTGCCCCGACATCGCGTCGGAAAGCATAGAATTTCGATACAAGTGTCACCGAAAAATAGTGTACGCACCTCGGGCCAAAAATAGCCCATCGCGGCCGCGGTTATGCCGCTCTCGCCTGCCGGCTCGTGCGGCAACCTACCCGGGCCGCGATGAGTCACTTTTGGCCCTTGTCGCGTAATGTACTATAGTTTCAAGGTCAAGGAACCTGGCGCTCATCGACAATTTGGATCTCAATTCACCAAAACTGGCTCTCCAAGTGATGGTTTTACTTGAAATAACCTCGTTCTTCATAGTCCTGACAGAAATACTCAAAACGTATGCTGCGTTGATATTTTAGTGACAGGAATCCTTCGATCCGACCTCTTGAAGTCTTTGACTCTTGATTCCGCTTCCACGATGTGTGTTTGCCAGCGAGACACGAACAGGTTACGTTCCCCTTGATATAATTGAGAGACCTTTGCCGACTTTCTTTTGTCGGTCTGGTTTCCGGTTGCGTCTGCTACCCACGTCAATCTTCCGACATCTACTAAGAGAATATTGATTTGGAAAAATTCGATTGGTTCAAATCTACTCATAGTCCCTCGGAAAAATATCTATCACATCCAGCTGCTGTTTAGAGGTGGATTTATTACACCTTTGGTGTAATAAATCACGTGCGATAGTTAGAAAAATGTCTCTTAGTAAATACTTAATCCAGGGAATTTAAATTGCATATTTTCTAAGTGAGCTTGAGATATGCGTAGCTTTGAGAAGCCAATTATGCTTCATCTACTCAAAAGAGCTGAGTTACGGGGTCAGAACTTGAATTATTCTCTTTATGACGACACCATAGTGAATTCCTTTCAAATCACCAGAAATATGATTGGTTGAAAGCTGGACGATACAAATTTTCGAGAAAAATTTGAATACTGATTGACTCTGCTATGAATTAAACAAATCAAACCATTTGGGATTGTGGTTACGAGTTTTTATTTCTTGTTTACATTGATCACTAATTTCTGACGCTCATTGATATTTAGATATGCATTCTTATGCCTGTATCTTCAGCAGTATCGATTGATCAAGGAACCAACTCTGAATAAAAAGTACTTCTCATCGTTCGAAGGCCAGATTCAATCAGTCAGAACTCACGGATTCACTTTCATGCAACACGGAATGATGGTGAAAATAAAATTTGTAAATTTGTCTACTATCTTGTTGAAGCAAATTTACATGTTTATACAATAAAGATGCTACCATTTTACTTGAAAATCAAATCGGATTTGCTTTTTCATCACCATGATATTTTAATTATTACTGCTCTTTACTCATTTGTTGCTCTTGTTGAGATTAAGCTTATCATTAATCTCCTGAATGTTTCGAGGAATAGATACAAAATTTATCAGATCTCTTATGGAAATTTAAGGGAATGAACCCTCAATTGTTCTATACTCAAGACTGATAATATTGATTAAAGCAAAATTTTTCGTCATAAATCGCGTCCTCGTTCAAATAAAATCATAAACGAGATGCAAATTAAAAAATAGTTCGACGATAACTTGATGTATATTCTCGTGTGAATCTCATGGATAGTGTCAAAATGTCAACAGAAAAACGAAGTAGGTCTACAATAACTACTAACCCATCATGATCGTGTTGACGACCCTGGGGCTTTGGGGTAACTCAATATCTCCAGGAATTATTGTCAAGCTTCAGAAGGTGCTGAGATACAGTTAGATATGGTTACACGTAGAGTCTAACAATTCCAAATTTATTCGGAAATATGGTTTTTGCAGAGGTTGTAGGGGCGATACATATGTAGTCGGCTAACGTCTATTTAATATATTTATATACTGGGTTGCTTTGGAACGAATCGGATCCCAAGGTAATATTACCAGCCGTTTGCACGTTACAAATTCACATTCTGGGGTGAAGATATTGCTAAACGCAGAAAAAACAAAAACCAATCACTACTTCTGAAAGTCTGAGCATAGCAGAAAAATTTGCAAGTATTAAATTCACGTTCTAGAGCTTCGTAATCGCTAAAGTCAGAAAGAACGAGAACCAAGAGTCTTACTCCTAAGAGTCTACGCTAAAAGCATAAAAAAATATATGAATAGATTTCATAGACATGGATACTAGGGTGGGCCGAAAAATGACTTTTTTCGAAAATCGATACGGGCTAGTGCGCAAAAGTTAGGTTTCTATATGTAGATGTGCAAAAACTTTTGCTGGGCGCTGAGAAATGAAATTTTAGGTCCCAGCAAGAGCCATCAACCTTTTATCAAAACTAACGCAGGTTTAAATGGGAATGTGCCTAATTCGGCACTTTTTTCTTCCTAACTTTGCTCGCATTTCTGGCGCATCCAAGCATTTTTCAACGTACTTCAGTTCATTTTAAAGCTTGTTTCAAAACCTACAAATAGAGCTAAAGTACGTCCAATTTCGACTAACCCGAGCCAATTTATCTCAATTTTTCCAAAAAGTGATCATTATTAAAAATTGCAAAAATAGGGCGATTCTCCCTTCAAACTCTGCTTGTATTTCTGGTGCATCTGAACATTTTTCAACGTACTTCAACTTATTTTCAAGCTTGTTCCAAAACCTACAAAATGAGCTAAAGTACGTCCAATTTCGACTAACCCGAGCCAATCTATCTCAACTTTTCCATTTCGAGTTTTGAAAGGAGTGAGGCGGGAGGGGGAAGTCGCTCATTTTCGGATTTTTCAAAACTAATCACTTTTTAGAAAAATTGAGATAGATTGGCTCAGATTGGTCGAAATTGGACGTACTTCAACTCATTTTGTAGGTTTTGGAACAAGCTTTGAAATGAGCTGAAGTACGTTGAAAAATGTTCAGATGCACCAGAAATACAAGCAAAGTTTGAAGGTAGAATCGCCCTATTTTTGGGATTTTCAATAATGATCTTTTTTGGGGAAGTTGAGATAGATTGGCTCGGATTAGTCGAAATTGGACGTACTTTAGATCATTTTGTAGGTTTTGGAACAAGCTTCAAAATGAGCTAAAGTACGTTGAAAAATCTTCGGATGCGCCAGAAATGCAAGCAGAGTTAGCAAGAAAAAAGTGTCGAATTAGGCACATTCCCATTTAAACCTGTCTTTGTTTTGATGAAAACTTCATGGTTCTTGCTGGAACCTAAAATCTCATTTCTCAGCGCCCAGCAAAAGTTTTTTCACATCTACATATAGAAACATAACTTTTGCGCACTAGCCCCTATCGATTCTCAAAAAAAGTGATTTTTCGGACTACCCTAATGGATATACGTTTCAACGCAAACAATTGATATGAAACAAGACACATGAACCCACCAAGTTATAGCACGCGCGAAAAATTTGTTTATAATAAAATATTTATGAAGTTCAATGAATAAAAAAGTTGCAATAGTGAAATTAGTTAAATCAGATGCAATGACTATGGAATCTCTGGTCAAAGACTTCATTTATATTTGTTCGTTGATGCACTCCGGCTTTCGAACCGTATATCTATTTTCTTACACCATTTTCCACTTTTCTAAGAACTCTTACTATTCTATAGTATTAAACTTATATTAATATCTTCTAACTCAAAGTTTTGATAAAAATCTTGAATTCCATCAGTAAGTAAGATCATCAAAATCAATTATAAAAAGATAAGTCTTAATGCTTTTGCTCTTACTATGTATGTACTTTGCTTTTTGTACATGCCTACAATCCTAATAATACTAGCCAGATCTCTAATTCATCTCACAGGTTCTAATTGTTAGAAATACCGTAGTTGAGCATTGTGAATGAACCACAGACCTCATGGATTGGTGTATGTATCAAAAATTTCAGATTTGGTTATATATAAACCAGTCTTGAAACTACAAACACATGCACACAACGTGGAAATAATTCTTATAAAATGAATCAGATTGACAAAAATGATTATCAGTGAGCAGTGAAGAAAAGTCACCCAGATACTCAAATCTTTAAAAGATTACAACATTTTGAATACTCCAGAGCTATTCTATCTCTGGTTCTGAGGATGGGACAATACGACCAGAGTTGTATCAGATTAAATTTTGCACTGACTCACGAAAACTAAATGAGAATAACTTTCTTCTTCAAATTGGAGAATAAAGAGTCTCAAAAGCCGACCTGCAGCTTTTAATTATTCCTCAGTTGATTCGATTAAGGCAATAAGAGCTCAAGATCGAAGAAAAGATTGAGGTACTGAGTTTGTTGAATCCTACAAGAATCGTATACACTATACAGTCATTGATGGTTAGAACTTTTGAAAATGAAGAAGTCAAGAAATAAAAATTACTTGCTTTGCTTACTCATAAGTGCTCATAAGGTAGTCTTAAGAAGTGTTCGCAGTTTTTGGTTTGACTCCCATTTGAAGATGCCAGTCCTCTAAGAGTTCCTGAATTCCCAGATCAAACTGAAAACCTGGAAAGTAATTAAATAACTAGAGCAAAATAATTTCTGCTAGACTCAGAGTATCACCAATAAAAGTGTACACTAGGATACAAAGAAGGAACAAAGACTGAGAAGGTAAAAACCATCACTTAGGGATCAATCTTTTGAGATCATACAAAAAAGCATAGTGAAACAAGAACATTTTGGAGGTGCCTAACCTAAGACACTTTAGGGTGTGTCCACGAATGGAGCGTACGCACTGCTCATGGCTCACCATGGTTAAGACTGGATCAAGAAATTACTCACATCCACTACTCCTGAGATATGAGACAGCTATACAATTCTGCAATCAATTTCAGATGGGATTCCAATAGCTTTCTGAACCCAGCTGTTTTTTTAACTTGTGCAGCATGTTGATTAATGTAATGCATAGTTCTCATCTTCAAATCTTTCATGTTGTG
Organism: Eretmocerus hayati; assembly: GCA_029851415.1. Lineage (NCBI taxonomy): Eukaryota > Metazoa > Arthropoda > Insecta > Hymenoptera > Aphelinidae > Eretmocerus > Eretmocerus hayati. Next base: position 168,847,076 of record CM056741.1, read on the forward strand.
TTTGTCAGCAAATATGAGGATATCTGGAGCATTTTCCACTGTCAAATTTGTAGTAGACATACTTTTCAAACATTGAGTCTTGAGTTTTTCCAAATCATATCGATTGGCTACAACATACAGTTCACTTGCAATATTTTCCAAATTTGAGACACTTTCACAGTACAGAAATTCCAAGAGTCCTTCAATAGCTTTATCTGTCAAATCTGGCACCATTATCTCACCTCCAAGTAAACACATGCTGTGTAAGATTGGACTCCATGCTGAGAGAACTACCTTATGGGCATGATATTGATGTCCACTCGGGCCTAAGAGAATAATATCACTAAAATCTTTTTTGAAAAACATTGCTTTCATCACTGAACTTGATTTTTCACTAAAAGCATTTTCCTCCTCTGGTGGCTCGATTTTGACTTGTGGGGTCTCTACTACAACATTATGCTCCTCTAAACTAGAGTTGATGTGAGAATCATCCGTTGTTGAAACTGGTGGGCTCACTACACCCATTTTTTCATTTGCAGTCACTGGTTCGAGTATTGTTGATACTCGTGTTCTCATAATTTGTTGTCTCGCTGGATTCTCTTTTTGATTGTCTGGAGTATAAAGGGCAGCCGTTGTTGACACTCGTGGACTCATTGTATTAATTTTTTCATTTAATGGAGAACTCAGAGCAGCTGTTGTTGATACTCGTGGACTCATCACATTCATCTTTCCATTTGTTGGAGACGACGGATCAATTTTTATAATTTTGCCAACCTTAATCTGTACTTTGTGATATTCTGTGGCCCCAGTAATGTCGATGACATCGTCAACTTTCTCAGTAGTTCTGGAACGTTTGTTCTGCAGAGTCAAGGGAGAATTGACTGACAGTTTACGAGGTGGCGAGTCTGACTTGATCTCTGTCATGGAGCAACTGATGTTGTCAAAACTCACATTATCATCTAGTGTCCAGAGCTCGTACCCAGAAGAACCTCTCCACGGCCATAATTTTGAATTTCCGAGTGTGATCCAAGACAGACCACGATTGAAAACGAGATCAAATTTGCGTGTCTTAATCGGTTTGTCTCTGAGGGTCAGGCTGCACTCGATAGACACAGTAAAAGTAAACTTTGGCGGATAATCGAGCAGCTCAAGACAGAGATTCGGTGGCTCGACTGGGCCACGAGGATATCCAACACCAGATAAAGTACCTTCAAACCTGTTGAGCTGGTTCAAATGTAAACGCCACTGTTGATCCATGAAGTCGAATGCTTGTGATTGTAGGTTAGCGCCGGATCTCGTGCCCATCTTCATCGACGGGTGAGCTTTCAATTCCGCCAAACTTGTTTTCCATCGAAATGTGTAGACGGTCGGCCTCTTCCGCTCTGCAGGGCTACTCATGACGACTAGTTGTTGTTTATATAAGTCGTTGAAGAATGATAATCCAATGAGTGGTTCTAGCACATGCACCGCATCAATACAAACCACAACAAACTAGCAGACGACACTGGATACCCAGGGATGGCCTATTGACCAAACCAAACTCTATGAGATTGTACAAAACGTTTGGTGAGACAGGGTTTGGTAAACTTACGATATATAGTCAGTGTCAGGGTTGGCAGAGTCATCACAAGAAGTTTCTGAACTTGATCTATCATTTCTGAACGGAAGAGGGCGCCCACGTGAATTCCACCCATTCCAGCGGAACGTAGCGTGGAGTGCGGAACTGTATAGAGCTGCAGCAGTGTAAAACAGCCTGATATAAGACTCAATAACTTCGAAAATATTCGTTCATGCGAATATGATGAATATTTTTTCTCGTTTTTCTTGTTAATCTCTCCAAGTGTATTTTTGTATTTGCGGAAAGAAGAGGTGTTCTGTTGTGACCCTAGCAAAGAAAAACAACGCTGGCTGAAACGAGCCCCAGCACAGAGATTTTCTTGACAGACCAAGTAAGTAATAATCCAAACTCAGAGCTGATTTGTTAATCTGTATTGAAGTCGGGGATGAGAGTAGTAAAGGCGAGTAACTGGGGCAATTTTTTAATATTACGAGTCTTTGGTCATTTGTTTCTGACTGACAGGTTATGCTCATGACTACTCCAGAAAACATAGGTATTCATTTTCTTGACTCTGACCTGCACCCTATCGAATAATTCAGTCAATTTTATATTTGTGAGTAGTGAATAATGTCCTCTTTTATCGATCGGTTGCTAAAGTTGTAAATGTTGGTAAAGTAACAAACGAATGTTTTCCTCTTTTATACATAGAATCCTTTACAAGTCAATCATGCTAGAGCGAGATGCAAAACCTATTGACTAATTCATCAGAGTCATGGAGCATATGAGTTGACTAGTTGCGCTTTTTTTTATCTTGAGCTCACATGTTGCTGCATTTGTTTTCCATGTCTTGAACTGAGACAGAATATTCGTTTCTGAATGACAAACTATGCTCATGACTAGTCACACAATTTAAGAGAAAATAGGTGTTCTGATTTCGATCCCATCAAATCATTCAGTCAATTTGGTATTCGTGAGGAGTAGGTGTTGTACTCATTGATTACCCACTGAGTAATCAATGAGTATAGTAATCAATGATTACTTTGTTTGAGTGTTTCTCTTGAGGAGCTGTATAATTGAAACGTGGAGAGCAGTCAGGAGGTTTTGGAAAATTTCAAGTGAAGAATATCTATGTCCTAGTCTAAATTGCGGATGGCCAATGGGTGTCTAAGAGGTCTTTATTTCAGATGAACAAAGAGTTTGGATGATGATCTTAAATATCATTCTCATTTTCGAAAATAGAATTATCGGACTCCAATTTTCTTTTTGTTACATCTTTGGCTCTAAACACTTCCTCTTTAATAATTCAAAATGAACAAATATATCCATTATTGGAACAGGACGAGATGCGAGCAACGCAGAAGAGAGAATGAACGTCGTCAACAAGAAAACGACCGTCGACGAGAGGACGAAGGTCAAGGTGGTTTCCAACGCAACCAACAATGATTTTCTTGCTAACTGTAATATCCAATTTTTATTTCATGGATTTGAAGCGGGAATAATTTGGTAAACAATAAATGCCATAAATTGGTGAAGAATTTGCTGTACCAAAAACACATCTTCTGAGGAAACAAAATGGCGTAGATTGAGTGGAAATTGGTATCGAAAAATGTACCTATAAAGAGTACTGCAATTTTCAAAATTCTCTGCAAAATTTTGTGTCAGGTCCTTCATTGCCTACAATTTTGACTCGATCCGCTCCAATTTTTATTTAGACGTTGGATCTATTGACCGACACCTGCTCATTCGAGTGAATGTCCATTTCTTGTGGAAACAATTCCTTTTGTCGTGGTCCATAAAGAGTTTGAGAAGTAGGCCTTCCGCGGATGACCCTTACTAACGTATAAGTACCCTCAAAGCGATCTGTCATCTGGGCAACGCGGAGATTATAAATTGAGATGAGTTGAGGTATCTGTACACCGAGCACGTGATTCAAGAAGAATTCCGACGTCATTTTTGTAGGAGTCATCAATACTGAAGATAACCGTTTTTTGCGCCAAATCACGAGATGAAACAACCATTGAACAATTCCCAAACACAAGATGGGGAAAAATATCATAGTTCAAGGCCAGAAACACGGCAATTAGTTGGGCTTTTTGCAATTCCTCAAAAATTACACGGCTAATGTTGTGGAGACTTATTCATATCATTTATTCACGAGAAAAATTCTCGTATTTAAATATTGGAGGATTTCTCTTGATCAGATCTTTTGCAGAGTCTTTTTTGTGCAATTTTTCCTTCTACTCCCATAAGCACAGTTTTAGAATGATAAACGTCAGGAATGCAAGAAACAACAAAAGTTAGAGCGAACACTTTTTTTGATGATGAGCATTCTTCCAATCGAAAGTAGTTACTAGAACTACCCTGGTAGGAATTCAATACAATTTTTGGCTAAAAAATAGACAGTTAAGTACAACCGAAGCTAACTTATGGGCAACCGAACAGGCTATTTTTTAACTTGAGATGTAACCCTTTTATGGCCATATTTTAGCCATTTTCGATTTTGTCTACTTTTTGGCCAATAACCAGCCAAACGTTTTGGTAATCTGGAAAATTCAATTGCTCGAAGTCTAATAATTCTCATTGAATTTCATATGGGTAATCTAAGCGGGCGTAATCTATCTAGTAAGCATACGTCCTCTCTTGGTTCGATGAAAGTGAGCTAGAAAGGGAACCTAGCCACTTCGTCGCAAAATTGATGTCGGTATTTGCAAGAGATCGGACATATCGATACCTCCTATGAAGAAAAACACTTCCCAATGTATAGGCATATCCTTCCCCCCTCCATTCACTTTTTTCAAAAGTATAATTTGGCGAGTATGAGTTTGTTCCTCAAAACTCATTGATTTTTATCAGGTTTTCACAGTAAAAATGATGATTGATTCAAATCAGCTGTATTATATAGTTTCAACTCTTGAAAGAAATGAAATCAGAGGAACTATGTCGAGTATTTCTGTAAGTTTGAGAGACCAACCATTTTCCGGGCAAAATACTTATGGCCTTGTTTCAGCTCATGAAAGGAATGAAATGAATAAAAAACCATGTCGAGAGTTTTTCGAACAAGTTTGATTGTATAAGGTGATGGATTTCGGAAATTTTGCACGGTCTTTCTCATTCGTTGTTTGTTAAATCCAAACCTTGAATTGGAAGAATTGAAGAAATCAAGTATAGTTGATTAAAGAATCACGCTAATTATTCTCGGAGCTGTAGATTTTTCTTTGAAAATGTGGAGCGAATCACTCGTCGCTCTTTTTGATAATTCTTATAATACATGATTACAATTCTTATACCTCTATGCCAGCGAGGTGCTATCGCGCCTCTTGATGGCTTATACATGGGAAGTGTTTTTCTTCGTAGGAGGTAGCGATATGATAATGGTGTTCAGACTCGTGGACTAAACGTGACATGGCTAAACCTGGTATGAGAAATATAAGCTTATCCAGGCAAGCGCCACCTGGCGATCATAGGATAACCAAGTGCAGGAGGATAGTTGGACAATTATTTGGCCAATGATTGTAGTCGATTTATAGACAAAAATTCACCACGTTGATTATTCTGAATCTTAACCTCAATTTCCGAAGGCTAGAACTCGTTGGCACCTTTCTCTGCATGGTTGGTTGAGCCTCAAATTTTAACGCGAGTCCACTCAAGATAACTCATTTATTTACTCAGAAATAAATATCGGTGAGGCTAGTCAGATAGAATCTGTGAGTTCAGTAACTTATCGCGGATAAAGTCGCGTAGACCAATCTTTTCTGTAAGTGATATAAATTGTTGTGTTTTTTCTTTTTTTTTTATTGAAATTGTTGTGTTTGTACTCCCATATGGTGCACAAAAGAGGACAAAAATGAGAGCCCATGCCGGATTTTGATGAAGTAAACTAGAGAATGTGTTTTTCATAAATTTTCTGCGGTCAAGGTCTCGTTAGTTGTCGTTCTTGCAATTGTGTTAGCACCGAAGTTGTGTCCCAGAACATCGTCTGTCCCTGGTAGAAATCCATTCTCATTCATGGTTGAAAATTGGCCATATGGATTTTTGCATAGCCAAAAAACGGCCAAAAAGTTTGTCCGTATTTTACCCGAGGATGAAACGATATTTCCGCCATAAATCGCCTATTTATGGACTGAGTCTGATTTGCTATTTTTCATCTCATATTTAGCCATATTTTTTAACCAACCGGAAAACAGAGTTTTATGGCCTAAATTGATCTAGACAAAATTTGGGCATATTATGGGTCGGATCATGACGTAATTTTGAGTGATTTAATAAATAGCGACGGATAGAAAATTATTCACATATTCAAATCATATTTTCATATGACTCGACTAATACAAGCTAATTTTAATCAACGGATCTATTGATTAAGTGACATAGATCGATATTGGATTACTCCAATTCGATATATGAGGGTTTCCACGGAACTTTTAACTTTTGTATTACTGCAGTGTTCCAGGAGTATTTTGAACCATTCGGAGTGCGCAGGAGTGGCATTTTATAGTATTTGGCATCATTTAATATGGAATACATTCTTTTTTGTTGAAACGCATCCTGATTTGTCAATAGCAGACCGCAAAAGATGATTTTTGGGTAGTTTACAAACGTATCAACGCGATTTTTTGAATTGATAAGGCTGTAACTAAAATACCTATGCCTCAACTACTTCGGTGGAATGATATATTCATCTGCTAGTCTCATATTTTGAGAAAATCTTCGATTCAGAGGTGTGCGCTGATTTAGCCATGATGTTAGCTCTCGTTCATCGATGTAACCGAGTTTTGTGGGAAAACTTTCTCTGGCTATTGTTTACGAAAATGATGAAATACCTTGTGCGCAACGGAGAATTTAGCAATGAATTTTCAAAGTTGAAAAGAAGACGAATCGAATCCCGTTTGGTTTGTGAGTGTGCGTTGATCCGGACAAATTTTATAAAGCTTCAAAGCTCATAAAGTTATCGCGCCACTGGCTTTGAAAATGGTCGTTTTTTGATGTCATACTCAGGAGACGCGAAGCACAGGGTTGGGACGTTGTGCTCTTTTTTCTTCATCACAAACAGGATATAACCGCACTGTTTCGAGTTGCAATTGTCGATCGGTATTTCTGTGAGAAGCTGAGGAGAAACATTTGATTCCGGATGGTGAGCTAAATAAGCCTATAAATGTGATGGTATCGCGATTTTCTTGATTTTTTACATAGTATACGGCTGAAATATGAACAAAATAACACCACAGTGTATTCTAGATATTGAAATGAGATTCATAGCTCTTGACTCGATTTTGGAAATTTACATCGAATTTCGGAGAAATCGATTATGAAATTCATCTTGAAGTCAAGTCAGGCAGAATATCATCCGTATCGGTCGTCTAGACAATGTTTTGAATCGAATCTATTCGATTGAAGTTGAGTCACGAATGTTTCAGGTGTGAAATTCCGTACATGTCGTTCTGAACCAGATACCTCGGCTTGGAAGAGAGTGGCACCACTTTTTTCACATGTTTTCAAGGTCTAAGAATCACATGAAACCCATTTCAAACGTGTGCGATGAGAAAATTTTTTTTTTATTCCAGAGGGTCAATAGTTAAAAGTTCCATGGAAACCCTCATATGTACCTTCAAGGCACCTCGCAATTCGAGTGTATTAAGTCTCGATCGCTCATATCGATCGAGACAAAAATTTATCCTAATTGTCACCGGTTGTCGGCGAATATACAACCGAGATGAAAACGTTTCTCACGAGTGGCTGCAAAAGCCCTCGTGTAAGGCTCCTTTCACGTGACATTCTAACTCTATGTAAGTTACAAAGTTGGGAATTGCCGCAATAAAAAATTTTGTTCGATATTCCATTTTCTCACTATGTAATCCATTGAGCATCACAAGTAGTATGCGGCGTTATCATTTTGATTGATAAATTGGCACTCAAAGTCATCCGATTTTTCCCATTCGAGTTTCTAAATGATCTTCTTCGTGCCAAGAATCGAGTTGTGCAATAAAAATCATCAATTTGTAATTAATTTAATAAGACAAAAAATGGGCGGAAAGATTTTACGACACGATTATGGGGGTAGCTCACGAGCGCGCAGGGATGACGCGGCAAATTTTCGAAGACAAATGGATTACGAAGTGAGAAAATGGAAAATCGAACAAAATTTTTATTGCGGCAATTCCCAACTTTGTAACTTACAAAGTTAGAATGTCACGTGAAAGGGGCCTAACACATAAGCCCGATCAAAATCATGACCATCAAGCCACTTTGGCTAGGTGACGTCGGGGGCCAACCTCTACTCGGATCTCTTTAGCCCCCCTGAAGAGTCTGATCCGGGGAGGAAAGATCACTGGTCGAGGTTAGTGAATGCTGAAATTCACTAGTGAAAGTCTGGAATTTGTAGCTAATCTCGTCTCTGAGTCCATAATTCGGGCTTTCACTAGTGATTGTCAGCATTCACTGGCCATCGACCAGTGATTGTCAGCATTCACTGGGCACCGACCAGTGAATGTCAGCATTCACTGACCCGGACCAGTGAATGTCGGAGACCGGAAGAGTTTGGGAATGAAAGTCGAATAAATTGTCAGACACAACGTCTTATTATTCCGAGTTTCCGAGGTAGGTTGATGGAGAAATATCCATTATCTATCAATGACGAGTTGTCAATAAAGTGTCTTGTCAAATACTTGTCGATCTCAGAAATACCTCATAGAAAATAGTTGTCAATGACAAAAGTTGAGTGACATGAACGTTTCACTTATGATTATTATTAATGACACGCACTGCTCATGCTGACACAATTGTCTTTTCAATTTTGTGCACCACGATGGCCTTAATAGATGAAGGTTATGAACGCAGGAACTCCTGACCTCATTTGATGGGGAAGAATAAAGAGGCCATACTTCCTTAATTTCTCCGAGTGAATCCCTTTCTTGTGGCACCTTGGAAAGAATGAGATTCACTTGGGCCCGAGGGAAATTCTCACTCCGGAAGGAGAAAATCACTCTTTTCGGAGTTGCCCCAGAGTCGGGGTTCATACGGAAAGGTTAAGAGATTTTCCCATATTCCAACCTGCCTCGAAAACTTGGGATAACAAGACGTTGTGTCTGATATTTTATTCGACTTTCATTCCCCAACTCTTCCGATCTCCGACATTCGCTAGTGTGGGTCAGTGAATGCTGACATTCACTGGTCGATGCCCAGTGAATGCTGACAATCACTGGTCGAGACCAGTGGATGCTGACAATCACTGGTCGATGGCCAGAGAATGCTGGCAATCACTAGTGAAAGTCCGAATTATGGACTCAGCGACGAGATCAGCTACGAATTCCGGGCTTTCAATAGTGAATGTCAACATTCACTGACCTCGACCAGTGAATCTTAGGATTCACTAGTGAATGCCTGGCAATCACGGATTTCGGGCTTTCGCGGTAACATATCCACCACCTCGCTGTTTATACAAGCATTTATTAGATTTACTTCTTTTATATATTGCATTATTGCGCTCTCATTAGGTCCGTCCATTAAAAATACCTAAAAATTGATCATGGAAAGATTGCTTCCTTTAATTTGGATCATGTTCAATAAGTGTCTATAAAATGGTCTCGCATATTGCAGACGAAAGCAAAATATGGCTATTTTATATGTATTTGATTTAGATTGCATGCCCGCAATATTTAATCTATATGTTGTCCAATTTTTGGTCAATTTCATTCGATACAGATTTTAATCCCAATTAAAACGGCTAAATTATGGCCAAATATTGTCCATCAAAACTAGTCTAACTTTTTTAGCTATATTTTGGTCTTCAGTCCAGTACTATTGCACATGGTAGATGTTCCCTGCAGGGTAGATGTTCCACAATTCCTTGTCAAATTATTTGTACAATTCCAAAAGTGTCAGTTGACTAAATTAATCGAAAATAGACTCACCAGGAGAGGTTTGTCACATCCGAATCACGTTTTTGGCTAAAACTTTCAAAACGGTCTTCTTCAAGCACCAAAACATTGAACCCAAAATCACAGACTATACTTCTGAAGCATTTCTGAGCTACACACTATAAAAAATTGGTTGAATTTTCAACCATACTGGTTGAATTCAACATTCAACAAGTTCGCTGGATTTTCAGCCAAGTGATTATATTCCGTGATGGATGGAAGTTGATCCGGACCCATTATACACCCATCCATCCACCGCCCCACGACCACTAGCCATCCATCATATTTCACCCCACTCACGCAAGCGATCCGATATGCGGACAACCGAACGGACAAACTGAGGCTGGGCGTCCAATTATCATAATAATTATAATTGGTTGAAGTTTTCATGTAACCACCTGGTTGAAGTTTTTCGGATAAATTTTTTACAGTGTAACCATGTCAGGGTCTCTACTCGAAATTATGTGGCATTTTTCAAGGAATTTCCGAAAAGAAATGAAAAGAAAGATGACTCGGGAAGCGTTAGGGTCTATGACTTTGAGTTCCATCTTTTGGTGCTGGAGAAAAATAACTAGTATCAAAGTTTAAGCCGTCCGTGATCCGGATGTGGAAACTTGTCCGGATTGGTCCACTGTGACTCTAGACAACTCATATATCACCAGCTGGAACCCGTAGTTATCATGCAAAGTCATTATAAGCCCCGCTTGAGTGTAATATTGTTGATTATTCAAACAAATTGGACAGGGAAACTAGCTTAACCGTGTCCTTATGTACGGGATTATGGATTGAGGTGAACAACATCATAGCATTACCAGAGGGGCTGTGCTTATACAACTGTAGGGTATCCTGAGTTATTAATGACGAATTCTTTTTGAGATCGACACATGGAAAATAGTGATGTTTCGGATTTATTTATTGTGGCTTTGATTCGTTTCTGTGGTCCAAAATATGGAATTTCCACCCACTGGGAGGTCCCAAAAAAATTTCAGAGTCACCTGCGGAGCTAGTTCTGTTTCGCTTTTTAATTCCATCACAGTGTCAAAATCATGAGCTTTCTTTACTAAATCGAATATATCCAGAGTTTGTATTGCATTTTCTTCTATTCTGTTAACTTATACATTATTTAGGATAGATGTTATGTGATACATAAATATCAATCCATAATGATCAACCCTCCGAGTGATCAAAGCATAATAGATGAGTAAGTGTACCTCTGACAAAGGCAATAACTTGAAAGGTCCCAGGAGGTCCGGGAACAGACATTATAAAAAAAGAAGCAGATATTCAACTTACGACTCAAAAATGTTTTTGGCATCAGCGAATAGATATTCTGAATCAAAGACTGGCATATTTCTAGTTTCCTTTTACCAATCACAAGCTTCATCTGCCAGTATAAAATGCTGGCCAAAATAAAATTGATCGATCCCTCACTATATTAAACTTGCTGAAACATAGCTAATCAGAATTTCGTCTTGGATCAAGAAATGGGGAAACCAATCTGGGCAAACCATCATGTGAACTCAAAATGACAGAGCGCAACTAGTCAACTAATATTTTCCATAACTCTGATGAATAAGTAAATAAGTTTTTTATCTCACTCTAGCATGACCGACTTGAGGAAAATTCTATGTAGAAAAGAGTAAAACTTTTGTGTGTTACTTCAACAAGTAACGGGTTGATAAAAGAGGACTCATCACAAGCACTAATTTGACCAATGATTCGATGGGTTCCAAGTCAGGATACCTATTTTCCCTCAACTAGTCATGACTTGTCATGAGCATTATCTGTCATTCAGAAACGAAGATTCTGTCTCGATTTAAGACATGGGAAAATTAATTTAGCAACATGTGACCTGAAAATGAAAGAGCGCAACTAGTCAACTCATATTCTCCATTACTGATGAATGAGTCCAGAAATTTTGTACCTCGCTCTAGCATGATTGACTTGTAAAAGATTCATAAAGAAGAGACGAGAACATTTGTCTGTTACTCTAACAACTAACCGGTTGATACAAGAGTTTAATATGTATTCTTCACTAATGACCAATTTGACGAATGATTTGATGGGGTCCAAGTTAGAATACCTATTTTCTCTCAACTAGTCATGACTAGTCATGAACATAATCTGTAATTCAGAAACGAATATTCTGTCTTGGTTCAAGAAATGGGAAAACCAATCTAGCAACATGTGACCTCAAAATGAAAGAGCGCAACTAGTCAACTTATTTTCTCCATGACTCTGATGAATAAGTCCATAGGTTTTATACCTTGCTCTAGCATGATTGACTTGTAAAAGATTCTATGTGGAAAAGAATAAAACAGTTGTCTATTACTCTACCAAGTAATCGGTTGATAAAAGAGGACATTATTCACTACTCGGTAAAAACATCTCACATGAGATCTCACGTAAGACAGGTGAGATCTCACGTGAGACAGGTGAGATCTCACGTGAGATCAGATTTTGAAATGCATATTTTGGCTTATTATAAGCGCCGCTGAGGGTTTTGCTCATGCCTAACTGATGTATCGAAGTTTAATTAACAACCCCATGCCTAGAATTCGGCCACAATATAAAATATAAATTAAAAATCACCCGACTGATGATGCCGTATCCGCCGCATATGCCGCGGGCTGGCGACTCTTGCGCCGCCGTGGTGCGCAGGCGTCTCTCTCGTCTCACCTGAGATCTTACGTTGGATCTCACGTCAGATCTCACCTAGAATATCACGTGGGATCTTGCCTAGAATATACAGGATATCACGTGAGATTTCATGTGGGGATCTCGACACCATAACCTAAGGATATTAGGAATCACTCAGATTCTAGATAGGTAAAAGGCTAATAGGTATAGGTATAGTTGGTGGCAGCGAGGCACATGCAGGCCATAGCGGCACAGCAGACAGCAGCAAATGGGAGTAAACCTCTGTGTTAATTTAAATGGGACTGCAGCGCCAATAACCGGAATTTCATTCGACCTTTGTAGACCTCAAGTTTCTGAAAAAATCAGAATTTTCACCAAAAACTCCGGTTCAATCATTTTCAAACCGACTTCATCAAAATTCCGTCTTAACCAAATGATAGATATTTCTGAAAAAAAAATAACTTTAGTTTAAATTCCCCAAATCTCCCTAAGATGCATCCTAAAAATAATAACTCAAAATGTGTGAGAATAATTTTATTAATATCAATTTTTTCCCCGTATCTTTCTCTACAACTCACTTATCTCACTTTCATTGGCCTAAAGACATACTTTCTCGTCATTCTGAATCGATAGATTGATACCCAATTTTTTTGCAATCCGTAAAACATCATTCAAATGAATTTTTACTTTCGAAAAATTAAAATTTCCGCAAAAAAATTCGTTTCAATCATCTTTAAATTGACTGTATCAACATTCCGTCTTAACCAAAGGAGTTATTGCTGAAAAAACTATAGTTTAGATGCCGCGAATTTCTCTAAGATACTTTCTCAAAAGAGTAACTCAAAATGTCTGAAAATATTTGTATTAATATCCATTATTTTCCCGTATCTTCCTCCACAACTCGTTTATCTCACCTTTAATGACCTAAAGACATCCTTTACAAGCATTATGAATCGACTGGTTGATATAAATTTTTTTTTAAATTCGTAAAAATTCACATAAATGAAGGGTTTTTCTTGATGAAAAAAAAAAATTTTCTTTCAAAACTCCATTCTAATCATATTGAAACTGACTCTACCAAAATTCCGTCTCAAGCAAACCACAGATATTGCTGAACAAACTCTAGTTTAGATTCTCTGAGTCCCTCTTGGAAGCTCGATCCTTTGGAAGAATATATCAAAATGTAAGAAACTATTTCTTCCAACGTTGATTTTCTTCGCTAATGGTTGTGGCATTCGTTATGATTATTATCATATAACGCTATGAGAAAGCATTCTGCAAATCACTTTTAGCAGCGTATTTGATTTTGTTTCCCACACAGAAGATGGTAAAAACGTATTCGACACTTGCACGGGGTGGTACCCGCATTCTCGTGATAATTCCGACCCTCAGCTTCGGCTCAGGTTGGAAAATATCTCTCGTTGTGCGGAAACCAACATTCCCGCCCTTGTATTGAAATGTACTATTTCCAACCTATTTTGACGTGATAAACACGTTCTGAGTAGTTAACAAAAGTCACACTGCACGCCCTTTCAGTACGTCGAGTCGAATTCTTGGAAAAATTCATAAGAATAGTGTCAGCACTCAGACCTCTGCGAGTCAGACATGAGTTGACGAATCAGAATGATTAGAAAAACATTTGAAAGGAGAAGTCAAGAACTTAGATATCTATTTTCAAAATGATTCTAAGTTGATTCTGGTTCGAGCTACGACTGATTTTGCAACAAAAAATTTCTCTGGAAGAATGATTCCATCACTAGAAAATGATGAAAAACCTTATAATCAGACTCGTATGAGGACTATCCTTGATTTCTTGCATGAAGTATAGTCTGAGAAATGAAAGAAATCGAAGGAATATTACCGTGAGTCCGATCTCCTCACCTTTCGTGAATTTTGAGACTCTTTTTCAAGAAAAATCTTCCTTTACAAAAACAGTCACAACTTGGATCAGAAACGACATGGGATAACTTTCCGAAACGGATTTTAAAGCTCTTGACATTTTCTTTCAGGTATTTTTGAGTCATCCTGATCCATTAGCTCATGTAAAACTTGCAGTGGTCTAAAAGTTGACCCAATTTAATGAATTTCACCAAGGATTCGACTTGACCCTCCAAGAAGCTGATGTGCCGCAGGAAAAAGACCCCAAAGAGTCCTCAAAGGACTTGGAAGCAGACAACGTGAGATCAATCAAAGTCGTTCTCGACCAACGAGTCCGGAGAATTCAAATTGATTCTTTATACTTTCCATTTTTTAGGTGTATACAAACTATTGACCTATTGACCGGCTGTGTAGGGCATGGACCAAACAATAATGCTCTTGTTCATTTCTTGAATGAGGCACCAAATCCAACCTGACTTGCGCTTAAACGTGAGGATTTTATTAATCGCAAAAAGACGATTTTCTACAATACACAGCGATTTACAAAACCGACGTCTCATTTCGAAGGTTGATATTTTTATAATCAAGTTTGACGGAGAGGGAAATTATTCCAATGCTCAATAACTTTACTAACATCAAACAGCTCATGAAACTCCAAGATCGCTTTTTCTGAACTTTAAATTCTGACAAGAAATAAAAGGAGATTGATCATAAAATGAGTACTGAAAGATTTTGGGAATTGAAACAGAAAGTGAGCTTTAGCAATATCACTGAAATTCCTTGCTGAATTCGATTCTTATTTGACTTATATACAGGTGAATCTTCTAATAAGGACAGCTCTATTACCATCTGAATTGGCATGTGACAGAATGAGTTCTCGATAATGAAAGCAGTTGTGTATTCCTTGCTGGTCCTCCACTCTTTTTCAATCACCAAATATACTGTGGCACTCTTGCTCTCAGGATTAAAATAGTTGAACATTTCCCATTGCACAGACTGTATATCTTTAAGGGAAACAGAGGCGGAAGAGATTTGGACAAGTAAATTCATTCTCTCAACACCACTTCAACCTGTGAGAATATCCCCTTGGCTGATTGGAATCAAGAATCATATTCTCGCTCAACTATTGGAAGGAAAAGTGCTGCAGCCTACAAATATAAGCGAGGAATAAATTAATCAAATTGACACAAATGATTCCTAATGGCAACCGTACTAATTGTTCTGTATTGGGTTACAAGTATATTGTCAAATTATATTCCAAAGGCTATGTTATTCATTAACCTTATCAAGATAGCTCCACCGGTTCCATCTCAATGAAACATTACAGGCCAAACTTGATTTTGAGCGCAGCATCCTAACATGATTTTACAATGCCATTAGAGTCTGAGACATGAAATGTAGTTTAAAAAACTTGATGAGAATTTGTGACGACAAAGAGGAAATGATTTAAAATGTGCCCAGGAGCACAAACAAAGAAGCATTTGGTTGAAAGACACAACAAAACTGAATGTTTGGGGGTAGATAATCTATTTCGTTAGCTATCTTCTGGATCTTTCCTCAGCTGCGACTATTCAGTTTTCAACTGGAGCGTACCAAATTCACATTGAGGAGACTATTTAGGATCAGTGTTATTGAATTAACTGAACACAAAGTCTCATAATATGTCATCAATTAATCACTCTATCACTCTATTCATGTTACATCACTTACAAAACAGAGCTGGTACTCCCAAGAATAATCTAAGGTATAACAAGAACACTTGATCGCTCGCTGGAGAATGCAGCTCACACATTCCTGGTAAAAATATGAGAAGATTCATCTCTTTACCATCTGGCTTAAACACTATTGCCAATTCGTTTGGAGTTTAGGGAACACAGTCAAAAAATAATTTTTGTGGGATCCTGCTTGCTTTGAACTGCTTCAAACTGGGATAGGTTATAGTGTAAGGATGAAGGCAACTGACTGCATCCTGATGACTGCTGATAACTCAAACACGTGAAAAATCACAAAATAAATGTACTGAGAAACACTATGCAGAAACTCGAGCGGTATATGAAGATTATTTGTCAACCACCGAAAACCAAAAGTGGCCAAAAACCTGTCATCTTTTGCTGCTGTCTGCTGTGCCGCTATGGCCTGCATGTGTCTCGCTGCCACCAACTATACCTATACCTATTAGCCTTTTACTTATCTGCAATCTGAGTAATTCCTAAAATATGCATTTCAAAATCTGATCTCACGTGAGATCTCACCTGTCTTACGTGAGATCTCACGTGAGATGTTTTTACCGAATACTCAAAAATATAAAATTGACTGAATTATTTGATGGGGTGCAGTTTTGGGCAGTGCCTTACTTTATACACAGGGATAAAGCAGGAATATGCCTCATCCCCCATTACAGTATTTGAAACAGCACAAAAAGTAGTTGATCCTTGTGAATTCTAAGGATTAAAAATTAGTGAACCATGGCAGGATTTTAAGCGAAAAGATTTTGTGTGTATGGAGTAGTAAAATAGTTTCAGAGATATAACACTGAGAGCTCTGTGCTAACAATTATTTTGATCATCATCCACATGTTAGTAATAAATAAGAAGAAATACTGGCAAAGTTTCCACCCGCCTTATGGAATCTTTTATTAAGAATGAATCCTATAACTGTCATGGTATCAAAATTATTTCTCTGAGTAATTACAATTTTTATAAATTTCCAGAGCTATAAATTATGATGGGATTTCATGCAAATGAACTTTTGTGAACAGAAAGATGTAACATATTTCAAGTAAATCATGAGGGGATTTCATGAAACTAAGAGGTGTGATATTTGTAATTGTTCCATCCGGGTGATGGATTATCTTATAAATTTGAGCTCAATCTCAGATCTTTTAATTGATACCAAAACAAAACTATTTCTGAAGAGTCAATTTTTGCAAATTCTAAGAGCTTTATTATATCACGAGGAGATGTAACATGTGATTGATTGCTGTTAAGGGAATTAGAGTTAGAGCTTCATTGTAGTAATCAGTATGACAATTAATCAGACACCAAAAAAATATGTAGAATGACACTTGTAATTTCCACATAGATAATGAAAACTCATGATGATCTTGGGAAGAATGTCATATCCGTTTCATTCCAGGACTATATTCTAGACAATCATGTCTAATCTGTGGACTTTTGAAGATGGAACTAGATGATCTGTAGTAAACAATAGTTTTGATATTATGAGAGATATGCGATTCAGTCTTCATGAAAGAATTCATCGACCGGTTAGAAACATCACAAGTTAGCATTAGATTCAAACAGAGTATTATCCCTCTTATCGTTTACTGGTATGTGAATGATAATCAGATCAATTGTTGGCACAGAGTACTATATCTCTGCAACTATATTACCACTTCATACAAACAGAATCTTCTTGCATGAATTCTGTCATGATTTACTAACTTTGGAATCTTAGAACTCCCAAGGATGAACTACTATTTGTGCTGAGGGTTTCAAATACTGTGACAGAGGATGAGGCGTGTTTCTGCTATTATATTCCAGTGTATACAATGTCATACTCTATAGGACTTCTTCCATGACCACCAAATATTCCTTGGATGAGTAAGTGAAAAAGGTCTCAACTCACTGCTTATAGTACACAGTTAGAGACTAACTGATGTTTCATCTCATGAAACAGTGTGGTTTGACACTAATGAAACTCTACGCTGGAAGTTGTTTCGAGATATGTTATTGAGTTCCTTGTTCGTCAGACTCCTTGAGATCAAAAGCTGATAATTCAAAGAGGCCAATGACACAACTGAGTATAATGTCAAACTCTTGTAAAAGTAACCTGCAAGTTGTTGGGCACCTGTGAAGAGAAAATTGCCAAAATTTTCCATGATGGCTCATTACATCCACCTAAAGTCAAGCAGTGTGACAGACACATATTTTGAAAACTTAAAATTTCACTTGCAGCCAAGTCAAGTCAATAAAGCATAACCTCCGGCAAACTCTCGTAGTGGATTACGAATGTCAAGATTTTGAGTGGATCGTGGATCTGGATCATTTATAGCAGACTATGCGATTCTCACTCATTTGGTTAGATTCAGAAGATTGTCGATGAATCCAACAAATACCGAACCAACCAACACGGCGTTTGTTAGACTAACCAACAATTTTTTTCCGTGCATAATATACCCAAAGTGCACCATTTATTCGCGCATGAAAGTTATCCAATTACTACTCTAATGTACTGCTCTAGCAAAAACTAACAAATTACCTCTGAGTTTGGATTATTATACTTACTCTGCTTGTCGAGAAAATCTCTCTGCTGGGGCTCATTGGCTCGTTCTGGCCAGCGTTGTTTTTCTTTTCGAGGGTCGCAATAAAGAACACCACTCCTTTCCGCAAATCAGGACAACTACACAGTTCGAGGGATTCATGAGAAAAATGAGAAGAAATAATAATAATTAATAATCAGATTCGCATAAACAAATTACGGAAACCGAGGTGGACCAGCTGACTGACCACTCGCGAGCGTCTGTCCTCCTCTAATTCGCTTTGGTGGGTCTCCGGCAGTTCGCGCACGCGCGCGCGCTCGTTTAAAATATACGAACGATCAAGAAATGAATCTGGGAAAAATATCCTTGTTTATTGAAAGATCTCCGCAAAATGATCATTCATAAATATTATTTTTCAGTTTTGAATTGTTACACGAGGCCGTGTTTCTCAGCTTTCGTGATCGAGACGCGAGACAAGATCGAATCGGGTCGGGGTCGGAGATCGGAGCCAGCAGAACACAATTCGCGGGTCCGTCAACAATAAAGGCCTAACAAATAATCTCTCTCGTTGAACGACTACTGAGCAAATTTTGTGTAATGTGCCCAGCAGTTTCTACTGGTTTCAAGTTGCCATTGAGTTTTGTGACGTTTTGTAAACTCAGATTTTCCAGATGCAGTTGATGACTTGAATTTGTGCCCAGGACATACTATTTGCCCAGAATTAAGAACAACACGAAGGAAAGAATTCATCTTCAATTTCAATCAACGAATTTGGATTAATTTCATTGAGTGCACAGTATTCTCAAGTACCTACAGCTTACTCTTGGTGATGAAACTCATGAATGCTTGATTTCTTAGTGAGATCGTTGTTTCACTGTAGTTGTGATTGAGCATCTTTGACCACAAGTGTTCGTGTCGTACTCTCCCATTAATGGAATGCTGCCAAAAAGTGAATGAAATCATCCAAGATCTCTGCTGATTAGAGTTATGAAATTCAGTAACACCAGATACACAGTGGATTGCTATGTCATCAATGTATAATGTTATTAAGCGTGGATTCCTATCCAATTAATAGTTCTGCAACTGTGTCTTCCAGTGATTGACTATAGTTAGTGTGAGAGCTTATTTGCAGCTCTTGTAATATTCAGCGCAACTGTGTAGATTGGGAATTCCGTAGGATACTGGATATCAATTCCCTCTGGCTTATTTTCTTTTAACATTTTCAGAAAAATATGTCACACCATTCAATTACTCAAAACTACCTGCGTAAACATCCTTGTACTTTGAGATGCAACTCCTCTGGCTAAATGCAACTGGAAGCAATGATAGGGTTTTGTAATATTGGAGAAGAGCGTTAGGTAGACAGTTTCAAAGTGTAACACAGGGATCACGAGAATATCGGTTAGATTCTTGAAACAATGGCTTAATGGGATCAATTTGGGTACATTTACCTTATACTTTTTCTTAAGAATATTTCGTCGTCCCGATGTTCCGAACGATGTTCCGGAAGGTAATAAACAGAGATTATTGAAAATCAAATATATTCAATTAGGGAAATGTGAGTGAACAAGTTGAAAGAAAATGATTCTGAATGAAGTGTAACTACTCTCATCCATAAAAGAGGATATTCCCATTCACTCTGATAGTTTCTTTCACTAATACACGATAATTCCCAGGTTGATTCTGAAAAAATCGCGATGCAGGAAAGATCTGATCAACTAAAATAACACGACCAGCTTCTTTCCTCAAGAGATATACCTGTGCAAGCCACGTGCATAATATTCGCTCCCTGACATTTTTCTCCGCAAAATTTACGACTCGCTCACTCCCGCTCAGGAATTAATCTGACACTCATCGCTGCCGAATGCTGCAGCTGCAAATTGTCTGCGTGCATGTAGAGGTGCGGAGATCTATGGGCCACGAAAAACGAAGCTCGATTTCTAGCCCAGGCCTAATTCAGTGGCTCATCACACAATACTTATAGCTCGTGTGACCCGAACGTAAAAAATTAATGTGAAAGTTTGGAAAGAAGCTCGCCACATTTCGCTGAGATAAGAATCACTTTATTTACACGTCTGGTGGATTGTATCAGTCGCTCGTAAAATCCTAATCTACTAGCTCTCTACGCAGGTCTAGAATCTTCCAAAGTGATTATACTGGAATTTCTTGTCGCGAAAGCGAAGTAAGAAGGACATGAAGGGTCAATTGAGAATTTTTCCATGGATTTAGCTCAATTTTTTGGCTGCAAAGTTGCACTCTACAATAGATTTAAGGCATGTGTACCCAACTTGCCCCGATTAACCCATTTTCGTAATAAGTTTAGTTTACCTCAACAATTTTCAACGTGCTTTAGCTCGTTTTAAAGCTTGTTTCAAGAACTTTAAAATGGATCCAATTACGTTCAAATTTAATCAACTGGAGCCGAGCTGTCTTAATTTTTTTTAAAAGTGATTTTTTAGGGTTTACAAAATGGTGTACCCAACTTGCCCCCATTAAGCCATTTCCCCGACAACTCTGGTCTACCTCAATATTTTCCAACGTATTTCAGCTCATTTTGAAGCTTGTTTTAGGACCTTCAAAATGTACTGAGATACGTCTAATTTTGATGAGTTGGAGCCGAACTGTCTCAATTCTTCCAAAATAAATGATAGAAATCGTCGATAGGGTGTTTTTATGGCCGTACACGCACATTTGGAGCTTTCGCCGGTTCAAAACACTCCTTCCGATCTATTTTGACGCGATAAACACGTTCTGAGTGGTGAAAAGAGTCGTACTGCACTTTCTTTCGAGAAAATTATATGGGGGCATGTCAAGTACACGCCTATGTTGGCATCCTTGGTTACAAATCGGCTCCGTGTTTTGCACATAAATTAGTTCCAGATCCAAATTTTGCAACTTTGAAGAACGGGTTTTAAAGATTTTAAAATAAGAAATCGAATGCGCTAAGGTACGTTAAAATTGGTTGAACTCAAAAAATTTGGCACTAATTTTACTGAACGCAATATCCTCGGTGCTTTCTTAGCTGAGCAATCACGAAGAATAGAAAAATCATATTAAATTTCCTGGAGAACGAAGGAATGGTTCGGAGTTGACGGAAACTACTTACTTTCTCATATTTTAACATAACAAACGTGAAAAAAAATTGTCGAGGGGCCAAGAAGTGCCCATTCCCGACTTCGGCACATAGGGGCAAGTTGGGTACAATTACCTGATATAATTTTTTTATACAAATGCTCCTTTTTTTTGTGTGTGCTAACAAGTGCTATCTGAGTGCGTCAAATTGTGGCAGAGAATTATTGTTTATTCAGGAAATTCCATTGGTTGCTACTGATAGATGTGGACACACCTCGGGATTTGCAAACTTCATCCCAACAACCCCAATGTGAATGGAGGTTTTCATCAATGCTCATATAATAATATTCACTACATACGCAGCATCTTTTTGTTACATTAGTGATTTTTATCTGAATGTAGCAAGTGAATCATTTTGCCTACCCATTTTGCCGATATGTACATTTGGAAATTTTTCAATAATTATTGGTAATGTAGAAAATAATAAGTTTATAAGTTTACCTGTTTTTTGAAAATTGCGTTCATGATAGTGAAGTAATCCCACATACGCTTCCCAGATACGGGATAACATTCTCTCTATAAGTGATAAAAGTTTGATTGAACTCTGTGGAGATATTAATATATGTTTTGGTTGAAGAGGTTCTTTCACACAATTCACTACAATCTCATTTCATAGCAGATTATCTGACTCACGCTTAAACTAGTTTTGAAGAAATTCTAAAACAACCCAACAAACAACCTTACATTTTTCTTGAAAATCTCTTCGAGTCATGCTCTCCTTCAGTTTTAGACTGAATTTTCATCAATCATGGCATCAACCTTGTAAATCATTTATTTCCTCACTTTTCTCTTCTTAATTCCTTGCTTCCTTTCCATTATATCCTTTCAAACGTTGTATAGAGAATTTGGATGATTTGAAGAAAAACCAAAAAAGAACTCATTCTGAAATGCATCTACATACACTTGTGTAGTGGCTGAAGTCATATCTGCCAATGTGAGCAGAAAACTAACAAGGGAAGCACTTAACTTCCGGGTCGCCAATCTTCCCCAAAATTTTTTTACAGTTTGATATTACCCAGAATATGGAGAATCCAGAGTAATTCCGTCAAATGGGCCTCCTGTTTAGAGCTACAAGCAGAAACGTCAGCATTGCAAGTATGTCTATATATATGTATATATAATATATATATATCACTTTTTTACATGGGCCTATACGGGCAATGCTATTGTCATACACTGTAGCTCTGAACGGGAGGCCCATTTGCCGGAGCTACTCTAGATTCTTCATATTCTAGGTGATACCAAACTGTAAAAAAATTTTGGGAAAGATTGGCGACCCGGAATTGAAGTGCTCCCCTTGTAAGACATGAAAGAAGAAGAAGAAGAAGTAGTACGCGGGTTTAAGAAAAACAGAGTGGAAAGTTTGCGAAACATTATCTCAAGCTTGGAAGAGCGTGAACTGGAAATGTCTTGGTTGAGGTATACCTTTCTCGAAACATTTGTTACGATTTTACAATTTTCAGTACCCGCATCTATCGATGTGGATAACGAGAGAAAAACATTCTGACATGGATATATGGCAAGGCGTAGTTTATGCAATCTTTTTCACCATTAACAAATTGCAATCCAAAATATAAATTTCGTATGCCACAGAATTCAGTTATTGATGATCACATATGCAGGAGTACCGAGACGAGTACTGAAACAAAGTATAATACTAACAGCCTACTCATCATATAATTGGAAAAAAAAAACACCTAGAGTTACTAGCTCGGTTACTAGTGATCAAGTCATATTATAAATACTTCTACATATTATAATCAAAGTTTTTGGTGGGTCTGTGCAGGTGCATTGCAAGAGGTCCCGAGTAATCGAAGAAAATGAGAGTATTTCAAATTGTAAAAAACGTAGGCAATCATCGAAATGAGTGCGGACTCAGTTGCACCAGGAGCATTTCATTCGAAATTGGTATATACCGATTTTCAAGTGTTAGCCTCAAGCCAGTGAGCAATGCTCATCGAGCAAGAACTGAATGCCGTCGATTTTGTTGGCAAATTACGATGTCTGAACGTCCTCTTACGAGAACTCTCCCACATCGATGAGCACTTGAAATTTTTACGATCGTTCACGGGAGCAATTCAGTTCACCACACCTATATTCGATGCATCAAATCGTGGTCTGTGTTGCACTTTACTTACTTTTTGCTCTCAAAATTGTTGATAAAAAGTTTGCCAAGGACTTTATTTCATTGCTTCAAACTCAGGACTACCGATATATACCTGATCGATTCTCGTACAATTTGAACGCGGTCATTTGTTTTTACGGAAGAGGCGGGAACAATTGCTTCCAGTACTTGAGCAATTGCTATGAGCGCCACGGTTTCTCGTGTATTTGACTTTTGTTGATGTGAATTATACTCGCCAGTAGCTTTGGATCTGGAAAAACAAGTCATTCTACTCAAAACGACGATATCCATATTTATATTACAATGCTGATTTAGTTTAATATGTTTAGCATTATGAGACAGGTAATGGGGAACTACTTGGAATTGGCGAAATAAATTTCGTAAAACGTAACTCTCTATAAGCACTTACGACTCCAGCACGGATAGCTAATATAGAATAGAAACTACATTTTCATAATAGCTGCCTATAATTAGAATTCTATAATGATTATTCATTCAATCACACTTATGGAATGAATATTGATCAACCCGTTGAAATGTCATTGACAACCAAATAATTTGAAACAGTCACCTGTATATCATCATGATTAATATCAATAAAAAAGCTAAAATCAGGTCTTGGAAAGAGTCATCAAATGATTTGATGCAGTAGATATCAGAAACTTGAGAAACTACTGCGAATTGTGCAATTTTGGTACGACTGCAGCATTTTCTACTTTGTTTGGACCGTAACTTTAACGTACATTATTTAATCGGTGGTCAATCGAGAGCTTATAGTTTCAACTTTCTACTGACAGGTGTCCAAGCTCAATTTGTTTTACCTAGCTGAAGGTATAAGCCAATTTAGAAGTGTAGCCATCAAGTGAGACCTTGATGGCCAAGTAATTTTGGTACACTTACAAATAATTTCAATTTCAGCCACCGCGACTGAATCAAATTTAATCGATCAAAAATTTTACTCTCATAGCTTCCAAAATTATTTTCTCACCGCATGACTCATGCATCACTAAACCCAAGGTATGTCCTAGAATGAAATCGCAGGGACAGAATTAGAGCTGTCATACCGAGGTGTACTAAGATTACTCCATCTTAAGGCTTTTTTATTTAGGATACGCGGCGACGGGGGAGGGGGGTAACTTTGGCCCACCTTTGCTTTGTCAAGAGCAAAAGTCTTCATTCCGTAGTAGTAGATTTTTCACCGAATTCTTTCTTGAAAACTTTTTTTCGCTGCCTGCAAAAAAAGTTCTTGTATACATGATTATGATACGATCCTCTCCGTTTTTGTGAAATCTATCGACTGTTGGTCACAGTTAGAATTGATAGTCCCTCTTGAAATCACTACGACCCATCTTTCGACCCTTGTCGCTGTGTCTGTCTGTATGTGTGTTGTTCTCTATGGCTCAGCGAAACTCCTTAGTGGTTTCATCGATCTAAAATACCTGCGTCATATTAGGTATCTTGCATTTTTTTCTATGGATCCCTCAAGTAAAGATGGTGCATTTTAGATAAATTTCAGTTGGAGATGGCGCAATTCGAGGAAAAAATTCTCAAAAATTCCTCCATCTTGAGCAAATTGGTCCAAAGTCAAGTGGCTTCAGAACAACTTCAAGTCGTCGAGCCTCAAATGACCTCATAACCACACATCTCATTATGCCCCATGCTATGAGCTTGGAGAAGTCCAAACTTTGATTCATCTGATGGACCAATTGTTCAGAGGCATATCATGAATAATATGGTGATTGGTCAGAACACCAGACTAATACTTGAAAAGGGTCAGACCGTTCTCAAGTCTCGAGGAAATTGATTGTTTCAACTAGTTATTGATCAATTTTCATGAGATTTGAGAGAGGTCTGGCCCTCTTTAAGTCTAGCACTCAGGTCAATCACCATGAATTATGAGATGTCTCTTGACAGTTGGTCGATCAGATAAATGAAAGTTTGGACTTTCCTTCTCTAATAGCATGAGGCATAATGAGACGAGTGTCATTGTGGCGTCATTTGAGGCTCGACCACTTGAAGGTCATTCTGAAGTCACTCGACTTTCGAACAGTTTGCTTAAAATGGGAATATTTTGAGAATTTTTTCTCGAATTGCACAATGTCTACGGCAGTGAGTGTAGGCAATTGTTTCGTATGGAATCCGTGTGCCTTATACACAGTAACCGCGGGTCCGGATTTCGGTTTTTTTTTCGTGTGGTAAATTTTGATATGATTAGTTGTCGAGCACTACGAATAATTTTTAAGGCGAAATGTCCTTTACGTCCCTGTCCTTTACGCCCCCCTCTACGACACCTAAAAGTTTATATATCTTTGTCTGGGTTCAATCTTGAGATGAGTACCTCTAGATACTTTCTTTTTATCCCCAAATAAGTGGGAATCCACTGCCACGGTTGACCGAAACTCGCCTATAGGACTGAAATAATTTTTGACCCCAAATAGTTTTCTTGTCATGATTTTGGCCCCAAAAAAATCCCACTCTCGCCGGAATCATCCATATATGACCGGGCATTCGGAGCCCAAAATATACTGTCCTCTCGAGGTACTGACATGGGCAATCTGTTTTACATGGTATTTGTATACCGTACTTCGGATTCCAAGTCGCGATTGAACCTAATACACGGTGTTTGAACCATTTACTAACCAGCAACCCACCCACGTCAAAGAGTTGCTCAACACGACTATAGATCGTCTCCGCCCGAGACGTGGGAGTGCTCCATCACTCTTATTGGCAGCGATCTCTGTACACGGACCATCTGCCGAGCCTTGTCAAAGTAAAATAACACTCACCGGAGAATGCTTAAAATTAACTGGCATTATCGTGAATGGTGCGAAAGACCAAGTGTGTGTGTGTGTGTTGTGTGTGTGTGTGTGTGTGTGTGTGTGTGTGTGTGTGTGCGTGTGTGTGTGTGTGTGTGTGTGTGTGTGTGTGTGTGTGTGTGTGTATGTGTGTGTGATCAAACAGGTGTGTAGTGATTCCCTACTGATAGGTATATAATATTTTAGATCTGGATTAGTCGTCCTACATTTTCGAGACTGCTCAGTGAAAAATATTGAAGTTCTGAACTGCTCAGAGATTTTTTTGATGAATAGTCATTGAATGGATGGAAACAATTCAATAATGCAACGATTTCGAGATACATCACGCCTCATTCGAAACCACACACGTGATGCACAAAGCACAACTCACAACGCATGGCACACGACCGATCATTGAAGTGTGCTACTAGTCAATCTCATCCATAGCCCACGAGATCAGGTGATAAATTTAACCTAGGCTAGACTGGAACAGACTGAACTGGACCGAACCAGAGTAAACTCGTTCAAACTTGACGGGACCACACCGGAGCAGACCTCACTAGACCGGACCTAACTAAACCCAACCGGGTCGGACGAGACCAGCCAGAGCTAGACCGTACCAGACCACAATAGACCGTATTAGATCGCACTAAACCGAACGAGATCGTACTAGGCCGGAACAGACCGAACTAGACCAAACTATGCCAACTAGATCGAACCAAGCCATATACGACCGTACTTAATCGTACTAGCTCGGACTAGACCATAACATCACTGTACTGAACCGTATTAAACCGTACCAGTACCAAATTAGGCCAGACTAGACCGAGTTACATTGAGCTAGGTCGAACTAGACCCTATCGGACTGAACTAGGTTCGATGATTTCTGTATGGTTCTTGTGCGATGATACTCGTCCGGTACTAGTTTAGTAGTCCTTGTACTATACTAGCACGGTACTAGTGCGATGATCCTCGAACGGTACTAGAACCATGGCTATACTACGGTACGGGTACGATGATTGTCGCACGGCACTAATACGATGGTTCTCGTACAGTACTACTACGATGATTCTAGTACGCTGCCAGTACGAGGATTCAAGTGCTGTACTAGCACCATGATTCTCTTACGGTATCATTATGATGGTTCTCATACAGTACTGGTTCGATAATTCTCGTACAGTTCTAGTACGCACGGTACGAGTACGATGATTCTAGAACGGTACGATGATCTTCGAACGGTACTAGAACCATGGCTCTACTTCGGTACGGGTACGATGATTTTCGCACGGCACTAATACGATGGTTCTCGTACAGTACTACTACGATAACTCTAGTACGGTGCCAGTACGAGGATTCAAGTGTGGTACTAGCACAATGATTCTTTTACGGTATCGGTATGATGGTTCTCGTACAGTACTGGTTCAATGATTCTCGTACAGTACTAGTACGATAATTCTCGCACGGTACGAGTACGATGAATCTAGAATGGTACTAGTACGGTAATTCTAGTGCGAGTCGAATGATACTAGAATGATGGCTCTACTACGATACGGGCACGATGATTCTAGTACGATGCCAGTACGAGGATTTAAGTGCGGTACTAGCACAATGATTCTAGTACGGTAACAGTATGATGGTTCTCGTACAGTATTGGTGAGTTGGTTCTCGTATAGTTCTAGTACGATAATTCTCGTACGCTAATAGTACAATTATCCTAGAAAGGTTCGAGTACGATGATTTCAGAACGGTGCTAGTACGATAATTCTAGTACGGTTCGAGTATGAATTTTAGACCGGACCAGACCAAATCATCCATTCATTCACTTACCTACCCATCTACCTGATCACTTACGCACCTACCCACTAACCAATCCAGCTATCGACCTATCTATGATCCATGCGGCTACCCATTATATTTTACTCCCTCCACGCGGACAACCCGATACACTGAGAGCGGAATTCGGTAGCCAGAACCGGGGAACCAAGTAGAATCCTCCGTGCCCTGCCGAGTGAGCAAGGCAATGTGCCACGTTGTCTTCTAGTCTGCTCGTTCATAGCCTCCATACAGTGCAATAGTGCACTGGAAACATCCACAAATTCCATGGAGGAAGCCTGAGGCTCATCAAGATTCTCCAAATGTGACAAGAGCCCGGTAGACATAATTGTACACGAGTTAGAACACGTTTAATCGCAAGACTCCAAGCTGATCAACGCGGCGCCGACTCGCAAAGTCAGAGATATATTACCCTACATTTCATATCAACGGGCGGTTCTCGAGTATTTGTTTACCGTGTTTCGAGTAGCTAGAGCCGGGCGTTTGGTAGATTCTACCGGAGTTTCGGTTCGACCTACCGAGCAGCACGTAAGTAGATAGTGCCGTGCTTGCCAAAGTTCTTCCTGCCGAATTCCGCTCTCAGTGTATACGAGATCCGGACAGACAGATTTTGACTGGCGTTTAATTATCATGAAATGAAATAATAAAAAATTATGATAATGTTCCCTTTTGATAGCCAAATACGTGTTCGTCATGTATGTACAATGTATATTGTACCCATCTATATAACTTAAAGAGAAGGTGGTAATTCTATTAACTAAAAGCTTTTCCCATGCTATAGCTCGAGTCGTCATTGAAGCACTTCCCGCACAACAGCAAAAGTGAATATCTACATCCCGCACCAAAATCCAGTTCCAAAAACGAATGTAGGGCTTATAATAAATAGCATTTCATTACAAGGAAGGGATGACGGAATATTTCAGCAAGCATGTTCTGAAACATTTGCACATACGATATCAGGGTAGCAAGATCGAAAGAGGAAAAAAGTATATAAGAAAGGGAAAGGAAGAGTCAAAAGCAAAAATGAGATAGGACTTATTATTCGCGTAAATAATAGACGGACCCGCGCGATGACAATATATACCCTTGCTGCTTCTGCTTTTTGTGCTGCAGTGGTGCGATTATAGGATAGATTCTCCCTTGGACTAAAACATAAAAAAAAAGAAAATTAGAAATAAAAGCGATAAAAAAAGAGCTGCCTCGCCATGGCGTGGGAGAGACACTCGCAGGATGAAAGAGAGAGAGAGAAAGAGTGAAAGAAAGAAAGAAATGCCCGGACTATTGGAACAAACGGTCGTGGGCCCAAAATGATACAGCAAAAATAACAAGAAACCATGATGCTTCGACATACATTACACCTATATACATATAATATGGCATGATATGAGTTCAGATTGGCTAAAATCGAGGATATGATCGGGCGTGTAACCGCGTCAAAAGGGCCGCGCGTTCGGGCGCAACTCGCAAAACGTCAGCGACGCAAAACCACATAACGCCCGACGTTTTGAAATGACGAGAACACGTACAAGCATATGCAACAAAAGATTTTTGGACTCTGTGTCTTTTACTTATAAGTATGTAACCTTTCACCCGTACGTATGTATGTGTTAGTTTTGAGTCGATAAATAAAAATACCCAGGCAAGACCGATATTTTAGCCCGCAAGCGCGAGGATATATTGTACAAGCCATGAGTTTTAACCTTTTGCTCTCACTTTTTCTTTCTTGGCCTCGAAAAAAAAAAAAAAAAAAAAAAGAGATCCGAGCATCATCAGAGAAATGGAAAGGATAGAACCTCATCGAAAACCATCGTATGTATATATATGCAGTATCGCAGGCTGAGAGAGGAAGAAAGAAAGAGACGAGTCTGGTCTCTTTTACATGATATGAGCCAAAGAACGCGTCCTTTTGAAGGCTAAACGACTTTCATATTTATTGTACTTGCGCGATTTCGTATTTTGGCCTACTCACCCTCGCGACCGGATCTCGTTTTACACTCGTCTTTATAATACTTATTACTCGCATCACTACGATAAGTGACTGAGCTTGTGAAGAAGAAGGAAGAGAGAGGGTATTAAAAAATGTGATCTGCGCTTAACAAGCTTGAGAACGGAGAGTTTGTAAGACAAACCGTGCGTACACCTTGCACATACATTGCTTGCGGATACTTGGTTCGATTCATGAGTTCTGACTCATTCATTCCTGCAGTTATATATTGAAGCTGCAGGTGGTGAAATCTCACATTTGCTGCTTGGTAAAATTTTTTCAATTTTATGCGTTTATTTGAATTCATATAAGACCGTATGGGATGGGCCATAGAAAGAAATTTATTCATCTATAAGGAGTTCAGAAAATTTCACGATTAAAGAACATTATAAACGGGACGCTGATGACGTAGAATAGGTACTCACAAGGGGGACTCACGACGTTCAAAGGCGAATCACCCCCAAAATTTTTTTACGGCTTGGTACCATCTAGAATATGAAGGATATAGAGTAGCTTCGTCGAATGGGCCTCCTGTTCAGAGGTATGGTCAAAAACGTTAGGATTGCTAGTATATGATGAATTCCACGCCAAAGCGACCTACGAAAAGGGGTCATCTCTCAGATTCTTTTTTAACCTTTTTCATTCGATTCTATGGCCCAAAATAGGAACTTCGGACCACTTATGGGGCCCAAAAAATTTTCTCCTCTCCATTGCACGCACATCCGTCAACAGACCGAAAATTTATCGTGTAAAAATCGATGCTCTTTTATTCACGAAAATGGGAATATTTCGAGTTTTTGGATAGCTATCGATTTGCGGGTTGCGGCATCTGAAAGGGCATCAAAAAACCTATCGAAAACGTTGTCGGAAATTCCTCCCCTGTGATTTGGGGGCCTCCTGGGGTCAAAAGAGTGTTTTTCACTAAAATGTTGATTTCTCAAAAAGCCATTTTTTTTATTCCTTTAAAATCATATATTTGACGTAAAATTTTGCGTTCTTTCGAAAAAAATGGGTTTCAGAGAAGTTTGGGATGATCCAAGTGACTTATGAGCCATTTTTTGAAAATTCGATTGTTTCGGTTTCAAAAAAAGGCGATTTTCTGCGCATGCGCACAAACGTAGACTTTCGGCGCCACTTTTAATGGAAAGCTGACAAAATTTCCTATAAAATGACTACCCGCAAAGTTGAAATTCATGCACTGAAACGCGATCTGCAAGGATTAAATATGTCGAATAAAAATCACATGAAAATTCAGCTCATTAACGCCTTTGTGGCGCCTGCTGAGATAACACATTCACGAGATCCTCTCGGGACTCAATTTTGAGTACGAAATTGACCTGAAAAAAATTCGGACCACATGGTTTCAACGTAAAATTGTATGAACTTTCGAAATATGTGATGAAAAACCCCGTTTGAGGCGAACCCGAGATGCTTCATTCAATTTTTCGCAATTTTGAATGTGAAATATCGTATTTTCTGGCAAAAAATTGGATGTAGCACCTCAGGTTCGCCTCAAACGGGGTTTTCCATCGCATATTTTGGAAGTTCATACAATTTTACGTTGAAACCATGTGGTTCGAATTTTTTTCAGGTCAATTTTGTACTCAAAATTGAGTCCCGAGAAGATCTCGTGAATGTGCTATCTCAGCAGGCGCCACAAAGGCGTTAATGGGCTGAATTTTCATGTGATTTTGATTCGACATAATTAATCCTTGCAGATCGCGTTTCAGTGCATGAATTTCAACTTTGCGGGTAGTGATTCTATAGGAAATTTTGTCAGCTTTCCATTGAAAGTGGCGCCGAAAGTCTACGTTTGTGCGCATGCGCAGAAAATCGCTTTTTTCTGAAACCGAAAAGATTGAATTTTCAAAAAATGGTTCATAAGTCACTTGGATCATCCCAAACTTCTCTGAAACCCAATTTTTTCGAAAGAACGCAAAATTTTACGCCAAATATATGATTTTGAGAAAATAAAAAAAATGGCTTTTTGAGAAATCAACATTTTAGTGAAAAATACTCTTTTGACCCCAGGAGGCCCCCAAATCACAGAGAAGGAATTTCCGACAACGTTTTCGATAGG
This sequence comes from Eretmocerus hayati, assembly GCA_029851415.1. Lineage (NCBI taxonomy): Eukaryota > Metazoa > Arthropoda > Insecta > Hymenoptera > Aphelinidae > Eretmocerus > Eretmocerus hayati. Next base: position 168,879,254 of record CM056741.1, read on the forward strand.
TTGTTTGATGCCCTTTCAGATGCCGCAACCCGCAAATCGATAGCTATTCAAAAACCCGAAATATTCCCATTTTCGTGAATAAAAGAGCATCGATTTTTACACGATAAATTTTCGGTCTGTTGACGGATGTGCGTGCAATGAAGAGGAGAAATTTTTTTTGGGCCCCATAGGTGGTCCGAAGTTCCTATTTTGGGCCATAGAATCGAATGAAAAAGGTTAAAAAAGAATCTGAGAGATGACCCCTTTCCGTAGGTCGCTTTGGCGTGGAATTCATCATATATGACTTTTTAGCTTGGGCCTATATGAGTAGTGATAATCGCAGTGCTTGTATCTTTGGACCGGAGATCCATTTGACGGAGTTACTCTGGAATCTCCATATTCTAGGTAGAACCAAACTGTAAAAAAAGATTTGGGGGTTATTGGTGACCCAGACGTCGTGGGTCCCCCTTATTAGTTGATATTGTTATTTTGTCTTGAAGTTTAACAGAGACTGTAGTATATGAGGGCAGAACATTGTGATGTTATGACAAATACTACACGACTTTTGTCATTGAGGGCCTCAACAGATAGTGCGCATTTCCCGACAAACATTTTTTGGTCTCAAAGTCGTCTTTAGGACGTCCCCAATCACCTCTGGGACGTCCCCAAAATCGTCCAAAACCCGTACCAAGGACCGTCTCATTTCATTCTTTGGGACGTCGAATGCTCGTCCCAAGGCATAGAAATGGACGTCTCGCGCGAGACGGCCGAAAAAGGTCCTAGGTGGTGGGCTTTTGGACGGCTCATTTTTGTTCACATATATATATATATATATATATGAGTCATTCTGGAGCAAGCTGGACAAAACCGTCACCAGGGGGGTCTGGGAAAATTCCGCAAAAATTTTTTTCCATTAGTACTATGTTGAAATAGTGCGAAAAAATTTTTTTCAGATTTTTTCGGCCCCCCCTGTGGGCCCCAGGGCCCATGAAAGGGCCATTTTAGGCCCTTTTTTAGCCTATCCTAGAAAAATCATAGTTCCAACGCAATTCAATATTTTTCAACGTACTTGGGCGCATTTTTCTCGTCAAGACTAGTACTTTTGAAAAAAAAATTGTCCAAGGCCACTTAGTGAGCCTGACGACTTCTGCAAGCCAATTATTGAGAGCAAATTTTAGCGATTTTTGGGCCTGCTTCAAAGCGATCTAGCTCCTACTAGACATGTCATAATCGACTTCTGCAGGTAGTCATTTTGAAGGTCTTAAAAAAACCTATAATTTGACCACCTGCAGAAGTCGATTATCGTACTTTTTATAGGAGCTATAGCCGATACAAGTTGAGCTATTTACGAAAAAGTCGAAAATTCAGGACTCGATTCCAAAAATATATCTTAATTTTTTTCCACGAAACTTGTGCGAAAATGTTCTTTCAGACATCTACTTCCAGTAAAAAAAATTTGGCGGAGGTTATTTTTTTTATTTTTTTTTGCCGAGCATTACAAAATGCCGCATTTCGTGGTTTTAGCAAAAACGGCATTATCGATCACGGCCACATATGCTCTCATCTGGACCTACGTGCACCAATCTGTGTGGAAGTAGTCCCCAAAGTACCCCCAAGTACGTGTAAAAAGTTGCGGGGACGAGCCTTCAGCCAGGAGCGAGCTGTAGGTTCTATTTACCGTGTCAAAAATAGGCATTATTTTGGCTAACCGAGCGTAAGCGACCGAGAGCATGATTTTACTTGTTCTGACTTACAAATGAGATAATGGGCTAGAATGAGGATCCAAACATACTTTTCCGACGCAAAATGACCATCTGAACACAATTCCGAGGTCAGTTTAGCTCTAAATAGTCGTCCCTCTGCCCCTCAAGAACTTAGATTTTGTCGACGGGTTCTGACACCGTTGAGGCACTAGACGACATTCTAGAGCTAAACTGACCTCGGAATTGTGTTCAGATGGTCATTTTGAGTCGGAAAAGTATATTTGGATCCTCGTTCTAGCCCATTATTTCATTTGTAAGTCAGAACAAGTAAAATCATGCTCTCGGTTGCTTACGCTTGAATAGCCAAAATAATGCCTATTTTTGACACGGTAAATAGAACCTACAGCTCGCTCCTGGCTGAAGCTCGTCCCCGCAACTTTTTACACGTACTTGGGGTACTTTGGGGACTACTTCCACACAGATTGGTGCACGTAGGTCCAGATGAGGGCATATGTGGCCGTGATCGATAATGCCGTTTTTGCTAAAACCACGAAATGCGGCATTTTGTAATGCTCGGCAAAAAAAAATAAAAAAAAATAACCTCCGCCAAATTTTTTTTACTGAAAGTAGATGTCTGAAAGAACATTTTCGCACAAGTTTCGTGGGAAAAAATTGAGATATATTTTTGGAATCGAGTCCTGAATTTTCGATTTTTTCGTAAATAGCTCAACTTGTATCGGCTATAGCTCCTATAAAAAGTACGATAATCGACTTCTGCAGGTGGTCAAATTATAGGTTTTTTCAAGACCTTTAAAATGACTACCTGCAGAAGTCGATTATGATATGTCTAGTAGGAGCTAGATCGCTTTGAAGCAGGCCCAAAAATCGCTAAAATTTGCTCTCAATAATTGGCTTGCAGAAGTCGTCAGGCTCACTAAGTGGCCTTGGACAATTTTTTTTTCAAAAGTACTAGTCTTGACGAGAAAAATGCGCCCAAGTACGTTGAAAAATATTGAATTGCGTTGGAACTATGATTTTTCTAGGATAGGCTAAAAAAGGGCCTAAAATCGCCCTTTCATGGGCCCTGGGGCCCACAGGGGGGGCCGAAAAAATCTGAAAAAAATTTTTTCGTACTATTTCAACACAGTACTAATGGAAAAAAATTTTTGCGGAATTTTCCCAGACCCCCCTGGTGACGGTTTTGTCCAGCTTGCTCCAGAATGACTCATATATATATATATATTTCATATAATAAGGAAGGAAGTCATATATGTAATAATGAAATAAAGTTATAAACTTCTTTTTACTGAATCAATATCATGAAACAGAAAAACTTGTGCCCAATAATTCACTCACAAAGCAGGACTCAATGATGATTCATCACAGAAACAATTAAAATATGAGAGCTAATTTTTGTGTAGCAAACTTGTAAAAACGCTTAACCTCGTTGAGGTTAGCTTACAATCAGAGAAAATTTTGAGATCAACTTCTACACAAAACTGATGCACTTATATAACACTGCACTGTGAACGTCGCACTGAATTTTGATTCGAACAGAATCGATTAAATATATCGCTGATTAGTGAAAACTTGAGAGGTTTCCCTGGAGAAATTGCATCCCGGTCAACTCACGCGGTGCTACTGCTCCGAAATGCTACAAAATGACGCTTCCCAAATGGGACTCAGAGAGGCTAGCTTTTGGACTAAAAACAGTCCGATCCCGCGAGGACTTCGATAAGACCACATTTGGAATTCCCGCGCGGTCATCTGGGATCAATCTCATCTCGAGACCACTAGAGACGTCCCCGGAACGACTTTGAGACTACTTTTTCAAGACGTCCACGCTGGGACGGATTTTGGGTGGATTTTGGGACGTCTCTCAGACGGGGACGTCCCGGGACTTTCTGAAAAATGTTTGTCGGGTTGCTCCTTTTGCTCTTGTTCCCCGGTCGTCCACAACGTCCGAGAGTCGCCAATGCGTGCACATTATGGTTTGCGATGGTATTGCTCTTTCTCCAACCTCCTCGGTTCACGAAGTCCACTTTGTATCTACTGCGCACCTATTGCGCATGCTTTATCGCTTCGAGGACGTCTTGGACGGTAGAGGGGAAAAAGAAGGAAAGGTGCGTTCTCTATCTTTGATATCCCCTCCACCCATGACCGACGTCCACAAAGCGCCATTGCGTGCGCAGTAGATGCGCACTGCGACACATTTGGACATATTTAGTAGACCTCGCCATCCGCGCAGGTGGGGAGAAAAAGCGAATTCATTACGCAGACCAACTTGGACCATTTTGACGTCCAGAAACACAAATCGTGAGATTTTTTCAGACCCAAAAGATAACAAGCCGAGTTGGATCTGAAAATATTGGGATTGCCAAACTGGCGGTTATGTTCAAATGACCCAAGATCAGAGCATATCGACTTGACATTCCGATCTGTGGAGTAAACACCCTCGGTTTAGGAGTTTTGGCACAATTTTTACTCACAGTTGACCACACAATGAAGGTGTGCTCCTGCAGAATCCAGTAAGATGCGTGTAGCGGACTGGGTGAAATTGCGACAAAATGCTAATAGGGGGCTTTTGTCAAACTCTGAAAAATGACAGTGAATGTCCAAAAACTTGTTACATCTTGAAACTCAAAGGAATTACTACATCCAATGACGATATCTATTTGAGAAATTGGCGAGAAAATCCGTTAGAATCGCGCTTGACTTGACCGGGTAATTATGATCTTACCTATCTTTCATATGATATCCGTAAGTAGAAAAAGCCGAACAAAGACAGACAGGCTCAATATGGGATTATTACCTTACGTAACAACATGGGACAGTGTGGCAGTCTAATAGTAATCGAAAAAAGACAGGAAAATATCAAAAATTTAACTAGGTGACTCAAGTTCTTAGTGATCATCCCAACATCATTTAAGATGTTGACTAGTATTCTAGTCATGGTAACCAAATAATATGGAAGCATTTCATACGTAAGAAATTGAATATTAACTGGGACAACATATTCAATGTTATATCACTCGAGCGCTGATGTTGATGTACGCTTAGTGTTGCTATAGTTCGTACCTCGGAAACGCTTGCCCGGTACGGTTCAAGAGCTCAGGTATCATGTGTTAATACTTATTGTTAGTAAGGGTTATTATCTACAGATTCAATCAAATTTTGATCCGGAGGCACAAAACTCATCCATTCAGAATAGTACATTACGCGTCGAGTGCTGGAAACATTTTTTCCTTCGGGAAACCGAGCTGGACATGGTCAATGGCACCTGGTTTTCCCGAAGGAAAAATGTTTCCGCACGAGACGCGTATGCAGTTTTATACGTCTGTACGCAGAAACAGCTTGTTTCCAAGCCTCCCCCCGTAGCGAGGAGGCCTAGAAACACGCGGCTGTTTTTACGTATGTACTTATAAAAAATTTTCGAGATCATTGGAACATCTCTCCAAACTTCTTCCAAGCAACTTTCGATTCTTTTTAAATCTACAAATTGTTCTTCTCTGTTGAAATCGAGTGAACAAGTATGCATTCACTATTTAGTGAACTTGCTCTGTTAAACTAGCTTGCACACGATCGGCCCGATTTAAATTCACGATACTCAAAATGCTACCCAATAAACCTGTGAGTGCGAGATAAGACTAATAAAAATCTTCGTCTCCACAAATTCAAGTTTTACAATATGGCATATCGGTATAATTCTCACGCCTGCATTCACCACCTTCACCATCAGAAGCAATCAAATCTCTAATCGACAAGCCGACTATTCGTAAAGATAATCCTCACTAATTCTCAATGCAGAAGTATAGCCTATATACCTAAGTATTTACAAGTAGTACAAGCTTCACATAGTGCACAGAAAAAAAAAATTTTTTGTAAGTTTTTAATACTCTACCCTCGCGATATCGCTTAAGGTTATTAGCTCTCAGAAACGCAATCGTGCGAGTAAAGATCGTGGGCGATCCAACATTCAGAATATACAGCTACATACATATATATCGGATAAGAATAATACAAGCTCAAACACTGAAATCGGACTCGTGTATCTCTGAATGGATAAAATCGACGAGAGAGAAAATTGTACTTGCAGAAGCCGATCATCCTCAACGACCTTTTCATTTATTCAAACCTATAAACTCAGAAAACGACCTAACCAAGAAACACAAATATCTCTACTCTACGCATTTATTCGCACACACGCATACACATGTATTAATGCATACATTTTCTTACCGCTGTCTTCAAGTGTATAAATGTGAATTGTCGCAGAGATAGCAGCATATTCGCGATATTTTCGATTTGACCATTTTACCGTGCAAAATCGCTTGCTGCTGTAAAGGTCTGCGATGTCTGATGCCAGGAAAAACAGGTCCTCGGTGGCAACGAGGACGCTGCCGTTGAATTTCTTTGCTTCTGCAGACTTTTCGTCGACGAGTTCAGGACTTGTATGCATATATAATACGATAAATCGTGAAGCTCGTATAGATACGCGGGTGGTCGCAGCTTTTGCAAAGTTCCAGAGTGTGTTCAACGATATAACGTAAACTACCTCTTTCACACCAACCGTGTCGTATCTTTGACCGATCAGCTGTTCTTTCATCTTACCATGTTGCTCGGTCGGTAAGTATGGTATCAGGCGCCTCATGCTCGTATCTTTTGCACATAGTAGATGATGATTATACCGTATCCATAATATCATGGTCACATAGGTTTATGCATTAAAACCATAGATATAACCTTAAAAACGGAAAGAGAAGATTGTGTATGGAGACGTCAGAAGGTAAATAAGTAAAAAGATGAGGAAAGGTGTGTTAGGGTATGTGTAGTCGTCTCTCTCGATCTTTGGAATCCACTTCCACGTAAATAGCGACGAGAGATGAGAGTTTATAATGTACACATTTTATCAAGATTTGGAATCTTTAGGATTGAGATTGGGTTTGAGTTGCTGCTGCTGCTGATGCTTCTGATGCTGTTGTAGCTGTTAGGTCATTTTTATTAGTGACTACCGACTGTATTTCTCACGTTTATACCATATGAGCTCGATCGCAGAATCGAGATATAGAATTCAGGAGTATCTCAGCTATTTTGAAATCTTGACATATCTTGATGCGATCACGAATGAATTGAGGAGAGTGTCAGATATTTGCATGGCCTCAGACGACAGGATGACTTTTTTCCACTCAGCGTAAATATTTTTCGAGTTTCAGCTTCTCTGTTATGGGTTACTTGTCACTTTCGGTGTCTGTCATGTGAGTCGGTATGTTAACAAAGTTTGAATCTCATGAACCGATAACCCGTACATGACCTCGTTCCAGTTGGGATTTGCTTCTCCTCATGCATGACCCAATTTGGATTTTTTTCCGACAATTATGAATAAACAATCCCATAGTCACTCCTCTGGAATCTAGATTGTGGTCCAGAATGATAGTCAATTTGCTGATAATTGGGTCTACCCCTGCTGAAAATAATTTCGTGGGATCCCATGGGATCCCATGGGACTTCGTGGGATCTGGCCCTGGTAAAATTTTTATTTTCTATATTTTGCAAAATTTGGTACCGCAGCCGTGCAGCATACGAGTTTCGAACATTATTCCTCCGGCCCACGAAGTGGATGATACATGGGGAGTAAAGAATAGATGCTACGTGGATTCTGATCTCGAATCGTCGTACACATCATGAATACGTGGTCAGAATCCACGTAGCATCTATTCTTTACTCCCCATGTATCATCCACTTCGTGGGCCGGAGGAATAATGTTCGAAACTCGTATGCTGCACGGCTGCGGTGCCAAATTTTGCAAAATATAGAAAATAGAAATTTTACCAGGGCCAGGTCCCACGAAGTCCCATGGGATCCGGTGGGACCTGGTCCCAAGGGATCCCATGGGATCCCACGAAATTATTTTCAGCAGGGACTAGAGAAGTTTCGATAATCGCTCCGTGGTTGGTTGTTGGAATCGAAATATGGCTCACCAAGAGAGTTCAGGGAGTGCGGATCTAGGATTCGGACGAATGTTTGGGATTTTTACTTTTCGTTACAGCACCAAAAGATAGTTTGACCGATTAGACCTGAAGAAAAGTCCTATAATCGGTTTGACTAAGTTGTAATAATAGTGGGCAAAAGTTGCAGAGATATAACGCTGTCAAACCTGCATGGTGACGAGAGCCTAAAATTTCTGTTACTTGCCAGAACGCAGCAGAATTCGCAACCTCAAATGCATGTCCAACCCTATTTCAAACCTCTGACTTTTGTAGCCATCCTCTCCACTTCCTTTAGAGATAAGTTGTTGATTCCGAGTACTAATTTTAATCCGACATCCTTGCATAAATGCTCTTGAGAATTTGATTGGATTCCACAAGTCATTCCAGCTTCCGCAGTATTTCCAAGGTTTTCATTTGTTGAGGTAATCAAAGTCGGTGAGATACTCGGATCATGTGGAGGCTCAGATTTGATCGTCTCGTATACGTCACTAATAGTTGAAATCGAAGGATTCCCGGTATTTTTCATCTTAGAACACCCTATGTTCATGTGGTCTGGGGAATCGAATTTAGGATTAATCGTGTTCTGAGACGGTAACCGGTGGTGAAATGAGGTCTGAGTCGTGAGAGTATAGTAATTCCGTGACAGGTTGAGCTGAGATCCTCCGATGTGAGTTTGAGTGGCTTTTTTTCGACTTCCCGCGATAGTTCCTTCACGTTGAGAGTTCATCAAAATCGGAGACAGTGATACACTATTATGTAATTTTTTCTAGCGACTATTTCTCGTTTACAGCCTTCTTCCCCATAACTTTTCCATGAAAACCTTGGTGACGTGGACCGTTGAAGCCGTATAGTACTCGCGTATCAAAACGCTGATTTGCACCGTACCATCTAGAGGGAGTCCAGACTATCCGGACTCCAAGAGTATTATTAATCCTCCCCTTTCATATAAGGGCAGTTTTCACACCTTTCGAACCCCGCAAGGGAGATCTTCGGATCTTGGGAGAGTAACGACTCCCCGGCCCCAGTTCCGCAAGGAGGATCCTTAGTTGATCCTGGGAGACAGGCGCACTCCCCGGCCCCAGTCCTCCGGCAAGAGAGATCTTAGTATCTCGAGAGCACACGACAACTCCCCCGCCCCCAGTCTTCAGCCCCAGCACCCATGTGTGTGCTATCACCACCTCGTCCGCCTCAGTGCGTATGAGCCCTGAGTGGCATCTTGGACCACTTCAGGGCTCCCGCTTCCTCGCAAGCCTCCCTGTATCTTTCATCTTTTTTCTACTCTCTGTTCCTTCCTTCCTTCTTCTGGGACTATAACCTTCGGGTTGGCGCCCTCCGGGGAGGGGTTTTAGTCGGTAGGTGCCCGAGTCTTCTCGGGTGAATCCGACACTACCCACACTCTTGTGGGTGTCTATGAAGATTTCCCCTTCCCGGCCTACCAAAAAAAAAAAAAAAAAAAAAAAAAAAAAAAAAAAAAACACCTTTCGAATCCACAAGGAAGAACTCCGGATCTTGGGAGAGTACCGACTCCTCAGCCCCAGTTACCCAGCAAGGAGGATCCTTATTTGATCCTGGGAGACAGGCTCACTCCCTGGCCTCAGTCCCCCGGCAAGGGAGATCTTAGTATCTCGGGAGCACACAACAACTCCCCCGCCTCCAGACATCAGTGCCAGCATCCACCTCGTCCGCCTCAGTCCGTATGAGCCCTGAGTCGCATCCTGGACCACTTCATGGCTCCCGCTTCTTCGCTAGCCCTCCTGTATCTATCATCTTTTCTTTACTCTCTGCTCCCTTCTTCCTTCTTCTGGGACTGTAACCTTCGGGTTGGCGCCCTCTGGGGAGGGGTTTCAGTCGGTAGGTGCCCAAGTTTTTTCGGGTGAATCTGACTCGGGATCAAAAAGCGAGCGTGCGTGAGTATGTACTTCTGGGTGTGCGAAAAGTTTCAAAGTGTGCGTGAATGTTACTTCTCGCGCGAGTTGGCAACGTGTGCGGAAACTTCTCACATGTGTTGCGTATACTATTTTTTGCAACTGTGCGCGAAGTTGTAACTAAATGCACCACTGCCCGAGCAAGATTATCTTGGCAACGAAGTTTTCAAGAAAGGCCAAATTTAGAGGGATGACGTGACATCATATTTTGGAACTGTGCGTGAATGAAGATGCATTAGAGCGAGAAGTTACATTCACGCACACTTCACCAGTGCGTAAATGTAAAACTGTGCGAGAAGTCATTCACGCATTACTTCTCGCACTGTAAAAAAATGAGACTTCTATTCATTATTTCCAGTGCGAGAAGTAATGCGTGAATGACTTCTCGCACAGTTTCACATTTACGCACTGGTGAAGTGTGCGTAAATGTAACTTCTCGCTCTAATGCATTTTCATTCACGCACAGTTCCAAAATATGATGTCACGTCATCCCTCTGAATTTGGCATTTCTTGAAAACTTCGTTTCCATGATAATCTTGCTCGGACAGTGGTGCATTTAATTACAACTTCGCGCACAGTTGCAAAAAATAGTATACGCAACACGTGCGAGAAGTTTCCGCACACGTTGCCAACTCGCGCGAGAAGTAACATTCACGCACACTTCGAAACTTCTCGCACACCCAGAAGTACATATTGACGCACGCTCGCCTCGTACTTGTTGCGTAATATACTATTTCTTGGTTCTGTTGTATTCATGTACTTTTAGATTGTTCAGTAGAACAACATCCCCCTCGTTGGTCAATGTGTCGCCAGACTCAGGAATTTGATTCCAGAAAACTGCAGAAGTGCACTCACTTGGAATTTTCTTTCATCTGTCAATTCAACGTTTCTAAATTCAACTATTTCAGTACCCCTCATACAAGTTTGAATTAGTCCATAACTTTTGATCTTGCCCAAAGAATCTGTAATGTCAATTCAGCTAATGTATTACACGAATCTTCGAATTTGATTGCTCAATAATATACCACTTACCAATGAATGTTCCATTACTAATTCGCAAGATTGCTCCAACATCCTTGAAATCATACTGGAGTTCTACAAATTGAAACTGTACATCATTCCTCTGATGTATAAGTGTTCCTTGCCCGAGAACGATTCCAAATCCTGACCCATATCTAGGATTCACAGAGTTTACTTTAAACCCAGGGATGCCATAAATCTGATAAACCTATAAAACATGAATATAAATTCATATTCAAAGAATTCAGAAATGATACCTAATATATGAACATTTTACCCGGAGCAATCCATGAATTCTTCTGCATGGATCTCCAAAAACATCACCTCGTATCATTGAGATCCCATCAGTTACTTGAAAATTGAAATAGAGTCCAACACCACCATGCTTGATTGATATTAATGTTTTATGTGGAGCTTTACTTGGAGAATCAAATTACATATTCATAATACAAAGTACATGAATTCGACTGTAGAAACTGAATGAATAAGTCATAATGGTTCTACATACCTGTTCAAGTAAGATTCCAAGGCATTGAAAGATGTTATAATGGGGTGTGGAACATTGACGAGTGGTTGTCGTTGGCAAACATTATTACCATCTGCTTCCACCACTCTTTCATCTCTAACCACATCTCTATTCAACTTATCATCTCCATTCCTTACGTTGATGTCATCATCTACTTCCGGCTGTTCATTTAGTACTACCCGGTTGACATTTTGTTGCTCGTCAACATTTTCATTTTCCTGCACATCTGGATTATCAATTGACTGCTCATTCACAATAGGACTTTTCCTGTTCTTATGTGGCCTTTCATTGTCTTCTCTGTCATTCCTTCATTTATTATAACTGGACCGAGCCATTCTACAAAAAGAATGGTGCAACTCTTACTCGGTAACTTCAACTAAAACTCATAAACTGTATTCGCGGAGGATCTTTTTCTTATGATTTTCATTCGTATGTGGCAATCAGCATTTAGTACATAAATCTTTGGGATCTGTAGATGCACAGATTTTGTCATTCTCTCTCAAGTTTTCTTGTTCCAGACAAATCTAATGCAAAATTACATATAGTATGCTCTGAGTAGTAAGTTTTTATTTGAAAACCAAATGAACGGAAGCCTATTTGAGATTACGTGCTATGAAACTTTATTCAAAAACCAACGCAGCAAACATTCATATGATAAATCGACTCCATAGGTCTTAGTCAGAAAAAGAATAGCTGAAAATTTGGAGCCAGGAATCTTGTATTCCTTCGAAAGAAGGTTCAAAATTCGCAGACTAAATAGAAACGTATTGTTAAGATGCTAGGATTGAAGCTTCTGAATAGTAACTTCGAATAACACTTCTCAAACCCAGTATTCTTTAGTATTACAGGTGCAAACTGCTCAGACGCCTGCACTCCAAGTGTATCGCGCATAAGAGCTACCGCTTCGTCGGAGTAGCTCAGTCAACAGCGTGTCAGTCTCTTGATCAAGAGGTTGCCGGTTCGTTTCCCGGCGCGCGGCGGTCGCACTTTTCATCCAGTGCATGAAGGAGAGTGAAATTATGATAACTGGTGTCAGATAGCGGAACGAACCCCGCTCACAAGTGCACTGCATATTCAAAGGATAATGAACGATGATAATTAGGTGGCGCTGCCCACGCGTAGACCTGCTGTACAGACTAGATGGACTCGACATCTACATAGACGGCAATTAGGAATCAACTTCATGAAGTTCAGATGACGAGGACATCGCCGACTCTGCCCAGGGGGCGTGTCACGGGTGCATACCGAAGGTCCAATCCTTTTTGCGACACAGTTAAAGTGTGGATGCCGCTGTAGCGCCCGGTAGCGCGCCATCGTATGATAAGTAAGAAATTTGATCAAGGAGATTGATACGCTCTGCTCCTGTATTTCCATTATGCAATGCTTCAATCTGATCTACATCTCGTACATTGGCTTCTTTTTGGAGAGGACAGAGATTTGCTTTTCTGACATCGGCCACATCCATTATTCTCTGCATCCCAATGAGCATTTCGTCGGATTGAACCTTCTCAATTTTGTTGACCCCAACACGTCTTGCTCGATTCCTTCTTCTGAATTTCACAAGTTCTTTTTTTGTGTGTTCAACGGCTGTTCTTATCCAATGGACCGAATCAACTGAGGCGGATCTCGTCGGTTTAACGTTACGTGCTATTTTTCTGGCGTGTTTGGGATCCAGCGACTCTTTTTGACCTCATTATGTCCGCGTTTACCCAGGAATCATGCCCGTGGGTCGCGGGAATGCTGCTCGAAGAGGATATTTACTCCGGGGAATTTGTGATATTTGTCATGCTACCTCTACTGTGTAGCATGACAAATGTGACTTTAATGTTACTTTTCGTAAACATAAACCTCGACAGAGTATAATCACTTTGTTCCTCCCGCTCGGATTTTTAGAGTGTATATGTTAAGTAATCGATGGAAAAAGTTACGGGCGACAAGCGTAGTGCTTACCCTCTCATCGGGCCTCACCAGTCATCCGCAGAGCGCGCTGCGGCGAAGGAGAAGTTTTTCCGACTATTGTCTGCAGCTCGATGGACAAATAGCATGAAGTTGATGAAAACATGACGAGTTTATCCGCAAAGTATCTAGTTCCTGCGCGATACTGTTGTATCTTGATTCGGCGACCTTTTCCAACATCTCTAAAAGTTTTCAATGCAAACATTTTCGCGGAATTTTTTGGATTCCCAAACGCAAGAAGAAATCGTCACATAGTAGTCATCTGCTGCATACATATTCACGAACAGTATCTCGCAGAAACTAGACAATCTGCGGATCAACTAGTCATGTTGTTATCAACTCTATGCTGTTCGTTCACCGACCTGCACACGATAATAAGAGAAGCTTCTCTTTGGCCGCGGTACGGTTAATCTCTGTTGATTTGGAAAGATGGTTTCCATCACCTTTGACTATACCTACACAGACGTCCTCGAATATAATTTTGCAAATGCAGTATTGGTCTGAGAAAATTGCAGATTCGATCTCGATTAGACATTATCCATCTATCTATTCCAACTCAATGTGTGCGTTGCCCTGTAATGAAGTGCACTCGACACTTACTTTTGTGATCAGTATGCCTCATTTTTTAGGTACATATTATGTCCACTGTACACATAAAGCTCAGCAGCGAAAGAAACAACCCGATGAAATGCGCGATGCGACGGCAAAGCAAGGCATAATGAGTGTTCCCACGTACAATCTCGAGTATCCGTCGCATAAACGCGTGCATATAAACGCCATCCTGCAATCTCAGAGATCACTGCAGATCTCATAAGTAGCTCGCACGTTCTCTCATTCCTTGAGTTCTGATGCTGTACTGCAGCCACGCAATACATCATCTCGCGAAGGAGCATTTTCATGCTGTACGCACTATATTCATAATAAAAGCAAGCTCTCCAAATAAATAACCTAAAGAGTCTGTGTCAGTGGCTATACTCAGACCTGGGTAAACACAAGCGCCGCCGTCGCAATGAGCTAACGTGCTTGACTATGAGGATTTTCAAAGCGATATAGCGAATAGATATCCAACATCAGTTGCATACACAGAAGAATTTTTTAAGATTGGGGTGTAGGTACAAAATCAAGTGGAGACACGCGCAAGATCATGATATGCAGATCACGTCGTCGCCTGGTAGAGATACATATATATATGTTTTTTGCCACAAAATTGCGTTGATAGCGATATCTGTGGGCGGCGCGTGCGTGTGGTCCAGTTCGCCGTTTCCAACATCAGCCTCTCTCATGATCATGTGACTTTGGTCCTCCCTCTGTGTGAATCTCTATATATAAATGGGATAGTGAGGAGAGAGAGAGAGAGAGGTAAGGATATGTGTGTGGGCAAAACCGTTGTTGTGTAGTCGTCTACTTGTCGTCAGACTGTAAAGGTATGTACATGAAAAGGAGAGGGAGAATCTGCCCCTTGATATAAAACAGCCCTTCCCCCGCCAAAATGTATATATAGTGTATCATGTGTGATGCGATCAACTCTTCTCCAATCGTATCGTCTCTTAGGTATCATCTGTATCACTCCTACTACAACTATCCCTATTGGGTCTATTTTCTCTCATGAACAGTCTGGAAAGAGTCTTGTCTGATGATCGGCGATCGATGGCATCGCAGATCGAAGTGACTGGACCGTTGATCTGGAAGAGTCGCTGATACGGACTGGCGGTGACATGAGTTTTGAAGACTCTTAGATTCATTGTTTGGTTGAGACCGAGTCTTGGAAATTTTTGAACGATGATGTTGATGGCGTATTCGTGGATGCCCCTTTCACAAAAATATCGATCAGAAAATGAGAAGTACAATTTCTCAATTAGTAGAAGAAAGGAAATTCATTGCCATGGATTCAAGTCTATGGGAATGAATTAATGTGACAATCGCAAGATCAAAGCAGTGTGACAATGACAACCCTGGTGATGAATATTATGAGCCAGCCTGTAGTCTAAGACGACTACAGAATATACCATTCATTTACGGATATTATATCAGTCGCAGCTTATCATCGTATTAGGATCTAACAGTCCGAAAATAATCTAAGAGTACTACAGTGAGTCACGCCGTTTTTTTGAAGCCATCATACTTGTTTTCATCGAGAACAGACTGGAGACCGATTGAAGCGAAGAAATTTTCAGTTTATTTTGATGAAAAAGCTGTTATCGACCAAAACAATTCCTGAGAAGTTCTCGTCAGCGATGTAATACTTATCTTAATTTATCTTATTCCGGGAATTTTGATGTCAGTCAGTGGTTCATATGGGATTTCAGTAGGTAGGAAGGTCAGTAGGTCATCCGAAGGGTAACCAGGTCGGTGAAGATGTGGTTCATATCTGGACAGCTCGGCAGGTCGACAGATCGGTAAATCATATGACGGGTCAGTGGGTCAGAAGGTCAATAGGTCGGTAGTTCATCCGTGAGGTCACCAAGTCGGTGAGCCGGTGGTCCATACCACAGTCCAGTAGATCCACGGGTCAGTAGATCATGTGGAATTTCAAAGGGTCAATAATTCAAAGAGCTGGTTAATACACCAGTTGAGACGCCAGTGGATTGAAAGGTCGGTAAGTCGTCCGGAGAATAATCAGGACGGGGAATCGGTGGTTCACACTGTACTTCCGCAAGTTAACAGGTCGGCAGGCCATGTGACAAGTTAGCAGATCAGTGGGTTAGTAGGTCATACGGCCTCTCTAGTGGTTGAGAATAATCATTACAGAAATTAGGTCATACGGCAGGACAGACGGTCGGTAGCTCAGTGGATCACATGGGAGGACATTGAATCGATCTTTAGAGAATCAAACGGCATATCAGTCAGTCAGCGTGTCACATTCCAAGTCAGTGAGTCGGTGACTCGGCAGGTTATATGGCTGGTCAAGAGGTCAAGAAGTTAGTCACACCGAGAGTCAGCAGATCAAACGATCAAGGTGCCATGAATCACTTGTGTGATGGGTAGGTCATATCGCTGGCCAGTGGGTCAGCGCATCGACGGGTCATCTGTTGGGTCAGTAAATCGATAGTTTCAATGGCAGATTCGTATATTGGTATGACATACTACATTTCAGCAAGCCGACAAGTTGGTAAGTTATACTACAAGTCAGTGGGTCGTAAGGCAGTCAGTAGGTCGGAAAGTTAGTAAGTCATTAAAAGGGTAATCAAGCCGGTAGATTGGTATTTGATATGACAGTTGAGCATGCTGACAAGAGGGTAGGTCATGTGTCATGGCAGTAAGTGAATGGTTTAGTCGGCCGTACGGTATATCAGTAAATCGGTATGTCAAATAAGAAATAGGTGTTTCCGTGGGTCAGTACTTCATCCGGAAGATCGCCAGGTCGACTGATCGATGAGGCGTTCGGCAAGGAGTGAGTTTGTCAAGTTATCTACTTCTGAAGTTTTAATCTTACTTATCATAGGATATCCCGGAAATCATAAGATATCCCAGAAACATATTCTTGAACGTGAAGTCTCGTATTCCCCTAGGATTCCAGGTGAAAAATGAGATTCTTATCATTGTGATGGAGTTACATTTCATTATCTCAGATCTAGTATAATCAAAAGACAACATGGAGCGTCATATTTGTATATGAAATCCGCCGATTTTCCATTTTTGTCTTGATTTAACCTTCAATATCTCAGTGATTTGATGGTATTCATGTAAACCGCCATCGAATCCAGATTTAGAAGGTTAGAAAATTTACAAACAATATGGCCAGAGAAATAGTTCAGGGCTTTTTGGTGGAGCTGAGTTGTTGATACTTTTTTCTCAATCGACAAGATGCTTCTATACACCGTTTACAGTCGAAGTCAAAATTTATCCCGCAATGCTGTAGATTCGCGGTGACTGCCGTAACTAAACCAGATGAAAAGTCCAGTCCTGAAAACGCAACTTATTGAAGTGAAAAAACCTCATTCACGGTTCAGCGATGAATGAACGGACCTTCCGACGGAATGAAGATATTCATCAGCGAGAGATATTTATTTTGCCAAATTGTGTTTTTAGTATCATACGATCTTGAGGATTCATAGGAAAATGATGGACGTATCCATCCATAGATCAATTCTTTGTACATTTCCCACCAATCCACCATAATGAACCTGGATGGGTTCCAAAAAGGAGACTTCTTTGATACTTTGTGACTTTCCATCGTTTTTTCTCGACGATCAGAGCTAAATGAATATTGTATAAATTACAGAAGATGATCAGTCTTCAAAAATAAGTCTGAACGTCAATCTTCTCGACCAGAATCGTTCCAACCGCAAATAATATACACATCTAGAGTTGACGACGAGAATGCAATAGAATAATATCTGTGACGTTGATGATTCTTCGCTCAAAAGCTATCACAGCTTGCAGCGCACTTACTAAAGTCTGCAAGCACCAGCCGTCAACGCTACCCAGCGTCAATATCTTAGGTTTCCCGCAGAGAGTCCGTTCTCGTGGCAAACTCCACACCCCAACGGGCAGTAAACGCCAGCAACAATCTGGCCATTACATCTTCTTCCATTGTGATGATGATGCTCCTCCATAACGGATTCTCTTCTCAGAGTTCAAATACGCATACACCATATCTTTACCGTTGGACACGATGTATAGAGAACCATCTTCTTCAGCACACCCTTTGCCATACATATCCCATCTCGTTACTCTCTGTATGCATGCGCATATAATACCATGGCGTTATAAGTGACGCTCCTCTCGCATATCCCGCTGAGAAGATAATCGACGAGGTGCAACGTCCTCTCCATGAATCCAAAATCGCCAAAACACACACTACTTTCCTGCCTCTCATCCTATCATCAACATCTTACACGCTTTGTCCTCATTCATCATACCCTCATCAAGGTATTTATACGCATGCGCGGGCATTGTAAACGAGTCTATGCAAATAATACAAGATCTGAGAGTGACAAATCAGATAACGAGCAGTAGCGTGCAGGTGATTATATTGAACAATAGTCGCGGTCGAGCCCTGGTTATATGTTTACGTGATTTATCGTTCTAGACTGCGCGCGCACTTGACGCCGCCATCAGCATCAGAGAGTCTTTCCCGCGCGCGAATAATGCATAGGCGCATTATTCACGCTCTTTACAAAGTGTGTGACAAATTGCATGTATTCATGATAAGCAGCGATATAACAAAGAGACAAGAGTATATATCCGTATTATTCAGAGCTAATCAAAATCGTTCCAGTTGAACTGGGCGACGGGCGACGGATCTGCAATAAGCGTTGATGAGCCTGAGAATGGTGAACATAACCTATACGCTCGCAATGAGAGTCCACATACTTGTCACCCGTGGAGTTGAATACAAAACTCAACAGCGGCGAATATCAGATAAAACGAGCGTCTCACATTCTTGTCGACGACTCTCCCGCATGACGGGTTCGCTAAATAACCGCGAACTGCAAGTTTCTCGTCGGATAATTGGTTGCGTGGGCCGTGGCGCGTCGTCGCCTGCAGCTTTGAGATTAATTTTTGTCGCTGAAATTCCAGAATCGGGCGAGAGCATCCTCTCTCTATTTCTTTTACTCTTTGAATGCGTCCAAAATCAGTTGGCGCAGTTTCTCGTTCTGGCTGCGAAATTATGCGCACTGCAGGCAGCTTGTATATACTTATACATAATTGTTGCCCATTCAGATGCGACTGAATATTTGCATACACACGGCTCAGCGAGAGACCCGCGGGACCCGGTGATTTTACGACCTTTAGCTCATTCACGTCACCATACGACTTTCTAACTGTATGGAACGATTATGATTTACACGCGCGCCCGTGTGATAATTCCAATCTGTCTCGTCCCCGTCGCCACTACCCATCTCCGTGTCAAGTCCAGGCTTATACTCCAATTTGCAGTTTGACGAGAGCCACTCGATCGTTTAGTTTTGACCGGCATTTATGCGTGAATCGCATTCTAGTTTCATAATGACGTATGATCAATAAGTAAAAAAAGTTCGGACTCATCCAGATTCATCGAAAATTTCTTGACTTAAATCACAATTTTCGAGTTCAAGAGCTTTCAGTCCATTTTCGCTGACAAATTATATTTCGTTACAAGCGTCATCTTTTCATTTTTCCGGAATATCTTGTATTTGATCCTTCAAAAAAAGTAAGATATCCTGAAGAATTCCTGACTGAATGTAGTAAATTCTGCCCCCTCCCTTAAAGCCAGTGTGGAGTCCCCGTAGAATCGCAACCAGACACGCACCTGCGTCCTTTCAGGTTGCGGGTACACGCAATTATTCTGAGAGTGAAATTATTGTTCATACGATTTCATTGGTATCGAATGAGTCGCCCAGATAGTATCCCGCCTCCCAAATCTCACTTTATGGAACCATACAAAATCGCATAACATCCCGTTCTCCAGGGAACGAGAAAAACGAGAAGGGAACTTGTGGTCTAAGGTGGCGGTGCCTCACCCGTTCCGATTCATTTCTCAATAACGAAACATTTCCAGCCAAGATGGAATATATCCCGCCTGTGAACCGAAATTTCCTATCGAATGAGCCCTTCCACGTCCAAAAATTTGGAATCTAACTCGCAAGAAACGTGAACGAATGTATGCATTGAGCAGGATACCTTGCTTAGCGAGCGAAAGAATTATAATTCTCTTGAGAAAGAATCCATATGTTTCGAGGCCCGAGAAATGACTCATTCGATTGGAAATTTTATGATGCTTCGCCTGAATTATTTATTCTAGAACAATAATGAGAGGATCAAATGCTGTGAGCAATAACAATCACTAACGTTATCTGCATAGGCCGGTTGAAGCGCCGTCTATTGGGCAAAATATCTGGATTCTCTCCGGACTGGCATTAAATGCCAATATTTACGAGAATATGAAAATCTGGATCATAAGGGGAGATGCAATTCTAACTTTGAAGGTTAGCCTGAAAATTTGTGGGGGTCTGAAGATCTAGTATACTAACATGTATTTCCTCGGTACAAAAACGGTGACGTGGTAAGTTTTAAAAAAGAAAACTTTTCCCACGATGTCAGGAATGCTGTTTCAGTAATCAAATTATGTTTTTGCGAGGTGCAAAAGTGGTGAAAAATGGAAAAATTCAGAAATTGGGAAACTTTTCTTTTCTTATTTCTTTCTCTCTCATAACTCCATTTTGAGACCCTATTGGCTTCCATTACGTTCGTAATGAGAGATATATTTCAGAATGATTCAGATTTTTTCAACACGATTCAAGAAAACTACCACAAAGTATTGGGAATCGATAATGTCTCATTGGAGTAGACAAAAAATGAAAGGTTGAACCTGCTTTTCGTAATGCCCGCAACGGATAGCCAAAGATACAGGACATATCATCCAGAACCATGATAGATGCTCTCAAAACATGTTCAGACTGATTCGTCAAGTTATGTAAGACTTGGGATGTGACATCCATGTTGAATCCTGGGGGCCCGCAATAGTTCTCAGCTTGCCGGAGATGGCGCTGTCTAGTAACAAACCCGTGTTGAGCTTGGGGCATGCCACCGCAATGTTTGACCTTGATGTAACATCCCAATCTTTCGGTTCCAAATTCTATGATTTTGTCGGGTAAAATGCCTCAGAACTCGAAGATCATCCCTTTTTCCGAAGAATCACAAGACCATGTTTTTGTTGGCTTCGATGATTTGACGTCAAAATAATTAAGAAACAATAGCAAATGTTAAGAGGAAATATTGTTGATATAACCTACTTAATTATCTAAGCCTGATTTTTAATAATCTTTGAAGACATTTGCCATTTTTTTCTTGGATATTCCGATGTATTGATGTATTGTTTGATTCTGACAAAACTCTCATATTGTCATTTATTCAAAAAATGGATATATTTCGAGTTCTGAGGTATTTCAATCAGAAAATTCGGAAAACACCGATTGAAAATTCTATCTCTCCCTTAAGAGAGGAATCGAATATAAAGAGAAGAATAAGTAACGATTTAGCTCTTGACAACTCTGATTACTCAGATTATTATGCCATAATTCCGCAAGTAACGAGACACAAGAATTGATTATACAATTTTGTACTCCGCGGCTGCAACTCAATGAAATTTTTTATCAATGAAACTGACAAAAAAAGAAAAAAAATCTCGATTAAAAAGTTGGAAATAATCTAATATTTGCGGGCGCTCACTAGGTGGTTGGCATCAATCAACGAGTATAAAAAACCGTGATATACTACCGTAGGCACGCGCTGAAACCATCAAATCACTCAGCCAATTCAGAAAAAAAGGTTTCGCATAAAAAGTGGTATCACCTCTTGTCTCACGTATAAAGAGACAAATCACAACGGACAAGCTTGCTTTCGCAAGGATTCTTTAAAGACAAGAGAGGCGAGAGAATTCTCCCAAAAAATCTATCCGCATGAATCGAAGAACCTGATGCAGCCACGCGGCGATTTTTTGGTGGGGAGTCTTGACTTTCAGACGGGGCACGAGGTATTATAATGAGAATAAAAAAAAAACAGAGAGGAGAACTTGGGTCTGAACAAGCAGTCAAACTTTACACACGCCTCAAAGGACAAGCCTCGATGCTTAGGTATCCTCTTCCGAGTTTATCGTCTGAAGAAAAAACATTCAAAAAAGGAGGGACTAAGCAACGACGTGCGAGAAGTCGAGAAGAACAAAAGGAGAGCATCATCTCCAGAGAGCGCACGCTTGCTTATATGCTTGCTCTGGTGATGGTACAGGTGAAAAAAAAAAAAAAATTCCGAGGACATAGTTCAGGTGAGTATTGCATACATAGGTATATACACAGGGGAGGAGCAAGGTGGAAAGAGAAAGAGAAAGAGGTAACCCTAAACGCATCCCGGTATCATGTCCGCGAGCATCTTGGCGGTTCGTTCTTTGTAACACGATATGCGTTTTTCGTTTGACTCTTTTTCACTCTTTGCCTCTCTCGTTTTCTTGTACCGAACGTATTATGCACCCCCTATCGATATATATTGTGTGAATGTATTACCATGAAAGATATTACATATAGACAGCTTTGAGGAGGGCCCAAAATTAAAAAAGAAGAATATTTGAATACGTGAAATCCGATTTGACGAAAGAGGAATGAGTAAGGTGTTTAACAGGTGTGAAAAAATTATGCCTCGTTAAATCAACAAGTAAGGGCTTTGGTCATATCGAATTTAGAGTGGTCCGCAATTTTTGGAACAATTCACAGTTTCGGAAACATTTTTTGATACGGAAAAAGTCAATACTATTCGTAAAATGACGGAAGGTATAAAAATTACAGGACTGAAAAATTTCGAATTTTTTGATGTTCCTACGAAGTAGGAGCACATGGATACGTCTTTATTGTTGGAATAAATTCCTGGCATCGTTTCAGGTTTTGGAGAACTTTTTAAAATCTTTCTGATGTATCCAAGATAATTTATCACGGATATCGGTTTTCGAACATGTCCCACATACGTGGACATTTTTAATGAGCGGGTTAATAATGCCTGAAAAATCATGAAGCTTTCGTTCACCAAATCTTTGATATATTAATGAAGAAAATAGTTTTGTTTGTAGAGGTGGTTTGGTTTGTGTTCTGTCGGATCCAGCTTCAACGTTGCGAGTGGAATAAATTAGTACAATTAGTATGGCAAATAATGAGGTTTGACTTTTATAAAATTCTTTATTTTTCTAATACTTACTTATCGTCTAAATATCACGCGCAAAATATTTACACAAATCATATGCATCTAGTTGAGCAAGTCTTAACACAGGATTAGCGTTTAAGCTAGTCAGAGATACCAACAAGCAGTACGCTTTGTGAATCAACTATAAAATAGTAATACTAACTATACACCTAATACGGATTACAATAATCATGTTACACTTAAACACGAGAACACAGACGTATCGTGCTTTCGCACTAGTTCAGTTATTACAATATTATAACGTATAGCCTACGTCACGTTTAGCACGAGCCTATTATAGCAAAATATGCTTGAAAAATTATACAAATTTATTTTAACGATTGAGAGGTACGATCACATATCAAATCCTACTAATTTTATCAACATTCTCAAATAAAAAAATCAAAACTACAATGAATTACCGATTGTGTCCTGATCAACTGAATTTTATGAAATATTTTCCGAAAATCACAATGAGAAATTTCAAAAATAATAATCACGGTTCCAGATTGGATACACAATTCTGAAAAAAATTTCTTCACTCTGGCATCGACTATCACTAATATCATCAATTTCAAGTTCATCATCACTCATCACTCCAGATATAAATCAGTCCAAAAGAAAAAAGAAGATTAGCCATGTCAGTCGTGGCAGCCAATCTCACAACAGATCTCACTAATACATTATATTGCAAAAATAGAGAAACAGTCCAAAAAATATTCATCATCATCATCACTGACAAGAGGCCATATAATAATGTCCAAAAAACACTAGGAGGTCTCACTGGATACGGGCATTCCAGTACCTACGAGCTGGTTATGTTCGTTATGATGATGAGCTGATCCACCACTGGCGCCAAGACCTGGTGAAGTCGATCTTGGTGATGTTGAAGCACTGCTACTACTAGCGTGAACCACGCCAAGATTATGCGTTAAAGAATGTCGACGTAGATCACAATTACGCCTGAAAACCTTTCCGCATGATGAACAGTGATATGGTTTGATATCTGTGTGAGTTAAAAGGTGGGTTTTGAGATTGCTTCGTTGATTAAAACTGCGAGCGCAGACGGGACACTTGTGAGGAGATTCTTCCATGTGAAGAATTTTGTGCACAGCCAGGGTGCGAGACTGGCAGAAACCCTTGCCACACTCGCCGCATTTGAATGGCTTCTCTTTGCTGTGGATGTATCTGCGTAAAAATAATTTGGAGGTGAGATTCGTTAACTTGGATAATTGAATGAAAGTCTCTCTAGATTAGCTTTCTGTGGAGTCTGAGAAAGGGGAAAACTGTGAAAATGAACCACAACCATGAATTTTGATCAATCTCAAACACAGGAAGGAAGCAACAAAAACGTTTGAAATCGTTAGGCAAATCATCATGCAAAGAATTGACAAAATAGATACATGAGTCAGTTATGATTCTGGTTAGCTTAGACTCGACTCAAAATCTGCCATTCGTTATTTTTCGCCATCCGAAAACCTTGGACACTGAATTATGAATGGTCAAAAATTCACGATACGATACATCACGGTGAAAAAAAAACTTTCGTAGAAACGGGATGCCTTTAAGATTTGGTAAGAATGTGACTTGTGCTCACCTGTGGTCTCTGAGATGATCCTGTCTGCGGAAAGCTTTGTTGCAAATATCACACGAATAGGGTCTCTCGTCAGTATGGGTTCTCTCGTGAATGAGCAAGTTGTAACTTTTAGTAAATTGTCTGTTGCAGAACTTGCAAATGAATTGTTTTTTGGGCCTGGATGTACGGCAAGCTCTGGAAGTCAGACCCGCAACCGATGCCGCAGTCACGGTAGATTCTATTTCCGCACCAGCACCTTCAATAACAACACTACTTGCACCACCACCACCACTGGACGTCGATAGGGTGGACGCGCTGCTCGTTATCGTGACCCCAGATGCACTCACACTGGGCCCCGCAGCAGCCTGCACCAAGAGTTCGTGTCCAGGTAGACCCGGGAAAGGCCCATCGTCGTCGTCTAGCAGAGCGAGCTCGTCGTCGTTGAGTTCTAGGTGTTCGGTTTCGTCGTCATCATCGGTAACCATGGCATCGGGGCTCACTGCGATTCCCAACGGGGCCTTATTACTATCCAGCACGAGCGTTGTTGTCGTCGTCGTTGTCGCTGGGCCCGTCGTCGACGCTTGCACGGCTCCGCTAGCGTGCAACCGATGAAGCGTAAAATATGTCTCGAGGGCCTGCAGATTGAGGGCAGTAAGGGCCGCATGACCCGGAGGTAGCAAGGCGGCCCGCTGCAATGCAGCAAGCAGAGCCGTTTGTAGCCTCAGTGACACGCTCTGCAGGGTAAGGCCCGAAAGCTGGGCCTGATCGTCACCCTGTCCATCACTCGCGATAATCTGTTGCTGATGATGTGCCACGGACGACGCCGACGGCGATGGTGGCGAGGGTGCCTCGTGATGATTTTGCTGCTGCATACTAAACGCTGGATGGGCCCGATGAGGCCCGGCATCGAGGCGGCCCGCGGGGGCTTTACACGTTATATTACTACGGAGGAGGTGAACTAGACAGAGAAACGCGTTGTTCGCACAACCGAGGCGCTCTCGCGACTGCAGCCGGCAACCGTTGCTGGGAACTGCTGGTGGAGCCACCTTGCGGTGGGCCTGAATCACTTGAGCGCTGGTTCTTGTAGTGGGGATTGACCCGCAAGCTTGCGTTCTATACCTATATATATCGAACGCGAGTTCACGCTTTGCGACCTGAGCATATCGTATACATCGCGTGTGGAGCGTTGATGATGGGCATCACGCGTATACGGGGCCTTATACACACGCGTCACGCGTTTCGTTTCATACATATGTACCATAATACGGATTGCAGAGTGCAGCGGCGTGCGATTTACGGCGGCAATTAATGCCGCGGACGAGAGATGCGCTCGTTGCGCGAGAAGGAGGTGCGGGCGCATCAGGCTTACTCTGTGCATGCATGCATGGTGCGGCGAGAGGACCGTTATCATCATGCAGAGTGCAATAGGCCCCGACTGGCCCACAGAAAGTGGTATAGGGAAGGGGTTGGTTGTGGGAAGAGGGAGAGAGCGAGGAGAGTAAGCTTCGGCTAAATAATATTATAGGCGCTGTTCTCACGGTCTCGAGACGCCTGCGGGCCAGCGAGTGGCCCCGTCGTCGTCGCCCACGCGCGGGTGGGGGGCAATACGCAGGCGGTGCTGGGTCAAGGGTCAGAGCGCTCTGACCGTCGTCATCGCCGACTTGACTGATTTTTGCATGGTTCTATAATGTGTAATACGCGTTCGTTGCTGGTATTTTGCGTGCAGCTTTTTTGATCCGATTTTCCGATCGTTGTTGCTAGTTGGACTGCTCCGCGTATAATCAATGCGCGAGTCAGCAGAATCAGAGGAGTAGATTCTGTGTGAGAATATACATAGTATAGAACGTCCGCGAGGATTGAGGCCGTGCACGAGATTTTCAGAGTTTATCGTTGCCGGTGTATGATATACACGAACGCGCGCGCGCGAACTCTCTCTTGCAGTCTCCCGCGTCCGTTTCCTGCATATGCTAAACCGATACTATATTATTCTGCTAACTTGTATCCAGTTTCTGACGTAATATATGCTGAATTTCAGATGACCAAATCTTTACCAATCTAAATTGCATGACGAGCAGGTAGATTCGTAAATTGTGCGAGTTTTGATGGTTGATGAATGTGAATGTATGGACAAAAGTATATGCAAGCATCCGAGTAGGCATCACCTCGAAATGTAATGGCCTTTGTGACTGAAAAAGGTGAGGTCACGGGTGCGAAAGTTGATGACCTTGTGGTAAATATGAGCCCGCACAGCTCGTAAGTTTTGATCTTTCGTGTGCGAGCAATATGCGTCTTCCGAATGCAGGCTTTGAATATTCTTCAATTTCGAACACCCAGCCGGTGGCTTCAATCTCGGAATAATGTGCCAATTGTTGATAAGAAGATTATTTGACCATAGCTAGTTATCTGCATGACCTCATATAATGCCATCCAATCGCTAGAATTTTATCAAATTCTAAAGCTACATATCATACATATATTTGATTAAATTTCGGTTGGAGTGTTTTTAACATGAATTTGATCTGGAATTGAACAAAAAAAATTGAACAGCTCATCCTAGGTTTAATAGCAAAGCGCCACTGTACCACTTCATCACATTTTGAGGATTCCCCCGAAGAAAATTTTTGATTTGGTTTTGGCATTGAGTGTTTGCCTGCAACTTCATTTTTCAAACTCACAAGAAGGAACCACGGGGTCCGGGTCGCCTATCATCCCTAAAATTTTTTCACAGTTTGGCACCATCTAGAATATGAAGAATCCAGAGTAACTCCGTTGAATGGGCCCCCTATTCGAAGATACAGTCACTGAGGTTAGCATTGCTCATATAGGCCCATGTGAAAAAGTGACATATACATATAGATATACTCAAAATGCTAACGTTTTTGCTTGAATCTTTGGACAGGAGGCCCATTTGACGGAGTTACTCTAGATTCTTCATATTCTAGATGGTACCAAACAGTGAAAAAATTTTGGGGATGATTGGCGACCCGGGCCCCGAGGACCTCCCTTGTCAGTTCCACAACTAATCATGTCACTTTTACTTTCAGGAGTTTTGTATACCTGCACATTAGATAACTGTAAAATACGAATAACGATATAGAACATGGAGCTGTGGTGCAAATATTGATGATTGTTAAGATCGAAAATATTATTGAAAACTTGCACAACTCGTGGAAGATCTCTTACTTTCCTACATGTTCATGCATGTATTATACCTAGTTGTGATATATCCAATTTTTTTTGCAACACGACTCCCAAAATTTCATACCCAAATCATCTTTTCCACCTTGTCTGAAATCCGCATCATTTATAGAATGCATTCGATCTGTCCCCAATTCATGGATCAAGTATTCAAAAAATGTAGAGTATACTTCACTGTAAAAAATTTCTGCTTGAATATTCAAGAAGTGTTCTTGAAGCTATTTCCAAGTTGGTGCTTGAATTTTTTTCATGTACATTTGGTTGAAAATTCAAGTTGTTTCTTGAATTTTCAATCAAATGTTCTTGAATATAGTTTCGATGGCATCATTGAATTTTCAAGAAAACATTCTTGAATTTCAAGGCAAATATCCTTAAAGATCAAGAATGTGTTTGAATGCACAAGACTCCTTGGGCATTCAGCTCATTATCTAGGATTGGAATAGGGACTCGTCTTCCGGGAGTTTTATTACTATTGAACCAAAGGGGTACCATTCATTAGCGATAGTCTTTATTATTGTTTTTCCAAAAAAACTATCAAATCATATACACGGGACATATTCTCCAATTCAATAGCGGTGACTGGACGCCATTTTTGTACAAACACTTGATCACTTAATCACTCAAATCAGATTCAATTTACGACATTAAAGTTTCCAGCAGTCCCCAGTGAATAACTAAACAGTGATGTATCTGAATATTCCGAGGTTCATCTGAATCGGGAATTTATTAAAATTTTCCCCGGAAGAAGAATCATAACCTCTTCACTGCACGTGTCTTGCCTCTTGCTCCAAACTACAGTACGATCATCCAAGGAGGCAAGGAACTAACGAAGCTGAGCC
Source organism: Eretmocerus hayati (assembly GCA_029851415.1). Lineage (NCBI taxonomy): Eukaryota > Metazoa > Arthropoda > Insecta > Hymenoptera > Aphelinidae > Eretmocerus > Eretmocerus hayati. The sequence continues at coordinate 168,907,611 of CM056741.1, forward strand.
TCGATCATCAAGTCGCGTTTCGCGAAATCAGCGCAATCAGCTTGTGCGCACACACATACACATACTTGTTGAGCACATATACACGGCGGTGGTGGCTGAGCACTGCTAGTTTCAAAAATTCAAGACAAGAACTTGAATATTCAGTTAGAAATACTTGAAAATTTGGTTCAAGTATCGTTTCTTGAAAATTCAGGTACATGCTGTGATTAAAAAGTCAAGAAATTTTTTACAGTGTTCGTAGCTTGCAGCAAACCGCGAGTATCAGTGAGGAAACTTGATCTCAAAGTGTATTACATGGCGCGGAGCAAATTGTCATAATTTATGCCATGACTCGCTGAGTGCATCGTCGAGTCAATTAAAGCAGCTCTTGAAGCAACAGATGAAATCCAACTGATTAAGTAGGAAAGTCAGCGCAGAAAACAAATACGATCCGCGGAGAGTCTGAGCTGGCTTGAAAGAAGAAACTGAGACTGGTGCGCATCGATCAGCGATCGCGGGCGTGAAATATCGCGGGGTGGTCGTATAGTGCTATATAGTCCGGGCGTCCCGCCGCGACGATAATTAGATCGGCAGCACGCGAGCATGAGACTTGAAAGATGCAGAACCCGTATTATAATCTGTATACATACATACTATTTTAAAGCGCGAGAGAAATGAAGCAACGGGCGGCCGGTACAACTCAGCGATTGATTCGTCCAATTACGCTAAACAATCCGACAGTTCTTCTTCTTTGGTCTGTGTAACGTTCTTGACTTGACCATGTATATATATACCATCATATTATACACCTTAGTCTCGCACCAAATTTTGCACTCGTTCCCTCGAAGATGCAGCATAATCTCTCTGCAATATTGCTTGCCACGACCCTTTTTTTACTCGTGAGTTGTGGGCGAAAGGCAAAAGAGATTGATGGACGAGGTATGGAGCTCTTTATAATTCTTCAAGAGACTCTACAGAGTTAATTGCATTTGTAGTAAACTTTTCAGCAGTTTCATCAATGTTTCAATGAGTTTGTCGATGTTTTTGGTGGAATTAGTGACATTACCAATTTTTTTGAAAATATCCGCCAAATGTTGCCAAGATTCCGTGAATTCTTCAGAAGATTTCGCGGGTTCTTCTATGAAGTCTACACATAATTTCGGAGACTCTGAGAATCAATCAAGACAATTCGTGAACTTCCACCGAGTTTTGCGATGTTTCAAGTGATTCGTATTCCAACAATTGATGAAAGAAATCCGCGAACCATTCGAGAAACTTCTCAAATGTATTGAGAATATCTGGTGAATTGTTCAAGAGATTCTCGAAAATTCTAGAAGACCCCGCCAAAGTTATCAACGAATTCTCAAAATTGTCTGAAGTTTTCGACAAATTGTAAGAAGTTTGACGATTAAGGACATGTGAAAGTCAACTTTTACCGACACTCCAAATCCTCACTTATTTAATTATTTCCACAAAATCTACGAGATATATAAAAAAAGTGCCTCCAAGAAGCCCTGTTACAGCTTCAGATCTATCAGTTAAGAAAAGAAACGAGTGAATTGAGTGAATATAGCCTCCACAATCAACTTTTGAAGATTACAATTGAATTGAGAAATCTGCACTTTACCGACACTCCATATCGCTACTTATTTAATTTTTCCCACGTAATCTAAGAGATAAATCAAAAAAGTGCTTCCAAGAAGCCCTGCTAAGTCTTCAGATCTATCGTTTAAAAAAAAAATCGAGTGGATTGAGTGAATATTGCCCCCACAATCAACTTTTGAAGATCACAATTGAACAAATTCGACTTTGACATCCCCTTAACGTCCCCTCAGACTACACATGTATGGAAACCTCTAGCATTTGAGTTTACATATTACCTGGAAACCTATTTAAACTCTTCAAAGCACTCGCAAGTGTACCAGAAGACTCTGATAGTTCTATACTCCCATACCTAAGAATCTCAGCAGTACTCGCTGGCACTCCGGGTCTCTCCGCGCTGAGTCTGGAGATGGGATCGCTTAGGTGAAAAAGCTAGACGTTATGGCAATGAAAAATTATTAGCGCAATAGAAGATCCTCCGTGGAGTTCTGAAACGAAAAATTGCTAATGCTCACAACGAATATTGTTTGAAATCTTTAGGCGAAACACCTGACAAATCTCAATATTGGTCCATTCTGCGCAAGATAGGTATAGCGAATAAAGGTCATCAGTCACCTCTGAACCATTTCTCTGCAATCGAGTTAATGAATCACTATTCGCGAACGTCTAGCGTTCATGAAAATTGTTCTTCCCTTGAATTGGAAGAAATGATCAAAAGCTCTGTCACATCTAACTTCCTTCTTTCACACTCACACCGAAGTCCAAAGGTAATAGTAGTGACGGTCTTTGTTTAAAGTATTTTAAGTCCGTGTTGAGTATTTTGGTGCCGTATTTGACAAATTCTTCCAATAAGTCTATCATATCATGCAAATACCCGGATCTCTGGAGGAAATCCTTAGTCATTCCTCTAAGCAAGGTGCCATCTCCTTCCTCCCCTGCAGAATCTCGACCAATAGCCATATATCCCTCATTTCGCGGAAGTCTTCGACACAATTGTCACTCAACAACTTGTAAATCACCGTGGAAGAAATAATATGATTTCTCCCTATCAATCGGGATTTCGATCTAATTTTAGCACACAAACTGCTGGATTGAAAGTTTCAGAGGACATAAGGTATGGCATTGAAAATAAGCTGGTCACCCTCCAAGTCCTATTTGATTTCAAATCCGCGTTCGATAGCATCAAACATTCTATGTTGATGCAAACAATGAAGGAGATGAACTTTTCAGATGACTCATTACGTTGGATCCATTCGTATCTAAGTGGTCGATCGCAGGCAATTGTTGACCAAGATAATAATCTCACTGAATTCTTGCCAAACACATCCGGCTTTCCGCAAGGCTCAAATCCTGGTCCAATTATATTCCTCATATTTATCAATTCTGTATTGTTGGTCCCCAAATATTGCAAGGCTCTGCTTTTTGCAGATCATTTGCAAATCTATATCCAATGCAGAACATCTGACATTCCTGAAACCATCCGCAAACTCAATGACGATATCAGCCGTTTCGTCGCGTGGGCGAAACGGTATGGACTACATCTGAATTCGCTAAAAACGCAAGCAATTTTGTACGTTTCTGTTCAGTATTAGTCTGGGCGCCCACGTATGCTCCCGTGGACACTTTAAGCTCCACGCAGTAACTTGGGGTTTTCTTACGTATTTTGACCCGCTGAATCGATTTATCGAGGTTACCAGCTCGAATTCCTGTGACGTCATTAGTTATTAACAATTTTTAGTGCAAGATTAGGGGTTTTCGGCTATATCTTGGAAAATATGCATTTTCCGGGCAAAACTCATCAGGGCAAAGTTGTAGAGCAGGAAATTTCCCATAGAAAAGGTCCTCACGACTTTCCCGGGAAACCCACTCCTCAGCCTGTAAACGCATGAAAAGCGTCCGGCGCGATTAACATGGGCTTATATGGGCGGGCATCGCTTCGCCTCTTAGATCGGATGTAGATCTGGATCTGGTGATTTTTTTGAAGAGTAATTTAGTGGGTTTCAAAGAGGATGAAATCCACTCTATGCTGGTATCGATAGGATTGAGATTAGTTTAGAGATTTCCGATTTCCCAGTGAAAGAGTGCAAAAATCAAGCCTCAGCCTTGGCGCGCGGGAGCATGTCCGTGCGGTATACGTACGTTCATGGAGTTTATAAACTATCTTTCAAATGCTATTCGGTGCCTGTTGTCATACTTTATGAACAAGAATTCACCTGCTAATGATCATGGAACAAATGATAACAATTTCCAAGGAAAATTCACATCGAGCATCATCGTTACGCGCACATTATTGAACCGAAGACAAGCGTATATTTGAATCTTATATTGAAAAGTAAGATCATCTCAACCATAGGTGAACACTGTCAAGTTTTCCAAGGAAAATCAGCTCATGCTCAAGTTCTAGGAAATTTTGCAGTATAAAGTATTACTTTGGCACGGTCAATTATACTAAAAACTGGCGTGCTTTGAGTTCATGTGCGCATTGTCAATGCTGAGAGACTGTGAATTTTCCAAGGGATTTTCGGTGAAAATTCTTGTTAGCCGGGGAAACTTGTTCACGATAACGAAACGCACTAAATTACTCTTCAAAAAAATCACCAGATCCAGATCTACATCCGATCTAAGAGGCGAAGCGATGCCCGCCCATATAAGCCCATGTTAATCGCGCCGGACGCTTTTCATGCGTTTACAGGCTGAGGAGTGGGTTTCCCGGGAAAGTCGTGAGGACCTTTTCTATGGGAAATTTTTCGCTCTACAACTTTGCCCTGATGAGTTTTGCCCGGAAAACACATATTTTCCAAGATATTGCCGAAAAACCCTAATCTTTGACTAAAAATTGTTAATAACTAATGACGTCACAGGAATTCGAGCTGGTATCCTCGATAAATCGATTCAGCGGGTCAAAATACGTAAGAAAACCCCAAGTTACTGCGTGGAGCTTGAAGTGGCCACGGGAGCATACGTGGGCGCCCGGACTATATCACATGAGACTGGACCTAAAGCTGCTACCGCCTTTGCTCGTTCATGGTGCCACGGTCCCATTGCAATCCACTGGAAAAAACCTCGGCGTACATTTCTCTCAAGATCTGTACTGGAATTCTCATATCTCTTGTATCACATCGAAAGTCAATAGAGTATCGCATCTCCTAAGACGTCGCGGTCACTTCTTGTCATCCGATGGTAAGAAATTATTAGTAAACGCCTTAATTGTCCCGCACTTCGACTATGCATGTCTCGTTTACAATGATTTGTCTGGCTATCTCGTGACCAAGCTCCAACGGCTTTGTAATATGTGCGTGAGATTCATATTCCATTTGCGGCGCGATGCGGAACTTAAGCTCTTTCACCAACGTCTGAACTGGCCATCACTATCGACACGGCGGAACTATTTTCTATGCGTACAGTTATATAAGATTCTCACCACGTCTAAGCCGCAATATCTGCTGGATCTTTTTCGGTCAATTGATGAAGGCATTATACGATCAGAAAGAACGGACTCCAATCGTTTTTCTGTACCCACAACGTGAACTGTGACGTATGACGGAGCCTTCTCTAACCAGGCTATGGTGGAATGGAAAAAAGTCCCTAATAGTATTCGTCTACTTCAGCCACTAGAATTATCCAAACCGACGCTGAATAATCATTATTGCGCAAAAGATGAGCTCCTTAGTCAACGGTAAAACTTTATGCCTTTTTATGCCCGTGACTTACGATGATTCGGTTTGCCCTTGGGTTGCGCTCTGATTTGCCTTGATAAGCATATATTATTGTTTAATTATTACTCATACTGTTCTTCACATCTTCCTATATATTCATTTATTTGTTTTTTGATATTCTTGTATACTTTTCATTTTTTATTTCATTCTTATATTTATATATTATATATGTTGTAAAAATCTATTTGCCGTACGGTCTACCAAGACCAAGGCATGATAAATCTATTATCGATCAATCAATCTCTTGCGCGGACTCTTCGCTAACTTTCTCGGGAATCCAGCAAATGCTTTATGAGATCACACAAGTCTTTCTTGTAAAGTGTTGACTCTAGAAGATTCGCAGTTTCAACGGAACAATAGGTATCAATCTTGCTTTCCTCGGTGACCATCGGTCTCTCGATCTGGCATATTGCGGATGACTTGACGGATGATCTGCCATAAGAAATACCAATCTACTAATAAGCCGTATGAAAAATCGATCCGCCAATCTACTCACCTCTCACATAAACCATTAGTCCGTCGACCCGGCGACCTTCTGACGTGTCATGTGATCTACTGATTTGCTGATCAACCACATGTCATACCGACTTACTGATGCCGCAGAGCATTTTATTGACAACCTTCGTGGCTCAACGATCAGTCACCCTGATATCTTCCGGATGACTCACCGACCCACCATATATGACCTACCGACTCACTGATCTATATAGCGACCCGCTGTATGGGATACTGACATACTAATATGTCGTATGTCCACCCAAGCCATTGACCTGCTAATCCCCGTATTATCCAGCAATCCAAATATTGACTGACTTGCCTTAGGACCTACCAACTGATTAATTTATGACGCGTCAGGTTGATGGTTAATACGGAAGGTGAGTAAGTCGGCGGGTTGGCAAAACGTCTGACGGATCATTAGGTAGATAGAACACCATACATAGAACAGTAGATCTTGTGGCAGATCACTTGAAAGGTGGGTTGGTGGATTGTGTAGTAGGCCAGTTAGCCATATGGCAGGTCAGCAGGTCAACGAGGCAGTAGGTCGGTGAGTTAGTGAATCTTGTAGCAAGTCAGAAAGATGACGGGTCGATAAATCATACATCACGGAAGTACATCAGCGAATCAGTAGGCCATGGGGCAGGCTAGTAGGTCAGTGGGTCAGTTGATCATATGCGAAGTGAGTAGATCAATGAGTCACTAGGGTGGTGAGTTGGTAGGTCTCATAGAGAGTCATCAGGTTGACGGTTTGGTTGGTCATACGGTGGGATAGAAGGTCGATAGGTCGGTAGTTCATCCGGCAGGTGAGTAAGTTGATGGGGGAGTAGGGCATATAAAAAGTAATCAGGTCAATGGATTACCAAATCGGTGAGTTGGTAGGTCATATAGCAAGTTAACAAGTCGACAGGTTGGTGCATCATATGACATGTCAACACTGAACGGATTAGTAGCTCAGCGAGACGGTAGGTTATGTAACAATTCAGCAGCTTGACTGGTCAGTGGGTCATGTATAAAGTTGATAGGTCGGTGGGTTATCTGGCAGATTAGTGAATTGCGAGGTCGGTAGGTCATACAGCAGGTGAGAAGTTTGGTGCATCCGTAGGTAATATTGAACATCAACAAAACAACGAGTCAGGAGGTACCTAGGTGAGTTGATACGCCATCTAGCAGGTCGACTCGTCAGCAGCTCATATGGCAGGTCAGTAGATCACCGGTAAAAAATTTTCACATCCGCGGTAGAGTGAGGCCAACATTGCCTCGTAATACCCAAGAATTCCCAAGAAAAGAGTAAATGTTGAGGACATACGTGTTGCTCTAACCGTTAGCTAGCAATGCGTGATACTATAGTGACTCGCTCAAAATAAGCACTGAAATCCGGAGCGTCCTCGCCTGGACACTTTGACAGAGATTTGGGAGTGCACTTGAATTTTGAAATCTCACCTGATTTGTGAAGAATCCACCCTGGTAGAAATGAATCCATTAAAGATGGACGGGAATCCAACTAATGTACATTTTAAGTGCTCCAGTTTCACTGGACAAAAAATGTCGATATTATGTATACAAAATGGGAAGTTGAGATGGACAGAGCCTAGTTTGAGGAGATGTAAGGGATATATGTCCATTTTATGCCCATAAAAGATGCAGATAGATCGACACACTTTTTGACCATTCTAGATGAACATTAAATGTACATAAATTAATGGCTATGACCGGCCGCGCAGGCGCCTGACTTCTTATATACTCCAAATTTCTCCATCCCTACTGCCCGACCGCGCCCAGTCTGGGCCAGTTAGTCTTGGCAAGTCCCTCGGCCTTGTGAGCCTAAGTGTTCTGGCGTGCTGCAAATATTGCACCCAAGTTTGACCTGGGCACCACCCTCGTCGACCTTTAAAAGCTTCCGATGGCGGCTTTGTCACGAGTCACGAGCAAGGCACTCGAGTGTCAAAAGTGTCCTTGGCAAAATGTTCGTGAACTACACATATGCCAACATAACCTCGTATGGTGCGCAAGTGTTTTGTTGCACGTGTAGTTATCTTAAAAGATGAGCACAGTGCTCATGTTTGCATCCATTCTATGAGTATCCCAAACAACTTTCGCTGATTGATCAGTGCAAGTCAATAAATGAAGGGGGATCAATGAATCTACACAACAGCTATTCTCCGATAGTAGCTCAATTCACCTCTTACCACGTGGATCAAGTCAAGGAAGAAGCTCATCGCATGCGAGCTCGACTCTCTCAGATACGTAAATCAACACCGGAACAACTTCAGAATATTTGATCATGTTGAAATTGGTGCTTTGTGGAAAATTTTCTCGTTTCAGGGAATTGAAATTTCTCTGATGAACAAGCGGCAAGTCGGTCACCTTTGAATCATTGATGATAGAAACATCTGTAACTTTACAACAATCACTAATCTACCATCCACTGACGGCAATGTATGTACAATGTAGCATCCTACAGAGATGAATTTTTTCTGTAAAAATATTCGCATGGAACTTATATTCATCCAATATGAATTAGTTGGACAGTTACTGTACATCAACTGGATGAATCGCACAAAACGTGATCCATCCTTGTCCGTAATTTATGTACATAAAACGTCCATTAGATGTACTCATTAAATGGGCCATATTATGCCAATCTTATGCGAGAAAAAGCGTGACGATGGTATACATAAAATTGACATCGGAAATGTCCATTTGTTAGACATCAATTGATTGAGATGTACATTTTATGGACAAAAAATGCAAGAGATTTCTACCAGGGCACAGCTCGACCGGTAATCGAAGAACTTCTCAGGGGTCCGGGTATCTTTTTGAAAACCAGAGTTACATAATTGAATAACTTTTGCATATGTAAAAACTATGGTTACGTTTCAAGCAGTCTGAAACTTCATAGTACGGCAAAGGGCTAACTCATTAATCGCATAGGGCGTCGTCAGTGATATTCCCAAATCCATATCCTGCATGAGAATGTGCATAACAGACAACCAAATCCTCATCAATGTCTCGCCTAACAAAAGTGCTGCAAAAAGGAATGAAAAGTAATAAAAATCAATAGTTATTTCAACACTTGCTACGCACACACTGAAAGTAAATCTTATGGAATTGCGGCACGTGGTCTCACTCGCACAGCATGCATCTCACATGTGATATTAATTGATTGGCCACGGACTCGACACGCTGCACCCGAGCTACTCCGCCCACAAATACCATAGCTCACCAAACTAAAAAAAAAAAAAGTTCAGAATGTGTATTAAGAATCGACTGTCATATCTTTCCAAATGGATAACTTCTGCGCAAACTGCTCGATTTCAACGTGTCACCGCAACGAGATTCATGTGTATAGTTTTCATCCATGCACATTTACCTCCCGCAACTCTATATAATAATACTGTGACAATGTTACAATAACCACAGAGCAAGCGTTATACATTATTTTTGTATACACGCAGAAATATACATCAGGTAAGCCGCAGATTTACGAGTTTCGCTTTTACCTTTAATGACGACGAAATATTATATAGACAGGCGAGTCAAAATATATACACGATCAATATAAATTGACTCTCGCGGTCCATCATGAACTGTGACGCTTTTGATCGATGAGTCTACCGATGAGTGAAATATGCTTGACCTCGTTGTATTATTCTCATTGTATATATATATATTACTCACATTTATCTGCAACACTTTGATTATTATTATATACCTAGAATACGTGCAAGTCTTGCAGATGTATCAAGTTTCCGCATTATTCTTCTTCATTGCATTGTCAAGTATCAGAGCGCCAAACGCATGAATATATATGGGTCACGATCTATGACTCTAGAAAGGTGTATTTAGTTTGAATTGAATGAGAGAACTTTTTTTTGAATGGTTGCACACAGGTTCTTTTCATTTTTATTTTCAATCGCGTGAAAAAAAGGAAAATTCTTTCCCGGTGGCAGAAGGTGCTTGTAAAGTAGAGATCGAAGATAATAATGACTTTTTGAAATCCCAGTGAGTATTGATTCATAGAATAGGATACTAATAATGAAAGAGTGAGAAGAACTAGCTTCTGCTTTCTCATTCTATAGGATCCTTATACCATATATATTCCCTTAGGGCTAGTCAGATCTTCACAAATGGTCATTGAAAAAATTTACAAAGGCTACATAATTTTTTTGAATAAGTGCATCCCGCGAGAATATGCGATGCATGGTGTCCCAACGATCGCAAACTCATTCATCCGTTATATTAGTTAGTATTAGTGGCGCCAGTAAGGCTGCCGATCATTTTCAGTTGACGACGCTTGTTTAAAAATTCCAAAGCATTTGTCACCCGCAAGGTATATGAGGAATCTCTCATATTCTTCTGATGTATTATACGACGAGCACACGACCCTCTTGAGAATTTCATAATCGCCACGATGACTCTCATCTTCAGGTTTTGCTCATATTCTTTTTTTCTTCCATTCTTTCCTCTTATTGCTCAATGAAATACCTATAATGTTAGAATATATATCGCGGCATCAGATTGTCATCGCGCGGAGCCCATTTCTTAAAAGAACCGTGATATAGTACCGCCCTCTAGCGGAATTCTCTGCGTTTTTTTTTTTTTTTTTTTTTTTATACAATCAGATTTCATATTTTAATCTTAGTATTCTTATTATTCATTATTTTTTTTCTCAATTTCACAACGATGTAGATCGAGAGTTACGTTATAGTCAAACTTTCCAAACATGCGACAGCATTCGGCGACGATTGTTATCAACATCCATGTGTGATTTCTCATCTTGAAAACATGTTACTTGTGAGTATAAACGGGCCAAATGAAAAAAAAAAGAAAAAAATAGAGACGACCAGAGCATGGAAAAAGCATGGATAAAGAGGGTTGAAACACCATTTACATGGCCTCGATCGATCGAACAAAAAAGTTCCCACAGTAGCGTTCATTCTGCTACATTAAAAAAATCCTTGGCAATGTTCGGACAAGATATTAAAAAATATGTGTGGTAAAAAAGTGAGAGAACCCCCGGCGATCCTCCTCCTCCTCCTCCTCGTCCAACTCCTTTGAACCTTTGTGTCTCTGTTGCTGCTATATCGAAAATAAAAAGCGGTAATTCATTTTCTCGTTCGATATGAAAGCATCATATTATAAAAAAAAAAAAAAAAAAAAATGTATCGAGATCCATTTCTTAGAATCAGGAGCCGTTTATTATCGGCGCCGCCACCTGAGTGTACCTCGGTTGTGTATTTGTGTATAAATACTCATAATATGAGATCGGATGCCCGATGTTATTGCGCAAAGTATAGAGGTTAACCATAGATGATCGAAGCGTCTGGCACATAAGATCAATCTTAAGAAAGAAAAAAAAAATTAAAATTGAATGTATAGGGTGAGGGTATAGGTAAGCATTTTGTATTATAATGAAGATCAAATGTAGGCGGATAGAGGAAATCTGATTGAGGAAGCTCTATAGATCATAAATATGAGCAAGAGCTATAATGGAGGAATTTCCGTAACTGCCGAATGATATTTTTTGGCACATATTATAAAAGGAGAGAATCCCAGACATTGTGCGCGGGCCGGAGCGCGGGCGCTCTAGGCGCCGAGGATGTATTATAGGATGCGGTAGCCAGCGGGGATTCTCTATAATATCGTATTTTGGCTCCCACAACTCGCTCTCGCCTTCTCTCTTTCTTGTGAATATTATATGAAAAAATATTACCGACGATTTCTCATAAAAGTAGCATATAATCCAGAGGAAAAAAAAATTAGAGAAAGATAACCTGAGCGCTCGCGATGTCATTGACTGACCAATTTACGAGCGTGCGCCACCTGCCTCATCGAAAACTTTTTCAAGTCCAAACTGATCATCAGATGACGTAGTCGACGTCGCCCACTCATTCAAATTCACCCAAAATGTTTGACAACACTTATCTAAACGTTACACATCGATTGGAATCGATTTTGTATCGGATTTTGTACACTTGGGACAACCTAAAACTATCAAAAGGTTCTGTGATAATCAATACACGAATTAAAATCTTGAATTTATAGGTTATGTTGTGTAGCATGGTGTTCAAAAAGTTTGATTGACGTGGTACTCGTGAGGTTAGGAATTTGTATGCCGGTAAGAGTCCCATCAGTCGGTATTATGACGAAGCAAAATTGACCCAGCTTACTTGCGAATGATGCGGTGATCGAATATGATGGTTTTTTATATGTATATAAATAGTGGGATGTATATGCATCTCAGCGGGACTCGATCGCAGTTCAGGATGTTATAAGTCGCGCTGACACGAGGCGGAGTCTCTGTATTTTTGCTGATGCTGCTGCAGCATTTGAGAAGCGATGAACGGACTGAACGATGATTAGTTGTTTTGGGAAAACATATAGACTGGTGTATTGAGAGAGAAGGAGTGAGTATGAATTATCTCATCAGTCATCGTCAGCTATATGGTATGACACAAGCTAATACCGCACCACAAGGAGCCTTGCATTGTCTTTTTAAATGATAAATGCTTGCTGAAATTCTTTGAGCTTCCTTTCCTTCTGCATATTTTTTCGGTGTTGAGATCAAGTGGTTGCATTGCCGACATAATTTTTGGTATTCAGTATGAACGAAAGCGATTTTGTGGGAATATTTTGATTCAAATAATTGAAGCTTAATAACCGTTATAGTACGTACACTCGGCATGAAGGTGAATTGCAGTGCATCGAGATCTACTGTCTCACTCGCACTCATATGTTACGGTATCCTAACCTATAAGTGCGAGTGAGAATGTCTATGAGTGAGACAATAGATCTCGATGCACTGCAGTTCACCTTCCTCCCGAGTGTACTTAGGAGAAATGTTCAGGGTCAATTGTTCTGATTTTTCAAATGTAAACTGATCCAAGAAGAAATTATCATCAGTTCCTTGTATTTGATAATGCAACCCGAACAGTTTTACAAAGTCGTTCTCGGTTCATGCACTGGTAATTGTTCTGACACCTCAGATAGTCCAAATATAAAACATAACCTTCAAAAACATGAAAAATTCTGAGTCCATCACATCCTGAGGCTTCCGATGCAAACTATATTGCTTTGAGGTACTTTCTATCATAAACTTTTGAAAATGTATTTGTAACACTGGAGTACTCGCTGGAGTGCGCAATACTAGATAGGTATTGTAGAAATATTTGAAAAAATTTTCCTAAATTGACATTTTGTGTGAAAATTGGGAGCTTATGTCACGTAGTTAAAGTAGTCGGTATATCAAACAGAATACTCAAAAGATATCCTGAAGAGGTCGTTGGAATTAATATACAAAATACCACTGAGGTCAGTACCTTATTTGTGAGAGTCCATGTAAGATATCATGACTGTTCTATCAAGATAAAATCATTCTCTAAAAAATGTTTGCTGAATCAGCTAGACCTGCTGCCTACATGAAATGAAGTTGATTAATGATTCTGTCGCCATGGCTACCACTTTTTCCCGAACTGCATTTGGTGCGTTGATCCACACAAGCCCAACACGGCCTCTAAATTTTGTGAAATCATCATTCCTTACATACTTCAAATCATCATTCTTCTTATAATTTTCGAAGTAGCTCATGTCTTCTCAGAACTAGTATAGTGTCTGCCAGTTTCTCAATTGTCGGCATGCTTCTCAATACTCCTGAAATCTCTGGTGAAAAGTAGACACGAGCAGAAATTAGCATTATTGGGATCTCAGTTCCCAGCGAGGATGATTTAGTTTTGGTGCTCTAAAAAGAATCACTGATACTTGAATGAAAGACAATTTCTGTATGAAGTTTCATGCTGACCTTTTTTGAAAATAGGCTCACATGATCAAATCATTTGAGTTACGCGATGAACTGAGATTGTGAACTCCAAGTTTATTGGATGAGTCTGTGTGTGGTCGTAAAATGTGAACATATAGATATCTGGGTTTCATAAAAAGAAGCCGAAGCAAACTTCTGGTTAATCTAGTTCTATTGGCACCAAATATCGTTCGATGTTCGGGCACGGCCATTGACTCGGACGTTGACGTACTTCTAGAAGAAATGACCACACAAAATAGAAGCAGAACCTAATACAAATGAATACAAATAGTTTTCCGTGAGGAATGCACCGTCCACAACACTTTGATAGACTCACATATCTACTCTCAATGCTCATTTATAGAATGACAATTCACCCAACCAATCATCAACTCCACGCCAATGAGATTCTCATTTCCTATTATGAAGTCCAATAAGAATAAGATTTTCAAGCCCCTCTGATCATGCTTGCTTCGTCCTTTCATAATTCAACAGAGCAAGTATATCAAAGCGGCGTTGCCGTCACGCCGAAATTTGAGGGCGGGGAACAAACGTACAAGTGCATCTTGAGCGTTTGTCTTGTTGCAGTGCATCGCTTTGCGACAAAAGGGGGAACCACAACTTGCAAGAACCCCGACTCACAGGTTGGAATGACATTAGTCATCGCGGGGGGACTTGTTTATGCGCTTTTAGAGAATGATTAGGCGACGTTTGCTCAGCGGGGGGCCTCCACATACCCGAGATCATAACTATATGTATATTGCAGCCGCACCCTTATCCTCCATCAAGCGCGCCAAATTCAAAAAAAGGCCAGGCGCGAATAACCCTTCACCATTTGGCATCTAAAATTATCTGCAATCAATACATGTCAAAGCTATGATATTCAACATTCAGGAGCCTGAACCTCTTTTTCCAGACATCGCAACTTTTTTGGCAAGTACAGAAGGCAAGAACGGAAAATAGAAACTGAAACCGATAAAATAGTTTTACTAAATCCACGGGGTCAGGAAAATGTCGAAATTCATCTTTCTCAGTTACAATTTGGTCTGCTAAGATTTTGGTGAGAAAATACTTGATGACCTTGAGTTTCCCAAAATCAAGTCCAGAATAGTCTTCCAGATCTTGAGGAACCTCTCTACATAAGTTGCTCCGAAAGTTGCTCGCTTTCAGAATCAGCTTCAAGTCCAAGCTTGTCTCCCAAGGCTTGTCCAAGGCTTGCAATTCATATCTACCGACTTTTGCAGAGTGAGAATGTTGTTCTAGGTAATTTTAGCTATCCAGATTTTTTCACAGTCTGAATATCCTGGATTACTAGATAAAACTTTGAGAAATTCTTCAAACCAAATTAATACTTTGTGTGAGGCAAGTGTGCTCAGTTTACCTCCACTACTTCTGTTTTGCTCATCTCAGTATTGTCAAAGTATCTCAGCTCATTGTAAAGATTGTTTTAGATCTTTAAAATAAGCTAAAATACGTTTGATTTTAACAAATTGTTGCCGAGCTATCTCGATTTTTGTAAAAAAAGTTTGTTCTGCGGTCAAAAGAATGTGCGCTGCCCCCATTTTGAAAAGAGGCTTACTTTCATGAGATTACACGGGTTTTTCGTAAAATCAGAATATTTCGGCTCATCAAGCTCATTTTGAAGCTTTTTTCTAAATTTTCAGGGTTAGATTGATGGATTATGATGTAGCGGAGAACGAGTTTGAGAAAAGACTATGGGGGAAAATTTTTGGTGATCGGTCGTAGAATCGGGTAGAAATCGAATTTTGCAACTTTGCGCGAAGCATTTCAAAGCTGAACGAAGAAGAAAAGATGAGCCAAAGGACACTGATCGGACAAAATATCTGCACAAATTTCAAAAAACTTTTGGTCCCTTGGCCGTTGTTTCAATCTAGATCAGACCGTTTTTGGTGCTTTGATGCTCGCAACGTCACACTCAACATTTTAGAATTGAATTCTAGTATCAAAATTTCAACAGTTGAAGTACTAGTTACTAGCAGTTGTGGGACAAAAAAACTTTTTCAAATTGGTGTAAATATTATGTTCGTTGAATGTACGTTGAAATTGGTCGCACCCCCTTTGGTTGGCATAACTTTAGATGACTTAGCAAAAAGAAGTCAAAAGTACCGAAAACCACTTATTTTGTTCTAAGAAATGCAGGTGTTATTTAGGATCGGTCCAAAACGTTTATTTTTCCATATTTTAATGTAACAAACATGAGGAAAATGCGTGACAGGGTCCACGGATAAGAACGTTCGAAGACTTGGGTGAGGGCGAATTAAGGAATGTGGGGCAAATTAGGCACTTTTAACTTTCGGCCGTACAATACTCGCTCAAATTCAGAAGGTCAATAATACTAATCTGTTATACGCTACTGGGATGCCCTTTGCCTCAGGTCTTGCTGCCGTTTTTCGAACCATATACCTGTGAGAAACTGAGTGATGCTCAGAGAAGGTAAAATCTCTCAAGTTGGAATATCTATCAAAAAACTTGGGATCCGCCCACTCGTAGAATATCTATCGTTGCAAAAATGGGATCGCTCTACTTGTTATATATTATATACGTGTTATATGTGAGTAGCGAATAATCCGTCAGCCAAGGGCTTCTGCTTGATTTCTTTATAATTGCCGCCGTCGAGGTATTCTCAAAGTCTAACCCTGGCCGATTTTGATGAATGGACCTCGGCAAAAACTGCTGCTGGCTGATGGCTGCTACTCGGTAATTATCATATGAAACTAAATGAATCCGAGAATCTCTTTCGTTCATAGATTTCTGCTTCTAAATTCAAGGTATTCCTGTATCGGATGAATTTAGCCCAACTTCTATACTTACGAGATTGTCAATGAAACTACGTGGTTTGATCGAATGGCATCTATTTTTGGATAATACGGTGGTTCGATCATGCCCTACTTTAATACTGAATCGAAACTACCTTCCTAGTTTTAGGTGAATCCGTTCTGATGTAATTTGCATATCGACAGACTATGTAATTATATATTCAATCATTATGAATCAAAATTTCAATTCGCGGAGGTGAATATCCGAATATAAAAGTTTGGCCACTGAATATCACACTCTAAAGATTCGATATATATCGATGTATGATATATTTATATGTATTCTGCGGTCATTGGCAAGAGATATATATTCATGAAGAATATAAGAAATTCGGATCCCAAAGATTCTCAGTCAATTCGTAATGTGATAGGATGCTAATTGGTGTGAGCATCATCAGAATACTTCATAAATATGTAAAAGCTCTTGGTGTACAAATTGGTATCCGATTATAATTATGGTCAGATTCGACAATTTATCTTGTTCGGCAAATGTGGTAGGTTATACATGATTTTTTTACGATTCCACGCACATGATTTGAATTTCTCCACCATTAGAAAATACTACATATGTAATATACCCATGATACAAAAGTTTCCCATTCGTCAAATTCTTAATTAAAAAACCGCAAGCAGTACAAATATTTGAGCGAGACGTATTGGTTATAATTTTGTTTTTTTTTTCTCATTGTCTCAAGGAAAGAGAGATTTACAGCCACATTTATATTCATAATGTAGGCACATCCATCATCTTTGCTATACGAAAGATAAAAGATCCTAAACTCGTGTTTACAACGCGTATACATCCCGAGGCTGCCGAACTCACTAAAAAAAATCGTCCCCCCAAATGTGGTGGCGTAACTCTCATCTGTAGAACCAAGATTTGATCATTTGAATGAGTATGACGGTAACGCCTACGGTGACCCAAAAAAGTCGACTTTATTTGCTCGATCGGTATAATCGGCAAATCTCTATGTTAGTCACTCCTGAAGCAATCGTCTACCTCAGTGGATGTTAGTTGGTGAGTTTATATCTGAACCACATAGTCGACGTTATTGTAAGTGTGCTATAATATCTAGCTATAGGATATCACTCATCATACGAATATTCACTGTAGCTGCTCGTGTCATAGATAATACTTCTTTATTCTATTCTTATTACTACGTCATTCTATTCTATTCTATAATATAAGCCACGAGCGCTCAGGTAATATTGATAAAGTAATGGCATTGAGAATCATGCCATTGTAATCTTATTGACTATTTCAATAGAAGTTTATACAGCGAGCTTTTGGGAAGAAACGAGGAATTTTCCTGGCACTGCCGACAAGCGGCAGTTCCTGGTGTAACCTCTACCTGGCCGGAGGTGTTCTGTGGCAGGACTTTTTCTTGTTAATAAAAAGCAGTAGTTATAAAAATCTATCCTCCTGTCACTACTCTCGGCTCCAAAAAAACTACGGGTTGTACATTGGCGACCGTGACAGGACCTGGAGCGAGATAAGCACTGAGGGAATACAGGAAAAAGATAGTCAAACTACATTCGCTTGTGGGATTTCTTCCAACGAGGAAAGGTATCCGAGCCAAGTAGCACCTCTGCTCATTCGTGGGAAGAAGCTTCTAATAAGCAGCCTACGAAAAGAGTTTGGAGAGGACACAAGGAACGCAAAGGAAAATGTACAAGGTGAGTGAGCATTAATTCACGTCACTTTAGTGCATATATGTCGGAATCCGACAGCAGCTCTGAAACTAGAGACGATTCCTCAGTTGTGAGTGGCGAATTCTTTTCGGATTCGGAAGAATTCCACCGACCACTCATCAGCGTAACCACGGATAAAAGTTTTTTCGAGTGGAACATCAATCATACATTCTCAGAAATGGCGGAGGTACAACAACTCCAAAAATCGTTGAAAGAGCTAACAGAACAGATTGAAAAATTGAAGCTCGAACTGAATGAAGTGAAAGGAGCTGTGCCTCAAATACCGAAAGTTCCAATCGCGCGAGCAACAGAGGAGGAAATCCGCGATGAGGTTTCGAAAGTTTCCTTAGAACGTCGTGGACAGATAGCCAAGCTTGTCGATTCAGAGGTTCGTGAATTCGATGGCACTACGGATGTAGAGGCATTCTTGATGCAGGGCAGGAATTTGCTACATGGACTATCGAATGACGCGGAAAAAATCATACTGATTAGAGTGATTATGGCGAGAAAATTGAAGGGCGAAGCCATAGTAGTGGCTGATCGTCTTAACGATACGGAAATTACTCCTTCGGATTTCTCTGAAGCTATGAGATTAGCCTTTGGAAAAACAGAAAAAGATTACTTGCAATTAATAGAGCTGAGGAATGCAATGAGACAGGGACACATTGAGAATATTGATAATTTCATAAAGAGATATGTAGAGATAGATAAAAGAATACAAAGATCAATAGATCAAATTGATACCACAGATCGCCCAGTATATAGGAAAATGGAAGAAAAAGAACGCATCAGTAGATTTGCTAGGTCCGTGAGGCCAGAAATAAAAGCTTTGGTTATGACCAAGAACCCACAAACACTTAATGATGCATATCAGTATGCGATGGCAGAAGAAAAGATATGGCGTGACGATGAATCACTAAGGAACCGACAGAGGAGCAACCGTCCGGAGTCAGGAACATCGCGATTTAATCATGAAGTTAAGAGAGATCCATGCGAGTTTTGCGGCATTCCTGGCCACAAAATGGCCGCATGCCACAAAAAATACCCTCATCTGAGAGCTTCGAATTTTCAAAGAGTGGGTCAACAAACCAAGGACCCACCAAGGAAAATCCACGAAACTCAAGAACAATTTTCAGTTCCTTTCGAAGAACCGACAAACACAGACTTGACCGGGAGGATTCAATACTCTTTACGCGATTCAGGGGAGCCACAACCAACAATGGACTTTTGGTAGATTCCGGTTCAAAGACTTCCCATATCAAAATAGGCTGCGTCGAACATGATAACAAAACATTTAGGAAGTTTTTGCCACATGAAATAAAGAGTTTTTACATATTGGATGGCTCGTACGATGCAATTGGTACGTGCAAGATTGGGATTTTTGGCCTCGAGTTTGAGATACTAGTAATGGAAGACAAATTTCCTACAAGAGCTGATGGTATTTTAGGAAAGGATTGGCAAATACGTGCAAAGAGCAAAATAGATAATGAGAATAATACGATCACAGTAAAAGATGATGTAGGCAATAGCATTACTTTAGAACTGAATAAGCACCAGCTGGCTCAGTTACGTCCGAACTCCTATGAGACGCGGGAAATCAGGCCAAAGCACCCTCCGGGATCTTATTATATACAGGGAAGGAATATTGTGCCCGGGATTTATGAAATTGGAGAAGGAAAAGATTTGAAACTTTATTTATTCAATCAAACACAGGAGTATAAACCCATTTACCGCGAGAATATTATCACAGAAGTTCACAATGATTGTCTCGAATCTCAGAAAGAAGCGTCTAATACGCAGTCGGAGAATTACGAGACTGAGGTGAATGGGTGCTCTAAATTTTCGGGAGAAGCGTCTAATACGCAACCGAATTCGACTTCGCGCAAAACTTTGTTGAAAAGAATTTTGAATAATAAATTAAATCACGAAGAGAGGAAAAATCTCCTCAAGAAATATTACGAAGAAAAAGATACCGGCAATCAAATTCACTGCACAATCGATACGTTGTCAGGAAGAATAAAATTGCTCAAAATGAAATTCAAGAAGGATTTAGAAAATATATCAGAGCGAATTTCACCTTATGTTTCGTCAGAGGTATTCAACTTGATATCTGAATTCAATGATCGGTTCGCTCTCCCTGACGATCCAATGCCGGTTGTCGAGGATGTGAGACACGGGATAAAACTCTCCACCAACAAACCGATATGCACTCCGTTGTATAGACACCCATTGTTTATGCAACCTGAGATAGATAGACAAATAGAGAAGTTAGAGAAAAAAGGTGCCATCAGGCCGAGTCATTCCCCCTATTTATCTAATGTGTGGTTAGTGCCCAAAAAAATTGACTCATCTGGAGAAAAGAAATGGCGGCTTGTCATGGACTTTCGCAAATTGAACTCATTCACAGAGCAAGACCATTACCCATTGCCTTCCATAGAAGAAATTTTGTGTATGCTGGGGAGGGCTAAATTCATGTCATGTTTTGATATGTCGAACGGATTCCATCAAGTCGCTGTAGAGGAGAAAGATATACCCAAGACGGCGTTTGGGACCCACAAAGGATTATGGGAATGGTTGGTTATGCCCATGGGCCTGATCAATAGTCCTGCAACTTACCAAAGAATGGTAAATTTCAAGTTAAGGGGTCTCATTGGGAAAATTTGTTTCATATACGTGGATGACTTGATCGTCTGGGGGTCTACCCCGGAGGAACATTTGAAGAATCTCAGGATTGTCCTCGAGAGATTGCGAGAAGTAGGGCTAATTCTGAATCCAGATAAGTGCTCTTTCATGCAAGAACGTATGGAATATCTCGGGCATGAGGTATCAGCCGAAGGAGTCCGCCCTCTAGTGCGCAACGTGGAGAAAGTATTGAATTTCCCTGAACCCCGCAACAAGAAGGAACTCGAAAGGTTTTTAGGCCTTGCAAATTATTACAGAAAATTCATCCCCAACTTTGCGAAGAAAGCGCACTATTTAAACCGATTGAAGGCCAAAAATGTGGTGTTTGACTTTGATGAGAAATGTAAGGATCAGTTCAATGAGTTGAAGAAACTCCTGTCATCGTACCCCGTTCTGAGACACCCTGACACCTCCAAGCGGTTCATTTTGAATACAGATGCTTCAAATGAAGGGTTAGGAATTATTTTATCTCAACTCGACGAAGATGGAAACGAGCATCCCTGCTCTTACGCTAGTAGGAGCCTCAATCCCGCAGAAAAAAATTATTCCGCCACAGAAAAAGAAATGTTGGCCGTAACGTGGGGTATGAAACAATATAAACATTTCTTATACGGTCAGGACTTTGACGTCTACTCAGACCACCAAAATCTACGTTCGATTTGGAAGAATAAATCAGACGATGTGAGTTCGAAAATAGTTCGGATGCTCTCAAAGGTCACCGACTATCACCCCAATATCATATATAAGAAAGGAAAACTCAATGCCAATGCTGATGCATTGTCCAGAGCTTTCCCTGCACAAGTTCCAACCAGCTCCGTTCCACAGGCTGAAAAACCACAGGAAATACACCACTCATCTACATGTGTAAGAAATGCCCCCGAAATCACGATAGAAAATGTTGCTCGATTTTCAAACAATTTACGTCTGGTAACTAAATTCACAGAGGAAAGAGTCATGAAGGATTTTATAAACCAAGGAAGAAATATACTTTATGATGATCGTGATACTCTAGGGAAATACATCAAGTTATTCGACCAGGATGGTACGATAAACGCTACGAGTATAGACGAATTCGCGGAGTCCAGGCCCGAACTATTCGCAAAGCATATGACGAAAACAAAACTCAAGGAAGAAGGGGATATCCAGATAAAAGGTGTCCTGTACCAGAATAAGAGGGACATTAAGGAACTATTTCTGAAGTTAGAGGAAGCTCCGTCAGATGCTGTGATAGAAATAACTCACGCTTTCCGGAATATTAATTTGAAAAGACTTCTTAGTTGGATTGGGTTCTACGTCAAAGTATCGGGTAAACAACTCTTCGTTAGACCTCTGAGACCACAAGTATTGAGGGAGAGAAACTCTCAACTCATGAAACTTGCCCAAGTCCACAATGAGGCACATTGGTCATCAGATAAGACCCTCAAGCAAATACGCAAGGAATACACATGGAAAAATATTACCAAAGATGTTGAAGATTTTGTGAAGCAATGTCCGATCTGTGCCCGAACTAAACACGCGAGCCGAAAGTTCACTGCTCCAGGTGTTTACATCAAGCCAGCCTCAAAACCGTTCGAAAAATTAAGCATTGATTTTTGCACCTTTGAGAATGAAGATTTTCTCGTACTCGTCGATGAGTTGAGTCGATTTACTTGGATATGGTCGATTAAAAAGAAAAGCACAACACATCAAGCTCTTGAGGAGTTCTTCCTCAAAATTGCAAGACCACAATACATTCTATCAGATAACGAAGAAATCTTCCTATCTAAGAAGGTTCAAGATCTTTATCGGAAATTTGGAATCATGTTTATCAAAATAGCTGTGCGGCACCCTCAATCAAATGGGATTTGCGAGAGAGTTATTGGAACTATAAAAACCATTGCCAAGTCTAAAGAGGGGGGAACAACGTACGGAAAATTGCTGAGAGCCAGCAAGGACTACAATGAAAGTATTCACGATACCACAAACTACTCACCGTATGATTTATTATATGGCAACTTAGACATAAGCGATGATAGCGACGAAGAGGAGAATCACTTACAAATGATGAGGGAGATAAGAAAGAATGCGATTAAGAACACAGATAAGAAGAAGAAGAGTAATCAAGAGATCGTCACCAGCAGGCAATCGGCCTCGCAATATTTTGAGGAAGGGGACATTGTAGTGGCAAAAACAGTTGTGAATAATGTGAATGTCTGGACTGACCCGATTCCAGTTCGCAGGGTCAACCGAGACACTAATACGGTTGAAATAATAATTCGGGATCGGCTACAATTACGTCATTTCAATGAAATTAGGCATTATCATGGTGAATTTTGAATGAATGTTGCTGAATTTAATATTTTATTACTTTGTTTCAGACAATTATATTATTATTAGCTATAGTTACCCGCCTAGGTTCCAGTGCCTATAATGGCACTTCTAACATACCGGAATTGATACAAGTAGATGAAGGGAAGGCTTATCTGTATAACGAGGAATGGAAAATAGTACACTCTACCGATCTAACTGCAATAGCATCTCAAGGATTCAACCTGACGAGCCAGCTGAATGACATAAAAGTATTCTGCGCAAAGCACGACAAGTGCACGACTGGCGAGTACATTGAGCTCACAATGAGGAAATTGGATTTAATTGGAAAAAAAGTGGACCATCTCAACTTGCATCGAAATAAGAGAGCTCTATTTGATATCGTAGGTATGGGTACAAAATTTCTGTTCGGCACTCTAGATAGTGACGACGCAGAACTTTACGATCGCGAAATCACCGAAATATATAGGCAAAATACGGAACTCCTTAAGTTAATTCAGAATCAAACATCCATTGTACGAAATAATGTAGAGGGAGTTGATGATCATCTCATTCTTTTTGAAAAGAATTTTGACATCCTGAAAAAGTGGAGTGAAGATAAAGATAAGTCTATCAGTCACATAGAAGCAAACCAGAAAATGATGATCTCCCTAGAGGAGATGCAACTTGCTATACAAGAATACGAAGAACTTATAGAGAATATTCTAAATGCTATTTCTTTGGCAAAAAGTGGAGTTTTACTCCCTTCAGTAGTTTCACCTGAATCATACATTGATGCCTTGAATGAAATAAAAAGAAATGAGAGTATTGATAATCTGATCGAATTCAAAATAAGCCATTTTTATGATCTAATTAAGATTTCTAAAATAATTGCTTATATTAAGAATGACAAATTGATTTTTCTCATCAACACTCCGATTCCGGAAAACGCCCGATACAATGTGGTCACTATTATTCCATTACCTAGAAGGCAAAGTAAAACCACTTTCAGTATATTGATGCTTGAGACGCAGACCCTTATGGTCTCCGAAGATAAAATGTACTACACTTTCAAAACTGACGATTGTATAGATTTCAAAGAATCAACAACGATTTGTAAACGCACGAAACCCCTCATGAGTTTAGAAAAAGACGATACATGCTACGCCGACATTATCCTAAAAAGACCTCCGAAAGACGAATGTCACTGTCACCACGCCTTATTTCAAAACACTGAAGATTATGTAAAAGAAATTTACAAACTAAATATGTGGCTGATCATGCCAGTGAATCAATTAACTTTCCATGTTTGGTGCCAAAATAGTCAGTCATTACTGACAATAGAGGAAGATACTCTACTTCAATCGGGGGATACTTCTTGTGCATTTCTGAATGACCATTTTCAACTTAAACCTTTCAAGAACGAACTATTCAACGCGAAAGTTCAGCATCTAACGTTCAATCTTTCTAGAAATATATCCCTCGAAACAGAGTACTTGGACCACATAGAACTAGCCAAAATTGCCGAAAGTCTGGGTTCAAATTACGTGCAGCTAACAAAAGTACAAGAGTCTATCAATCAATTCAAGTACAACGAAAGGACGAAAACATGGGTAGATAAATTTTGGAAATATCTTGATTATGTAGGAAAAACTATTATCATTCTGAGTGTTCTATATGGTTTGTATAAATGCGGCTTATTTGACGCCCTGAAAGTTGTGATCAAGGGCCTATGGAAGAGAGGCTGCTGTTGTAAAATAACATACTATAAGAACAATAGTGTAATACATAATCCCCAAGGACATTCCTATGTAGCAACATATACTGAACCCATCAAACATACAGAACCTCAAACCCCTACTAGGCCATTATTGTTATCAAGATCCGAAATGTAACGAAAAATTTTATTTCAATTTTTTCTTAATTGCTCAAAATTTTTCTAATCTGAGGGGAGGAGATGTAAGTGTGCTATAATATCTAGCTATAGGATATCACTCATCATACGAATATTCACTGTAGCTGCTCGTGTCATAGATAATACTTCTTTATTCTATTCTTATTACTACGTCATTCTATTCTATTCTATAATATAAGCCACGAGCGCTCAGGTAATATTGATAAAGTAATGGCATTGAGAATCATGCCATTGTAATCTTATTGACTATTTCAATAGAAGTTTATACAGCGAGCTTTTGGGAAGAAACGAGGAATTTTCCTGGCACTGCCGACAAGCGGCAGTTCCTGGTGTAACCTCTACCTGGCCGGAGGTGTTCTGTGGCAGGACTTTTTCTTGTTAATAAAAAGCAGTAGTTATAAAAATCTATCCTCCTGTCACTACTCTCGGCTCCAAAAAAACTACGGGTTGTACATTATCGATTGTATCAAAACATAGCTCGGTTTGTGATGACAGTCGGCACGTCAACGCTGTGGCACGACTTCCGTAATCGGTTTCACGGGGTTCATCTTTATATCTTCTTCTAACCAATCATCATCGCAATCGTCGATAATCTATCGAACTTTCTTCCACCTCGCATTCTATGCTCTACTTTCATATCTGTTTGTCTATAGAGAATAAAAAATATATTTTGTATGAAGGATATCCCACAGGTCAGAGAAGTGAAACATCATCGATGATCAAAAGTAAGAAGATGGGATCGAAAGATCGCGAGAGTTAAATTTTCCCATAGCAAGATCGCTGATATTATTATCCAAGAGCTGCTGCGCCGCCATTATTATTTCCATCTGGTTTGCATCATCATCGCTCATGCGGTGAGAGATGGACGAAGGTAGCAGCAGCAGAAGCCAGCATAACCCCGTGTGAACGCGCCGGCGCACATCCGATGATTCGTCTTATTGAGTTTTGAAGTATATACAGAGCACAGAGTTGAGGCTGATGGCTCGATAATTGATCATTATAAAATGTCGAGAGTTTGTACCCGATCTGAAATCAAGAGGCGCATGTACATTCAAGATTTAGAAGACTAAGTATAGTTTGAGGTTATGTATGGAGTTTAGTGTGAGAGCGACGGGATATCACGTCGCAAGAGGGATCTATTAGGTTTTGATAGACGACTGTCGCGCAATCAGCCCGTGACTTTTCCTCAGATTATGCCCTGTGTGGAGATTTGTGATGTGGCTATGGAGCTCACTCATAGTATGAGAGATGTAACGATTTTCCGATGGTACAGTCTCTGGAGACCTCTGAAATTATAAATAATCAGTCTGAATTGTACTTGAGATTCACGAATACCGGGGACCTTTATCACTTTTATATAGAGTCTTGGAGAGCACTCACGTAGGTGAAATTTTTGTCAAATTACGGAAAAGTTCACCTGCGAATATTGAAACATCTTGTTTTAGCTTGTAATAACAATCTGTGATCCCAATAACACCTTCCGTCGTGACGTGGATCCGTGAGTGAATTTTCATCGTAACCTCAAAATCAGAAGTTTGGTAACCATAAATATCCTGAAATCATCATAATAGGCAATTTATACAGGTCATTCAAATCTTGAAATTTACATTCGACTGTTCTTTTCAATTTCCAATTTACACTTTCTACCACATCCGTCGATTGGCGAGGGAGTTTGTGATCTACGGTTAGGCTTTGATATGAATGGTTATCTGGAGAACTTGATATTTTTGGACATGTTGCAGATGTTGTTGCAAAAAGTTTCGAAGTTGATTGAATGAGCAGGTTATCTCCATCAAAGTATGAGATAGGATCATATAGAAATGTAATAATTTTGTTTTCTAGATTCCAGGTGCATCACTGAGACCAAACCTGAAAGCTCACCTTTACTACGATCATAACCATCGCAATTACATTCCTTCCAGAATTTCAGCTGTTCAAGATAGACTTGGAATATCATCCGATTTGATAGTTTTCGGCGTTCCGTGACAGCTGATCACTCGTACATGGAAACATACAAAGAAAACTAAGAATCTCAAAATCTCTCCATCCACCCCAACCCCATCAATCTCTCAAGAGTATCTTCAAAGTCCTCCCAACCTTTCCTCTTGACCAACCAAAATACGAATCGAAAACGATCGGTGCATACGCGGATCATTCATCATTTTGATAGCTATATGTTTCTCTACGGAATGTCAATTCCCTTGCTGCCAATTTCAGACTCGTAAATAACTCAAGAACGATCTGCTACTCTTTACAACAATGAAATGACGAACGAGCAAGAAAAAACTTGAACGAAATATATATGAATATATCTGCATGCATAACAGAACCCAAACTTTAAAATAAGTGCATTTTTGATGATGGGCGAGCTATATTATGCGTCAACAGCTGCGGTGGTGGTCATCGAAGTGCTTTCGACGGTGGCAGCTTGCGAAATCAACTCATATAGTTTGTATGGCTATCCTCAGATTCATCATAAATTATTATTTTTTGGTTTAAAAAAAAGGAGGGCGGGCATTTCCAATTACAGTTCTTTTTTTCAGCCACAACAGGGCGAAAGAAAAAGAGTGTGCTGCCGGAGGCCACGCGCCAGGGGGTCGACCCTTAACGGTGACCCTTATAATATACCCCCACACTATATATACGCATGAAGATTTGGACGAGGATTTGGACCATTGGCATTTCTTTTTTTCAACGTCGTTTGAATTGTGCCCATGAAAAATCTGAGCGCGTAGTTTTAGCTTGGGGCCTTGAATTCGTTCATTAATTCGATTGCTTCATTCTGAAGGTATATCATGCGTGTGTCAAACCTTGCCAACCGCTATCAAAACCGCAAAAGCGTCCGGGGTTGTTATTCATTTTGCATTGTTTGAAGTGGTGATGATTGGTAGGAGTGCAGTTCTTCCGATTCGGGATTTTGAAAAAACGATACTGAGTTTAATTGGACTGGGTATTTTTTTATTGTCCAGGCTACTCGATGATCCGAAAGTAGTTCAAAGATCAGATGAAAGAATGATAAGCTATCATCAAAATGATGCCTCTGGTGGGATGTGATCAGGTAAGTAATAGATCACTTCTCGCATGCGTAAGCTCTTTTTGAATTTTGTCCAAGCAAAATAAGGTTATTTTACCACATCCGAAATAATTGAAACAGTGCAATCGTGCATGGACCTTATAAAGATGAATCTAAAATAACAAGTTTAAGGTATAGGGGTAAGAAAATATTCGCTATTTTTTTTTTTTTTTTTTTTTATTTTTCACCAAAGTTTAATAAATTTACTCGATTGACTCGCAAGTAGACGACGAAAAAAAGAAGGCGTTAGGGGCTACCCATGCATTACCTAAGGGTTTTCGGGAGAAGGTGGAGCAAGCAACAATTTTTTATTCAGACAATTTTACAAGAAAAGAGAAGGGGAGTACGGGACTATAAGATTCCCCTTCCCGCTTTTTATGGAGAGTCCCTTAGTAAGAACTTGCCACTTATTCCAATCGACTCCGCAAACGTCATTTGTTCTTAAACACTCTGGATATTGTGCTACTTCTTTTGGAATTATGTACACCGCCGGTCAAAAGTTTCAGGACGCCCGAAAATTTTTTTTCCGACTTTTTAAGTGGAACTACTAGGCTCTACTTGACTCAAAAAGACTTCATCAGCCTCCATTTTGAAGGTCTTTCAACGTACTTCAAAATGACATTATTCATTTCTATCAGTACAAATCTGGATCGTCCCAATTTGTGCTTGAAAAAGTGCGAATTTCGATGATTTTGGGGGGAACCTCCTGGCTCTGGCAGCTCAAAAGCACAGCAATATTCTGGAATGGATCTCCAAAGACCTGAAAGTACAAGTCTAAAGCTTCAAAATCCATATTCCAGCATCCTTCTACGTCGCTTCTACTCCGAGCTATGACATTTTCTGTGAAGAGAGTTTTTTCGAAAAAAGTAGCACCCTTATTAAAAAAAATAACAAAGAAATTCATTTTTTGGGGCATGTTCCTAAAACTTCTCGTTCTCTTGATCATGATATTGGAGACAGTATTAGGATCAGAGATTACGTTCTCCTTAGAACGCATTTGTCTGCCTTTTTTCAAATTTAGGTGTCAGATTTTGCGAAAAATCTTTCTCCACAGAAAATGCCATAGCTTACTGTAGAATTAACGTAGAGGGACGTTCTAAAACGGGTTATGAAGCTCTAGACTTGTGCTTCCATGTCTTCTAAGTTTAATGACAAATCATCAATAAACATGTGAGGTGCAGGAGCTAGGAGATTCTTCCAAAAATAATCGAAATTGGCACTTTTTCAAGCTCAAATTGGGAAGATCCAGATTCGTACTAATGAAAATCAATGATACCATTTCAAAGTACGTAAAAAGACCTTCCAAATGAACCTTGATGGAGGGTCTTTTTTATCAAGAAAAGCCTAGTAGTTTCACTCACAAAATTGGAGGAAAAAATTTTTGGGTGTCCTGAAACTTTTGACCGGCAGTGTATGCACGAATGAGAAAAAATCTAGTTTTTGGGACATATATCAATATTATGAGAACATTAAAGATTTTTCTTCGTATTTGGGGGATTTATGGAGAAATCGACTTTTTGGCACATGGCCAGCCCCAAGTGAAATGTCGGATAAAAATAAAGAAAGGATGAAGACATATCTTGGCACCAGTACCCTTCGAAAGCTGATACAGATTTAAAAATTTAGGAATCAATAATGCAAGATTCTACAATATAAATGCTAGCCTATTGGGTAGCAGAAGTCTATCAGATCCTTCAAAATAGTACGGGAGAAGCATCAAGATGAGCCATCACGACTGTAGCGGGACAATAAAATGAAATGAAAAATGTGCGGGAGAGCTCGCGAAACGCAGAGCTATCGGATATTACTCCAGCCTCAGGGTAGAGTACGAAAAATTCCAGCAGGACCATAATCAAGGGGATTTAGTGCGACGATAAAAGCTATACGTTGCACTCGCATCAAGGAACAGTCGTGTCGTCGTGTCATCCCGCACGCGATATCAGACTGTGCAAATGTACTATAAAACAACGCTCGGGGTGAACGATACCATGCGAAGATACTCTCAAGAATAGTACGTATGACTCAAGTGAGAGTATCGCTTCGTAGTCTCGATTAAGTAAGCGATCCGATCATTTTTCACTATAGTCCAAGAGAGTTAACGGGGCGTATATATAAAGAGTGAGACACCATAACGAAGCTTGCACAGCTCTAAGGATGGTTAGTAAGTCGACTTGACCGAAGTCTTTACGATGGCTGATAGAGATATGCGGAGATTGAGTTATGACTCGACGGGCACTACTGACCTCGTCATCTTAGAACATCCTGAAGAAAGTCTTGTGACCTATGATACTGTTTCTTTGTAGAAATGAAGGTTTCTTTGGGTCAGCCCTTATGATAGAGTGATAGTGAACATGCTCATAAAGATTGCAAACCATGCTTACCAAAAATATCTTCAGGCTTCAATCGATAACCCATTCCATATCCGGTACCAACCGAACTTGAGATCGTGAACATGCATGGGGGAATCTGTTTACCTAGCCGTTCCAATGTTCCTCAGTATGTAGATATCAATTTGACCGTCACACTGCAGGAAATTGAGATAAATTCTTGGTATTAGGCAACTATCTCAAAGCCTCTGGAAGAGACCAAGAACTTACCTCGATTTCTCAGTGAACGTCGTGGCTCAGGTGATGCAGAGCAACACAAGATAGATATCCCACAGTGGAGAAACAAAATTTTGTGTCAGGATCTTTCCACATCTATTTTGCACACTTTTGGAACCTCCCCCCATCTCAAATTTGGCACTTACCACATCAACTGTGAAAGGTTTATTCATTATATTTATTACTAACGAGGAACACCTAGAGGTTATGGAACACGGATTTCGCTGAAACTCTGGGAATAGTCTCCTGTTATTGCCAAAAGATGAAACCCAGAGCCACATTTGCAAATGCCCCACCGTTTTCAAGCCGCAGCTAATAACATTAGCATTACGAGTATATCTATTCTATATATATTTTTCTTTTTTGAAAATGGGCCCATATGAGCAATGCTAATGTCACAGGCTATAGCTTGAAAACGGTTGGGCGCTTGCGAAGTGCGGCTCTGGGTTTCACTTTTTGGTGGTAAAAGGAGACTATCCCCATAGTTTCAACCAAATCCGTGGCCCACAATACCTGGGTGCGCCTTGAGTAATAGCTTACAATATTGCAGAGGTAGGAATGAGAAAGTGAATAAACCTTGTGCAGTTGAAGTTATAATTGCCAAATTTGAGATGGAGGGAGGTTCCAAAAGTGCGCACATTAGATTTGGAAAGAACCTGGCCCAAAATTTTGTTCCTCCACTGTGGGACATCTAGTTGCTCTGCATCCTCTGGCCCATGACGCCATGGTGAGGAATCAAGGTGTAAATTCTTGTATTGCAGAAGTTTTTGACATACCCATGTAGAACATAAGATTCCATGAACATATATGATCATAAATGAAATCGGTTTCAAAATTTGTCATTTTCATTCCGGAAAGGTGTGATATGCTAATGTACAACATCAATACTTCACCGCAATAATCGAATATTACTCAGAAAATTTTTTCCCGAAGTCATTCTCAGGTTTTGAACATTTGAAGTACTGAAGAGAAAAAATCCACATCAAATATCATTTTTCGTCGAAAATGTCAGTTTTTGGGAACTTGAGACCGACTCCTAGAAAGATTTTTTTCAGTAGTATATGATCAGTATCGTCACGTATTGATGTTAGAATAGGTTCGAATCAATATATTACAACTTTCTGGAATAAAAATAGAATGTTTAAAGTGGTTCTACGTATGATCATGTATGACCATGGAGTCCTCGGATTCCATGATCATATATGTTCATGGAATCGTATGTTTTACATGGGTAGTTGCAAAATACCAAGAATTTGCCTCAATTTCCTGCAGTGCGACGGTCAAATTGAGATCTACGTACTGATGAACATTGGAACTAGGTATAGACAAGTTCCCACATGGATGTTCACGATCTCAAGTTCGGTTGGTACCAGATATGGAATGGGTTATCAATTGAAGCTAGAAGATATTTTTGGTCAGCACGGTTTGCAATCTTTATGGGCATGTTCACCATTACTGTATTATGAAGACTAACCCAAAGAAACCCTCTTTTCTCCGGAGAAATAATAACATAGCTCACATGTACCACCTAAGTCATACATCGACAGTCAAGACTTTCTACAGGATAAAACGCTCCCTCATCTCAGAATGCAAGATGATTGCTAAAAAATGAAAGAATTTGTGGATCGCCATTTGATCAAGAAGAAATTCGATGAGGTTTCCAGATGACATGAACCTAAAAATCTCATTGACCTTAATTTGCGATGAAAAAATCAATTTCAGTGAATGTTTTCAAGAATTATATTTTCAAATATTCCAGATACGGTTCTGCCATCATATCAAGAGGAAATCGTCACAATGTGACGTGACCTCATACAGGAAGGAATTCCCCAAAAGCTCAAATTATCCACATGAAAGAACACATCACATGACTCAACGTCAAAAAATTCGTCTGGTCCTTTTACACACATACTCAAAAATACGACACGGTCTCGCTACTCTTGCTCTGTCCTGTAATCGATCTGGATCCCTTTTATATACCTCACTCTGAGAGATGATCCTTTTTCGCGATTTCGCTGCCGTCCTCGTCGTTGTCGTCGCCGCTGGTGGGCCTTTACATATAAAGGTGTATCTTCTCCAGATTCTTATTGGACATCACCAAATCAGTCCAAGTCCCAGTAACGTAATTCCTGAAGTGCACACGCATGACCAACTCAAGCGATTCGTCTTATGTGCCTAACTATATACTCCGATCGCAGTCCTTTAACGAAAGGATCGCCCTGGGCGAATTTATATGCTTACACTAACCTTGTACACGCGCCCTCGTGGGAATCGGCGTGGGAGTCGCTCCGATTTCGCAGACTATATCGAGTTGTAAGTATCGGCTTACCCCCAACGACATTAAAGCTTTCTCAAGTCTACATACCCTTTTGGACCTCAAAACCAGCCATTCAAAAAAATAATGTCTAGGATATACATAAATAGAATGTAAAACTGATGATATTTTGGACACGACTGATGTCGGTCTCTTTAAACGATGACCAATTAGGTGAGGCGTTGAATTGAAAGAAAAAATACTTTCTATCTTTAAGCTGTACCTTGAAGGGCTGTACTTATAAGAAAACGTTGTAGCTAAATTGTGAATGAAAGGGATTATATCAAGTGAGAAAAAGTTCTAAGCCTATGGCAGCGGAGATGTCACTTATTAATTCCGTCATTCTTTGGTTGTAGAAGTATAAACGAGCTGTGCATCAGCCCATCAGAGGGATGAAAATGAATGGTCAAAAGTGACGCCCACTTGGCGCTCTGTTTAGCCTTTTCTCACATCTTTTAGGTTGCAGCTAAAGAATATATTCAAGTATAAGTGCGAGTTGATGCTGCACATAATACTGAAAGAGTGTTAAAAAAGGACTAACCGCTTCTGAATGATCCTGTGGCATATTATACTACAGCAGCAACAGAATACGTCAAAAGAAACACGGCTAGAGGTCAAAGGATTCTTCTTTTGCCACTCTGATGCCTTTGCTACCTGAACGCGCCTCATCATCTTTACCTCGGCTTTATTATATATGCAAGTCTAGGCAACCTCTAAGGGCTATCCTTTTTTTTCTTCTTCTTTAAGCTCACGATGACACTTTAATACTCAGTTCGAATGTCAGAAGCAGTATGATGATTAATTATACCCATAGCTCCTCCCTGCTCACCTATCTAAAGCTGACTAACCAATTTTCATAGACTCTATAACACTCTAGCCCTTTTATCCTAACTCCTGTGTTTTTGAATCTCGCGCCCGCGAGTCATCCTTAACGCTTCTTATATACGTTTATAATTTGAGATATAAGCGTTTGGGATCTTTTACCCTCAAGCGACTGCATAATAATTCAGCCCTCTGTATATATGTATCATAGATGAATAGAATACGATAGAGAGTGTATAGGAGTTCATCGTTCGCTAGCCATGCACTTGAAAATTCAACTATTTGGTGCGGGCGTGATCCCTTTCTATTATAAAATTTTTTTTTCTCGAGTGCTACCTTTTCACACCTGTGCGGTCGCGGAGATGGAAAAGAAGGTATCTTGAGGCTGTATTGAAAGGATGCTGCTGATGTGTCTTGAAGTTGTTCGTCAATTTGTTAGGCCTTGTGACTGCCCGTGGATGATTTGTGATGTGCGGTGGTGGCTATGGTAACTGCATGCATTTGGATAGCCGACAGGTTGATTTGTTAGGTCGAATGAAAATTTGTTGCTATTCGAGATAGGTACTCTATGAGTTATTCATTTGAGATGGAAGATTTTCGAGTAGCTATGCTGCGATCAAATGACCCAACACAGAACTTATCATGAAAAATTACAAGAAGCTGATAGATATGACTTTTTTGGACCATTACGCACCCTCATTTAGTTGAGAACACACCTTTGAAAGGCTCTTTCCAATAACACACGGGTGGTCTTTCTTGAACATTTATTTGGAACTCGACGTATCTTAATTGATATCATAATTCATTGAAACCTCCAAAATAAGACAAGGTTCGTTGCAAAATATTTAGATCGGCCAAATTGACAGGCTCCAAAGGAAAAAAATTTTGTGGCCGACGATCCTTCAAGTAGTCCTCAACAGAAGGTTGAGCTCTCTAATTGAAGATTGTGACAGCTCATTCTAAAATCATGGAAACCTGAAGATAGCCTAAATCCAAGTGTTTATTATAAATAAATTGAATCATTTCGATTGAAAATTCTAACGATATTCGAGAATCGTGGCAGATGAATGTGCAATGAACTTTTTGGGATCATTAGATGAAGTGCAGCGCAATCTTTCAGATACTTTACAATGTCTACGACGGATCCATACAGTACGTTTCATTGCCCAATCGGAAGCTAAACTGCGATAAGCCCTTTAATCTTAGTTCCGTGTTATTCTTAAGGGAGAATTTTGAGATTCAGCCATATTGATTTTTCCAGCCATGTAAAATAACACAGAGGTTAGTTCCCAATGGATTGAGAGGTATGTCAAAGAATTTTCACTCTACGAAGTCCATTATGCAATTATTCGAACGATAAAGTTTTACTCTTTGACGCAGCTCTTTTCATTATTGTTCCGGGACAATTTTTATACAAGTGCATTTTTAGTAACTCGTGTCTATCTTGAAAGAAAACAACGCCTTATGATAGATTTGGAACAGTTTTAAATAAAAAAAGTCAGATCAACATAATAGTTGAGGATTGCTATCAAAAAATCCTATTGATCAAAAGGGTGCTAAGTGTTTTTGATGTACCACTAATGCCTACTATTTGAGCCTATAAGCACCTCAAATAACCATTAAAGCCGGATTGCTTGAATTCTTATGCAGGTATTCGTATGTGTGCCTCGGAGGTAACTCAGGGATTCACAGGGTCAGACTCCGATAGTTTTATTTTTGGACTCTAGTCGCAATAGTCAAGGAAGGCTTGTGCATATAACTCCAACACATGGCTGCTGATTATACTGCAACTTTCATCATCATCGTCAACTGAGCTTGCAACAGAACTCAGCCGGAGGCAGAGGTTGCATGTCACTCTCTCTTTCTCATCTAATACCGCATGTGTAAGAAGACCCCCGCTGGTATCACTCGAATCAACTCTTGGACTCTTGGACACGTGGAAGTTGGAATGAGGGAAGGGGTAGTTGAAGATGGGATTCTTTCTCTCAAACCAGACGAACACTTTCTTGTCTTCCTCTTCGACTCGAGCGTCCTTTTTATTATCTCTTTGATGCTTTCATCGTTTTCTCCTTCTATCCATTCCTCTGAGTGTCTATCCATGCACCCATCTGTATTGTAGAACTTACTCGCTCCTTCTTCAATTGTTGCTGAAAATATTCTACAAATGACTCCGAAACTTACCCGACAGGCAAAACCCACGTTCACACAACTCGACCTTCTTCACCTGAATGATTCATCGTGCGCTGACTTACGAATCTACCTCCTGGCCTACTCCTCAATCGACTTACAGACTTGGGGACCTGACATGCTAATGTGATGACCCGAAAGACTGCCGGTTGATTTATTGATCGATCGGATGATCCGATGAGTCAACGGTTGATCTCCTGATCTACCCAATCATCGATCTTCAGACGCGCAGACCTAGCATTCTCTTCACTGCAAATATTGTGACCTATAAACTTGTCACTTGGTCCATTTGTTGGTTCATCTATATATTCATTTATCAGCTCGCTGACTCACCAGTCTATATTTCGACCTATTTATCGTTGGATGTGCAAACTTGATGACCTCGTATGCATTTCACTGCTTTCATTGTCGGTTGATTTATCGACCTACCTGATGGTCTGCTGCAACAGCAGCTGACTTCCTGACCTACTGTCATAACGTCCTACAAACTAGACAACCTCACATTATCTCCATTACGACTGTCATGACGACCTACGACTCTATCAGCTAGTGTATGTTGATCACACGACTTAACACGTTCTGCTGGACAGTTGGGCAAACTTCAACCAACCACTTCGTAAAACTGCTGATTTGTTGACCTCGCACACCATTGACTTTCAGACAAAATAATATGGCTACAATGTAACGACCTGATAACCCATTGTTTCAATAATATGAAAACCTATCATGTTGTTCAACTACTTCATACACCGAATAGCCTACTCGTATTCCTAACTCCCAGAATATTGAACCAATTTGAGGCTTCAAATGTCTGTCAGTAAGGTGACCGGTGACTAAAAAAGTTGTTGAAGATGAAAATTGATAACATCGACCGATCAACGAGTTGATGCATAGTCAGGTCCGAAGGTTGTTCGATAGCTTGATAAATTAGTTGGTCGATCAGCCAATCGATTGAAGGTCATTATTCCGGCAAGTAAACTAGATGTGTGATCGGCAAGTTAGGAGGTCATTCGATGGGTACGCTCGGAGGCTAGTATGGTGGTCTAGGAAATGTTACTTACAAGGAGAGTCCGGAGGGTCCAGCTCACCAAATCTTACTAAACTCTTTTGACAGTCTCGCACTACCTAGAATATGAAGAATCCAGGTAACTCCGTCAAATGGGCCTCCTGTTCAGACTTACGAGCAAAAACGTAAGTAATGCCAGTATATCTATAGATCGTATGACCAAAATAAGGTGGACCCTCTTGGCATTTTTTTTTTCTTTGCGAGGTACAGTTTGGATCGAAGTTGATTATTACATGGTCCAACATTTGGCCTTGGATGGTGGAGTAAACAAATCGAAAAAATTGAGAATTCGATGTGCACGGGAAAACTCTTTTCGGAATATTCGAAAAAAATACATTTGTGATACGGCATTGTGTAGCTCGTCAAACTGGACTCTCAAATGACTTGTCCGATGATTTCTTTACCGCTCGATTTTCCAGGAAAACTGATGGAAAACAGCTTAATTCGCCACCACAATTGTCGTAGAGGTTAGTCGCACCACGTGTGAGGCGGTGTTATTATTTTGGTGTAATACCACGTGCTCTTGTTATCGTTTCGATGTTTAACCTATGATCACGAATGTTGTTTTGTAAGTTATCCACGGCATTACGGCATTCACAATGGAAACTCCTGATCGAGTGAGAAGTTCGATTGGCTATACCGTGGCAAGACATCAGAGTAATCAAGCATGTACTCTTGTACCTCCCAGTACGAGAATCCAATAATGCGTAATATACTGTAGCAGTCATGCGATCAAAAATCTCCTCTGTAGATCGAAATTCGAACAATCCCGCACCCGAACCTCCTAGAAAATACTAATGCCTAGCAGGTTCAGGTGGTGGTTTTCAATTTAAGACACTTCATCACCCTAATTCTGACTGCAAAGTTTCAAAAAAGTTTGTATCATAGGTGGTAAACAGATTATGGGCACGAGATATTAGAACGATTTCTTGTATCTGGAGAAGTAAATAAAAGCTCATAAATCGTCGGTTTGAGTGCTTCCCCCCGAGATCAAAATTCTATAAAACGGTTGGTGCTTTCGAGAATCACAAACGTGAACCTACTAAAGAATAATGATGCCAAGCGGATTTGAATACTGCTTTTTAGTTTTGAACATTTTCTCAACCAAAATCTGAACATGAAGTCCGCAAAAATTTTGCATCGTAACTAGATAAATAATAGGCAAAAAATAGAGGCTTCGACTACTCCATATATCATGGCAAAATTCTCAAATGTGAGTGAGTTTTTCTTGAAATTCCAAATTCGAATATGATTGATACCACGATTCTCGGTAGCTTCACGTGTGGAGTTTTCTATCAACCTTTACGCCCCTCGGCGAAACATGATATTAAAACTGGGCAGTTGGAGTTACAATTTTCAAATAATTTTCTACTTCCCAGCTACGGGTGACTGTTGCAACTCGAGCTCACAATTTATTTTGATGCAAAATTTTCTCAGATTTTGGAGTCAGATTTCAACTGAAATAACTTCTATCATCCAAATGCGGAACTCGAATCTGTTTGGTATTGCTATTCTCTCGTAGGTTCACGTTTGAAATTCGTAAAAAAAACTCACCTATTCTTGAGGATTTTGATCCCACGCGTGAGCAGTCAAAGCCACAATTTCTTCAAACATTTCTATACTCCCAAGTTACCGGATACTGGTCCAACTCTTCTTTATAGTCCACGTTTGATGTCAACTTTCCTTAAACTTTGGACTCAAATTTCAGCTGACAG
The DNA here is from genome assembly GCA_029851415.1 of Eretmocerus hayati. Lineage (NCBI taxonomy): Eukaryota > Metazoa > Arthropoda > Insecta > Hymenoptera > Aphelinidae > Eretmocerus > Eretmocerus hayati. Next base: position 168,946,393 of record CM056741.1, read on the forward strand.
AATTTCTATAATCAATACGCAGAACTCAAATCTGCTTGGTATTGCCATTCTCTTGTAGGTTCACGTTTAGAATTCACCCAAAAACTATCCGTTCTCTTAAAATTTTGATCCCATTCTAAGTAAGCAGCAAAAGCCACATTTTTCCAACATTTTTCCACTCCCCGGCTACTGGATACCAGTTCAATTTGTGTTAATAATCCACCTGACATGTAAACGTTCCACAAATTTTGTAGTCAGAATTTGGGTGATAAAATGTCTAAAATTGAAAACTATCACTTCAATCCGCTAGGCATTACTATTCTCTAAGAGGTTCGGATGTGGGATTGTTTCAATTTCATTCTACATCACAAAATTTTGATCGTATGACTACTACAGTTTCTTACGCTTTATTGGACTCTCATACTGAAAGATACAATAGTATATGCTCCACGCATCTGATATTTTGCGACGGTATAAAGCTGATCGATATTCTCACTCGACCACGAGTTTTCATTGTCAATGCCCTGGATAACCTGCAAAACAACATCCGTGATCATACGCTGGACACCAAAGGATAACAAGAGCACGTGGCATTACACCGAAATAATAACACCACCTTACACGTGGTGCGACTAACCTCTACGACAATTGTGGTGGCAAATTCAAAATAAGCTATTTTCCATCAGATTTCCTGAAAAATTGAGAAGTAAAGGAATCATCGGACAAGTCATTTCAGACTCCAGTTTGATGAGCTACACGATGCCATATCGCACATGTATTTTTCTCGAATATTTCAAAAAAAAAATCCCGTTCACATAGAGTTCTTCATTTTCTCGATTTGTCCACCTCACCATCCAAGGCCAAATGCCAAACCATGTGAAAATCAACTTAGATCCAATTTGTACCTTGCGAAGAAAAAAAATCAAGGGGTGTCCATCTTAACTTGTTCATATGATGACATGGCCTGTATAAGCAATGCTAATGCCATAGGTTGTAGCTCAAACAGGACACCGATTTGAAAAAGAGTTACACTGGATTCCGCATAATCTAGGTGGTACGAGACTGTGAAAAAAGTATTGTGAGATTTGGTAACTCGCACGTACTGGATTCCCTTGTTAGTGTCATTCGTTTAGGAAGCTCAGCGGGCTAGTCGTCTCATGATCTATAAAGAGTCTGCTCCTGGATCATTTCAGGCAACTTACAAAGTACATATATGAGCTTGAGATTCTCTTCCGAATTTTGTGGTGAAACGAGAAAGTTTCTAATGGGTACGTATGATGTCAAATGAAGATCTTTGCTATTTAATGATAAATGTGCATTATACTTGAGTTGCTAAGGAGAATAAAGCAAGAATAGAGCTCTAGGTCCGTAACGAATTTTCATAAATGATCTTGAACCGAGCTCAAACTAGCTTTGTAATATTGATGACGCAAATTTAGTTTACAGCGTTTGGAGTTTGAATCATCAGTAAACTTCTCTCAAAGGAAGCCATTCCCAGATGGAACTCGAAGCAATAGCCGGGGGCACAGAAGGCTATCAGGTCGCAGCAGGGTGCCAAAACACCCTCGTCTCATCTATAGCGATCTACCGCCCAAGCCTATATCATTATACTTGCATATGCATATGTTCATTATTAATATGCATTCTGGCATTCTTTGCCAGATTGAATGCAAATTCAACTCAATGATGGTACAGAGTGGGAGTAGTTTCTGAAACCCATTTCTTCATCTTTGAACTCTCTCTCTCTCTCTCTCATTTTTCAAAATGCTTTCTCACTCTCTCCACTTCAAATTTATGGGTATATCAAAATCACATACAGTGGAACTAATTGACAGGCCACAGACTGATACAAAAAGTACATTACCTGGGCAGAAAACATCAACTCAGAGTAAGCTTTGCGTGCAGTCCATCGATTCCTCTTAGAAGTAAAAAAATCTTAAGTCACTCGCTGTTACAATCCTGGTTTGAATTCTCTAGTGAACGCTAAGTTGATTCGAAAGAACTCAAACTAATGCTCAAAGCATGCTATTCTTGAAATTAATGACAAATGAGCCGAAATCATCCATCAGCACTCAATGAAAATCCTGAATAATTTCTGAGAAAGGTTGAGATTTGCCTTTAAAAATAATAACTAGTATTCAAATCTGGTGTGTCACCAGGGTCAGACGCAAAATTCAATAGCTGAAAGGTTTGCCAATTACTCATGCTGCGATGGTTCTGCAGAATATCCCAAATTTGAGTCCAAGATGAACTCTTCTGTTAGACAACAAACATGTAGAATTGCTCAAAAAACTCAAAGAGGGTCAAGAGGATGGAGGAGGAAAGGCGTGAAATTATGAGCCTCCAGAAAAGACTTTCGAAGGGCTCGACAGCCTCACAAAATATCCGACTGCATCTCACAATAGACGAAGCAGTCAACAGTTAGCTGGAAGCGCGTATATATGGGTAATAAATAAATGCTAATTTTACTCCGATCACACAATAGCAACCGACTTTTCTCGCGTCAGTGGCAGCCTATCTAATGCATTCCGGCGGATCTTTAGAGAAATTTCAAAAGCTCAACCCGACACTTCATTAAAATTTTTTAATTGAAAAATGCTAGAAGCAAAATGTGAACTCTTTGGTGGCCCGTGAAATGGCCGCGTTACACATATTATCTCACGTTCCATTTGTCAAAATTTGGCGGCTATCAGGACGGCCAGCGGGCCTCCCTCATCTATTTTGTTTCTACTTTTGTCCATATATAGCAGCATCGGTTTCTCTTTTCTCAGAGTATATATAGAACTCTAAGTATATTAAACACACCTATTGTGACGTTCTGCATCATCGTGGCCTACACACGTCGCACACGCGTCCATGCAATATAATAATGATCGACCCCGAGTTAAAAAAAACCGCATTATTGGGCCCCGCGACGAATCCTTTTGGGGCCCTACAGCGCTATCTTTGTTGGGCGCGTGTGCCTGGCACATTCACGAGGGTCGCGATTTTTTCTTCACTTGGCCTTTCTTGTACTGCAGAGCCCGTGCAAAGATCATTCAGACAGAGTTGATGGTGGCACGTGGGAACTTTACGTTCCGCCATTCATATATATGGGGGCCTCCACTGTAACAGATTGTTTCTCGGAAACGAGTGCAAGCGCTCTGCCCTCACCTTCGCCTCCCCCTTTATTATCTCGTCGTCGTCCGATACAGTGGTTCTTGGACATATAGCACTGTATACGTAAACGGACCATGGATCTGCCTGGAATAATACTCAAACTTAGAAGGTTTGAAAGTTTTAAGAGAGCCGTCTTCGGTAGATTGATACCCATAAAAGAGCCTGCAAGAGGCCCTCATTTAATCCGCTTTGTCTTTGCAAAGCTTCTAGATTGGAGGCTCGATTAGGCCGACACTATGAGCTTCTTGACGTTGGATGGGGTTTCTCGCGCCTTATGTGTAAGTAATTGCCCTATATATATATATATTTTTTTTTTTTCATGCCGAAATTTAGAAATAGCCCTATGGTTAACTGCTAATGTCTATCTTCTCGTAGTTGTGTACTAATTAACAAAACTTACGAATTAGGGTCAGAACTACCTCTGAGTTTCATTCGGTATCTCGAAAAAGGATTTCGTCGATCATTCGTCCAGTAGCTCTGCAAAATCAAGTAAAATTTTTGTTAATTTTCTGGTTGAAAATGATCTGTTGAATCTCCTAAGAGATAACCTCACAAGAATTCTCCTAAACGACTAAAAACTAACGGTTAATATGGACTCTACTCTCTAAACCCGTTGGAGTGAAATTTCACTCCAAGGGAGTGAAATTTGACTCAAAGCTATGAGTCAGTTTCGTGCGCACCGAACTGGAGTGATTCATCACTCCAAGATGGAGTCAAATTTCACTCCAACGTGAGTCAATTATCACTCTTAGGATTGAGTCAAATTATTCAAAACCAAACTTTTCAACATTCTAGATATTGCAATAAAAAAATTAATTCACGGCGTGCACGCATATTTCAACTGATTTCTTGGTAATTATGATTATTAATATTCTATGAAAAATGTGTTCGACGTAAATTTTGGCATTTGTGTTCGGCTCGATGGAGATTTGAACCCGCACCCTCTTGACTGCCAGGCAAGTGTCTTAACCATTAGACCAAATGTGACTTTGATAAGTTACAGTCAAGAAAGCCTATGTACGGTTGTGAACGGTCGATACAAGTTTTTAAATATATCCGAGAAGTATTTCGGAGGTAGGCTCGGAATAGAGCAGCATGATTCAACACTTTAAACGTTTTCTACTTTCTTCATAAAAGTCCAGCAAGTCATTCTGGGATTATACCCTAACCTATAAAAATCTATTTCACTCAATGTGAGGAGTCAATTTTCACTCTTCTTGGAGTGAATATTGACTCAAGCTTCGAGCAAATGTAATATTTCTGTGGTTTCACTCCCTATGAGTCAGATTTTCACTCCAATATGAGTCATTCCCGGTCATTCCGAGAATCACTCCAAGCTTTGAGTCAAAATTTCACTCCAACAGTTTTAGAGAGTAGAAGCGATAAACGCCTATGTGGTGATTTTTTAGCAGTTCATTGATTAGAATAATAATCACTCATTCAAGTAACAATGAATGGAAAAATCAAAAAAAAAATTGAAAACTGATGTTTCTACACATAATCGGAAGGAAACGATCTAATTCATGAAGTTTCTTTGATCAAAAGAAATTATTTGTGAACGAGTTTGTGCCTACATATTCCGCTCGTTTAAACTCATAGGCGAACAGTTTCTGCAGCCATCCGAGGTCAATGTTATTCTAAAGAACTGAGGGTGAGAGGTCTTCGGCATCGAATCAACCTATATGAAAACTCGATAATTATTTCAAAATTCAACAACCCTTTTCGTTATCTCTCAAAAAAACTGTATCTCCTCATCGCCAATCCCTTAGCAAACTACTTATCGTCGGTTCTCCAAACTCGCATTCCCTTACAAAACCAGCTACGAATCATTATATCAACGGCCACAATATAAGAATAAAAATTATGATCAAGGGCGAATAATCGAGCTGTCTAAATCATGGTTATTTCTTATGGGATCTCTCACGCGGAGTCAGCCCTCAGGAAGGCGATTTCGCACAGCGGGACGTCATCCGGAGCTACAACAACGGCAGCAAACTTTCATATAATACTCTTCATCGAAACTCTCTGGGCCACTTTTTTAGAATTGACAGCCAAGGCATCCGTCAACCGCGTTCATTAGCCCTTCTGAATGAATGTGTATATGGTTGCTATGGTGATGCGCGCGGGGTCCGTTATGTAAATGAGTTGATGCCCTCCCGCGTAATTGGCATCGTGAGCCGGTCAAAAGTTCTCAGACCATCCCCCCTCTTAGATTATCCTTTCGCATCGAAGAAAAAACTAATTACAACGATCGAGTGCGAGCCCATTATCGGTGCTCAGCGGGATGTCGCGACACCTCGTCCTATTCTCATTCCTGCGAATTAACTTTGCTCTTTCTTCTTCCTCGTCGTTGGCCCTTAATTTTGCACTCTTGTTGTATACAATATGTTACAGAAGGTGTGTACATAATGTGATCGGGGGGTAGCAAAAAAATTGTAAACTCCATTCGTGCATTTCAAATTTTTTGTACACCCTCGTAGTTTTTTTGTAACTCTTCAGCAAAGTATGGCATCTGAGTGTAACGCTAGACGTGTAATAAGTAGTCATCTTCTGCTGTTTAGTTTTGCGTACGCGAGGCTGGACCCGTGCGCGCGAGAATCTCAATTCGGCAGCGCGCTGATCCGCGTACGCGAATACGGGGATCCCTCGCGTGCGCGAGCAATCCGAGACTCGCGTACGCGAACGTAATCATGACTCGCGTACGCGAGGGATCCCCGTATTCGCGTACGCGAATCAGCGCGCTGCCGAATGGAGATTCTCGCGCGCACGGGTCCAGCCTCGCGTACGCGAAACTAAACAGCAGAAGATGACTAATTATTACACGTTCAGCGTTACACTAAAATGCCATACTTTGCGTAAGCGTTACAAAAACCACGAGGGTTTACAAAAAATTTGGAATGGACGAATAAAATTTACAATTTTTTTGCTACCCCCCGGTCACATTATGTACACACCTTCTGTAACATATTGTATTGTAGATTATCCAAAGAGCTAAGAAATTATTATGTTTGAGCAGCACTGGTGCATTATATACTTCAATTTTGGGCTTGAAATGAGCATGAGCAGCTCCTAGAATTGATGATCCAATATTGGGTGTGCATCTCATTTTCTAATCCAACGATGTGGAATGACCGCGTATTTGCAAGCTCGGACTTAGAATTGATCGTGCATCGACGCGATTGATGGTTCATCATTTGTTAGGGTCTGGAATAAATTCGGAGCCATTCTAGAATCTGAGGATTTTGTGACCAGATTGAGATCGTAAAGCGTGAATCTAAATGACGGTTCATGCATTTTTATTTTTATTTGATCAGGAGTTTGTATATGAGTTTTAGAAACTGTAATGATCAAGATTTTTGGAATATATTCAATGAGCCTCTCGTGTGGTATAGCAATCCTATGTGATTCTGTAGATTCCTGATATTGGAGAAACTGATGTTTGAACTCATAATATAAAATCAAGTTTCATGTTTTCATTGACATAATTTTTCACCAAATTTTACCCAAGAATGATCTTCACCGTGATAAAATTGGTGAACATCTTGAATACAACTTTGGATCGCAAGTGGATGCGTTATTTGGCCTTCGTATATCACTGTGACATCGATTTCTATTTGAAAATTATCTCCAAAAATGTGCGTCAATCTTCTATTCTTATCAATTCATGGAAAATTATGGAATCTGAGCATCCTACACCTGGTATTCTAATCCACGTGGCTAATGTTTTCAAAGAAATATCCAGTCTTTTTTCTGTCAGAACACTTGATATTACGTGGAATTTTCTCGAAAATTCACACGGCAACCCATGTGTTTTTCAAATGCGATCAGTGTAAAGTTCCCAATCTCTCATCTCTACGTTCTAGAAACCCTGGCGTGGAAAAAGTAAAATACTATCGAACCACCCCAACGTGTGCAATCGATCACATAAGTTTCTTCATAGCAAATCTAAATCCTAATTCATGCAATTTATACCATTGATGTGGCAATAAATATATATCCTGATTTGAGCTCATGAGATTCGTTTTTTTTTCATATGGGTTTTCACGTGACTTGTGGCTTTTCCATAAAAGATAATATTTAGCAGATAAAGTATCCAAGAACTATAGTGAGTTAATTATCAAGCATCGACTTTTTGATACGATTAGATGCACTTCCCATGCATACCTCAGTTTTCTGCACACTATAGTTTCACAGTATATGTAGAATACAATCAACTCTAAATTCCAAAATTACTTGCTTCTTGGGATGCACACTCAGGTGGTCTTACGCGAGAACTCCAACGTCATAAGTTACGTATAAAATCCATAAAGATTAAAATCAAGTTTGCACAATTTTTTCTTATTCGCGGTCATTATCGAGGTCATTCATGAACCTGTCACGTACCATGCTAATCAATACTATGAATTCTCGCAAGTCTTCTCACCTCATCATAAACGAATCAACTTTGCTCATATACTACAATGTTGTGAGCCATAAACATTTTGATTAGGACTTTATAAGAAGGAATTCTTAAGTTTAGACTAATTGTCTCAAATTTAACATTCCAAGGTTAAGGGGTTTGCTGGTTTGGTGTTTGTTTCAAGGTGATTTTATCATCTGAATTTGAGAGTTTCTTCTTACAATGGAGTTCTCGGTGGAATTCGTTCTAGACAAACCTGATCCCACAAGATGAGCGCACTGATTGCATTTCTACTGGAAAATATATATGATTGGAATTGTGATAACCTTGCACAATTAGCACATATTGAGGAAGGCCAGAATGAGAGGTGAACAGAAAATCAGACAAACGATGATTGATCAAAGATTTGAGTGTTGCAGAATAGCGAGAATCAAGAAAAGGCTCACCAGGGGGCCTTAGCTGCCACGCTACTTATTGTATACAATAACCGGTAATGAGTGGCTCGCGACCTGCTCACGCCCCCGACATCGCTGGAAATTCTGTTGAGCAAAAAATTTGCAGATTCATCGTCGATCTCGTTTGTGCGACTTACATGAAGTTCTTTCAACACCCGAAGTCTTTACTTATAACTTCCTCGTGCTTTCTTGAGATAGTGTCACCGGGGAAATATTTGAATGCTCAACCCCTTATAGACATTCTTCTCCAGATTCTATAGTAACTAACCTCAAAAAAGAATTCAAATCAATCATATCATGCGAATCAATACTTATCCGTAGACTCGATTACTCCAAATTGAAAAGTACTAACCATTCTATGAATACTACTATGAATACTACAATATCGATGTTTCCAAGATGTTTCATTTTGTACTCATAATAGCTTTTATTTAACCGAGAAATTGAGAAAAATTTTAGTGAAAAATTAAAAACGCCAATCCAAAATTTGTCCGACCGATTCTCGCGTATCGCGTTGCCTAAGGAAGGGGTGAAGAATGATGAGTGTCCGTATGGGTCATGGATGGTTCGATGGTTGGATGGGTTGGTGAGTGAGTAGGTAAGTGGTCAGGCGGATAAGTAGATGGATGCATGGTCTGGCTCGAGTCCGGTCTATTTCGGTCTTGTACGGTTTACTTAGATTCTAGTACGTTACTAGCACCGCTGAGTCTGCTAGGACCGCTAGAACCGCAGTAGTGTTGCACTAGTGCCGCACAAGTACCGTACTAGTACCGCACCAGTACCGCACTAGTACCGCACTAGTACCGCTAGTAGTGCTCTGACCACGCTAGTACCGTTAGGACTGCTAGGGCCTCACTAGCACCTCACTAGTAACGTACCAGTGCCGTATTAGAATTACCATACTATCGCCGTACAAGAAATTGCCATCCTAGTACGGTCGAACTGCGTTGTGCGCGATTTAGTTCAATTTACAACTCGGTCTAGTTCAGTCTAATTCGTTCTAGTTCGGTCTAGTTCGACCTGATCTAGTCGAGTTCGGTCTTGTTCGATCTCATAAATTCTTGCTCGGGCTCATTCGGTCTTGTTGAACCTCGTCCGGTTTAATTCAATCTAATTCGGTTTAGCTCGTTTTAATTCGGCCTGGTGTGGATAAAATATAATACCTGTCCGGGTGGGTTGTGGGTAGGATTGACTAATCAATTTACCCATTGACAATAAGCTATCTTTTCGAACTTCATAAGAAACCTCTTTTAAATATCATCAATCGACCGTTGTCCACGATTTTAAAGATAACATTTTTGAGCTGCAAAAGATCCACTCGACTGATCAAAGCTAGATCAGTTCAGATGGTTAGAAAATGTATTCACATTCTCGAAATACTTGTTGCTGCTCACCTGAAGTCGTATCAACTATTACAGCAGGTATAATCCAAACTCATTTACATCTTTGCAGGCTTTATGAGAAACTTTATTTTGATGGATACTTTGAATTCATCATCTGTCATCATTTTACAACCATTATTGTTGAACTACAAAAATATTTCAGAGTCCTCTAACTTATCAAGAATATTTACAAGCCAAATGAGCGGTCACAGGTGAATAAATAACGCTGTAATACGAAATTGTGAGGAAGTTATGCAGATTTTTAACCCAAAGGTGGTTAATAGTATATTAAGCAACAAGGGCGCCAACAGATATTTGCGCACGAGTCACCGCAACGAGTGTGCAAACGCCTCATTTACGCACAGTTTCATCGTTTACGCAGTGTGCAAATGGCTCATTTGCGCACGCAGTGCGCAAATGAGCCATTTGCGCACTGCGTGAACGACGAAACTGTGCGCAAATGGAACGTTTGCACACGAGTTGCGGGGACGAGTGCGCAAATGTCGGCGCCCGAGTTGCTTACGATATTTTTTGTTATTTCTGTGAGCAAAAATGTAACCCGCCCCCTAAAACACATCAAAGAATTAGGGGATGCTGTGAGAGTTGGCCGTCATCTCGAGAGTTGACGGACTTTGTTCCTGTTTCGCGTTGGTGTGTTCGAACTTTCCGAGTCCTTGTTCCTCCTCAAACAAATTATGAACCATTTTCATTTGAACTACTCGGGACCCATGACGATTTTCTGAAAAATTTTGACAGTAGCCAGGAGTGACCGAAGCATCACCTACAATGAATGATCTATGCATCTCAAGCATTCAGAGGAATGTGGCACGGTGGGGCCACAGGAGGGTGGAGGAGGGGGTCCAGGGGGCGAAGCCCCGGCGGGGGTGCAGGGGGCCGAGCCCCCGCCGGGGGGTTCGGGGGGCGGAGCCCCCCGACTGAAAAAAAATTCTGAGAAATGTATCAGAAAAAACTCTATCGCCCATATAGTATGTTACCACGTTGCTCAAGACTGTCGCTGGTGCTCGAAAGATCAAAGTTAGATATTTTTTACAATTATGTATGATGATGATATATAGATAGATGATGGTATAGAGTGATCAGAAAACAACTCGAGTCCAGTGCGCAAACGAAATTTGCACAGTGCGCAAATGCCTCATTTGCACACTGTTCTCCATTTACGCAGTGCGCAAACGAGTATTTGCGCACTGATGCCTCATTTGCGCACTGCGTGAAAAAATATTTGCACACAGTTGTGTCGGAATAATGAGCAAATTCGCTATTTGCACACGCACACTTGCGTCTAAATGGCCATTTTTGCGCACAGAATAACAAAAAATCAGTTAACTTGATGAATTCAAGTAGTCGAAAAGGATGAAATCTTGTAACTGGAACATTAAATTCTCACCAGTTGCACTATATCAAGTTATTCAATCAATCACGGTACTCGAAGGGAAAGGTACTCATAATCGGTCATCCAGCACCTTTAATGATGCTCTCTTCGATCAACGATGAATCTCTCACTCATTCGCTGATGAACAAGGGCCTCGTTCATCAGATCACGTTCACATGATTCTCAGCAGCAGCGGTGGCGGTGGACGATACACGTCATAAGTTATGACTCGCTACTTTTACGCGGTTTATCTTCGGTCTCTCGTTGAACGTCATCAAGAAACCATCGATGATGTAGCATACGCTCGATTGACTGCCCTTGTTCCAAAGTATGTATACGTGTACGCGTGATGCGTCACGATCACCGCGGGACTTTTTTTTATGCTTAACATCCACTGAACGCTTTTGCCATACTACTTGACTGAATTATCCAGTCACTTTAGGCGACATACTTTCCTAGCCAATCTTACATGATGAACTGAAGGGGTCAAATTGACCCCAAGTAAAATATTTGTTCTCTTTCAGAGTGTATAGCATATTTCGGTTTGGAAAGGTTGTCCCAAAAATTGTCACGATTCAATCAATGTAAAAATTTGGCAGATTGAAAAAAAAATTTCATTCTCCACGGGAAAATGAAAAAAAATTTTGCTGTTCCATGGAAAGAGTTGAAATTTAGAGGAAGTTTGTAGATGATCTCGCACAAGATACCACTCTCGATGCTACCTTGAATACTAAGGTAAGTGTACCCAACTTGCCCCTATATGCCGATCTCGGGGATGGGCACTCCTTGGCCTCCTGGCAATTTTCTTTCACGTTTGTTATGTTGAATTATGAGAAAGTAAGTACTTTGCGTCGACCCCGAATCATTCCCGCGTTCTCCAGAAAATCTAAAGTGATTTTTCTATTTTTCGTGATTGCTTAGCTAAGAAAGCACCGAGGGAATCGCCTTCAGTAAAATCGGTGCCAGATTTTTTGAGTTCAACCAATCTTGACGTACCTTAACGCATTCGATTCCTTGTTCCAAGACCTTCAAAATCCATTTTTCAAAATTGCAAAATTCGAATATGGAGCTGTTTTATGTGCAAAACACGGGAGACGATTTGTAAACAAGGATGCCAACATCGGAGTGTACCTAACATGCCCCCATATGTTTATCTCGAAAGGGCGTGCAGAACGACTTTTTTTACTACTCAAAACGTGTTTATCACGTCAAAATGGGTCAGAAATAGGGTTTCGAACCACCGAAAAGCTCCAAATGTGCGTGCACGGCGATAAAAACACTTTATCGCCGATTTACATCATTTATTTCGGAAGAATTGAGATAGTTCGGCTCCAATTGATCCAAATTGGACGTAGCTTAATGCATTTCGAAGGTCTTTAAACAAGCTTCAAAATGAGCTAAAGCGCGTTGAAAATCGTTGAAGTAAACCAAAGTTATTAAGAAAAAGGCTTAATGGGGGCAAGTTGGGTACACACTTTTGTAAACTCTCAGAAATCACCTTTTAGGAGAATTCAAACAGTTTGGCTCCAGTTGGTTCAAATTGAATGTACCTCAATTTATTTTGAAGGTCTTAAGACAAGCTTTAAAATGAGCTAAGGTACGTTGGAAAATATGGAGATGGGCCGAAGTTATTAAGAAAATGGCTTAAGGTAGTACCCGCGTGCAGGCCCGTATCAATGAGAGGGCGCCGGAGCTCGAGTAGCGTTGCCGCATGAGCGCAGCAGACGACGCATACCGCAAAGCATGGCGTTGGACCCGAAAATGCCTCTCCGGCCGACTTCGGAATCAGTTTGCTAAAGATTTTGATCGACTAGCCACATTTCTGCTGCTAGCAAGGGAATTAGCAAGACCGCATTTAGACGTATATTAAAATTTTACAGAACTTGACATATTTATTTCCGCATGAGCAGGTATAAACAGTGACGCTCCCATAAGACCGCGTGTATAAGCGCGTCAGATGCCGATGCTTTTTTTTCAGAATTTATATCGTCAACCTCCTTTTTTCTTGGGAGGTATGGAAAGCTTAGAGTTTTAGCTTTAATTCGAGCTAAGTATCGCTTCGCAAAACATATTTATTCAAAAGTGCGGGTACTACCTTAATGGGGGCAAGTTGGGTACACTGACCTTACATCTGAAAATGCACCAATCGTCAACAGTCAATTTTTCGACAGGATTTTTTTTTTTCAATGAATTAGTGAGCATGAAAATCGAATCGATCACAGACAAGAAGAAAGAGTTATTCCAAAATAAAATTATTCATTGCATGGATAGTAATGAGATTAAAATCGGGCAACATGATTCTCAATCATAATCATTGCGGTGTTCAATGATGTGCGCAAGAAGGACAAGTCAGTATCAACTGATGAACTTATGCATGAGAATAAAGTGTACCAAAAGATTTTATGGAGTGACTTGATGAGAAGAAGTACCAAAACTGAATTTGAAATGATGAAATACCAGTGAGAAGAAAAGGTCAAAGGGACTCCTAATACAGTTTGGTATCGGCAAGGTTCGGTCACATCCGAGAGTTGTACAATTGTCAATGAAAGATCTTATATAAAAAAAACTCGCACAGCACGACACTTGCCTGTCGAATATATGTATTGGCAAGATTAATCGACATGAGAGACATCAGAGAGGGAGACTTTAGTATGCATGCAGTTTACAAAGTGCGCCGCCCGCCGAGATGTACAGCAAAGTCCTGCATGCATACGTTCCATTTCAAGCGTATGAGACTTTACGGACAGGCCATACGATCATGTTTCTAGCCTATATGCTCGACTCTTTCTTGTCGAGTTGTACCCAGCACCAATGCAATGCAGTCTGGTCTATACACTGATTCTTTTGCAGTGCGAGTATCCTGAGTATTATACCGATCTGCATGCGTATATACGCCTACGCGCGTCACTCTTATAGCAACGTGGTGCAAGACTCAGAGGTTTGCGTATAGTATGCTTGTTAAAGATCAAAATCAGCAAATCGCTAGTAGTTATCAGAGTGTAAAGTGAGTTTGTAAAGAATGGTGGCCAAATGTGTACGGATTTTGAGATTTGAGTGGCGTGTACACATACAAATCGTTCGAGAGGACACTTCCGGTTGTGCTGACTTTTCCGTCAAGTCTGTAGAAGGCTTGTTCGGTTCAGTGAATCGGCGGACAACTGTTCCATAAAAAATGGTCTGGGTTTTATTCTTTTGAATATTTTATTTTTTATCAAATGAAAGGTCAATTGGTGAATGAATGTAAAACAGTTTACACGTCGTGTGATTCACTTCTTGCAACGTCTAGTTTTCTTGAGTTTTTCTCTTTCACGTCATTGTCCCCGACGAAGGAAGAAACTTTCCATTGTTCTCCAAATGTGATTTTCAATGGGGGCATGTTTTTCTTCGGCGGGGGTGACGATATCATGATTTCAAATTCTTGCCTCTGGCTCGAAAAATAAAATCACTCTCATCTAATTGACTCTAAATCCTATATATGCTCGTCAACACGTACCTGACGATTCATTAGATTGTGTAAGTAGTATCGCAAATTCTACGAATAAAGTAAAAAGATTAGGTACACACGTAAGTTATGGGTTCTAAAAAGAAAAGAGTGTATAGAAATCATAATATCTCATATTAAGTTTGATGCTGTCGTCAGTATTTTATCAAGTTCAACAAACGTAAAATGCCGTATAGTGTGCGAAGGTTCCTCGCGCCAACAACTCAACGGGGTGCTCCAAGATCGGGCTTTACACTGTGTACCACCTGGTGCGCGTCGACGACGGAATCAGCTCTTTCTTAGATAGCTTCTGACATCCAGACCTACTGACCTCTTTAACCTCTGACATTTCACACATCACTGCCAGGAAGCTATACCGCATCAAGAATCCCTTGTCAATGTCTCATTCAATTTTCACGTTTAGTGCTCACATGGCCCTATTTATGGGGATGGGTATTAGTCTGTAATCGACAAGTTTAAGAAATTAACTCTTGAATCATATAAATCGTTGATATAATCACTTGCTGGATTACCACTTATTGTTAGATGAAGTATTTTGGTTGCAATCTTCCATTTGCTTATAAATATCGTTTGACCTTTAATAGCCTCTTGGGGTCTGCAAGACCCATTGAAAAAATGCCGAGAAATATGCTGAATCTCGTACACCTACGTTAATATTCCATGCTGTTCGGGATTGAAAACAAGGTAGTAGACATCTACACATCCACTAACAGCCGACAACGAGTTCGCCGACAAGTTTTTAGATTATTGGTCCAAATCCACCAATGCCATGCAGATAAGTTCTAAAATTATCAAAACTGACAGGTTTGAGAGTGGGGATGTTTTCTGACATGTAATGTAAATGAGTTTCTGGACCCAGACTACAAGAGTGCAATACTAGAAAATTCATAAATATCCAAATTTGTGAGAAATTTTGGCATCACTCTCTACATATGGCTGGTCAAAGTTTTCGAATATTTTACGAAATTCTACGTGCATTGCTTCCAACACAAACGTCCACAGATGTAAATTGGGCCAACAAAGGTGAAATATATGACAGCAGAAAATGGAAGAAGTTTCATTTTTATAAATAAAGTCGCAGTTCAATCAACTATAGCTATGCCGATAGAATTTGGAATGCTCACTTTACGTTTTGATATCATGTATCGTATCCAAAATCTCACCGTTTGCCAGAGTATAATAAACAAGAATGTTGTTCTTACTGAGTGACATATTTGATCCGAGACTAATTTTCCAATCATTGTGTTACAAAACGAACTTTTTGAGATACATACTTTCACAGCTCCAGCAAATGCATACCAGGCAGCTTTCAAGCTAACCAGCATAGTCATAAATCACTAGTTGCATGAGTAACAATACAGGGCAAAATCGCCAGCCTAAGCTTTTGCAAAACTACAACTTGAAGTCAGCCAATGCCTACCATACATAATACGAAAGCAAAATCATAAGATCTGATCAAATCTGATGCATATTATTCGCGAATGAATTAATGCATATTTAACGCAATCACACAGATACTTACAGTTGAGATAAATCACTTTCTATCATCATGAGCAGTGGGTACGCATTATACCAAGATTGAATTGGTGAAGTTGAAGTCTTTGGATTTATCCAGTGAGCCGTGAAAAACAGCACGCTCGTTCATTGCGGTTGCAGCTTTCTCGATCGTTGAAGGCCTCATTGCGCGTCGATTAGCAAGCTCGTAAATTCCAGGTACATGGTATAAAAAAGTGTGTGTATGTAGCATCCTTGGGTAATCAAGCTGGAAGAATTGCCACAAAAAAGGATGAAAAGGGCAAAAATAGTCTTAGGGCCCATTCATTGGGACACATTTCGGTCGGATCGGACGAACCGAACCGATCGGACGAACCGAACGAAACGAACGAAGCTAAAGGATCGTAAAGTTTGTTTGCGTTGAGACTGAAACTCTACGTCCCGTCGTGAATGGGCGAGCGCGCGGGCCCGAGTGTTTATGGCCCAGCTCTAATTACCTACTTCTAAATTGCAAAATTGTTTTAAACCGCACAAAAATTTTTGCAAATATTCAATCCGTCCTTGTGCCTTCAATACGATCTCATAGAAACTTGAATCGTGAAAATCGGTTGATATAGAGTGATTTTGTGGCTATCAAAATTAGTTATCATGAGCATACATTTGCCTCGGATAATCACTGAATATCAACCGATTTTCACGATTCAAGTTTCTATGAGATCGTCTTGAAGGCACGAGGACGGATTGAATATTTGCAAAAATTTTCGTGCGGTTTAAAACAATTTTGCAATTTAGAAGTAGGTAATTAGAGCTGGGCCATAAACACTCGGGCCCGCGCGCTCGCCCATTCACGACGGGACGTAGAGTTTCAGTCTCAACGCAAACAAACTTTACGATCCTTTAGCTTCGTTCGTTTCGTTCGGTTCGTCCGATCGGTTCGGTTCGTCCGATCCGACCGAAATGTGTCCCAATGAATGGGCCCTTAGCTCTGGAAGTTAGTAAGCTGCGGCTAATGCTGTAATTATTCCCGCGCACATGAACACTTAATGACTCTCTGCTTGTTATCTGTCAGCCTTAAAACATGAAATCATTGCACAGCTGCGAGTACTTTGTGTATATGGCAGAGGGGTATATACTGGGAGAAACAGAGTATTACCGTGATGATTTTATATAAGTCTTCGATAGGTATTCCTAAAATAAACGTGTCTGATGTATGAACGAGTATAGAGTGATCTATGTAAAAACAGAGCCACCAGAGGAATTCATGGATTCATTCTTGGGTATTAATAAGGGGTTTATTTGATAAGAAGTCAGATTCATTTCACATTTTGAATGAATAACTTAATATGTACGCACTCTGTTATTTTGGACTCAGATCAAAACCCAAAAATCGAACATATCATGAATCACTGATTTCTTATTTGAGAACTACTTCCGAAATACTTACATTATGCAAGTTCTTTCCCATCGGGGCACTTAATATTTGACGAGATTTCACCTTGCTTTCAGGCAATCAGCAAGTTGAACTTGATTTTTGGTGATTATTGGGTGGAACTGGGGATAAATTATATTGATTGCATCAAGCATATTTCGTGATTCTACTACCGTCTTATTAACTTTTGTTATTGAAGCCAACTTCCAATCCAATAGTAGAAATCACTACCTCATCTCGGGAACATCAATAAATTGTTGTTACCAAAAAATGCTGAAAAGGCAAAATGCGCGTCCGAAAAATTTTGGTAATAACTTCTTCCCTCAGAAATGCAATACCAATATCACTTCTTAATATCCAAAAAATTCATCAAACATTTCAGATTTCTTCAATGTTTTCGATTGGGAATTGTATTTATTTAGTACTGGAGTAAATCTGCGCGAAAGTGGACCACGAGTTTCAGACATGTCTCAGCTTTTTTTTCACCAATTTTCACCAATTTCATGGTCCGGAACATGAATTTTGAATCCCTTATCTTATGGTATGTGAATAAAATTTTTCTATTCCTCCGGAGATATATTTTCTGATAGTGTTGAGTTTTTGTTATGACTCTCATAATTTTGCAAAGTTGTAGGAATTATAATTCTAGAAAGCTACAACGCAAGTAGTCAGTGCAAAGTCAACGTTTAAATAAAACTCAAAATCAACATCTGCATCAAAAGAACCTAACCACTATTCTCACATCCGTTTATCTGTAAACCGATAGCAATGAACACGATTAAATATTTCTTCTAGAAAATAAACAATCTGAGCTAAAATTTTCTTCAAATTATCCTTCTACAATACTCAATCATGAGTTTTATGTTCAATCTCGACATACTTTTGTTGCACAATGGAAATTCAGAACATGTCAGTCATGCACAAACCTCTCACTACAATTTTATTGACAAAGTCTGATCATGGCCCAATCTTACAGATAACATCACTTATCTTAGGACTTCAAGCAATCTGAAAATGTTGCAATGTCTGTGAGCATCCAATCTCGAAGTCATTCGAATGAAGTGTATCACCAAGTTTTAGTATTCAGTGCTGCAAAAGTAAGACTATTTCACACATGAGTTGATACACGAACTTGCGCTTCGCACATAAAGCGACTCAAAAACGAAGAACTGCGTGGTGGGTTCACGGAATCTTCATCAAGATCGTCATCTTCATGTGACTCTGTCGTGGTGGAAAGCTCAGTTGAAGCTGGTTGAGGGCCGATGCACTGACATACTCCATCGTGACATCTTCCTGTCTGAGTATTCCATACAGCTCTGCATATTTCGATACACATGTTCTCGGATATTAGGTATTCAACAGTTGGATGTACACACCTAATTTCAACTGGGCAGATTGATATTTATTCTTTTTGCTGATTCCACTTACACGATTGAATATGATACTAGAACTTCTTGCCAGAGGCGTTGTCTATAAATTCCCTTAAGATCAGAGTACGAGTATAAACCACCGTAAAAAATTGGAGATAGATTTCGTTCCGGACGTCTATAATATATTGTTTCTACAATGCATGAAAGAATAAAGAACAATACATTGTTTATCATTTAGTTAAGGTAGTTGTACACCAAAATTATTCATCAACAGAATTTTTCGAGGTTCTGCTGAGAGATAGTTCTAATATCGAAGAGTACGTATGCAAAATTCCAGAACGGCTGACCATCCCATTTTAGAGTATTGATCGTCACAATTTGACCAGTTTTGCACATTTTTAACATTGCGCTTATGGGAGCGGGCCCCAAAAAAGGCACAAAAATGGGTCCAGCGCAAAACCTGATCAACAGAAAATGGTGGGACTGCGAGAGATCCGAGTTTATGTATCAATTAATCATATGGCCAAGCCTGAAAATGATGGACCACGTCGTTTTTTAACAATTGTTCATACAAAGCGTAGAATGCAAAAAATGCGACACGTGATTTCGATTTTAGGGTAGATAACTTTGGAAACCATGCCTGATTCTGTTCAGGAAGGCTTAGATGACCGTTTTTGTTTGTTGTTTGATGGAAAAAGTGCAGTTATTAACAATAATAATAATTTCGAATATTTTGATGTGGGCAAAAAAGTGAGGTTAAGTCTCTTTGACTCACGTAGTTGGTGTACAACTACCTTAATGCCAAAAATGAAGCAAAAGTCTTCATTCCCAAATGGTTCTACCAAAGCAGTTCCAATGGTTTTTTTTAAATCACCAAGTCGACAACTCTAGCGTTAGCAATTTGAGTTGTTCCCTGAGCGGGGAACATGCCTCCAATAACTCAAAGTATTATTCCTGCAATGAGAGATAATCCTGCCACGAAACACGAAAACACTACTTTATCGAAAGATTCGAAACCAAAATAGTATTAAGAAAACAATCGACTTTTCAAACAGGAGACTTATCTGAATCTTAATGGACCAGATTTTTTTTCTAGAGCAGTCCGCCTTTCATTCGAACATTCACACTATCTTTAACAGATTCGACTGACCAGGGCACCTCTTAACTAGAGAAGTGAACAAAATCAAAAATGTTGGCAAAAAGTTATCTCTTGGTATAATGAATAGATATTTTAGATTGATCATTATGATTCGTCTTCCGCATGAGGACCAAAATAAGTCGTGATTGGTTAGTTTTTACCATGACAAATTTATTGTTATTTTATTTTATAAATACGAGAGAATCATTTGATCCCGATAATGCATGGTGCTGCTGAAAAAAGTACTCACGCCGTGTGGATCTTTACAGATAAGCCTCGTTTAAAAAGCTCGATTTGAATTGATAAATTAGTTTTTCTCCTCAAAGAATAAGTATATTTCAAAATTTCGATGAATCGCAAATCAGTGCTGCACAAATTGGCTTACCGTGACGGAGTACAATTTCCTCTATTTCATTCTCTGGAAGATCTTCCTCGTAACCGTTACGATTTTTTCCAATATGATACTGCCATTTATTGTGAGGTGCTTCTGAAAGAGACAATCCTCAATGATTATGATTCAGCAGTACCTCACACTGTTGTAAATCTATGCGGCCAATACGCTCAAAGTTAACCAAACTATTCGAATTTCAGTCTAGTTTTACAACTGATTTCGTAAAAATTAACTCATAATTATAAATTTTTATATAATCCCATGAATGTACAAAGGTTTGATTATCTGATACCTCTAGTTTCCACGGACAGAAACACAAAGTATGAAACAAAGAAAGCCAATCCAATAGGGCATTTCATTTCAAAAAAGAGCAGAGGAAAAGAATGCTCGAGTTATTCAATATTTGAGAGCTTACGAGGCGAAATTTGGAACTAATGAACGAATACATACAAGTGTTCCGATAAGTTTGTACATTGATAAGAAATCTGCCGCCAGATTGAGACATCCTTCTGAGGATCGTTCCGAAAAACATCAATTTTAAAATCCATGGATGAATTTTTCAATTTGTCTTAAAACCTATCATCGTTCCTCCGCCATCTACGATTTTTCTCGCAGTGAAAATGTTCGAACGCTATGATGCGGAATCGTACTTGTACATATGAACTATCGGAACTCGAAGAGAGCTTTCGTGCATCTAATTATGAGTTTGGCTAAATCACGAATTTGACCGTTATTCGTTCACGGTGAAATCAACTCCTATGTTCCTCTGTTACAGAAGAGTTTACTGATCACGAATTGAGTAAAAATTATAGGTAAAATGCTCTAAAAGAACGGCGTCTTCGGACATTGTTATGAAATTATGTGATTCATCGTGCGAAATAAGTCTAAGACTCTACATTGAATTGCTTGGTAAATCAAAAAATATCACCCTTTTAGCTCCATTGCATCAGACATCTGAGATTTCCCTTTCTCAGACCTGAGGTCTTAATTTCAAGGACGAAATCCTCCTCAAAATACACGTTATATTGAAATAAGAGAGTTTTCTAAAGGAAAGAAATTACTCTCCCATGTCTCATCTGAATCGAAGAAATCCCTAGTATCTCAACGAAAAAGGAGCTCGATCATTCATCACCATGAGAAATTGATTACGAGCCGATCACTATGGCCTATGCTTCGTTCTTTCACGTCTCTTTCATGATTTAATTTCTTAGGTGAATGTAAACAAAGAGAACAAAATATCAATCATGTGTGACGGTAAAGTTGTCTGCATGAAGTTCAAAGATCCCAATCTGGTTTCCGGCCTCATCACTCGACACAACAGCGCTCGTGTTGTTGACTGAGAACGCCCATATTGCCTTCGACCGTTATATGGTCACGCCATTGATTCTTTTTGATTTTTCGAAAGCATTTGATACTGTCTCGCACAAACTTATCTTGAAAAAGCTTCGATCACTAAATTGTTGTGACTCAGTCATTCGATGGTTTTCAAGCTACTTGTCTGGACGAAGTCAATCGGTGCGGGATAATAAATTGGTGAAAATGAGTTTTAGACATCGCTTTGACTGATATTAACCAATAGATCAAAAATACTCTGTGCATACGATTTTTCCTTCGATTTGAATCGTTTTCAATTTGATTATGTCCGAAATCACACAATTAGTCTCCGTGACTATGGTCTCTCTAATACAGCACGTATTAGGAATGTTCAAGAAAAAAAACGTGGTGTGTTGTATGGGGCATTCGCAAATTTGTGTACGCATTGTGATAACTGACCGCGAAAAAGTTCGGCGCGCTGCCCGCGATCGGAACGGTTTGAAACGTTTCTGATGCCACCGCGCGCATAGGAAAGCATATATGATATGATATGTGCATTCCTTGTCCTCTAGGTACTACTTGCGACGATGCATCAGGTTTTGACAAGTTCGGTAGGGGGTGGGGCGACCACGAAGAATCGCAGTGTACAGCCAATCACCGCAGATTCACCGTAGAGAGGGTAGAGACCCTACCCTATCGCTTACACGGACACAAGTTTCGTCACCAACACAAGCCACCGTACAAGATTTTTCTAGGAAAAACGCCGAAAATCGCGGAGTACTTTAGCAGCGAAGGCTCTTACCTATGTAAGAACAGCCCATAGAGAATCTCTTTTTCGCTTTGGAATGGTCACAGAATAATCTGAATCATTTACAAGGTACAAAGAGGCATATTTACGGGAAGTGAACCCAGCAGGCCGAGAAAAATTTAAGTCAAGATAATTAGCTCATTCTGAGCCAAACCTTATGTACGGCGTTCCGCACGGTGGGATTGGAGATGTTTAGAAGCTTTTGAATTCAAATAGATCATTTTTTTCAAGTATTATAATTGAGATCCGACAATATCCTGCAATGCTATTTTACCTACATTTTTAGACAATAGTCATTTCGAATATAAACCCCATATCCCTATGAATATCTGAATATATTGGTATTCGACCATCGAAATTTTCATATTTTCAATTTTCAAGAAAAACTATTCAAGAACTTATTTTGAAGTATATAATTGTTCAGACACTTAGATATACAATTTTTTTTCCAACAGAAATTAATAATATAATCTGCCTGCAGCATCCGGCGGTACCAGATTTTTGCGATCTATATGTATATACATATATACACAGACCTTATTTAAACTTAATTTAGACCTTACTTCACTAGATTATTGCCCTCTCAATGTATTCGCGCATATAAACAAATATACTGACCTTATTCAAACCTTATTCAGACCTTACTCCACTAGATTTTTGCCCTCTCAATGTATTCACGCATACATACAAATATACAGACTTTATTTGAACCTTATTGAGACCTTACTTCACTAGATTTTAGCCCTCTCAATGTATTTACGTATACATACAAACCTTATTTGAACCTTATTTAGACCTTATTAGTCTATTTTCGGACTTGAAAACATTTTCTTGCGCTTTTCGACGTGCAATTTTGAGCATGTTAATTCTACAGTCTTGACTATTCCATTCTTGATTCATTTTTTATCTCCAAGATTTGTTATCTATTATTTATCATTATTTATAATATGGTGATTATGTGAGTGTCGTTTTTGTCTAGTTCGTCGCATCCGTTGAAATGAATAATGATTTATGGGACTCGTCTGTCTGTCTATCTGTACGTCATCCTCGATCGCCTCATTTTCTATGAATGAATGACTCTCAATCCTTCGAGTCGCCACCATGCGTACCGGAGTGTTGCAAAGGCGCAGGTTGAGAGTCAAGCCCCATAGTTACGAGGATCTGTCGGTCGTCTGAATCTACAAGATCAATTCTCCCAATATATATTCACAACGAAGATCAATTGGTCGCAGATTTAAGGAACATATAAGGGAGAATGTTTTTTATACGTTCGTTGCATCTCCCGAATCAATTGACCTTCGAAATGAATATATATTCTCTGAACTGACCCTTAAAAAATGGATGATCAATGACGTGTTGATGAATTAACGAGAAAGATGATGAATGATTGATGATGATGAATGGTTGATGAATTATTGATGAATGATTGATGAATTAGTAATGATGTTGAAAAGTTGTGAGTTGATGAGATGATGAAGATGATGAATGAACGATGAAGATGAGAAATATATGAAATAAGAGAGAATGAATGCCTGACCCTCCTACTTAGAGAAGTCTTATGTGCATGCAGGATTGTTCTCTAACCAGGAGAGGTCATCACATCCGGATCACGGATTTGACTGAAACTTTGGGAATGGTCTTCTTTAAGTGCCAAAAGATGAAACCCAAAATTATAGACCCTAACGCTCAAGCGTTACCGAGCAACAGCCAAGAACATTAGCATTGCCCATATAGGCCCGTGTTAAAAATCATACATATAGGTATACCTGCAATGCTAATTTTCGTGGCTGTAGCTCAGAAACGCTTGAGCGTTAGGGTCTATAATTTTGGGTTTCATCTTTTGGCACTAAAAGAAGACCATTCCCAAAGTGTCAGCCAAATCCGTGATCCGGATGTGATGACCTCTCCTGGTAAGTAGGCGATCATGGGCATTGTATGATTATTAATGAATTGTTTAATGAAAATGAAAATGATGGTGAGTAAATGTGGGTATAGGAGATGATGAATGAATGGCGATGATGAAAATGGAGTGAATGAATGAAGGAAGTGATGTGAGCTGATGAAATGACGACGACGAATGAGTTGACGATGATGACGATGAATGTGTTGAAGATTATAACAAGTGAAAATGATGGAAGGGGAGTGAGTGAGTGTTGGAAGTGATATGAGCTGATAGACTGATGATGATGAATGAGTTCGACTTTATGATGAGTGAATTCGTGTGTTGAAGATGACGACGAGCGAAAATGATGGAATTGGAGTAAATGAATGTTGGTAGGATGTGAGCTGATGACATGATCAAGATGATAAATGAACGCATCAGATTCAAGCTAGATAAAGTGTAATTGGTTTTAGATCAGGATAATTGATAAGTTTCAAATCAGGTGAAAGCATATGGCCACTTGAGTTGATAGAAGTGTCTGTTTGATTGTATTCAAGTTCTCGAATCGATTAGTAGTCAAGCAAGGTGAGTGAAATAATTTAGTGCATTTGAGTATTCAGTAGATACATTGATCTTTGATATACTTGATGAGCTGTTGTGGAATTTTATTCCAAGTTTTGACAATTGTAATCTAACCTCAATCATAATCAGAATGGTATTCGAATATATTCAATAAAAATTATTCCAGTCATGCAGTCACATAACTCTAAGACTTGAATTCAAGCAGTGCTTCAAAGTGATTGCATTTCATCTCAAAAAGAAATTTGTGCGGAGAAGAATGTATATTCATTTGTGGAATTGGGAGATTTCATGATTGGTAATGAATGATTGTTTGTACTATGTATTATCATGTATTATTATTCATATAGAGATGTATTTTTAGATCAAATGGAGCAATGGCGTGGTTGTCAAGGACACTGGATATATTCCAAACTTAGACAATTCATGGGATGCTCAGGTTCGAATAGTAAATCCATATCCAGGTGCGAGAAGTATTTTATGCAATAGAAAAATTACATGTGTTGATTGACACTCTTCCATTTTCATAGTGACATGGCCCAGGTCAGAGTGAACAAGTGTCTTGATAATTACATTCAAGCGAAGAGTGATGTTGCATCAACAATCAATGAAGATTGTAAATAGTCAGTAAAATATGAAAAATAAGCAGGAGAAGAAGCTAAATTCAGGTCAGAGTGAACAAATGTCTTCAAAAAGGGTACCAGAGAAGAATATAGTCTGATGTTGACGTTAGAAGGTGTAAAATTCCTGATGCACATAGAGTGTTATGGTAAAAAATCATCATTAATAAAACAAGTCGTGTGAAGCAGAGAACTAGCGTTATTTTGATCTGGAAGTTAGAACATCCGATATTTTTCAGATTTGAGTGAATTCTATAAGTTTAAAATGAGGATGTCTTAAGCAAAAAGTTTTACAGAATCGCATCAGCAGAGTGTATTATCGTAAATTCTGATCAATGATTGCAATCGAGGTGGGAAGTCCCGCAGCAGAAAAGGTTTCATTTTGAGACAGAACACGGCTTCGATCGGGACAATTAAATATTAGGCGGATTTATGATCGTCCCCAAGGATTTGTGAATCTGATGATATGGTGCCCACCCCCAACACATGCATTCGGTAATTATTCGTATGCGCTCATATGCGGTATGAATCAGTTTCAAATCAGTGTCCTTAACAAAGATGGAATCAGGATATCTATATTCATATTATGACATTTTAGCTGACCAAATGGTTGAGCTACGTTGCTGCTCAACGTTGTTGCATAATTTGAGTTTGAATTTGTCTTTATGGCTCCAAGTGAAAATCCTATTTATGGTTTTGAATCACTTTGTTTCTGGATTGATGAGTCTACACGGATTACAGAAATTGTCACGTTAGATTGAAGATTTGAGAGTGATAAAGATGAATGTAATTGTCAATACTTAGATTGAATTTCATTCAATCATTCACTCCATAGTATGAGTGGAGTGTTTGTTGTATGCAATTATTTCACGTTTACTGATATTGAAGTATAAGTGAATCGTGAAAATATAAGTTATTGTGTTTACTCTAAGTGTTTCTGGAAACGAAACAGGTCTAGACATGTAGTGATAAGGTCATAATTTAATTGGCTATATAATTATAGTGAAATAGTTTCTTATATGTTACTTGCTGCTTTTGTTGTTGAATGATGAATGTTGCATGTTTATGTATTTATAATATTATGAGTGCTTCATATTACCTGAAGAGCGATGGTGGCTCTTCTAGCAGTCAAATAGGGATATTGACAATAAGGAAATTCTAAAACGAAGGTGATGGAAACTAATAGAACCGCTTCCTGCTGATTATTTTGGTATATAATTTGAAAAAAGTTTCATAGAGATTTTTTTCTTCTCATATATCTGGTTAGTTGTTTGAGGCGATGTTACACTCTTAGTAAGATTATATTTCAAAAGGCGGTGATATTCGAACCGATTCACAAACATTACGTATGTGCAGAATTTGTTGAAATTGAGAGACAAACTTGATGGTTTTAAAAATAGGATGAAAATATTAAATTCGAACTTATTTCGAAATAAGGAATATATTCAGAAAAATAGAACTATTTGTATTCAATAGTAACATTGGAGAAAACATTGACATCTCACATGTTCAATGAGTGTATATTCACTGTGGCCGAGCGAGCCCTGAGCGAGGCAATTTTGCTAGTCACTTATAAGAAAGATCTACTACCACACAGGTAAACAGGTAGAAACGTTGACTTATTCGAATATTTTATATCCAAAATATAGTTTTTTGACCGTAATTTGTTTATGACTTTGTTTAAACAATTTATTCTGCCGAATAAATCATCAGGTCACCTAGCGGCTACGACTACAAACAATTTAGGTCTTGAAATACACAAATCGATCAAGATTTGGCGATATAGTAACGGATCAATCCATTGATCCGCATAATCATGAGTATGTCAGAATGGATGATATCATTTCTGTATGAATTTTGTCAGGGCTGAACAGGGTTATACTAAGAAGCCTCAATAAATGTTTAATCAATTGATCAATGAGTAGCATTGGTTAAGGAACTCCACAAATTACACTGGTTCTCCCATTTCAGTATTAAACTTGGTATTAAATAGAACAAGGGATCATCCTCTTTTTATCAGAACACGTCTTGTACTTCTGTTTTCTCTGCTGCTTTGCATGGTCTTCTGACATCTGCCGAAGCAGACAGTGTAAAACTGAATTGGGAGGTTGAAAAATGTGATGAAATAGAGACTCATGTGAGGAGAACTGGAGAAAATATGCGTTGCTTTGAGCAAACCAGCTGCTCAAAAGGGTGGCAAAGTTACCCCACCATAGCCATTTTCAAATTTCACAACGTAGATTTGCAAGGTGTGAAAATACTGCTTCGTAACAGTTGTATCATCAAGCCAGCGGTATGCGTCGATGAGGATGTGCAGCATTCACCTGTTATTCTACGGCAAGTACCCGTACTGGGTCAAATTCTTGGGACTAGTGTTTTTGCTTGACACACACTGACCTACAAGAATAGATTTTGAACGACAATGAGGCATCTAGAATCACCTCCCGTGGGGGCCAAACATAGCTCATACATGCTTCTACTAGAGAAAATTGTTGCTAGAACGCTAACATCCCCTACTTCACTTATAGCAGTCTCTGGAATCTTTTTCCGGGGTGTGGCAAAGTTATACCCTCTGCGGCAAAGTTGTTCGGTTTGACGATAAGGGCTTTTTGGCTCCTGCGGGACCCCACTACCCTAAAATAAGGTACTATAAGATTTCGGGCATCCCGTAACCCACCCTCCCTCATTTCTTACGTTAGTTCTTTCTATTGGCTTTCAAAGTTTAAAAGACCTATAACCCAGAATTCTACACTTTAATCTTTTTTTTATAATCTTGATGGGAAGATTAGACAACTCCACTCCGGAAAAACCGATCAAGAATGAGTTTTCTCGAAGATTACCGGGAAACTCGACAGAAGAGCAACAGAACTTGGTATCTCAAGCACACGTAATATCAACTTTCGTTACTAAGGTTTACGGGGTGTCATTGATTAATCAAGAGGGTCTTTCCCTACGTATTCTTTCTCAGCTTTTCGATGGCAAACTCTGTTTCGAAATTTTCGGTCAACATTACCTTATTAACTGGTCTCAAAAATTTGAAAGTGCTAAGACTCAACTTTTCATGTTTTGGCATTCTTTTGATATTTTCAATCGGAAGATCAGACAATTTTACTTCGGAAAAACCAATTAAAATGTAGGTTTCCTCCCATTTTTTCGGGGCATTGGGGGACAAAGTGATCGATCTTGTCATCTCGCGGATATTTCATGGCACCCTTGACTGGAGCTATCGAGGTGCAATCCTTGTCGCAATCGAAAGATCCCTGCACGGCTTATCATCGACTGGAAGCCTCCTTCGTGAATTCATAATTTCTCCTCGGTTTTCTCCTTTCTAACCCGTTTAAACTGTTTAGCGCGAGTATTAGGGACTTTTTCACGTCCCACATTCTGGAGCTGCTCAGCCTAAGAGCAGTTTTTACAGCTAAAGGTGCATATAGTTCATTGCACGGATTTATACTGCTCAAGATCCTCGGAAGAGGCATTGAATGCATCGATAATATAACAAGATGAATCAAAAAAATACCCAAGATTTTGACGGAAATAGTATATTTCCTTACTGAGCGCGATAGCCCATTTTGGACACTAGGACAGTTTGTCTGTCCCCCAGTACCCAAAATGGGCTTGCAAGCCAGGTGCGGATATATTTTTTCATTAAGAGAACCCTGAAATCCTATTTAAACGCAGCATTTTTAGGTTAGAGTAATGAAAATATTTTTTTACAAACATTCTGGATTTGTGATTACTACGCACAGATAATGATTCATAGAAAATTTTTTGGGAATTCACATACAAGCCTTATACAGGAGATCACGACTATCCAGATTAACTAGTATACTGGCAGTGGTACTTGTGATCAAATACCAGAGCAGTTTTGTGATCAAGCGCGCAATGTAGTACTTATGATAGAATACAGGGTAATACTCGCGATCAAGTACAAGATAGTGCTCATGATCGAGTACTTCAGACAGCACTCGCGATCAAAAAGCAGTTTTCGTGGTCCAGAGGTTGAGATGATGTTCGTCATTGAATACTCAGGGTAAAATTCGTGATCGAGCACTTCGCATGCCTCCCTTGAGCACTTGTTCGTGACGACCACTCTGAATCCTGGAACACAAGTACTGCCTTGAGTACTAGATTACTTCTCAGAGTACTCGTCACCCGGAATATTCGACCGTGAGTGCCAACCTCAGAACTCGGTCACGAGTACCAACGCCACGGCTCGATCGTGAGTTCTACTTTGAAGACTCGATTACAAGTACCACTCTAAGTACTTGATAACACCCAGGGTACTTGATCACAAATACCGCCCTGATTACTTGATCGCGAGTACTACTTTGAGTTTTCTATCACAAGCATCACCGAGTACGTGTACGGCTCTGAGTACTCGGTTAACAGTGCCACCATTGTCATCATCTGCCAAAATCTGGAAAACCGTGTTACCGGGTGGCTCGCGCCACGAGGCAACTTCGTAGGCCGCAAAAGTGGGTCAGACATCGGAAACTGGTGGCCCTGAAAGGGGCCGACTTGAGATTGGGAGTTAGCCTTGGAAAGGGCCGAAGTCGCAGGTAGGTGGCTCGGAGGTCCGTCGTTCTTGGCGATGTTCCAGGAAGCTAATCAGGAACGGGCTGACCAGCGTGGAAGTTGTTTCTGCAATTCTTATCGAAGCCCCAAGGATGGGAAACGCGCCATTGGGCCACAAAGTCTGCTTCAGCGTGCGCGTTGTGGGGAGTCTGTGACTGGCGGATCCAACCTCCTTGGGTTGCACCTTCGATCCCTGGGGGCCGGGTGATACGGTAGCGTCGTCCATGGTTGTGCTAGATCCGTAGAACTTGCCTCGAGCTTCCGGTTCCGGTTAATCCAGGGTCGAGAGATATCTCCGACGTGAAGGAGTCCACCCGAGCGACGTAAGAGCTCCAGGGCGCGTTAGTCCTGAAGAAGCTGCAAACATCTGCCCAAGGGACGGATGTGGGCTGCCGCTAGGTTAGAATACTCCCGAACGCGTCAGCGCTCCTTGTGACGAACTGCGCAGGTTTGTGGGCCACCAGAGGCTATGTTGCGGGCGAGGAGATGAGGAAGGGGATTGTGCGCAAGGCGTAGGATTTTGGCAGGTGGTAACAAACGGGGGGTACTTGTAGAAATCTCCGAAGTGTCAAAAAAGATAGTATTGTAATATATCACTACCTACACGTAAAGTCGAGCGATTTCCAAGATTTTATTGGAGTCAAAAATGCAGAAGCTCTGGATACAACATTTATTTTGTCAAGTCCCAAAATTGTGATAAGATGGAGCGAAACGGGTGGCATTTCCTCAATTCGGCGAGCGATTTTATCTAGAATCTATACTAGATCAGTCTTTTTTTGTAAATGAATTTTCTTTCGAAATGTTGGCCGATAAAATCTCATCAGCTTTGCGCAAACTGAGACGATTGAATCTACCGTAACCTTTGCCCCACGGGTCTTTCTTTATCAAATTCCCACTCATAACTCAAGGTTTTTCATCAAAATAGCGTACAACTGGGGAACTTATGTGAGATCTCAAAGGATTTTTGCAAAGGCGCAGACATTATTAGGCGCTGAGATGTTGAAAAAAGTTGGCCCCACACGCCCTCATCTTCACTAATATCCGTAAATTCCTCGAGCACGTAGAGGAATCTCTCAATTGTACGAACGCGTGTGCAAGAGCGAGCCAAGCTTATAAGCATTAAAGGAATGCAATAGAGGAGAAGATGGTCGAATCAGCCTGAGCGATTCGGTTTCGTGTAAAATGTCGAGATACGAATGAGGAGACGTGATAATCGTAACTTTTACTGTTCGCTCGACAGTCGCTGGACCGCGCAAGTAGTTTGGCCCCGCTGCTTTTTCATTGCTCATCGGTTAGCCCTGCACCTCTCAGTGTATAACCAAAACGTGTAATCCCACGACACTCGGATACATCTCAATCCTCCTATGAAAAGGAGAAGATAGTATGAAGGACACAATCGTGAAAGGCAAGTCGAATTGTCAGATTGTGGTATGAAACTGACTGTTCAGCGTACCGCAAGCTCCGACAAGTATGTATTTTTAACGAAATCACTGATTAAAACCAACTCCAACTTTTGACCTGAATTCATCCTGTGAGTTGTAAGATCAAATTGAAAACTATAGTTTTCGCATTTCACGGACGACGCTTGATAGCCTTCTGCAACGCTGCGCTATTTCTATGTTCCGCAAACTTTCCATTTTCCCCGATAGATGGCCAACTGCCATTCTCACAAGTGTAAGAATGTTTTTTAGCTCAAATAAACCGTCGGAAGACGTCAAACAGCTAATCCCCGCAAGGAGGATCTTCAAATCCTCGGAAAGTAACGACTCCCGACCCTAGTTAACCGCAAGGAGATCCTTGGTTGATCCTGGGAAATAGGCCTCAGTCTTCCGACAAAGGAGATCTTAGTATCTCGGGAACACACATCTCCCCCGCCCCCAGTCTTCAGCCCCAGCACCCATATGTGTACGTTCACCATCCTATTCGCCTCTATGCGTATGAGCCCTGAGCGGTATCTTCGATCGCTTCAGGGCTCCCGCTCCTTCGCAAGCACCCCTGTATCTTCCAACTTTTCCTACGCTCTGCTTCCTCGTTCCTCCTTCTGGGACTATAACCTTTGGGTTCGCCCCCATCCCCCGGAGCCATCTAGAAACGGGTTAATATTCTGATTTATTAATTAATCCGAATCCTTGGGGGCTTCATTGGGCGCGATGCACGTAGAATCTCATAAAAGACTGCAGAACATCAGTTCTTGGGTCAGTCATGTGAAGTGTCATAATGGGATTTCTCGTGTTCTTAGCTATCTATGAGTATTCTAGTGATATATTCTTGGTCAAAAGAGTGTTTTATTCACACCACTGGAGAGCCTCGTGGAGTCAAACCCGATTGAAAACTCAGAAAACGCAAAATACGTATCGTACAATGACGTATCTCGTAAAATGGCGAAATTGAAATATTGAAAAAATTTCATTTTTTATTATTTTCTTTCGCATAACTCCATAATAAGACCTAATCGGTGGTTTATTTTATTCTTTGTAGTGACGGAGTTTCTTCAGAATTTTCTCAGATTTTTTCAATGAATTACAAAAGAACTATCACAAATTGTTGAAATCGATGATGCCTTCTAGGGGGGACAAAGTAATGAACGGGTTGAGATTCGTGGCCCAGCCGTTGGATGATTTCATCATAGGGATTAGTTTGTCTTCATATGGAAGGGCTCAAAAAGCTCTATGAAGAAGGTCTCCCAACTTTGCCGGTATGATAAAAGTGAGTGATAGGGAATCAATGGACTTACCTATCGAACAGCTCTTTCCCATATTGCCTTACTGGGGATCGTGACCCCAATTTTGCTCCATTTCCGTAAATCGTATCTGTCCTTCCTGACCCGGAGGGGCCCATTGCAGACAATTACCGAGTTCTGCCCACTCAAGGTTCTAATGATGATGGGATTTACTAGAGGACTTAAATCATGTCACCCAAGTACTCGCTAATTCGCTATTTCAGTTGTTGTTCCGCGATATTGGATGACGAGATGACTGCCAGTCATTGTCATGAATGTTCAGTGGGCATGAGTCTCCTCCACTAATTTCCTATTTGGCCACACTAGGACATGAACGGTACGGACATCGTTTGGTCACGTTAAGGTTTATGCTGCCTAGAGTTGATAAATAGATAAAGCGAGGCGTTGATTTTATGAATCGTGATATATTTTGAGAGAATTTATCGATCGATATCTTGTATGATACCAATGGGCGCTCGATCTTGGGAGAGAGACGGATAATATCAAAATTGAGGATTTAGGGAGACCTAGATGGGGATCTGCGTATGTTCATGGATTGATATGGAATATACGGTGTATTCTATCATCTAGATTGATTCTTACGCATCCTCGGGTGTTCAGGCCCTTGGGAAATGTAGAATTTGATCGTAGAAGGTTACTGACTTTTGAATAGGTATGGAATGGGTACTTAGGCCCACCCGCAGACCACACTCCACAGAATCAAGATCACAAGTCGATGGCTCAGAGTAGAAAAGAAGTATCTGAAAACGTAAGAGTTAAAAGGAACTATCTAAAAAATTTTGGCTTAAAGGAGTTTTCCGAAACTGTCAGATTGAAAAGGAACTATCTAAGAAGAATTTATTTTAGAAAGGAACTATCTATGAATTTTTGGTTAGAAGGCACTATCTGTGAATTTTCGGGTGAAAGGAACTATCTAAAAATTTTCGGTTGGAAGGAACTATCTGAAAATTGTTGGTTGAAAGGAACTATCTAAAAATTTATGGTTACTCTGGTTAGTAAAAATTCATGGTCAGGTAGTTCCTTCTAACCGAAAATCTTTAGATAGTTCTTTTCAACCGAAAGTCTTTAGATAGTTCCTTTTAACCGGAAATTTTCAGATATTATTTTTCAACCGGAAATTTATAGATAGTTCCTTTCAACCAAGTATTTATAGATAGTTCCTTTCTGAAATTAGAAAACTTGGCCCCACTCTCGTGGGTGTCTATGAAGATTTCCTCTTCCCGGCCTACCAAAGGAAGAAAATTGAACAGCTATCGCTTCTCGGCCTTTTGCCTGAGACTAAATCTCCCCCTATATAACCAGGTCTGCATTTTCCGTCGCCGCAGAGATTATCAATTTACATGGCTTACCAAGATCTCACGATTCGGAGAGGGGAGGTAAGGTGGGCTTAATGGCTGGAATCAAATCGTAGAATCTGTTCTTATCAGCTTGAAATACTTGAATTGTCATTCTGCAAGGGAGTCACAGTCTGCGACAGGAGCCTCAACTTTGACCGAGCCCTGATTGAGTTTTTTTAGAAACAGACGCTCACTCGGCTCATCCGCGGGACTTGCATGTCTCGGTCAAAATGAGCAACTTCGCGAACTCCTGTACGAACTTGGTAATATCCAGATAAATGATTGTTCTTCAAGTTGTCAATATCCAGATTATTTGGAGCACAATCGATGAGTTTTCAATTTCCACATTTTTTGCTGATAAGCTTATGCTCAATATATATATAAATTTATTGCCAGAATCTCCGATCTTTGGTGCAGTTAATAATGGCTGGGGTGAAGTGCCCCTCACGAGGATGCGTGGTTATAGCATAGGGTCATTCACATATAGTTCCCCAAGGTGAACTATGGGAAAAAACGTGGTGCCCAAGCCTAGTCTAATGAAATCATCACGAGCATGTAGCATGACACAAAGCAGAGCACAAAGTCCATTAACGTGCTTTGGGTACATGAAAGGCAAAAATATCTCTTGTGGTCAACCGAATGATCTCTAATACTCGCAATGTATGATTCCCAAACCTCATCAGTGTTGTCCTCGTTGATATACTTGAATGTCCCACGTCCGTCTATAACGTTGATGCTGACCAAGTCAGGCACAAAAGACTCTAAGACGTCTGCTTGTGCGGAACACGAGTCGAACCTTTCTAGGCTGTGCCCTATCATATCTAATTCGACTCACAAAATATGTTTTCCAATCCGATATGTTGCCTCTCTACTCCAGTTATCACGTGTTTAGGGAATCCAAGTTCTGGTTGTTGCACTCACTATCTTCTGCTAAAGGATTCGAATTTTGATGCAGCATGCCACCGATGTACTTTATCATTCTGTTTCGGTCATGAGTCACTCGATATTCCGGAAGAATATCGTGTTCCAACAGAAAAATTAGTTGTTTTGCATGCGTTTACTTACACGTACATGAGCACCAATAATAGGATCCACAAGAGTTTCATGAATGCAGGTGTTAGTCTTTGTAAAATACCCGAGCTATAAATCATCGCATGATTTTGTAATTCCGATGCTCCCCAAAGAGTGGCGTTGAACTGCATTCCAACCACTCTTGGAAACGTCAGGATCTTGGTAGTCTGCCGTTTTCAGCACCTCATCGGGCCTAGACCGTGTCTCCTCGTTCCCTTTCGTATCAAGAATGTTGTTCTTCTCGTGTTGTTTCTTCTATGGTCTCATCTTGGGAATTGATGGTAGCGGTTGAGACTGATGGCTCCATTGAGAAGATCTGGTTGAGGCAGGCTCTGACAGATCGAGTCGCCCTTTTTGATTCTGAAAATTACAACACTCAAACTCGTTTTTCAACTGCTCCGAAATGAGCTTAAATCGGAGCTAGGCTCGCGTGGTATATGCCTACGGATCCATGTCTCAACCCAAGATGTTGAGAAACCGCCAGACACACACGATGTTGGACCCAATGGCGCGCGTCTCAGCCTGGGGTTTCTAAGGAGGTTCCAGGAGTAACCCCACGGTTTCAGCCTAATCCCCTCAAACATATCAGCATTTTCACCTATCAGTTTGCAGCAGGTCTTACTGGTAGTGTAAGGGGTATCGAAATTCCGTCTTTGCCGGGTGTACCCTGAACTCCTGGCGCAAACGTGGTGGAGACCTCTTGGGCGGTTAAACCAAAAATTTGATGTGTTATTAGAAATACTCCTGTCTCGTTCTCCCGCAACTACTCGTCCAAACAGTCTCTCCTTTGTATTTCTGTAGTTAAGTGTGAAAAATAGACAGGAGAGGTCGCCATATACTCCTGGTTATCAAATCAGAAGAGATCAAGAAGTCGTGATATTTTCAGTGTTCAAGAAACTCAAAATCTCCAAGTCGGTCTTGCGAAGTCGGAATCGTCCACTCACAACATTTGCTGTTGTATCACACCACTTTTATCATCAGTACTAGTCCCAACCGTTCAACTTAGAACATTCGAATTCAATGTAAATGAGCTATATTAATCTGTAGCTTCATCAAACTGCTTGGATGAGACATCCAATCGAGTAGCTACTCACTCGGAGGCATGAATGTCTGCATCAGAACGCATAGCATACGTATTCATTCGGAAAGATTACTGCAGCATCAGATTCAGAGTATACGCGAGGGCTATATTCTATATCTGGTCCTGGGAGTTGTGGGATGATGCTGTGGATGATCCAGCGGAGGAGTATAAGCCGCCTGAGGGTCCTCCCATGACCCCGGCTCGGTCCAGCTCACTCTATCTCTCTTCTCTCTCGCTATCTTCAGACCTTTATAAGTATATACACCCATAGCAAAAAGTGAGCAGTGCCTGCTGGGAATGCCGTCCGCTTAATTGGCTGTCGTCGCGGTGGCGGCGGCTACAGCATGGCATAACGCTACTATACATATACAGCAGTCACTTCAGCAGCAGCAGCAGCAAAACTGCAGCTGACTGACCCATGCCTGATGCCGCAGTTCCCACCAATGGGGTTTTATAAAGGGTGGTCAAGGTAGTGGTGGCGGCGGCTGCTCGCGCGCAATCTCGTAATTCATCGGACGCTCGCGCGCCACGCAAAGTATATATGCATGGGCGCAGTCGCCTGGGGGGACCTTCTCTCTCTTGCTTCTCGCTCTATCTCGTACACTCTGTACTCTCCTTCAACGCATCCCATGCAGAGTACATTCATATAAATATATATATATTCAAATACATAGAAGGGTCAAGTGTGTGTAAGGTTAGAGGTGCACACGTTTGTGTAGTGCGTCATTAAAGAATGGCAAGTTGATGCGCATCAACGCATATCGCTACCCATACCATATACACCCCCGCCTCTGTACATATAATACTCTGTGGGAATCTCCCTCCTCCTGTATATATAGAACCCGCTTAAAATACGCGACCCTTTCATTACAGCCGCGCCTTGCCGTACATACGCATTTACGCACACATTCGTGTATACTATACCTGTACATTTATGAGCAAAAGCTGATCTCTCTCTCTCGCCCCCGAATCAATTATCTTTATTTGTCTCGAGTATCAGCTGTGTTGGGCCCACTCTTGCATTTTTTCAGCATTCTTTCTATATACAGCCAGACCATTTGCTATATACAGCCTCAGGTATGCACTTGCCACACTTACGAGCGCCCTCCCAATACACCTGCTCTCGATGAGCATGCCAAAACCTACCTTGCGGCATCCACCTCTTATCCTAAAAGCTTCATATACATACACATGCCTGTGGCCCCTCCTGGTTCTCTCTTGCTCTCACTCTCTCTCTCTCTCTCTCTCTCTCTACCTTTGCCTTTTTGATCCTATGTACTCATTGAGGTATGCCCTTTGGCCCGTGGATCGGTTTGCAATTTGACCTTGTGATGCGAGAGGCGCATCCAGCCTCCACGCATTTTTGCACGTACGAGCGCGCGAGATTCCGCAATACTCAATTGCCCTCCATCCCATCCCATTCCATCAGACCCAAGCAATGAGCCACACCGTGGCTGCATGCAATTCATTGCTTTTCAAGACTCATTCATGCCGAGTCAGAATCTCCGATATCTGTGCGAAATGTGTACATACATCTGTTTTATTGAGCCTAGTAATTATTATTGTAGATGAATGTGTACTGGATTGTGCGTCTGAAACTCGTCATTGAGACAATTTGGATAAATAATTATTCGGATGTACACGTGTCGGCCTGAGTCTTCAGAAAAAATTGAGTCATTAAATTGTTGGATATTGATTGTGTTTATTTGAGAGAATTGTGCATCGGACATTTGTTAGAATACAGGTCCTAAAAGTCAATCCACTTCTTGGTATGCTTCGAACTGGTTGAGGATCGTGAAAAACCCGGGACACGTGTCTCCTTTTCTTCAAATGTAGAGTTCGATGGTAACCTCAGTTCTGACCTTGGTGGGCATTTAAATGTCTTTTAAAACCCAGATGAATCCTTTGAAAGATTAACCCCTTTTCTACCTCGGATTCCGAAAGAGCGTGAACCGTTCTGAAACATTTGTATAAAACGTTATATGATCCAACCCAGCTCTGATAAGGTCAATGGAGGTTAGTACCGGTAGATAGCAACCTCCGGGACTCCAAGAGGAAGCGCTATGAGGGAAGAGTCTTGGGATGGAAGATGTGTGTAATCGAAGCAAGAACGCAATCACGACCTTGGATCTGACCTCTGAGGCCTTTCTCAAGGTCCTTACAGGTCAACCAAATTTTTCCATATCACGCCTGCTTATGACTACGAATCCCCAATTGTCCTCCAAATGACCTTGAAAATATTCTTGAGGTCAAATTCAAGGTCACGACCACTCCTTGCTTTGATGACGATGGTTTCTTACATCGAAATTATTCCGTCATCATGCTTCTCCTTGCAACTATAGAGGTTACCATCCATACTGACCTTCACTCGGACCTTCATTTTTCTCGTCAGAGTTGAGTCAGATCAAAAAACGCTTCATTAGAAGTTTCGGGATCTTTCACAATCTTTCTGTATCGGAAATGAAATGCAGGTCTTGCCATATAAAAAGAATCGAGTTGACCCTCTAAGTGACTTTGAGAATTAACTCCACTTGGAACTCCAAGTACGAAACTAAGGTTAGTTTCGGACGTCCTCTTCAAATTAAGGGGACACGCGTTCCGGAATCTTTCACGATTCTAATCTGTTTCCGAGTTATGCAAGGAGTTGACTCTTGAAACACCCTGCATGTGATCCACCATCGCTCTGCAGTGATAATAAGAATAAGCTTTGGTGATAGGTTATATGAATTACGAAAAAAGACTTTCAATCGACAAAATAACAGCATTTTTGGTCAATGAAGGTGATTCAACGTTGAGCCGAGAATACAGAGTTTCTGGCCTATGAATTTACAAATGTTCAAATCCAGCACGAGCAGTCGATTCAGAAGCACTAATAGCTATAGCTGTGTGAAATACCATCAAAGATTACTAAACTATTTGACGAATGACATTTTTACAAAGAGGTTATCGCCCGAATGCATCTTTTACAAATGCCATTTTAGACATTTTCATTCTGAAGAAAAGTCATCACAAATAATCGTGTCTTCAAAACTTCTTAATGGAAATAATAAAGTCATCAAAAGAGAGCAAGTTGGCTCAGTCGGTAGCGTGCTAGCTTCGGAATCAACACTGCTCGAGGGGTCGTGGGTTCGATTCCCGGCGAAATTTTTTTTATTTTATTTTTATTTTATCAATGTTTACGGGCAATACTGCCCTTATACATGAATTTACAAAAGAATTACTAAAATTAAACTATAAAATTAAGGTCACTCGGAACGAAATCACTCGGAAATTTTTTCTGAGGTTTTTTCTACGGGAAAAGGACCCATCACACCCCGCCTGCTTTGGAATGGCGTTTTCCCCGGGATTATCCTTCAGAGAAATCCTGGGTTTTCTCATTTCACGAGGTTCGACTAGCGGGCCTTGGGCAAATGCGAAACAGGGGGAGGGTGGGTGACGTAGGGAGTTAATAAGCCGACCCGACGTGCCTTCCTACGTGCACGGGGAGGTGCGGGGAATGTCGGCCTTACCGGCATTGGAGTTTGAGTCTCACCAAATCATGGCCTTGCAAACCATGAAGAGGCTCTCTCCGGGAACGCTAAGGGTACAGCGGATCCGATGGCTCACTTTGTGAGACAGGGAATGTCGGCCTTACCGGCATTGGAGAGGGGCATCCCATAGCTGCAAACCATGGCGTAGGTCACTCCGGGGAAGCTGGAATCCATGTGTAGAGGAAAAATTCGGGCATAACCCTTCACACCAAGGTGGTAAAAGGGCCCCCCGTGCTAGGCCCAGAAGGCTGCAAGGGGATCTCGAAAAGAAAATAAAGTCATCAAAACTTCACAAGCTACCACATCTGCAGCTCTAGTATTACGAATAGTTTATCGCAATTCGAAGAAGATTATGACCAATCCTGAATAAGCAATAATATCAGCTAGTCTCGAGGTATCCGAGGGATGCACTGTGGTCAGCTGTTTTTCAATCTTTGGTTAGTCAATGAACTGCAATGTCCAGAATGAAAGTATGAAGCAATGATATTGAAATTTCAATGGCGCAACATTGAAAATAAGAAATGAAACCTAAACACATGATACGGTGCTAATTTCGATAGTTTTCCATTGTTCCTGATATTCTTCTTGTTTTAAGCTTGTTGAAGCAGTCTGTAATGACAGATTCACGTGTCCAGCTATGGAGCTATTTGGAAACGCTTACATCGAAGTCCCTATCCGAAGTGAATTATAAATTTTGAGTGTGAATGCAAGATATCCATCCAAATTCTGAAATCGATGGAGTGCTACTTTTGCTGGAAAACATCATACGAATAATAACGTAAGTAAGGGTTGGCCTGATCGCCTCCTCCTCCTTGCGGGTAAATATCATCCCGGACTTTACTGGTTAGTTGTAGTGATTCAGAAAGAACGAGCTATTACAGAAATAGCTGTCACAATATTATATTTGAGGCTGAAAATGAGGGTGGCTCAAAGGCAAAAATGATTTGATATAAATGAAAATCCAGATGTCATCGACAATCATGACGCCGAAGTTATTGGAAATAATAACGCGCTGTGAAATGAGATCGAGTATTTTAGATACAGATCTACAACTTTACTGTTGTAAAAAAGCCCCGAAAATGAAATCATCTCATCAAGAAATAAAGACACGCCACGTGCTTCGATTTATGGATCCTAAGTAGTACTTGATATCAAAAACTGAGTATAATGAAACCTTTTGATTATCTCAGAACAAGTTGACCACCTACATATGAGAAAATATACGACTGATGTAAGTGATAGCATCTCATCAACTTTCAGATTCAATTTCGCATATTAAGCAACACTATTCCATGTAAGAGAGGATGATTCATCAAGTTTGCAATCGAATGATGAGAAATGTGAGAGCAAAGGTGTGATTTCTCAAAACCTTATGATGAACTGGTTTTCTCGGCTCGTTGGAATTGATTATCGCCCGTCAGTATAATGATAGCCTATTCAAGACTCGTGGCATAAGAGCTAACACACACCATGTGAAGCCAGACAAACTGACAATCACTGTCTCGAGTACTGTGAATTATTGGCTAATAATGTTCGAGTGCTTATAGATCAATCGAACCCTTCATTTATTTGACGACTTCTTGCGCTCCTTCTCTTTTGCTGCTTTGTAGTGTGCGTATTCCTATAACTGTCTATCATTCCATATGATTTCAATGTTGGCTAAGTTATAAGAAGACAATAGCTTCAAGTTTTATCTGCAAAAATTGTTTCCAGAATAAAAAAAAATACATTTCCGGAGACGGGCATCATAAATTCGGAATCAAATCTGTATTGCAAATATCATTATTATATTTTGTCCATTGTAGAGCCTTAAGCTCGAGCTTAAGCTATATAATAATTTGAACAAAGAGTTTGAACATGTTAAGCTATACCAATAGATGAATCCCAGTTGACAATTCCACTATCAATACTGTGAGAAATGTTCATTAAGGGACTAAACTCTGCCCACTTTGTCATTAAAAAGCAAACTGACATGGATCTTAGGAAATAGTTTATTTGAAAAGTACTGGCTCGATTATTGCTGTAGAATCGAAAGTTTCCAATCTCTTTGAACCTTTTTTTATTCAATATTCAATTTTCATAGTTGAATAATTTGTATCCCCGCTCAACAATATGGCGGCGCACATCTTAGCGTGCGCATGCGCAAAACATCTTGAAGGATCTCGCTTCAAAAGTCTGACGCTAGACCCAAGCTCAAATCAACTCAGCTGATTTTTGTACATGGAGAATTCGAAATTGTGAGCATCTACATTATCAAATTGTACCCCTGTCAAATTTTAACCCTCTCGGGTGTCAAACTTATCTGAGCTTGGGTGGCCGTGATGTGCATGCGTGTGCTAAGCGGCGCAGCAGCTATGTGAACGTAACCTAAACGAAATATCATTAGTCCTCGGATTAGTCGAAAAAATCTCACAATTGAGCTTACAATATACTTTAGACGAGTACTCCTGACAAGATGACCAACAAATCATCATGCACCTTCATTGAGCAAAAATATTTCCATTAGTTGAATAATGTAAAATGGTTGACAATGCTGCTATCTCGTAGACGTACGGCATTGGGCATAACTTATATCCGAGTTAGCTCGAACTCTTTGGATCTCCAAGTTGAATCAGCTTACCTCACTTGAATCGATAACTGCATTCGACCCTTGGATGGCGGGAGCTTTTTTTCTGTTGACATAAATACCCCCAAACGCTTCAAAACAAGACATTTACCATGCTACAACGTTTGACCTTCGAGCTTTAGATGGATGCAGAGCAACCGCAGGGTGGGTAACGTTAGAAGTTTGAAAAGTTAGTCTCATAAGCTTTTTTCAGAGTAGAGGAGGCTGTTCTTGCCGGCAAGAGAAATTGATATGGCATTAGTATCATGGTATTGCAAGCGATAAGATGGTTCTCTTTGCAAATGCTCAAAAAACGGCCAACCCGCTAGCTGTCCCACTCCGTGAGATATACAAAAAATGCCTGCCGTACCACTGGGAAAAGGTAGCCTATACTCTGTTCGCACAAATCTGTTGAAGATGATCCCATTCAGTGCGTTTCCACCAATTCGCAGTGAAATTTCACAGAAAATTAGGAAAATTTCACTAAAAATCAGAGAAGTTCTCTGATAGGGGAAATTTTTACTGATTCATGCGGAGACAGTATGGCTACAAACCAAGTTGCATAGGTTACTTGCGAGGTTACTTCTTAATCTTCTTCACGTGAGGGATAAAAGAACCTTCTGTGCCAGGCTGGAAAGCTTGGAAACGGAAGAAATAGAAAAAATAAGAAATTTCCAATGGTAGTTGTAAGAATCTTGATTCAATCATTCTTATTCTCCTATTTACCAAACCAAATAAATGGTATGAAAAAAATTAATAACCATCGTAAAATCTCTCATTCCAGCAGAAGCTTCTAAAAGATCTAAAGAAAAAAGGACCCGACCAACCATGGAATCATTGCAATCGTTCTGGCGCTTTCCATCGAGTATCGATATCGATAATATTCCCATACCGTTTAGCCTCAATAGAAGAGACGCTTGTAGTAGTGAAGATGAAAAAGCTCATGTGCAAGAGAAGCGATAACCACCGATACCAATCTCACTTCTATCCCACCCTACCTCCCACAACCTCAATAAAGATAATAGCCATTTCAGCCGCAGAACCTGATGCTTTGCAACGCA
The DNA here is from genome assembly GCA_029851415.1 of Eretmocerus hayati. Lineage (NCBI taxonomy): Eukaryota > Metazoa > Arthropoda > Insecta > Hymenoptera > Aphelinidae > Eretmocerus > Eretmocerus hayati. The sequence goes on from CM056741.1 coordinate 168,989,687, forward strand.
ATCGAGAATCCAAAGGAAAGTTTCAAATTTTCTCACAGCAGCGACAATACTAGCCTCGGGTGCAGAATTTAAAGCTCGCAACTATATAATACACTGTATACAACTTAACTCTTTAGGCTTTTATCTGCGGAAGCCTATATACGCCAAACTTTACTGCAGCCATTACGCGCATTTGCTGCTTTAGAAACAAAAAAAATCGTCAAGGAGAATAAATAAAAAAGAAAAAAATATATCAAATCGGCTGATGCGTGAACGCTCGCGGGCTAAAAATCGTCGACGGTCCATGCAGCATCACTTGAGAAAGAAGCAGAGGAAGAAGGAGGAGGAGTTGGTGGGCAGAGATTGTCGAGAAATGGGGGAGATCGGCGTCGCGGGGGCGCTCCAATTAAGACTCGTGGGCCGATCGAAAAGCGAGAGAGAGAGAGAGAGATCGGATGCTGCTGCTGTTCCCACGACTTTACCACCACGTGAGGGCATGCGATACATACATATGATGCGGGTTCGATTTTATTCCGCGAGCTTGAATGTAGAGGGAGCTACTTGGCGGGTCTGCAACGGCGACATCGCTACGCGGTTCAGATAACTTGAGCGTATTTCAAGCTTATTTATGTATTATGAAAGTACCAACTTGGAGCTAGCCCGCAAGAGTGGCATGTACCGACCGAGGAAACGCCTATTTTCAAGCTCTAAAGACGATCGATATGCTGCAAGCTTTCCCGTTGAGACATAACCAAAAAAAAAAAACCTTCCTGTCTCCGCCCATAAAATTATATTCAACTATGAAGTATTGTAGGTTATTAGAGTCACATCGTCACCCTCGTGGGATTAGATCGAACAATTTTTAAACTGAACAACGGGTGGTTGTTATATACGGTGGCTTTTTTTAGACTGCTGTGTTTGACATGCGGCAGCTTTGGTGTAGGTATGGTATGGTATGTGAAAGTTATGTCCAGTGTACAAACATAATATATACAAAGAAATATATTAATCGATCATCGACGACGACGACGACGACTCTGATGTGCTGATGACTTGGAAAATTGTTCAGCGGAATTTTGAACACGATTGGAATTTGTAAGCGAGAGCTGCTGCTGACGGGGGGGCCTTCTGCATGGTCATACAAAGAGTTATGGAGTAGTATAGTGTTTAAATACGCGCGGTATATGCAGTCGATGATGATTGGGAATTTGCTGAGACATGACGAGATTAGCGGAAAGGATTTTTTCTGGGTGTAGCATTATTAGAGAAGTGGGTAGGAGTCAGGAACGGAATTTGAAACTGTCAATATAATTTGATTGAGTGAACGGAACAACAAGCAGTTTTTGAAAAGTATTCGGGATCAATGTTTTTTCGAATCTAAAATTGTTTTGAAGATTTTGGCGTAACGTGGTCAGGTAGATCATACTGAGAAACTAAAAAGATTTGGACTCATTGAGCGCAAGAGTATTATATTCTTTTAGCAGTGACATTCTAATTTTGTTCACGCAGTGTGTCAGAAAGTAGTAAACAATTCGCGGACGCAAAAATCTGATTGTCGCATGACTCCGACTCTCGCCTTTGACTCGGATCGCTGGAAGGAGACACTAATCGGGTTGCAAAATTTAACTTTCACGGGTATGTGAGTATAGTTCCGTGGAAATTTTGAAATAGTTTGTGCTTACGAACCCTCAAAACGCTTGGGAAAAAGTTCGCACAGGTCATTATCGACGTATTTTTGGTGCTCTTTTTGGAACAATAGTTAGTTTTGCGATCCAGGGTAGCCCAAAAGAATAAGCATCGAGAAAGGGGTGAAAGTGTCAGTTTCGTGCGCTGTGATTTTAATGAGGCATCGCGGTGGGGCTCGTTTGAGATTTGGACGAGCAGATACATCAAATATAATGCTATCAAGCACCAATGAATAGCAATGCTATTAGAGCCCAAAGACCACTTTTTGTGTGCGTGACGAGAACATAACATTATGTGACGTAATTTTACTTAAAATTTTACTCTCTCAGTTTTCCTCGATAAAAGTGAATTTGCCTCATTGAGATTTTTCCGCGCCAATTTATTCTCAAAGGACATCGTCAAGGGCAACTTTTGGAGGCCTCAGAATTTCGAAAAAAAATTTATTTTCACACTTCGGGAAGTACACCCCGCAAAAATCAACGTTTGCTAAATTTTTATGAGATTACGCGGAGGTCCTAGTCAGTTTTTTTCAAAATATCTCATGGCTAAATGAAAACCCCAAAATCTCTGTAGCTTGAACCGTTTGGCCGTGAGATCAGTTTTAGTGTCTAATGTCAGGTTTCCGTGTGCAGCTCAAAATGTCATGCAGGTTCCGTGCGACGCTACCGTGTTATGCGTGTTATCCTTGTCGTACCAATGAGTGAAAATTTTTAAATCCGTTATATGTTTGAAAAAGTCGAAAAAATACATGTCAGTACCTTCCGAAGTCGGACTCCAAATATCAAAGTTTCAACGGAACTACTCATGTACATCTCGAATAAACTACAATTTCCTCAAGAGATTTGATGATTTAGAAAGCGTGGAATGTAATTTTTGTATCATTGTCATAAAAATGTGTTCACCAAAGACTGAAATTCAAATGAGCTCTTCTTTACGATTTACTCTTCAGTCAATTATGCGTAAGGTGTACTACTTTACGCGCAGAAATGATTTATGCCAGGAACGATCAAAACTGAATGAATTTTGATGTAAGGGTAAGGGTATCGGTTTGTGTACTCTTGAGTAGAGATACATTCTGTTCAGAGCTGGAGTCGGAGATCGGAACGAGGATTGGAATCATCCCAGGAATACAAAAATTACTTCACTTTTATGGGTGCTGAACACTATATTCTTCTCGCTGTTCTTCCATCAGTTAATGTGTGGAAATAACAAAATGTACGAAAACTGTGCGTGAACGCGACATTCTCGCACAGACATCAATATGAAAAATATTCCTAATTCTTTGAAGATGAGGTCTGTACCAGGTGTGTTTGATAATTACCAAGGCAACTGAATTGAATTGAACCCTGAACATGAGCCATCACAAAATAGAAATTAATCCAAATTATCAGCATGTATGCACCTACTATGAGATGAGACTGATGCATGAATCGTAATATCATATTGCGGATTTATGAATCTCGAAAGTGAAGTCAAATTTTTTCCAAAATTTTCAAAATTCTCGAGCTCATCATCAAAATTTCGAGGTGAAGAATATTCGAAACGATGTCATTTTGATATTAGAGAGTCTTGTCTCGACGAATGCTGTATAATATTCAGTTGATAAATGTGCCCAATTTTATATATATGACTAATAAATGTATGTATGTCCAGTCTAACAGAAACTATCTTTGAAAAGGACTTTGATTTGGGTACCATTTAAGAATCGTTTCTTCATTCAGCTATTGACAATTTTGCCTCATCTGACACGGCTTCCACGTGAATTAACCTGGCTACATTTATTTGTATTGCATACATACCATTTTCATCTTTGATCCGATACATAGTTGTTCAAGAAAATATGAAAAGTAAACATCAGACGAACGTATAGAAATTAATCATATTTTGACAATTTGTTTGTTAATTGATGAGAGAATGATATCGATAGCGAATGTTGAATCAACGATTCAACTGTCAACCGGATAACCTTGAAAGCATTGTCTTCTGAATAAATTGACTATGTTATTCTACACTCATAATTAGCTGTGAATATGCAAGACTGCGAAGTGGGGTGTTGAAGAATGATGTGAAATTATATTAGCTACGATCGGAAGAATGTCATCCTCGATGCGACGCTCAAAATTCACGTTGTACGACTTGTTGGGTGTTTTTGTGATTTCTGTCAAAAGCTTTCTATCTTTGAGGCTTTTGATTCAGAAACTTGTGACTGGGATCATCGACCTTTTGCGACAGGATGGTCATTTACAAATGATGTCGACAATTTTTTGTAATTTTCGACCATTGTCAAATTCATCTTTCGCTCTGATAATGCGTCAAAATACAGACTAATACAAGAAATTTAGTGTAAAAGAAAAAACTCAACAGCCATGGCGCAATATACATTCAGAAAACGTGGCTGACAATTCGTTCCATCTGTCCACAACATCAAGATAAAAAATTCCAGCAATAAACCTTTACCCCACTGCTTAATTTACCTATAAATAAGAAAATCTCATCCGAAAAAATCTGGCCCGTTACATGTTGTGGGCGTATGATAGGGTGGGCGCAACTCCCGGAACATACCTTCACGTTCGAAGGCCCCTTTGAGCCAAATATATGTATATATTGAAAAAAACCATGGCTATCCTATACATATATCTGTTCATAAACACGTGGGAGCGATATTCTCTCGCAGTGGTACCATCCATATATGTAGTACACATACGAGGTCTATATAGCAACTCACGCCCCGTCTAATGAAAGGGTATGGGCACCGCGTCGAGGGTATCTCTATATACACTTCATCTTATGGGGTTAGTGGCGACGGAATTCAACTGTACCTTCAGAAATTTATATCTTTGCTCATCTCATTCTTTCTAGCCTCCTGATGATTCTCCTTTCTCTCCCACACATCATGCAAGAGCTCACCCACGCAGACTTTGATTGCCACTGATATGCCCCATGTGTAATTCTCACCTCGAGAAACCCCCTATAGATATAAGTATGATGGTGGTAGTGGTGGTGCTGTAGGTACTTTAATGTATGTACTTGGAGTCACACGGTATTACTGATGAGCCATGTGTGCTGCCAGAACAGTAATTTTGTATGTCCAAGAGGATGATTTGCTGAGATGTCACGTGAGAGTTTGTCTCTGGATGCAGTTACACAATCATCTGTAATATCTCGTCCGGGGAAAAAGTGGAGAATTGCAGCCTCTGTGTGAATAATACCGTTCTTTGGCAACGGTTTTTTCTGATAATAATCAAGGTTATACCGTTCATAATTCGAAATTTTTCAGTTTTCCTCGGAGTTAACCCTCGGCAGATACACTCTCTTAGTGTTTGAAAATATATTTTAGCCATCAAGGAGTCAATTTTTGTCCTATAGCATAAATTGATTGGCCCCAAAATTGTAAACTAAGGGCCGAAAACCCCTTCGAAATCCCTTAATAAATTGACTCGATCGCGGAATTTCTAATTAAATTAAATGCTTGAACTGACTTTTGCGATCTATTTCAAACAGCACAGTTTTGATAATATTAGTGACATAGACAGATATTGGATATTTCTGATATCTAACTATGTACCTTTGAAGCACCTCACAATTTTAGTGTCGTAACTCGAAGGATTTTGGTGAAAACGAAAAGTTAAGTGGAACTCACCAACATCGACGTAGATTCCAAAATTTTTCATACCTCATCTCTTTACTTTCATTTTCGCCTAAATTCTTCGAGTTGTGAAACTCAGTCTGTGACGTGAACCTTGGAAAAGAACATACTTCATCATTGAAAACATCTCACACCGATCTATGTAATAAACTTCAGCAAAACCGTGCTAATTTAGATAGATCGTAAAGGCCAATTCAAGCATTTGAGATGGTTTGTCTCAAAATTGATACATTTTTGCCCTTCTCCATTACCATCAGGCCAAAAGTTGGACATTCTATGTCTAGTGCTTGTTTGGCTGAGGTGACGTTTCTTTGATTTTTCAAATGTAATAGAAATTCATAATAATTGAAAGCCCAGCCAATAGATAGATAGGTGAATGGATGGCTGGTCTGAAGTGGTCCACTACTTTAGTCTAATATGATTCTAGTACCTCAATCTAGTACCGTACTAGAATCCTTGTATTAGTATCGTGCGAGAATCATCGTACTAGTACCGTACAAATGCCGTAGTCGGACCGTACGAGAATCATCATACTAGTACCGTACAAATACCGTAGTCGGACCGTACGAGAATCATCGTACTAGTACCGGACGCGGTTTATGATACTAGTACCACACTAGAAATATCGTACTAGTACCGTACGAGAATCATCGTTTTAGTGGCGTACTAGTAGCGTACTAGCATCATCGTTCGAGTAACGTGCGAGATTCGTCGTACTATTACCGTGCGAGAATCATCGAACCCAGTACCATGCCGTACGAGAATCATTGTACTAGTATTGCCCGAGAACCATCATTCTAGTACTGTAATAGAGTCATCGTACCCGCGTGCCGTACGAAAATCGTCGTACTGCATGGTACTGTACTATAAAGTCATCGTAACAGTACCGTGTGAAAATCATTGTGCTATATGTAGTACCGTACGAGAATCATCGTACCTAGTTCGGTCTCGTCGGGTGTAATTCTGTCTAGTTCGATCCAACTGGATCCATTTAGGTCTAGTTCAGGGTAATAAGGTCCAGTTCGGTCTAGTCCGGTGTGTGGTCCGATCAAGTTCGGTCTAAGTTGGTCTATTGGTTGGTTGCGGTCGAGTCTAAGTCTGGTCGGGTGTAGATTTTATTTATTTAAAATACATACTACGTGGTCGTAGAGACTGTTGGGATTGACTAATCAATCGATTGGGTGGACGATCAATTGACTGGTTGCATAAATCACTGATCAGTCGAGTATCATGCATTGTACTATTATGGGTCGTATGGGGTTTTCAATGCGCCATAATGTATCTTCAATTCGTTGATATTATTGGTCATTCGTCAAGAAAATCTCTGAGTAGTTTGGGACTCCGGTGTTCTTAACTGAGCTGTCTCGAATATTTATAAATCTATAGAACCGTTGATCTAATAAATTTTCTACAATAATACATATATCTATCAAGCGCTATGATTCAACATAAAATCATCGTTGCAAACTTCATAAGATACTTCTTCTTGACACCTTGGATTGTTTATTATCAACCATTTTTTTACAATCATCATTATTGTCCTACAAAAGCATTTCAAGAGTCTCATCGGACTCATCAGGAACATTTTCAAGCCGAACGAGTGGTATAGTGAGTGAGGCAATAATGCTAGTTATAAATTAATTCACAAAAAAATAAAATGGCATCATAAGATGGTTGTTAGTCAAGTCACTGTGTGTTTAGACTATTTACTGCGATTCATGAAGAACCACTTCTATACTTGCATGTGGTAAAGAACTCTCACGTGATATTAGCCTATTTTATGCTTAATACAGCAAATATGGACTTGATCTTTAATCATCACAATTGCGTTACCAAAAGAGATATGAATGTAAATTTATTTGTTGTACACAATATCATTTGTCATACAAACTATATATATATTTTATATTTAAGTAGTCATATCATTAAGTACCCAAAAGGACCATGATCAAAAGAATTACATTTCACGCGAAAGCACGAGAAACTCATAGGTGGTGATGAATGCTAGATCTGGCTACATTAAAATTTGAAGAAGTATAATTTTGTCACAGGTATTTCGCATATTTTTCCCAAGTATACTTCTAGATCATAAATATTAAGCAAAATTTAAATCACACAAAGTAAAAACGACACACGCGTCACGCCGATCAAATTGATGTAAACAAATGTTGTCCGGAAACTATTCAAAAGTATGAATGGGATTTCTGAATATCTTGATATGAAAACTACAATGATCGTAAATCTTTCGAATTATTTCTCTCGACTTGTGACGAGAATGCCAAACGATTGACTCTTCTCACAGCAGGTGACACTTTGAAGAGGAAGTCGTGATAATTTCAGAGAAACACTCTGAGCCAGAAAAAAGAATTCTCGTATATGATAACTCTGTCGAGCTCTGTTGTAGACAGTGGAATATCGCGCTTGAGGAAAAACAAATATCCCAATAACAAAACTAATATCCTCCGCAGTACAAAATGTTCTCTCATAAAATTTCTCTCTTCACAAAATAATAAATTTACTGTACTCCCAAGTGATCCTAAAATTGAACGAATGCGATAATATTTTTTCATCAGCCGTTCTTGAAGACATTTTTCGTCAACTCAATTTCTCAAGTGATGCATCCTACATTTCATGATTACCTTCATTCTCTTTAAAAATCGAAAGACTCGCAAAGAACCAACTTCAACTCTCGCAAGTATCTGCAACTATACTTGCAGATCATATATATCATATTCGAGGAAAAATTCTAAGATGGACAAATTAGAGAATTACTGGATGGTCTCCTGATTGGCACTCAATCGTATCTTTATTTTCATCTATCGACGAATCATCGGTGCAATAAAGTGTTGAATATTGAATTCGACTTTGCATTAGTTTTCAGAAATGATATGTCATATTTAGTACCACTGAAGTACCGCTAAAATACTGCTGATGTACTGCTCAAGTACCGCTAAAGTACCGCCAAAGTACCGCCAAGATATCACTGAGATACAGCAGAAGTACTTTTCAATCACTAACAAGGAGGGTGCGAGGCCTTCGGATCACCAATCCTCCTGGAACTCTAGGATATGTTTTGTTATACCAAAACATGTAACAAACCACTCTTATAACTTGCCAACGCTCCCTAGAATCATCCTGAGTACTAGGGTCAATATCCCAGCAAATAGGCCTTTTCCAGGTGGATTGATGCATCCATAGCTCTCCATAAGCTGGCTATTCTACGGCGTCGGACTTTCCTTCAGACTAATAAGAATAGTTACATGAAATAGAGACTGAAAAGAACAAATTCCAGCCATGAAAGACTGGTATAGCTCATCTCAACCATGGATGAGAGAAGTTGAGGCTCAAAAAACTGGCAAAATTGAGTTTTTCACCGACGGAATGATGAGTCTCAGAGAATATAAGACTTTTCAATAAACATACAATAATGAATATGATTTACTCACATTCAGAGACCATCACTTTCCCTATTAATGTTGTCAAATTGCACCTGCACTGTGTAAACTGCCAAGGCCAGCCAAGGAGAGTCACAACCAATAGCAGATCCTGCGACTGACCTGTACAAATTTGACAACAAAGTATCGTGCTCAACTCACACACTAGCTCTGCATACAACACACTGATTTTACATGTTTTTATCCACCAGTTGATTGGAAAAATTCAATTTGAACTCATCTGAAATAGCTCTGTTGACACAAAGTTAACCTGATTTTGACCACGTTTAGAACAACATCACAAGCAAATTCTACAGCACCTAAAAGTAAGTACTCATCTGAAAACCCCAAACTGCAATCAGCCACGGATTTTCAAGATGCTTAATTGTCGATGATGAATGGTAAATTGTGAATTTCTCTCAAGCAGACTAATGGATATCAGGCCAGGTGATGGTCTGCGAGAAACTGTTGCACCGGCAGAGTTTGCCATGCTAAATGCTATAAAGGAGCAGACGACAAAAGTCATACAAGTGTCGTATTTTTCACTCCTTGTTTAGCTTTAGAGAAACTCGCACTTGATCACTTTTCCATCGCTAAAATCGTCGACAACCATCCTGACAGTCCGTGGCAGACAGCCTGCGGTTTAGAATTATCAGATAAGTATTTATTTTGAGGTGCTTAATAAGACTTTCCTTGTGACATTGTTCTGAACGTAGTCAAAATCAGGTTAACTTTGTGTCAACAGAGCTATTTCAGATTAGTTCAGATTGAATTTTTTCAATCAACTTGTGGATAGGAACATGTAAAATCAGTGTAAAATATGTAGAGTCAGAGTGTGAGTTGAGCACGATACTTTGTTGTCAAATTTTTACAGGTCAGTCGCAGGATCTGCTATTGGTTGTGACTCTCCTTGGCTGGCCTTGGCATTTTACACAGTGCATGTGCAATTTGACAACATTAATTGGGAAAGTGATGGTCTCTGAATGTGAGTAAATCATATTCATTAATGTATGTTTATTGAAAAGTCTTATATTCTCTGAGACTCATCATTCCGTCGGTGAAAAACTCAATTTTACCAGTTTTTTGAGCCTCAACTTCTCTCATCCATGGTTGAGATGAGCTATACCAGTCCGAGGGGCAGCTAACGAAATTGCTCTTGGTTTGCTCGAGTCTGCTTTCGGCTGCTCTCCGCTGCTCCCGGGTTCTCCTGACACTGCTCAGTGTAGCTTACGGCCCAAATTTATTTCGAAATATCAGCATCCAGCAAGTAGGTTTAGCAGTGTGCGACGACCAGAGCAGCAAAGAGCAGCCGAAATGTACTCTAGAGCAGCCGAAGCAGCGGGGAGAGTTTACTCCGGCCGCAGGTACACGGCCCGCGCGGGCGGCGCTGTAATAATCTCTCGTTTTGCCCTCGTCAGCGGGGGGTCCCGTGCAGCAGAGCGGCAAGAGCAGCTGAGAGCATCCGAAAGAAAGCTGCTCTGAACTACTCAATGGTGCGCTGAGTATGGAGCGTATATGCTCCACAGTACAGGATAGATGCTGTAATCATACGGCAAAGTCAACCGCTGTATCATCATTATATTAATAATATCTATCACGATCGATCGATCGACGAATGAGACTTTGATCGAAGACAAATGAGCAATTATATCATCGTCAGGGAATGTCTCGAAAACCGTGGTGGAAGTGCGATCCCATCAATCTGATAAGCGCTCTCTAAAAACTATCCGACCCCACCCCTTCTGTTAAATTTGCAAGTACATGAAGTACATGTGTCTTGATACCATTTCTCAGACCGTACCCATTCAAATTAAAAATTTTCCAGTTGACTTCTTGGCACAAGTGACTTATATTGGAATTTTTCTTACGGGGTAATAGAAAAACAGGCGAGGGGCAAATTACTCGCGTCTCACGCGAAAATGCAGAAGAGACGGAGTGAGACAAAAAGAGACCACGTGAGATATGCAGAGTTTGCATGAAATATAGTGCACGTGACCGGATACTCGGACCGAAAAATCTTTTGGGGGAGAAATGAACTCCAAAACCCAGGAAGGCAAATCAACCCGCAAATGACCGGATACTCGGACCGAAAAATCTTTTGGGGGAGAAATGAACTCCAAAACCCAGGAAGGCAAATCAACCCGCAAATGACCGGATACTCGGACCGAAAATTCTTTTGGGGGAGAAATAAACCCCAAAACCCAGAAAGGCAAACTAACCCGCAAGTGCCCAGATGCTCGGACCGACATTCTTTTTGGAGAGAAATCAACCCCAAAACCTAGGAAGGCAAACTAACCCGCAGGTGCCCGGATGCTCGGACCGAAAATTCTTTTGGGGGAGAAATAAATCCCAAATCCCAGGAAGGCAAACTAACCCGCAAGTGCCCAGATGCTCGGACCGACATTCTATTTGGAGAGAAATCAACCCCAAAACCTAGGAAGGCAAACTAACCCGCAGGTGCCCGGATGCTCGGACCGAAAATTCTTTTGGGGGAGAAATAAATCCCAAAACCCAGGAAGGCAAACTAACCCGCAAGTGCCCGGATGCTCGGACCGAAATTCTTTTGGGGGAGAAATCAACCCCAAAACCCAGGAAGGCAAATTAACCCGCGAGTGACCGGATACTCGGAACGAAAATTCTTTTGGGGGGAGAAATCAACCCGAAAACCCAGCAAGGCGAATTAACCCGCACGTGACCGGACACTCGGACCAAAAATTCTTTTGGGGGAGGAATCAACCCCAAAACCCAGCAAAGCAAATTAACCCGCAAGTGACCGGATGCTCGGACCGGAAAATCTTTTGGGGGAGAAATAAACCCCAAAACCCAGGAAAGCAAACTAACCCGCAAGTGCCCAGATGCTCGGACCGACATTCTTTTGGGAGAGAAATCAACCCCAAAACCCAGGAAGGCAAATTAACCCGCGAGTGACAGGATACTCGGACCGAAAATTCTTTTGGGGGAGAAATAAACCCCAAAATCTGGGAAGGCAAATCAACCCGCAAGTGACCGGATGCTAGGTCCAAAAATTCTTTTGGAGGAGAAATAAACCCCAAAACCCAGAAAGGCAAACTAACCCGCAAGTGCCCAGATGCTCGGACCGACATTCTTTTGGGAAAGAAATCAACCCCAAAACCTAGAAAGGCAAACTAACCTGCAGGTGCCCGGATGCTCGGAAGGACATCCTTCTGGGGGCGAAATCAACCCCAAAACCCAGGAAGGCAAACTAACCCTCAAGTGCCCCGATGCTCGGACCGAAAATCTTTTGTGGGAGAAATCAACCCGAAAACCTAGGACGGTAAATTAACCCGCGAATGCTCGGATGTTTCGATAAAAAATCTGTCGGACGAATAATCATTCCCAACGCCCAGGAAGGCAGCCAAACCTGTAACTACCTGGACGCTTGAAGCAGAAATTCTCTCGTGAAGGGAATAATTTCCAAATCCCACGATGGCAACGCCGAAACCCGCAAATAATGGTCGAAATTCGTATGCTGCACGTCTTCGATGCCCAATTTGGCAGAATATAAAGATTGGGATTCTCTCCAGGATCCAGCTCCACGGGTCCCCGTGGTCAACCACGGAATTATTTTTAGGGAGCACGTGTTGCTTTCCTGGGTTTTAGGTTTGACTTCTCTCCAAGAGAATTTCGGTCCGAGCATCCGGGCACTTGCGGGTTAAACCCCAAAAGAATTTCGGTAAGAGCATCTGGGCACTTGCGGGTTAGTTTGCCTTCCTGGGTTTTGGGGTTGAGTTCTCCCCCAAAAGAATGTCGGTCCGAGTATCCGGTCACTCGCGGGTTAATTTGCCTTCCTGGGTTTTGGGGTTGATTTCTCCCCCAAAAGAATTTCGGTCCGAGCATCCGGGCACTTGCGGGTTAGTTTGCCTTCCTGGGTTTTGGGATTTATTTCTCCCCCAAAAGAATTTTCGGTCCGAGCATCCGGGCACCTGCGGGTTAGTTTGCCTTCCTAGGTTTTGGGGTTGATTTCTCTCCAAATAGAATGTCGGTCCGAGCATCTGGGCACTTGCGGGTTAGTTTGCCTTCCTGGGATTTGGGATTTATTTCTCCCCCAAAAGAATTTTCGGTCCGAGCATCCGGGCACCTGCGGGTTAGTTTGCCTTCCTAGGTTTTGGGGTTGATTTCTCTCCAAAAAGAATGTCGGTCCGAGCATCTGGGCACTTGCGGGTTAGTTTGCCTTTCTGGGTTTTGGGGTTTATTTCTCCCCCAAAAGAATTTTCGGTCCGAGTATTCGGTCATTTGCGGGTTGATTTGCCTTCCTGGGTTTTGGAGTTCATTTCTCCCCCAAAAGATTTTTCGGTCCGAGTATCCGGTCATTTGCGGGTTGATTTGCCTTCCTGGGTTTTGGAGTTCATTTCTCCCCCAAAAGATTTTTCGGTCCGAGTATCCGGTCACGTGCACTATATTTCATGCAAACTCTGCATATCTCACGTGGTCTCTTTTTGTCTCACTCCGTCTCTTCTGCATTTTCGCGTGAGACGCGAGTAATTTGCCCCTCGCCTGTTTTTCTATTACCCCGTAAGAAAAATTCCAATATAAGTCACTTGTGCCAAGAAGTCAACTGGAAAATTTTTAATTTGAATGGGTACGGTCTGAGAAATGGTATCAAGACACATGTACTTCATGTACTTGCAAATTTAACAGAAGGGGTGGGGTCGGATAGTTTTTAGAGAGCGCTTATCAGATTGATGGGATCGCACTTCCACCACGGTTTTCGAGACATTCCCTGACGATGATATAATTGCTCATCTGTCTTCGATCAAAGTCTCATTCGTCGATCGATCGATCGTGATAGATATTATTAATATAATGATGATACAGCGGTTGACTTTGCCGCATGATTACAGCATCTATCCTGTACTGTGGAGCATATACGCTCCATACTCAGCGCACCATTGAGTAGTCCAGAGCAGCTTTCTTTCGGCTGCTCTCAGCTGCTCTTGCCGCTCTGCTGCACGGGACCCCCCGCTGACGAGGGCAAAACGAGAGATTATTACAGCGCCGCCCGCGCGGGCCGTGTACCTGCGGCCGGAGTAAACTCTCCCCGCTGCTTCGGCTGCTCTAGAGTACATTTCGGCTGCTCTTTGCTGCTCTGGTCGTCGCACACTGCTAAACCTACTTGCTGGATGCTGATATTTCGAAATAAATTTGGGCCGTAAGCTACACTGAGCAGTGTCAGGAGAACCCGGGAGCAGCGGAGAGCAGCCGAAAGCAGACTCGAGCAAACCAAGAGCAATTTCGTTAGCTGCCCCTCGTACCAGTCTTTCATGGCTGGAATTTGTTCTTTTCAGTCTCTATTTCATGTAACTATTCTTATTAGTCTGAAGGAAAGTCCCACGCCGTAGAATAGCCAGCTTATGGAGAGCTATGGATGCATCAATCCACCTGGAAAAGGCCTATTTGCTGGGATATTGACCTTAGTACTCAGGATGATTCTAGGGAGCATTGGCAAGTTATAAGAGTGGTTTGTTACATGTTTTGGTATAACAAAACATATCCTAGAGTTCCAGGAGGATTGGTGATCCAAAGGCCTGGCACCCTCCTTGTAAGCAGAAATTAACACGTTTGCTGTGGGCCCCGCGTGTCTTTCTCCCAGTGCTGAGAATTTTGGCCTTATGGGGAATAACATTAGCCGTGGCCCGCCGGTGGGCCCCGACACACCTGGGGAAAGATCATCGATTTCAGCCTCCGCAACGAACGTGTTAATAATGGAATCTTCAATAGAATAGTTAAGAGTAGTTTTTTTCTCATTTCTGAAATAGTTTTGAATCTCAACAACCGAGTCTTCGTTCCCTCTGGAGGCATTGTTTGTTAATTTACATGACATACTGCTGCAGCTTTTTCTCAACATTCTTTATGTATAGTAAAAGATTGACTGTACTATAAGCTTGTTACAGGCTTCAAAAAATTCCTTGGTACCTCGGGTAATCAAAAACTTCTCATTCGAAGCTTGTGCGGGGAAAGTATAGAATAAATATTGATAAAATAATGTCGAGAAATAAATCTCTAAAAAGCGAGGGCCTATTAATTCTAGTAGAAATTTATGGTGTAGTAAAGAAGAAAATCTTGAACAACAAATGGATCATCTCAATTTTTTGAGGATTAAACCTCTTCAGATCACTCACCATTCTGACTAAAATTCTCATTGACAGCAGAGCTGAATGATCACGTTTATGTCTCAACTTCTCCAACTGATTATTGGAGTGAGGAAGTTATGTTTGCAAAAATTTGCACATCGAGCCCAAAACTTCGACGTCTATCACGCCGAAGCTCGACGTCAAAACACGACTCCGAAGGCTTCGGTGTGACTTCGCGTCGAATCCGGACTGATTGCACGTTGAACAGCGATAACTCCGACACTTCGGGGTCGTGGCGACATCGAAGGGGTTTAGAGTTCGACGACGCCTAAATTCTACAATGTCAATTATAAAGGACAAGTAAATACCACGCAAAATTAAATAAAAAAGTGAGGAGAAGACAATTATATTTTCGTGAAATATCGAAAAAAATCTTGTGGTATGGGACATTTATTGATCCAAATCAGCTCAAAAGTTGAAGCGCGACACTCGATATCGTGAGAGCGCACGCGGTTCTGAGCGCAGATTGAAGACAGTGGAGGGATTGAAAATATTTGCCAAGGAATTTGGGATGAGCCCGGGGAGGTTCTCGTGGACGTGTATTTTGAGGCTGTAATATCTACTCGTTCGAACCCGCTTGGAGGGTCGACGACCACAAATTGATGCACCAGCCCTCCAAAGGAGCGCACAACTCGGCGAGTGTGAAACGCGAATTAATGAGCTGGAAGGGCTCGCAGCAAGGATTAAGGTATTAGCCGTGACCGGGCACCGTATTATGTCCAATCTTTGGGCCTCCTGGATCAGAACCCAGGCACATCTGCTTTCGTAAACCGATTGACTGTCTTTTAGATCGTGCATTTGTATGCTTATATACTCTACGTCAAACTGAGAAAGATGACTCTTTTCACCAGGGAGTGAATTCTCATGGTCATGTGAGATAATTCGTCCATATTAATGTAGCATAATTTGTGATTGGCCCAACAGAAATCGGTTTATTGGAGGTATGAGTTGTCTTCTTATCAAATTGGAAGATAACCATTTTAAGACTGTAAGGAGATAAAATGCTAAAATTTGGATGAGACAAAGGAATAAATCTTATAATTGTACCACTCACTCCTAATAAAGTTCAATTCCTATAAATCATTCGACCGGAAGTTGAATCTCAAATGATGAAAAAGTCTGTAGGATTTTTGTAGATTGCTCTGTAACGTGTTTTCAAGTATATTAAAGATACACTTAATTTGAATTTCTTGCTCGAATTGCTGTATCTTTGCGTGTATTGTTAGTTTCAGCTCCTGCAAATAAGAGTCAAATAAAAGCAGAATTGACTAAAAAGATGTAAAGTTTGTCACATTTCTTATTATAGAAATGTCATGCACCTTGATCTCACGGGCGCTGGACATAAAATTGATTAGCTCCTGGCCTGAAACCAAAAATGTTACCGTTTTTTTTGGGCCAATTGATGTCTTTGACTCGAAAATTGTCCATTTGATAACCAAAATCGCGTTATACTGACAAGATATACATATCAGCGATTGTAGCAACTACAACGACACAATAAGATGCTCAATTGAAGAAGAATAGAAATGCACTGATCGACAAGAACAATTTGATTCGTGAAGAGGATGTGTCTCCAATCTCGCTTGTACCCAGGAAACTGCAATTGTGAAAGTCTAGCAAATATCGTCACGATCATCCCTCGAGTTTCGTAAGGCTTGGATGCAATTTACTAATCTTCTTTCAAACAACAGAATCAAAGTGTATTGCCGTAAGAGTTTGATCATCCTCCATCCGATTTTCTCCCATGAAGAAGCCAATAATTGTGTTCAAGTCCCGAACATTGCCTCGAGCAAAGTTGTACCGATCGCACGCTTTGCCAAACTCTTTTCTCGTGGGAGAGAAACTGCAAAATTCCAAAGAACGACGGTGGCATCATCATCATCATCATCATCAGCATCGCAACAACAAACGCTTGTTTGTGGTATTATCATCAGCGAAGCGGACCCTTGTCGCGAACTGCAGGGTGTTTTTTACGATCGAAACTTCTCAGGCTGCGGGATTTTGCAAGGGGCTAAGCCTCAAAATCGTCTCAGATAGTAATAAGGGCTGCTCGAATTGCAGCTAATTGCTGCAGAAGCTGTTGCGCGGATATATAGTGCAAAGTTGCTGAGATATATACCATGTAGAGCCTCTGGCGAAACAATTAGACTGCGTGTTTGCAATTTTATTGGGGCGAGTTGTAAAACTGATGCTGAGATGCGTCAGGTGAGTTGCTGCAAGCAGACAGCAGCTCAAAGATCTAAAAAAAGGTTTTTTTGGCCCTTGAGCCGAAATTCGATTCTGGAAATTTTTATCGGATTTGATCTACACTGACGTAAAAACGCGAAAGTATAAAGTTAGAGATTAGTTACTGTTTCAGATTTAAGTGTACTCTGTGTATGTGCGTGTGCGTGCCCGTGTGTGTGTGTGTGTGTGTGTGTGTGTGTGTGTTTGTGTGTACTTCACACTAATCCATTGGGAAAACTTGCGAAGAATACATTTTTTCATAGAGTGCCCAATAAAAAAACTCCTCGCAGTTCAGGAGAATCAGTCTCGATCCCACGGTATGTATGTAATTGGAACAACTTTTCAATTATATTCGGACCAATGAATAATTTCTTATCTTCCTGGATGAGGGAAATGATAGAAGATCTCAACATTTATCTTAGAAGTGCTTTTCAGGTGAACGTCCTTGTATGAAAGATTTTGAAAAAGATTTTAATAATAATATTTGAAGAAAATAATATTTTCAGTGAATTGGATTCTTATCAAACAGTTAATGTGATCCGCGAAAACCATGAATGACTTTTTAAGAATTCGCACGATTGTGGGCAATGGTAAATCTGGTCAACGGTCTTGAATTTTGATCGAGAATCACCAAAATATACACATACTTTTTGCAGGTGATATTCAAAATTGCTCTAGGTCACAGTTATGTACGCATCCAAGTAGAAAATTCATGAAATGAGGTCATTCATCCTTCCATTACATTCAAACTAGTCTTTTTTGATCTACTGGGCAAAGATAGAAGAGGAAAATTATTCTTTTACACCCACCACTTGATCAGGAGACCACTATTCTTAGACTCGTAAACAATTTCGAGTTATAGTTTCTGGGAACGTAAAATGTGCAAATGATTTTGATCTCAGGCCTGCAGAGATTGAAGTAAGGATTACAAATCGAGTCCTGGCTTCATCAAGTTATTGGTAAGAAACTCAAGTAACCCCATCATTTAAGTTTCCTCAAAAATGTTTGTCACAGAATCATGTTCACTCCAATCACGAAATTGGAACAGTGGTATTCGTGCTTGGCCGATACCATGAACTTTTAAAATGACATCCATACAAGCATATCTCACACGCACAAATCTACACTGCACCATCAAAAATCACGTATCGAAACAACCTCTTCTCTGATGGTCCAAACTATCATGAGAATTTAATACTGTGTGCGTCTGTTGAAGGTCCAAACAAAATATCATCCCACGCAACAAATAACGGGCTTCGTTGTTGAGCTTTAGCTCGGAGACCCTATATGACTAGACGAAATTCTATTTTCGAGAGGAGTATAATTTTGCCGTGGCTAGACAACACAACACCCTATATCTCGCACACTCTCATTATACGTTTACGATCTGTAACGAGATACACCCACTATCGTAGTAAGGCCCATCCTAAGATATATATCTATGCTATGCCCAAGCATCACCGCAGAACCAGCAAAATTTCTTTGCGGTCGTGTCTGATCGACATATCTAGTGTAACGTGTAACCCACGCAACAAAGGTGTTTCTATATAATACTCAGAGACTAAAGGTTACTTCTAAATTTCTAGCTGAGCATTACCGATCAAAAATCGGTGAAAAAGGGAGGGGGCGGTGTTGAGTGTCTGTCATTAGGCGCCGCTTTCGCGAGATATATATATATATATATTTTTTTTTTTTCAAGTCCTTGATTTTGGCTATACTACGCGGTAGCCTAGGTATATGGTTATAACTGTGTGCAAGATCTCAAGAAAGTGGCAAAAGATATTAGGATAGTCGTGGTATAGATTTAATTACTATGCCTCAACAGAATAAGCGATGCCGTTTTCTTGGGATCAGTCGACCTGAGATAGAGAGTCAATATGAGTAACTAAAGGCTAATCGCTTCCTGAATCAGGACTCGCTTCTGATGCTGCAGTTTGGGACCCCAAAAAAATTGATCCATGCATGGTATATATAGTTCATCCTCAAATGATATACGTGGCCACGCGGGACGGCGATTTGAAAATCGTTGATACGCCCCCAAAATGGGCCTAAATGTTCAGCAAGAAGTATGAGAATTATACAGAGTCAATGTGATGTCTATGGCTTTCTATAGCAATATGGGAATATAATAGTCAGCTGCCTTCTGTTCGGGAGCGCATCAATTCGAATCACCTATACGACGTTTCCAGGGAGTGCGAGAGATCGTATAATATATAGTAGACGTCATTTTTCATACCTTTCAGAAGAGAAGTGTAGAGGTTAGATTTTTTTTTAAGGGTGAGCCTCAAGGCCAATTGCTGCCGAACTGAACGAGATTTCTATATATGTTGCGGGGGTAAATAATTACGGGGGCAGAGATTCGAGACCAAAATTTGAGATCAATGCTTAAATAAAAACGGAAACGTTTTGATACGAATTATGAAATTAAACGAAATCGGGTCCGAATCGTTTTTGAGTGTCAGAAATTTCGATTCGAAATTACTTGAACGCAACCACGTCAATATAATTCTATATGTACGTATAATTGCTTACCCTTCGACCATTTTGATTGATTGCAGACGAGTTTAAAAGTGCTTATTAGTTTTAGTTTTTGTAGCTCCTATTATGCGTGACTAACGCATCGCAGTTCACATGGACGCTTTAGAGTCTGATTTTATTCGATAATTATATTGTCTCTCAAATTCTTGAAACGTTTGCAGTTCTGAGAATAATAAGAACTTTAATTGAAAGACACAAATAAGATTCTTGTTCTTCTAAAAATGTTCACATCTAATCGTTGGATGAAGGTTTTTTGTTTCGATAATGTCAAAAATTGGACCATGGTTTTGATAACAATATTAATACGTATAAATTCCACGCATTGATTTTTTTCGAGAGTCTGATTATGTTGTGGAAGATGAATTTCAGTCTAATCAGAAATCCTTTTAAACCCAGGTGAACAGTCTGATTGATATTTTACACCAATTTTCATAGAGAGCACGCCAATTGTTTGTCTGAATCATTCCTGATCAGCATATTAGTCTCGTTGAGGTAGTACTGTCGTAACCTCACTTTTCAAAATGTCCGAAAATGTCCCCCATCCGTGGTGTTTGAATAACCTTCACCAATTCAACCCAAAATTCATCAGAGGCTTCATATTAGCTTGATCCCACTTTATTCAAAATTCCAGAGGTCTATATGCTATTCGTATATAATATATAACCGAGAAAACCATGAAAGCGCGGGTATTTCTATCCTATTAGTGACATATTCGGGACTTCATGACGAATGTCTCGACAAATGTGGGTAAAAATTGACTCACGGCTAAGCCCCAAGCTATAACCAGGCTCTGAGTAAGGACTTCTGAGTATATTTTTTGTCATTACCGATCGGAGTATGGAAGCTTATCAAAATCCATCATGTTAGACCACTTGTTAAAATCGCCATATAATAGGGAACTAAGAAATTCTCCCACAAGCAATCGTGGCCTCTGAAATCTTATTTGAGTAATCTGTATGTCAAAGACTGGCAATGTTTATGATCTCATCAAGATCTATCGAGTCAATCGATTTACGTCAATACTATACCTTGAGGTGGAAAAGAAACATCCTTGACCAACAAAGGGTGGATGAATGGAAACGCTTTTCGCGAGTTTTCAAGACGCGTCTTTGACAAGCACTCTGCCCATCTCGGCCTATGTTCAAATAGATGTACACCCTTTCGATATAACTTATCGGGTTTTAATATAAAATCTGAAAGAGATTATTGCAAATCATCATAGGGTGCCTCATAACTTGTAATTTCGTGGAAATGATCAACAAATCAAATTTAGACGGCGAATGACTCAAAATCTTCAATTAAAGGTTCCATGGTGAAGCTTCGATTCAAGAAGGTCATCCATCCATCCTAAAATTTTAATAATTTTGATACTGTCTAGAACATGAAGAATCTGGAGCAACTTCATCTGTTCCAAGATCCAGCAAAAATATATGAGCATTGCAAGTATATCCAATGTATGAATATTTTTCACAGGAATCATGCTGATGTCACTTTATCTCTGGACACGAGAGCAATTTGACGGAATTACTTTGGATTCTTTATATTCTACATAATACAAAATTATAAGAATTTTTTTGCCAAGATTGGTGTTCCCGGTCCCTGTATGGTCCTCGCCTTGTGAAGAATGTTCTATTCAGAAAATTTGCAGAGATGCTACCTTGAAATTCCACACCCGGAATTTGTATTCAATTTTCAATCAGTTATTGAGAGTGGCTGATGAAAGTCTAGGATTTTTAATGGCACTTGATGACTGATTCACATACTGATGTTAAATCTTGATTGAGTCACACAAGAATATTACGGGAATCGACGTATTTTATAGCCTTACCAATCACAATATTGGTATTGAACCAATAAAGGTTTTAGAAATCTACAATTGCTTTGTGGATATTTTGCAGCGAATCTCGAGGACACAATGACATTTTTTAATATATTGGATAAGAACTACAGTTATAACATTTTCAATTCAAACGCTCAGGACCGGACATCCAAAAATGACAATGTTTCATACGAATGAATGAATTAATCGCTATCAACTCAGTAACCATAACCTCACATCATCATGTGGATAACTTTTTGATGGTCAACATCACTCGTTCTTGTTACTAACTTGAAGAGATTTTATTGCCAGATTATGAATCATTCGATAATTCTATATGTTTACATAGCTTGGTACCAAGATGAAGCAAAAAAGTCCGTTGATATAATATGATACATTAAAAATCTTGAAAATATTTCCTTGAAACCCCCCCCCCCCTCCCCCACGGATGATGAACAATCAGCATTGTAAGCAAAATTTTAATCTAATTTCACTGTTGATTCTAGTTCTTATGAAGAAAGCACAATCAAGTCTGAGAGAATGCCTCGAAATAGTGTCGTAAAATTCCGCCATAATTGTCGTAAAAAGTGTTCACAGAGGCGGAGAAAATGACGGTTGCAGAGCAAAAACGAGATGATATTTACCGAGAGGTACTTCAAACCAACAATAAGAGCCATCCATGATAACGCGCAAACCAGGAAACAAGGCGCAACGAAACGGCTATGTTTGCTCGCTTTTCTATCACATTTTATTGGGTCGTTCGTCTCAACGTGGGAATTAATTAAAGTCAAACATTCAATGAAAGAAAGCAGGTTCACTGGCGCCATTGTTGATCCCAACAATGAGATTCGTGATCTAGCAAAGTTCAGTCATCTTATGCCATACTTAGAAGAATCATAAAAATTAGGGCAATCAACTTCGATTTGTCAAGTGTGCCTTGATTATTTTGAAAGACAGCTGACGTTTTCAAAATAGTGATACGACTTAATATCTCCTTGGAAAATTTGAAAAATTTTCATAACAGATTGTTGTTGATTGTACTTGAATACACTTCTAATCATGAATAAAAATTTGTGAAATAACCAAGTTTTGATTGGTCAGAATTTGTACGATGAAATTATATTTCTTCGTGAGAATTTTTCTAACTATCAAAGCCAAAAATGGCTGTAACGACAAAAAAACTCAGAAATATTTTTGGAAAGATGGCTCTTTCAATAACTGCATAGGCTGCAGTATATTATAAGAGATGTAGAAAAAAATTGATGAGAAAGGGTTATAAAAGAAATGAAAACACACTATATGCGGAATGAACTATCAACTATAATGTCTCATATGAATTTGAATAATAATAAGAAGACAATAACAATGGGCGTACAGCAATATACAAGTATATAATACACAACATACATTCGTATATAATAATATTAAAAGATCGACTAGGACAGCAGGCTTTCGAGTTGCGCGCGCGATTATACAGCTCTCGTCCTTTTATAAATTGTTGTGTTGTGTTATTTTTTTTTTGGTAATAGCGCCTTCATACAAATCTAACTGCACACTCGCACATCGTCACATACAATTGAATTCCACCTACATACATTGATAATATAATAAACGCACACACCCAAAAATTGATCCACAAGTATCTATATAAGAAATATCTTCCACACATTTATACATGGATAGATACAAGTAGACAATTGGTAACATTTTATAATATGAATCTGCCTTCTCTCATCTTCACAATAATATATATATAATAGACACACACAGTCCTCGAAAAGAGCAGTGAGAAGCTAGTATATACCTCTTACAAGAGAGTCGATTCTCTTCAAAAGTCCGTCAGCCTCTTTTTTTCCAGACCTCGCGGTATTATAATACATCCGATAACAATAGTTAGTTCGTAGGCGCATATAATAGACATAGGTACTTCAAAAAAAAAAAAAAGAAAGAAGACTATCGAGGGCATGTTCACACACTATAGAGAGACACACGACTAATACATATACTCTATACCAAAATGTATAGAGACTGCAGTGTCATCGCTCTTTCTATAACCTCAAAAAAATGTAGCTTCTTGTAATGCTCTATCTTGCGGCTGGCCGCCTCCTTTCGTTAGACATACCAGAAAAGTACAATGAAAGCCCTTGTATACTTATGTTGAAGATCTTAAAAAAAAAAAAACGAGGACCCTGACGATCAAAATCGACTGACATAATTCATACCATTCATTCATCCATATACATTCATTTGTTAATGCTTAAGAATCTATGTATAATGTGAGAGGCTTAAATCAAGTATCTGATGTGAAACGTTGAATACGATATTTGTAGATATGTATATGTACAAATACAGTCTGATATTTTGAGTCAGCGGTAACATTATTGAACGTGTAAGTATAAATGTTTGAGGTGTCACGAGGATTAGAACTTTCTAACGCGGTGTACATTCATTTCGTATTAGGATTATAATGTATATAGGTAACGATGATGTATGTGTGCGAGATACTGGATGGAAACCTATCTTAAAAGAGAGACGCGAATTTTAGAAATTTGAGCCTCTGGTGGCCGTACGCGATTTACGCAATTATAGACATCGATAGCCTCGGTAAGTAGCTGTACGTACAATTATCAAATTTGAGACTCATCCGTACGTTACGTATAAGTTCTATAATAGTCATATTTTTATCTAAATCGTCGAGTAGATCGAATACAATATTTAGGAATCAACCGAGCTGACAGGTAACAGATAACGATTTTTTGGCTATTTTAAATTCGATATTCTATCGTAAGATCGTATACCTTAAGAGTACTGATTTGACCAAGTTAAACATACTATTTTGTTTTATACAAGAGATGAAAAAAATGGTATTTCACGATCAAATCTCAGATTTGAATCCAAAATCTGTAATTTGCTTCGAGCAACGCCCGATTCATGCAACTCTGAATTGAGATAAAATTTCAAATAGCCAAATTCTTGTAGAGATCATACGCTTGGCGCGACAAAATGAGTAACGAATATAATTAATTAATTTGACCAAATTAACGGCGCATAATTTCGTCGATGGTGAAACCAAGTTTAGGTTTCTGTTGCTGAGTATCAGTTTGTCCAATACTGAGCATCGACTGTTGATGATTTTGTTGTTGTTGCTGCTGTTGTTGTTGTTGTTGTTGTTGATGGATCTGACTTTTGTGATGATGAGCTTCAAGAACTCGCAGATCCTGGGGTACGTCGGTGTGAGTTAGCAAGTGAGTTTTGAGGTTACTGCGCTGATTGAAACTGCGAGGGCAGACTGGACATTTGTGAGGAGATTCCTCCATGTGAAGAATTTTGTGCACAGCCAGGGTGCGTGACTGGCAGAAGCCTTTGCCACACTCTCCGCATTTGAAGGGTTTTTCCTTGCTATGGATGTATCTGTAAAATAATATTAATGTTTAGAACAATGCATTGGGCTGGTCATCTCTTGATTTTTTTTTTTTTTTTTTTTTTAATGAGAAGTAATGAATGAAGATTCATTCCACATAGTGAAATTTTTGAAATTAATTCAAGTGAACATATTTCTAATCTTTCTCAACTATTAGACCGACTCTAAATAAAAATATATCGAATAACTCTCAGAAAAAAGTCATGGGATATCCAAAGTGAAAACGATATTGAATGTTTTTGCCATCGGTAACGAACACGAGCAAAGCTCAGATTACTAACAAAATTCGCTCTGCGACAAATCTAAAACAACAAGTACTTGAAGCCCGATGCGGCGGAAGAATCATGAAATCATATATCAGTCCCAAAAACAAAACATTCATACGATAAAAGACCACACGAAGACTGTATGATCTATTATACTCTACTCCACGTGTTGATAGTACAAACATATCAAGCTAAAAATTCTTGGTATTTACTACAACACTATCAGCGCGGCGCCCTCTTTGTTCTCCAAATTTCAAAACAAAACGGCACATGTGAATATAATACAGAATACTCGCAAAGTCGCCAGCGCCAAGCTGATGCTGGCGCTGGAGAGCGGAAGATTGATCGGGACGAAAACGAGGAAAGGTCACCAAACAAGCATACACACAAAAGGATAAAGTCCGGTGTAAACTATTATATGAGCACATATCACAAGATTCAATCGGGTGGCCCTTACATTTATATCCCTAAATCTATCCAAACGCGTGTAAAGGCATAATAGACCGCCTACAGTACCAAAATGCTCCCGTAGAGCGCACCTCACATAGCATACACTAAAGCCCTTATATAATACCAAAACAGCACATATCCAACAGTGAGGCCCCCCGCACGGCAGTCGGGTGCACCCGATCACGAGCCCATGATCATCTATATATAATAGTCGTGGGTGCATTCTGCTATAGATGTCTCATCGCGATGTTCAAACCCCGATAATAGTGTCGCGACAGTCTGGGGTCTCTAAAAATGTCGCACCCGCAAAGAAGAGAAAACGGCGACGACGACGTCGCGACGTTCATGCTGATGAAACCCCGGGGGCCTCATCATACACAACACGACACCTGCGAATACCTCCCTCACACTCATAGCACTCTTACAAAATACAATAGAAATTATAAGAGTACTCACCGGTGGTCTCTGAGGTGGTCTTGTCTACGAAAAGCCTTATGGCAAATGTCACATTCATAGGGCCTCTCGTCTGTGTGGGTCCTTTCGTGTATAAGCAGATTGTAACTTTTGGTAAACTGACGATTACAAAATTTACAGATGAACTGCTTTTTGGGCCTTGTCGATGGCATCCTTCTCTGCTGCTGTCCTTGATGAGGAGGTTGAGGCCCAAAACGAGCTCTCTGCATAAACAGCTGTCTCTGAACCATTGCACTGGCAAAAGCTGCTACTCCAGCAGACGATGGATGTCGCTGTTGATGTGGTGGTGGGACCATAGGGCCCCGAGTAGCCGTTGGTGGATAAGTAGCTGCTGGTGGGGCCTGATGACAAGGATGCCTCGGAGCAGTAGCAGCAAGTAGAGCAGCCTGGCTCCTCATCCAATGTAAATCCAACATTTGGGCCTGATGTTGTTGCTGCTGTTGATGCCAAGGATGAACCAATTGGGCCTGATGCATCATCTGCTGAAGTCCTGATGGACTCATAGGACTGATACCACTCGTTGGAGTTGCTCCTGGTGGAGTATGAGGAGGCGTTAATGGTTCCATAAGTCCCATTTGGGCCTGTTGAAGGATATCTAGTTCGCTTGATGCACTTGAAAGAAAAATCTAGAGAAGGGTCCTTAGCGTTGTGGTGCTTTCGCTTCGGGCCTGCTCGAGGAACTGAGCGTGGGCAGTTGGTAGCGGAGCGGAGCCACTGCGGAGGCAGCTCTCTCTTTGGTTGCCCCTCCCATGGCCGGGTGAGCAATGGGCGGAGCTTATGAGGTCTCTGATGCCTGCCATGGCCTAGCTACTGCCGGGCGCTGACGAGGAGCTTTGCTGCTGTAGCTTATGCGGAGACTGGCTGCTGCGGATGCTGGGGGGGGGGGGGGGGCTCCCACTGCGCTGCGGCTGCGGCTGCTGGATGCTCCTGTATCGAGCGGCTTCCTCGGGCGCCCGGGAGAGATAGCTCGCGATTGTCTATGGCTGCCGATAAAATACCCCCTCCATTCGCCCTAGTAAGCCACCCCCCGGATAAAGCTCAATGTCTGATGTGCTTTTCAGGGCGACTTGTGTAATATACCTTTGGTGTATAGAATGGCATCCTTTTTTTATGGTGCCTTGAAGAATTTTATCTTGTGGTCATCTAGGAATGACCATTATGATGACTTTGCAGAGGAGAAGGTGTATTTTAAATGAAGAAAATTTAAATGTGGAATTTAGGTATTAGAACGATGATAGGAAAAGTTTGGAGCCACTCGGGAATTGGATGAAGAGGCCGGATGGCTTTGGGGTCGCCGTTGTGATGTGATTTGTTTCAGCTTATTTCTATCTTTCAAAAATGTTTATAATGATTGATGATCACTTCAATGACTGGATCACGGTTGCGGTTTGCGGAATGTTCATCGTCGGAATGCCTCAAAGTGTTCGAAATAGGATATCGGACATATGTATATGTTACAGAGCAGCCGACGAAGCAGCCGAGGCGAATTTTATGCATGAGCTACTTATCATGTGAATCTTTCGAAAATAAGCTCAGGAGATGACAATCCGTGCCTTGAGGATTATTTTTTCCCTGGATGGATATTTCGTCTAGTCCTCTGTCTAGTCCTATAAGCAGAAAAATAGTACGTCAAGAAGTATTCGTTAATCTTCCGACACTGATTGATCTTCAAATTGATTCTATGATCTTGAATTCAGCACACGAAAAACACGTCTAACTCCACCCTAGCACGTTTTCCTGGGTATCAATATGTGATATGAATTCTCCTGCTTGATACGAGAATTTACCATTAGAGATTCTTAACGATAATTGAGACACATTCCTAGCAAATAGTTAACAGCAATATTCTATCAAATGGTAAATCCATGATCCGTTATAATAATTATGATTATACGGTGATCATACAATTCTACCGCTAATCCGATTCCGATGACTATTGTGAAGTTGACGTAGAATAAACATTCCTAAATTGTGCGATAAAATCTCTTGCTGTGAATCTTTTTGAATATTTCGGACAACAATAAGTTGAAAAAATCCACTCCTAAAATTCAATCGAAGTCCAGAGATATACTGATCAGTTTTGTCATGCAATTTCACCCTCGGTTTCCCTTCCAGTTGTGTTACGTCCAGGTACTCATTTCAAAATGACAATAACGTGTCCACAAAATTGCCGAGCTTGAAGATACCCGTAAACATTCATTCGCAAGGATTCCTTGCACAGAGATTACAAAGATGACGAATCGTGTGCTTACCGATAATGCGTATATATACATAATTGAGGGTATTATCGTGGAAACCGATTGATTTTGTGCATTGCGCATCATATTCTTGCACATTCGCAATTTTAATGCACAGTGTACTTCTATCTTAATTTTCGTCGACTCGCAATTGTAGGAAAAGTTGGGGGAAAATCAAGTACATTAAGAACGCAACATTGACGATCATGGATAAATTTGTGCTTTGTTTTGCACTCAGCGAACACAGAATAGATACTTTCATTTTCCTCTAGAACTTTTAAAGTTAAACTTGTGCAACTTTGGCTTACAGTTGCACAAATCTGACTCTAAGCTCGACTCTAAGCGAGTGAAACTCGCTCGAAAATTCGACTCTCAGTGAGTGAAATTCCGAGTGAAATTCACTTCAACGAACTGAGCATGTTCACTTCTTCATAGTTCCCGCGTAACAAAAATATCACGATATTTTGATTATCACATAAAAGAGAGTATGTCCTGTATCTTCATGGAGGCGATGGAATAACTTTTTCAATAAATGGTCATTATTATTTGATTCTGAAAAATGTGATGAAAAATTCCAATGAGGCATTTATCGTGCGAGGCAGTTCGTATATACGATACGCATCATTAGTTATAAAATTGTAAGCAGGAAATCACAGTCATAGATGAAATAAAAATTGTCGAAGGAGAGATCGCAGAAAAGCATTTACAAGCGTGATTATATCAAAGTACCGCGCATGTACGCCGCTGGTGGTAGCTCCATGATCTCTCTGCTCGTCTCTGATCCGTCGACATCTGCTTATCCGCGACGTGATTATCCTGTAGTTGCCTGACAGTGCTGAGATTATACATCACATGCTATACAGCTTCCCCATCATCTAAACATATATTTTGCTTCAACGCGCGCAACCGCTTCGATAGAAATCTACGTAACATGATTTCACTCTCAATTACTTTTCTTTGCATCTATGCTAACAACATATCTATATGCTTTTTTCACGCCCTAAGATAAGCAGCAAAGATTGGAGCAAAAAGTCACATTCAAATTTATTTGTATAGTCCATGGATGGACAAACATATCTCTGATTTATTCAATAAGCCATAAGTTTTATAAACAAACAGCGTCCGACGGTCGATTTTTCAATTTTCTTTTCAAGATTTCTGAAAAATCTTCAAATTGGTCTCTACAATGAAAACATTTTTTGATCGTTACCTTACTTTTGACGGTGAAAACCAAATCTCGAACTCTTTTTTTCATTCAACCATCAGGACAATTTAATTCACAAAAAATGGCGCCAAACATTTCAAAGTAGATTGGCGTTTAATAAATGAAACTTTATGGAGTAACGGTAACCACCGATACTTTCAGATAAGTTCCAGCCAAGTAATTTTATCGTAATTATCCACAGAAATACTCCAAATGTCACAAAAAAATTCATTTGAACAATTTCAACGCTAAAAATTTCAAATTTTCGTCCACATTTCTTTCCCACATCATCATCCGCTTAGCTTGAAGAAACAAGCTTTCATCCCAAGCGTAAACAATAATATTTTATTGTACATTCTGCACACTAGAATTCATTACAGTCCAAACACATACATACTCGTCAGATTTGCGGTACCTCGCTTATATGATGTATTTGTCTCTGTCTCACTGATGCTCGCACTGATGAGTTCAGTATATTCTCATCATCCCTTTGGGACCGAGCTTGGGACGATTAAAGCCACGGAAAAGAGATGAGCACGCAACAAGCAAAGTAAAAGCTTTCTTATATGTAATGACCGCGTAATCGTCGACACGTGTTATCAAAAATGTTCGTCCTCGCTATTACAATACACTTCGTGCGACTTTTCCCGTTACCATCATCGCACCCAAGACCAAAAGAGACTCGTTGATGCGATGCACTCGGTTATTGTGGGACTTTCTCTTTAGCAAAATTTGTGCCCATCAAGCGTAATCTGTCCCAACTGTAGTAATATTTTCTCCTTCGCGATTTTCCTGTCGCTGTCCGAACGCTAATGAGTCGCAAGTGCTGGCTTTACTGAGCAAATTTCTCATTCATGTCTCGGAAAATCTCGAGCACAAACAATGGCCATTCCATAATTACCTGGTAGATTATCTTTGGTCTGCATCGCCATGTGTCATTGGCGGGAGATTTGAAATCTGTCTTCATCTGCAGAATCAGACGATTTTTTTTTTTTTTGGAAATTCTGACCGCGTTGGCTTACCTAAGTACTTTATAGCTTCATGATATGAGACGGTTAGTCAGATCGTCATATCGTGTAGGTTCAAAGCGAAGATGAGTAGGAAAAGAAAAAAAAAGTAAGTATAAGTGAGTAAAAAAGAAGACACTGAGGTATTATATCGCGATATATACTTAGCGGGCAGTTCAAGTGGCACGACAAATAAACGAGCAGCGAATAACACCGTATATACCTCTTATCTATGTCGGGAAGCATCTCTCTCAATTGCTGTCACGCCGACAAAGAGTTCCTTATCAATTTTACGATTCCGTAAGGTATACATCCAGTCGGCTCCATTTGGCATCATGGCGAATATAATATCTTGCCAGTCGTGCAAAGGATCTATTTCATTTCTTGAGTTTGCAAGATACGACCCGCAGAGGCACATAGGCACGTGTAGAAGGAACTTGAGGAAGCCTCGATATATATTTATACGAGCTGTCTTTTACTTCACGTTGTCGCCAAGGATAAATTGATCTCAGATGTTCATATTCGATTTTTTTCCGACTCATTACGTGCGTCTGTACTTCACACGGAATCAATTATTGCATGCGTTATTAGAATTATGCAGAATTGATGAGAAACAAATTAATACATTAACTGCGCGACGGCGAAAATTGCGTTTGTCTGTCATGTATGAGCCCTATTCGTATAAGGACTCTCATTTCATGAGGTTTTGATCATCATCGCAAAGACTTATTACTTGGACAGCGCGGGATAGGAGAGTTCAGTTGTTTTTCATCTCCGATGTGCATAATTTTTAACCGACCTCGAAATCGAGCAGCTTTTTCCCGGACATTCTTATGCCAAAATTCTTCTAAATTTTTTTATCTGAAAGAACAGATAAAACGGAAGAAATTATTGTAATAAGTAAAATTATTCACTAATCGCTTAGTTCGCCATTGAATTTCTATCAGAAACTATACTGCAAATTTGTAAAAAATAATACCAAAGAAAGCTCGTGGAAAAGCTTATTGGCTGTAACAAAATTTAAGACCTAGCAAAAGTTTGCAGATGGGTTGGGTTATGGGTTATTTTCTTGCGAGTATTTCAGTGTAGTATTCGTGCAAATTAAAAATCATAATAAGGTGAATTTCTGATAATTTACCTGTTTCATTCAGTTTACGGGTTATTCTCAAGCAGAGTGCATGAACAATCATTTTCAGTTTTTTTGGTGATTTCTATGGGTCGATGAATTTATAGAAAAACCGAAATTAAGTATGTATATTCTTGAAGCTTGGGATATGAAACGAGGATGAAAAAGAATTACAATATCAAGGCTTTTGGATTAGATGATAAAACCTAGTTGTGATACTAAAACTCAAAAGTAAACGAACGACTAAACGTGGTAGAAAAGATGATGCACAATGAATATTTATTTCAACAAAGGTTTTAAGAAAATTGAATAAAAGTTACATGGAAGATGCGAGTATAAAGCAGAGTATATACAAAGCGCAATGGCCGCAGCTCGAAAAAGATAATATAGCTTCGTAGATTCATGATGTATATTCTGTATACATTCTGGAGGCTTTGTATAAAACATGGACGTTATATGCATAGAGTCAGAGCGAGAGAGGCAAAAGAGCTGATAGGCAAAGGGAGCGGCAAAATACAAGCAAGAATATATATAAAGGGCCTGAGGCGTGGGTGGTTGTGATATGGCTGATGCATAGCGACCGCGTTCACTCGCTCAAGCTTTCATCCGTCGAAAGATAACTCGTTTTGCCGGATATACGGAATATGCAACATATACAAAGTACCAAAAAACTTTTTACTGAACGATTCTAAACCAAGAATTGTGAGGGATGCGAGTTTTGTATCATTAGTTGACAATTTTGTTGACTATACAATTATGAAAAGATTATATGACAAGTTCCTTTGAATTTTCCTCTCCTTACGCAATCATGCAATGCGTAAACAAATGACAACACTTTTGTAAAAATTTGTTCAATTAACTGTGCATTGGACAACGTATTTTTCTTCACGATTGAATAATTGCGTTATTCAATTTGATGGGCTGCCTGGTGGGTATCGCACTCGTATCTCATGTACAATTTGTCATGATTGTGCGGTGCTATATAGACTCATGATTTTTGCAATGTTTTGCAAAGTTATCTTTCATCTTCTGTGCGGGAAATGACTTTTCCGTACAGTTTTTTTTTATTTCTTTAACCGAAAGTCAACGAGAAAATAGTATTCGACATTCGAACGGGGTGATTTCCCGATGCATTCCCGTGATGATTCCACTTGTAAATAACACTTGTTGTGCGGAAACCAAACAGTCCCGCCTTCGTATCAAAATGCACATGCTATTTTGATCTCGATTTTGATACACTACCCTGGTTAAAATGTGGTGAACATTCTTTCTGGTCACCCATGCAATACAAACTTGACCAGTTTTTTGCCAAAACATGCTCATCAGCATTCCGACCAGGGTGTGTATAAAAGTGTTCATTGGACAGAGTTTATTCACTTTTACTCACATATTAGCTCATCAAGAAGTATAATTCAATACACGGGAGTCAAAGTAGGTACGTTATAAGACTGCGTGCAGACGGATAGTTAATATACTTGAAATTTCCCAAATACCATGCATTTATCATCAAATATGATGAAATGTTCACTTTTATTTGTACTTTAAATGAATCCAATCATCTTCCGTGATCATTTTTCATGCTTCCCAATTTTTTCGATAGATTTGGATTCTGTATCAAATTCCAGATCAAAATGCAAGAATGCCGAAAAAATCATTGCACTTTAAAATGCGAGTTTTCAAGCCTAATGAATGATACTACATAAGCTTATAACGAGTATAAAGTAAGTATAATGTCGAGTGAATCAGACTTGGTTGCCATCGACGTAAAATTTCCCAAGATATCGGGACGATGCGCAGAAGGCTCTTCTTCCTCTATTGGCTATTAAAGCTTCATCACTGGCCGATAGCAGCTCACTCTGATGAACACTTCTTTACAACTTCGAAGCTGAAACATCTCCTTCGCGAGATTATATGGTTACCGTCTTCGCACGCCGCATATGAGAACCTCCAACACTATATTTCAATTAAAATACATCAATCAATCAGCAACAGCTCATCATGCACTAATAGAGTACAAGAAAGTATCACCAGACTCTCCAGTCTGCATTCGTCACTCCAAGTGACCCATAATACATACTCTCCTCATGATTTCTATGTGAGCGCCAGTATCAACTGAGAAACCCTTATCCAACATTTTGAACGACAGAATCACGAGACGACTGCACTTGTCGAGAATCAATTTGTTCATGAATCAGGAATGAGCGTCAAGCTGGTGCCCCAATACAATTTGTATTAGTCTCGAAACAATTTCTCAGGGTCCATGATATAAGACAATGATAACTACACTGTATATATATATAAATACTATACATAGCCCGTGTATAAGGAACGTGATTTACATGGCACGAGCAGAAGGATCGAGAGGAATGCGACGCGACCGCGGCGACGACGACGACGACGACGATCCGGGTCAAGATATAGATCCCACATTATAAAACATCAACTCAGAGACTATGGGGACAATTTTAAGACAACGATGATCAAGTTGTACCAATCGAGTGTGTGGCGCGACAATCGCGAGATACTTATTCAGATTGAGAGACTGAAAATAAAGGACTCTGATCGTTTTGATGATGCATACATTCAGTTTGGTGAGGTGAGGTGGAATGCGCAGGCGCGCGTAGGAGATTTTTTAATTTGATGGAGGCTGCCTGCCCTCATTCGAGAAGAACGACTCTCTGAAAGTTGAGAATGGAATCGAGTGCTACAGTTTCGGATTTGAAAGATCTCGAGACTTACAAAATGCTTCAGCGAAATATTTGCTTCAAATTTTATTTTTGCCCAAATGAATGCGGATGAACAATATAGTTTTTGGCATCGAATTACTTGCTACTTGGGCATGTCCGCACTTATGAACAAAATGGGTCGGAGCAAAGGTTACGTCTCTTACTGATTCATTTTTTCATTTTCAGGTAAGAGCATTACCTCGAGCATTACATTTGTAAGTCGCCATCATATTTTTAGAACATTTCCGAGATAAGATCTACATCCGATCAAAACTTTTTCCCCGAATTATGTTATCGGAAAATCACTCACGGTCTGCATCATCTTCATTCATTAGGGTGGTGTATGTATTATTATACGTTTGTGGCAGGCGCGCATTTATAATCAAAAAATTACCCAAAGCCGAGCCCGAATCTTTCTGTAAAATTTCTACACAAAGAAATTCTTTTGGTCGTGTTGAACTTCAACTTAGTCATACCAACGCAGACCTTGCTGTGAGATAAGAATAATATTTTTTTGCAATTTTCCGATGTTTGCGAGGTGCTTACAAAATTGCAAGAAATAACTTTTGCGCAAGTTCCTCGCTTCCGAGCGATTACCTCGACCCTCGCGTGTGTTTCGGGCCGAAAACCAATCGCTCAGAAGCGAACTATAACCTCATAAACTCGGTGCGAAATCTACTATTTTGGTACGAGGGTAGGACGAGGGAAGTTTGATTTGGCTTTTCGAGTGATTGTTTCCGGCCCGAGCCTTGGCAAATGTCGAAATTATCACGAATCAAGCGAAAACTTCACGTCCGAGTGGCGCAATACGTTTTTTGATCCACTGGGCGTAAAATGAACGAAAACTGCCGTGCTCAGAGCAGTGTTTTACGTAACAGTCGATCGAAAATGCATTATTGACAGATAGAATTATGTTTACTGGTCGAGAATAAGATGAAAGATGGGAAAATAGTATATTTCGATACAAGGGTGTGAAAATGTAGCTTTTACTCCCATGTGCCCAACTATAGTTTTTGATTAACTGAGAGTAGAAAACGAAAAAGTGTGCGAAAAATACACTTCTCCGCACAGTGTATCAAAAGTTACAATTTTTTCAATTACTGGTTCTCATGGTCATGTCTACTCTTGTGATTCGGTGATAACTAACTGGTTTGAAAAAGAATAGATCAACTACCTAATGTATTGACAGAGGCTCTTCAGAATTCTTCAGATTTAGCCAATTCTCTGGAGGAAAGTTGTCACAGATTATTCCAAATTTCAGTGTCTCATAAGAATAAATTATTGTAGTAAATGGTTTCAGACAAAGCGTGCAAAGATCTATTGAATCATCCACTTCTTGTTCACGATGATGAATCATCAAGGAAATGATTCGCGATCGGTTGCCACCTCAGCTTGGGAAAAAATTTCAAAAATATTTTAGGTCAAAATTTTCGCAGAAAATTCGTGATCGAGTCATATTTATTGAAGACCTTGTACTCCACAATGAGTCCTCATCCGTACCACACCACTACCTTCATCTCGTTCGCAGAATTTTACCTAAAAAGAAATACTATTGCTCAGTACTCGGTAGTTCATTTGACGATCATAATGATGACGAGGCCAAGAGTGAGAGTTTTTACTCCATAGCAATGAGGCTGTACGTGATGGTTTAT
The DNA here is from genome assembly GCA_029851415.1 of Eretmocerus hayati. Lineage (NCBI taxonomy): Eukaryota > Metazoa > Arthropoda > Insecta > Hymenoptera > Aphelinidae > Eretmocerus > Eretmocerus hayati. The sequence continues at coordinate 169,025,730 of CM056741.1, forward strand.
AAAAGAGTGAGCTGCTGAAATTCCTGTGGAGTTGGTTATACTCATACCATCGGCCACTACTTGTCAATACTTATGATACTTACAACTCGGAATGAGGAACTCTTGAATTCTTTCGTGACCCTTGAGAATCTCAACCATGCTCATTTTTTACCCATTCTATACTACACACTCATCGGTATGAGTATCGAATTTCTTTCTTTCTTTTTTTCGTCCTTCACTTTTTCCTCTTTCATCAGACAAGCACGATGACCCTTGCAAAAATCCAACCCTCAAAAAAATGCGAAAAAGTGAAAGGCTCGTGGCTATTTGACGGAATTTTAGAAGATATACCTGATGCATTATTTGAAATCTATATACCTTGCGCATCGGTTGCTCAAAAAATACGATAATCGAGCCGTCGGCCCTTGCAAAAATCATCTTTGAACATATAATCGCTCGACTCTTTAAAAATCACATTCCGGAACCAACTCCCGCGTTAAAAAAGGTTCCATAGCACTATATCTATGTAGCAAAAAAGTGAAAATACGGATGTAGACAATCAGGGCATCAGGTACATAGGTATATGTTATTCGTCTGAATAGAATGTGACTCCCGGCAGCAGCATCCGTCAATAAAAGCATAAATACAGTCAAAAAGGGAAAGAAAAGCTAGATGGGCATCATCCAAGGCATCCGTATAGGCATGAAAAAGTTGAAAGAATGAGTATTATTGGCTCGTGCCTTGAGCGGCGAACTAAAAAGAAGATGGTCTGTGTGTCAAGTATAATATGCATGCATGCGGTGTCTCGCGCGTGCCGTTTTCTCGCACCACCGGACCCATCTCTCGATCATCCTCAAACATCATCATCATCAGCTCACCCGCGTTGAAACTGATGTGTAAAGTATGCATAATACCAAAAAAGATGGACGCGAGAGTGAGTTGGTGTCCTGAAACAATAGTCAATATTTTACGCGGTCAAATATATGCTAATCCACGAGACCGATTCACGCGCCGCCAACGATCATCTTTAAACTTCCTGTCTCTATGATGTTCTCTGATGTGCGGCCTTCGCGCAAAAGCGTCACCGACATCCGAGCATCCGTGTGCATTGGCATATTATCATATTAGTATAGGTATAAGTATATAGGTGAGCAAATGATGTAGAGTGAGGCATATTGGACGAGCCGATTAGTCGCCTAGAAGAAAATCTAGGCCGAACCAAATGTATCTGGTTCAGCTCATCTTCTATAATACACACCTCGCGTATGTGTTTTTACTGCAGTTCCGTTTGAAACTTTAAATCTAGTTCCGTTGGTTCGGATATGGGATATATACCCATAAACAGATAGAAGGGAACTATTGGGATGCATGGAGAGTCATCCCCGTGGGCATTCTGGAAGTTTAGAATGAGGTTTTGTTGACAGAAAAATATGGAACGTGGGAAATCTTCAAAATTTGCACACTGTGTGAAAATATGCGTTAAGAATCATCAGTTGCTTTCCTATAATGCTGACTGATTTCTGTGCTCATCAAAATAACGGTTGGTGAATATTTGTTGTGCGAATCATTATCTCGTAGTACATGTCATCGCTATACTTGCAAAAATACGTCCTTATGTTGTTAATCCGTACACAATGCCTTTAAAAAGTTGGAGAAAGTCAAGTAGCATCCTACAAAATCCAGATAGAAATGTTTGGTTCACAAATCGAGAGCCCTGTCGGGAAGAGTGGCAGCCAAGAACGCGCAAAATACCATTGAATCGGATAAGTATATATTCCTGCCAAATTGTGCGCCCGACCGCCGCGGTTCTTTTCACCAATCTTTCATATGGAAAAAGGCACCAAAAATATCACTTCCCCCAGAGTTCCCTCGAGAGTTCCAGTCATAAAAAAAATCCACGCATATTAGTAATTTTTGAAGTCCAAAAAAGGGTCTTTTTTTTTAATTTTTTCGAAAAATTGCTAAACCGTCCAGCAACATTACATGCACCGAGGTCTAATATCTCTATGGGTCTACGGCGGCGCATTATGTTTGTTCTGACGTCAGCTCTTAGAAAAAAATTGTACAAGACTCTCGAAACCACCTACTCTAATACATGACGGTACTTGATGTTACTTTTTCAAGATTTTTAGGCCATTTCAAGATCGATGGCATTTTGAAGAATCTCGAAATTTTCCCATCCAGCTCAACTAGTTTCCTTCATATCTTAGAAAACCCTAAAATTTGCGTTCTCGAACGGAGGAACGCGCTAACTGATCAAACGGGCCCGAGCTACGTACATTAACAGATATTGACTTATTGAAAAATGTCTAATTTGTCAAACTCACCATATCCATCTCACTCTCCCAATCGACTTGAAACTTGGCAGAGATACTCTTCTAAGTTTCTCAAATATGTTGAAAAAATTCCGCACTGTATTTTGGTCCGTCGCCGGGCCCGTGAGACATATATAAATTCTACAAACACGATAATTTTTGATAATTTTTGCTTCCATGTGCATGATTTCCAAAGCGATACTCGCTCTGTTTCTGCGCATGCGCGTATCTGTGTATGTATGGCTTTCAAAATTGGCAGAGAATTTCTAATCGACAACCCTTGCAGTTTCCTTCAAAATGACCCCTTGACAAAGTCAATTTGATGCAACAGAACCAGAGATCTAGCTGTTTTAAGGCAGACAGAGACCCGAAGTGCCGAAAGTACCTCAACTCGAAGTATTCCAGCGAGGTTTCCAGGGTCGCAAGAAGAAGCCGAGGCTTCCATTTGAGTACCATCAGTGACTCGACCAGTGATAATCTCCTGCCTGAAAATAGCTAGCTCTGGTTCTGTTGCATCAAATCGACTTTGTCAGGGAACTCGTCAGGGAATAATTTTTGGAAAAATATACTCCTCTTGTAAGCTCGCTCGTGAGGCATTTCATACACAAAATGAGTCAATCGAGGGGCTGCGTACGAAATTCATCTGAAATCACTCACGTTCCTCTTGGAAACTCTTCGGGAACTCTCGGGTACTCAAGTTCAAAAAGCGCTACTTGGCAATGCTAAAACATACAAAATCTGGCGTACGATTTTACGGGAGGAACAGCAAGAGGTGCGAGTATAGCGCGAGGAACACAAGAGTACCCAAGAGTTTCCAGAGAGGATCGGCGGCGCAGCGGGCGGTCGTAAACAGTCAGGTATAGACGGCTCGCGCCGTCGTTTATGAAGGGTCGGCCGGCGAGTAGCCGCAAGGCAGCCAAGAGTTCCCGAGAGGATCCAAGAGTTTCCAATATTTGGTTGAGTATACGAAGAGGTCCCGCTTCCTATACTAAGGTAAGCGTGCCCATCATGCCCCCTGTACCCAATATGCCCCCTTGCGCCGATCTCAGAACTGGACACTAGTTGACCTTTGCGAAATCTTTTTTTACATTTGTGATCTTAAAATATGAGTCAATTGGTGATTTGGTCCAAACTCGATTGATTCCCGCGTCTCCCACGGAATATCGAGAGAGTTTTTGCATTTTTTGTGTTTTGCAAACTCGAGAAATCGCCAAAGAAAATTGCGTTTAGTAAAAACGGTGCCAAAATTGTTTGATTCGACCAATTTTAATTTACTTGAGTACATTCGATTCCTCCTTCCAATACCTTCGGAATCTGTTTTTGAAATTCACAGAACTCTGTTCTGGAGCTATTTTATGGGCAAAACAGGGAAATGATTTGTGAGATAAGAAGGCCAACATTATTGGAGTGTCCCAACATGCCCTCAATGTGGTTATCTCGTAAGAGATTGCAGTATGACTCAACTCTAAAACCAAAGAAGGGAAGTAACCCGCAAATAACCGGATGCCCGGACCGCAATTTCTGACGGGGGTTGGGTTTACCCCAAAACCTAGGAAGGCAAATTAACCCGCAAATAACCGGATGCTCGGACCGAAAGTTCTAACGGGGGGTGAATCTGCCCCAAAACCTAGGAAGGCAAATTAACCGGCAAATAACCGGATGCCCGGACCGCAAGTTCTATCGTCCAAATGTTCTGTTTGAAAAAAATCAACCCCAAAACCTAGGGAGGCAGATTAACCCGCACCAACCTCATGCTCAGACCAAGAATTCTGCTGAAGAAATCCTTTTGGTAGTTTACACATACATGAGAATCATCACAACAAATCAATTACATGTACATCAAAGTGTCTAAACTCGAGTTTTCAGTGCAGTACCAAAGTAGATCCTGACGAAAGATTCATGCAAAAGCCGACATTAATAGCTCACAGCCATAACTGTCTGTTTCTTAGCCTATTATACATTGAAATATACATTTTTTTGTAAATTACCTGTTGATTTGGAAGTCACCGCGCCAGCTTCAAACGATGTATATATCGACGAGATACGCTGCTTGGAAAGCAGACACAGCACTGTCGCGACGAAATTATCGCGAATTACCGCCCAGGGCTCGATCAGCTGTTACGACGAAGGCTCATAACATAATTGATTGTTGCGTTTGTAATGAGCCACGACTGCCCCTCGCACAATCGATTTATAATATTCGCGCCGTATCGAGTATTCGAATGGAATCAACTGTATGATTTTGGGCCTCGTACTGTCAAGAGCGCTTTCGAATGAATTTTGCGTAAAGCCAGCATCGAAGCTCGAACAATGTTTGTCGCACCTTCGTAATTGACGAGCTTGATTATTCTCCGACACACTCCGCTGAGCGGGATGGTGCCTTTTTCGCGCGATTTTCCCACTTTCTGTCACAGTTAGTCAAAAAATAGGGCACGATATGCGGCCGCCAAACATGTATTTTGCATCCTTGTGACAACGACGTACCTCGAATACGGCTCTGGTTGGAACTTGCCACTCATGACGTGAACTCCAACTTTTGCACTCATGCATTGTAATGTACTATAACTCTTTCACAAAAACAGCCGCATGGGTAATTGAATCCGCGATGTGTGCAACAACTCTTAGCCTTTGGACGGTGCCAAGCAGTGGCAACGTACTTACTACACTTCTATACGTAGGTAGAACCTTGAGAATTGTACTGCATGAGTGCGACTACGTCAGTACTTTTTACATTTCTTATCATAATAAGATACTTGGGTTATAACCCAAGTTTCTTGGTGGATGAGGTAACGCACAGAAAATAAGGTTGAACAAAATTTCGAAGCAACTCTTTTTTTGTGAGAATTAAATCGAATCAATTTTGTGGTCTTTGGCGGTATAATGGAAAAAATTGGAAGAATGTAGTTCGCAGAATCCATTGAGATAAGCCGTCTCCGCGATCTGATGAGTATGATCGAGGCAGTCTACGGATTCTTCTTCTATCTCGACCAATCACTAGGCACATTGATCGGGTCGATTTCATCATTTAGCAAAATCAATGATATTTTTCCTCGTCGATAGCTCTGAATGTGGTAATGAACAGATCTGATCCAGTGCGTGCAGAAATTTCGCACTGATTTCTAAATGAGTTGGAAGAGTTGAGAAAAAGGGGACATTTTTCCACCAGTCCCTTGATAACTCATAACAAGCTCATCACTCAATGACGAATTACTTCTGCCTAATTTTCATGAACCTACAATAAATTACTCGACTTGGATCTCACAAATCCAACGGCTACAAAACGATGGTGAAGATATAGAATCAAATTGCTGAGTTCGAGGCTGACAAGCACACCTTCATTGTCATTGTGCACTATATTGCCGTGCAAGATGTTTGGATTATAACTCGTTGATTTGGTTCTTTCTTCAGCAGAATTCTTGGTCTGAGCATGAGGTTGGTGCGGGTTAATCTGCCTCCCTAGGTTTTGGGGTTGATTTTTTTCAAACAGAACATTTGGACGATAGAACTTGCGGTCCGGGCATCCGGTTATTTGCCGGTTAATTTGCCTTCCTAGGTTTTGGGGCAGATTCACCCCCCGTTAGAACTTTCGGTCCGAGCATCCGGTTATTTGCGGGTTAATTTGCCTTCCTAGGTTTTGGGGTAAACCCAACCCCCGTCAGAAATTGCGGTCCGGGCATCCGGTTATTTGCGGGTTACTTCCCTTCTTTGGTTTTAGAGTTGAGTCATACTGCAATCTCTTACGAGATAACCACATTGAGGGCATGTTGGGACACTCCAATAATGTTGGCCTTCTTATCTCACAAATCATTTCCCTGTTTTGCCCATAAAATAGCTCCAGAACAGAGTTCTGTGAATTTCAAAAACAGATTCCGAAGGTATTGGAAGGAGGAATCGAATGTACTCAAGTAAATTAAAATTGGTCGAATCAAACAATTTTGGCACCGTTTTTACTAAACGCAATTTTCTTTGGCGATTTCTCGAGTTTGCAAAACACAAAAAATGCAAAAACTCTCTCGATATTCCGTGGGAGACGCGGGAATCAATCGAGTTTGGACCAAATCACCAATTGACTCATATTTTAAGATCACAAATGTAAAAAAAGATTTCGCAAAGGTCAACTAGTGTCCAGTTCTGAGATCGGCGCAAGGGGGCATATTGGGTACAGGGGGCATGATGGGCACGCTTACCTTAGTATAGGAAGCGGGACCTCTTCGTATACTCAACCAAATATTGGAAACTCTTGGATCCTCTCGGGAACTCTTGGCTGCCTTGCGGCTACTCGCCGGCCGACCCTTCATAAACGACGGCGCGAGCCGTCTATACCTGACTGTTTACGACCGCCCGCTGCGCCGCCGATCCTCTCTGGAAACTCTTGGGTACTCTTGTGTTCCTCGCGCTATACTCGCACCTCTTGCTGTTCCTCCCGTAAAATCGTACGCCAGAGGTCTCGGAGTCAATCGGCTCGTCAACATTATCTCTATGCTCGTCAATCGGTCAACTCAGGATAATCTGAATGGGAATCAAAAATGTAAAAAGGAATTGAACATGAAGCCCGAAGTTATATAACAATACGATGTCTGTCAATTTTCAGTTTGGCAAGAAAGGCCTCAAATTTTCAACTTGTCAAAAACTTGGTCAAAAAAGTTCCGGTGACTTCGTTACTTGCTTCGTCATCTTTCCAACAAGAAGAACAAATGATACGTCCTTCATCTCGTCAAAACGTAAATCCTAATCACTGAATTCTCACGAAACCCACATAAATTAGCAATGCATTTGAAGAACGTCCCATTATTCCTCTAAGATGTTTTACATGAAAATTGAAAATATCGTTTTTTTCTGGAAAATCTCATCATCCTTCCAAGTAAGTCACTGACGTTATCCCTGCGTATACTCTACAGCTCGCTCTACAGTTGTAAATTCACCAAAAGTAAGAAGTCTCTTCGTCGTTCACAACTCATAATACATCCAAATTATCCGCAGGCATTTTAAATCGTTGTCGATTCTTTCAAAGGTTGACCTGACTTGAGAACCTCCTCTCAGTCTAAAACGACAACCTCTGATTTTTCAAACAGCAGCTTCAGGGCAACTATACCTTTTATTTAAACACAGCAAAAGCATCAATGAAGAGCAATTCATGCTATATATAATGCTAAATAAGCAGGGACGACTTATTGCGCAACGACTATCTTCGTGACCGTTTTAGGGCGCTCACGTTTACTAGAGCAAATTGCACCGCTCCAAACAAATTGCACAACACCAAAGAACAACAAAAGAATATTAAGGCAATATCTGCGAATTGACGCAACTACTTCAGGTATGCAAAATAGCCGAGGTCATATTCAGGACACTGTATAATACGCAAATTTTCATTTTCTGCTTCCGCGTACTGCGGTAACAATGTTTTGCGTCAAACTGTCATCTCACTATGTACATCTATTCATTCATATACCTAATATATAACCTTGGCCCAGTGGCCGTTGCACCCACACAGCCCATCATTTAGAAATACAAGATACATAGGTATAAGCCACGTTTGACGTTGTAAAATTTTGTAGGCGGTACCTGGCTACTGCACGGACACAGTCGTAAAAATAATAAACATAAAATCATAAAACTATTGTGTTGAACACGGATATTTCTAACGCAAAGTTGGCCTCCCATATCGTCGATGGCTGTCAATCCAATGGTTACAAGCTCATCTTTTCGCTCATCTTATAGCTTACATCTTCAACAGAAATTTTCCCCGCTCTGCGCACGCGCGAGACGTACCACTTTCCTTCGGGAATCAACAATTCATTCCTAGAGGAGACGTGCCGGCTAATGATAATCCTCTCAAAACTGCAACATAGTCCATACATATAACATTGGTATTACAGAGGAGCAGCGGTACTTGCTACGGGTTGGGGTTTTACGGTTGTGTACACCTTTTCCATTATTACCAACTCCCTCAGTTACCTTCAGAATAATACTGTACCTTTAGAAATTATGAGCGAAGGTTACGCTATTCTAGCTGACCCTTTTCGCGCGCGCGCGCCGCGTCGTTGCAGTACTATTACCTGTACTTTACTTCTATATCCACACACTTTACCTGGAAACTGTACCTCCTTCAGTGTGGACTGCAGTTGCTCAATTTTATTTCAAGATACCACCGCATCACCGCCACGTCGCGGTGCTCCTGAATGTCCTTCGAAATGAGTTTGCTGTCTCATCGAGATGAAAATGAATCGTTCAGAAATGCGATTCTATTGTATAGTCTATGTTATGAAGGTGCACAACCTGTGGGGCTATGGATAAAAATCTTGTTTTAAAAATAGTTGCATCAAGAGATCCCATTTAGATGGCTGCCAAGCCAAAAGAATGCACGAGAATGCAACGACAAAGTTTCGAGACTTTGGGTACTTGATGGGCGGTCCATGAATTTAGAGAGTGGCTGTATAAAGCACACAGGTGTGTTAATTTTAATGTGGAGGGTCTTGTTTTCAAAATATCGATGTTATGGGTTAGGCATCATTTGATGGTCATCTTGATGGTTCTATCGTTGATAGAATACTGATGGCTTTTTAAGTAGGCGCTAAAGGACAATCTATTGGAATAGTTCAATGCTGTGGAATGCTTATATGGTGACAGTAAAATAAAAGTCGAACATGTATCGTGATATCGATGATGCAGTGATTAAGACCCGCCGTGGAAGAATTTTCTCTTTTCTATCTTATTGAATGACAACGGGTATTTCGTGTGATTCTTCACATTCCACGGTTAATACCGTTTCGTTTCATCATCTCATCCGACGCGAGACTGAAAAAGGGGTAACTCACAACTTCAACGAACTGCAACCTCGTCTTTTGGATGTTATTCGCTTCAAATGTTCCAGATATGACACATAAAAAATGTCAACAAGAATATTCTAAGGTATAAAAAATGTAAAAGAAATATTCATTACCGTCCGAGAACCCCCTACCAACGCCTTAGAACCTCTATTAATAAGTGAAGTATGAAGTATTTCATAAAAAATCCAGGAAAACCTCAAAAATCTCTGTAGCGAAAACGAGAAAATCATTGTAAGCTCATGTGGCAATAATTACAATAACGTTCATTTAATTATTTCCTGGTATAACTGACCTTTTTTCGACCTTTCTCTCAAGGTCTTGAGAAAAAGTCAACAAAATTTGAGGTCTGTCTCCCGCGCCCGCCGTTTCTGAGAAGTAATAATAGCCTGTTAGCTGACACCATAAAATTTTTTACAAAAAGTAGCTTGCTTGAGGTCATTTGTAGTTGTACATCACCCCTACGATGAAAATTGTACATTGATTCAGGTTACGTATGTTTTTTTTCTGACAAGAAACAAGATAAAGAATTTTCATCATATAGTTACTCAGATATTCCACAGTTTTTCTTTAATTTAGCATAATATGAGTAATTCCACACGAAAGAGGACGACGAATTGTATACATGTCTCGGATTGTTTTTCTATTACTCTGAATCGATTCTATGGTCGAAAAATTGAACTGTTCATCCCCTATGGAATCCAAAAAAAATGTTTTCTTACTATTGTAACTCCAATTTTGACGCTAAATAGGACTATGGGGTTCGTGGCATTTGAAAGGTCTTTGAAAAATCTATTGGAATACGCCTTGACAAAATTTTTTTGAGGTCGTGGACGGCCCTTAGAAGCAAAAGAGTGAAAAACAGAAAAAATTCAATTTTGTTGCAACAAATTTTTTTTAATCCCAAAAAGTCCATATTCGGATCGTATTCGGATGTAAAATGTTGTGTTATTCCAGAAAAATGGCCCAAAACTTGGTTTTTGGGTCCTACACGAGTCGGTCCTACAGCATTTTTTGACGGTTTGTTGATGTTATCAGCTTTTTCGATTAGAAAATGAATTTTTTTTGCCCACGCGCAAAAACTCAAGCTGCTGAAACCATTTTCATTGAGAAGCCAAGAAAAAAATCCTGAATATGACCACTTGGAGAAGTCCATTTGGTGTAATTTGATGCACTGAGTCCAAAATAAGAAGCTCTAAATAATAATAACTCCCTTTCCCGAGTCACGACACTAATGGGAATTTTGTGCAAGGTTCGCATGCAGCGTCTCTACATTAGCATGCTTCATGACTAGTGACGTGTAACTTTGGGCCCAGTGCATCAAATGGACTTCGCAAAAGTAAAATCGATGGAGATATTCTTGGCTGTTCAATAGGAATGGTTTCAGTGGCTTAGATTTTCGTGCACGCGCAAACAAAACTCATTTTCCAATCGAGGAGGCTAAAAACATCAATAAACCGTGAAAAAACGCAGATCCAAGTGTTGCATCTCGGATAAAAATCGTGAGCACGTGGAAATTGCACACAAAGTTCTCTTGAGGGAAAAAGTCTCTAACATTTGACGTTGCTCGTACCTTAGATAACCAAAAATTTCGATTCAGTATAGATGGCATGGGAAGAACTTTCCAGAATTTTCGTCATATGGTAATAATTTTCCCAGCGAACAGGTATGTGAAAATGATGTTTTGAGTGTAATATTTCAAATATAATCATACACAAATGTTGTTGTTTTATTTGGTCACAATTTGACATTTCTGCCGTATGGGAATATTTTTCATACAAATGTGTAAATAATGTCACAAACACGAAACGCGATATTTTGAAATCCGTCTCAAACCCTTTACTCCAAAATTCCCCAGAAAGCTCATTTCAACTTGCACTAAACATATAAGAAAGCTTCACGTCAAAATCTTTATAATATGAACCAGACCAAAGTCCACGTGGGAAAATATCCTTGAAACATGATGGGGAGCGGCTAATGCACGACAGTTTACACTCTGTTCGAGCTCCGGTTCGTGACGTCCTCGACTTAGATCCTCATCCTCTTGTCGAACGGGGAAAACGAGAGCACGAGGCTCAGCTAAAATCTGGTTATATAGAAATCCCGCACCATGCATATAATCAGCGGGGGTTCCTTTGCGCACGGCTCAACTCGGTAACATCGGTTCGAGGCCAAAAGGATTGTGTATTATATTAGTACGCAAACGGGAACTCGGAAAATTCGCAATATTGTGAGATGGCTCTATGCTGCAGGTACTTACTTACCTGGTTAAATAAAGGATAGGGGTAAGGTCTTGTGAAATATACGGCTAGACCGCTAAATGTGAGGCTAATAAATGCTTACAATGAAGGCTCAACTCGTTCAACACGCGCCAGGGATAGTAAGAGTTAGCCTGTAAGAGGTCCAAACCTTTTCTAATGTAATGCTCTGAAATGCGTAAACTTTGAAGATACAGGAGCCTATAGAGGTATATTTATTCTATTATTTGAACAATTGCGGGGAGAGTGACCTCGCAGAGGGCGCTCCTGTATTGCGCGTGTTATAAATAAATCGCCATGAAGAGGCGCGCGCCGCGCCCGCTTATGTGCAAAATCCGCATGGTGGCACACTTTCTCGGGACGGGACTCATAGCGCAGCCCCAGAGTGCAACCAGTGGGATCTATAGAAAATTGGGTCATACGGCGTTGCGAATTTATTGCCCGCCATATCGGCTTTTCAAAACGGCGTTTGCCCCATCCACTGTCACTCTTTTATGACTTGCCCGAATACAACAGTGCAATATTCAGTTCAATGGATCATATTGTCGATGGTTATACGTGGAATGGAGACGACCCGATGACCATGCCTTTTCTCACATCTGTATTATGCAGATACGTATCTATTCATTTTGCTTAGCTGCCGTGCAATCTATACAGCAAATTCAAGAGGTAGCTTTGCAGTTTTTCATGGATGGCCCAGTAGTTTCAATTTTTATTATATACCTTTATACGAGCTGTTCAAATTGAAGCTTTCAATAGCTACAATAAATTTGTTTTCCCAATGTTGTTATCCATTACCCAATATTTATATGAGCTCCCTGGCTCATTTTAATATTGGAGAAAATCTTTCCGGACTTGGGAGCACAATAAAGAATTTTGGTGATGACAACAGTCTTGTTGTCAGATTGCCGAATTAGAGCAGTTTAAATTTGCAACGTAGGTAATTTGCGAAACGACCCAAATTTGTGTAATTCACACCTCTTGAATAACTCGCAACAAACATCAATTTCGTCCATAATTTCATCTCTATTTAGTTGACTCGAGAATAAGAACTCGATCTAATAATTTAGAATTTATCCTCATAAATTGATATGAGCCCCGCCCCGGCTTTTATCAGAGTGAAAGTTAACTAAACTTGTTTTCGTCATCAGATAAATCGGGTGGATATCAATCTCGAGGTAAAAAGTTTCAGATCATGAGTTTTTTCGATTGTTTGCATTTCCCCAACACGAGCACAAATTATTATAGGTATTGAAGCGACAATATCGCTACGATACCAATAACATGAATTATATATGCATTTCGCTTATGGACGAAATGAGAGTCCACGATGGAATGAGGTGCAAAAAATAGAATAGAATAATCTAACCGTCAAATATGCTGTCTACCTTTTCTAGTAGATTATGTACCTCGATTTTTTTAGTGATTGCCTCAATTGAAATTAAAGTCTCAAGTATTTGGAGCTAATAAGGTTTTAATTCACAGTTTCTTCCACATCCACACTTCCTCTACTAACCCTATTGGGTATAAAACCCGAAACGACTTGAATGGACTTTATTGATCGTGTCGAAAATCGTGTAGCCGGAAGAGCAAAACACTCTCACTCGCAGAAACAAGTGGTAAAAACTCCTCGAAAAACTCGGTTAGAGCCCCGACAGAAAGTGAGCGTTTGCTCCTTTTCCCCTTATTTTACCCGTGGAACTAGCGCCATTATCCGTCCGTGGCGCGCAACGGAACTACGGCCCCTATGCTTTTACCATAGAGATATTACGAATGATATCTTATTTATGAAAGGTCGCCTATCGTCTATCTCACTCTAGGAGCGATCCCCCCAAAAGCCCCTCTTCGGTCCTCTATTCGTAATATCTCTATGGGTTTTACACGGGAGGAGCAAACGCGCAAATGCGCACTTTCTGTGTCGAGGCCCTGAGAAAAGTCACATTCATCCCTTCTTCCTCACGATTGGTCTTACGCGCGAATCCGGCGAATAGCTCGGAAGTCGGAATAGTACATTATTGCCCTGGGTGCGTATATATTTATGCTTACTCGGTTCAGGCACTAGCCGGCTCGGCGCTGCGATCGCCATGGCGAGGCATTTTGCATTTGGGCTCAGCGATCGCAGCGCTCCTAATCCGCCGATCCTGATCTCGGATTAATGACTATGAATTCGAGCCTAAATAAGTTCTCTACACTCGAATTGAGACTGTGAGCACCTTGAGCCTATTAAGAGATTCCATCAGAGTCGAGCGAGTGTGTTCACAGTCACCCTCGCAGTCACCAGCTCACCTACTAAGGTCATGTCAATTTCAGTGCAATTTAATTAAACAGAATACATTTCTTGTAACTTTGTGCGTGAAGCTGTAAAGAAATGGAACTTCTCTTCTAAATCCAAAATGTGTCTCAAGTATGGAACTGAATCTACACAGAATTTTCTCGTCCTGAACTGGTGCGAGTGATTGAAATACCTATATTTGTCTCAAGAAGAGGATCGGAAATGTTGGGAAAGAAGATGGCTTCACCGCGATGGGCCACTGACGGGTGGGGGAATAATAATCGAAAATAATTTCGCCAAGAAAAATTATCACGCCATGCACCAGCCTTGATCTTATCTGCAAAGCTTAAATTCTAAAGCAATGTATATGGTATATATGGTAAGATTGGTAAAGTGGATATGGATTTCATCTATTCACATGTTTGCCTATATTGAGAGTTGTCAGCAAAGTTAGTGAGGCAACAATTTTTCTTGGCGAAATTATTTTCGATTATTATTCCCCCACCCGTCAGTGGCCCATCGCGGTGAAGCCATCTTCTTTCCCAACATTTCCGATCCTCTTCTTGAGACAAATATAGGTATTTCAATCACTCGCACCAGTTCAGGACGAGAAAATTCTGTGTAGATTCAGTTCCATACTTGAGACACATTTTGGATTTCGCCGCGTTCGTTGCTCGAAATCTGATAATTTTGATTGCATCCAATCACGACGAGTGACCATATGGATCCATCCCATGCTTGAAAACTGTTCTGGATATCAATCCTTTCTTTGCCATTGATTTGCTACAGTATGCAGATCATTTTAACCATATCTGGGATCCAGAGATCCAGAACACTAACTAGAGTTCGTGAGAGGGTGTCTCATCATACTTTCAAGAGCTTTACCTCTTTGAGGTGTATTTCTAAGGCATGAGATTTGACCAAGAATGCTGAATGAAAGATAAAACTCAGAATTTGTATTCTTTCATTCTTCTGAATTCACCACTTAGAGAAAAGAACCATTGATCAAATACTCGACGTTTAGGAACTCGAAATCGAAAAGAGACGAGAAGAGAAGAAGAATCGAGAAGAGTATTCGACTGATACCGGCTAGTACAGTAGCCCATTTATACGAGGAGTGAAGCATCTGGTTGATATATCCATCGACACGCGGTGACGCTCAACAGATGAGACGAGGCGAGTAAATTGTGTATATCCATTGTGTGTAACATGATCCAAGAGCGAGTGTACCCTTGACTCACCTACATCTGAAAAGAGCTACTCACTGAAATTAGAAAGTGCACTCAAAATTTCACCGATGTTGGAAGTATGTCCTTCAACTCAAAGAGTTGCGTCAATTGCATGAATTGATCGCCGTTGCCGTCGAATGAAAAAATCGTTATTGTAACGGTTTTTTTTCTTCATTCTGATGGTTTGTCGCATCGAATTACCATGCATCTATCGTCGAGACAACTGACGAGACTGCAAAGTGTCTGTATCTCATGAGACGATACTGCAAGCAATTATATTAGGGTAAACTGATGGCTCCTGCATGCATCACAAGTGGGGCATAAAATAACTAGAATGCGGTTTCAATCATCGTGAAATATTGTAGAGCAGATTATAAGACAATTTTCGAGACAATTGCAAAATTTCGTTCAATGGCGAGTTCCATGGTAGGGCGATTAATTTTTAAAATTTCAATCAGTTCCATTCAGTTGACATTGTATAGCACCAAAATTCAACAAAATCGGATGTATGCAGAAACGGACATTTACAAAAGAAGGCCCATTTGCAACGAGAAATATCATAAGGTAACTGAGCCTGATTTGACCCCATTCCCTAATTTTCCCCACTCAAGTTCTCAAATGTACGCATCCGTAACCTTGCCGCGCATTTCTTTTCCATGTTTGTTACGTTAAAATATGAGAAGTTTTTAAGAGGATAAAAAAAGCTACAAAATGAGCTAAAGTACGTCTCATTTGGAGGTCTGGAAGCCGAAATATTCCGATTTTACGAAAAACCCGTATTATCCTCGGTATTATCTCATGGGAATACGCCTCTTTTCCACGTGGGGGTAAATTAGGAACACACTGTCAAAAACTTGCAAAAAATTTTCTTTTCCAAAATTTGTGATATCTCGGCTCCAATTTATTGAAATCGAACGTACTTTAGCTCATTTTAAAGGTCTTAAAACAAGCTTCAAAATGAGTCAAAGTACGTTGGAAAATGTATTGATGAATTAGAATGGCAAGCAAAACAAAAATAGTGGGGCCAAACTAAGCACACTTACCTTATATTTAAGCGAGATAAGAGTTGGTTGTTTTGCAGGTCGGATCAGCATTTGCACATCGCACCTTGCGCACTAATCGATAAATTCGCTATTCGGCGCGCGCATGAAAAAGGACCTGCTTCTTCCGCCCTCACTCGGTACCATCCCTCATCGAATCGCCATGAAGTCGCTCATCTCTTATGTAAACCTTCATATACCCACATAATAGGTAGTGCAAGCGTGCATAATAAGTTTATGCACCAGAATAAGAAAAAAAAATACGCCATATAGTTTGATAGCGGTGTCTTTTGAAGCGACGACCACGACGACGAACACCCGTGATGCCCGCCCCCGCAATAGAAAGAGTATATATATAGGCCCACCCGCACTGCATTAAGCATTATCATCATATACCAATATACATATGTAGGTGTTATATCCCTTATAAAAAGAAACCCGTTCCCTTGACTCTTCCCAACTGTATTAGCTCAATTCATATTAGTATCCGAAGATGATTTACATTAGGTACAAACTTGTGTCTGTTTAGGATCCGACACCTACTCTGTGCACACTTGGGAATAAATTTATTTTAACGCGTGCCGCCATCTCGTGGCGTGGGCTGCTGACATGATGTATTTAATCATACGCATCTATATGTCACAGGTGTGATGCATTTAGTTTGAAAATTTTGAATGTCGAGGCGGGAGGCCGGCAGGGTCAAATAAAGAAAAGGGATGCTTGCTTTTGCTTTCATATGGTGTACGGGAAGCCGATAACCCTTATGATGGCATGGATAGGTAACTGACAAGAGTCGACAGTCGACACGTATACGCGCAACCACTGATGCATAAATTACATAAGTTTGTTGCTTGCATATGTGCACACATATCAAGGTATCATTTGATGGATATGGTTACTTGAATTAAATATCACACGCACGCGCGCAGTTAGAGTTTGATGTCTTTTGACCTGAGCTGATCCCACGTGTAGGTATAGTGTTATAAAATCAATGACCGAGAAGCTCAGCGGCAAGATATCCCATTTCAAAGCGAGCTACTGATTCCGACTTGATCGAATTTCACGATATACATATGCGATATCTCGTGTATAAGGAATTATGATAAGTTGTGATATTTAGACGGGAAGTACTCGACTTTGACTTTATATCACAGACGCGCACACTTTTGTGAATGTATGACCGATATGAGCTTGCGCGTCTATCAGATATTTTTTAACGAGTTTCTGAATTTTAACTAAATTTGATCGATATCGCCATTGGATACCGACACTGTACACATTTTTATAACCTCGCTCATCCGACTTTAATCGATAATTAATAACACGAAAAATGCATTATTGTGTTGAATCATTCTTTCAATACTCGTGCCTGGACACATCAGATAATTTCCATTTTTAGCCAGACTCTCGCCCTCGCATGATTTACAACACTCTCAAACACTTACTCGTTCGAAAGAAACCATTTACCATTTCAATAATTGAAAGAGTACAAAAGCTTTTGTCTATACGCATTACCATCAATCTGAACTCGAATCTCAAGCTTATTTGTGAATCAAGCTCATAACGCTCATTAGGTATAAATATACATCGAAATTAAAGGTTATTATACATCAGATTCGTCAAAATTTGAATGCTGCACCCCATCTACCTTCTGCAGCTTGGAGGCGCAACAATATCGGTTGGTGCAAGTGTGAGAGCTTGCGGACACTGATGCACTGTATTGAACAGCATCAGCTCAAACCAGACGTGATTTGGGCTGGGCAATCCAATGTGGTAATCATGTGCATTAAGTTCCATTCGAATAAAGATGTTTCTGTCTTGCGCAGTAATTGAATTTCAATCAAATTTTGACCCATGTTATATTAAGTTCTAAGTTGGTGAAATGTTTCATCTTTTCCATCCTCGTTTCCATCCATTCCAAATTTTCCATCTTTTCAAAAGAGTGAGTGTATTTTCTTTAGTATTATTCGAGGTATTACATGATCTTTTCATGACAATTCAGGGGCCCGAAAGAAGATGGGAAATTCCACCAACTTGGTAGTTGTGGCAGCCGCCGCCGCGTCGCAGACCTAGACTGGTGGTCACCCATCCGGATAAGATCACCGCCGATACGTCGTTTGACCTGGATTTACGATCGACGTGACTCAGAATTCCATAACTTGTTTGAAAAATTTCAACCACCGGATTGAAATAAAAATTCAATCAATTTTTTACAGTGTTCTTTCTCATATGTTATTATTAAACGCTTTTATTGCACTTAACCGAGTCGCTAGTTCGGCAGCTGCCTGACTAGTGAATATTATAAAACAGAGAAGAGAAACTAACAATATCGAGAACAATATCGTCCAATCACGTGCCAATACGTATAGCTTCTCTTACAGTTCGCAAGCTACTCAGTAGATGGCATCTGTATCGCTTAAATTTTTTTACTGTTGAACACCGCGCTGATCAAATGAGCGTTCTTCCGGTAGCCCTTTCGCACTGCGAAACTCGCAGTACTTAAGCAGCAGTGGGTTTGCGCTTGTATTTTATGGAGTTCATCATATTATGAAGCCACCTGTGACCTCTATAGCTTTTATTTGGGCTGATCTCCACCCAGCACTCGCGTCCATAATACATCGTGTGATTCTTTTCCAGCCGACTGCCATGCATCCGCCTGCATGGCAAATGCAAAATCTTTTACATAAGTAGGGAGGGTAGAGAAGAAGGAGAGTAAACTCGGCTCCGCCAGCATTGGCGAGGGGCCTTATCATAAAAGCACCGCATTGAGGGTTAGAAGTCGCGAAATTTGCCCTTGTCATTACTCGAAAACGATCAAACTTAGGAAAAAATACCATGAGACCTTTTCTTTTCAAAATTGACTCAATTACCTAGGAACAATAATTTGTATCCGTTATAAACAATTTTGGCAAATTCATTTAAACAAATTCGACTATAACTTCGATCAAGAATAACTCCAAAAATACCCATTTCACGGGAAAAAGTGTATGGACAAATCTTGTAGATCGTTTAGAGATCTACAAATTACTTCTGGAGAAGTTTCGAGAGAAGTTTTCTTGAAAAACCAATATTTTCCGACTTATAATGAAAAAACCGAGAAAAGGACGGAAAAATGCATGTTTTTATTGTTTATTTATGCCTACACCCAATTGTTGAACAATAATTCTTATCAATATTGATTATTGGATGTGCCACCTAATATTTGAGCCCAAATTTGGAGGGTTTGGAAGAGTTTAGTCGGTTACTCCTAAAAAGAAGCGTATTTTCAGGGCTAACTTACTCGACTACTAATATCGTAGTTGAATGGATTCCATGCAATAAGTTTTCGCGAGTTTTCGTCACTCTGTACATTTCCGCTTAAATTTTTTGCAATCACTTCTAAAATTATAGCCAAATCCCAAATTTTCCGGCTTTTGCCAAATTCTCACTTCATTTGAGAAAGTCTTTGACATACGTTCATAACTTCCCGACTGATGTTTATCGCGTTTCAAATTATTTCAAGTTTTGCAATATGGAATTTATAGTTCACTAAGATGTTCAAACATTGTCAGTAGAATTGTACCAATAACAGCTTTTTACAGAGAGATGTATTGAAACTTATGCATGAACCGCCTGTTTTATCGAGCTTTTCATCCAACCACTGTGGAATCTATGAAGTTGTTGTGGTCCTCGAAAACTTACCTTGAAATGAGTACCATTTGCATTACATGTATTAGTTATTGTTCTAGTGCGTATCCCCGGTGGCAAAAGTATATACCCCTATCTCTTCGGCAGCCTCAAAACATTCACATGGTAGCAAGATTAGCGGCAGTATTTGAAAATGAATACAATAGAAATTGTAGGCGTGGACCTTTATAAACGATCATGGTGTTCGCGTGCCGCACGCGCCGAATCGCGGTCTCCTCTATATACCTATCCTTTGCATACTACAGAGTGAAAAAAATCTCGCAGGGGGTCCATCGAGGTCACCTTTTTTGTTGGTCCATCAAGTCGGAGGACAGTCGTGCCCTTGCTAAACACAAATCTCGTTTATTGCACGGGCCATCAGAGTATGTATTTTTTCGGTAAGTTTCAAAGCTTGGATTTTGGCGGCGCGCATCAACCTTTGGAGGAGTGTCTATTGTGCAAATCAGCGTTCAACTTGTCACCTCTGCTATGCAACACATAGTCAAAAGGTTCTAGCCTCAAAAGACTGTATGTATTTTGGGCACATTTGACTTGTTTCTTGTATTTGTGTACCTCTGTGAGCATAAATTATGCACCTGGGAACCATCAATGAGATTTGCTGCTGTATTATTCGATCTTGTGTTTTGGTCCACCTTGCGCAGATAAACTCGAGGACATTGCATGCATGGAAGTTTCGTGGTGGTCCCCGACGACATCAGAGACGAAGACTTTTACAATAAACTCTGGTATAACGGTGGCGCTGATCGAACTGCATGGGGCTTCTGAATAATGGCTTACATGGCCTCCGCTCATCTCCACCGATCAGTGCTTCCGAGAACGTATAAAACGTAAAAACACTGGTGGATCCAATGAGGGACGACCGTTTAGTCGCAGTATATTTACTGTTGAATTGGGATGTCTCTCTGCAGAGGGTCGTATCCTGGAAAAGTATAAAATAAAATATATACCTGACCTGGCAGCTTCTATTATAATTGTGATAATTATCCCTGAGGCTTGTCCTTGTCTAAGTAAGTATATCGGTGTTTACCGCGCAAACGCGATAGCTTTTAGTTTAGGATGGTGGAATGGGCTCGTCGTGGTATATGGTAGTGGTGGATTTCACAGCGTGAGAACTCGGTCTCTGGATTTCCGGGTTTGAGTTGGGACGTGATGATAGTTTGGTTCCTTGCCCGAGTTTCCGCTGAGAAAATTCTGATGCCTTACAGTAGAGCCAGAGCAAAGATTAAAAATAAGGCCTCTGGCTTGGAAGATTCCACCCCTCTTTTTTTTATTCAAGTAAAGGATTTTATTGAATGTTGAGAAACTTAAGAAAATCGAAAATTCAATTTTCAGTGTTTAAAATTTGTTAGATGCAACACTGTAAGCTCAATTTACACAGCTCATTTAGATTTCTGAAAAATTTATAGGAACATTTCGTTCCGTCGGCTGGTAGTTCGGTGGGCACTGAATTATGAACTGCAAGATGTAGAAGTCCCGAAATTCAAGATTCTTTGAAAAATATTCTAATACTTTTATCGAATCATCTGGGGCAAGTCTTATTACGGAGGGCAAGACTGTAGAATCGGGTGTATTTGATGAGGCGATATATTACTTCTACCTATCTACGGGTAAGTGTTATCAATATTTTCTTCACTTTGTTCATTTACTTGCAATTGAATCTAATCTATTGCTCAATTACATCAATTACAGCTAACACCGAAAACATGGTGCCCTGCATAGATTCCTTGGCGAGGATAAAACCTGAAATCCTTTTCTACAATAGAATTACAGGATAATGTGAACTACTTGACTCGATCGCGGGAAATTCAAATCATATTAAATGCTTACAACAGCGTATGCGATCAGTTTTAACCAGCACAGATTGCTGATATTAGTGACATAGACAGATGTCAGACATTTCTGATATCTGTTTTTTTACGTCACTAATATCAGCAAACTGTGCTGGTTAAAATCGATCGCATAACGCCGATTCAAGCATTTAATATGATTAGAATTACAGGATACTTAATACGAATTGAAGTATTATGCAAACACTCTTTCCGAGACTTTTTCAATCGTGAAATTGCCTCTAAATCAAGATTCTTAATTTTCAGGTGAAGGGGAGCTATTTTACAAAGCATGTAAATGAAATAACACCTCTTACGACTCAATAAGTACAGACAACCTCGCTCTTAGCGATCCTGATGTTCCCGCAATACGCTTATTCGCGGATTTAGGCATGCAAGGTTCCCTAGTATTCGTGATATTTTATTCGCGATTAATCTGGAGTTTTAAGAAAATTGATTCATAAAAGATGGATTTTTGTTTGACTCCAGTCAAATGTGTTATTCAGAAACAACTTCGTGATCTAAATGTTCACCATCTTCTGGATGTTGGTATCAGAGTTGGTATCCTTATCATCTTCTCAGATTGATTTCGAG
This sequence comes from Eretmocerus hayati, assembly GCA_029851415.1. NCBI lineage: Eukaryota > Metazoa > Arthropoda > Insecta > Hymenoptera > Aphelinidae > Eretmocerus > Eretmocerus hayati. Next base: position 169,047,754 of record CM056741.1, read on the forward strand.
ATCATCGGTGTACTATCAAAATTTTATAGCCCTCGCACCGCACGTGGAAAGGATGCCCCTTCGTCAGTTACATAACGCTTCAAAGTTTTCTTGCCATAGAAAATTTGGATTTTTGTTTGCAGTAATTATATTGCATTTATCAAGTAATGATTGCATTTTTATGAAAATTTTTACATGGGGCATAACGGTTCTAAATTGTCTAAATTGTTTACATATTATTATTCTGCAATAATTAACTCGATATGACATTCTGGTCCGCTAACTTGACTTTTCCCGAGCCAGAACGATATAACAGTACAATTATACTTCATCGTTCTGGACCGAGAGAAGTAGAAAACAAGTTGACTTTCACCGTAATTGATTGTAAAATGAGAGAATTGGTTAAATTATTCCGTTGAGGATCAAAATAGGTAGAAAAACATCGAGAAAAACTAGGGGCTTCGACGGTTTTTGGCGGAAAAAGAACTTGAAAAGTTTTGCAGACCGCAGAATGGTGTACAGTCTATTTTTTTCGATTTTCATCGACTATAGGTGTGACTATATCTGGGAGTAAAAGAAGATATTTGCTATATAAAAATCATCATTTGGTTACATCGACAGATCTTACCAAATATAGGTTCCATTTAGGGAACCTCGTGGGGAACCATGAGTGGGGTCGATGCGGTCCACGCGGGTCCACGGGTGTGTGTATAGGTGCGTACTTGAGGATTTCAGTCGAGAATTAGCGAGAATTGGTATATCCTATGTATATTTTCGTACTGAGCGCATTAGTCCATTTTGGACACTAAGGATAGTTTGTCTGTCGAGCGAAGAGAGACAAGTTCTCCAGTAATTCAGTGTCCTAAATAAGCTTGCGAGTGAAGTGCGGATGTTTTTCTTATTACGAGAACCCTGAAATCGATTTTGAACGCGGCATTTTTAGGTTAGAGTAATAAAATATCCATCCAATCAATGGGGTTTACAACCTTTAGTGTCTGGGGATTAGTAAAGTACGGAATTCCTACTCGAAGATTTAAATCCAGAGATCGAAATTGTATTGGAAAACCCAGGATCAAAATATTCTAATTTCAACGTGGAGCTTAGAAGAGATTCGCATAAGCTCAAGGTTCCCTCATTCGCGGTTTCCATATTCGCGGCATTTTCTACTTGGATTAGGATAATGAATTTTACGTATATATAACATGATTATTTTGATTAGTTTCGATGAACGCATCATGCCTTGATAACTCATTTTAACCTCACGATGAGCACCCGGGAAATATGGCCATTAGTCCGGGCACCCGGGGTACCCGGGTACTCACCATTAATTCTATGGTATTTTTCAATCTGTGAACTTTTGCGATCCTCGTGAGTGTTAATTAAGAATGGGGCCAAAGGCTGGAAGAAAAGATTTAGAAATTTTTCTGAGTATACTTTTGTCGATTTAGTTGAGTCTGAGGCAGATTTGGTCCTATTAAAACTCCGAACGCTCCATCTCCGCCGTCGTACTGATGAGCCCAGCGGAAAAATATGTAATAGAAGATCCAATCATCCATTATCTTGTTTATTATGTTAACAATGTTTTCCAGTGAATGCTCAATGTCTTCGTGAGAATTATGCACTTCCTGTATACGGGAAATGGGTTGCCGCATGTCGTGGGCACCCGGGGCATCGGGACATACTACTTTTGTAAGGTTAATTATTGCAAGAAAAAAAAATCGAGAAAAAATCGAAAAAAAACTGTTTTTAATCGTTTAATCGAACAATCTTACAGAAAAATGTTCAAATGATGGAGATCTGAGAGCATTTTGAAAAATATTGATAAGAACATAGAAATTTTCACAAAAGTCGATTCGGGTACCCGGGTAATTTAGGTTCCTAAAATACGCGAGCGGTCGAGCGAGCAGTCACGCGTCCTCAAATCTCTTGGAATCCTAGTGTGATATTACTCTCAAAATTATTTGTTTATCTTGAAAAAGATGACCTCCAGGTCATGCGAGACATTAGAAATTTGTTAATTGATATAGATTGATTGCTATTTATATTATGTGATTGAAAGCTTAGCGGTCTCTTTTCTTTGATGAGGGCACGATCGCGTCTTGTGATAACATTTGAATCAGGAAAAAAATGTACACAGTCAACCTCGTGGATGTTACAAATTATATCACACAAATCGTCTCCGCGGTATAAGCTAATACATGCAATTCAAGAGGGAGGTCTAAAATCTCATAACTTTTTCTTCAGTCAAACAAGTTTTTTTTCTCAACTCAAAGCTCTGTTATCAACTCAAGTATTTCTTTCGAATTTTTCCCACCATCAATTGCACATAATACGCCCGTGTCAATGTATTACCTGTTTTCAATCTCAAGTCAATGTAAATAGTAGTTCAAAGCGCTCGTCAAAGCGGGCACCAAAAGTTGTTTCGAAAGGATGGAGCCAAAATCACTCAGCATCGAGATCGAAATGAGTTGCTGAAAACTTGAAGTTTCTATATAGGATCAGATCAGTGACATCAAACAGAACTTTGTCATGTGAGTGTATAAAATAACGGGCAATGATGATCTATCGAACGATGTATCAGCATTTCACTAGCCATCATGATGCAGCACGATCAAGAATCAGTTACGCTCTCTCATCAGATCCCACGCGTGAGAATCGTTTCAATAAATTCAGTGTATCATACATAATAACATAGAACTTCATTTATTCCGTTTTCACAAGCCCTTGACGAGAATTTCGACAGGAATTCGAAAGTGTTGAGCGTTCGAGTCAGTAATGAAATTAAACGACTCAATCGTCTTGACGCATGCCAACTCTAAAAAAAAATCACATTTTTTTTACAAAGAATTTACATAGAAAAATGTGTACAAAGGTATGTACTTCCAATAACGAAAGGTAATAAGACCAAATGAAAAAAATTATATCACGAGTCCGTGATTGAAAAATGGGTTCCTGCTGATCTCGATTCTATTTGATGGAGTCCACAATTCAAAGAGTGTCACGTTTCGTTCATTTCCGCGATGACTCAGTTCTATGCAGCGTTGATCGACGAGAATCAGAAGGCGACATTATCACGATATAAATATTTGGCCAGATCATCGAGCTTGAACGACATGAAAGAGTTTGCCGCTATCACATCTAAATAATACACGGCGGCATAAACGATAAATTCGCATCATATTTCGTTCACAGTATACATTTTCAGACTACCGTATTATTATATGCATGCACGAGTTTACTGTGATACCTCCCGCACATCAAATATATACTTTCATATCTCTAATCGGAGCAGCAAATACCAAGAATTTTTGTCCTCAGGAAGAAGTGATATGGTGAAAGATCGGACCTACAAGATCCCGACAAAGGTGTCGCGAAACATCCTGCCTCCCATCTTGATATTTCTTTTTTTTTTCTCCCTCTTTTTTTTTACTTTTTTTTCCTGTTCTCAATCGCACTATACTCCCTGACGCTATCTTATCTCCGAGTTATTGCATGGTACACATAGTCACGGCGACTATACATACCGGTGGTGACTGCGCTAACCGTAATTGAGCAAAGTTTACTCTAGGTAGGTATTAGGCTATTGGACGTCCTAGTTTGCGAAGATGAAATCGTGCGGCGGGCAACTTTGTGGGGCAACTTCCTTGTATAAAGACTTTGCGCAAACATGGAGGCCACTTTTAGCTAACGAGCTTCTATATATAAGTCATTAGGTACACTTGGAGACCGATCTGATGCTTCTTTTGCTGAGCTCAGATCGAAAGAATAGTTTAGATTACTAATAGGTTTTGTCTGTGGTGATTGGCATTTGAGATGACTCAATGATTTCTCGCAATAAAATTTGGCGTTTTTTCAACACAGTACAAATACCTGAAGACATAATCAACACATTTTGGGTTTTTTAGTCATTGAGTATGGACCCTTGGGTCTTTTCTATTTGAAATCTTGTGAGGAATCTGTGGTTCGCGTACTAGATAGGGGCCACTCTAATGACTTGAGACTTGAGGAATAAAGAAAAAAAAAAGACTCTTCGTCCGAGAAAAATGACTGTGGAAATTTTTAAACTCGAGTTGTTTGACACATGCATTTTGAGGAATCCATCTGGTATCTTTAAATAAGGTGAGTGTGCCCAACTTGCCCCCATTGTTATTTCCTCAATAACTTTGGCTGATCTCGATATTTTACAACGTTCTTCAGCTCATTGTGAAGCTTGTATCAAGGCCTTCAAAATGAGCTAAGTTAAATTCTCATGAACTGAAGACAAACTGTTTCAGTTTCCTCAAGAAGTCGTTTTTGAGAATTCACAAAAGTGTGTACCCAACTTGCCCCCATCATTCAAAACAACGTAAATCGGCGATAAAGTACATAAAGTCGTTTTTTTTCGTTTTCATTGCCGTGTGCACATTTAGAGCTTTTCGCAGATCCAAAACCTCGTCCAGAACACTACTATCGACCTATTTAGATGTGATAAACACATTCTAAGTGTTGAAAAAAGTGCGTGCGTTTTCGAAATAACTATATGGGAGCTTGTTGGGTACACTTCAATGTTGGCCGTCTTTCTTCACAAAGCATCTTCGTATTTTGCTCATAAAATTGCTTCAAATCCGCGTTTTGCAACTTTGGAAAACGGATTTTGAAGGTTTTTAAAAGTGAAATCAAATGCTTTGAAGTACGTGGAAGATTGGTGAAACTAAACATTCCCCCCCCCCTTTCACTGAACACAATTTCCATGGTGATTTCTTAGCTGCGCAAATACGAAAAATGAAAAAATCACTTTAAAATGTTTAACAAACGCAGACATATTTCGGAGGAGATCTCAACCCCTTATTTTCGAGGTCTACTGGTCTACGAGTGCCTATTGGTGCCTATGCCTGAGATCGGCATGTGGGGGCAAGTTGGGTACACAGTCAAGTTGGGTACACTTACTTCAGTACATCTACTAATAATATGCCTACATTTTTTACGGATTTCCATGACAGTTATTTAAATGATCATTCAAATGATGATTCAAACATGAAAAGTTTGAAGGGTAAATTTTTCACCTTGTGGGGTCAAATGGACCCCAAGCAAGAAATTTATAACTCGAGCAGAGCAGTTTTGTTAATTTCTGTAAAACTACCTGGTTGATGCAGCTGAGGGAATTTTATGGAGAAGTTGCTTATCGCTGACGCCTTTAAGTTATAGAAAGCACAAAAAAGTTTGCTGAAATGCGAAAATTTCTCATTTTTACACCGAGATTTTCACTGCAAGATGAACAAAGTTTCCCTCTACAATGACTGAAATTTCGAGGAAGATCTATCGCAAAATCGCCAGCTTCCCAAAAGTACACTTAGATTTATGATAAAGAGGTCGAGAAAATGGAGATTTTTGCAAACAAGAAGATTAGAGATTAATAAAGTGGAGAACGGGCAAGTTGATTCTCATCACGAATTTCAACATCAGTGTATTTATAGCAATAGAATGTGATACCACAAGAAAAATTTGCCACGAATCAGATGTGATGAACGTATAGTGACCACCAGGGACGCATCATCTCAGACGAAATATCCCTTAACATGAGTGCTTGCCATCAAGATACTAAGGTGTGCTGCGCGACGTCTAAGTCGGGTGAATCGGGTGAATGATACTCCGACCTCTTGGCCATGGGTATATACAGGATCCATGAGGTTGATGAACGGTAGTCTCCGGATGATATTTTTCGTATTTTTAAGCTAACAAAACAAATTTTTTTATGTTTCCTTATGAACAACGACGCTAAAAGTTATTTGCACTTTTGTTCGATACACTTGCGATTTGGACTCAACGAGCAGATGACGATTACTTATTATCGTCCAAGTTGAATTCGTCTTCTCGCCGTTTGGCTCAAATCGTATAGAGAAAAGTGCGAATAACTTTAGCGGAGGCTCCTCCTAACCTATATAATGTAGGCTTTTTGTAATTCGCACTTTTATCCGATTCTCTTACAGTTTGGGCAAAACGACGAGAAGACGAACTCGAGTTGTAACTTGAGTATAACGACGAGTAATAATGACGAGTGTCCATCATCATCTATAGATGATAATGGACACTCGTCTTCTCGTCGTTTCGACCAAATCGCAAGAGAATTGGATGAAAGTGCGAATAACTTTTAGCGTGCACTGTGACCGCTTCTCCTTAGGCAACATTTTTGCGATTCATAATCCGGATTGTTGACTACTCGGCTGGGGCTTCCGTCTTATCCTTGGCAAGCCCATAATCTATCCCCGTCCGAAGCCTCACCCAAACGGTCATCAATCCAGATGATAAATTGCAAAAACATTGCCTGACCTGAATTTTTTTCCGAGAAGGCTCGCGTGTCCGGCTCTGATGATTTTTTCTATTTGTTTACAAAAAAAAACATAAATTTGTTCTCCCGAGCCGAAAATGTTGTCTAGAGACCATGCACCACAAGTATCCATCCTACGAGCCGCGTATTCACGGCCGCCCGCGCCGCATATTCAACCACCTGGTTGAAGTTTTTCGAAAAAATTTTTAACAGTGAATTCTTCACTTGATTAATCCAGAAAAGCAATACAAATCTCTCATCAAGAAATCAAAAGTTTAGCAAAGCTTCCATTCTTCTTGAAAATAATGGCCTTCGAGAAATCAAGTTTCTGGTGATTTTTTAGTAAAAAAAAACTATGCATTACAAGTCACCATTACGCACTTACAATTGGAGCACATGATTTCCGCAGCCTTAATCTTGATCAAAATTATTTTACAATTCTGTGCCACCTAAAACTTTTGTACTCAACATCGCACAGAAATTTTCTATCCAATAAATAAGTGCTCGTGAAGAGACGGTAGGTTTGATAAAAATGCCAAGGAAAAACTAGAGCACGAGTTGATTTAGTCGAGGATTCAGTGCTTTGTCCGAGGATCAACATCTCATTGTAATTGAAACGGAGCGATTTCCTTCATGAAAAAGCGAGTTTGATCCGTGTTTTCACTTGTTAGCGAGCTTGTTAGCACGTTCGCTGCGACGGCATACTCGCGCTCAGACCCTGCGTACGATGGGCCCTATATGGTGGGGCCCATTTAAAGGAGATTTTGATCACTGTCGCGCACAGAGTTGGACGCGTGGGTCCCACCGGTGGATCCCATCGCTGTGAAAGTATTAATTAAATGGGTCACAATTAAGCACCACCGTCAACCGGGGTAACTTTGGAAAAGGGGGGGGGGTAACTTTGGAACAACCCTTGAAAGAGGGGTTATCACGCACAGTTGGCTAGGCAGATGATTCTGAGGCCTTGATACCGGTTCCCTCTACTTGGGACAAGCATAGACAATGTTTTGCTTTGGCGCGAGGGCCTCCATCAGCTATCAATCCATTTATAAGCTGATTTCTTCACAAGTATGTTTTTGATCCAATAAACAGTCTCTCGGAAAAAGTTGCGTAGTTCCGACTTTAGCAGATCGAATACAAGGTAGCTGAGCTAGATTTCACTTGTCTGTACACATATCTGCTCTCTCCGAAACCATCAGTGGGAACTCACTGAAGTTCAGTTAGTCTGGGATCAACTCTGACTGAAGACTTCAGTGAGTAGTTCCAGTGAATATCCACTGAAGTCGCAATGAAACTTCAATGACCTTGGGTGGTCGGACGAGTCTCCATCACTGAAGTTTCAGTGAGCACCACTGAAATTTCAGTGGAGCCGTCCACGTAGAATTTCAGTGACCTTTGGTGTCGGATTGGCCACCGCCGTCGGAGTTTCAGTGAGCACTACTGGAGTTTCAGCAAGACTATTCATTGAAATTTCAGTGACCATTGGAGTCGGTCGGGCCATCTTCACTGAAGTTTTAGTGGTGCTCACTGAAAGTTCGGTGACGATGGTCCGTCCGAAACCAAAGGTCACTGAAGTTTCACGAGGATGATTCCACTCAAATTCCAGTGGTGCTCACTGGAACTTCAGTGATGGGGACTCGTCCGACCACCTATAAGGTCACTGAAGTTTCAGTGCGACTTCAGTGGATATTCACTGAAACTAATTACTGAAGTCTTCAGTCAGAGTTGATCCCAGACTAACTGAAGTTCAGTGAGTTCTCACTGATGGTTTCGGAGAGAGTGAACGAATCCATTGTTACATTGGAGTATCCTTAACCAATTCCTATGTTGGAGTATCCTTATTTAATTATGTAGAGTAAAAACTAAAAAGTACGTATTTTTTCAGAAACTAAGGTAACTTTGGAACACTTTTTCATGTACTCTCAATTATTTCCCAAGATCTATATTATCATCAAATTCTACTTACTTGAGTAGTCGTTGGTGAGAGCTTCCAAATGAGCCAAAGAACGTCTCATTTCGGCCCAGGGAATCCGGGTTATGGCAGTTTTTGTCAGAAATTGACTGTGAAGGTATTAATTTCTCCGAGGGTTAGCCGCGACCCGACCAGTGCGAGGGATGCTGGAGGTGTCTATGCTCGATTTATAAAAGTTAAATTCAACCAAATGGACTTTTACAATTGGTCAATTGAAAGCTAAGACACTCAGCTTTAGATTACTGAGGATGAAAATCAATTACGTGGCCTGGTTTATGAATTAATTGACAAATAAAAAATGATAACAATTTCTGCTCCAAAGTTACCCCAGTCCGTATTTAACTTTGGAACACGACTTTCAGCGCTCATTGCTCCAACCACAGATGTCCGAATACGTAAACCTTACGAACATCGCAACTGAAAATTGAAACTGTAAGCTTTCGATTGACTACAGATACAATGCACTTCTGATGTGAAGCGTACAAGTTTCGAGGTCTGAGCAAAAAATTGCAATTTCTGTTCCAAAGTTACCCCGGTTGACGGTATAGTACTCATCAAGACAATGACGGCTCCCAAAGCCCATAATTCAAACGGATCTCAACAACTTTCAACTTGCCTTAGCTCATTTAAAAGCTTATTGTGAGACCTCCAAAGTGAACTAAAATACGTTGAATTTCAGCAATTCAGAGTCGGGCTATCTAAGGAGTTAGAAATTTAAAGGCTCAAATACTCAAATCTTATCAGAAGAGGCGGGTATCGACTCAAAATGCTACCGCAAAAATGTAGTTCCGCCACTGTTTGTTGGTATCGAACGTACCTTGAATCATTTTGGAGGGGGAAAACATTAGCAGATGCATCTGAAAACATTGGCATTGCTCGAGTAGGGCCGAGTTGAAAAGTTCCTGCAAATATCTTGATGTATACGAGATATTTGTAATACTTAGGTTAATGTTTCAGGCCATATTCTCATGGGAAGAGTCCATTCGACAGAAATATTTAAAATCCTTTATCATGTTCTAGGTGATACAATACAAAATAGTACAAAATTTTTCTCTCAAATTGAGCAAGTTTAGTTTGAACTTCAATATATAAAGATGTCGTTCCACCAGATCAAAGATAACTCTCATTAGATACCTTTTTTCACCAAGTTTTAAACGTTACACCCTTCATTCAAGACTTGAAAAAGTCTTCACTATCGGCTCTCAATCAACTCCTCCTCTACTATCTTCGTGATATTAAAAATTTTGCTTTTTAATATGCTACCATCGTATCAAAATCATCACATATCGGACATCCGGAATGTCTCAACAAACTTCCATCAAATTCCGTAACGCGCAAGCTCAAACGCGGGGGCGCGGCACTCGTGCGCAACTTTGACGCATCAAACGATCGATGCGCGAGGTTGGGTGGTACATAGGCAGGGAATCCAGGGGTGGACTCTGTATCAAAGGATACAACGATCTAGGAGCCTCTTTACTACTCTATCCGGGGCTTGCTCTGCCAATGATAAAAGCTTATATCTGGCAGCATATTACCGATATTTCTCATCTACCTTACGCCCGCGCACAAAGCTTCTATATGCCACCAGAAAATGCCCGAGGCGTATACGAGAAACTCGGCGCTTCATTCGTATTCATGATTTAAATTAAATTGGCTTTGCCATTGCGAGTCGTGTATAACATGAAACAGTTTGAAGCCATGCACAGTGCACTCGCTTTTCCCGAGGTATATGAGTTGTTCCGTGAAAACTTTGAAATAATGTGTGCCTGCTTGTACTAACCCTTAAAACCCTTGGGGAGAAATTCGTACATTTTTGACGTAATCCTTGGTGCTCTTTTTGACGCAATCATTATTTTGGCGATCCAGGGTCGCTAAACAAAATTATCATCAAAAAAGGGGTCAGATTGTCAATTCCGTGCGCTGTGGTTTTTCATTTTTTCGACTTTTGTGAGTGTAAAGAATCGCGGTGGGGTTCGTTTGAGATTGGGCCGGGCAGATACAAGATACATCAAATATAATGCTATCAAAGACCAAATTTCACTGCTATAAGAGCCCAAAGACCACTCTTTGTGTGTAAGACGAGTACGTACATTTTGTGGCGCAATTTTACTTGAAAATTTACTCCCTGATCCCGAAGTGCGATTTGGGGTTGGCACATTTTCGGCCTCCGATTATTAAAGTTTCAACGGAACCGAGAACGGAACTACTCATATAGCAGTCCAAAGCTCAAATTGTCAACCCCACCCTTTCTCTCTTCCGTTTTCTTAACAATGTTGGCAACTTTTTTCATTTTACATTCAAAATTATCCGTATTCATTGAAGATGATCGGACCTCTTCTTAATAACATCTTATATAAAATATAGGTGTATTTTGTGAATAATATTAAATAGCATGCAGCGATCTTTATAATGCTTTTCCACCCATGTAAAAATGGGAACCCTATGATCATATATGAACATGGGGTCCAAGGACCCTATGACCATATATGAACATCTATGAAACAATTTTCAAAATTTTTTAAAATCCGAAAAATTGTTATGGTTGCATTTTCAGGGAATATTACATCAAAAAGTCACGATGCTGATCTTGCACAACTGAGAAAATCTCCAAGATTTCATTAAGTAATTGAATCAAAACGATCTGTAAGTGATATCATTCTCCTACTAGAAAAAAAAAAAAATTTAATTTCCAAGATTTAAAACGTTTGGTTGATGACCAATCTGCACAATTTGTTATATCTTGAGATCACCATTTTGAGAAATATTACATTTATGCAGGTTCGTCACCAATCTGCCAAACGTTTTTGATCTTGGAAATTAAAATTTTTTTTTCTAGTAGGAGGATGATATCACTTACAGATCGTTTTAATTCAATGACCTAATGAACTCTTGGAGATTTTCTCGGTTATGCAAGATCATCATCGTGACTTTTTGATGTGATATTCCCTGAAAATGCAACCATTTCATAGATGTTCATATATGGTCATAGGGTCCTTGGACCCTCTGTTCATATATGATCATAGGGTTCCCATTTTTACATGGGCACTCATAAGGATGATTGAATAATCATCTGATCGAAGTCCTTTTGGCAGGGTTACACCTCGTAAGAGTTTCTACACATTCATATGTGATCATTATTCTATTCAATAAAAGAAACTCAAAAGATGTTCTTAGTTACTTAACCCTATGACCGAGCCTACGATTCATTTTTTTACCCGTCTAAACAGTAGAAATAATCAAAGACAATGAAATGAAATTGAATAATTTGTGTTAGATTACGGTCGGAGAATGCAGGCATGGGTACCATGGGAATGTTGATAACCGCGTCGTGAAAGCGGAAACTAGTCTGCCCTGGTGTACTCTATCTTTTTATGTCGGCGAGGAGAACAAGAAAATATAAGAAACGAAATAAAAGTTGCCCTCCTCGTCAGATGATGAAAATAGTACTTTTCGCACAGAAAGTACGAGGCTCGAGATGAGGCTTTTGACTCCCGAGCCGCACCCAATTCTGTCGGCATTCGGATATCGGAAATATGCTTGATATTTACATATTGATCAGAATGCTTTATAATGCATATGAAATCTTATCACTCATATACGAGTGAGAGAAAAAATTTATCAAAAACGTACCAAGCAATTTATGGCGTTTTCCTGGTTTTATCGTAATCTCATGTATGAATGAACGAAATATTTTTTCTAATTCCTCCCTGCCAATTGATGCAGCATTTCTGGGTAATCAACGCACTGTGGCGTGTACTTTTATTTCGATCCGATACGAGAGCAGAATAAACTCATCAGATGAAATAGTCAAAGTGAGCAAGGGTATTATATCCCCGTTTTACGATATTTGCCGAACATGCTTCGCTCGCTTGAAATACGAGGGCGTGAAGTGTCACCGTCGATCACCGATGATGATGGCTGAAACTCCTTAATCTTACTGGCAAATAAAGAATCTCACGAGCTTTTGATCTTTTCGTTGGAACTTGCGTTGGACCATACAAAATAGTCATATAGCAGACACATTCGGAGGATTAAAAATATTTGTGCATATCTTATCCTTGTTGATCATTTGCAAATTACGGATTCCTCTAGGATATATACGAGTATAATCGCGAAAACTTACACGGAACGTGAAATGTCTTCTCATTTCAACTAGTGAGCTTTTAACCACTCCATTCAAAATTTTCTACAACTATTCTATTAAAATAGATTTGGTACTAAAGTTTCAGGTCAATCCGTCCAGTCATTTTTGTCATTTTTAAAGATTAAAGGTCGAAAAGTCAGTCCATGTCAGGTCTATAGTACTCAAAAGCCGTTTTCTGCAGGGATACTCAATAGCACGAAAAAGAAGGAGAAATGAAATTATATGCACCAGAGCACATCGTCCGACTCGAATCAAGGATCTAAACACGTATTTCAGGGTTAATTGGTTCCATCGCGTCAGGATTTTTCGCTAGACAATAAAACTTCAAGAACCGCAAATTTTAGAGTTTCATGTACTAATGTCTTATACATTCGAAAATCATATAGACCATTCTCACTCGTTCTAAAACAATTTCTCTTCGAGTTTTATGACAGATTATCATGCTTTATGCAAAAATGAATGAAAAAAAATCGGCACAGACACGCGTGGCATCAATTTTCAACTTCTGAATTTTAAGGACCAAAGCGTGTGAGTTTTCGCGATAATACTCATGAGGTAAGTGTACCCAACTTGCCTCTGTACCCAACTTGCCCCCATATGCCGATTTCAGAAATGGGCACTCGTGGGCCTTCCCGCTTATTTTTTTTTACGTTTGTTATGTTAAAATATGAGAAAGTACGTAGTTTGCATTGACCCCGAATCATTTCTGCGTTCTCCGCAGAGAATTTAAAGTGATTTTTCCATTTTTCGTGTTTGCACGGCTACGAAGTCTTCGAGGAATCCGCGTTCAGTAAAACCGGTGCAAATTTATTTTCATTCAACCAATCTCCACGTATCTTAGCGCATTCGATTCCTCGTCTCAAGACCTTCGAAATCCGCCCTTCAAAGTTGCGAAACTCTGATTTGGAGAGATTTTATGTACAAAACACGGAGATGATTTGAGAATCTAGAAGGCCGACATCGAAGTGTACCCAACATGCCCCCATATGGTTATCTCGGAAAGGCGTGCAGTATGGCTTTTTTACCACTCAGAACGTGTTTACCGCTTCAAAATAGGTCGGAAACAGTGTTTTTAGGCCAGCTCAAAGCTACAAATGTCGCTGCACGGTGATCAAAATGGATCAAAGCCATTTTTTTCATTTCATTGCCGATTTACATTGTTTTAATTGATGGGGCAAGTTGGGTACAACATTTTAGTAAATTCTCAAAAATCACTTTTTGGTAGAATCAACACAGTTTGGCTCCAGTTGGATCAAATCAAACGTACTTTAACTCATTTTAAAGGTCATGAGACAAGCATCAAAATGAGCTAAGGTACGTCTAAAAATATTGAGATGGAACAGAGTTATTAAGAAAATGGCCTAATGGGGGCAAGATGGGTACACTTACCTTATATGACCTCAGATACAAACCAAGCACTCATCTCTTATACATGTAATTAATTTTGACACTCGATCGATATGATCGGATATCGTATTTATCTCTTATACATATTGTTACGTTGATTTATTTTTCCGAATAGCTCTCGCGTACACACGAACCTACATCCTATACGAAGTTGTTATTGGAATTATCTCTCAAGTACAAGGAATGGAATCGTGATACCTGTATATAGGTAGTCTATATAGCTGATAAAGCAACATACGACAAATTTATCACACGATGATCAGAACCTCAACTATGCGAACTTCATACAGCAACCACTGATGACGAAAGCAAATCGAGAGACCTCGAAATAGACAGAGTATAGATTACCATCAGATTTTATGCTTTTTGAATACCTACCGTCAACCGGGGTAACTTTGGAAGAAAAATCGCATTTTTTTCCTTAAACCGTCTTACATCATAAGTGCATTGTATCTGTGGTCAATCCAAAGCTTGCAGTTCAAGCTTTCGATTGCGGTGCTTGTAAGGTCTATTTGGACATCTCTGGTTGGAGATATGAGTGCTCAAAGTCGTGTCCCAAAGTTAGACATGGACTGGGGTAACTTTGGAGCAGAAATTGTTATCATTTATTATTTGTCAATTGATTTATAAACTAAATCACGCGATCGAATTTCATCATCACTAATCAAAAGCTGAATGTATTAGCTTTTGATTGACCTATTGTAAAAGTCCATTCGCGAGCGAGCATAGAAGCCTCCAGCATTGTTTTGAAAGTTGGAAGCATGTTACACACCCTTTCGCGAGCCCTTTCGCAAACTCGCGAGAAATCAGTTTTTGTGAAAATTGTGATAGCTTGGCTCTCGCCAGTCAAAATTGAACTTACCTCAGCTCATTTTAGACGTCTTCAAACAAGCTTTAAAATGCGATGAAGTACGTTGAAAAATATTGAATTGGCCAAAATGATTAGCGGGGCATACTAGGTACACTTACCTCACCATCTGTAGAGGTCAAATTACATTTTGTTGGTTTCTGAGTGGAGCTGAGGCTTTCCAAGTTTTGTCAACTTTTATTAAATCCCAACCGAGATCCCAACTCATCAAAAGAGGAAAATGTTCCTTAAGGCCTAGAGCGGCCAGACAATCCAGATTTCAGCCGACCCCCCCCCCCCCACATATTTCAAAAAGTTAAGATGTAGGGTGGGGGAGGGGGTTATTATGTTGATAGCATTATGCCAAAAAAATGTATTGAGACTCATCAGATGTTTGAACATTTTCTCATTGTGATAGATGTGTGAACGCTCTTGAATCCAGATGACCTTTGAATGCCCCATATCAGGTTCATTTCAATTTCCAATCATCAAACTTGATTATGATGGATGCTCCTACGTCAGATCAGAATAGTTCCGCTATCCGTATATTAGTAGATTTGGTCAACTACCTCAGCGCAAAGAGACAGACTTAATGGAAAGAGTCCTCTCTGTTTCATCACATCCAAAATCTGACATTTTAAAAATTTTCGGGCAATAGTAGAAATACAATTTGACAGTCCGTTCACTACAGAATCGCCTCTGCTACCAGCAATGCTGGAAAGTCTCCCTTATCAGAATAAGTTTTTGAGTATAAAAAATGGATGAAAATGGCGAATTTTGGATTTTGGAAATTTTTCGCTTTCAATTTTATCTCCCTCATGATTCAAAAGTGACTCTCGCTCGGGTTCTCACCAATCATGTTCCTTGTAGAGCAATGATAGAAATTTTTCGTAAATTCTTTAAATTTCTTCGATAATGTTTTACAAAAAAGCTGTTGTAAATTATTGGAAATCGATACTGTCTTCCTGGAGGGGACAAAATATAGTAAGTAGATTAATGAAATCTCAAGAAGAATGAAAAATCATTGTGAAAGTCTTCTGTTCGACACGTGCTCTATAATCAGCTGTTATGAATAGATTAGCGATTGATATATCTATTGATATTCTATAGAACACACCATCATATAGTCAAAGAAAAATGAGAAGAAAGTTTTTGTTCTTTCCAAATTATAAAAAAGCGATTGCTCCAAACAAGGTGAACGATGCGCAACTTTTGGCTTTTGCGCTAGTTCCAAGGTTTTCTTCCTCGTCCATCAGAACTTTTTTGCAGTCTTCAATGGAAATGTATCGTGTTGCGGCAATGTGTTTTTTCACGAACAAATGCTAAAAAAACTACGATTTCAGCACAAGTTTCGAAAAAATTGAGTTTTTGCAACATAATGCATTCTGTACTCATGCAGTTGAAGCCTGATAGGCTCGTAAGGAAACGTAATTCTGATGCCCATAACCCACCAAACAGTGAATGTTGTCACAACGTTCCTGGAAAGTTGCATTTGCAACATCGAAACATTCCGAATTTAGTCGGAAAAACCGTCGCCGACCCGTTGGTGCAACGTTGAAATGTCTCAGACATTTTTCTGAGGTTTCACAATGGTTTCTGGAAGGTTTCCCATGCAACCGATACTTAGAGATTTTTTTGTTAAATAAATAAATAAATAAATTGTTTTTCAATTTCTCTTTCTCGCAAGCTATCGACTCAATTCCCGTTCAGTCCCGCTGATTGCGCTCAATCAGAAACATGTCCACCTAGTACAAGAAAACGACAGTGTCGTGGTTGATTCCAAAAAGAGCCAATTAACAACAATTTTCAAAAAACAATCCATTTTTTTATTTATATTCAAAACGATCTGATAACGTTCTGGAAACGTTGAGGCAACACGCATCTAGTAGACATTTCAACGTTGCACCTGCAACGGGTCGGCGACGGTTTTTCCGACCAATTTCGGAACGTTTCGAGCTTCCAAACGCAACTTTTGAGGAACGTTGTGGCAACATTCACTGTTTGCTGGGAACTAATGATAAGCGAAGAAACATGGAAAAAATTCACTGTAAATTATCTGTAATTTCATTCGTATAATTCATCTGTAAAACGAATGATTGTGGCGAACAGTTTACATGGACAGTTTATACATACGTAAGTACTTAGCTTTTGCAGAAATCTCGTCCATCAGCAGCAGTAGCTGGCAGTAGCAGTGAGTAGCAGGTAGCAGGTATTAGTAGGTCGACCTCTGTGTGACTGTCTGTCGCCAGATAAGCTCCATATCCAGGCATCAGTTTACATATCTGTCCTTTATCATGCCGCACACAGAGCGACTCCCATCTAGAGCTGATACGCTGATACTAAAAATAATATATATAACTATGCACTGATTGTAACCTTCACAGTATTGAAAAAATACACATTTTTAATAATTTTGAATCGGTCTAAGCGCATGCGCCCAACAAATCAAATTCACGCGGGAAACAGGAAGCCATGTTCTGTCCATCCCGCGGGAGAGGAAGACCATTTTCCGTGTACTGTACGCGCCGCGCACCGCCTCCCGCACACAAGCCGCCGACATGAGCCGGATTTTGTTGTGACTGTTGATGTTGACGTCGACTTCGCGTCGTGAAATATTACTCTAAGCTGAGCAAACTGCTTGTCAATCGAATATCTTCATCTGGATTATGGAATATGTGGGCTGCATGAGCCACAGAAATACCTTGGACGATCATACCGATAGCTTAGAAATGGTGAGAAAAGAAACAGAAATTTTAAGTAACCTAAAAAAGCCCTAAGTTTATGTAATATGGAATTTTCACTCGCCACTTTCTATTTGATCTACTGGAACATTGTTGTTGTTTACATCTATCTTGATTCGTTGGATCTTTATATTTTCATATAATTTTCGAGCAGGAAGATCCATTGTATCAAGGAAATTACTCGTATGGTGAAGCTGAGAGCTCGAAAGACTCTACGCTGATGGACAACAGCTACACTGGTAATGGGTCATCGATGGCATTCGGATCTCCAACATCTGGAGATATATTGCAGAATAGTTCATGGGAATTGGGTAAACTGGCCTGGGCTAGAATGAGCATATATCCTTTTTGGCCCTGTGTAGTCACTTATGATCCTCAAATGATGATGACATATCAAAAAGTGCAATGTAAGGAATTCATCTTCTCTTGAGATTCGTTGGATCAGTGAGCGCCTCTGATGCTAATAATTTCACTCGTTTGATTTTCAGTTAAGGGAAGATCTAAGACGCTCATGATTCATGTGCATTTCTTCCATGACAATGGAAAACATTGTTGGGTCCCTGCGCATCACATGTTCCCATTCACAGGCATTCATGATTTTCGTAGACGAGCTAGTTTGGTTGACGATGCCATGAAGAAGAAAGATCCAAAATTAGCTGCAGCCCTGGTTGTAAAACCAAATTTGTTTGGAAACTGGCAAAAAGCAGTTGCTGAAGCTATGGATGTTCTTTATGAACTTGATTTGACCTCTCTGGAAAATTTCAAGCCTCGTCTGAAGGATCTGACCAATGACACACCAAAAACCAATTCTGCCAAGAGGAAGAGAAAACCCAAAACAGAGAATCATGGAGCCCCCAAAAAGGTAGATAGTGGATCAGTATATCATATGTGGAATGCCTTCCCCTGTATATAGGCATTAATTTTGTAACCCCCTTGATGATTCAATCTAATTTAAATGCTAATATTACATAATTATATAGATGAGATTAGCTGACTTGGCTGCAAGGAGACAAAACTCTGAAATGGAAAACAACCTGGCTTTGGAAACCCCACCTATTTCACCATCGAATGATGAAGATTTGAGAGCAGCTACATTTCAAAAGCAAAAAAGAATCACGAAAATGATTAACAAACTACAACCACCAGATTTTGAAGTGTATCTAGAAAGGAATTTTTATACTATCAAAGAGCAACACCCGGATGCAACAGATGAACAGGTACGGGAATATTTGTATGATGTCTGGGAGCAAATGGCCCCTGAAGAGAAAGTCAAATACCGTGCAACATACAAAATTGAGCACAGTTAGGTAACACCTATCATTTTAAAAGTATCAACCTGAAACCTTCTTGAAACTTTCTATTGAAACCCCCAAGTAAAACATAATTATCCTAGACTCTATGGTACAATGTATGTATCTCTCAGTTAGTGATTGATGTAAGCATTGTCATACTTGGTTTGGTTACAATGAATCTTGCAATATGGATAATTCCAGTAACTTGATGTCGAGAAGAAATTATTTATGAATTGACAAATTTAATTTTAAGGTCATATCTCGAAATGTATGGATATTATAAGCTGTGGGTATTTTCAAGTTTTGACTAGGTATGAGATTTGATCAGATTCTTGTTGAATCACCAAATATGATTTCGAGTCATTATTTATCTGACTTTGCCAAGAATGAAATTTCGCTATGAACTAAAGGGCATGCACTTATCGCGAGTTTTAAGACGTTTAAGCTCCCACATCTACTTTTCGAATCGCAGTCCACTGCAATTTTGGAGAGTATCCATCCATCAGCGCTAGTGGATCTCCTTTGGAATGGATTAACCTGCAGGTTTTTGTCACTTCTGTGAAATTAATATTCATTACCTTGAAAGATTTATCAACCAGTGTTACGAGCACTTGCCTCAGTATACAGCTAATGCTATAGAGATTAAAATTGATCTTGCATTATCATTGTCAAAACAAGTGAACCAGTAATCAGAACTGCCTTGGAAAGTGCATCAATTACTGCCACCTACAAATGCAGAGTTGATTTTGCTACCTTCCTAATCAAAATCTATCTATCTATCTCGGTACTAATTTATAATAACTTTCAACACTTTGAAATACTAATGCTCTGAATGGTATCATCTAAAATTAAAACACTCATTAGAAGAAAATTCCCACCTTTTTGGTCTAGTAGGATTTTTCTATGTTAACTGTCCATCAACTGTTGGAATAACTGCGCTTGGAAGAACTAAGAATCACAGAATGTAGTTTCAATTGATAATCAACTTGGAATTTTCATGAATAATATTCTTCTGAATCGACCTTACAATATGCCCAGTGCATATTGTATGAATAAATATTCTATGACATTCAGCATTCGTAAACGTTCTACACGCAATTGTAATGCATACTGATGAATTCATGCATTTTCTTGAATTATACATGATTGAATGTAAATATTATTGTGATTCAACACGTGCCTGTCATTGAGATCTCCAATTTTTTTATATTATTTGATCCACCCCAAGGTATGGAATAAAATGATAGGTACAAAATTTTCATCTTTTCTAAGCATATATATGTATAATCTTGTAGCTGAATACTTTTTATGTGGTAGAAATTAGTAGTTGAACAGAGTTGAGAATTATACTTGATTATGCATGAAGTAGGGATACACGTTCTGGATTCTCATAGCATCTGGGCTGAACTCGAGTGATCTTGAATTGGTGAAATAAATTTGGTTCAGCTATTAACGGAGATGCAGAATTATGTGTTCAAATTATAATTTCATGCCACGCTCCAGCGATGTTCAACATATTATCCAATAGAATAAGAAGAAAGATGATGAAAATCCAATTGGTGTAAATATTGAATAAACATTACAAGACTGGCAGTTGAATGGTATTTTATTCATACTCAAAATTACCTTCAAAACTCGTAAAATAAATAATCTCCAGAATCATTTTCAACAAGTATCGAGCATAATGATTATATACGAGAAATATCGATTGAACAACAGCTTAAGAAGCAATAAAATCAAAGGAAGTAGACATTCACTACGTGTTTATTGATTCTTACGGTATATTTATATATGTATATCATGTATATATATTCTTTCATGTATATATATACTTACAATTAAAAGTTTTCGTATGTATACATGAATAGCTTCGACTCCTTTTGTAAGATACATACACGAATTTTCTCTATTTACAAGGTGCAGCAATCTCCAAGCCCGGCCGATCGTACACAATAAAAGGGAGGCCGACCGAGGCGCAACTTGCGAGCACCAACAACACGTCAGAATATCGGCGGTATCTCTTTGAAATAAGATTTAGCACACGAGCTAATTCTGTTTGAGCTTGGCAAAATCGATTTCAGCATAGCTGAAACCTTCTTGAACAGGTGTAGGCGAAGTAGGTGGCACCCCAGCTACCTCTGGAAGATCAAGGCTCGCATAGTGTAACAAAGTCGCGCCCGGCTGAAGTTTTTCATAACCTTCGCTATCGAGAGGACTAGGGGTTGGTGTTGTCGTTGGTGTCGGTGTCGGAGTTGGTGTTGGCGTAGGCGTCGTTGCATCGTCGATGATCTTAGGCGAGGTCGGCTTAGGCAGCTGTACAGGCTTGAAGCCCGATGGCGTAGGACTCGTTGTTGTCGATGCTGTCACGAGCTTTGGCTTTGACACCGTCAAATCCGACAGCTTTTTCGTTATTGGGCTGAGGGGATGAGTAGTACCTTCCTGAGTAAGCGGTGCTGTATTCGTGATGACTCGCAAGGCTTCCTTGTTACCAATGTTACTGACTGTGCTGACGAGATTGCTGAGCTTACCACTCAGTGTGCCGTGTCTGAAAACGAAAGAAAACATGCTTCAGAGCTGTGTGATATAAAAATGCCAAATTGCCATTCAAAATTCATTATTTTTTTCACAGAAATTCGTCCAAACCTAGTAAATCAATGAAATTCGAGAATTTCATGTACGAACGTCTTGTAACTATTGAAAATGCTACTAGGATATGAAGTTTGAAAAATGATACGAATTCAATATTGTTACAAGTATTATACCATTGAATTTACACGATGGTAGGATATAGATAAATAGAGATAAAATTAAAATGTAGACGCACTTTGACGAAGAGTTTGTAGAAATGTGACTATCGAGATTATCGTGCGGTTTCTTCGATGACGGGCATCCGTCAACTCCAGGCAGTGGGCTTGGAGCCGCTATTTTTCTCGTTGTAGGAGCAGTCGTCACAGATCCACTTCCGCTCTTCGATACCGGATCAGCAGCATTAGCAGCTTTTTCATTCGCATTTGACTGCGCAACCGCATTGAACGGCTTAATAGGCGATTGAGGACTGTTGAGCGAGAAAGGGAATATCGTGGACGAGGAGCCTGTCGGAGTAGCTCGAGGTGGAGAAGCCGGCGTGCTTTCCATACTTTCCGAGGTCGGGCTATCGCTGAGAGGTAGGAAATTTGGCGTCTTGCTGAATTTGGCACCAGCCTGGATGGCGATTGGCAATGAACACTTTTTCTTGCGATTGTTGTTGTGATTATGATGGTGATGGTGATGATGATGCCTACGAGCACTTTTGAAGGCGCCCAGGCTCATATTGGTATAGTCTTGATCGAGACTTGGTTTGGCCTTGAATGACATCTCGACATAACCTTCGGGAGGTCGACGAGGTTGTGGTAAATCCATCGGAGCAGTTCGCGTAACACCTGGTGGACCATTCATTTGCATGTAGTCCTCTTGACAAGGCGACGGTACCTGCTTGGGACTTATTCGTGGCTGCGACCAGTCTTCCATGGGTCCGTCCATCTGCATATAGGCCGATTCCGTCTCTTCGACGGGTTTGAGCAGCGACGAGACCTGCGTTATGACCGGTTTATGATTCGAAACCATGGCCAAGGATTGATTCTGATTGTGGTTGTGATTGGCAGTGCTTATGTTGTTATTGTTTATGTTGCTATTATTGTTGCTGTTGTTGTTATTTCGATGCAGCTGAAAACAAAAACAGGAAGCATATGAATTCACAGTAAGAATGAGGAGAAAATGAGTCTCGTAGAGATGGCGTGAATAGACAGGGCTGACATTTGTCCTATTCAAACACATTTAGGATGACTCTGCTATAGTTTCCATGATAACACATTCAAATGAGTTGCGTTTCCGCGATGACGCAATGCGACAACTTTTATTGTAACTTCGTATAATGCTACCTATTTTGGATGCTAGATAACATATATATGGGTACATTCGCGGGAACTTACACGGAACGTGTAATGGCCTCCCATTTCACCCAGTGAGCTCCGAATCACTCCATTCAAAATTTCCTACACATATTCTAGTAAATGCAGTGGAGAATAAATTTCCAGATCGATTGGTCCTTCTTCATTTCCAAAAATTAAGGGTCGAAACGTCAGTTCCGTGAACTGTAGTAATTGAAGTTCCAAGTATAATCTTAGTGCTAGTGTCGAGGTAATCAATATAACGGGTTTGCCGAAATCCTCCTAGGATATTGGATTAACCATTTTTCAAAGGTCTCGTGACCAAAATACTCAGATTAGACCCCGAGCTATGCACCTTTTTCTTGTATTTAACACGTTCGCTGCGGAGGCTGAAATAAATGATCTTTCCCCAGGTGCGATGGGGCCCACCGGTAGGCCCCGCCGCAGCGAACTCGTTGAACTAAACATCACACCACACCTTTTTCTAAAATAACACGAGCGTATCCCAAATCTAATCTGAAGGACTTTGTCACGGACAAAATTACAAGGAAATATGTCAAACTATTAGATCCCGGCGTGAAAGAAAGACCAGAATCGAAGTTCACAGTGCTGCATGTGCTTTTACAGCCCAAAAGTAGCCATATGATCAATTTATTCACGATTTTGTCAGTTCTATAGACACCATGCTACCCCACTCAAAGTTGATTTATCTTGGAAACGATCTTTTCCACTCAAGTATGGTGGGATTAGATGAAATCTACGCGAAGGAGTTTCTATGTCAACTCCATTATTTTTGCGATCGATTTCAAAGGCGAAATGTCAGTTCTATGTATGTCACTTTCATAGTCTCAGAAACTATTTCCTGGGATACTCAATAGCACGAAAGAGAGGAGGAAATGAAATTATCCGCTCTCAAGCATGCATTTCTGACTCAAATCAAACATCTCAACACGAATTTCAAGGTCTTTTGGCCCCATCGCGTCAGGATTTCTCGCTAGACATTGAGACGTCAAAACCGGAAAATGTCAGTTCCGTGTGATACTTTCACTATGTCTCATACATGAGAAAATCACATATGCCGTTCTAACTCGTCCCCAAAAAAAATGCCAGCATATGTTTCGTCACATGTTACCACTCAATCTGCGAAAAGGAATGAAAAATGTTGGGATAGACGCACGGGGTGCAATTTTCAACTTCTTCATTTGTCGGACCAAAGCGTGTAGTTTTTGCGAATATACCCATACATGATCTAGTGGTGGAAGATGAGACATTCTGCAAATTTATTTCAAGATTCTTGCATGGAACGACAAAAGATGAGACGAGACAGTACACATTGAAACAAAACGACATCAATGCTCTTAGTGATGTGTTATATATATCTTACAGCTCATACCGATGACTAATGCATAGCGATCTCGAATTCGACAAATTAATGAATGATTTCAGTTTCCAAGAAGAGAGCCGTCCGCTTATGAATGAATCAGCGATAGGCATGATGGTGTAGAACGCCGACGCTCATTTCGAGTGGCCGATATAATCGTTATGCGGGAATCGCCACATACGTGCGAAACAAACATTATAAAAAAAAAGAGAGCGCGGATTGAATCACCGCGCGAAAGAGGCGTCGGCATTTCACAAAAACAAGTGATTCATACAAAAATATATAACTATTGAAAATAGCATACCTTGGCTGGTCCGTTGATGTCACCATAGGTGGCAGTGGCGGCTATTGGCGGCTGTCCAGGAGACATATCGACGTAGGAACTAGTATCTGTGGTAGTTGAATACGACTGCGATTGCGAGTACGAGGAAGGAGGTGACGATAACGTTACCGGCAACCTTGGCTTTGTAAAATCAAGCTCCATGAGGTCTTCCATTCGTTCCGAAGTTGCTGAACATGCAGACGTATGACCCCAGGAACTAGATAAGAGAGGCGCCGAATTTGATTTGCTCGACTGTGATTTCTCGATACCACCAACTAACGGTGCGGTGACAACGTTCACAAGCCTGCCAATCTCGGGCTTCTTGTATCGGCTTCCCACAGAGAAAGCACGAACCCTGCTTACTTCTTGAGCTATTTCCAACCTGATTTAACCAAACAAATCCATTTCTTAATTACTCTTTTCAACCATTTTGATAAGAATATAATTATGAAAAAAAAATAGCTGACCTATTTTTACGGTGCCTGTTAGCAGGTTCAGGCCTCGATCCAACCGAATAAGCTCGCGTAGGCCTAGCCTGATTCTGTAAATCTTCTCCAGGCGCTAGGAAGCTCGTCACCTTATCGAGATGGTACTCAGAGAAGCGCAAATCTGTACTTGGCGTACCCGAAGTGACTGAACAACTACTACCATCGTGCTGAGATGACATATCATCGGGGAAGTGACCATTGTGATTGTGATGACTGCTACGGTCCATGTCGACGTAACCGTCGTCACTGGCAGCCGGAGCCATTGGAACGTAACCGTCCGGAACCGTGATACCGCTATTAGTGCAGGTCTCCTCAACGAGAGACGAAGTGCGTGAATGCGAGTGAGCCCCTGTCGCTGGGCTCATTGGCATATACGCTCCCCGACCGGGGCTTGAGCTGCACGGGCTGTACATCTCCACATAGGAACTCTGCTGTTGGGTCGAAAAAAAAAAATTATTGTAGCAAATGATGAAATTCAAGTATAATCGCGCTGTTTTCGTTTTCAACCAGTTGAAATTTGATAACATGAATCATTAATTGCTTCGGATAGATTGTAATCGATGCATCAGCGGGAATTTGGGAAGGAAAGGGGGTCATTTAGGAAGAGTGATATAAACACGTGTAGTGACGATGAGCTTCAAAATGAATCGATAACAATGCGTGAATCATTTGTGGGCTATTTTTCTGATATATCCGTATTACTTCATTCAAAGTTTCCATGGTAATTGACTAATGGAGTGCGCCTGATAATCGCGCTGTTTGATTAAATTCCAAACAACTTTGTTGTTGAATCAGTAAACTATGGTTTCTTCCAGCTCTTTTAATGCAATATACTCCTTCAAAAATTCTATCATATAGAAACGTTCGAGAGATCATCAACGGTCTGATTAAACGATCTCTTACTTGGAGATGTATAATTCAGTAGGAAATGATGTTGTTTTCATCAATGAGTAATCAACTTACATTCGACATGCGCTTTAAAAAAAAGTTCACTGAATTTTCATGTTTTGTAGATTTGACCTAAGTACTAACCTGGGAGGGTGAACAAGATTTGAAGCTCGGTGAGTATTTATGCTGCTGGTGACTGGCGGACCAGGGCACATAATCATCGGAGTTCTCCTCGAGTATAACCGGCTCATCTGGTGTGAGCGAGTGACCGTACTTGCTCAATAGACCCTCTTCCATGTGCTCGGATGCATCGTCCATCGAAAGGGATGATCCAGCCGAATCCGTCGAGCATGCAGCACTTGCAGGACTGATGGGTACCGAGCTAACAACTGGTGGCGAATACGCCAACACTTTGCTATGCATCGAATGAGGTCTCGTCACGTGGGACGTGATCAGGTGCCCGGTTGCCCTCGATATCGCTGCTGTCGCTGCAGTGATTACCGTTGGTAACTGACCCTGTTGCTGTTGTTGTTGTTGTTGTTGATGCTGTTGTTGTTGTTGTTGTTGCTGCTGCTGCTGATGATGATGATGAAGATGAGCCAGAGCTGCTCCAGGGTAGCCCTCGCTAGTCGTTCTAGCTCTTGAGGGCAAGCTGTCGCACCTGTCACGCAACGTTGGAGGACCTGAAATCGAATTAGTTAAGAACATTAGTTTTAACTGAGAGTGAAAGATGAACCCGGGCAATAACGACAAAGTCGTATTGATTGCCCTCATGTCGTGCAGAGCGGGGCCAAAGTCACACGCAGGTTTGTAGCTGCAGGCTTTTATAATATTACCCGATAGACAAAGCCATAACCATTGCCAGGGATTTTTGTTATTCATAAAGATTCTTTACTTATACCCATGTATACAGCGGATTCTTGCAGGATTTACAGGCAAGTTGGGGTACTGTTGTTAGTGAGATAGTAAGTATCTACTAGTTTGAGAAGTGAGCTATTTTAATGCGTCTCAAGCCTCATTGCAAACCCCTGGATCACTGTTCTGTTGGAAAAGATGCACTGACAAAAGTAGTATGAGTACACGGCCAGCGTGATAGTGCAGGTGCATGATCAAATTACCCCTCTATTACGAAATTGATTTGTTCAACGAACCCGACTTGAGGCTGGCAAGACGAATCATTTTACAACGCATCATAAATCCACTTCACAACATCATTACTAAATACAATGACATGTTGACACTGTTCCAAACCACAAATTGATAAACGCTGACATAAAACATTGCTCAACTGCCATAGATGGACAACTTTCCAAAGGCAATCCTGTTTTGGTTTTTTTGTGAGAATTTATGTGAATTGATGCACAAACTGTATGAAGTATTCAAGGGGCCTCGAGTCAGTAGACACTGTATTGGCACGTGGTGTTTCCAAAAAAAGATGTGCTTTTTTTGGTGCTTAATTGTTGAGAGTTTCTTGTCCAACTCTATACAAGAAACAGTTATTAAAAAAATCCAGGAAGTATTTATAAGCACAGGTTTCATATTCTGACATGCAGGCAGAACATGTCAAGTTCCTCTTGA
The DNA here is from genome assembly GCA_029851415.1 of Eretmocerus hayati. Taxonomy (NCBI): domain Eukaryota; kingdom Metazoa; phylum Arthropoda; class Insecta; order Hymenoptera; family Aphelinidae; genus Eretmocerus; species Eretmocerus hayati. The sequence continues at coordinate 169,075,023 of CM056741.1, forward strand.
CCCGAGTTCTACACACATTGGTGGAAGCTCATTACAGGATTGCAATGTTGACAGTTGAAAAGAAAATACACTCTTTCACTCTTGCACTAAACAACAATGTGAGTCACTTGTTCTGAGTTTCAAACAAAGCAGTGTGATTAAAATATGAATGAATGAATGAATGAATGAATGAATGAATGGATTAATGAACTAGATCATGAAACATGAATGATTTAGGATCATGATGCATGATTGTCATCGAAGATTGGCTGATACTGTTGAAATACATACAGCGCAGTACAGATCTTTTTGATGATTGCGTTTGATTGATAGCAACAGCAGCTAAGGGCAGCGACAAAGTTCTTTGATGTGATATTGTGGCTGTTGAGGTAGTGCTTGTTGTACTTGACGATGATGCACTGGCATGATTGAATTGGGATTTGTTATTATTGACGGAAGAAACAGGATGACTCGCTACCGAATGCCGTCGTCTATTCGCAGTGACAGTGCTGCTCTTAGTATAGACGTTTGTCCCCAATGTTCCACTGTCAGTTACACCGATGCCAGCTGCAAATTTACACCACAACCCTCAATTCCTCATCCTTCTCAACCATTTCAAATTGTATAAATAGTCTTTCATGATTTCAACGATTTCATTGAGAAAAAGGATGAAAGTATCCTACGAATGATTAAGAAATTCTCAAGTTTACTTAAGTTGAAGGTTTTGGTTGATGGATGAGGTCGATTGAAATTATTCAAGATCTCACATATCTATACTAACTTCAATCATGTCTTCAAGATGAAAAAGGTTCTTGAAAATCAATGACCCTTAACTTCAGCTGATGACATTTGGAAATATTCCAGAACATCATTGACTAACTTTGCTGTCAGTGATTTACATTTGATGGGAAGGAAGCATTTACACATCTGAGTGCAAAAGAAGAATAAACAAGCTTAACTATGTTCCCTATCTTTTTCCAGAGTCTCAACACCCTGGTCAATGAACAACATTGCTGTATTGTTCAGATGTGAAACATATCATAAGGCTTGAGTATTTAAAAATCAACTAAATAATATGAAGTAGCATTAAATTATCAATGTCTAGAATATTCCTTCAAAATCAAGGTCTATGAAAGCCAGCTCAAAGGGAATGACAAATTAGTCTAATCAGCCAATTGGATCAATAAAATAAAGAGTGTGACAGTTCATCAATGCTTTCAACATGCATAACTGGTCATCAACACAGCTCATAAATGTTGAAACCAGATATACAATGCAACACAAATGAGACTTGAACCGTTTCATACTGAGGCATGAGTAAATAACATAATTTGGACAGATCCGATGAGATGTCCCTATGCATGAATGACAGGATGCACCACATAATTGTGAAATGAACCAAAACCCTTTCCAAATGGGAGAATGCATGAGCACAAGAGATAGAGGATAGGAAAAGCTAACAACTACTGTGACAGAACAGACCCGTATGTGTATTGGAGGAAGTGGTAGTCTGTGATTGACTACACTGTGAGGGGGCAGATGCAGGGATGTTCTGCTCCTTTAATGGTGCCACCTGCTCCTCGAGCATCCTCTGTTCCTCTGTAAAGCCCGCAACCCACGTGTGTTACTCAGAAGCACAAATAATTTTGAAATTTTGATTTTTGGACCTCACCACTCAGGCCAAAATTTGGAAGGTGCCAATTTTTGATTTTGAAGTTGAATACGAGATCAGGGAGTTTGAAAATTGTGAATAAATTGTTGTGAGTAAGTCCCTGGACTTGTTGAGAAATAGATGGTAAAATAATAACAATTAATATTTGATGTCATGGTAATAACATTGTGAAATGTTGCTAATGCTTACACAAAATAATTGATGATATTATTGTCAAGAATGTTCCATGATATTTCTATATGACTTGTTGCACATTGCTTGCTATTATATGCAGTTAACATGAGTCAGCAGTAATCAATATGGTATGAAAAACATCAACTGTTACTTGTACAGTGGATGCTGGCAAGGCACTATGTACTGAGATAGTTTATAGCATATCAATTTGCTGACAATGAGAGGTACAAATGCTAAAATTAGAATCAGTAATGAGCAAGAAATTGAGAGACTCACCCAAAGGTGAAAAACTGTGAAGTTTCTGTGCAGTATGTCTCCTCTGGAGAACTGATATAGGTTTGCTAGCTTCGTTAGCAGAGGAACTGCGCACCCTAGGACGAGGCCCTTCCTCCTTCATGTCTCTAAGCTTAGTGGATGCATTGTTGATGGTATTGTGCATGTTGCTGGCTATGTTACAGTCTTCAACCTCCATCCAAAATTCTCCACCCCCAGAGACAACTGAACGCCCCACTTCTATGTAGAAGATTCGGTCCATGCTGCCCGATCTTCTGACAGATGACAGCTAGAAAGTTCACAGATGGGTACGTTAGTCCAATATTATGGGAGGTAGAGCAATCAATTACTCACAGAAAACTCTATGGAATGGGCCTTGGAGTCTGTGCCCTGCTTGAGCAGGCTAACAGACTGATCGGTGAGGCAAAGCCTATACGGTCCCAACATATTCATTCTCTCGCCGAGTCCTTTCTTCTGCATCACGACTTGCCAAACGTGCTCTGCAACGATACGTAAGGCTTAGAGTGTGATATCGGACTTGCCGCATATGCATAAAAGGGTAAACACACGCATGCGGAGAGCTGCAGCATGCTCATTAATTTGGGGTTGTTGAAACTTACCAAACGTGGGCCTAGGTTGCTCTCCATCGGGTTGATCACCAATTTGAAGCAAAAGAAGCGCATTTAGCCACTCCTCGAGGTCCTTTTCGTTATCAAGCACTAGACAGAAGCAATCATCCTTGGTATAGAGGGCGATGACGTGCTTATGTTTTGTATCTCGGCGCCGGTTGATGTTGAAGCAGCTGCGTACGGATATGCTCCGCTTGGGTGGCTGTCTCGCGTCGTACTTTTTCTTGGAGTCATAGTACTCGAGGCAAGCAGGTCGACCGGGTGCTTCAGCCCTCAATACAAAATACTTTTTTTTGAGAGTTTTAAGCTTCTTTAGGTGAGCGGCCAGGACGACTTGCGCCGGGGCCGTATTTTCCTGCTGCTGCATTGGCGAAGACATATTGCTTACGCCACCGTTAAATACTTTATCGGCCACGGGGCCTCCTCCAAGGAAGGATTGGCCCGGGCGTAGGCGTAATTGTTCAGATATGAACCCGGGGCGGCATGGCAGGTGCGAGCGGAGCACGTGTCGCGCTCGCGCTGCGCCTATGCCTCGTGGCCTAGTTGCTACTACTGCTGCTGCTGCTGCTGATGTTTTGGGTATGATTAAATCCACCACCTCCTCGTTGTTGTTATCGTCGTCGTGGTCGTCGTCTTGTTGATCTTCAAGTTCCTGATGATGAAGAAGAATCCAAAGATCGTCGTCGTCTTCAGCATCCCCGGCTATACGGCACGTGCGCCCAAGGCCAAACAACAACGCCTGCTTGCAGGCTATGATGCAGTGCGGGCGGCCCTCGCGTAATGCCGCGTGGCCAAAGCAATAAAGCTTATATGATTATAAAAAAATTTGTCTCTGCTGTCTCGTCTGGTCTCTGTGGCCGCTATACGACAAGGAGAAAGTGCTGTCTATTATGTTTATAACTGCAATGAATTCTCCTTGTTGCTGTTTTTTTTTCTTCTTTTAAGGCTATATAACCAAGTTTATAATATGCTCGCGCACACTAGAGAGTGTATACCGCGTGGCTGCGACGTAGATATTCTCGAAGATGAGGTTGCTGATGTCTGGTATATTATTACGTATATATACCTATTTAAAGGTATAATAAACTGGAGTAGACGAATTACGCGACGCAATTTAGTTGTGATGATGATGATACGAATTATATATTGGTTTTATATAGCTATAAATTTGTGGAGAGGAACATATCTACCCGGGGGCAGTGGCCCTGATGGCACGCGCGCGACGCGAAAATATTCAGCACACGATAAACACCACAGCACGGTAATCACACATCAAAATTTGTAATGTTGTCATGATCGAATACGATGACGATGATCATACAATCATCTATAATAACAGACTTTTACAGCTTCTACACCTATATTTGGGGAAAACACGACGACGTGTCGTCCACGCGCACTGAATCAAACTGCTGCTCTGCTGCTACGCTTGCTCTTGCTGCGGCTTTTACTTGTGATGTTATGAAGCTACGTAGTTAGGGGCTAGCTGAACTCTATAATATTTATATATATATATAGAACGCTGCGGCGCCCGCCCGGATGCACTGACAGCACAGCCACAGCATTGCAAAGGGGCTGTTTATGATGATGATGATGGTGTGCGGGGGCGGCTTATATTTCTGAGTGTAGGCGCCAGCAGATAATAATATTGTTGTTGAAGGGTTGATGTTTCGATTATCCCACTCGTACTCCCACGTTGGAAAGATGAGACGATTGAGTTATATACTTTTACAACTTTATGATAAATATATATTGTTAATTTGAAAAGAAATTTTCTTCGGATTCCGAGGTTGTTTTTAACGTGACGCGCAACACTATACTGATGTGATGTTGTTATTTGCGGCGGCTATATGCCTCTTTCGTTCATCGTGCTTTGCTGCTGGGTCCATCTTGGAAAGGTCATGTGTGTGGTATGGCATGGCAAAAAGCTTCGCAGTTGTAAACAAGCTGTACGCAGGCGCCAAAACACGAACTCTCAGAATCATGGCGGCGGCCGTAATAATAATACCGCACACTCTATATATATATATACGCGACAAATAACGCATCCACGCAGTCGAGAAGATGCTCTGAGATTGTGTGGGTGAACACAGATATAAGAATTTTTCATAGTGAGAGTGTGAGAGTAGAAAATGCAACATATATCTTATTGCAATATATAGCCGCGTTTGTTTTGATGATGCGCGGTTTGCTACTCCGGATGCTCCTGTTTTTGGGAACGAAATATATATTTATAAACTTACCTGATAGAAAGCTCATCGAACTCATTTACTGTAAATAGGTGTATAGGTATATATTTTACGATATATAATCAAAACAGAGATCCAAGCATCAAGACTCGTTACGTCGATTCTCGTGCACGCGTCCAAGCTGATGATGTTTGCGGGCGCGCGAGACAGATAATTATATATAGATATATGTAACAGTAATGATCAAAATGAGTAGCGTAAATAACAGCTGCGCGGATCGGATCTAATAAGTCATGTTTTGCCGACTTGAACGGATGAGGTTGAATTTTTTCGTATTATTATACTTATAATGTTTGGCACGTTACCCTGCACGTATCAAATTATGTGCGCCAAGTATATTAGGCGCCTCGATATGTTGACAATTGGCAACGAGATCATAAATATGATCAGAATGAATGGGCCATTGTTTAGAGATCTTCGAGAGTATCGCGCGAAAGAGTCATATGTTGTAATTCACCGTAATCAGAAGGCTGAATGAGGTTTCAATGAAACACGAAATGTCTATATTGACGACGTGATTACACGCTTGTTTTCTACGTTATACGCGTGTCAATCTATATAGCCATTGACAACGCTTTGATGCTGTTATCATGTTTAGATCATGTCGCGTGGGGGTGACGAACTGGGCGTTTTCGCAAATAAGCATGCGCGAAATTGAACGTCAAGGATGTGAGTCAGAATTACATAGGAGAGAGCATAGATATTTTGATTCCTGACAATATGCTAATATTTGTGTACTCTTTCATCAGATTTTCCTCAAAATTCATTAAATACCCATTAAACCAAGATTATTAGAGAAAAATTTACGTGCATCGGTGTTCCATCATAAATACACAAAATTAGCCCAAAATCTTGCTACTTGACTTTGGATTTGGGCGGACTATTTACCATAACTTGAAATCGATTGATCAAAAAATTATAGAAATCCTAGAGATGAAGAGATCGAAAAGTTGTTGCAGGTACCACGTGGAGCGAAAAATATAAATATCAAAAATCGGCAAATTGTAGGAGAATACTTTTTTCGTATTTTCATTTTTAAAAAAATGTACTTTCATCCTAACAACTTGGTACCTTTGCAGAATGTCGGACGGGATTCATGAGAGACAAAAAAGGACTTCCTCAGGATTTGAAAATTACCAAAATCAAACATTTTGAGGACTTGGTTTTCACGCTGCGTTGATAAAAGTCCGGAAAGTCAAAAAAGGGAAAATCAAAAAATCCGTTTCATTTCCCATCCTATATCACCGAATGATTTTCATGAGGATTTCTGAAGCTGATTTGGGCTTCGATTTATTGCGATATAGTATACGCGCGCGCGTATTCGAAATGATGACATTCATTTCTCGCATCCAAATTTCGAAATCGTAAGGATCAAGGGCCACAAATAAGGACTTTTCAAGGACATACGGACTGATCCAGTGAAATAAGATCAATCTGAGGACTGGAAGAACCGATGGACACCCTGATTTGGAACTGAAACTCGCTGAAACCTCAAATCTTGAAATCTCAAATAAAATCCACCATTTAATATACATCTATAGTATACATAGTACATGTGACGAGTCATGTCCACTAACGCTGTAAGTGAGTCATCGACACATTTTGGGATACCACGTAAATTTCTTGAGTTTTCGAGTGCCGTGTTTGTAAAGAAAAAGAAAAGCTCAACCAGATGCTGAAAACTCTTGCTCTGAAATTGAATGCATTCGCAATTGTAACTTATTAGTAAAAAAAATTGTGCGATTTTAGTCAATAATATATAAGTCTTCTGAAATGTGCAACAGGAGGTTGAGTAAAAGTAAATGAAATTATCTAGCTTAGCCCCCTTTTGCTTCAATATTTGCGACGTGTTCCATCTCATCTCAGAAACCCCATGAGCTGACGTTTCTTTGTCCAGAGTCTGATAGAAACCATATTCTTCTGATGAATATAAGAAATAATTAATGTTTGGTAAGTCACCGAGGGATGCATTAAACTACCCCAGATTATATCACAGCAAATTATGTCACTTTTAATCTGACCAAGAATTTAATCAAATGCAAAGTACTTATTGTAAAGAAGATGAGGTTTGATAGCAGCTCAGGATAACTGAAAGTCATTAGATTCTCAATAGTTGATTGATATATGATTCAAGATAATCAATTACATCTGTCTGGTCAAAACTATAGGATGCTGTACAAATTCGATTCTGCACCGATCATCAGAGTCACGTTTTAAAGAGATAAGGAATGAAGTTACCAACTGAAGTTGATAGACTTATGAGCTGTAATAATTCGACCAAGTTAAACAAGAGACTCTTTTGATGTTGATTCCAACATTCAATGGACATCTCAAAATACTCGCATACTTGCCTATTTCTTTCGACTATTCATCTTCCAAATCGACTATCCTAAAATGCAGATGCTCAAACATGAACAGAATCAAGAATCTCGAAAGTGAAATCTGCTATCCAATCATGTGGATTCAATTACTTTGTTAGATCTCATCTCAATAAATTGAGGGATTTCTACAGGATCATGGTTTAATGGATTCAAAAAAAAGATTACACTTCTACAAAACTATAAATCTTTATCGTAATATTCAAGTACAAAATAGCATCTGACAACCAGCGAATAATCAAAATTGAACGTAACTTCCGCGGACAATAATTGATCATTCGTCAAATATATCAAGATCTGTTTTACACCTTTATAATGATCAGTAATGTAGAACGATAGCTCACTCGTTTAGAAAAATTATTTGCACACACAAGAAACAATACGTTTTGTCTTTAAAATCTAGACACTAAACATCTGTTACGACTGAACCAAGATCAGACTCTTGTTCAAATTAAACATTAGCGTTCATAGGATAGAGGCATCGTGTTTAGAACATCCTTCATACGTCGCGATCATCAAAAATAAAGAAAAACGATGCTACAACCGATAACTCAACAAAAGAAATCAGGAAGGAAGACTACCTCTACTTTGAATCAATGTATCCACGTGTTACAAGTATGAATAAACAAAATATATGACCGTGCTTGTAAAGAACTGTGACAGTGATTTCCGGAAAAAGTCTGATTCTTAGTAGTGTACAGAAATAAATGGCTCTCATCAACTTTCCAACGAGATTGGAAGACTATTGGGCCGGTCCATGATTTAGGTTGCGATCAAATTATAGTAAGACTCAAAAACATCAAATATCTAAGAGAAATTTATATTCCCTCACGAATGTACCGTCACGATTGCATAAGACGTACTGGTACCAAAAATGACAAAGTGCTTGGGTGATTCTAGTGAGAGGAGAAATCGATCCAGAAGTAATTAGAATTAAAACGTCACTAACATTTTACCATCGTCAACGATAAGATTTTTTCCTCAGAACAGTATATTACGCAGTTTTACAGGCCTGTATGTGGAAACAAGCTGTTTCCCCGTACTGACCTATAAAAACTAAGAAACACTTAAATTATGAAGATAAACCAAGTACATACCACTCAAAGTTGTCTCTTACAAATAATAAAGATAGTTGTTAAGTTCGTGGCTTGGCTCTGTTTTGAGACTTTGGCCAACCAAGTAGGCAAGTTTGTGTGCATACTGACATGGAGCTGGTACACGAATCGTACCAGGCCAGTTATAGTACAAGTGACATAATTTGTACGTTAGCCTTTGCAGGTGATCGGTCTTTACGTCTGCACCGTCAAATAGCACCACGTAGTGAGTAGGAGTAACCGTACCTTGACGGACCAATTGAGGTACCAAATAAAAGTCATACAAGAATCTTCTTGTAATGTGGGAGTCCACGACTGTACCGGGTGCCGGGTTACCGAGTTGTTTTCCCTGGAAATATTGACCATTTGCCGTTAAGGAATAAGTTTTGAAAATTAAAGTACAAATTAAAACTATGAAGAAAGTATGAATCACCTTCTCGAAAATACGGGTGTTAACTCTCTTTTGTACGATGACGACGCACATTTTGGGTTTGTACGATGGATCTAGAAGCGAACAAGTTTCAAGAAACTGCTTGACTTCATAATTTTTAACAGTTTCAAACTGCCCATCACCCACTCCATCTCTGTAGATGAATATCCTGTCAGGGTATGCTCCATTTCTCTGAATTCATACAAAATTGAGATAAGTCTCAGTATAGAATGCATGAGTAGGATCTAATTAAGAGTTCTTGTGAGTGAAAAAATTGACGAACCTGTCGATAAACCTGGAGAGCAGATGTTAGACATTGTTTTAGCAAGTCTATCAATTCCTGATGTGGGGCTTGAAGGCATACTCTACTATGCCACGTCGTTAACATTCGATCCAAGCTTGCTACAAATGCTGCCACGCTCCCTTTTGAACCAGATCCAACACCTGCGTGGTAAACGTCTATACCACAAACCATGGCACTTGTCTGCAAATGAATTGGACGTTGTGATGCAAGCAAGGGAATGACGATAGATTATAAGAGGGATATTCAGTAAGCTTACAAAGGGGATTTTCAAAGCCCATAGAGAACCTCCCATCTTGCAGTTCATTTGCAGAGCGATTTTTTCAACGACTGACTTGATCTTATCGGGCTTTGATATGGTCTTGGATATAATAACTTGCGAGGGTACAGGAGACTCCACACAACAAATTCTGAAATCAAGTTGATTGTATACAATGATCGTTTTGGATTTACATTTTTAGAGGTCATGAGATGGTCTACAAAGCATGTCCAAGGGTATTACCGGAATATGTGCGACTCCCAACGCAGAAGACCGTGTAAGAGATTACTTACCTTTTAACAGCAGTATATTTGTCCTGTCTTTGGGTTGGCAATATAACAACAATCATTTCAAGGTTTTCCTTCATTTTCATCAATTTACGTAGTTCCGCTACGTAACTCTCCGTGCTATCATCACGGAGGAAGGATAGGTGGGGTTGCCCTATTGCCATATTTATTCTTCTGCAGACAGCTTTTAGGGTTTCCGTAAAGTCATCGCATTGCTTCTTGTTACGTTGTGTGCACACTACAGCCCAGTTCATCATGTTGGGCTGAAAAAAATTGCATGCATGATAACAGTCCGGAGTTTCCGACCTCACGGTGAAAAAGTTTAAATTACAGTTCTCAGAAGTTTCGAGCTGGTGGCAGCTCGGCCCCAGTCAGCATTAGCGGACTTCGTTTTGTAATCACCACCAAAGAGAATCTCCTCCGGTTCCAACGTTCTTCCCGTGAATGGCAACGTATCACTTTCAATTTCCAACCCCCAATCTGATAAAATTTTTCTAGTGACTTCATTGGCGTTTACTTGCTCAATGAATTTCCTTATAATCTCTCTTCTCTGCTCAGGAGCAACTTTGGTAACTTGAGCAAGATCTTTTGTCACTCTGAAATCACTTCTTATGCTGTCTGTAATACCAGCTAAGAAGGACAACTCAGGTATCAAGAGAGATATTCTTTCTATAGTCTGAAAAACGATTAAAGAATGTAAGTTATGTAGAGACATTAATGGATAATTACGAGTGCTCTCTACCTCTGGAAAAGCGATGGTGGCTCCTCTAGCGGTCAAATTGGTATATTGCCAATAACGATTTTTAAAAACAAAGAGGAAGGAAACCAATAGTACCACTCCCTGCAGATTATTTTTCTTCAAATAATAAGAAAAGTTTCATCGAGATCGGTGCAAAATTCAACTCAAAAATTTGTAGATACAATTCAGCAACACTGAACCAATGTATCTGCAAATTTTTGAGCTCAATTTTGCACCGATCTCGATGAAACTTTTTTTTAAATTTGAAGAAAAATAGTCCTCAGGGAGCGGTACTATTGGTCTACTCCCTCTTTGTTTTTAAAAATTGTTATAGACAATATACCAATTTGACCGCTAGAGGCGCCACCATCGCTTTTCAAAAGGTGGAGAGCACTCTTAATACAAGATTCATACTTCGCCAGTTGTTTTCTTTTCTTTGCTGCGATGAACCAACAATGGCTGCTTCAAATCCTGTATTACGATGCTGTGATGAGTTTTGTAGTAGTCCACAAGAGTCATTTCTTGATCGCCTTTCATGAATTTGTACATAGGGGTTTTATCCCAATCTATGTCATCTATTTTATAAGTTCTGTTATTATAGCGAGTCAAGACAGAAGTTCCCACTACCTCATTCACAACAGCATTCTTGAAATTACCAGGATTTTTTTGGTAAATGTCAGTCCTGCAATATCAACATGGAATCGTTAAACCACCTAAGGTCCAAAGACGAAGCACAAATCAGTACTCACATAATATCGCGCACTGTGTCAAGCCTCATAACTCTATGTGAGGCGTCTAGATTCAACAATAGACCTCCCTCTAGCTCATGAATGGCGTGCACGAAACCCGGCCAAACTTCCAGCCTATGCTGCGGAATTTTATGAGCAAGACTGGGGTTGAAATCTTGCCTACCGATTTTGACAAGTGTCAACGCTTTCATAACTCTGTTCAACAGTGTGTTGAAAAAAGCAATGTTATCTCTCATGAGTTGCCTTTTCTTGAAAATGACTGTTAGGGTTACAGTGGAGTTATCAACTGGATGTATTGATTTGTAAACGGTTCTCTGTGGAGGAAACAAGACATGAGATCTCAGTGTCACACACTTCAATTAGTAAAGGAATACCATCACACGTACTAGATCAGGTAGCTTGATGGGCAGGTACAGCAAGGCACCATCAAACGTTTTGACATTGCCCAACTCACTTAAATGCTGGTTCAACAGCTTGTATCGTAAAGATCTGTTGTCAATGTCAGGTGAATATTTCACTTCATATTGGAACATGCCTTTATCTTTATCAACTTTCAATGATATATAATTGGCAGTGAGTGGTATCCTAGAAATATCCAAATTTTGACAAATGTAATACCATATTGACAATTGTTGATGATTGAGTATAGAAGAAAGAAAGCTCAACTCTTACGTTTTTCCTGATTCTCCTTGCCTTGACACAACTTCTGGTTCTGACTGTTCAGAACTTCTTGTATCTTCCAATGATAATGCAGACAATTTACCCAGCACTCCTGACTGATCTCCAGAGTCAGATGAATCGTGACCAGGCCTATGATGACCAAAGGATTCATGATGAAATCTTTCAAATCATCAAAATTCAGTTCAATATAATCTCTTCTATCACATTAACAATTCCAAGTTCGTTACATATCCATAGACATAATGAATTATTCCCATCAGGACATTGCAATAAAGAATGAAACTATATTCTGCTGTTCCAATTCAGATTCCATGAGAGGAGATGAAAGTACCCAGTATTTGTCAATGAAATGTATCACAAGAATTAATGGAGTGAATAGAGTCTTAATAACAGAAATCACAACACATTAAACAGGTGCAACAAGGATTAGCATTACTAAGGGATAGCCTCAATCTCGTTCAAGTTTACAGAGCTTTTGCAAGCTTAACTGCAGAAGCAGCCGAAATTGGGAAACCTAAAAAGTATATACTAGCAAATCTGGAGGCTTATGGTCAGATGAGAATGTGAAGTTGGCATCTAAGAAAGCCAAAGACGAATGATTTCTTGAAAGATCTTCTTTTAAATGGTCAATTATTACAGCAAGAACTGAGAAAAATTTCCCATTTGAGAATTTAGGACAAAAATTGAATGCAAGTGTTGTTGAGACAAACAATTTTAACTTTGTAATGCACTTCATGTTACCTTCTTGTGATAGCTCCCAATATTGAGCTGCGCCCCATAGATGTTGTGGTGGTATGAGTGACAGAGGATGTTGTCGAAGCTGTTGTTGAAGAATCTGATCCTGATTTTCTCATTTTTTCCAGTAAGCTGCCTCTACCTTTACTGATAACAGGAGGGGGAGGTTCTAATTTAGCTTGTTCCTCCAGCATCCGTTCTTTAGCTGCTCTTTCTTCTTCTTCTTTCCGCCGCAACTCTTCTTCCTGTTTCTTTCTCTGCATCATTTCGAGGAGATTTCCTCTCCCCATTCCTCTCCCCGCCATGATCTGAAAAATAGATTAAATTGTAAGATTTCAGACTGACTAGAAAAATCAAATTCAGAATCCACTGAGGTAGATCTAACTAGAAGGCATTCTGTTTGCAGACATGCATAAAGTAATATAGTATGAGCAATCAAGGTGATGAAGGTTTCTGAAAAACCTTTCCATCAGTGTCCACTCACTCCTCTAACAAAGCAAGTTCATTCTAGTTCCCAACTAATCAACGAGAGACAGACCAGATAACTTTTGGCGGTTTGATTACAAGCAGAACAGAGCGATTCACACTCAAAAATTTGTTGCACCTCAGTTGTTGCGAGGTTAGGTAGCTCCAGAATAGTTAACTTTTACTGTAGCAAATTTAGATGCATCTTTGCAAACCAACACAAATGAGGAAATAGATGGACTAATTAAGAAATCATGATCCAATTCAGACGATTAGCTGATGTAGTGACAGAAAAATTAGTGCAGAATGGTCTTGAAATATTTGGTTCAACATCATCCCCAACTCAACAAAGCCTCCAAACCATTAATAAATACTGATTGGTTCCTCAGTTGAGTATATAAGGATAATGATGTGCTGCAATTCAACACTCTATATTTCAGAGAGTTTTTGGGGAACATGAATTTCTTCAAGACCTTTAATCATGGGAAATCGGAGACTTGTCATAATAATGGCTCAATACAATACATAGAGAATGATCGTTTAGTTAGCTTTCACCCTGGAATAGATCCGATACAAGAAACTGTGGATTCTGGTAAAATGTTCACACCAAACGAAAACATTACTAAATGAACAAGTCACCTAATTTGCTCACTCTCACTGGTCTGCTAATCAATTGTATCGACAAACAGCTTCAACTGCTGAATTAATGATATAAAACTAACATGAGTACCAAGTTGGCTCGTAAGAATCTCAATAACCCAAATCTTACTCTAGATGATGGTCACTCCCAATTCAATTTTGGAATTGTCGAATCCTACCCAGCAACAGTCACGTAAATGAAAGATAAAAAATCTCTGGTAGATCGAATCAGTAGAATACACGATGACCCATCTCGTGCAGGTAAACAACTTTGTTAGGGATTCCGGCCGGCTTCTGTGATGTTTGTCGGGATTCTGGTCATTGAAAATTTCCTCATCAGATTGTATAATGTAATGACGACATTGTCACAGAAGTTACGGCTTCACGGCTCTTAAAATTTTACAAAACATGATCCGATGCATTGAACCATCAGAAACTAACAATTTTCGAAACACGAAACGGACCTACAATAATCTTACGTTTGATCTTTATCAATCGAATGCGATGTCTTGAATCAAACTTGTCAGTACCGGCACGAAAATGATGTGCTGAATAATAAATTGCGTAGCGAGGTCGCGAGTCCCGCGCGCGATGTTAGCTTTTCCGAGAAATCAACTCTGCTCGGTTGCATTTCATTTCTGCTTAGGCAAAATTTTCACGCGAGGTTAGAAGGTTATATATAACATCATTAGGATGATCAAAGGATAATTACCGCTGATTGAGTGCGTGCAGCGAAGGGATGAGAAGAAACACGTGCAAAAACTTGCAGCAAAGGAGCAGTGACTGATGCTATCACCAACGATCCAAGGGACGAAAACAAAGAAACTACACAATCCGAAAGCAAATGGAGGCTTTCTGCGCGACAGCGCCCAATCAACTGCCGCAATGAGCTATATATAATTTTCTGCTTACAAACGTGGATTCACGAGCCCAGCTCGCGCAAAACTGATGAGATGATGATGGAGTTGGATTTGGAACTTTGGAGCGCCCAGTCTGCAAAGGCAAAGGAATGGGGTTTTCGGGGAGTGGCGAGGGGGAAAGGATCAATGATGGAACACCTTGGTTGCATCTCAGAAGGCGCATTACCGATTTTTTCCATGAAATGTTGAATTCGTCTTATCTAGGTATTCCAATAAGTATGTATGTACAGCGTTTCCCTCGTTAACTTTTTTCGCGGATTGTTTGATAAATTCCTTGGTGTACCAAAATAAAAAAATTCCTTGAAGGAGCCTATTAGTAGTATTGAGAGTTTGAGAGTGAGGATAGAACCTAATGAAATTGTATGAACTCAAACCGTAAAATGCCGCGATTTTTTTTAATTTCCGGGAATTAAATTCCGGTTGATCTCAATTATAAAAATCATTATTATCTAAGCATCAATGATAAATTCTCTTAAGTAATTTGATTGTCAAAGAGCATTCCTTATACTGACAGAAATAAGACGATTTGTGGGATTCGTGGTTAGTCAAAAAAACAATTTATATTATCGGAAATTCCATCAGAGTGATGTGGAGGTCCTAGAATAATCGGTCCGCACGCCAAAGTTAGACACATTGCAAGAGATGATAATAAGGAACAGAGAAGAATTTTGAAATCGGCTCATTTCCGGTAAGGCACAATCAATTTTGTATCAACCCTATGATTGATTTCACACAGTCCAGTTCCTCAAAAAGCCATTCTTTTTATTTTTTGAAAATCAGATATTTGACGTAAAATTTTCCGATTTTCTCGGTTTCAGAAAAAGGCGATTCTCTGGTAGTGGCGATGTAATCGCCACTATCAGAAGACGAAACGCTATCCAAGTTTAAAATCATTTTTTCTAACTTTGCCAAAATTTTATCTTTGTTACTCTACCATCTCAAATTCTTCCATCAAAATCCTTCGATGCAGCATCGTATTTGAAACAGGTTTTGACACAAAATTGATTTTGAATTCGGTTCATTTCGGATCGGGGGGGTCCAAACTTCTGTAATAATTTTGGAGATGTAACCGATGATTTTGTTTCTGTGCATTCAAAATCAATGGCGATCAGTTCCAAAATTATCACAAAAGTTTGACCCCCCGATCCGAAATGAACCGAAATTCAAAATCAGTTTCTTAAGGGAAGCTTGAACTTGTACATACTTGAAAATATAATATTTTGCAGCTCATGTTCAGAATTCAGAGAATTGGGTTTCGTCGTTGAAATTCGCGATAAAGATTTTGAATCTCACGCATCGAGTCTCACATTCCCGTATCAATTTTGCGTGCACTATTCTTGGAGTTTTTTTCTGATCAATGATTTGATATTTTCGATCTAAATTTCTCACTATTTCAAAAGATTATCTAAACATACATCTGTATGTGAAAAAGGACTCCTATAGGTCGCATATACTTCACGCATATAGTACCCCGGGCTACGTTCTTCTCTCAGTGTAATACGACTTGATTTTTTCATCCTTTATCTGATGAGTCATTTCCTGGAGTGTCTGTTGGAATTAAGAATAGACAGGAATGTGACAAGGAATAGAATCGCCAAATAGAGAGATGAGATGCAATATTAATAAAATTTATTCTATAATATGAATCAGGTTCCTTATGCGTATTCTTTAAAAATTATTTACATGATTTTCTTTTTGAGAGGTTCAATCTGAAATTCAATAGAATTATTATAATAAACTATAAAATGGATCAAACAACAATATCAACTCAGTTGTTCTGTACTAGAACGCAATTGCTAAACAAAAATTATATTCACAAATTCATAATAGATTGCAACATGAATGGCAAAAAGATATTACGCCGTCGATGTTACACGTATAAGCGCGTCAAACTGCATCTTTGATTTACAAAACTCTTACAAAAATGGCACTTGGCGCACTGGCATACGTTTTACGACATTGTGGCGTAGTTTTCTCGTACAAATCTACAAAGAGTGGTAATTGATTCCGCTCAGATACACTCTAACATCATAACTATCATTCACGCAGTATGAACAATTACATACAAACAAATGGAAATTCTTCAGCATGCAAGACTATAAACGAGTCTCTTTTCCATGATTCCTGAACTCATATGACAGCTTGTGATTCACAGCAACTGCATATCTGTTATGTACAACAAGGTCTTTCTTGGTTTCGATTAAAAATTACTTGAAATTGTAACTTGAACGTGTTTTAGAATACATTATAAAGTAAAATTTGATACTTTGTTCCTAATAATAGTCGATAGTAGCAAACAATAACATGATCTCAAAATTCCTAAATAGGAAATCACTGACAAATGGTATGGTCGTCGAAAACGAGATCAAAATAGATGAAATCTCAGGACAGACCGCGAGACTGCGGAAGCTGAACCTTGCTCCAGAGGTTGCAACATCCATCAATTATAAAAATATGATTTTTCCGTCCCGCGGATACGCTGGAGACGATTAGAAAAATACATTTTAGAGAGCCATGCAAGGCCATTTCACTGAATTCGGAATCCTAAAAGTCTGCATCCCATCCTGATACATCGTCTGGTGGGGGTGGATCTGAGTCTGGTGGATATTCATCAAAGTTTGTCGTATCGGCAGGACTCACAACTTTTGGCATTATTGGAGGTTCCAGAGTTCTTGCTCTCAGACCTTCCCAATTGAAACCGTCGAACCACCTGAAAACGCATTTGAATAGCATTATTTAGATTATTTGTGTCAATAGAAGAAAATAATTTTCTATTTTCACTGAGAAGTTTTGATAACTCACTTGTGCTTTTGAATTTCACTGATACCTCCTTTTTGGTAACCAAGGCGTTCAGCAGGATTATCTCTGTAAAGTGAAACATCGAATGAATTATACACACCAAAAAATTTTCATATCATTTTACGATGAGAAATAAAGCCAATGACAAATACCTGCACAGTTTTTTGATGAGAACATTGGCGTTGCGCGTGATGGTTCTAGGGAACTCGATGGCATCAATTCCCTTCAAGATAATATTGTAGGTTTTCATTGGATCGGCTCCAGTAAATGGAGGAGTTCCTGTGAGAAGCTCAAACATGAGGACACCAAGAGACCAATAATCTGCACTAATATCGTGACCTCTGTTCAGAATAACTTCTGGTGCTACATATTCTGGTGTGCCACAGAAAGTCCAAGTTTTTCTTCCGTGCTCAAGTTTCTTTGCAAATCCAAAGTCTACCAACTTCACGTATCTGTGGCAATTAATGAAAATTCGAATATTAGTCATTTGTCACGTAACGAAAACGCAGATGCTTAGTCATTTTAGACTATGCTACCAGAGGTCATTGAATTTCAAGATCTAATTTTATGAGATTTTCATGGGCTAATGTCATTGATGAAAATTTGAAATTGAAAGAAAAAAAGAGTAGAAACGAAACTATATTTCACTCTTCAACATTTGTCTTTGACTACAAACCATTAATCTCAAGAGAAAAAGAAAATATCTTCTGATCACTCATATTGGTCGGAAATAGATTCGAGTTCTATAAAATTGAAACTTCATCTCGCGAAAAAACTCGTAAAATTCTTCCTCGCTACACAGTTAATAGATCGATGTAGTCTATTTTGAATAATCCATTTAGTATAAATCATGAACATCAAATAATTCGCATCAAATGTCATCTTTCGAAATGAAAATATATTATTTTGAATCATTGCCAAAAAAGAATCACTTGTCGAAAAAAACCTCAAAAATTCTCAATCTTAATCGTCATAATAGGCAAATATCAAATCATTTTGCATTGTTATGAAAGTGATATAAGTTTTTGATACAAAATTAGATGCTTTCCATTGTGTTGAAAGTATCTCCCAACAAATATATTTCAAAACATCTTGAGTTGATTTAATCGACTTGACGAACCAGTTTGCATTTTCACAGCAAAGAATTTCACTCTCAATTTATTTGCCGTATGTAAATTTACTGGGCTATACTTATCTACTTTGGATAATTTATATGGCGAATGTGCGAAGACTTTCTCCAAAGAAAAAAAAACAAGAAAGCGAGGACTGGGTGTGCAAGTCGCGATTCGGAAGAATTATTTTTTAATATCCATGAAAATCGTTGTACGATAAGTAGTAGGTATTAATTTGCACCAACACTCTCATTGATATCGCTGTAAGTGATCTCGTGAGTGATATTTTCAGTACCCACGAATGACTCGCTCAATTTTCTGATGCAGGCCTTTCAATCCACAATGTCACAATGTCCATAAATTTCAAAAAAATACTGGAACATGCGATCGTAATAGTTTAATCCAGCGATCAAGATATCCCTCATCAAACAAGGATTAAAATAGATACATTTTGCATAACGTTACACGCACAGCAAATTTACCGTGTTACTTCTACTTTCTTTACAACTTTACTCGATGAAGGTCTCAATATTTTTAAAAGGAAAAGGAAATCTGGATAGTCATCGAGATTTTTATAGATTCTTCTTTTGGCTAAGACCAATAGTCATCAGTGAATGAATGAGAAAAGCAACGAAAATTCAATGTTTCCGCCGAGGAATACTATAATATCCTCTCAAACTAGACTTCAAGACTTTTGCGATTGTGAAACTTTAAGATTGGACTATTACTTACCCTTGACTGTCGAGAAGAAGATTCTCCGGCTTGAGATCTCTGTAGATGATGTTACGCGAGTGAAGATAGTCGAAAGCTTCAACAACGCAGGCTGTGTAAAATCTTGTCGTAGAGTCATCAAAATGTCCTTTATCTCTTAAAACTGTCCACAATTCACCACCTAAACAAGCTTCCATGAGCATGTAAAGGTATTTGCGGTCCTTGAAAGTTTTGAAGAGTTTGACGATAAAATCGCAGTCGGCTTCGCCCATTATGCGTTTCTCTGACATTATGTGTTGCTGTTGCCTCGTTTCCACTATCTGTGCCTTCTTCATCTGTTTTAGAGCGAAAGAGCGCGAACTATCTCCAGCTATTTGCACAAGTTCAACTCGACCAAAACCTCCGACTCCTAGGGTTGCCAGTGAGCGAAGATCCTGTAGACGTAGATCTCGGAATTCCTCGTTCAATCTATGGAGTGAGACAGAATTGAGTAAGATGAGGTAATTTTTATTTAATTATTCGATGAGTCGAGGGGTACTTTTTTCAGGAATTTAAGCACATCCCATCAGCAACGACGAGTAATTTAAAAAGAAATCGGAAATCTATCTGAGTGCAAAAAAAGTTGGGTAATCGACATAAATAACGATTTTTCCCAAGAAAATGAATCCAAAACAAATTGCACAATATTCATAATTGATGAAATAAAAAGTAGTGTAGAATCATACGAAAGTGAATGAAAAACAATCCTTTTTCAAGTATCATGCGTAAGTAGTGATTAGGAAAATGCATACTTGGAGTAACAAAACACACAAATAAGTTCAGTAGAAAACACGTTAAATTAATGAATTTGTAACCCTAATAAATGCATGAATAGGAAAAAGAAACGGGCAAAAAGCGAATAATTTTTTGGTAGACTGCGAGGCTAAGAAATTCACAAAGACGAGTGAAAATCAGATGCCTTCACAGACAGTTCTGTAAAATTCTGTTTGTTTAAAATAGAGAAAGAATTCCATTACTCTAAAGAATTTTATGATAACGGTTAAAAATAGGATGACTGGGAAGAAAAATAAAAAAGCGAAAAAAGGATATGTTCGCGGAAGAACTCTACAAATTTTTGAAAAATTTCACAAAACTCTACATAACAAAAAATTACGAAACTTAAAAACATTTATTGTTGCCTATGCACGATACCTAATCTTTCCCCGATTTTAAATGAACTGAATATAAGCACATTTTACAAAATAATGATCACAGAAATAAGATCACAGTAATAACTCGCTACAAGACAATCGCAGATAAGAGTAGCTTGAAACTACAATTGAGAAAAGTGTACCAAGAACGAGCCAAGAAGATCGAGTAATTTTCAACAGACTGACGCAGATGGCAGTCGAAAGTTGAGAAAGCTTCATCTCAATCATTCAATTCCTTCAGTTATAACAAAGAAGAAGCTCAGTAGAATGATTGGCATGGCTTACGGAACCCTTCAATTATTTAGCGGTATATATAGCGTATATGTACATTACACTACTGCTAACAGACATCATCAGGTGCATCAAGAATGAAAACCTCGTGAGACTTACGTTGTTTTTTTTTTTTTTTCTATAGCGAGGTTTACGCCCACATCCTTTTAGTTAGGCATGAAACACAGTTATATATACTATGGGTTAGGCAGGGTTATTCATGATATTTAGCTTTTCTTACAAGTCGTCATAATCGACATGTATGTCAATTACTTTGTTAATATGAATAATGATTGAAATGATGATAGGTTGTTAATTATAGAAATAGGATAGTGACTATATGTTTTATGTATATGATTATTGTCAAGAGATCTTACCTTCTTCGCAGTTCGACTACGACTAGTTCATCTTTGTATCTCATGCGTATCTCGTCTAATGAGGATATCAACTGATTGAAAGTTTCACGATCAATCACCAGACAGCTGACTCCTTCTGGATCATCTGCTATGATGTTGGCTGTTCTCAAATCGTCACTGCAGAATAAAAAGTTAAGATTTCTATCAGTATCATTCGAGATTCCATTAGTTTCAGGTTCATCACAAGAATTAATTAGTAATTTTGACCTATTCTGGATCAAAAAATCAATTTGCTAGGATAATATTGGAATCTGATTCTCACAAAATGAAATTAAAAAAATTGTATTCCCATCGGTATAAAAGAAGTATAATATTCCTACACTTGAATTGCATCATAATTTTTGATTAATTCCATAGAAGATCCATTCATTTTATAAAATTTGAAAAGCTGTTGGGATTTTGGAATCCAATCTTCATCATCTAGAAATAGAAAGAAGGATTTTCACGAAGAGTGTCAACTCTTGGATATGAATTGAGCTGAAATTCAAGATCAATCTAGTAAAAAATCTCGAAAACTAATTTATTGGATCAAATTAGATAAAAAGTAAGTAAGTACCCTTGTAGCGCCTTCTCGCCGAAGAAATCGCCCTTGCCAAGTGTTCGAATGTACTTTTCTTCTGGTGTATCGGGCTGTTTTATCGTAACTCTCACTTGGCCCCGACTTATGATGAAGAATGTATCTCCTCTGGCTCCTTGCCTCACTATGTAATCGCCTTCGTTGTAAAAAGTCTGCGGAAGAGGCAATTTCAAATAGCTCATGAGTCTGCAATTTCCAACTCTCGCAAGATATATAATACTTGATAGGATAAAACTCTCGCGCAATCGAAAAATGAAAAAAAAAAAATGAGCAACGGTAATCTCTTGCAATCGATGCAAGTGTTCTATGTTCCGCGAGAGGAAATTTGATGATTGTAATAAAACGAGAGAGGCGCATCAGAGTTTTGTAACTGACTAAGAATAAGGTGTTGCGCGCGCGCGTGTGTGTGTGTGTAATTCGGAAGTTGAATTTTTAAGTGTGATGACGAAAGATGATGTGTGAGATGTCCATTGTGAAAGTATAGACATTATACTAAAAAAAGATATGTATCGATTCATGTAGTTCTTTGTGAGAGGGCTGCCAATAGAGTGCAACCTCATCATGTGGAACAATTCTTTTGTGATCGCTATCGGATGACCCGAATTCATAATTGCTAGTTCGGAGATGGTGGTGGAGGTGATGGAAGTAGCTTTAGAAAATCTGATCGATAGTTGATTTGAATTTTGTGTGATTGACAGACGATAATTACCTCTTCGAGGACGTCCGAGATCTTGATGAGTGTCTCCTCTGGTAGAGCTTTGAAAATTGGAACGCTGAAAGTAGAATCATTTTGTGATGAGAACAGTTATGTAGTTATAGATATTTTTCTGGGGAGCACGTGATTGCGATATATGTATGATGGCCTTGAGTTACAGAAAAGTGGATCGAATTCCTCTATTTTTCATCTTTTATCTTATACAACTTGGAGCTAGAACGTTGATACTGTACAGTAGAGAAAGAAAACTCCAAAAAAGCCATTGAGCTATCCTCTATTTGCGTAGATAAAAATAGGCGAGGGGATAAATAACTTGCCTATCAGCTATTAGTAATATTTCACCTATATCTAGATATGTCGTGTTCAGAAAAGTTCTTCAAACTGTTGCAATTAAGTTTTCTAAAATTTGTTGTGGATCTATTCTTGGCTGTTTTATCCACCATTGCTTACATGCTTATTCAATCAATGATAATCATCTATTCCTCACAATTTGCAAAGCAAATAACAAAAACCTCGTTTCAAGCTCGAGCCTTTTCGGTCACTTGAGGGTGCGAAACACCCCAAATTTGAGTAAAAATTAAATGTAGTAATTCAAAGAGCTTGGCTCAGCAGTAATTGATTCGCAAGACATACTAAACTCAAACTGGTTTGTAAAGTTTAGCTGTTCCGGAAGCGTTTCAGTTGGTTTACGGACATTGATCTTTGCGAAACAGAATTTTGCTGGGGTGTGAAACACCCCGTGTGGTCACAACGTATAGTCTTTTTTGCCTAGTCTCATTGAATGTCGATATTTTCATGTGTACTGATTAAGTAGGTACACTTTTTGAAGGCTTCTTTCTCAAAAATATTAGATACAGAATTGTCTAATGTATAAAAATAATATTTTCAATTGGTGAAGATACTGGAAAATCTTCGACTTCTTCATGAATATGTTTTTTCGAGGTCCACATAAGGAATATTTTTTTTTTGGAAAAACGTATCATGTCCCAAGTACAATGGCGTTAAAATTTCCAAAAAATTTACAATTTTATGAGCTTTCTCGTAATTTTTGCGAGTTTTTGCATATCTTTTACAAACTTGTTTGAAATTGGAACAAATTGTTTCAGAAAGGTATGACACCCATGAAGCTCTCTTCACATGACCACAAAATGGAAATCCTTGCAAGATTTAGATCAATATCTTCAGTAGTTTTTTGAAAAATCAGTGATTTTCTGCGTAGGATGTTTCACACCCCGTGTGACCTCAACAGATTCGCCGCGGCGGGACCCACCGGTGGGTCCCACTTGCCCTTCTCTGTGTGCAGAAGATTTTTGTCTCAAGTATGGGATTCAACATTGTGCAAGTAATATTTATCTGCAAGTGTGACACAACAGGTTGAGAATGATTCAAAATTTGAACAATATGAAATTCGGACAAAATTTAAGAAATTGAGAACTTAAAATCACGTTATTCACATCAAGGCACATCTATTCCAAATTAGAAGAGAAATTTTAGAAGTCAAACAAGCAAATTTCGCTATCCATTATATACCATTTTTCACTTTCTACTCTTTCCTTAGCATCACATGAGACAAGTGAGTACCAAAGAAAAAGATCTCTTGCCAAAGAAATTCTCCGTCAGAGTGTCGGGATATAATAAGTGGGTAAATTCGCGGTGCCAAAGATATTCACTCTCATCGATTGCGTGAACAATGATCAATGTCTCATCGAACGAAGAATGCATAAACGATTGGCGTTTCTTATCTTTTTCTCTCTCACTAAACTCAATTTGGAACGTGATGCAGCACAGACATCATCAGCAGACGGATCTCTTACCGATTTAATAGTCACGATGCGAGTATGCATCGATAACCAAATGTCTAATAATAACCCTCGCTCCGTCTTTAGTCACGTAATTTTTAAATTGATGTGTATACATGATGAATGATAACAATATAACATACCTCTTTAAAAAATCTGTATATTCGGCCTGCCTCGATAGGCCCGTCCTCATCATAATAGTTTGGAAACATTGTCGATCTATTGCCCAAAGACGACAATCCGTTGCTGCTGTTATCGTTGCTGTCCTTTTGCAATTGTATAAAATTGCAAGCTCGCCAAGAACTTTTCCCGGTGCCAATGTACTGAGGTACTTTCCATCCCGCGACACCTCCACTTTGCCCTCTGAAAAATTTTAAATGAATGATACCTTTAGAATTCTCATATTTTGAAAAGTATATTTATATTTGAGAGGATTATCTTTGAGACAAACATTTTTTTACTCGTTTGTGGGAAATGGAGGTTCCGAGGGTCTCTTGTAGGGTACGAGAAAGAAAGGCAACTGATGAAGAAACTGTGATACTTTCTTCGGTGCAATGGGAGGGGGGGGGGGTATAAACTCTGTGGACCTTATACGTGGTAAAATTGATAAAGAAAACCGAGTCTGAGATAGATACACACATGTATCATGAGAATAAGTATCGACGAGGGGGCAACGGATATCGGTCAGACAATGAACATTGACACGCTTTCGTTACTTATTTCTTTTTTTCTTCTCTTTGTTATTTCTATATAGTCTTAATCCCTTGACCTCTCGGAAAAAGTTGACCGTGATTTATTGAGATCGAGAGTGCTTTCGGGGAAAAATAACCGACTGATTACTAATTCTGTAGAAAAGTCACGCGTATTAATACTGATATCCTTGAACAAAAAAACCCCGAGTGATTATATAAAAATCACAACAAAAGTTTTAAATCAAATACAAATGAAAATATTGTTATTAATTTTCATTCAAAATACCTGCATCAGACATTTGCAAGATCACAGTACAAAAAAGGTGTTTGTGAGTGAAACGCAAAATATTATCTGATCAAGTTGGAATACTCAATTTTAACCCTTAGAGCATGGATGTCCATAATTATGGATATACAGGGTAATAATAAGTTAGTGATAACTTTTATATACATTGGAGGGAAATCCTGGGGGATTTCAGGAAATTACTTTTATAGCCCTTAACGATTCAAGTCATACAAGAATTATTCCTATATCTATTTTTGCGCGCTTACCATAGTGGCGAGGAACGAAAAATTTCAAAATCTCTGAACTTTGTTTTTTCTTCAATTAATCTTCTACCTAAATTAATTTTTTTTTTTTTCATGAAGAATAGCCTCGTGCGTCTAAGAAAGATTCGTACTGAAAGGGTTGAACCATCAGTGCATTTCTACGTTCAATTGACCAATAAAAAGTGTCATAATAATTTACTACGAAATACTTTAATATATAACATTTAAATGTTCCGTATACTATGCATTTCTTTATACCTCTATGATACTATGCAATTTTATTGCACGGTACACTGACTGCCTGTAATACTCAGCTATTGTCTAGTTTAACCTCGAGTAACTGCAGAAAATGATATATATATATATATACAATTGAGGATAATCAAGCTCACAGATGAGCGGCTTCTCGAAATGCGATTATTCAACAAGCATTCCTACACTTCCGCATGAACGAGTTCATTGCTCTGATTTTACTCGATTAGGTCATTTCCAAGAATATACGCATAACTTCAATCGAAATCGAGAAATTAGATCTAAGTGTATTGAAAAATGCCATTAAATATCTACTTAGTGCTCGACTCAGTGTCAATCGATACATTTGAATGTCTTTATTTCAATTTTCCGCTCTCTCGAGATTGAGAGTAATATCTCGTGTCTTTTTGAGAAAACAATTGAGTTTATTCTTGAAAAATCAACAAGATCAAGGATCTCCTTTGTTGATCCCAAAAATAGACGCATGTGGAACATTGAGTAAACTCAAGTTCAGATCCAGTCATTTTGTTCAATTTATTTTTTTTTTAGGTTCAGATAGTTCAGTCATCTCTCAAGTTTGATCCACAAAACTTCATCACACATTCTGCAAAAAGAGCGTCAATCAATATGTGATTGTATTTTTTTCGGCACGGAAATTCCATATAGTTTACATCTTTGTTTCAACGACCAAAAAACCATGCAAGCAGTCGATCTCAACACAATTAGAATCTTTCAGCCAAGATCTGTCAATCATATTCTTGCTGGATTTCCCTAGATTTGGTCATACTCCATACAGACTGTATCCAATCTGAACCCCTTCCCCACAGACAAGAACACTTAATTCGAGTATCTATTAAAAAAAAAGTCGACGACCTCCACAGCTGCAAAAATCCCTCATTACCCGACGCACAATTCATTAAAATTACACTTACAGATCATTGAACCAGCAATGAACACGACTTACAGAAAAGTGAAAATCTCCTTCTCGACATCAAATCTTTTAATACCTAATGTCATCAAATCTAACAAGATAATAAGAATCTCGCGCACACTGAATAATTTCCAGTAAAAACGTTCACTCCATAACATTGTGCGTATAACTGCATTCTCGACACGTTGTAACGATAAATTATGTTAATTCTCCTTAAGAGTATAATCTGCATACGAAAGTGGTCTGTCAATGGATCACGTGCGTTAAGATTCATTTCGGAGTGTACGTGTGATATCCGAAAGTGCAAGGAATGCAGAAAAAAAAATTCTTCTAATCAGCCTCACTGAGACGAGTTTGTGTTAGTAACTTCATGCCAGACATAAGCTGATATACACAGGAGCATCAAACCGTGGAGGAGTAGCAATGAAAGTAATTGTTGGTAATTTGGGCAGCCCAAACGGATATGCCGCAAATTGGATATTCAAGATGCCGTTGCAATGAGTTTGTTTCTACCATGTGATGCAGACATATATAGAGACTCATGGAGTCTTGAAATACTCAGGAATTGCAAGAATGTGTATGTGGGTATATTTGCCTGAATGTTGGAGAGGTTCTTTTCTCTTTCATTTCTCTGAGTGCAATGGGCTGATGATGGGCGCAAAAGCTATATATGCAGTCAGTTTCTTGATATATGTAAGTAAGTATAAGTGAAAACGCCCCAGCATGCAGACGTGCGTGCAGAAGATTGAGAAGGTGATTCAAGTGAGAATCACTACACACACGGCAAACTTTCGCCATCAACTCTTAGCTGGCGATTTATTGTTAACGCGTATACGGACCCAAATTTTATTTTCCCTTTCGCTTGGATGGAGCTTGAGGCTTCACATTTTTCTTTTGGACAGAGACTATGCCCAGAAATTGAAGATTCGAGTGTACAAAAGCTCTGACACGAGTCAGCGATCTCGAATTTCTCTTTCATCGATGCCACACTTTTTTTTCATCTTTTCATACGCCTACGGAGATTCTGATAGGTTGAATTTGTAAATGAATAAGCATGTAAGATGTGTTGGAAGTAAGGATTTGTAGCATAGCATCTTCAATGTTTGAGACTGTTACAAGTACTAATAAGTATTAAATGGACTGAATCAATGAGCTTGTTCGATACAGAACGTGAGTATGGAGCTCAAGAAGATAAGCTCGAGAAGAAGAAAGTGTGAAGAAATTAAATCGGAGAGAAGTGTTTTTGTGATAACGGATGCTCAGCACGATATAATTTTTCAATGCAGAATTTTCCGATTGCAAATATAACTATGAGCAAGATTTAACGAATAGTTATTACAGGCATAAGGAATTTCTTATCGTATATCTATTTATTGAATTTCTTAACACTAATGCAATTTTTTATTCAACGAATGTCGATTCGGAAAAATGTTTGGAAGACTGAAGAGGTGTACGACCAATTTTGATTGACATAGAAGCAGCTATAATAGACATTTATTGTTACCTCAGGCTACCACACGCGCCGAGCCGAATAATGAATCGGGTGTTAACGAGGTATTAAAGTGTGTCGAAATCTAGAAAAAAATTGATAAAACAATAGGTGACTGCTAAATCGGACAACGATGAGAGATGACAGTAGTTTCCAACGCCAGCAAACTGATGTGAGAAACAATAATTAAGAGTAAAAAAAAAAATAATAATAATAAACAGGGCCAAAATTGTTATCCATAATCGTGTTCAAGGGAATGATTTTTTCTCAACACTTTCAAAGAAAATTATGTTGAAAATTCTCAGAAAAAAATCGATGACCAACGACTGTCCTTCCACTCGCAAATGAATTATTCGCCAAAAAGCTCATTTATTGCAATCTGCACAATACATTGAATGTTGATAGATGAATAGTTTTTTCTCAATGAAATTCTGTACATCAGTTGTCAAGGTTCCTAGCTTAGATTTGAAGTTTGGAATAAAATCAAATCGAGCAATATTATTACCACTCTAGATTTTTTGTTACAATGCACGTGGGTCCTAATGAAACAACACTTTTAATCACATCTCGAGCTGTATACATGATAACGCTTGACAGTCGGAGAAACCCATTAAGAAGACATCAGATGATATATTTTCGAGATTTTTGACCTCAAGATTCGAATAAAGCATTGTATTGTGGTATTCCCAAAAATGTGGATAATCAGCATTCCAAATGCAGCTCTTTCAGAAATCACCAGAGTTGTGCAAAAGGCACGCGCTTGTACAACGCGAAGCTGTTCTTTTTATTCTCGTTGCACATGCGAGACTGCATATATGTGAATGCAACAAGACTCGCGAGCGAGAGTCGTGATTAGAAAAAGAGATATAAAAGTGAGCAGTGGGCTTTCCGATTCAGCTTGTATACAACAGCTGGCGAGAATTTCACGATGCGTTATCGCTTGTCCCAAATTTCAACTCTGCATTGCCAGATCTGATTCGTGAAACTTTAAGTGCACATAGATTTTAACCAGTTTCTTTCGAAAGAGTTCATTCACCGAGATTTACATAAAAAATGTTGCCCTTTGGTGCGCCCTGAATGTTGCAAAATTACATTGACAAAACAAGCCTGCTCTAGAGAAAGTATACATCAAATCTTATTTTCAGAGGAAAAGTTCTCGTACGTGACAGTAACCCCTTAGCCTAAGTGATTTTTTGGCTTAGAAATATGTATGTTCGATGAGCCTGGATTTTCGAGCGATTTTTTTCAAGGGAAATTCAAAATAGCACGTACACGGTTTTCGTAAGATTTTGTGTCTGTGGGCCCACCAATTTTCAAAAATACCTCAAAACGTGATTATGTAACATTTTCTAAAACTAAGAATCTTTGGCACGAGTAGAAAATATAATCGACATTGATGGCTAAAAGGTATCCAATAGAAATGATACAATCGCAGCACAGAAAAAGTTTCTGAAAAATTTTTTTGTTTCTGGAAAATTCATTTTCTTCTAGAATCAGGTGGAAAATGATTGAATCATCGATAAACAAAAATACCATGCAAATGACACTTATATCGTTGAATTTGCAAAAGTAAATGTCCGCGTCATATAATAGCTGATTCAAAGAGTGATCATCTGTGAATTGCTTTTGTAACGTTACATTCAACCCTCGCCTCCGGCTCGTGTCGAAAACCGATCACACAGAAGCGAGCTACAATCTCATGAACTCGGTGCGAAATATACTATTTTGCAATCCTGTGCGTAAAGTTAGTACAAGTCCTTTTAGAAAAAGTTTACCATAAATTGTGAAAATTTTACGATAAAACATTATGGTCTTTGTTCCAATTATGATCTTTGCACAAACGATTTCGTGAATGAGCATTGAGGTCAGTCGATGAAGTTATTTTCTCTAACAAAAAATCCTACATCAATTCTCCAAGTTTTTTAATTCGTCTCAATAGAATACCAGATA
This sequence comes from Eretmocerus hayati, assembly GCA_029851415.1. NCBI lineage: Eukaryota > Metazoa > Arthropoda > Insecta > Hymenoptera > Aphelinidae > Eretmocerus > Eretmocerus hayati. The sequence goes on from CM056741.1 coordinate 169,105,128, forward strand.
AATATGATCCGTACAAGATATTGGGCTAATCTATTCGCAAGTTTTCTTCTTGTTACTGGCATAGAGAGACGGAGTATCAGTAATAAAAATTATGGGATTATTTGATGTAATGCCAGTATATAAATATATACCCTCTGGTGACTACTACGCAAATGAGATATGAGTAGATATTCAAAGCCACTATCTGAATTGCATCTGTGGGATCATGTATGCATCAACATTAGCACATTTTTGCTATTTCTAGTCAGATTATGCTGCAATAGCATGAAAACGAGCTGAAAAATATCCTTCTTGACGGTCTTCTTTCAATATAAAATTGAGATTATCGCAAGATAACTCTTCTTAAATAGAGACTATAGTTACACACTTGCTCGGTTCAGACAATTTCAGTAACTGAAATGGTCGAGTCTCATAAAAGACATGCATGCACATAAAATACTTGTACATAAAAATTGCAATTTCTCTCAAACTTCATTAAACATTTAAGGATTTCCTGAGGATCTTGCTATAGCAACCGTCATTTTCGATTTATTGGAATTGAACATATCCGAGGACTATTCGTTCGCAATTAAGGTTATTCACGACTGATGGGGCTAGTCAGTTGCGACCCCTCCTCTTTATTCACGGTCCTTGGACTTGTTTATTCGCGAATCTGATTCCGATTGAGCGGATCGTAACAATTTCAAACCACCATGCATGCTGGACCACTAAGTCACTCTTGAAATTCGCGCACTCAAATTAGTCAGACATATAATTTCTTCGTTCTTCCTTTGTTTGGGATATCTAAGAACTCAGATATAAGTTGAATTGATGAATGAAAGTATAGTCACTAATGATATTGGGAACCATTTTTCAGGATCAATTACTTATGTTATGATTTTATTTACGTTGCCGACATTCACACTCTGCATTTTTTTATAATGAGAATGGTCTCAAAAATTCCAGGATACGTTCACAGCGAAAAGAACATATTAGTCATAAGAGAACCGCGGATGTACTGCGATCGGCTGATGCTTTCATCTAGAGAATGGTAAGGTTCGATTCAATTGTTTTCCGGAGTTTGAGCTTCAAATACGGTTTTGAATCACTTCCAATACCTTACACAGAGATCAAAGATACTGGTAGGCGCGCTGGACGACCTTAAAAGTGAGTAAATTCTTCAAAAACTACTAATGGCTATATGTTCCACAGGCTATTTTATAACTGCTCATACGTGAAAGCAATAGGTAAATTTCAAATATTGTCTTAAATTTGAGCGCTTTCTTCTAAGGTTGGAACGTGAGACTTCTTTTCCAATAAGCGGAATGTCTATTTTCCGTAATTTTTTCATTTGTGGTACTTCGTTGATAAATATTTTCGCAAATGCGGAAGGATGCCCATACACTTGATGATCTTATTTCAATAGATTATCAATAATTTTTGAATGACTCGAACTGTACGAGAACATTTTGAATCAATCAAATCTTCAATAATTCCAAAAAAAAAATTTTCGAAACGTTTGCAGCTGTTATATCGTTCATGGATTCCCTCATTCTGGCAAATATAACATCTAGATGTCAAACTCTTTCTATAGCTCGTTGTTTCTGCTCTAGGCGGAGTAAATCACTCTCAAAGATTCATATAATTGGTAGAATTGTTCGAGTTGAAATGGTAAAGGTTGAAAAGCCAAAAATCTCAGGACCCACCGGTGGTTTCCACCGCAGCGAACGTCCTAATCAACCTGAGTCAGGATACAATCAATACGAAATGTAAGATACTACTTGATTAGGTGCATAGCAAAATTCTTCCGGCTCAATTCACTCAATATAAAAGTACAGTACCGTTCAAAAGTTCTCGATGGGCCATTCCTCGAGTACCCTGACTTGCAACAGCGATAAGTCGAGTTCTATGCGTTGTACGAAAATTTTCAGGAAAGCATCTTAAAGAGCAGAAAAAATCCTAACTTTTAATGGGTTTGGATAATATTTTTATCTAATATTTTTGAAGGTCCTACACGCTAATGAAAAAATAGAAAATCCAGTAATTTTTTACACTCATTGAGACACCTGCACTTTTAATGCGGATGAAGTTGCGGCAATTCTGAAAAAAGCATCTTGTAGTGCGGAAAAAATGCTATGTGTAGCCATTTTTTGATTATTTTTTACGTACCGCGTGTGAGAACGTAAGAGCTGTCTAGATACCCAAAATGACTGTTCATCACCGGAAACGGTGAAAAACCATGATTTCGGGGATTTGGACAGCTCACACGTCTTCATACACCGGAAGTAAAAAATAATCAAAAAATAGCTACAGCATTTTTTCCGCTCTACAAGATGCTTTTTTTCAAAATTCCCGTATCTTCATTCGCATTAAAACTACAGGTGTCTCAATGGAGGCAGAAAAATTTTAGATTTTCTATTTTTTCATCAGCATGTAGGACTTTCGAAAATATTCGATAAAAATTATCCAAACCCAGTAAAAGTTAGTATTTTTTCTGCTCTTTAAGATGCTCTTTTGAAAATTTTCGTACAACGGATAAAATTTGACTTATCGCTGTTGCAAGTCAGAGTACTCGAAGGATGACCCATCGAGAACTTTTGGACGGTACTGTATCTTCTGCTGACAGCTCCTGAAAACCAATCCTTGCTCCCGTTTCCCTATTTTAAATCCATGCCGAATCCAGTTCGCACTAGGTATACTGTACAGAAAGACACAGAACCTAATAAATTACTCTATACTCTTCCTTCGGTTCTCCATCAAAGTCCCGTTTTCTCTCAAATGCAAGGTTCTCAATGATACCACCTCGCAGACAGCGAATATATGTGTCAAAGACTCAAAGCTTTCGCAGAGTTTCAACAGAACAAAGGCTCAAATGGTTTATCATACCTAGACTGTATCCATGGTATACTATAAATTCCCATATTCACAGGAGGTTAAGCTCGACCTCATCATTTACATGTCACTATTTCTGTTCCACGACACTTTCTGAGGTATATACTTTCTCATTTGCGTTTTCTTGATGCATGGTGGTGCCACACAAGGTTCTCGCTGTATAAATCCGTGTAATACAGTCTTGGCATATCATGAAATCACACTCGACTCAAAAGCCGGTAGCGACGACGACGACGACGACGACGACGACGACTTTCTAAAAGTAAAAACATGGCACATACTCAAGAGATAGAAGGTACATTCTCTGATGAGATATCTACTCATTTTTTGGCACGAATCAAAGAAAAACAACGTGCTCAATCGGTCATCATCTTGATATCAATTTTGCATTAATCAATTTTTAGATTAAATTTTTGGTTTCATTTGATGGTAATTTTGGTGTATCCGAGAATACTTCGAACAAAATTACCCTCGACATGATAATTAATAGAGATAAGCCTCGAAGAGTGACATTGGGAAAACGAGGCCGATAACAAATCGGTTAATCTGTCTCTTTGGAAAAGAAGAAGCACTACAAAATTTTACCGTATTATACTTACACAAGCATTTAGAGCAAACCGTGTCCCAAATTCAATATATCTGGTATAGAATGATGTTTTTACGATCATCTCAATATCCATGAATAGTGTGTTCACCGATGTATGTATCAAGGTAAGCGTAAGTACACATTAATTACAAAAGCGTTAACGGTGCCCCTCTTCTATTAAATGTCTGCCATAACTCGCGTCATCATCAACGCAGACACACACATTCTAGAACGCACACCATCGAATATGCATCAAATATGTGTTTATAGATAGTGTCAGTATCTGTAATATACCAGTGATGGAATTTAAAGCACGTGGTGATGATGATGATGTGAGCTTGAAGATGTTCGTGTATTCCTCCCACGCGTGCGTCGTCGTCTGCATTATTATTCGCAACACATATACATACATCTTTGGCAATGTTCGACTTCTTCATGACACATCACATCACACATTTATCGGAGGAATTTTTGCTACAACCAGGAAGTAAAAATTCGCTCAGAAAAAAAGTATGGGGTGAGGCTTCCTCTGAAATAAAAGTCTGCCACAGCCCACAAGCCATCTGTTCTGTTCTTTTCTTCAAGACTTTGATGCGGGTGGTCAAAAACCCACGTGTATAAAATTTTGTTTCTATATAGCCATAAGGATGAAAAGGATCTTCTTTCTTGTGAAATCTTCTAAGAGTAACAGCATATCAGAGTGTAGTGCTATAGTGAGAGAGGTTTCGTATCCTGGAAGATGGTCGAGGCCATGCGGGCAATTTATAGTTAATTTCTTTGCCTCGTTCATTTATAGTTATTAGCTCGGATGCTGGCATTTATAAAAAAAAAAGTTGCTTGGTTATTTATTGCTCAGGTTATATGTATCACTTGGTGAGTTTTATTTACTTAACAGACATAGAAACAGAGAATTTAAAATGGTTTTCGCAAAATTGGTTAATGGCGAAAATTAGCCGTTTCCTTCGTCCACTTACTATAATAAACTTTGTTGTGCAGAAGTCATCAGTCCGTCCACTTTTCTTTAGTGTAATTAAACCGGATGTTGGATACTGTGATATTGTGAGAGATTGTACAAAGCTCAAGACGAGAAGCAATGAAGATTTTCCGAAACTAGCACAGTTTTTTGTTGTTGTAATGCTCGTGCAGCAATGGTAGAACGACAATTATTTGTGCTCAGCGATATGTAGCTCTTTTCTTACTACAGTATAGAAGCTTACCTACTTTCGTCGTTAAATATTTTCCTTAATGTACGAATGTATCCTGCTTACTTACTTCTTCTCTCGCAAAAGATAATCATACTTTACTTATACTGCCAAAGGCATATTATAACAAAGAAATCTGAAACCGCTTTGCGAGCAAGCAAAGAGAGATTGGAACAGGTGGCAATCGACAGTTGAAAGACTGGCACACCTTTGCTATATAGCTGTGGTATATACACAAGTATGTATATCCAACATCAGGTTAAAAAGTGAGAGTCTTGTCGATAATGGTTGAGGTCGTGCATGAACGGGATTCTATGTTCTATCTTTGTATGAATTGTTATTTGCTTATAGAGATTGATAACTATGCAAAACATGATTCTTTGGATCAAATTTACATTAGATAGTTGTCTAACTGAATATCCTATGGCATGATCAGAAATAGATTCGATGTAGAAATTACTGTTCCATTGAAAGATAACATGATCAGTAGCTTCAAAGATCTCAAGAGGTAGAGGAACATGATGTGGTACTTTGAGATGCTACAAAAGAGTTTGTGGATGAATCAGTGATGTTGGTCTCAATTGATATTGTGTTGTAATGAATGGGAAGTGAATGTGATACATTTGAAAGGACGATGTGTCCTTGTAACTTATTCAAGGTATTCTATGGCAATACATATACTGACAAGAAATCAAGTGAATGAAATCAAACGATTCATGTCATTGAACGAGTAGACCATGTCCGGTTTCAACAACTGTTAAGACACAAAATGAGTATCTGTATATTACCAGAAACTCACCAGAATCCACTCGACGCAAAAGATCTGTATCTGTATTATCAGAAACCCACCAGATTCTACTTCTAAAGACAATTTACTATTTCCAAGAAGGATTTCAGACTTGAAAACCATTTTCTTTCCAAATCCAGAATACAATGCATAAAGATATAAGAGGAACTTCTTTCATCCCAAGCAATAACTCAGAAACCGCAATATCTGGTTGGTTATATTACTAGCGCACGCGACACGGAAGCTATATAATAGATCCGGATTCGCCTCAGGCACGACTTTCGCTCCATCATCTTTTACGCGTTGATCGTTTCTAGTTTCCACACCATTCTCCTATTATTACATCTTCAAATCCCTATACTTCATATATGTACCATCTCTATTCATTCGACCGAATCGTCCTTGTCTCGCCATCTCGATGCGTGGGAGCCAAAATCGACATCCAAATGAAACTCATGTCATTGTTAAATCAAGAATCAACCATCTAATTTTTTTTTCTCCAATACCTACTTCCATAAATTATTTCATTGATTACCTGATGGACTGCTGCGTTTAGTATGTCTAGCTCTTGGTACAAGGCTACCCGTCGTCGTTTGCTGATGAAGTAATGGAGCTCCAGTTCTACGTCTCCTAGCATAAGTATGAACTGCAGGTACAATAAGTCTTGGTCTAGGTATGATGAACCCACCAGAGTTACAATTTTCAACAACTTTACTAGAGTTTGTACCATTTGTCCTTCTTAATCTACTACTGGTAACACTACAAGCACTACTACTTTGTCCACCACTATTATTCAAATGACTGTCTTGTAATTTTTTTGAATCTGAGTAGTCCTCACTACTACTTCTAGATCCACTGACACTATCACTTTCGGTACTTCTTTCACTACTTTTACTACTGGTACAACTTCCACTGGTACTTTTGTTACAACTTCCACTGGTACTTGTATGATCGCTTTCAGTATTACTACTACCACCACTTGTGGAATCGCTCTCACTGGAATCACTACTACTTGTTGTAGCATTACTAGTATTGCTAGAAGATCTTTCATGGTCCAGAACTCCCACAGCTTCACTACTTCTAGCTCTAATTCTATTTGCAATTCCAGGTCTTAGAGAAACTCCAGGTTGATGTCTTCTAGATATTGTACCACCAGATATTTGCTGTTGTTGTGGTTGTTGTTGTTGTTGTTGTTGTCTATCAAGGTATCTATTATTTTGTATTTGAAGTCTAGGAACTACAATTTGGCCACTGCACTCACGCCAACTTGCTTCATAAAGAAGTCCCATAGCTCGGCCGCGCGGCTCGGCAAGTAACTCTGGGTCGTCCAGGACCGCGCGGCCCGGGTAACCGCGAACCTTCATTGCATGCTTTATGGCTCATTGAAGAAGAGCCATAATGCAAATGTCTCTGGAGATACGAACACTGGTGGCTCTGAATGACTACTAGCAGACGCCAAGAACTTTACGGAACGAGAGAGTCTCTCTGCTGATGTCTCGCGGGTCGACTTCCCCCGCCCGCATATAATATGACTCTCTGTATAAAACGCGAGAAGCAAAGGAGAAAGGCCAACACGGTTTCTCGGCGAGGCCACCACTACCACTAATACCACTACTACTAATAACAATAAAATACTCTGAGCTTAATGCGTGTATATGTGTATAGAGCAACGAGCGCAGAATGTGTTGCTGGAGTGTATTTTCACCATAGAGGTAATTTTCACTCGTGAGTTTTGGAATTTTCAGTTTCCAATGAGAGAGAAGGACACCTGCGGGGGCTTTTTCAGTGTCAGATACACCCTTCTTTGTGAGATGTGAATGGTACACCTGGCCAAGTCTTCCAAGAGGATACAGGATCATTGTCATTTCAAGCATAGAAACTTGTACTCACAAACTAGGAAGGGTATTGGAGAAAACCACCCTATTCGGCCCTGTTTTAAACGTTTTGGTTGAGCTCGGAAGATCAAACTCTAAAATTGTTGATTGAATGTTTTTGCAATGAAATTTAGGATGGTTGTTATCACGGTGTAATCGACTAAGAGATATGCGACCCAAAATTCCAAGAGACTTCGTACATTGAATATTATTAAATCCACGAATTCAACGCTCTTCAATTTCGCCAGGAATAATGATATTATAGAGCTTATCAGATCTTGACTAGCAGTTTTAGACTTATTAGTTTCTATTTGTAATGAGCATATCCTTGGATTTGAGTTTCTGATTCGAGATATTCTAAATAGTGTTATAATTCAGAGTCTGACTCGAGTTTCTCAATTAAATTTGATAGCTTTCATCGTCAATTTGTTCTCATTTTCATACGAAATCTTCAAATAATCACGGGAGAATTATTTGACTTGCTCAGAAACCAAAGACACTTTGTTCTTTTTCTAAATAATGGTTCTCAATGCGGGGGAGTAAAATTTGGTATGATGAGCGTTTTCACTCTGAAGTGAAGTCGAGGACCAAATCACGTTTGTCTAAGGCTATTACGAGTGAATTTTTCAAATTTATGTAAAATTATGTCAAATACACTCAATAAACTATCGGCATCCAGACAATGATACACTATTACAAATTTCTACCAGAAATTGTCGAATGCTATTGATAACGAACACTGTAAAACCTTGTAGAATGATAATTCTGCCTCCGAAGGCTCACGGAAGTCTCATACTGCTGCAAATACCAGAATGTCACCAAAGTTGGTGACGATTTAGTTCAAGTGTTGACGAGTACTTGAGCAAAATTTCAAAATGATTGACCATTTTGTTTCGGAGTGATAGCCATGGAAATTCGTCACTTTTAACATTGCACTTATATGAGAGTCCACGTTCTTTGGAGTCTCACAGTCCGTCCCATATGAGCGCAATGTTAAAAGTGAAGAATTTTCATGCCACCACACCGAAACAAAACGGTCAATCATTTTGAAATTTTGCAAAGGTGTTCATTAACATTCGAAGTAAATTCTCACTAACTTTGGTGACATTCTGGGTACATTTTTTATTTGAGTGTACAACTACCTTAAGGCTAGTTCGGAGAGGATCCGGATATTTTGCCCAATAGATAGCTATTTGATCGCACTGCATGTGCGATGGGAGACTATGAACCAATTTTTTGCCTCATAGTATTTCAACCTCACATTCCCGACCCAAACGGCATATGCATATGTGCCAAGTGAAACACCATGATATTTCCCATCGAATGAGTTGTTCCACACCCGGGTATTCATTCTATATCTCCAGAAAATCGTAATTCTTTGGATTGCTGAGCAAGTTATACTGCTCGATGCTCACACTAGTTCAAGGTTTTTGCGAGCTGGATTCAGAATTTTGGGGCGTGGAAGGGTCCATTCGACAGGAAATTCCAATCCACAGGTGGGCTACTATCTGATATTGGCCAAAACTGTTTTGGTATTGAGAAATAAATCGGAATAGGCGAGGACGCGCTTTGTCCCATCAAAAAATTGGCTTCAAGTTTTTCTCGATTCCTAACGAACGAAGTGCCATGAAACTTTGCATGGTATCGTGTTATGAGATTTCACAGGTGGTCTAGTATCTGGTTAACACATTCAATCCCAATAAAAGCGTATAAACAACAATTCCGCTCTCAGAATCATTGCATGAAGCCGCAACCTGAAAGTACGCCGGTGCGTGTCCGGTTGCGGTTCTGCGGGGACTTCGGGCTAGTCTTAAACGCTTTTATTCCACTTCGTCTCGGCCATGGCTCTTTTTCCCCATTTCGGGGAAAATAATTTTGGCTTCCGGTCACATGAGGGAGGACCCTCCCTAGGTCACATGCTTGAACACGTGTTCGGGTTGTCGTGAGTGAGCCATCGTCCGCTCGTGTAGTATGTGATCTAGGGACAAGGGCGCGTATAAAGGATGAACCGATATCGACGCGATTGATCAGTGCAGTGCTTGTCCTTCTCCATACAATGATGAGTGCATCCGATGATGAATTTGTAACTCGCGACATACTGGCGTCATATTATTCTAATATGATTCTAATACGAGACACCCGTAGGACTTATATTAGGCCACCTAGTGCACACGTCCTTGCTATCGCATGGTGCGATTCTTTTCCACGCGAATTTCATCAGTCACCTAAATTTCATCTCTTTTACACTACGCAGATCTAACGTTTCTCCACCCAGTGAATGATAGCGTTTATTAAAAATTCATTTGAACCCTTGCTTCTTTCGAGTTCAAACATCCGTGAAGCAAGATTTAAAAATTCTCAAAAATTAGCTTTCTGACACTGACAAGGAGAGGTCATCACATCCGGATCACGGATTTGGCTGAAACTTCGGGAATAGTTTCCTTTCAGCACAAAAAGGCGATATCCAAAATTATAGACCCTAACGCTCAAGCGTTTCTGAGCTACATCCTCAGGCAATAGAATTGACCACATGGACCCATGTAAAAATGATACCTATAGATACACCTGCAATGCTAATGTCCTTGGCTGCACCTCGGGAACGTTTGGAGCGTTTGGGTCTATAATTTTGGGTTCCATTCTTTGGCACTAAAAGAAGACCATTTCCAAAGTTTCAGCCAAATCCGTGATCCGGATGTGATGGCCTCTCCTGGTGAGTTTCCAAGCATTGCGCAATCAAATGTATTCATTGGTGAGAAAATTATAAGTCTGATGTCGGTCTAATCAAAACTTTGATTAAATCTGTATCCTAAAACATGCTTTGGCAGTGCAACATAAGAACAGCAGCTGATGTCACAAATAGTTGAGTAACGATATACAGTATGTATCACGGGAGAGGCTCGGTTCTGATGTGAACAACACGTACGGTTGTTGCATGCGAGGCTCAGTGATGCAGATATATGCAGCAGCGCAGATATAAGCGCTTCGATCCGTGGCCTTTTGCTCGACGCGATCGCTTTCAGTTTTTCGCAATGAGCTATTTTATAATGCACTCCGCGAATACAGTGCGACTCACCGTTCAGAGCTGAAAATTTTTTCTTTCAGTAGAAAGGGTACGGGTAATGTCAGCCAAGACGTTGTTAGGAGTGAAATAGTAAGTAGCAAGTTCTTAGAAGCGAATGATCTTTCACCAACTTCCGTCTTTCTCTTTTCTCTCAATCATTTTTTTTTCTGTGATAATTATCTGCGTTATTATTATTGCAGATGCGTGCGTCCATTTTGAGCATAAACCAAATACATTATCAGAATCGACGCGCGGTCTTATAAAGTGAGTGTAACGTACGCAGTGGCATTTATTATGTGAGAGGCACTACATGAAAGCCAATTCAGTTTGCCAGAAATAATAACCGGCTATTTCAGGTGCAGTCCGAGAACATAACCATTATTCTATTTTCTGATGCTCGACTGTCGATGACTTCCTATAAGATATTACGATTCAATAAAGGTAAAACTGAACTTTGAAACTTTTCGAGTGCACAGTTCTGGTCCATCTCTGATGTGCTGCTCAGCACCTTCACTTTTTGAATTGCAAATTAAAATTGGTACGAATTGAACTGCAAACCGATAATATCTCGAGATTATTCAGACGAAAATGGCGTTGTCACTTTTAGCTCAGAAATGAAAATTCGATGAGATTTTCCAACAACCCCAGATTTTTGAGCTATTCTCCTTTTTTTCCATTTAACTTGTAGGATTTTAGGCGCCAAGAATTTTCCAAGAATGCGAGAAATCTAGATTTCAAATGTTTTATCAAGTTCTAGAAAATGAAACGCTTGCAGTCAGCTCAATCACATATCAGTAAGACATCTTACATAACGGACTATTGCAAAAGTTGTTTTGATGGATCAAGGTTATTGCAGCTTTGCAAAGCTTGATACTGAATTATATTTTTTGAACAAGATCACCTATCTGATGAAACTTCACAAAATAGTTCTCCATATTTATATATTTATTTGTGGAACTACGGAGAGTATACAAATGATATTCATGCATAGAGAATTCTTTTGAGCCGGATGAAAATTCGTTTAAAATCGTAAAAGTGCATTGAAATGCATTGGGGAGTTTCGTGGAGACAAGCTATTTCCATGAAGCTATGGAACGGTATTCTGCTCTGCAGAATGTTTGTTGTACATTTGATAACAGATGGCAGAAAACATTCTACGGTCAATATCATATAAATGTGTAATTTCCAATGAGATCGTCGGTCAACATACTCGGATTAGTTGAAGCACTCATTAAAAGCAATTGACTTGTATTTCATGAACGATTACGATGTGTCAACTCATTATCTTCATTTCGTTGATGCACTGGCATTGATCATTTGTTCGAATGATTCTACTGCTGCTGAAAACTATGTCAATCTGACAAATTATTTCATAACACGAAAAAAAATCTAACTATACTTATGTAATTTTATAAAGTACCAGAACTTAGAAAAGTCTTTTGGGGAGGATCAAAATCACAATTGATTCGATATTAATCTTTGCAACACATTACAAATGAGCCTCAGAATACTTGTGGGTTTTCCGTTTCAACACACCCTTGAGAGATTAGATACACTGTATTGTAAGCTACTAACTCCTTCTTTTGAAAGTTGAGAAGAAATCTAGCTGATTGAACTCGGTTCGTGATACGTTATATCAAGGTCTGGAAGTCCCCAATCATGGTAATGATAAGTTCGAGTTAGTAATGGATTGATTATCTATTTTCCGAAAGCCTTGGAGTTATCTTTGAACATTTCGCAGAATTGTTTCAAGATTTGGTGGTTTTCTACGAGATAGAACCGACAGCGCACTCTTAGAACTCAAAAAAAGCTATAAGGCAAGCATAAGGTAAGCGTACCTAACATGCCCCCCCCCCTGAACCATTTCGCCAATAGTTCTGTTGTTTCCATATTCTTCAACATACTTCAGCTGATTTGGAAGCTTGTTCCGAAACCTTCAAAATGAGGCGAACTACGCTCGAAACTACGTCTGATTTTGATCAAATGAAGCCGAGCTGTCTTACTTTTCCCATAAAACTATGTAAATCGGCGATAAGGTGCATAATATGTAGCTTATTGTGTACCAGAGTCGTGAAAAACTGCGTTTCCACAACGAGGTACATACACAATTTCATGTCCCCCGACGCATACGAACGTATTACGAACCCTTAGAGTCATGACAGACAACCCGACAGGACACGTAGCTCACGACATAACAACGCCCTACACGACACGCTACTCATTCCTGCGAGGCCAATCATCCATGGATTGGATTCATTTTCACAGTGCCAGTCATAGATTGTGAGAACGAATCAAATTTATCGATGATTAGGTTCGCAGAAATGAACTTATTGTTAGTGTCGTATCGGGCGATGTCATATCGTAAGATTCGTGTCGTCGCGGGTTATCTGTCATCAGCCTGAGGGTGATGACAGACAACCCGCCACGACGCGATTCTCATGCCATTTCACGACACGACACCTCCCGACACGACACGTAATTTATTCCGACGAAGCCAACCATCGATGGATTTGATAGAACCAGTCATGGGTTGTGAAAATGAATCCAATCCATCGATAATTGGGTTCACTCACTACGCGTTCCTTACGCGTTAGCGTTAGGGTGATGACAGACAACCCGTCACGACGCGATTCTCATGCCATTTCACGACACGACACCACTCGACACGACACATAATTCATTTGAGTGAACCCAACTATCGATGGATTGGATTGATTTTCACAAACCATGACTGGTTCTATCAAATCCATCGATGGTTGGCTTCAACGGAATAAATTACGTGTCGTGTCGGGAGGTGTCGTGTCGTGAAATGGCATGAGAATCGCGTCGTGGCGGGTTGTCTGTCATCACCCTTTGGGTGATGACAGACAACCCGCTACGAGATGAATCTCACGACACGACGCGACGCGACACCGCCCGCCATGGCACTAAATCTATTCCTGCGAACTCAACCAAGGATGGATTTGACTCATTTTCATGAATCATGGCTGGTAATGTGAAAATAAATCAAATCCATCGATGGTCGGGTTCACAAGAATGGATTGGGTGCCGTGTCGGGCGGTGTCGCGTCGCGTCGTGTCGTGAGATTCGTGTCGTAGCGGGTTGTCTGTCACCACCCTTACAGGCACGTAGTGGCACGCTCTAAGCGTTGAGGGACATAAAATCGTATTTCGTTCCTCCTGTTGCAGTTTCACCCAGTTTCTCCACGCGAATCTTTGCAACCACCGCTCCTCATGAGTGAAGGTGAGAAATTCTGGAATCCAATAGTGGACGATTCGACAGCTTAACCTTATAGTAGTCGGCCTCATTCGCTGATCGGCAAATTTTTGCATGTTGTCCACTCAATTTTGTCGGGGACTGTACTTCTCCATGCGCTTTAGGACGAATAATCATACTATATGCAAAAACGAGTGGAAAATGTCGGCATTGGGCATGCGGAGACTCAATCTTCAAGTTCTTGATTTTTTAACACAAAATGTTCATCAAGTTCGAGGGGTGATGCCCACGCATAGATAGATATGTGGGAGTACGAGTGAGTGTGAGCGCGTATGCGTGTATGTGAGTATGTGCGTCTCGCGTCTCTGCTACTCAGCAAGCATGCGATCATGCTGCGGGCCGCAGGGCGCAGGCAGGGCATGCGGCCGTTATGCCGCAGCCGGGCAGGCAGTCTATGTGTAGCCACGTATTTGGTAACACATACTCGACGCGCGATCCTCACCGTCTTTTCAAGTAGCGTACGCTTTACGCATCTCATCCCCTAGTGAGAGCTTGAATGTGAGTTGTCGTGTGTGTTGGTTTCGTAATAAACCAAGCTTTACAAAAGGTGACTTTTTATTTGCAAGCTCCTATTCCTGGACCCGAAATCCCACATTTGGGGGCTCGTCCGGGATAGGAGCAAGGACAAAGACCGAGCCGCGTGCGACGCGCAACAAGTGAAAGTGTTGTGCTTTCGCGCTGTGACTTTGAGAGCTTTTTTCGAGCTTGCAACGTGCTTGTAATCTCAAGCTTGCACGAAAAGTGGTCATTGGTGAACACGGGGAAAAGTGCTGACGCAATCCTATACGCGGCCGTTGCCGTGAGGATAAGCGTCCGGAGCGGTGCTACGTCGAGCTTGGCCAGCTCAGCGTCGTGTCCTGGAGGACAGCCCAACGCGGGTGACGCCGCATTGGGTACCACAGCACTCAGCACCGAGAGCAGCGGTCAATCAATCTGCAGCCCTGTGTAGTCTCCAGGTTGGCGTAACCGACCAAGAGGCGACGCCACGACGATCGCTTGCAGCTGGGACGCTGCGCCGCGCGCCAAGCACGCAAGCCGAAATTTGTAAGTTTTAAGCTCGTAAAAATCTGGCGGGACCTTGAGCGCATCTGCTTGTAAGAAGACATAGTTGAGTACAAGCAGAGAGAGCGCAAGAGGGGTTCACGCACACGTGCGGGGCGGAAGAGAGAGAGAGCGCGCGGGAGAGAGAGGGAGATAGCAGTGACACTCCTTCAGCGGCTCCCCGTACAGGCCGCTGTGTACAGCTGTGCTCATCCAGCAGCGAGTCTTTTCGCCCTATCCGCCTCTCTCACTTCTCATCCGCCGATCTGCGGGATTCAGCCGCTATAGTATAAGTGGCAGCAGCGGCCACGTCCAGCATACATACCGGCGACGTTTCGTCTGCTCGTAGACCGGCTTTGCTCGCATAGCTCGAGATGAATACACGCTCGAGAGGTAGGAGCCCGCGGCAGGGAGGTTCGGGCCTGAGCCACGAGTCGTCTGCTTCGCGGTCACGCGCGCCAACTCGTATGCGTGCACCACGCGATGCAGCGCCGATCAGGGCTTCTGCTCCGGCGGAGGTACGGCAGCCTGCCATTCTCACGGCAGAAGCTTTGCAGCGCCGGTTGCTCGAATTAGAAGAAGCCCGCGTGCGGGATAATGAGATACGGGTCCGTGAATTAGCAGCCCTTAATGCACGATTGGCAGCGGCGCAAGCGAGTCGCGCTGAATCGAGTCGTGTGCTTAACGAGCAGATGATCGGTCTGCGCGCGGAGAATGAGGCCTTGCGCGCTCAGAACGAGGCACTGCTACAGGGGCGGTTTGCCGTAAATCGGGCGGCATTCAGTCAGAATTCGAGTGTCCGCGTTCTGGACGGCTCAGCGCGGTTACCACAGACCGTGACTTTGCCTGCACAGTCAACCTGCGCAGGACCGAGATCGTCGGAGTCTTCTCAACATTTTGAGAGGCACGATGAGGTTCGTTCTGGCGCAAGCTCAGTGTCAGATCTAGCCAATACGGCACCGGTCACCCAGCTGAGCACTTCAACTTGCCCGCCGGGGATCTCCAATCCCGTGCCGCAAATGGGCACAGTAAGCCAAGGTCAGACCGGGCAAGATTTGAATTCTGCGGCCATATTGGCAGCGCTTCAGGCGAGTACGGCTGCACTGAATGCTCTTGCGGCCAACAGTGGGCGGAGTGACCGTCCCAGCCAAAGCCGAGTTACTTACCGCGAGGAGGTTAAGGCTCTCGCTAAGTACTCCGGATTGAGTGATGAGATGCCGGTCTCTTTGTGGGTTGCCGATTTCAACCAGGCAGCTCGCGTTGGTAAATGGGATGAGCATGAGAAGCTCACCGCGGCGAAAACTGCCTTAGAAGGCGCAGCAGCCGAATGGCTGCGCTCGCAAGATCCTTATGAAACTTGGGATCAGCTGAGCCATGATTTGCTTAGTTGGTTCGAACGCTCTGCCAATCCGATGGTGGCTTATAGGCAGCTGAAGGAGCTGACTAGGAAACCGGATGAGAAAGCCATCGAGTATCTGAACCGGGCAAGAAGGTTGGGGAAAGCAGCTAATGTTCAAGATGACCAAATCCGTTTTTATATAATGAACGGATTAGGTGGTGACCCTCTGATGAAACAGGCAATGGCCAGTGCAAAAAATTGGAGCGAGTTTAAAGACGCTCTGCTCACGTACGATGAACTCCTCAGTTCACGGCGTCCGAGTGCAAGCCGACCGTCGGCTGGATCCGGAGCGCCAGCACCCAACCCCAACAAGCGGCCCAATCAACCACAAACTCGTGGTTCCGGCCCGAGTGATCCGAAGCAGCGCAGGCTAAATACTTGCCGCAAATGTGGAGGTCGGGGACATTTGTCCCAGGAATGTAGAAAAAACGTTCCAGACAACGCTTGCTTTAAGTGCCACAAACCTGGACATATCTATAGAGACTGTCCAGAAAGAAATAAGCCAAAGCCAGGTAACACAGGAGGATCACGTAGCGGTCCAGGAGTGTTTGGGATCGAAGGCGAAGATGCTGAGCCAGCTGACCCGAACAAAAAAGACCAGAATTGACATCTAGATAGGCGACATACTCGGGCTAACGTCGGTGGCATCGATGTTCAGGCTTATATCGATCCGGGAGCCGATGTGAATGTCATCCGGGCAGATTTTCTGTCACGAGTAAAGGGATGGTCGCCTAACGAGTACAAGATGACCGAGCGGCCCCATAACCTCAACGGGTTTGGTGGGGGAACGGCGCGCGCGAAGGGGACAATTGTGCTTCCAACCTTGATAGATGGGGTAGCATATCAGCTAGAGTATGCGGTGGTTGCCACTAGCGCCTCGCCGAAACGAGTTATCATTGGCGACCCCTTGCGCGACGCTGCTGTTGTAACTTTGAAACCAGACATCATCGAGATTGAGCCACTAGTGGGTGCAAGTTTTGTGGGCCTCATAGATGATGATGAAAAGTATCGATGTTTGGAAAATGCTCCAAGTGAATACGTCGATGACCTCCGAGAGATGATAGATGGTTACCATCCGGAGGCTGTCGAGGAAGCTCCTGTAGAATTGGAAATTCTCGTGACCGATGAGACTCCAATTCATCGCCAATGCCGCCGACTGTCACCTCAAGAAGAGAAAGCGATCGAGCAGCAAGTTCGAGAATGGTTGGCGAAGAAAGTGATCCGCCCGAGTACTTCGGAGTGGTCAAGTACAGTGGTCGTAGTCGCAAGAAAAGGAGGAGCACATAGGGTCTGTATCAACTACCGACCTCTCAATAAGAGAATGATAAAGGAGCAAACTCCGATGCCCCTCATGGAGGACATCTTGGACGACCTTGCAGGTGCTGTGTACTTTATCACGATTGACCTGAAGAATGGATTCCATCATGTCAAGGTTGCTAAGGACAGCATCAAGTACACCGCATTTGTGACACGGACTGAACAATTTGAGTTCCTCAAAGTTCCGTTCGGATTGTCTACGGCTCCAGCAGTGTTCACTCGTTTTTTGAGATACATATTTCGAGATTTGATCAAGGAGAAGAAGATAATCTTTTTCATGGATGATGGGATTATCACAGGCCGAACACCAGAGGAGGCCTTGGAAAATTTCAGGTTAGTCCTGAAAGTCGCGGCACGTTTTGGTTTAGAAATAAACTGGAAAAAATGCCAACTCCTTCAAACGAGGATCGAATTTCTTGGTCATGTGATTGAACATGGGAAAATTTCACCTTCCCCGAGCAAAACCGAGGATATGATCAAATTTCAGGAACCAAAGACTGTGAATCAGTTGCAACGTTTCTTGGGATTGGCTGGTTATTTCCGGAAGTTCATCCGGGACTTCGCCAAGATTGCTAAGCCTCTGAGCGATCTCACCAAGAAGAATGTTCGATTCACTTTTGGGCTTGAACAGACCCAAGCGTTTCTCAAATTGAAGAGAGCCCTGATCAATGCTCCAGTTCTCCAGATCTACAGCCCTGAACGGGAAACTGAATTGCACACTGATGCATCAATGCATGGGTATGGAGCAATTCTGATGCAGAAGAATCCTGATGACCAGAAATTCCATCCGGTGTACTATATGAGCCGGAAGACCACCGATGCAGAGAAGAAATGGAAAAGTTACGAGCTCGAATTCTACGCCGTAGTTAAAGCTCTAGAGAAGTTCAGAAGCTATCTTTTGGGCTTGCGGTTCAAGATCGTGACCGATTGCAAAGCTTTTCAACAGACCATGGATAATCAGAAAATATCTCCACGAGTGGGTCGCTGGGTGATGTTTGTAGAACAATTTGATTACAGGATCGAACATCGATCAGGTGCACGCATGAAGCATGTTGATGCTCTCAGCCGAGTGGATTCTGTAAATCTCATCCACGATCCAATAATCCCAAGAATAAGACGTGCCCAAGAAAACGATGGGCATTGCCGGTCAGTCAAGCTGTTGCTTGAGACTCGGCCTGAGCCTTATGAGGATTACGAATTGCGACAAGGAGTACTATACAAGGGTCCCGGAGGTGACCAAAAACTCGTCGTGCCCAAAGCTATGCAGACAGAGATTATCAGAAAAGCTCATGAAGTCGGACATTTTGGTGTTAAAAAGACCATGGACTTGCTGCAACGAGACTACTACATGGAACGAATGCAGCAACGAGTTGAGCATTTCATACAGAATTGCATAGATTGCATTCTAGGCTCACGCAAGCAAGGCCGTGCCGAGGGGCGGCTAAATCCTATACCGAAAGGAGATACGCCTTTGCACACTTTGCATGTCGACCATGTAGGCCCTCTTAGGTCCACTCACAAAAGGTACCAATATGTCCTTGTGATGGTGGACGGATTTACAAAATACACGTGGATTTTCCCGACAAAATCTACGGGTACAGCAGAGGTCTTGGATCGGCTGCGCATGCTCCAACAGCACTTTGGAAATCCGCAGCGAATAGTGACCGATAGACACGGCGCCTTTACCTCGGGAGAATTCGAACAATTCTGTAAAGATGAGAACATTGAACATAGTCTCATCACAGCAGGGGTACCACGAGGCAACGGTCAGGTGGAGCGGGTGAACGCCATTGTCACCGGTGTCCTGACAAAACTCTCCGAAGCCGAAGCTGATAAGTGGTACAAACAAGTGGGCCGTGTACAAAGAGCCATAAATGGCACGTTCCAACGAGCAATTGGGACAAGCCCATTCGAACTGCTTTTCGGGACTCGCATGAGGACTTCCCAAGACCATCAGATCCTAGAGATCATGGACCAAGAAATTGCAGCTTATTATCAAGAAGCCCGAGAAGGTCTTCGTGCCGAAGCCCGTCGCAAGATTGAACAAATCCAAGATGAAAATAGGCGTCAATACGACCGCCGTCGTAAACCAGCTACTAAGTACGAGCTCGGAGATCTCGTGGCCATAAGAAGAACCCAACAAGGCCCAGGTCTCAAGCTGGCGATCAAGTACTTCGGACCGTACAAGGTCACACGGTGCGATCTTCACGACCGATACGCAGTCGAGAAGGTTGGCCAAGGCGAAGGTCCAGCACGCACCACTTCTTCGGCTGACTCTATGAAGCCGTGGCGTGGATTTCGTGATGACCTCGAGGAAGATCTGGAAGATTTTGCAGCTGATGCGGATCCTGAGCCTGAGCCTGATCAAGAGGGCTAGGGCCATGTAGTGATAGTGTTAGTGCGGGTTGTGCCAAGGCCCAGTGAGGTGGAACTCTGTATGATGCGAGCAGTGTAAATTTGTAAGCTCGCCGTGTGGGTTATGGAAAGAGAAGGATGATCTTGATGTATGAGCCCAAGGATGTATTAGTGTGAAGACATCCTCATATGTAAACCTGAATCTCTAAAATCTTAGGAACCGATAAGAATATGTAATGATGATGAGTATGAATGAAATTTCAAAAGTCGACCGAGGGCGTTCGAGCGCCAGGATGGCCGATTTGTGGGAGTACGAGTGAGTGTGAGCGCGTATGCGTGTATGTGAGTATGTGCGTCTCGCGTCTCTGCTACTCAGCAAGCATGCGATCATGCTGCGGGCCGCAGGGCGCAGGCAGGGCATGCGGCCGTTATGCCGCAGCCGGGCAGGCAGTCTATGTGTAGCCACGTATTTGGTAACACATACTCGACGCGCGATCCTCACCGTCTTTTCAAGTAGCGTACGCTTTACGCATCTCATCCCCTAGTGAGAGCTTGAATGTGAGTTGTCGTGTGTGTTGGTTTCGTAATAAACCAAGCTTTACAAAAGGTGACTTTTTATTTGCAAGCTCCTATTCCTGGACCCGAAATCCCACAGATATACTGTAATGCGTAGGTTCTAGTCTGGGAATGCTTGAGCGTTAGACTCTGCGACTTTGGGTACAATCTTTTGGCGCTAAAAAGAGATAGTATACCTAGAGTTTCTGGAATACCTTGGACTTTCCTTGTTAAATAAGAAAATTTCAGACGCCCACAGAGCTTTGTATCCACAGAGTTAAGACTTTTCTTAAAATATGAGATTTTCAAAACCAATCGCCAACGAAATAGTATCGCGGTCAAATACCTAAACCCTTCACGGAAGTAATTCACAATCACAACATTTGATGAACGGCATAATAATCAACCAAACGTGAATTGATTTGATTTTGTTAGAAATTCTACGGATATCGTCAAAACTAAAGAAACATTTTTACTAGAAGAGTCGATAGACAAATTAAAAATTTTAGACATCTACATTCATTCTACGATACGTGTTATACAAACTTCAGTTTCGATGACTCAAATACAAAAGACAGCTTTTATATAAAGTCAAATATAGATAACGCGTGCAATCAGAATCTAAAACATTGAAAAATTGAAATGTTGAGGAGTTGAATTTGTATAGCGCCAAATGGCATGCACAATAATTGATCGACATTCGAAGAAAGTCGACACAGAGGACAATTAAAATGTCGATTGTTTATAATCAAATTCATTTTTAGAGGCGATTTTCGCGAACTAAAAAACAAGCTGTAAAATAGAAAGAGGAAAAGTATCCTTATCATTCTCGCAAGTTTGAAAGATTCATCACTTTCTAAAAATATTTCTCTGCGGTGACAAAAAATCAGAAAATATCCCAAAAGAATCATGAATCACACTGTAAATCTCAAACTGTAAACACTACATGGAAAACTGTTCCCTGGAACAGATTCAATCTGTTGATTTTCGGATGCAAATATTCGCTAAATCTACAACTTTGTAAATTTTACAAATTCGAACTATTTACCGACAGCTTTCCAAATTGATAAAATAGCAATTTTCTCGTCTAAAAAAAGTTTTAATCAATTCAACACGTACTGTGTATGCTTAGAATTTGATGGAATATCTGAAAAATCATATACGTAAACATATCTAGTGTGTGATGGGGATCAATCCGTCGATCATTGGGTTAGAAATCTGGAGGCATGACCATTGTACAGATCATTGTACAAAAGAATTTTCACTGAATCAATTCATCTAAACCCATCCTCTTCTTCCTATTTTTGTCACAATTGCATCGCAATGCAAAAAGTACTAATTTAGGAAATGTCAAAAAAAATTTTGGGATCAGGAAGTCTAATTAAAATAGGTTAATAAATAAATGAAACTAACCTTCCATAACAAAAACGATTGAGCCAACATCTCCTTCGCGGATTATCACAGATCCAGCAGGAAATGTAACTGGATACATACAGTCGACTATCTCTTTAATTTGTGTCAGTTCCAAGTTTTTCATGAAATCATTATCCAGGATGGCAGCCTTGATCAGTTCGCGTGACCTGAAAGTTAAACATAGATTTACGTAATTGGAACTTAAAATATCTCCGAGATGATTCATCATGGGGGGACATCATGTGTTTTTTTTGCTGTTAGAAACTAAATTTGTTCTTTCACGCTTCCAAATTGTCTAATCCCTAGCGTATTACATGAACACTTTGCTGACAACTACAAAATCGTTCACGCGTGACTATTAATGATCATATGGAACTAGTGGAAGCTTAAAAAAAACTTGCTGTATCGAATTATTATCTAATAGAGGGGAATCGTACTCATATTCCTCTTTCGATGGGAGTTTTTATTAATAAACTTCATGAAAAGGTGCCAAATGCGTCTCAGAAAGAATGCAAAAAGCGGACATTCACCAACAGCTTCAATCACTGCACTGATGGAATAGGTCCTTTATTTTTTTTCTTTTTCGACATTTGTAGTGATAAGCATGATTTTTTTATGTGATCCTTTATCGCAAAGATGTGAGGGACTAAAAATGTGGACTCCTTCGAAAATGTCATTTATTAATGACCTTAATCAGTATTTAATGAGTCCCTGCATGAATGAGCACTACTTATTTAAAATCATACATAATCCATGAAATCATTAAATGTAACCCCCCCCCCCCCTGGTGACAGAAGAGTGAGAATTATGAAATTAGATGTTGGAATAAAAAAACACTGTCACGTTTACTGATAACGTTCGTAGCGTGACCAGAAAGTGTAAGCGGCTCACTATCAATTACGCAAACACGAAAGCCTATTACTTTTGAAGATGCTATTCAGTAATGTTTACACATTACTGACGAACTGTAAATGTACATCAGGAGTATGGGAAATATGGTTTGTTCTAGAATTACCAATATCTTATTTCAAATCTTACAAAGAGTTTTCACAACTATCGAAGAATAACTGCGGGGAATCAAACAAATTTAAACGCTAAAGAATCTAAAACCACTGATTTCTTGCTGGTTCTATATAGATGGAGATTTCATGACATATTTTTGATGAGTGGGTGATTTTGGAACTCTGGAATCATCATCACCTTTAGCGACTCTTATACTTCCACCACGCAAGTCTTCAAAATCTTTCTCGTTGCACTTGACTATAGCGGGTAGAAATTATACAAAATCCAAACATCGACAACAACCAAATTTTACAAAAATCACAAAATAATCACATCATTAGATGAGACTTGACCGCAAAAAGTAGAACGAGTCTCAAGTATTGTCACAGATAACATAAAAAAGATGCAATCTCAAATTCATCAATTCATCTAAACCCTTCATGGGGAAGGGTTTAGATGAATACTCTTGGCCAACGCCTCGATGATTTGGAAAATTGCTTTCTAATTAGATCGTCATTTGGACGGAGTTTGATAATTATTTGCAATTTGGTTCGAGAATATTCGTGATTTTTGCAAGAAGCATGGTCACGACTACTGGCGTAATAGAAGAGCATAAAATCTATTGTTGAACGCAATTCACAATAAATATATGAGATAGAGAGGGGGGGGGGCAATAAATAGTTTATAGTTTGAGCTAGTAGTAGACATGAAATGTCTCGTGTACAGTTTGAAAAAAAATCATGAAAATTCATCGCACACATAAGTATTTGCACCAAAGGTATACATTCGGCACCGAAGCAATCTTTGCTCATTTATAAAAAAAAAAAAAAAAAAAAAAAGAAACTATAAAAAAACAGAGGAAAGTCGCAGTTATTTTCATAGCACATAATCGTTAGAGTATTTTTTGCTGAACAAAACTTGTAAAATTCAGAATAAAAACAAATTGTACACTCAATAATCATCTTTTAATTTTCAATTTTCACTTGAACTGATAGAAGTATAACATTCAATCAATGAATCGTGATTTATTAGAAATCGAAAAAAAATTTTCGAGTTGAAAGTGAAAGAGTGAAAAACTGAATCAAAGATATCAGTCATGCTGCCGTCTAAAATTAAAGTGACCAGATCAAGCGGCAATAAGGCGACGACAAGTACTTGAGCGATTATCACCAACGAGTGACCAAATAAAGAAATCTCCGAGTTAGAGACAAAATCTGTCACGCTACATCATACTCTGCTCCTGTAACGTTGAGATAAAATTTATTTCAAGCTAAATTCGAGAAAATCACATCTTTTGTATCATTTAGTATACAGTATACACTTTGGATAATCGAAATATGTAGCTTGGAGCTCCGTCCTAAAGATTTCACTTTGTAAAAAATAGTTCCACTTTGCCGACATCCTAATCAAAAAAAATTCTTCTACGAACGTTCAACTTGCGAGCTTTACCTCTGGGGCTTGCTGAATTTTTTGATAGGTTTGGCATCGTTTCGCAGTGGTTCAGCGGATATGGCCTGTCTTTTGAGTCTCTGGGTTGGATTAAGGGGCCCGGAAGCTATCCTACCCAAATCCACAATCTGTCTAAACTTATCAATCTCATTCTGCAGATAGCTTATCGTCGCATCTTTTTCTTCAATAGCCTTTTCAAGCATCTCGACCATTTCATCTTTTCTTCTGAGAGCCTCACTGCGCTCGTAAAGCAGCCTCTTCAAATCTCGCACCGAATCCATCCTGATTGTAATATGGCCACCGTGCCACCGCGCCGAGACAAACCTCCAATTTTCACGCGACGACCACGATAGCACAACACACAACACTCCCGCACTCCACGATTGCCGAGCTTACACTGCAACCACACGACCTATATAATACCGGCGATTAATATATAAAAAAAAAAAAAAACGCAAAAAAGTCCAGGCGGCCCGATTTTGTTGAGCGATTATACCGCCTGGCAGTGAATAAAATACGTCACGGCATTATCGTCAAGCCGTATCTAATACAGGTGTGATAATGTATTATAGGTGATGCTCGATGTCTGTTGATTATATATTATCTATATCAGAGTTTGAATGAATGTTGGTAGCCACACGTGTGCAACTTTCAAGAGTTTCGAATACCGATTGATACCTATATAAGCAAAAAAAAAACAGGTGGTGGGCGGCTTTGAGTTTTTCTATACTGTAGTATTCCACACACGAAACACTACCGAAGTCAAACGAAGACCGAATGAGACTGACGACCGATCGCATTTGAAACCGCGATGAAAAATACGTGATGCGCGACGATCAAGAGAAAATATATAGTCGCCCCCCTATGATTTGGTTAGTGCTAGGTGGTGGCGTCAAGGGCTCCGCGAAAAAGCTCGTATCTATTTTAGAAATTGACGATTTTTTTGATCCATGCGACAGACAGAAATTCGTGATTTTTTTAGAGAACCTGCTTTCACTTGATTTGAGTTTACGATTTTACACGACATTGCGAATTGGCACGCCCTACATCGAGCACCGAAGAACGTAGACTGCGTGCGAAAAATACACTAGGTGATTTTGCGGTGATCGTGTACGTAGGCCATTTTATCTATAAATGTGTATATAGATGGTGCGTGACAACCGCGGGCGATGTGTGACTCTATTTTTTTTCTTGCGAACCGCGATTGATGATGGCGTGTCTCAGCGTCAAGTTGACAAAAGTGGAACATAGAATTAGACTTTTTTTGAGAACGCACGTGTAGTGTCGAGACGCAATCTGTAAGTTGAGGATGTTAGAGATGTATGTGATATCGAAAAAAAATTGAGGGAGATCCACGTGTGCCCGCAGAGGGTACTTCAATTTGAGATAGGAATATGAATAAATATTTCGAGTCAGAAATTAATTTTTTTATAGAATTGATCCACGATGAAGGTTCATGCAGAACTGAAAAAAATTATTAGATGTTGTCACATTTCTAAGCGTATCTTTCATTTTTTTAGAGACATGTGATAGTAAAAGCTAGATAGTAAAATTTCGTACTGAGCGCGTTTGGTAATCTTTTATCCAGCTGTCTAGACTATAGGTGTGGACGTCTAGTAATTGAAATATTCCATGATTTTACACGAATTCTACACGACTCGTGGTTCCGCAATCCTTAGTGCCATGGGCCCGGATCGTGGAATCACGAATCAAGGCGTAGGATCGCAAGGAAATGTGGAATTTAGATGTCCTAACCAGGACGACCGAAATTAAAATTGACCCGCAGCACCGGAAATGGGATTTCAAGCGAAGTGCGGGAGTATTTCTTCATTGCAAGGACCCGAAGATCGATTTACGTGGCTTTCTTAGATTAAAATACTGAGTTTTTTTCAATACACTGTACGCAGAGGTGTACTACTTTGCGCACATTTCTAGTCACAGTTTTTCAAAAAGTGTGGTGCAATACACGGAGATAAATGATACATTTTATTACGAGGGTGGGAATATTTGTTTTCGACCACCAAGTGATATTTTCCGGCCAGAGCCGAAGGCGAGGGTCAGAATTATATCGTAACCCCCCCCCCCCTTCTCGGTGGACGAAGACTATTATTACATCAAATATGTGGGAGAGAAAATTGAAAACTTACTGCGCCTAAAAGTAACACTCACGCACAAAAATGGAAAACCCATCTTTCGCAATTATCCGATGATTTGGTGCTCACAAAATTGAAATAGAAATAGAAGTCGCATCTCGTTCACGAGGTTCCCTGCTTCCGAGCGATTATTTCGACCTTCGCCTGCGGCTCGGGCCGAAAACCATCGCTCAGAAGCGAGTTACAAGCTCATAAACTCGGTGCAAAATCTACTAAATCGCATCCTCATCGTGCATCGAAAAGTTTTTACATCCTTGTATGTCGGAATATACTATCTAGATTGATCACCACTCGACTCACGTATATATTTCGCTAAAAATTTGAATGATTTCTTTTTTGCAATCAACTACTGTGTCAAGAAAATGAATCACAAATATTTTCAAAAAATATCGTAGCACAGCACGAGCTTCTCCTTGACCTCAGGTTCAAGATGAAGAAAAAAAAAAGACCATATCACCGACCCAGATACTTTCAAATTTTAGGGTGTAAAATTTTTTGAGCATACGCTTTCAAATCTATTGCAAACAAAAATATGGTGACGATAATTCGCGACAGAAATTCAGAGATATTGCATGCAAAACTGACGTCAAGAGCTCAATGTGTTTTGTTTTGACTCGCGTGCATCACGCCCACGCGCGATCAAATCGAATTTTTTTTGCCAAGCATTGCCGATCATCATCTGGGCGGTATGCAGCCTGCCTGACGTCTCGACGCTTTTTGAATATTTGAAACCTGAGAGAGCGATTATTCGCAAATATTAAGTTTACGGATGATTCCGGGATGACTAACTGCATCAACTAATGAAAACAAACATAAATTTTGCGAGCCGTGCGATGCTTCCTGTATTTATTTTGGAATTCCTATTTGTTCTTTACGAGAAGATGAATATCTATTAGCTGATGAATTTGACTGTCTAATTTACCTGAAATTCAGTAGATGATGAGAGTTATCTCACGATTCCCACAAGCCATTTTGTTGCACAGTGGTTGCTGCTGAATGATGATGATTTATTCTTTTAGTTGTTTAAAATTTCTTAGGAGGACAGCAAATTCTATCTTTGAACTAATGATAACTACCTCCAACGTAATTTTCAAATTACGTTAGAAGTGAAGCTCATCATTTTTATCGTGTTTTCAAGTTTATCAAAAAAATGTTGCCGTGAACACAAAATGATACTAATATAAGCTAATTTCTGATAAAAATACCAACAAGTCCAATCATGAACAATCGTTGATGGAGAATGAATCAATTAGAGCACATGTTTTCCTATGCATAGTAACATATCTGAAATGAAGCAGAAGAAATTTTCTCGCAGCACTGATCATCAAAAAATTCGAATAACTAAGAAATCTCCAAGATGGATTTCGGAAAATTTTAACCCATGCATTTTCCGCAATAACTAATCTACTATTAAATTTCATCAAAATAATATCAACTACGAGTTATTACGCATCTTATTATTCCAAAAAGTCAGGCATACATATATGCCCGATTGATCGCAAAAAGTCTCGTGCCATCAATTTCTGTCAGTCACTTTATGCACGTGCTGTTCTGCTCTTCTAATTACCATATTATCATCGGCTCGTGTCAATTATTGCTCTAACGCATTCAAGCTCTGATAGGATTCCTTAATTGCTAGTATGATTCGGTATATAGAGTAATTACATTTTAAAATCATTCTAACCGATACAGCAGTGATCGCACATACTCGCTTTAGTTAATTGCAAAAAGTCTCGTGCCGTCAAATGTTGTCATCCGCATGCATGCACGTGGCTTTTCACTCTGTACATATCAAAAAACTCATCGCAGCTCGTGCCGATAATTACTTGAATTTATTTGGCATACACAAGGAACGTAATTTATCAAAAAATTATTGCGCGTATAGGTTTTCGTGACGTCGATCGCACACCGCAAAGCATCGTCATCAAGAGACTGGGTTAACTATTTATTCTGCTAATTTTTTGCACGTGTGCTGATTTGATCTAGACCAATTTGGAAGAGAAATTGATTATCCATCATATGGAATTAGTGAATTGGAATAGAACGGAGAAAAAATTCTTTTTCCAAACAGAATATCGATCAGATTAATTAAAATTTTCAACTTCAACGGCATCACTGATCTATTTTCCATTGGAATTAGTTTGCAGGACATGGATGGAAGCTCATTCGTGTTTGCTCTTATGCTCAAAAATATGTTGAAAAAGTATCTCAGCGATAGCATGTCGGAGTCTATTAGGTTCGGTCATTTCTTATCAAAATCTATGCAAGTTGAAATGCCCTCCTTGAAAATACCAATATGGATGAACTCTACAATCAGTACCACTATGATGAAATTTTGGTAAGACTCTATAAGGTAACTGTCCGAGTGTATGGCACAGTGTACGTATCGGTGGAACACTTGATAAAAATCGATTTTCCCAAAAAAACTATGTCACCTCGACTCTGGGTGAGAGTTTTAACGTCAACTGTTGATATTGGTGAACTAATTCCAGAAGGATTCACAATTCTATGGCAGATATTTATTGTAAAAATTGTCCATGAAGCTGATCCGCGCTCCCGACTGCAAACTACTGCTCGCTCCGACCCTTCATCGGGCATGAAAGTGCTTCATAAACTATCCTTAGTAAATGAATTAATCAATTGTTAGACTTGCAGAAATGATTATAAACGATTAATGAGGCATTATTCTTCCGATATCCGATCGATTGATTTGTGCTTAGTGGAAAACCACAAGAGAGGTCATGGTTTGAGGGTGGAAAATATGCCGGGGCACCTCTGGTGATGTCCGTGGTTATGGAACAGTCAGATGGGTGTTCCACTTCCCACGTACATTTGGCCGTGGATATGGAGCACTTTATTACAGAGATTATTGCAATATTTGGGTGCTATTAATCAACAAAAAGTGCTGTAACGAGCTTCGAATGCATTAAGAAACTTTTGTAGAGTCAAATAACTCGGTATAACAAGTTGATCTGAAAAATATCTATGTTTGCCTTGATAACCTCAAAGTCACCTGTTTCTGCATAGAAAGGCATATGTTGTGTACAACTTCTTTGGTAAATTATGAATGAAGCTACACCATTGCAGATTGATGGCAGTAAATGTGTTTCCTGAAGAGCAGGAAATACAAGAATCAAAGTTTGTGAGAGTGCGAACATTAGATTGGCTTTTCCCTTCGACGGAGGATGTATTCCTGATACACCAATCCCTCACATGCTTTCTTTATTGGCCCTTTCTTTTTTTGCTCAAGACATCCCAGTGAAATTGAAGTGAACAAATAATACAGTAAAGATCACATTATCAGTCCATCTCATTGTGAGGCTTCATCATCTTCTGATATTCCTGAGTCAAGCAGTTAAAGTGCCTGGGTTCAAATAACAGCATGAAAAAGTTTTACGGTCTCTGCCTCAAGTTCATCCTTGTGCTAGTACTTATGAAATCTTGGAATGTAATAAAATTTCCAATCAATATTTGAGTTTTGTCTGTGTAGTGGAAGAAGTCATCCGCTAGAAACTTATTCAAAACAAGAAGTTTTTTGTGTCTGCGTTGTAGTGCAAAACCTCAGTACTGAGATGAGAAGAACTTCTTATGCTATCTGATTTGCTGAGTTTTCCAATGAGATAGTCTGGGAACATTCATTCATATGCGAAAAGAGGTATTTGTGCACTATAATAACTGGTAGTATTTTGTGAGTTTGATGTTTTCACATGTTGTCACGATAAGTGAGTCAAAACATTCAAACTCATTCCTACCCAAATCACCCAATATGGCTTTATACTCTTGCTTCATTTCCTGAGACCTTCATGATGCATCAATTGAAGAGATCTTTGACACTCAAACATATGGTAAGCGAAACCCACCACCACTTCTCTGGATCAAGACTCTGTATAAGCATGTCAGAAATGATGAAATTCAAGGCGTTGACTACTTGAACCAATTCATTGCAAGAAATTATTTGCCAGTGTCACTACATCAGGGGTGTGTCCATCACAATTCACATTCTTATAAAATTCAGTTTCAACTTTGTCAGAGTGATTTATTATTGAGATTCAATTAAATGATTCTTCGAGCTCAAGCTTTTTGTAACAACAGCTTGAGTCCAGAAGCTGAAATATACCAATATCAATTTTGGGATGGAATTTGAAAGTGAGATGGAAATAATCCTTCAACAATCAGACTAGTTTAAATAAAAAAATATTAGCCACAGAGATGAGATTTTAGAACGTTATTCGTTTTTCAAGGGGAAGGTTTATTCTATGTGCATCACTCAATAACTTGACATTTGGAAATGTCCATAGTTTTGATTGAAAATTGATCAGAATGAGTAGTTGCTTGGGGCTTGAGTTGTTTGACCTATTTTATCTAGTTGAGTATTCCAGAATGAATTTCCCGGCAAACCCAAGTGAGAACCAGAAAATCAGTGAAAACTGTTCCCATGCGCTCATACGGGCAAAATAAGGCTTGGCTGGCTAATTTGCTTTTTTCCGGTTTTCGATCAGATTTTCTGGGAAACTTGTGATTACCTTTATTGTAGGAAATTTCGCGCTCTACAACTTTGATCTCTTCAGTTTTCTTTCAAAAATGCTCATTTTCCAAAATTTTTTCGAAAATCCATGATTTGGCACTGAAAGCTGTCCATAACAATGAAATACCGGGTTTTGGACACAAACTACCATGCTTAATCGATTCAACGGCTCATTTTACATGGAAAATGATTGTGAAACTTTCGAAAATGCATAAAAACTACTCAAACGCATTATATTTTTGGTGTTCCATAATACGGCCATTGGGCGTGGAAAACCACGTACATGGGTGCAAAATTCTGTTCCATGATTGGGACCTGCTCTTTGACAGCATTTTTGGTCGATATTAAATTAATGTCCACTCTTTTGAGACTAATAGTTCATCCATTTGAGTCATTGAGACACCTCTCAACCATTTTGAAAGAAAAACAGGCAAATTTTGAGTTACTTGATCGGGAAATCGATGAATTATCTCGTGCTCCCGGTTCGAGGTGTGCCATACTACGGACACTTACCTTACAATATACATGAATGCCATTCAGGCAGGTTCAAGGTTACCCGACTGTGGTATATAAGTGAGCCATGCTTTTAGATATAATATATGCGACTTCAATCACCAATGACATGCGGGCATGATACAGAAATAGATTCAGATACTAAGGATCTTTCAGCCTGCAATTGTCCCCGTAAAATTTTCGTCGAAGACCGATGTTGATTTGGAAATAAAATCCAAGTTGAGATTGGAACGCTTCCATAAGATCGTGCTCAAGAAATTTGAGTCATTCTTTAATAAACTTAATCTGGAAGTATAAGCAGATAGTTGTATACGTTTTACGGACCAGGTACGGACTAATACCGACCAAGAAGTCAAAAGGAATTGATCTGATCGGGATCCATTTACTGAGATTACTGGATAGATCAAATTGAATTCAAGTATTCACTAATCTCTAAATTAATGCCACCAAAAAATAGAAAAATCCGAAATATTAATGGATTTTCGGATATTCTACATATTTTATATAATCAAGTGAATAACATGACAAAACGAAGTGATTGGTTAGCCCTCAATGGACAATTTGCAAAAATTCAAATCACTTAAACCGAAGTGCCATCACGGGGCAGCACCAACGCATGGAAATTTTCCTAAAGAACTTGTTGAATGTTACAGAATATCATTATCTCTAGTTCAACACGAGGCTACTGAATGTGTATCATTCAAGGTACTCTACTATCTATGATTTCCAATTCTCTTCTTGTATAGCAGAAAAATAATTTTTTAAATAACCCACAGCAAAGATCGGTGATGAGACCTTGGCTGAAGTCTTGAGGGTTCAGTTGATGACGACACTAAACAAAAGAATTTCAAGTTGCTCTTCGAGATTAATTGTGTAAATTTTGAGAGGGATACTTTCCAAAACTAATTTTTTCAAACATAGACGTCGAAAATCGTGGGAAATCCCGATATTTAATGATGAATTCTCTCTTCTTGGTGATTTTTCGTCATCAAAATGCAAAGCTATAAGTCGATGAATACAGGAAGAATGTATTCTCTCCAATTGATTCCTCTGACCTATTGCACTGGGAAAATGTCGCATGGATTGCAAACGCCTGGTTTGTACGACAAAGTAATATTCTATTGTGAAGATCATGATTATCAATGAAGCAGAAACCCTGTACAAGTTATTTCGTTTCGTTTTCATATACATAAAACTATAGAATGAACGTAATTATTGCACAAGACTTATTTCATCGTTGTAATATAGGCATTTCAATAGCAAAATGACTCAAATTGCCTTGTCAATGATGAATCAATAAAGATTCGTGAGTTTAACATAGGATTATATTTTTGGGGAGCGCGTAAGATATGAGATTGGTCTGATCAAGTATTGATGGCAGACCATGCAATGAAATCTCTATAGCAAGTGAAATGCAAAATTCTACGCTTTCATAAAATTCCTCAAATTCAGCGAACCTTGAGTCTATGTCATGTTAAGCAGTCAAGCAGTGCAAAAGTCTCTTCTATCAAGACAAGTTATGAGACAGCTTGGCTACTGACGAATTCAGTTCAGAGGAATTTGCGGGCAAATTGTGGATGCAGGCTTCGAACTTTGGACCTCTCGATTTCATGTTTTTGAAGATATTGTCACTCATGTCACAATATCCCGATGCATTTCGCATCATCATCATCGTTATGATTGTTGATATTTACTGGTCAATAATAATTTAAAAAAAAAAAAAAAAAAAAAAAAGAGAATAACCGAGAACCAGTTTTAGACCAATTTCTCCACCTTTTCATCCCACGAGCTCAAACGACGAAGTTGTAACGAAACATAAGTCTGATAATGAAAATTGGGAACTTGACCATATTTCGTTCATAGATTTGGAGGAAAGTTCTTCGAGTCCATTTCTGATATCTCCCGATCAAGTGAGGTTCTAGTATCATCTCTACATGTCAGGCATTACTATTGGATCCATCGAATTCTAACCTTTTCTCATAACCACGGGACAGTCGCAGAAACAAGGGATTTGTATGAACTACTGTCATGGCTGAATAAAAACTCTTACGATATTGGCCTGTGTCTTTTGAACCTATTTCGCATATATTCAACCAGTGGAAGGTCGGTTATGTAGTCCTTATCAATTCATTGCTGAACTCTCTAACCTGCAAACAGGATCAACTTTCCATCTCGTAAGATGGGTATCAAGATTCTGGATGAGTGACGCCCATAGAGCTCTATAGCGATGACAACCCTGCCTCAGGCAACCGCAAAAGGGATACCCTGCTGATCCTGGGGAACACTCGCATTTCCCGACCCCAGTCCCATATTATATGGAAAATTCGTGAAATAATTTGACCAATTCATGGAATTTGTTCAGATCAATATTGATCAAAATGTAAAGCTATCTTCGTCAATATGATCAAATCCTCATAGACGCATGATCCCAACAGCCCACATCATTTTGGGCTGTTGGAAGCATGCGTCGGCCAGTGCTATACATATGTATCCGTATATCTCAATGTGTGCTGCGATAGATTACCGTATACTTATTCCGATGCTTTCGATTATTAAGTAGCGAATATTGTTTCATTTCACCAAACCCGTTTTCTCCCCTCGTGTAGATTTTTGGAAGAAAATTTTTCCTCTTCCAATCATGATGCTCAGAATTGCACTTGATTACACTTGGCAATAATCCCATAACATGCTCACAAATATTTGACTCAAAGGTTATGTATCCACATGTAAACATAAAAATAGAAGTATAGACTGCTAATCGCCTATACCGCGAATTTCCGGTAAAAAAAGGATTACCTGATCTGGTCACCTGATCGGATCAAGGGCCTAGATCACCTGGATTACCTGACTGTATCGTTCATCAGATCAGAGGTGATCAGATTGTCTGTAGCGGGCTTGACTGGAGCAATCTTTCGGCACACTATTTTTTGTAACAGGGTAGGGATTTTTTGAATGATTTTCTGAATGTTCGTACGCGTAGAGCAGCTATTGCGGAGAAGTTTGTGAGTATAGTGGATGTACCATCCACGGGAAATATTAATTTCATACCCACAACATCTCACCGGGTGTGAAGTATTTTGAAGCCATATTATCTCCTCATAACTACTCTACGCGTATGAATATTCAGAAACTCATTCAAAAAATCCCTACCCTGTCACAAAATAGAGTGCCGAAAGATTACTCGAGTCAAGCCCGTCACAGACAATAGGATCCCCTGATCTGATGGGCCACACAGTCAGGTAATCCAGGTGATACAGGCACTTAATCCGATCAGGTGACCAGATCAGGCATAGGACTTTACGTGAGAGTGAGAGAGAAAGCATGCTCTAAGAGGAAGACAATTTAACACGCGATTCCTATGTATGTCTCTCTCGCCCTCACTGCCAGGCTTGGATGTCAATGCGCGGTATATGGGCTATTCTCAGGAACTTTTGATTATTCGTGTTTCGAAACTTTTTTTTCGAACTTGGAGCACACCTCTGAGGTTTTGCTCACCTTGAGATACATCGTTTGGAATGATGATTCCGAGTAAGTCCACGACTTTCGACTCACGGCATCATCGTAGGACGTTAAATGCCCAAAAACCAAAATCTGAGTTTATCACCGTTCCAAACGAATCATAAAGACTCAAAACCGGACAAGAATATAGGACGACACGACTTCAAATGATCAGAGGCTCGGATTACCGCACAGAAGATACTCATCCTCCCAATGGGAGAGTAAAAATATTCTAGATCATAAACCACATGTCAATCTTCCAAGTTCTCAGAATATATTTTCTTCCTGATCGAGTGTCTCGAAAAAATATCGGCTTGATAAATAGTTTCAAAATAACTTCAATGAGCGAGTACCTTCTTGAGTCCTATCTCCGATACCAGGCCAAAAAAATAACGAATACTTGAGATGTGGCAAACAAGCTGGGACAAGGGTTCAAAAAGGAACCGGTAGATACCAAAGATGAAATACATTTTATTCCTCGATAAATCTCGAGATCATAACAATGAGAGAACAAGATCAATAACAACCCTTGAAGTTCATCCATAGAACAACTCAAGACCTTGAAATCAACGTTCTCAAAGATAACATGAATAACACAAAATAGCAAAATTATGATTCCTCAAACAAATTTGTGAAGCACACATTTTCCATTTTACTTCACAATCTTCAGACCACGAACTATACCTGCGGTTCTGAGGCTTCGTTTTTCTATTACTCCTTCATCTTTCAAAACTCTTTGAATTGCCGTGTTAGAAGAATCTTTTGTATCAACTTCATTCTGATGCTTCCTTTTCTTAGGATTCCACTTTGTATTCTTACCGATCTTTGATTTCATGGATGCAGTATTTTTGTCAAGACCTTCACATAAATCGTGGTATAGATAAAATTCGGAGAAGTGATTAGAGGAATATTTTCGATTATCCTCAAATGAAAACATTCCTCTAATACTCAAATGCCTCGTGATTCGTCCGTATCTAATTCCATCTATATTGAAGTTTCGCAAGGGTATAATCAGTTATGTACAGACACAGAATGATCGGCAGAAACTTGGAACTAAAAGTTCACCAAATGATGGGGAATTAGTTGATCAGAACTTGAAGATCAGGATCTAAATCCTTCATTGAACCGCTAGTATTTATCTGAAGTGCCTATCGATCTACTAGAATGTGATCCGCGAGCCAAATTTTCGACAGTTGTCAGAGCGAGGTATCAGTTTGATGTGACAATGTAATAAGCAGTGTTTTGTATGTCCTAATCGGCAGCAAAGGTGGGACTGGAGGACCTTTTTCTCAAATGATCGAAATTTTGCTCCGTCTCGTATAGTGATGGACCAGGTAGCGTATCCATAAGGCCACCGGTTGTATCGTGGTTTTGTATATTCTCAGTTTGGTGTCTCGTTAGAGCTCCTTTCTTGTCCCTGACTTGTTTTTGTAGCAATTTGAGGCGTTTGAAACCTGCGCTTATTCGAATGTTCAGTTCCGTTTATATGTTGCTGTCATGAGTGATTGTGGATCCGAGGTATTTGAAGTTTGTTACTGATTTGAAACAGAGATTTCCTACGCGAAGGGGGTTCTGTGTCTCGGTCGATCTTTTAGACCTATCCATTTCCATATGTTGGCTTTTTGCTTCGTTCACTTCGAGTCTCACCTCCACGGAGCTTTCAATGAGAATTTCTGCGTTCTTTAACCACGTCCTCTTTATTGTCACCTACCAAATCTAAGTCATCCGTGTATCTTAACAGCTTGATGACTTCATTGGACTGGTTTCAAAGTCCATGACTGCTGCGAGCATGAGGTCTCAAGACGTATTCTAGTACAAAGTTGAAAAGTGGTGGGGAGATTGAGTCATCCGGTTTGAGACTACCAATTGTTCCGAAGGAATTCGATAGCTCTCTGCCAATTCTTACCTGTCCTATGGGGCCATTGAGTGTTATGGCAACTATTCTTACCAACTTATCTGGTAATCCTGATAGACACTAGATTGAGAGCATTTTGGATCTTATAATTGAGTCGTATGCTTTTTCGAAATCGATGAAGAGGTGATGTACCGGTTCTCCCCAATCCCATCTCTTTGCGCCGATTAATATTTGATCTGTTATTGATCGGTTTGATCGAAATCCACACTAGTAGTCACCAATTATTTCCTTTGTGAATGGCATTAGTTTATCGATTATGATATAAGATTTTGTAGCACACGGCTGGCAATGATAGGCTTCTATGGTCGTTGCATATTGTTTCGTCGTCCTTGAGCATAAGAATGATGATGGAATTGTTCTAATCTTTTGGCATCTTCTCTTGCGTCCGAATCAGTGTAATAAGTCCGTGAATCTTCTTCGTTAAACCAACTCCTCCATGCTTGAATAGCTGTGGAGGTAGGCCTGGGGCTGTATTGTTCTTCAGTCTGAGGATGGCTTTAGATAATTCAGAAAATGGTGGGCATGGAAAATCTTATTCTACCGCGTGGATTTCGGCTGGTATTTCCGAGTTGGTTGAAGTGACATTGAGGTCATAAAAATGTTCACTTCGTCCCTCAAGTATAGCTCCACGCTGCTTGTGAGAGGGTTACCGTTCTTGTTTCTAATTATGTTTATACTACTTGATTTTCGGATTCGTATTTCGTACAGTACTTTGTATGCTCTTCACGTGTTGAGTGCGTTTTTCAATACACCTGGTACGCCTCTGTGCGTATGAGTCCTGAGCGGTTCCTTGGCGATCTTCAGGATTCTCGCTCCTTAACAAGTTTTCTTGTATCTTTCTCATTTATTTCTTCCTTCCTTCTACTTAGACTAAACCTCCGGGTTGGAGACTTCCGGAAAGAGGTCTTAATCGGTATAGTAGAGACCCTCCTGATCGGTAGGTGCCCGAGTCCTTTCGTATGAATCAGACACTACTCACACTTTTGTGGGTGCTTATAGTGATTTCCCCTAGCTCGGAGCTCTCGTTTGGGTTTGGACCATCCAGACGTGTCACAAACCATCGGAAGTTTCGATCAGTAATGATCACGGGTTACTTGTTGAATTTTATCACAAGGGTGAAGATGAAATTCTTCTGAAGGTTTATTAATCCCTTTGCGATGAAACTTACGCGCACATGGGAAAAGAGTCTCGTCAATTGATTATTCGGGAATATTATTCAGTAATAATACATGACAACAGCAAAAGAAAATCTGGAGAGGCCATCTCCAAAAGATTCATACAGCTTGATTCATTCCAAGAATAAACGGCTCGGCCTTTCATTCCCATAATGATCTCTGGCAATCGTCGCGTGATTCGCAAGTTCATGATCGCGCGCATTTAGAGAGTAATACAAGAGTCGAGTCGCGCACTTGTGGCAATAAGAAGCATCGCGCTTGCCAGAGGCCAACGCACCCGGTGCATTTCCATCACGAAAGCGAGACAGCAATATACTTGCAGAAACTAAACTGGGAATCACCAATACAAACATAGATTTTCTATCCAACGCAGAATACAGCCAGCCATCTGAGAGCGCATATCGTCATAAAAATTGCAGTTTCCGTGCGACTGATTCTCCAAACGGAATTTGTGCGAACTTTAAAACGATCTTCATATATGTATACTTGAATCCTTTACTAAAAGATTCATCCAATGTACCTGATGAGAATCTACAGGTACCTGTATAATAGCAAAATCCGCTGTGCAAATCTCTTACCGATCGAAGGCACAGATGCCTCCTACATCTCCGATCTTCTCATAAAGATGGCGCCAGGACCTGTTCTTCGTCGTCGATCGGTAACATCAGATCGCAAATCGGTATCATATGTGACGGCGCCACTGCAGCAAGTAGATATATATCATTACAGCCATCCTCAGCACATGCGACTCGCGATAAGCATGACCGGTGGAAGAATAGTGGGGATTTTATTGGGTGGGTGGTGAGCGAGGAGGGGATAGATTGTAATGGAATAACTCGAATTCTCTCCCACCATTTTACCGGATAATACGAGCGCGCTGCTCTCGCCGCGAGTTCTCGTTGGCATCAACTTTTTTTTTAAAATATCGCCGGTGGCCGTGACAGAAGCTATTTTTAGCACACGTTCGCTTGCGGCAAGATAAGCGCGTATATATACGAAGAACATGACTCCGCGCGATGCCGGCCGCTCTCTTCGATGGGCCCCGTACACACACACACATGTATATAGATACATGCATTTTTATATTATAATGTACAAAAGTGAACGTTCGGGGACCTCGGTCGGTCCGGCGCGGAGTGTCCATCCATATGAGTCTGATTATGGACCCTAATTCTCGAGGACACTAATTCCGTATAGTATACTCGTTCTGGTATAATTATATATATTTGATCTCTTTATCTATATAGTTTGGCGAGTGCTGTTGTTCATGTATATCACTCCGCAATGGCCGTCGTCCGTAGCACGTAACCGGAGCAAAAGACTGGTACGATTACACGTGACGTCACGAGCTTGTATGAATGTATATATACATCATTCGATGAAAGAAATGGAAAGGGATGTGTGGTGCAGAGCTTTTACGGAGAGCTTATGTATGGACCCGCCTTTTGACCTCGCATCATACGCGATGATTACTCCATATACGTAAATGAATTCACAAATTAGTTTGTACGGATAAATTTATAGTGCACTCACTCTGAGAACGAACTTTGCTTTGTCGTGATAATGAAATGAAAATTATTTGATGTTGTACCAGAAATATGCTGATAATGTATTATGACTATATTGTGGTATTACATGCTGCGTGACATGCAGCAGGTGTCCTCACGCGTATATAACGATGACAAGAGCGATTTGTCTTGTGATGTGGGATGTCACTGACTGGCAAATCGGTTCCGAGTCGCCTCTAAAATCCGTGAAAGAAACATTTTTTTTTTTCGATACTGAGAGATTTTGGCCTGGCATGACGTGGTCTTCGATATATGAGTGATTCCGCCGAAAGTGGAATTTTTTGGGGCCAAAATCGTGACAAGGAGTGATTTGGGCCAAAAAATTATTTTAGCCCCAGACGAGTTTTAGTGGGTCGTTGCAGTTGATTCCCACTTGTTTTGGCACAAAAAGGAAGTACCTAGAACTACGTAGCTCAAAATTGAAGCCGGACAAAGATATGTCCAGTTCAAGGGGTCGTAAAGGGGACGGAATTGACATTTCGCCACTAAAATTATTCCCACGGCTCGACAAGTAATCGGAGACTCTTTTCCGCATAGATTTGATCTAATGCAAGCAAATACTTCAAGAAAATGTGTTCCGCAAAGCGATATAGCGCGTCGGGGAGTGGCACAACATGGGGACCGAATTGACCGAAAATTTTGTACGCCATTCTGAAAACACGTTTATGTGG
Organism: Eretmocerus hayati; assembly: GCA_029851415.1. Taxonomy (NCBI): domain Eukaryota; kingdom Metazoa; phylum Arthropoda; class Insecta; order Hymenoptera; family Aphelinidae; genus Eretmocerus; species Eretmocerus hayati. Next base: position 169,145,334 of record CM056741.1, read on the forward strand.
TGCGCCTGGGTGCGGATTCGAGTTTTCGGCTACTGTTGCACATAGATGAGGTGTATTTGGGTATCTAGAAATCAACTTCGTTGGTTAGAAAGGCTCAATAAACGATCGGGAACTTTGCTGACCTAATTAGTGTTGTCCGAGCAGTTTCGGTGCAAATCCGTCTTCAAAATGTCGGATGGCTGTGCTCGAGCTGAGGGTTTAATTTGGATTCGCAGAGTGGTGGATTATGTTATTTGAAGTATTACAAATTGAAGTGCACAGCTACATATAGGGATTCTTGACTCCGCATATGCGTCGTGATGAATTCAAAAGTCCAAGTTGGGTTGTCTACAAGGGACGGAATGGACATTTGGACCCTTTATCAGGCACTACAAAATACAGGAACGTTGGGATCGTCTCCAAAACTAGTAACATAGTTGCGCACCAATAGCATACACCCCGGAAAATTGTTATAATGCATATTCAAACCCTCAGAAACTTGGGGGAACATGGAACTCGGAAAATCCCACTTTCGACGGAATCACTGATATATCACGATAGTCTATGACCTATTAACCCAGCTCAGTCCCCAACCATGTTCCGGTAAAGATGAGGGAATGAAAATACTTCCAATATATATTAGATCATAGGAGCTGAAAAATGTGATGAAAAAGACAGAAAGAAAATTTTTTTCATTTTGCACCAAGCAAGAATTTATTCATATCTACTTGCAGAAACCCAACTTTTTGTAACCCTTGCAGGCGTGTCAAACCGATATTTTGAATTTTTGGTCCACCCTGATGACTGTGTCAATTGGTTAACAAATCATAAGGGTGTATCCACGAATGAACACTCGACCGCAACTAACACTTTGGAAAATGAGCGTGCCCAAAATAACTGCTAGAAAAGGTATTTCGAACATGTCTCGAAAATAAGTATTCTTTGCAGTCAACGTACCAATGACAGGTCATCTGTAGCACAGCAACATTTGTTCATGTTCGAAAAGTCGCAACTCAAATAATTATAGAAAATTCTGGCTAGAAAATTTTGAGGATTCTCCGAACAATCGGAAAAAGGCTAAAACCTACGCTTGCCGAATAAACTACGTAAAAATTGCATGAGGTGACGTCGTACTGTGTCATGTAACTACAGCATTGCAAATCATTCTACATATTGTGGAATCATCCTTAGGTCAGTGCCTAGAGCGATGTTCACATGACGACCGGTTTAATCGCTACCAGAAACGTGTCATCACGTACTATAATATCAATTATTGTACTAACTCGACTGACTGACTGACAAACTATATATGCAATCGGCGGATAATGATGAACTGTGAAATTTCATATGAACGACACTCATTGCTATGACATCTTCAACCTGTAAAATTCTCATACGCACAGTATTGCTATGTCAAGGTGGGACTCTATGATTTTCCCTGTCTAATAACTAAAACCTATCCACGTCCATGAACACCGTCTTTACGAGGAAGGTTACGATCATGAGATCGCGGTCAAAATTATTAAAATTATCCATTTTTTTTATAAACAGTTACGTTGATTTTGATAAGCGACAAATTATAGGAGATCCGTATTGAGTTCGAGGTTGATGGGTTCAAAGTGATCTTTTGAACATGTTCCTCGACTCAGTGGATGAGAAAGCTTCACAGTTTGTCTATTCTTACTCATGATATTATAATTAATTTATATTGAGTACATACACCACAAGATTCTCCAACTCCCTAATCGTGGAATCATTCGATATAGCGATTGCAATATGAATGCAGTCATCAATAAAATGAAAAAAAAGTAAACCGACCCATTCGTTGAAGAGGGGATAACAAGTAGTGAACAAGATAGACAGAGAAGAATCCAGATAGAAGTTCAGGCTAAGCAGAATAAAATGAGATCATATGAATGTACGTAACTACGACAAAATTGTAAGACTTAACTACAGGAAATAAATAATTTCCAAGGACTACATGCAATTGAAGATTCATTGCATGCACGGAAGAAAAGGAGTAATAACCTCATTGAATGTGCGAACTCTATCTTGATCATGCAAACCATCGACTAGAATCTTGAAAAATTCTAATTCGTTGATTGATTTTGCTGCGCCATTTGATTTTTTTTCGCTACGAACCATGAATCATTTCATCCAAAGCACGAATATCTCACAGTTGAATCTATATTGAGACTCGTTATAGTTGAGATTGGCTCTGAAACAGAGTCGACAAAGGAGGGTTAGAGTACTCGGAAATTAGACGACATAATTTATAATGGCTTACTGAACGAAAAAAATTTGTCGAATGAGGAAGAGCTCGGTTCTGCATAACAGAGTTAAGTATAGGGTTAAATCTCAATTTCCAAATTTGATTATCAAAGCGTCTTCTTGTCTCATCTGATAAATAATTTGATTGAATTCTGCTAAAATAAGGTAAGTGTACCCAACTTGCCTCTGTACCCAACTTGTCCCTGTATGCCGATCTCAGAAATGGGCACTCGTGGGCCTTCCCGCATATTTTTTTTTACGTTTGTTATGTTAAGATATGAGAAAATACGTAGTTTTCATCGACCCCGGTTCATTTCTTCGTTCTTCAGAAAATATATAGTGAGCTTTCCATTTTTCGTGTTTGCACGGCTAAGGAATCGAGGAGGAAATCGCGTTCACTAAAACCGGTGCCAATTTATTTTCATTCGACCAATCTTCACGTACCTTAGCGCATTGGATTTCTTGTCTCAAGATCTTCAAAATCCGCCCTTCAAAGTTGCGAAACTCTGATTTGGAGCGATTTTATGTTCAAAACACGAAGATGGTTTGAGAATCAAGAAGACCGACATCGGAGTGTACCCAACATGTCCCCATATGGTTATCTCGGAAAGGCGTGCAGTATGGCTTTTTTTACCACTCAGAACGTGTTTATTACGTCAAAATAGGTCGGAAACGATGTCTTGGGCCAGCTCAAAGCTACAAATGTCGCTGCACGGTGATCAAAACGGATCAAAGCGATTTTTTTCACTTTATCGCCGATTTACATTGTTTTAAATGATGGGGGCAAGTTGGGTACACACTTTGGTGAACTCTCAAAAATCACTTTTTGGTTTAACTCAACCAGCTCGGCTCCAGTTTATTTAAATTAGGCTTATCTTAGATTATTTTGAAGGTCTGAAGACAAGCTTCAAAATGAAATAAGGTACGTTGGAAAATATTGAGATTAGCCAGAATTATTAAGAAAATGGCTTAATGGGGGCAAGTTGGGTACACTGACCTTAGTACATTATTGCCCTGGTCGCGTACGCCCAGTTAGGGCGCTAGGACAATACATTTCCCGAGCGAAGCGAGGAAAATAAGTCCTCCGCCCCCGAAATGGGCCTGCGAGCACAGGGCAATAATGATTTTTCATCATGAGGACCCTAAAACCGCATGTGAATGCGGCCTTTTTAGGTTAGAATGATGAAAAAACTCAAATGTATTAAAAAATCTGAGAAATTAACCAGTGTTTTTCCATCATATAATGTGCGAGCTGTTTTCAAGATAATCCGAAATTCAATCGTTAAATTCATTAACGACAGTATAATTAGTTCTAGTTGCGAGAATCATTTAATGGCATATGCAGAGGGCACTTTTCACATGAAGGATTGTATAGAAAAGAGACTTTAGAAGAGATGAAATACTCAAAAATTGAAGTACTGTACCTGATTACATATATTCGAATAACTTCGATAAGCATTCAGAGGATCGATATACAGAGAACGAAAGACCATTCATTTGATCGATTGAAGGCATCTAATACATATTTGGACTACAACTCATAACATAAGGACATTCAATTCACTATTGTGATCTTGATCCATTTTTGACGGTACATAATAGCAACGAAAGAATAATATCGAAACGAATCCGAATCATACTTATAATTGCTTCGAAATGACTCGTCAAAATGACATTTTCATACACAAACGGATATTGTCTCGAATCACCGAGACCGTGAACTTTTGTAATCGGAAATCGATTATTCAAGAAGGTCAGGGTTAGATAAAAGATTGATGAATGTGCAACAAGAAACAAAAAGTTTTTTTAAGAAGAACAGAAGTATTCTCAAAAAGTCTAATTTTGACATGGTTACATCCTATTAATGAATAACACAAAATCATTGGATCTTAGCCTAATTGTGTGACAGTAGTTGACAATGTTAAGCGAATGTTGAAATTCTAATATTGAATGAAGTTATAGTCCAAAATATAATCAAAAAAGATTTAGGAAGTGGGGATCATATCTCTTGCAATCAGTGAAAATGAAGTATTTCCCGCAAAATCGTGATGAGAAGCAATTCCGACTTTGTTCCAATTTCTCGAGTTTTCTTCACATTTGACGGACCCAATACGCTCGATTAGGCTTAGTTTTTGTGTAGATGATCCACCAGAAAATGAATGAACTTCCCCTTTGAACTGATTTACGAACATTTAAGCAGCCCCAAAGAGGGGATCGATTGTATACAATTTACAAAGTGGCAAATTCACTAGCTAGAAGGTTTAATTGACTACGGTACAACAACGGAAATTTATAATAGTTCAATTATAGTAAATCAATAAAATTTTTTTTCTACAAATGTTGAGTATAAAAAATTGGACATTGATAGGTATTATCTAGACAAGTAATTAGATCATATAAAGTAAATGACAGTTCACTTTCAGATGAAAATGAGTCAACTGAATTGTTATGCATCGGGTTTATTTGTAACGTACAAACACACTGTTGCAATTCATATCTCTTCAGTGTTGGCTCAAGATTTTTATCCACGATCGATGATATTCCTCGCAATAAGATAACGATAAGATCTAAAATTAAACGCACGGCTTCAGTATTGAGAAGCAGGCCAAGCTTATTTTTAACTTTTTATGACTGAAGTGGAAACGTTTCATCAAGGAAGTCTCTAATATTGGCTTTGCTTAATTTAGATACTTCATTTGAATAAGTGTTTGATAAATGTCTAGTTAGGGCAATGCCGTGAATTTGTCTGGAGTTATGAAAAAAGTAAGAAGATGGTCGTCCGTTCGATTAATTAGAAGCACTGAATTAACTACTCGAGTATTTTGAATATGAAAATTTCGTTGTCTGTAATAATAAAGGACTCTGTGGCGATTGTACTCATCTTCAATCAAGATTTCTCCCGGCAGAAGATACATTCAGCCTTTTGCATGAAGGAATATTTTTTTAATGTCAGTTCCTACTAAAACTCACCATTTGAAATCCATAAGCCCTTTTGAAGTGAAATATTATGGCATTCCATATTGGCAAAATTTGACGATATTAACTCTATATACGGTAAAAAAAGATTCGCTTGTAACTCGTTATGGCTCAGATGGATCTAGGCGGTACTCAACACCTTCACTGCGATGGGCCCCACCGGTGGGGCGCACGCGTCCAACTCCTTGTGCAGCGGTGATTAAAATTCCTTTAAATGGAACCCACCGGTGGGGTCCACGCGTACAACTCTGTGTGCGGCGGTGATCAAAATCCCATTAATTGGGCCCCACCGGTGGGGCCCATCGCACACAGGACCCGAACGCGATTTTCGCCGTCGCAGTGAACGTGTTAAATTGCCAAAAAGTCGAGTTAACTTTCATGGGATGTCCTATTCCAAGATTGGTCCTTGATAATGGCGACTTAGGAGATAATAGGTTTGACGTATCAAAGGCAAGAAGTGGCGAGGTTTCAGCGCATATTCTGATTTCGCATAATCTGGTAAATTGATATTAATCCAACGACGTTACATGGGAGACAACAAGAGACATCCAGGTCTGAGATAGTCAACTTATTTGCAGATCTTCATGAAGATAAGAAGTTCTAAAAAAGAATTTGAGAAACTGTTGGGTGTCAACATATAGAAGTGCATTAAACGCTCATTCCTGTATAGGCACAGAAGTCTACAGAGTCGGCAAAGGAGAAAAAATTCCAGAGTTTTTCCAGGTTATTCCATTTTCAGGATATAAAATATTCAAGCCCAAAAACACTGTTGAGAAGAAAAAGAAAAATGCCTCCTCAAAACTTATAAAATTTTACGTTTATCGATTTCCAAAACTCAAAGAAGTAAATCTCCCTTCCATAATGTGTCGATCTGAGAATTCAATAAAAAAAGGTTAGAAAAAATGGATTTTTTACGATACGCTTTTATTCACAGCTCTAATATTTTTCTCAACAACTAAAAAGCATAAAATAATCTGAAATTCCATCAGTCAGCCCAGTTCATTTTGAGAAAAATCTTATGACATGCCGTTGCCTACACCTGTTATCTCAGAAAATAATTGTTGAATTCGGTGTTCATCTATCTCTCGGGGATCCCTCTCAACCCATCATGATGAATCTCGGAGAACATTCACTGTACCATAATTACAGATGATAAAAGCGTGGAGTGCTATTTTCCCATGATCCAGATTCTCGATTGCTAATGAGAAAATGTCCATAGATCATGCACTTCTTGCCCGGAAGTTCAGCACGCCACGCTTTTATCATCTGTAATTATGGTACAGTGAATGTTCTCCGAGATTCATCATGATGGGTTGAGAGGGATCCCCGAGAGATAGATGAACACCGAATTCAACAATTATTTTCTGAGATAACAGGTGTAGGCAACGGCATGTCATAAGATTTTTCTCAAAATGAACTGGGCTGGCTGATGGAATTTCAGATTATTTTATGCTTTTTAGTTGTTGAGAAAAATATTAGAGCTGTGAATAAAAGCGTATCGTAAAAAATCCATTTTTTCTAACCTTTTTTTATTTTATATTTTTTAGTCGGATGGTTATGCGTAAAGCATATCCGTGTCACTAAAAAAATATGAAACTGTAATAACCGTAGTCATCTCATCTCGAGAGCCTGTGTGTGCGCGCGCCGCCAGCTGCCAGCAAAAATGCATCGAAAATGACGTATGGATTACCAAGCCCTGCAGTAGAGTTTGGTTTGGTTGTTTAGCCAACCCTGGGCCGCTTTCGGTCTTTTGCTGCACACGGAGTGGAAACGCGCGGCTGATGCATGTTAGGTTAGGGTGCACGAGAAAGGCGGAGAGAGAGAAAGAGAGAGAGAGAGAGAGTCAAAAAAAAGAGATGGAGCTTACGGGCGCGAAAATTTCAGAGAGCAAATCTAACCTAAAAGCTCATACGCGCGCTGACTAGCTCGGTACCGGAACCGCGTGTATGAAAAGGCTTTCTCTCTCTTGCTCTTACGGCGAGAGACGTGCCTGCTGACTAGTTGAGTACCGGATGCCTGTGCATGAAACAATATGGCCAAAGTGAAGTAGAATAAAAGCGTATAAAAATCCAATTTTCTTATCGCTCAACAACATAGCAAGCTGTGCTCGTATTTTCACGAATAATTATTTTCGCAAACAGTGAGCCGATTGGATGTTTATTACCCAATTATCAAATCGTATTCACGAATTTTCCCTGTTTTCCCCGTTCTCCAAGCTGGTATTTAAACATTCTGAAAGACGATTACCTATGCGAAAAAATCAATGAAAATATCAGGAGTGAGAAAATTTCTCTCTTCAGAATCATGGAGGAAATCTCTGGTAAACATTTTTGGTGCTTTTATGCGGTAAATCTCCGGATGCTAGAAAGGTTGGACTATGAGGCTGGGCCTTTTGCAGATCCGATTACACGATAGTAAGGTGGATTCGAGATACTCATGATTTGAAACGAATTTTTCGGGATTCGGATCCAACCAGATACTAAGAACAGGATTCGGTAACTTTCTTTTCATACCATAAGTATCTCGAATCGATCTTGAATCTATCTTAATCTCTAAAATTTCGAGAATTTCAAATCTGCAGAGGTCCCAGATCTTAATTGGATAAACATGACCTGAAAATTCTGTTGAATTGTAGGTAATTAGAATTAGTTTGAAGTAGGAAAGAAGAACATTGAGTGCCTGGAGCTGAATATGGAATAGAGGATCGCACAGATGAATGTAGAACGAAACCCATCGACGAGATTTTATGAAAATTGACCGAGGGGTTCAGGAAAAATCGCGTGAGAATGATAAGACAACATACAGAGACAAATTTTGATATTCATGGTCTAGAGAATGCACTGTCTACAGGTCCGAAATGTAATGTTCTTCAATTTTTTGTTTTTCAACTATTTACCAATGAGTACTTTCTTATTCGCACACTCTCGAGTCAGTCTTCTTCGTTCCTTCAGTAATAAAAAAAGACGCAACATATCTGTGATATGAACATGACTGTGGCCTTGACAAAATGAAATGTATAATTTTAATTTTCTTAAAAATTTTTACCGACTCGATGACTACACTGAATCTGTGATTATGTGTTCTGGACTTTCCCATCATGTAATTTTTGTATAGACACTATAATTTTCTTAAAGCGAATAAAGGCACATCTTATCTCATCTCATCTTATCTGACTCGACGAGCAGGGTGTTGATCAACTGATCGATTGGGTTGTGGCTTAGAATAAGGGGTGGAAGATGATAAAAGCGAAAGTTTTTGCACAGATACAACACACTCTCTTCTAGAAAGCAGAATCCGAAAGAAGAACATCTTTGATCGAAATTTCAGATGTCTAAGAGATCGTTTCGATGAACTCCAACCATCACGAGTGAAAAACAATTTTCAAGTCGTTCAGAGCTTTGTCTAACTTGCCAATTTTTTTTTCTTTTCAATGACTGAGAGCTACTTTGAAATAAAATCTGAGAAATCGGAAAAGTTGAAGTGGTCCAGGTACACTTCAATTTCGATAAGAGTATCCGAATTGAAGTGTACTTAGAGAACAACATCGCTAAAAATAAAAATAAAATAAAAATACTGCAAACGAGTAAATTTGAAATGGTTATGACACGAGTAAAAACTCCGAGCACATGAAATTCAATTATGAAACGTCAACTGACGAAGCGCGACACGATGCATTCGTCGAGAGGAATGAAAATTGATTTTCCTTTTTCATCAATTCTTCGCGCTTTATTCCAGTAATTGATGATGTAACACGTAACAAAGAATACTCGAGCTCGAGCAAAAGTTATACCATTCCGCGTAACATGTCTGGTGTGCACGCGTGGATAACGAGATACAGAAAGAAACCCGAACAACACAGAACGAGAGCTTCTTCATATATACAGAGCCACGTATGCGACGATTGACAAGATTCACGTTATTGGCAGTTTGCCAAATTTTCACCTCACTCGGATGATTTTCCTATCGAGCCGTGTCACGCGTGCGTCTCTTCTCATATCAGCCATACTATATACACGAGACGTATGACATAATTTTGCCACTCAATCATTCTCTCACTTCTCGTTAACTCGCGTGTAATACAGAAAGCTCTTATAATATTGCACAGAATCAGAAATATTCATTTAAAAGAACGTATTTATCATTTTAGGCATGCATAGATCGGTGTAGGTTCCTTTAGAAATTCGATCATTGAGTTGCTAGGCTCGTGATACGATAAAGCTAGGGACCATTTTGAGTTCAATCAATAAGTGGCACATTCAATGATCGGTATTATGAACCAAAATTATTGTTGAAAAATTGCGGTGAGGCGGCATAATGAGCACTAAACATTCAAGTTCTTACTGTTTCTCTGTTATAAGTCGGAAAATATTGATTTTTCGAGGGAATTTGTAGAGAATTTACATGATTGTAGGCCTTCAAAAGATCAACAGAAATCATCTGCGCACCTTTCCCAGAAATGCATTCCTTAGGAGTTATTCTTGATCAAAATTATAATTTAAATTTATTTGTCAGGATGGTTTGGCTAAAACTTCTCATGATAATGATAGATTCAAACCATCTTGGAAAAATAATTTGACTCATTTTCATCCTACGATTGTTGGGCCAAAATTCTATTGCTACTCTTTTCACGCTACTTTTTTTGTAAAACTTTCGAAAAAATGGAAAAATGTGTGCGTAAAGAGCTTAAATGAATCCAATCATAACTTTCATCGAAAACAATTCCGAAGGGATGCATCCCAGGTCGAAATTCATTCTGATGTAGCACATTAACGTCAATAATATGGCCAGTCTTCGGTGAGCTGACTAAAAATTAGCTCTATTTTATGGTCAATAAGATATTACATGAAGTAAATTTTTACCAGAGATTTTCTCGGAAGAAAAAAGTATAGAGATTATTTTCCCAAACCTTCTGAAGCAAATACACTTCCAACTTCCTAACAAATTCTTCCGAATAACCCTCGGGAGAACCAATATTATCTCTTGCAACGGAAAAAACAAACAAAATCAGAACACGCAGATTTCATCGTTCAAGGTAGTATTAGCGGTACTGGATGTGTCAAGTACTGAATATACCCGAGCTTGACTCCCTTCCGCCCGCGATATAAGTATAGTGAAAACACGCAGTAGACGACAACCTAACCCCAAAAGTAGCTACATTTTCCTTCAGATTTTGCTTTTTAGGCTCTAAACCGTCGATATGACGTGTAACCACTATCATGAGAATCTGTGCGTAAGATGTACCCGTGATTTTCCATAAGAAGCTGTGTTAACCTCTTCGCGCATTCGTCCACACAAGTGGACGCATCTTTATATGATGCCAGTAAATTCCACTCCCAAGATATCGCAAAAAGCCTTGTGGTGCTCTCTCTTCTAGCCCAAAATCAATGATTCACTCGAGTTCATTCTTGGGTAAACTCATTTCCACTACCTGTTTGATGCAAATCAGTTGTATTGGAAAATTCAATTTTTCGAAACAGCTAAAACTTGACCATAGTACTCAAATATGAGGTCTAAAAATCGAGCAGAAGGATATTAACATACTCTTTGAGTACACAAAGCTATTGCCACAAGAACGAATGCAAAATGTTGAAGTTTACAAAATTGCGAGCCTTGTGAAGTTTGGCCTCATACGTGTACACCGTGCATTTGAGGAATTCGAAAGAGCAAGTTTGTCCTGAGTATATGGAGAGTCTTCGTGCAAGAACGTGGAGAGTTTTTCTCGGTGTACTCTTTTTCATGATCACATTATGGAATTCGATTATGATTAGGACTTTTCAGGAAATTATTCATGTCTAAGTTTCCATATAAGGTAAGTGTACCCAACATGCCCCCCCTTAAGCCATTTTGCCCATAACTTTGGCCCATCTCAATATTTTTTGACGTACTTTAGCTCATTTTGAAGCTTGAAAAAAAACCTTCAAAATGAGCTAACATACGTTGAATTTTGACCAACTACAGCCGAGTAATCTTAATTCTCGCAAAAGGTGTTTTTTTGGGAGTTCGCGAGGGGGTGTACCCAACATGCCCCCATTCTTCTCCGCGATCATAGTCGGCGCCAAGATTCTTAACGCTCACAGCTGTGCCTTCGGAGTCTGAGCGATATCTAATGGGTAGAATGTGACGTATTGTACGATTGGAAAAGATTAATCTTCAGTGACAGATGCTGCTTGGCAAAATAATTGAATATGCATTTCGAAAAGTCCCACGGAAAAAGCGTATCTTTATAGACGCTCAGTTTTGATTCTTTTCACGCTAAATTTCATTCAAGAAGGCAAGAGATCAGTAAGACGATAATTTATTTTAAAAAATACATGACTTTGAATTATTGTTTCCTCGTAAGGGTCAAAGAAATAATAATAAAGGATACAAATTAAAATCTGAGCGCGCAAAGTCTCGCTGCGGCGCGGGCGCCATCGTCCCTGCGCGCGCATCGGGCGCGCATGGTTCAAAATATTAGGCTGCGGTTACATGGAGCATCCATCTTGAATATCCGCAGCCATGTTGGTGGGAGCTTTTGCGAGCGGGAGCATTTAAATTGGATAAATATTGGAATTTAATTCACTCAAACGATTTATCACCGAAATTATTCTGATTTATCCATAATTCTAGATAGTATTGGTGCTGAATTTTCATGAGACTCATGGTCATGTCGGGTGATGAAGTAATTGATGTAGAATATGAATTTACGACTTGATGGCAACCAGTCCGTGGTTGAAAATCAATTAGCAAATAGAGAAGATTCAGCTCGAACTTCTCAGGAAATCTCTATATTTTACTGAAAGTTTGTCAGAAAAATTAATGAACGGCAAACAATAAATACTGTTCCGTAACAGTGCTGAAATTGGGCTACTGCGGACGGATGCCCGGCGAAGAGATCTAGGTTAACAGTATAACCTCTGGTATACTGAATCAGCTGTGAGCCGGACTATCCAAATCGACGTGGGTCCTGCGTATGATCGCTACTGCGTATAGGTCCGAATGAGACAGTAGATGTACATATATGTCTGCGATCACAATATTTACCAAATTTCGCGATCACAAACATTCCACGCATAATGGTTTGTGGCTAAAATCGTCCAGCATTTCTGTCGCATTTCATGTATACATTTGCCATCATTGCATTCAGTGAGAGTTTGGTGTTGCAAAATCTTCTTGTTAAGTGAGTATTTATTCGAAATGTGACCACTGTAATAGTTTGACCTTCTCCAAATTCCATAAATTCATATTCTAAGTTATGTCAGCAACAAAGTTAATGGTAATGTATTGGAATATTACACTTATGTGTAGTGACGCTACAGACTGATTTTGATGGGCGACGAGCCAAACAATAATCCACAAAGTTGATCAATCACACAATAAGTAATGGAGTCAATACTAGACCAAGGACTCATAGCATGTGTCGAAGCAATTCCAGTCCTTTGGCGTACAGAACAATCTCAAATTGATGAAAGAACAAGTGTAGAACTTCAGAAGTATTGGACCATTGTTGCTCAGGATTTGGGGTTAAGTGTAGAAGATGTGCAGAATAGATGGGAAAAACTTAAAGAAGAGTATCTTGCAGCAAGAGAACTGCATCTTCTCAATAAAATTAGCAATGGCTCTGAGCACGAAGGTCAAGATAACAGTGCGTTTCCATATTATAATCAAATGCAGTTTTTAGATTGTGTCTTGGATCAGATGAGGTAAGTGACTTCATATCTGATTAATAACAGTTCTCAGTTAAATGTGTCTCTTCACTTCTTGCACACTCTTCCAGGTCTACCAAAAAGCTTAAGGTTGAACCAAATTCTGAAAAGATAGTTGCGGGTGGAGTGGTTGATTATAATAGTGGTAAGTTTGAGATCCCAAGTTAGCCCATAAAAAGCATGCGACTGATCACATTGGTTCATATGAACAATCATTGCAGGGGTGAGCATCTGCACAGATGATTCATCATCTTTTGAAAAAGATATTATGGATTATATAATGGAAAATGACCGAGCCGTAGCAGATGGTGGTAATAAGATATGTTATCCTATCTTCTTTTTTGCTTAGGTGAGTTGGATGATAACCATTGTTTCTTTCTATCAGAAGCAGCAGAACGGCTGAATGGTAGTAATACTGACAGCTTTGATAAAATACTACAAAATTACATTGGTGAAAATTATGAGCCAGACAGCAATGGTTTACGAAGTTTCCTTCTGCAAATTCAGGATATTATGAAACAAGTACCTCAAGAACATAGAATCCAAGTTCAGCATGAAACTCTCAAATTCCTTGACTATAAGCAGAAAGAATTTGGTAATCGATAGATACAATTCGAATGTTGTTTTTGGTTGGAAATTGTATCAGTGAGTCCATCCAAAAATTTTGTATATATCAAGCTCAAAGTACTTTATTCTAAATGGTCACATCTTTTGTGTTATACAGCTATATTTTAACCACATTTTCTTTGTGTCTAATATGTAGTGTAAATGCTTGTGAAATTCGAAGCATCACTTCATGGAAGATTCTTGATAAATGAATTGAATAGAAACACCAGTGCTCTTTTCTCTATATATACTTTCAAATACCCAATCTGCAATACCACCGGTAAGCACGAGTTACGTACTTACCGACGTTGTGTCATCTGGACTTGGTCTGGTTTTGGTCTGGTTGCATGTTCAAACCTGCACAGTGTGCAAATGTGCCTTGGATCAATTGGCTCGTCTGCTCGTCTCGCGCTACCAAAGATAGGACTTTTTTTCAATATTATTTAATAATTATCAAGGTGATCGAGTTGCTTCGCTCGTTTTCCAGTAAAATGAAACCTAAAAATACTGTGGAAATTCAACAAGTCGTAAGTTTCATTCATAATAATTGAACAAAAGCGAAAAAGAATCATGTCCTTCCTGCCCCCAATCACAATTTGCTTTGTTTCATAGAATATCTTTGATATCAAAGAGGTTACATGCTCTATGTGTGGAGAAATTCTTGACCTGCAAAACAACCTCTGGGTCCATTACTGCTTCTCTGAACTTAATCCTGCAGTCCACATTTTTAATTTCACTCGTTCAGGCAGGCTCTATGCAGGTATGACTCTAAATCAATGCTACTTCAGTGCGTATGTAATCAGGCTGCAGTTCTAGAAATTATCCATGAATGTTCGAATCTTTTCAGAGCACATCTCAAAATTAAATACAATGGATGAGGCCTCAAGAGATTTGATAATAGATTTGACACCATATAGGAACCACACCTTGGAGTATCTCGAATATATAAAGAATAATGGAGTCCCTCCGCGTCAAGCACATACAAGCTTTCTCGCTCCTATGAATGATAGTGGTTGTTACACCGAAGAGAATGGTCTTATGTATCTTCATCAAACTACTGATGAAGATTCTGATAAGCAGTTAGCCTATGACATGGAGTTAATAAGCCTGGTCCGCCAACATGAACATCTATGGGATCATATAAATACTAAGGTAGAAGAAAGGGGAGCAGTCCAGCAGGAAACCCGGTGGGTGAAAATTGCTAACATATTAAATAAGCCAGTCAAAGAAGTCAAAAAGAGATGGGCAGACTTGAAGAAAAAGTATTCAGATGCTAAAGACAAAGCACGCCTTTCTGCCCCAAGTGGAAGTGGCACAGACAACGTCAATGCTGCTATAGCAGCGAATACAGATTTCCCCTTATATAATGACATGAAATTCATTGATGATGTAGTTACACCAATCCAGTGAGTATGCTACTCATTACTATTATTAATAAATTCATACAATTTCACTTCATGTTCACCCTACAACTAATATGGTTTTAGGACTTCTGACTCGTTGCCAGACAGTGACACAAATGTTCTCAGTACAATTGAGCAATATGAAAAAATAACTGGAAAGAATAAGCCAAAGAAACGTTAGTTATTCAGGGTACTGGTATATATAGATAGTATGTGATATTTTATGACTCATTGACATTGAATCATTTTAGGAAAAGCAGAGGTGGCAATGAGTGACTTTGACTCAAAACTCTTGGACTGCTTGGACCAGTTCACAAAAGAAAACAACAATCCAGAGAATGAAACCATCACTAGCATTATTCTTATGGTGAAAAGTTCTCTAAAACGCTTCCCAGAGGACGAGTGGCTGAACATCCAGGCAGACCTTATACACTATTTCCAAAGAAAGACTGCTGAACTAAAAAACAACGTTAAATGATGCAGCTCTAAGAAGAGAAGTGAATATGTTTGTATGTCTTCAAAACATCGTCATTCTTATTTTTTAATCGTGAGAATACCAACTTTCATCAGATTGTTCATTTTATCTTTGTAACTCATAATTCAAAAGTATTTTATGCTCTTCTGAGCCTCCCAAAGACAGCATGTCAATCACAATTTCAGAAGATGCCAGCGTTCAATGATCGACTGGGTTATATTCTTTTTGGAACTTGATGATTATCTTATTTTGGTTACTCAAAGTATTTTATGCTCTTCTGATTGTCCCAAAGACAGCATTTAAGGCATATTACTGAAAATGCCAGCGGTCAAGGACCGACTGGGCAATACTCTTTTATGTGATACATGTAAATATGATGCAAGTGTTTGCTATCACCATGTGCTCATTTTCATGAATGTGCAAAGCATGGAGAGGATAACACCACTCTGAGTATTCATCGAGCATGTGATTTTTCGAATAAGGATATCCACTATGTACACTTGGTGTCACCTATATAGTACTTTCCACAACACCTGAGAAATACTCTCAGCCCAGGATGTGCTCCAAACCTTTTGGTGCAAGTACTTTTTCTATGTTCTGGAAAGTATCCACTGACACTATGTACACTAAGTACTAATATTGACTAAAGAGTTCAGCAATTATAATAAGTTTCAGTTTGTGAGTTGAGAATTTTATATGTTGATTAAAGCTGATTAATTTGAACCATATTGTTGGCTTCATTCATTTATTTCACAAATGACAGTTTCTTAGAAGTTAAAATTGGCAGCTCGCTCCCATTGGAAATGTACAGCTCCTTCATTCATGAAGTAGTGAGATAACTCATAGCGTAATCTCTCTGGAGTACCCTCTCGGGGGACTGGTTCATCATCCACATAGCCTTCCATTCCATGAATCTGCTCTGCCCCTTCATTTGCATCATATGGTTCCACATCACGCCTCTCTTTTCTCTCTTCATACATGATGAGGAAATTATGCAAACAAATACAAGCATGAACTGTTTGGAGGGCAACTTTCAGTGAGGTTCGTATAGGATCTTCCATGACTTGCCATATTCTTGTGAGACTCCCAAATGCTGCTTCCACTATTCTTCTTGCCCTTGAAAGTCTATAATTGAAGACTCGTTTTCTCAGACACATACGTATGTTGCTTGTATAGGGTCTCAAAAGATACAAACTTTGAGCAAAACCCTCATCACCCAGAAGCATAATTGGGATTGGATGCCCACCATCAACCAGAGGTTCAGCTGGGGGCATATTCATCTGATTTCTCCTGAACAGCTGGCCAATTCTGCTGTTACGGAAGACTCCACCATCACTCTGACGACCAGAAGCACCAACATCTACTACATCAAATTTTTCATCAGCGTCAGCAATGGCAAGAAGGTGAAAGCTGTGGTGGCCTTTGTAATCATACATTAATGATCCAGCATGTGGTGGTGGCTATAAATGATACCAGGAATTTAGATAACAACAGTACATAAATAAGTATAGATGGAGAATTGGTATACTGTGTAACAGGACTCACTCGAACTCTCACAAGCTTACAATCAATTGCACCCCCACAACGTTCATGGTTCCACTTAATGCCAAAAGCACGAGCATTTCTTCTCCACTTGTCTTCAGTGAGCTCTTCAAATACTAGTGGTTTGAGACGAGACCAAATAGCTTGTGTTGTTTCATTGACGATATTGGAAACTGATGGTGGGCTCACTCTGAAAAGAGCTGCTAGAGTTTCAAAATTGTCTCCAGTGGCTAACCATCTTATTGTCACCTCCAAACGTATTCTAGAACTGATGGGCTCTCTTACAACATTTTGCTTGGTAATAGAAGGACTCACTATATTGTAAAGCAATTCAAAAACTTCTCGGGTCATGCGAAAAAAATTGTAGAAATCATCTGGATACAACTCTCTTAAATTTGTGACGTAAGTGTTACTGGCTCCATGCAAGAGGCGATTTTCCACGGTATACATTTCTTTCACCCACACCGACCTCCTGGCACGTTGTTCAGTTTCTCTGAGTTGTCGCAGCATCAAACATAGGCCCAGAATTTTCTGACGATTTGACTTTTCGCCAGGCAATTTACGTCTTTCGCGTATCAGCAGAAGTAGAATAACTCTTCTTAATCTGGATTTCTGCTGTTCGATCTCCATGACATGTATGTACTAAGGCTATTAGCCTACCCAAAAATTGATCTGAATTATAGCTCAGTGTCGAATGAATGCTGTGATTTGCAGTCCTAACAGCTGATGATCAACTATTCATTCTTCAAACACATGCCTCAGTCCATCTGAGACAACGCGCACATGGACTCACAAATGTGACCTAGATGGGAAAAGTCGCGTAGAAGTCGTAACATTTTCCAGGCCACACATCACGGAGTACGCTCAGAATTACAAACTAAAAATCACCTGATTTTTCGACATAACAATGAGTCTTATGAATGTTCAACGTCGATAATACACTATACGCAAAAAAAACAGAACAATTTCGGTGATAAATCGTTTGAGTGAATTAAATTCCAATATTTATCCAATTTAAATGCTCCCGCTCGCAAAAGCTCCCACCAACATGGCTGCGGATATTCAAGATGGATGCTCCATGTAACCGCAGCCTTACCCACGTTCTGCAAGCAACGGCCGCGCGTTTTTTTCAACGCGCGAGTGGGTCTGACAGAATTTTACAATGCTTGCCTAGATGTACCTACGGTTTACACAATGAGCAAACCAACTTACTCGCAAATCGAGTCAATAAGAGTCAACGAGCGCAGATTTATGAAAAAATTATCCCGCAGTTGTAGGACACAACATCGCTCATGTCAAGTATTTTTTCTCGCGAGATAATGCTCAGATATATGATCGAAAAGAGCTTGAAAAGAATCGTGAAAAGCCCCAGGAGCGGTTCTAGTTTGATGTACAAACGTATAGCCCGACAGCAGCGGACTGCAGGAGCTCTCTTGTGGAATCGGACGGATGGGGGCATGTTGGGTACACCCCCTCGTTTTCAACTTGCCTCCGTATTTTGCTCATGAAATCGCTCCAGATTAGAGTTTTGCAACGCTGTAAAGAGGATTTTGAAGGTTTTGGAACAAGGAATCAAATGCGCTAAGGTACGTCAAGATTGGTTGAATCAAAACAATTTGGCAGAGGTTTGAATAAAGGCAATTTCTTAGGTGTGCAAACACGAAAAATGCAAAAACTCAATTCATATTTTCTGGGAGACGCAGAAATCATTTTGGGTCGGTCCAAATCATTAGTTTTCTCGTATTTTAACATAACAAACGTAAAAAAAAATTGCAGGGAGGTCCTCGAGTGCCCAGTTCTGAGATCGGCATATGGGGGCATGTTGGGTACACTTACCTTAGTTATGATGTATTGACAACGAGGATGAGACTGTGTGGAACAGTCTCACAATAGAAATGTCATGTTATTAGACTATGTTATACGCTGTTTAGTTCTTACTCATTAAACTTTTGCAGTCAATTTCCATCTGTGATTTCTTTTCATGACTCCACGGTGTCCACATACGTGGACAGTTGCAAAAATACAGTACAACGATCAATTTTTCCATCTGTTTGGAGCCCGGAGAACTTTTCAACGTCATCAGAGTTCATGAAATTCTTCGAGAAAGAATTCTTTCAACCACGGGAAATATGTGCGTGCATGAAGAGGTTAAACGGCTTTCACGAAAATGCTTAGAACTTCTTTTCTCGACTCTGAAGGCTTTTGAAATTCCAATTGAAACACTTTGAGACCCTAATATATAACTGTGCCGAATTTCGCTATTTTCTGAACGTTCATTCGAGGACTGCTAGTAATACTTTAATTATGCCACGGTTCAATTTTCAAGAATAATACTTCTTATTGCAATGTTAACCCTTCTTTAACCTGATGTCAATCCACCCAAATTACAATAGTGTCTGAAATAGGTCTCTCTTCGTCTCACTGACGAGCCCCAAGAGAGAGACTAGGGCGAAACACACACTTATAATGTCACATATCTTTTTCACAGTCTAAATAACTCAGTACGGTGTAAGGATGGAGACTATTATCAGCTCTGCATTTGAGACTTATCACGATGTTGGAGTAAGGTTGTTGATATCTTCTCGATGGTTCTGTGGCTCTATAGGGGATGTATGCTACCCAGACAATCGGTGTGACGGAAGCTCTTTCAAGAAATCCTGCTTCGATAAGCAGTGCCTCGCAATTCGGCCGTTCTATCCATTATATAAATAATAATTCTTGTTAATATAGATTAATAAATAAGACCCTTCCACCGTTTCAATCTAAAATTTGTGCTAATAATTAAATAGTGGATCTCTCTTTGTCCGCTGGCTACTCAATTTATTACAATTCCTTCAATAAGTTCTTCGAACAGTTTTAGTCAAAGTAATTAAACAAGAGGGATACTGGAGGACCGGAGTATAAATCGGACGAAGAGGAATCCACCATTTAATCATTCGAACAAGGCATAGGACGCGCGACATGTGCCTTATTCTCACTGTCTCGCGGGTCTAAACACATAGGTCGATTTCCGCAGACCACAAAAGATTATCGAAATAATGACAATATCATTCCTTTTCCCCCCAAAGTATCACCTTTCACAATATTTCTCTGTCTTAGATAATTTCAGTTGACGTCTAACTGACGAGCCCAGCAGAGAGACTTGGTCGATACGATAATAATCAATACAGTTACTTGATGCACGATATGAGGCAGTAGTGGTTCCCAAAATTTAGTATTTCAATATGTGTGTCGCAGGGTGTAAAAGACAATAATCATATCGCCAATCACCTACATTGTACACATGAGGAAACACGAGTGGGAATCACAAATCCCTCTTATTTTCTCCAATTCAGCTAAAACTGTCCGAAGAAGTCGTTATAGAAATTGTATAAACTAAAATTGTGCTGTCATACTTAAGTTTAGCCACTCCCAGAAACGTCTTCCTGAGTGTATTCTAATGGTCTCCTATAATAAAGTACAGAATGAAATGTGAATCACACGATCAAGTGTCACGGAAATCAAATCAGCAAACGCGTCACACAGATGCATAATAACCGCCCACTATGAGTCAATCAGGAAAACAACGTTAAATTCACCATTTATAACACTATATATACTCTCGCAAAAG
Source organism: Eretmocerus hayati (assembly GCA_029851415.1). NCBI lineage: Eukaryota > Metazoa > Arthropoda > Insecta > Hymenoptera > Aphelinidae > Eretmocerus > Eretmocerus hayati. The sequence goes on from CM056741.1 coordinate 169,165,881, forward strand.
ATCAATTTTTAATCTCGTCCTTTAGAGAACGCATTACTCGCTCATTACAGTTACTTGTACAAGAAAGTGCATAATTACGATGAATAATAATCGAACACTACATCGAATGTACACAATCAAAATTCGAACGGTACATAAGATAACGCACTCGAACAATCAAGTAAATGAGTAAGTATAAATGAGTACTTGGTACTAGCGAGTGCATCATGATGAGTCTGTAAAGCAAACTTGATTCTTAACTTGTTCTCTGTGGGGTCGTGCATGGCAGAGATCCAAAAATAGCTTTACCACGCATGCAAAGAGACAAAAACAAATGTATACATATTGCGAATGAGAGAAGCCATCCCAGTGCATCACAAAGCTGCTTCTGCTGCTGTTGCTCTTGCTGCTATACATTTGGAAGAATGACAACGAACATAGAGAATGAGAGATAGAAAAAGAGATAGACGGGAAGTGCATTTGGATATACTATGAAAAGCTTGCGCGCACCTCGATATAACGTCATAAACAAACAATGCCCCCTAAGACTATCTATATCTATCACATATGAGTATGTGCAACAGGCTGCAGTTTTCATATACATGTATGTATAAATGTGTTCATATCGTGCATTGCACATATGAGCAGAAAAGAAGCCTCCTGAGCATCAGAACTCATGCAAAAACCGGTTTCCGTATATAAATCCAATCCTCTCTTCAAGTAGACTGCCTTCACAACGATCGACAAGTTGGTGGTAGAAGTTCATATTATAACCGTGAGGAATCGAATGAAAGACTATGTACTTACTACTCGATGAAAGTAGTGTACATACATAAATACATAAATATACATAATATGCACACATATACTAGTATATATAATGTATATATTACTAACTCGTTCTTTGTATATATCAGCAATGTCTCCTCATTGTTAACTTTCAAAGTATTATATACGCTCCCCCGCTATATAATAGCCTTGACGCGAGCTTTGACATTGCACTCTCTTTTGCTGGCGTGTGCATAAAACGAATGTAAAGTTACAATGCATTTTGCTATGTGACTTTCAAGTGAACGGCAATCGCACCACTGAGCACTGGCCGATCGCTCCAATGACGAAAATTCTAAAAAACCGAACATTCTTTTTTTTTTTTTGCAAAGTTCTCATAGTTGACGAAGATTGTTGAGGTTATTTGGAGCATTTTCCTGATGTATTTAGAGCTTGAACGATGACACTTTTATATGGACTGCGTGGGTGATAGTTGAAAATTACACATTTGGAGAGGTTAGGTTGTTTTCGTTTGCGAGAAGCGAGGATATACATTTGTTAATTTGAATGTGAGAGAAGAGCTGACTGCGCATTATTGGCGCGTCGAGCAACGAGATGCAAATATTGTGCTGCCAGATATCTTTTACAAGCTTCGTGTCACACAAAGATGCTGTCATATCCCGCGTGAAAATGGAATAGAAGTTTCTAAGAGATGAGTTAGAGCTGGATGCATTTTCTTGGATGAATTTGTTGTGACTGGTCAAAGACGGAAAGAGAATATTATGAATTTTAGTGAATCAGCTGATGTTAGTTGATTACGTATATGCTGGTGTGCGGTCATCATTGTACACTTTATGACGTTTCCATCAGACAACGAATAATGCTCAAATATTTCTTAGTATAATGACTCTGGTGGGTTTTCTTGCTAAATGGAGATCTGTAATTGACTCAATCCTCTATGACCGACAGTGCAAGAACCGACAATGATGATGAATTGCTCAGATACTGCATGTGACATGTGTGGTGTAAGTTTGACAAAAGTCTTAGCCTTATCATATTTCTAGCATTAATATTGGTTTGAATTAAACGTTGGTGTGACTAGGAACCTGGTGCAACACACTGTTTCACCCCAGCCTCTTTTAAAGGCTCATCAGTTGGGCGACAGAGACAACTGTTTCTCATCTGTCAAACCGTCATACATATCACATTAGTATTTGGGCAATTCAACAATGTTGGTTCTTGTATTGTTGGTCATACAGATTTGGATCAATTTCAGGTCTCCATATTTAGCAGAAAAAAACCAACAGAGTTATTATACTGAAATTTGAAAGAAAGTCCTGCAATCGAGTCAAATTTTGGAAGTTTATTTCGGCCTCGGGTTCGGGGAATATCTCAAATCTGAGATTCGTGAGTCTTAGTTAAAAACTTCTTTTCCATGACTGCTTCCAGTCACAACAGCCAGATAGCCTACATTTTTTTCGTATAGCCACGAGAATACTCATCATCCTTTCAATATAATCCTGTCTTTCTCGAGGTCTTTCTAGTACATAATTCTTCCAATAGCTGCCCTAGACAAGACTCTATATGATCTAACCGATAATAAGCCGCCCCATTAGACAGACTCGGGTGAAACAGTGTGTTCCAATAGACTCCAGGTTACACAATATTCATATTGAAAATATGACGAGTCTGAGATTTTTGTCAAATCTTCACACATGTCACACACAGTGTCTGGGCAATTCAGCATTGTCGGTTCTCGCATGGTTAGGCACAGAGGTTTGAATCAGTTTCAGATCTCCATCTAGCAGGAAAAACGAATAGCTCCAATATACTGAAATTTAAAAGAGCCCTACAATACAGTGAAATATACTGATTGTCGCTTATGACCTATATAAAGGTTTGGGCGACGTTAAATAAAGAAATAAAAGAAATAAATACACTCAAAATTTAATGTGCAGTCAATTAGTTGGGTCAATGGAATTTTGTGTAGGTGCTCAAGTATTCTAACAGAAAAATAAATTTCGAAAAGTAAAGTTTCATCGCATGAAGATGCCGATATTGTCATGACAGAATATCTGTCAACCTCTAGATGAAGAAAAACTCATTATTGACTCTCGGGAACAACCCGAAGTCTCAAGAGCAAACTGAACTGATTTAATATTTTTGAATCTTGTGCATTGACTGGTCCAAAACAATGGATCGCCTCACCTGATTGGTAAGACTCAAAGACATTTGATCAGTTCGGAATTTCAGATTGCTCTTCGAAAACTATACTATCGCATTCGCATTTAAGCGAGCATCCAAGTTAAGTATATAGGTTATGGTACCCCAACCGTATGAGTGCAAGTGAAACATTGTAAATTTCGAAGCTTGGATATGTTCAGGTTGTTCCTGAGTCAACTCAGCTTTTTACTCCACAACTTCACGATAAAAAACATTATTGAAAAACTGTATTCTTCAACCACTGATAACTCAATGAAGAAATTATTTTTTACCTTCATTCTGGGAGGATATTGATCTGGTCAATTTTAAAGAGATATTGATGGGAGCACTCCATTTGATTACAATATTTTGATCGCACAAGTTTTTATGGAATTTCAATCAAGTTATTCTCTCTCATTAAACCAGCTGAAATATCTCTTCAAGAGGAAAATTTAACATGGTGAATGGAGGGCACAGTTGTAGATTGAGCAAAGGAGGGGAAAGATCGCTAGTTGCATCAGCCAAAAATTAAAAAAGGCAGTTTGAAAATGCACATGATAATGAGTCCTATATAACGAGACAAAATATTCACTAAATCAGTCTTCAAAATACTACCCAATCCTGCAACTAATGAAATGAGATTAAAAATTTTGCGCGTTGGAAACGAGGTTGAAAAGATATCTGATGTGCTTTAACCATAAGGCAAGTCTGATTTCACTCACGTATAAGTATCTCTTACACTCAATTAACCCTTAATTACTAAGGTGAAATTTTGGCACATTTCAATATCGTCGCCGATTAAAATTTCTTCGATCAAATACCAAAAAAATAGTGCATTGCCTCTCTGTAGCATTTACTCTAGAATAGTGTCAAAGAAGACGTTAAAATCTGTTACCTTATTGGAATGATTCAAGATTTTGAAAATCATATATATATATATGACATACGTAATTAAGGGTTAACCTTTTTTGACAAGTGGCATTGTGTATAGCAGAGTTTATTTCTAATCAGTATATCTCAGATGATACAACTGCTATCCGATTGGGTCGAATGATAAGAAAAAATAGAGAATGAGTTGTTCTGGAACAAGTGGTAAAAATAGTGCACAGGAAGAGTTAAACAAAGACAATAAGTCAAAAGAATCAAACAAATGACTTGCGTGTTTTGCAAGTATATACCTCATTATCGAAGAAATTTGTCACGATCAGACCTAATTAGCCTGGACAATCACTTGAGAATTTCGATATGATCTGAAATGATTCTAATCTCGAGTCTTGAAAGTCAAGGACTTGTGTGACAAGCTGTGCCCACGTTTTTAAGCCGTTAGCCTTGTCGACGAAGTCTTAACGCTAATCCTGTTTCTATCCACCAGAATTACATAGTTTGAGCAACATGTCATGTGAATTGATTCACACACGATCACTTAATATGTGATTTTTCTATTGCCGGCGCGCGAACTTGGATTGTGTGCAGCGAGAGATGATGGAGTCCGACAGTTACTACGTTCGCTAATAATTCTACATTGTTAACGTGCCTATGGATTTTCAATTCTTGGATCAATCACGGATAGTCAATATTAGATTGAATTTGCAATGCATTGTGAGTAACCTTATCACATTGTGTAAATATGTCATTTAATACTTAATATTGTGTAAGATTATCTTAGCTTGTAATTTCAAAATATGGCTTTCAAAAGATCTTGAAATAGACGGAGGCTTCGACGAAAAATTATTTTATCGAAAAACGTTCTACATTTTGAGAAATATCCACAAAGAAAGGAAATTCACAACTCAGCAATCAGTTATCAGTTTATTTTTGGTGACAAAGATATTAGGTGAGAGTGATTTTTGGATACCGTCAATTGATGGGGTAACTTTGGGACAACCCATACGAAAGAGTCATTATCACGCGCGATCAGCAAGGCAGATAATCCTGAGGCTTTGGTACCTGTTCTTCTCACTTGGGGCACGCATGAGCAATGTTTTGCACCAGCATGAGGTCCTCCATCAGCTGTGAGTTTGTTCATGAACAGACTTCTTTAAGAGTATGTTTTCAATCCAAAAAACAGTCTATCGGAAGAATGAGTGTGGTACCGACATTTGCAGGTTGACTCCTAGGTGACTGGGCTAGATTTCACTTGTCTGTACAGATATATGCACAAATTCATTATTACATTCGCAAACTTCTACCCAGTTTCCAATTTGTGGCGGAAAAACTGAAAATTATCTGTTTTCTTCTGTGAACCGGGCAACTTTGGGACATGACTTTGAGCGTCTATAACGCTGACCAATGATGTCCAAATATACTTTAATACCTGTCAATCGAGGACTGGAACTGTGAGCTTTCGATTGACCACCAGACACGATGCAATTCTGATGCGACTGGTGCGAGAAGATATACTGGTTACATGAGTTTTGAGGAGAACAATGCAAAATTTTGGCCCAAAGTTACACCAGGTATACATGCTGTCCCACAGTTAGCCCAAGCCGGTTGAACTTTGGATTACGACTTTCAGCGCTCATATATCTCCAACTAGAGATGTCCAAATGTGCTTTATAAACACCGCAATCGAGAGCTGAAACAGTAGGCTTTCGATCGATTACACATACAATGCTCCTCTGATATAAAAAGTACAAGTTAAACGAGTTTGAAGGGGAAAAATGCAATTTTTGTCCCAAAGTTACCCCATTTGACGGTATCAATTTGTTGAATAGTTCCAGAACTTGGAAGAAGCGCATGTGTATTCCTCTATATACTTTCTCTGATTACTGTTCGAAGTACAGAATTATAATAGATAAAAATGAAATAAAACCATATCTATTTTGAAAATTCAAAATTGGATTCCGTGTCTTTTTTAGAATGTGGAGCTTGAACAAAATTGAATGAACCACGTGTTTCACAATCTTGGATGGCCTGGCAATAAAATTTGAATGGCAACCAGGTAATAAAGCTCTCCAGACCACGTAAAGACACATCTCCTGTCTTGTGACTGAGATTTAGCAAAATTATATACAAGAAATATGAATAAATACATTAGAGATCGTGGTTGGAAATAATCATCATCATCTATGTCAAGAGTATCATCCAATGTACGTGACCGGTTGGAGATCGTGATCTCCATGGAAATCGGAAAATTCAAACTCATAAGCTCTCCAAGTTATAAATGTGTTCAATACTCGTACGATAGATGTGGGATTTGCTCAAGAGTTAGAATATACAATCTTTCCTAGACGACGTTCATTCACGTGTATAATTAAGCGGCATTTTCTTAATCCTCTTTCGCGACATGATTACAAAAGCAGGTTTGCAATTAGACAATAAATTCGAATCCATTGTCACTTATTTATAAGAACCGATCTCATACTGCAACTTTTTCCATCAATATGAATTTTTTTCACAACCATATATGCAACCACCCCCACCCCCCACTTTTCGAAATAATTTCTAACGAACTTTTAACGGGATATTTTTGCGCATTGCGTTCGGTACGTGTCAATGATTATTTACACGGCGAGTCTCGATAAATTCATGATTCACCCGTATCAGGACAGAGACGATTATTGTAAATAATGGTTACATAGAAATGTGAGATATATATAAGAACTGTCAAAGATAACAAGGGAAGAGCAACCGGACAGAGCAACAGGAATAATAATAATTTCTTATCAAGTTAATTCAATAAATACTGAGTCGATAAAATTTCGTATTGTTCGTATTAGACGACTTTGTGAGTACATGATAATACATTCTCGAATGGGAAGTATGTAATCAATTTTAATTAGAGCTGATCATCTTTATCGGAATAATTTTAGAAATATTATTGTATGTATTTCTATATCCACCACGGTATCTGTGGTTGTTCTGATACCACACGAATAGAACAAAAAGTAGTTAAAAATAAAAAGAAATAATAACAACTAGCAATCATAATGAAGAGGGAAAACCCAAAATCCGTTCATTATATTTCTAGCAAAGTAGAACTGGGCATGTTTATTCAAGAGTAATTTACTGGTAAAAAGACACTCGCTGCGATAAGCGCGAAAGTGGAACTCAGAAGTGGAATAGGAGTGTGGTGTCATAACATGCGTCAAGTGAAGAGATTTTGTGAATTTATTTTAGAAATTCATTGATTCTTTGAAAGACATGAATTTTGGAACGCTTCATTGGATTTCTCAGTTCACAAAAGATTTCGATCGAAAGAGAAGCGTTCGTATATAGATCAGCATTCGATTTTTTCCAACTACTGGGGAGTTTCGATAATAATCTTTCCTGTATTGGTTGGAGTATTTTCTTGTATGAATTGAGCTAAAATTTTTGTCTGTTTATGAAGTCTTGCCAAATCCCGAGTTATCGAGTTCCCAAATATTCTGATGGGATATCGAGAAATCGAAAATCTGGATAATGATTCTATGCAGAATTGTAACCATGCAGAATCGGTAATACTTATCACAATCACGATATCTCAAAAATACATGGAATTATTTGAGGATTTAATACTATCGGAATCCATCAACAATCTCATTATCTTCCTAAGATTATCACGGCACTCAATGTATAACATTTAAATAGGTAAAATTGTGTTTCATTAGAATTTCTTGCGAAACACTATTACACAGGAAGTGGGTAAATACGAAAAGAAGATAACGAGCTCTAGATAAAAGATTTTTGAGTGAAAAATTTTTATACGCAAATCTTTACTAACAGATAAATGAAGAAGATAGGAAAAATCAAACTCAATATCTATGCTTAAATGCATCAGATATCATCAAGTATACAGAAAATGGAAAGGTTGAATCTTTCCATAACTTATCAGATAACAGAAGTCATAGTTTTTCAAATAATCCACAGACAACTCATTGGAGCATAATTGATTGCGAAACTGGAAGATATAATCGCTTACTGTCTGTTGAATATTAAGTACCCTTAGTGGTGGTATATACATGAATGATATCTCATTATGATTCTTTTCTATTTTTGGAACAGACGGAATTTTAACATATTCCAAGGAATCGACCAAAAGCGGCGCCAAGCCGACGATGCCGCAAACATATGAAATACGTACTTATATATAACTACGTTTGGTGTTGTCTCACATAATTAGTGATTGTGAGCAAAGCTCGTTTGAACAAAAATTCAATCGCAATCATTTTTTTTTCTTTTCAAGATAAGTTTGTTCTTTTTCTTTTTTTTCGTTCTTAATATAGAAACGGTAAACATCTTTGTATCAGAGAATTATAACAATTTTCGTCCAAGGAGAGTGGAATTTAGAAATGAGGACATCCTCGCTCGTTTCAAGGTTAATTCACAAAAAACTGAAATGCCTTGATTAAGTATCACGAAGCCGGCATTGTTGAAAAGAGGCGACGAAAACCCGTAATCCAAATTAAGATTTCAAAGGAATATTTTCAATTCAGCAAGTGTGGCATAACCTCGCTGAATGAGTTCCTCAAGATTCTCTTTAACTTTACAAAAAAAAAAACGTCAATTGCTACAAAATTAGCGATCTGTATCCAGTACCTATGACGCTGATAAAAAGTGATGAGCTTTATGAATGTTCAACTCTGACGAATTCATCTGTTTTCTTTTATGTCTATGATCTGTTGGAATGCAGCAATAGTTTTTCAATTAACCCCCTGATAACAATTCTTCTGCACCAAAATAAGGCAAATTTAAAAGTAAATTGTGTTTAAAATCAGGGAATTGAGTTTATTAGTTATGAGTGCATTTTCCGATCACCTGTTGCCTCGCCTGTTGCACCTTATCACATGATTGCCCCCAAGACGCGAGGCTTTTGTTTACATCTCAGCTAGGTACACCAAGTTACCTACTACCAGATAACAAATCTTGGAAATCGGCCTAGTTGACATATCTCTTGTCTATACGTCACACATTGAAAATTTTCCATTTCAAATCGACATTGCTTATTATAAGCTTTCGAAAATATGCGGGTTGCATATTATGATTCTTTCTAAAATTTACACTTTTTAAAAACCCAATATTGTACTAAACAAGATGCATACCTATATAGTACTCTCAATAAATCGTGTCAACAAGCCGCAGTTGGCACTAATTTGTATACAAATTTGGCTCAGAATCATCAGAGACATACACCAGCTAGCTTCTGGTGCACGTTGAAGATTTACTATGTTCAACAACGAGGCATGAGCATGATCATAAACTTCCTCGTATACTCTACAAATTTCACCCATAATTATAACTCAAACGAACCCTCCAAATATCCCAAATTGCATCGCAAATTTACTCGATGCATGCATCAAAATAAATTTTAGAAATATCATCGTCAAACCTGATGCACGCCTCTAACACAAAACTAAATACCTAATCGAGTTCCCGCGCAACTAAATACACAATGGATAAAATAACTGCATCTCATGGTGCGCATAGCCAACCTATATATATATATATATATATATGCCTAATCCACGGCGGCGCACGTGGCTGCGTAGAAAATACCCAACATCGCAGAACCGCGTGGGCAAACTCTCTACTAAAAAAGCGCTAAAAAGCACATGGAGACTGCACATAAGAGTAGTGCATGTATAAATATAAATATAAAAACAACGCACCTGTCAGATTTTTCAACCTGGACGAGTGGAGCAAGTTCTTGTCTAGGTGGTTCAGCAGATATACCCTGTGCTCTTTGTTTTCTAGGTTGTCTAGGTTGTCTTTGTGGTGATAATGGTGATTTAAATGGTAATACACTAAGAAATTTATCCAAATGACTTCTCAATTCAACAATTTCAGCTTCTCTTTGTCTAAGTTGTGATTCAAGTTCTAATATTCTTTCATCTTTCAAACGTAATAATTCTCTCATTGCTCCAGGTGATGATGTCGTTGTTGTATTATTATTAACTTGTATTAAAGCTTGTTGTACTGCATGATCTTGTTGTTGTTGTTGTTGTGTTTGGGCCTGTTGCTGCTGCTGCTGCGTATTAGCGGTTATAGCAGCAGCCATCATGTCGTCTTCCTCGTCGGCGAGCCTCTGCTGCGGCGACGAGAAGCACAATGAATCAAAGCACACGCGCATAGATACACACGCACTGTCGCTTTTGAGCCGGCAATCTGATGCCTGGGCCCCTGCGACGCTGTCCATTCGAAATAACGAAATTTTTAATTATATTTTTTCAATAATAACTAGTTTCTTTTTTTTTTTATACACAACCACTGGAATTTTTAAATAAAATTGAACAAATAAACAATTATTTAAGATATGCAGCGGCCCGTACAGCCGCCGCGCCGCGTCACACGCACGCACACTTATTATTATACACACAGAGAACTTTCGATCGTCTCTGCTGCCGAGCAAGCAACTACTAAAAACTGCTTCGTCGATCTGTGCGCGACTCTCCCTCAACTTTGATGCCGTTCTGTTGCTGCTGCTCTCGTAAACGACGACGACGACCGACGACGACGACGACGATCCTCTCCTCCGCCGCCCCCCCGCGCACATATACACGACCGACCGACTCGTGTTTTGTTGGCTTTGCTCGCATGCTCTGTACGTAATATCAATGGTAAGCAAAGTGAGTTCAAGTATATGTATGCCCCGATATATAAGATTCAACAACGAGCTGCCGATGAGTCGATGACGACTTGTTTTCCTTGCTTTCTGCACGCAAAGTCATACAAAAGCAATAAAAATGACCCGGGGTCGCTCCATCCGCATCCCTTATCCCCCCCCCCCTTTATTATCTTCAACTTCCACGAAAGCGGGCGAAACCACGTGCAGTGCATCAATCGGATTCATTGTTTGGCAAGCTGCCTCGATGTGTAGATATATAGGTGGGTATTAGGTAAAATATATAGTGCAACGATGATAGGTGCAATCGGTGATCCACAGCGCATGCGCAGCAAATCGCGATCCAGGTCCTCGCGGGTGAACGATTTTTGCTCGTACGGTTCGACGATTATCGATAATCTATTTTTAGGTGCGATGTACTGATAAAGAATTAGGATGCGCCGTTTTCAGGGAGATAAATGTGGTGTTGTAGATCAGAAGCTTGTTGATCTTGAATGAGTTCTACAGCAGCAACAAGTGCCGATTGCCGATCGCTTAGTCGCGGTTGATAAGGTAGTTTTCGTGGATGTAACCGAGCGTAGATCAGATCGCGCTCGTGATCCTCATCGCATTGAAATTTTTGAGCCAGAAAGTGGCGCCCCCCCCCTTCTCCTCCGAATAATCGATGAGAAAATATTTTCATTCCCTCAATAAAATTTGGATTAGATACAAAATTTGTACTTGTCGAGGCAAAGAAATAAATTAAGAATGGGGGAGGGGGGTTTACTCTATAATACCCTCCGTTCAAAGAATCTGGAGGAAACTTTGAGCAAAGCTTTAGATTCTGCTGAAGCGACAAAATGGTTTGTCCGCACTCTGATGTGTCAAAACAAGTGCGAAAGATTCAACATTATCAGACGAGATCGTACCTTGGTAGAAATCCATGCTAATGTAATACATTATTAGCCATAAAATGGCCCTTTTCAGCCAAAAATAGCCATTTTATGTCTATGAATGTGTTACATCGAAGTAAATTTCTACCAGGGTAGTTGCGCTGGTAATCAAAATTGGGACAATTTCCATCAACGATGAGATGATCAAAATGTTATACCTTACTAAAAAATTGGGCTTAGAATTGATACGGCGACTCATTTTGGAACCTTACATCCAATTTTTCATAAAGTAGACTAAATTACCGTGACACGGTAACAAAATACTGGAATAACCGAACAGATCGATTTGAATCTGCTGTGAGCGAGATCGAGATTCGTAATACCGTAAACAGGAGGAATGTGTGTGTACATCGAGATGAATGCGTCAACTCAACTGTTTTTGAAATAGCTCCTGACTGGTACAAAATATCTGAACAAGCGATTTAGTGATTTTCACTTTTTGGGTTGGTAGTGCCATGCGTTCGTTCCATTTTCCGCGTTCCCTTCGTATGAAGTGAGATAGGCCGTGCCAACCCAGAAAGTGAAAATCACTAAATGGCTTGTTCAGATATTTTGTCCGGTGAGTGTACGTCGGAGCTAATATCTCACGTGAGCTAATCTTGAAGGTGATAAGAATAGCTTCAAAATAAGCTCCAGCAGGATCTTATATCATCAATCAGTACAAAACTATCACAAAAACAAAAGTTATCACATTCACCCTGGTGTTGTATAGACACATTGACCTCAGTTTACGGTAAATACGAGGGATTCCGCCCGAACTTTGATTTTCCATGTTTCAAGCTCCTTCAAGTTTCCACGGTTCAAAAGTGCTTCACAGCAAAACTTGGGACATAACTTCGTTAGTAGTATTTGGGATGACCCCAACGAACCCGTATTTTTTAGTACTTGATGGAAGGTCGAAATATTCACTGTAACGCATATGCAGAGAGAAAAAACCCCATGTGTAGCTATTGACTTGAAAATAAATGACCCGAAATGGCACGATCCATCAATTTGCTGGTTGAATTTATACATATGCTCACGTCACGTACGTGTAGCCACGATTTTGAAGCTCGATTTGCGCCAAAATTCTTTGCACAGCACTCGTTACATAGCTTGCATGGCAAAGTCCCTAATCGTTCATAAAGCCTATTCAACAGATGAGGTTGTCATCTTGATCTCGATCTTGATACCAGACTACCAGAGACACATATGAAACTCGAATCTGCAACCAAGTGCTCCATATAATCATGTTTTCCAAATTTTCGGCCAGTCCCGTCCCCATGCTGTGCTCCTCGCTGACTCGTTATTTGGCTTTGTGAAACACAGCATCTCGCCTTGTTTGGTTGCAATGGATCAAATGCATGCGAAGGAGAGTCCGCGACTATAGTTTTAAAACCGCGGGAATATTTTTAGGCAAAATATCAATTCCGTCCTGGTGAGTTTCGTCTTTTTGCACATCACGTGAGATCGATATATATCTTTGTCTGCTTTCAATAAGCTGTACTCTAAATTCTTCCTTTTTTTCAACAAGTGGAAATCAACTTCTACGAACCGTTGAAATTCGTATTGGACTGAATTAACTGTTTGGCCCAAATCACTCCTTGCGTGGTTTTTGCCTCAAAAAATCATATTTTCGGCGGAATCACCCACATGTGATTACTCCGGCAGTATTAATTTTCAATGAACTTCAAATTCTTTAACGATTTCAGGGGTATAGCAAAGTTCTAGGAATCATGCCCAGAAACTGTGAAGAAGCTTCAATTAATTCAAAGACAAAAGATTTCCACAATAAATCTCATTTGCCAGGAGTCAGCCATGAAAAAAGGTGTCTAGAGCTAATTCCAAAGAAACAAGAACCGCATAATGGTGAGACAGTCAAAGTAGGGGGTATCGGAACACCGAAAATGGTGATTTCCACTTTGGGCTGTCAAAGATGAACATATTATGTTGCGATCATGAAACTTTTTTCTCTTACCTATGACTATACTATTCACCTACATGAATCAAGAAGGAAAATGGCCAAAAGTGTTCCAAAATTATCACAAAAGCCAATTTTCTGGAGACCTGATTTGGCCCAACACTGGGACACGATTTGTGGTTTGACCTAGTACTGGGACGGTCAAATGTATCAGTACTTGGACAGGAAACGTTGCTCCGGATTGTACATTGGAAATTTCATCACAGTTACATACAAATATTGAGAATTACCATGGGCTATCACGTCTTGACAATTATTTGTTGTTAGTTCAGTCATTTATGTAAAAACAATTCAACAATTAACAACAAACAATGTGTCCCAGTACTGGTCGACTCCACTCCTCCACCGCTTGTTTCGAGTTGATTTTTTTTCGGTATCTAATCATTGCCATCACAGCTCGCTCAAAATTTAGTTCGTGATTGAGATTACTCTTAAGGACACTCAAATATTTTTTGATACAAAATATTAGATCACACATCCCTCTATTAATTAGGAGGGAATATAATGCCCCAGAATCGGTCGACTCTGGCATGATGTCCCGGTACCCTTAGTTTTACCTTAATGCAATGCGCGTCAACTCAGAGCTCATATAAGACGTCTCACGAGTAATTCATGAGTGATACAATATTTGGCGCGCGTGCAAAGTGTATAACGAGACAAACGACATTTGCGCGAGAAGGCGCGCGAAGTGTTCCCGAGAGGCCTCTCTTGACTGACGCTCCCTAATCAGGCAATATATATATTCTCTCAAGTAAGCGAGATGTGATGCCACTGCATGTATATGTCGTAGGCGAATAGGATTCTCAGGCGGTTAGGATTCGACGCGCGAGAGCGTGTAAGAAGCATCTTAGAAATTGTTTAAAAAGAGGTTTTGCATTAAACACTAACCCATCCCTCTTGTAACCGATCGCCGAGGAGATAACAGTACTGTCATCTCCTCGGAGTCAATAACAAGAGGGATGGTTTAGTGTTGCATAAATAATCAATTTGTAAGCAGTAGTGCGTGAATCCTATTGGCCGGCGGATAGCTATGCGCCGCGGAAGATAGCTATCCGGCTGAGAATCCTATTCGCCTACGACATATATATGGGTATCCTTGTAACAATATCAACCGACAGTCAAACCTGCATTGATGTGCCATGTATGAAAGAGTCAGAAAATTGAATTTTGACGGTACGATACATGCTACTACTATTGTCTGACCATTTCGACATGGAGGCATGTAACTGTCCGATACAGAGCGCGATCGGAATATAACGAAGAGGAAAAATTGCTTTGGCTCGAACCACAATTCAATTCCGGTTTGATGCTCTGGTGGGTTATACATAGTGAAACATGTGATTGAGAGCTACATCTGTGTACAGAAGCCAATTCAGAAGTGTGCGTTGCAAGTCGACTTGTAATACAAATCTCGAATACAAATACAATCGTCATTTTTTTTCAAATTGTCTTTAATCTCAAAAAGTTCTGATGGTTTCTGAAGTGACTTCGAAAAAACAGCGTATTCGATTGCTGTAATCATTGCGGCGTTAATGTTCTACTCAGAACTCGATTTCCGATAATAACAGTCAAATTTCTCTCATTTTGAATTTACGCATCTATTAGTGAGATGGATAAAATGTTAGGTTCATCACGTTTGAATTAGGTAGACTTCATATGGAGAGATAATCAGGAATTCTATGATCATTAGAGGGATGAAAATATAATATTGGAAGAAAGATGTCAACATTTTTCTAGCAGAATCTTGGTCTTGTAACTTCTTACCTCTGGATTTGTCTTAAACTTCGGGAATCATCTTGTTCTGGTGAGAAATGAAGGTAACTCAAAGTATTCAGTCCTATGGGCCTCCCATACGGACCGGAGATGAAGCTGTGGAGATTAGCATTGCTCATATATGTAGGCCTATATCGAAAAGTCGTACATGTAGATATACTAGCAATGCTAATCTCCATAGCTAGATCTCAGGATAGGGGACTTGTGGGATTAGATCCCTTGAGATACCTTCATTATTCACCGGAATAAGATGATTCCCAAAATTTGGGATGAATTCAGGATCCGCAAGGTTCGGCCTCTTCTTGTTAGTTTTATGGCGAGGAACGAGACCAAACCGCAGAAGAGCTCATGAGAGGTTGGGAACCCTTTGTGTAAGCTTTCAGAATAGTATACTATGGGTCGAGTGCCAAAAAATGTTGTTCTTTGCGATACCTTTCCACGCTTCCTCGCCGCGAGGACTTGGGCCGGAGAGTGCGACTGTCTCCCAGGATCAACGAAGGATCCTTCTTACGGTTAACTGAGGACGGGGAGTCGTTACTCTCCCAAGATCCGAAAATCTCCTTTGCGGGGTCAAAATTCATCTTTTTTTCTCGTAGGCCAGGATGGGGAAATCTTCATGGACTCCCAAAAGGGTGTGAGTAGTGTCAGATTCACCAGAGAAAACTCGGGCGCCTACCGACTCAAACCCCTCCCCGGAGGGCGCCAATCCGACGGTTAGGGTGCGGCCACATGAAGTAGTCCCAGAAGAAGGAAGGAACAGAGAGTAGAGGAAAGATGAAAGATCCAGGGGGGCTTGCGAAGAAGCGGGAGCCCTGAAGTGGTCCAAGATGCTACTCAGGACTCATACGCACTGACGAGGAACACCCAGGGGTTGTGGAACACAGATTTTGCTGAAACTCTGGGGATAGTCTCCTCTTACCGCCAAAAGATGAAACCAAGAACCGCACCTGCAAATGCTCAACCGTTTTTGATCTGCAGCTCATGATATTAGCATTACGAGTATATCTATATATATTGCTTTCTCAAAGAGAAAGGGTTGTATTCGTGACAAGACATTTTTGCTCAATTTTTTCACTCAAATTAATTTTTCATTCTAAAAATCTTCACTCATAGCGAATCGGTTTCGTACATTTTGTTGCTCTCGCCACTATCTATCTATTGTAAGTCACGGTTTTCCTCCAGGCTTCTCCCTGGTCCTCCACGAATTTAACTTTCTTTGTCGTTGTCTGTGTCCGTCCGTGTGTGTGTCTGTGCAACTTCATTTTTCGTCAACGGTTTCTCATCAGCGTTTCGACCGATCTTTCTCAAATTTATGTGAGTGGTAGAGCACGATGTGAAGATGTGCTGAAAGGATTTATAGCCCAATCTATTAAACAGTTCTCGATTAATGAGTATCCGAAAATAAAAATGTCAAGATTTTCCAAAAATCGATTATTTTATATTCAAATATCTTTTCTCAAAATCAACAAATCAAATTTTGGGTCACTTAAACAACCATTTTTTCATCATTTTCCGTCAATTGGTTAATGTGGAATTTTCATTCATATCTATCTCTACCAATTAAATCATGAATCTTCTATCAATGAAAAAAAAATCATGTACATTTCTTTTCCCATACACTTTAACGTAATTCCGTATTAACCAATCGATCAAGGATGGCCAGATTAACATTTTATTAGGTCACCTCAACTTCCCTTATAAAGTTTTTCTAGACATAAATTCTAAAAACTCCTAATAATTTCTTGAAAATTTTAACATTTTTATTTTCCGACACTCATTAATCGAGAACTGTTTAATAGATTGGGCTATAAATCCTTTCAGCACATCTTTACATGGTGCTCTACCACTCACATAAATTTGAGAAAGATCGGTCGAAACGCTGAGGAGAAACCGTTGACGAAAAATGAAGTTGAACAGACACACGCACAGACGGACACAGACAACGACAGAGAAAGTTAAATTCGTGGAGGACCAGGGATAAGACGGGAGGAAAAACCGTAACTTACAATAGATAGATATCGGCGAGAGGAACAAAATGTACGAAGCCGATTCTCTATCCTTCAAGATTTTTAGAATAAACAAATCATCTCAATTGTGAAATATGTTTGAAATCTGTTGTCTCAGCACATTTCGACGTGAGAAAGCATTCTGCTAATATCATTTAGCAGCGCATCTTTTTTGAAAATGGGCCTTTACGGGCAATACTAATGTCGTAGGCTGTAGCTTGAAAACTGTTCGGCATTTGCAAGTGCGGCTCTGGGATTCACCTTTTGGTGGTAAACGGAGACTATTCCCAGAGTTTCAGTCAAATCCGTGCCCCACAACCCCTGGGTGCTCCTTGTGAGCCGGACGAGGTGGTGAAACCACACACATGGGAACTGGGGCTGAAGACTTGGGGCGGGGGAGTTTTTGTGTGCTCCCGAGATACTAAGATCTCCGTTGCCGGAGGACTGGGGCCGGGGAGTGCATCTGTCTCCCAGGACTAACTATAAGAATTCTCCTAGCGGCTAACTGGGGCCGGGGAGTCGTTACTCTCCCAAGATCCAAAAATCCTCCTTGCGGGGGAGTTGAAATGTGTGATTGTTGCCCTTGTATGAAAAAGGAGGATGGATTAGTATATTAAGCAACAAGGGCGCCAGGCAGATATTTGCGTAAGAGTCACCGCAACGAGTGAGTAAATGAAATCAGCTACACACGAGTGCGGGGACGAGTGTGCAAATGTCGGCGCCCGAGTTGCTCACGAAATTATTTGTTATTTCTGTGAGCAAAAATGTAACCCGCGCCCCTAATCACATCGAAGAATTAGAAGATGCTGTAAGATTTGGCTGCCGTCTCGAGTGTTGACGGACTCGGGCTCGTATTCTGTGTTGTTGAGGTCAGAAAATATTCAACCGATTCTGACGGGCAAGGAGAGACTCAAATCGCCGATTTGATATCTCTGAGTCTCACATGAAGAGCTGACACAATTTGTGCCTCTATGGAATCTATTTGGAACACTAGTCGGCCCCGATTGTATCACTTTTGCCGAATCACAAGTGCCAAATCTCGCTTCGAAGGTAACGTATAATACATATTCTGTAGTGGTTGTTACGACCACAGAGATATGGAGAAGTGTTCAATTTTCTTTTAAATATTTGCCTTGAATGTTCTGACCCTCAGAGTACAAGCATGCGCATGAAAGGCTACGCTGAAGCACTTATGCGTGTTACGGTATTTATTTTGGCCTAAACTAAAATTGTGAGTCATTTTCAAGTTTCGTTGTCTTGCATA
Source organism: Eretmocerus hayati (assembly GCA_029851415.1). Taxonomy (NCBI): domain Eukaryota; kingdom Metazoa; phylum Arthropoda; class Insecta; order Hymenoptera; family Aphelinidae; genus Eretmocerus; species Eretmocerus hayati. The sequence goes on from CM056741.1 coordinate 169,184,305, forward strand.
GATTCCCCATCCAAATTCAACCATGAAGAAAATAAAAACCCTATGTACATACATGAAAAAGTTGCAGTGTGTAAAAGATATCCTGGGAAAAATGGATCAATAACTTTTTTCGCTGATGAAGAGAAATTTTCAAAACGTTTAAAGCAATCCACCAAAACCATCATAATCATCTCCTACTTCAGTGTTCCAAAACACCATATATCAGAATTTCCACTAGAATCACAAATCTTCTTATCGTCTTTCAAAATCTCGATCAAAGCAGAATCAAAAAAATTCAATCCAATCAATCACGATTTCAATTTCCAAATCATAGTCAATAGACACACCATACCATCTGTTTGAACAAGACGCACGCTCAAAGTAATCCTCACATCCGATTAGGTACTGTAGATCCAATCCAATGTTTCGTGGCAAGTAATCAATGTCAAGGTTGTCGGATCACGTGTGTGTGTATATATATATCACAAATCCCATCATCTCTTAGTCACTCAAGCCAACAATACAAACACATAACCAGCAAGAATAATAATCGTACTATCAAGCGTACTTGAAATGATATTTGATCATGACAGGGTGTATAAGTTGGTATAGTCTGCGTCTGCGGGCATATAACAATACATACACACTCACACATTGCGGTCTAGTTTGCGGGGGAGTTGATAAGCCATAAGGCAATTGTAATGACTCCATATATGTATATGGGGCGGTACAATGGAAAACGAGTCCGCATGGCCCTTATTCTATATATCTATATGCATACCCACCCTGAGGCCATCAGGTGTCCACAGTCTGTACTATATACAGATATGATACGAATTGATATACACGAGGCGCTAGTTAGCGAGTTAGCTGATTGGACGCCCGCAGCGGCCTAGGAGCTTGGCTTGCCCCCTAATACAAATCCTATATGAGTAGTTCCGCGCGAAACAGACCTACAAAAGAGGGCCATGTCTTGAATGTTTTTCTTGACTTTTTAATTCAATTCTATGGTTCGAAATATCAAGTTTTCACCACCTACAGGGCGTCAAAAAGTTTTTCCAGGTATCTCCAACGTACATTACTTTGTTCTTTTAAATTCTCTCCGACAAAAATCTTGTATTTTTTTTCAATAAAATATATATTACTCAAATGCGTTCAGAGATGAAAGAATGCACTTTAAGACATTCGAAAGGTCTTAAAAAAACCTATCGAAATCGGCCTCGTAGAATTTAATTTGAGGTCAGAGCAGTGTTGGCTCAGTCGGTAGCGTGCTAGCTTCAGAATCAACACTGCTCGAGGGGTCGTGGGTTCGATTCCCGGCGAAATCACTCGGAAATTTTTTCTGAGGTTTTTTCTACGGAAGCGAAGCAGGGGGAGGGGGGGGGGTAACGTAGGAAGTTGATAGGCCGACCCGACGTGCCTTCGTAAGTGCACGGGGAGGTGCGGGGAATGTCGGCCGTACCGGCATTGGAGTTTGAGTCTCATCAAATCATGGCCTTGCAAACCATGAAGAGGCTCTCTCCGGGAACGCTAAGGGTACAGCGGATCCGATGGCTCACTTCGTGAGACAGGGCATGTCGGCCTTACCGGCATTGGAGAGAGGCATCCCATGGCGTAGGTCACTCGGGGGAAGCTAGAATCCATGTGTAGAGGAAAATTTTCGGCATAACCCTTCACACCAAGGTGGCAAAGGGGCCCCCAGTGCTAGGCCGAGAAGGCTGCAAAGGGATCTCGAAAAAAAAACTGAATTTGAAGTCTTGGGTGGTTTTATAGAGCAAAACAGTGGAGAATATAGAAAATCCAATTTCTGAAAAACCCAAATTTTCAGAACCTTGGAGATTCAATATTTCATGTAAAACGTTGTGTTCTTTTTGAAAACAATAGTCCCAAGTTCCTTTGACGCATTCTAAGATCTATTTTTGCTAATTATCACAAATCTATTCTGCAAGTTCTTGGAAATCGTCTATTTTCTGCGCATGCGCCGAGATTTGGATCCTCCAAACCAGTTTCATTGGAAAGTCAAGTAAGTTTCCTTTGAAATGACTACTTGGCGTAGTCAGTTTCGTGCATTTAAACCGTAGCTACAACATGTGAAAGATGAACCCTCAGCTCAAGTGCGACAAGTCGGTGCATGGACGCTATCGGATGGAGGCAGGCGCAGATTTTCCTAATTGCTGTCTACGGTACACCCGACCCACCTCTGAGAAACTATTGAGATTCAGTCATCTTCTGGTCGATGTAACTCTGGTTCAAATGCATGGAATTGACTCTGGTAAAAGGTCATTTTGAAGGTAGTTTTCTTGGCTTTCCAATGAAAGTGGTTCGGGTTTCAAGGATCCAAATCTCTGCACATGCGCGGAAAACAGACGATTTCCAAGAGCTTGAAGAATAGTTTTGTGATAATTAGCAAAACTAGGCTTTAGATCGCAAAAACGAATCTGGAACTATTTTCTTCTGAAAGAACACAACATTCCACGTGGATTGTCACATTTTCAAGGGGCTAAGGAATTGGGTTTTCGAGAAATTGAATTTTCTACGTTTTTCACTCTTTTGCCCGATAAAACCACCCAAAACCTCAAAATCAACTCTACAAGATTGATTCCGATGGATTATTTAAAGATCTTTCGAATGTTGGAAACCGCAAGAAATATGGGTTTTATTGAAAAAAAAAAAAAAACCCACATTCTGTTATTTGAGATAATTGAAAAGAATAAAGTAGAATGTACCTCAGATACCTGGAAAATATTCATGGGGCCCTAAAGCTGGGGAAAATTCCATTTCCTGTACCATGAGATCGAATGAAAAAGTCAAGGAAAAAATTGGACATTTGACCCTTTTTCGTAGGTCTGTTTCACGCGGAACTTCTCATATACTTATACACCATACTATATCCTGCACATAGACATGTGTAAAGGGTATGTTTGTGTAATGTAGTATGGTATGGTTGGCTCAGGGGGCGCGTAATGTCATAATGGGATAGCAATGTTATAGCAATGTAGAGGATATCGGGTGGCTGCGTGCCTCCGAGGAAAGCGAGATATGCTATATAAATATACCTATACAACAGTTGGACAATTTGCATCTCATTGCTCGATCAAGCTCTCGAACAAGCTTAGGTATACCATCTGCGTATATCAAATGAGGCTGTATCGTGTAATAGAGCATCATCGTATATTGCATTTGGGTATGTATCCGAATTGGTCCATTCCGGATTTGCATCCTCATGCGGTATGATGCACCGATACTTACCAAAAATATGATCCAGTGTATAACGCATCAAAATACTTGAAGGCCTATACGCAGAAGCTATTCCAGTAAAGGATGCTCATGTGCATGGGTTTATGTAGTGAAGTAAAACATCTAGGATCTAATAATCTGTAGCTGTCTATCGAAATTCACTTTCGAAGGCTAATTGACGATACGGCTAACAGGGCTGTATAGACATGTAGATATATGCGCGATTTGCGCATGCATTACAGCTTTGATCTTGCTCATATATAGTGCTTTCAGTAGTACCCACCTACAAGTTGCGCGATACATTGAGCGATGGCGATATAAGCGCATTTATTATTCATTCGAGCGAACCATGGCCATGCTCCTTCAATTTTGAGAGTAGCTTCTATCGTTTGAAACGAATAATCCTCTGGTTGTGAAGGTGTGTACATGTACTTATGTATCACACAATTATTATACATGCTTGCGTATATAATGTGCGGCGCACATGTTTACGGATAAGTACGTCCTGTATGATGCTTCTTTTAGGTTATTTTTCCTACCCGCAAGTGAGTGTACATGTTTGTATGTACGAGATGGCTATTGGAGTCTTGTATGCTGTACATGAATGAGAGTAAATTGCTCGTAATATGTATCCCACCCCCTCCACTCAATTTTCCAAGAAGTATAAGCGGGCGAGTATGAGAGTGCCCTCTCTCCTGTTAATAGTTGAAATTATCTTTTGAAGAGACTTATCTGATTGAGTTTCAGTTATTGAAATTTATTGAAAATACATGTCTCGCACTGTTGTGTTACTTACATACGGCTTCAGAATATTTTATCTAGCGAAACAAATAGGATCTTAAAAATTTCCTTGAGCACTGTATCTGAATAATTTAATCTAATGAAAAAGATGAGACGAAAATAATTTGTTGAGTACTTACGGTGGCCCTGAACTATCATTTAATTCGTCGAAAAATAACCATGAAAATTCTTGTGGGATATGATTCTGGAGTCCCTTGGGGTCACTCACCAACTTCGAGTGAAATCGTAAACCTAGCCGTTTTTTATTTTTTGCTATTTTTGTGTACACGGGAGAAAGAATGAATTCTCTCATTCCTCAAGCGATTTCAGTCCTCGCTCACTCAGTTCTCCGACTGCAGCTGGGTCAAATTATGCTTATTTCTCTTTTTCTTATCATCAACTTCGAGTTGAAACATTTCTAGAGCCTATAAATCAAAGCTCTTTGTTACGTCCCAAACATACATGTATTCAGAGCCCGCATTCCCCGTTGCTCAATTTGAAGTTTTCGTGCCGTGCGAGAATATCCAACCTATACAATCCTTCTTTATATATATATATAGAGTATATAACATGAATAAGAGTATCTACGCAGAGGAATATTTTGAACATTGAAATACTATCGATGTAGGTGAACGTGATATACGTTGTTGGTCCTTTACATGTGAAAGCGCGATTTGATGAATCTGTTTGTTCACATTCGTATGCTCGTCTTTAGCCCCCCTCCCCCTCTCCCACCTGTTTACCATAGTCTGCGAGTCCGTTTGTCAATGCTGTTCGATATCGATGCTCTGATTAGTTATAGTTCTCAAGCCGGTGACGTAACGTTACTGTAGCCTTTTGCGCGATCGGCGACAAAATGCCAGGACAGCGCAAAGATCATGCATATAGTCACGCAGAGAATCGTTCTAAGTTATGTGTGTTTTGTCTCAAGAAAAAGAGTGGGATGAGAGTTATGGGAAAATGTCTCCGAGAGAAAATCAGTCAGCTCACAGTTTATGATGCGGAAGATGACCGGATTCCTAACTCTATATGTGAGTGTTGTAAAATAAAAGTGTATCAAGCATTTAAGTTTGGGAAGGAAAAGCCAATTCTTCCCGACTACTCCCACTTCTCTTTTCCTTCGAGAAACACACGGCTCAAGTCCGATAAACTATGCGAGTGTACATTGTGTTTGTTGGCACGGAAGAAAGGCTTCGAGAAGAAAACGGCCCTGTATGAAAGCAGCGTTATGATGAAGGTATGTACAAAGTGTCGTTCCGAAGTTGCTAAAGGGAAAGAACACAGATGTAATACTTCCACGAAACGTAAAAATTTGACGAATGTTGCAAAAACACTCATGTCTCCAAAATCTAAGGAGCACTTTGTGTGTGATGTTGTAAGGGAGAAATTAGCTGAAAACCAGAGCGATGAGAAGATCGGTGGCTCTACGATCGCATTACCACAAATGCATGGTAAAAAATTGAAGCTCATCAAACCTACACGTGGGCCTAGTGCTCGATCGACAGCGAAATCTTTATCTGCTGAACAGATGTCTAGAATCCAAACCAGCCATAATTTATCCTCCAAAACTATGCAAGGTATAACTTCTTCATTGCGAATAGCAACAGGGAATCGGAAACTGGTTGAAAGCAACTTGAGAGAAAAATTGAGCTCATTGAATCACAGGCTTGAATTTCACTTTGAGACTCGAAAGGCAACTTTCATTCATAAAAATGGAAATATTACCAAATCAGTTGAAAGAGAATTTGTTACGCACAAAAATTTGCAAGCGCTGATCGACTACATCAAAGAGTGCCGTCGTTGTGGTCAAGTCCATATCAAAATAGCTATTGATGGCGGAGAAGGCTTTTTGAAAATCTGTCTCACTTTTCTGAGTGATCAGATCGTCGATTCAACATATTCTGAATTAGGTTCTTGACAAAAATATGACGACGGAGTAGCAGCCAAGAAATTCTGAGAAGGCGGAGTAAAAAAACTTTTTATCATAGGTCTAGTTGCAGGAGTCCAAAAAAACTATGAAAATGTGAAAATCTTGTGGTCGTTGTTGGGAGTGGAGAGAATAAAATACACGATCGCCACCGATCTGAAGTTGGCCAATGTTCTCGCAGGTGTCATGTCTCATTCAAGCACGTGCCCTTGTTGTTGGTGCACAGTTACTAAAGAGAATCTGCACGAGTGTGGGGATCATCGGACGATTGGTAGCTGCATCGAGAATTATGAAAATTGGATGAATAATGGCGGGAAGGCAAATCGAGCCAAGTTCCACATGAATTGCAACAACCAACCATTATTTACAGGCGAGAACAATACACGCAAAATCGATATGATTCCTCCACCAGAGTTGCACATTATGCTCGGAGCATTTGACACTCTATACAAACACATGATGCCACGGTTTGAACGTGAAAGTATCCACTGGGCTGAAGAGTGCCATGTCATGAGGGAATATATTCATGCTGGTGAAACTGCTTTTGCGGGTAATGCCTGTAAGATATTACTGAATAATATTGACATACTGCGGCGAAACTGCAGGATTGATTGCCTACCATTCGTTCGATGTTTTGAGGATCTCCGAAAAGTGAAAAACTCATGCTTCTCCGATCAGCTATCTTCTGATTTCCTAGAAGATATCAATGATTTCAAAAGAAGTTTCCTAGATCTAGGCATACCCGTGACTCCGAAAATTCATGCAATCTTATATCATGTTGGTGAATTTTGCCGCGAGCATCAACGGGGGCTAGGATTTTATCGTGAGCAAGCCTCAGAATACGTTCATGCAGATTTCAAACCAATCTGAGGAGATATAAAGTCCACGAGAGACATCCGAACTACGGTGAGAAGTTATTGAGAGCCGTGATTGAATACGATAGCCAACATTTGTGAACACATGCAAGTGATAGTAATTTGAATGAGATCGACTTATGTGTATGTATAAATCATACGAAAATTTTTTTTTCCATGACTCGAAAAAATATTATACCATCTAAGATGTATATTATTCCATGATTCCGTATTCTTTTGTGTGTTACAGAATACCAACATTGTTTGTATTAAATAGTTCTGACATGGCGGGTTCGGGCAAGGGATCGCTGGTAACATTCCCATGGATTCCTCGTCACTGGTCACTTTTGGCACACGTGGACATCGAGGAAGTTGAGGTCAAGGATGTGGTTGATGAGGTTGAGATTGAGTAGAATGACACACAGTATGTTCACACAAATATGACACAGGAACCAAAGTGCGTAAGACAATTATGGAATGTTCACTAGGTCGCGGTGACGACGTCCCTGATGGCACCAGGATACGTCGGAGCAACGCAGTAGCGTGGCCGCGGCTGGGCCAAGTGTCGTGGAGTATGCGTCGCGACGGCGGTTCGACAAAGGACTGTGTTTTTGAGCTTGGTTTGCGGGGGCTTATATAGGCGGGCTAAGCCGTAAGGAGTGTGTAACGCTAAGCAACGTTACGGCGTATGATATACGCTATGTGTAACGCGCGGATGCGTTGCGTGTGTACCCGAGGGTGTAACGGTAAGATGCGTTTCCTTATGGGAAACGCGCCATGGTTAACGTGTCGTTGCGTCACATGTTTTTGATGAAAGGTAACGGTAGGTGGCGTTTGCTTAGGGAAGATTCCCATGGTTAACGCTGCGTCGCGTTACATGTTTCTGTGAGTGGTAACGGTAAGCGGCGTTTCCAGGTGTGAAATTGGCGTAAGTAACGTTCCTTTGCGTTATGCGCAAAAATGCATGTAACTGCAAGTTGAGTTTCAGATATATGAGAAAGTGTGGGGTAACGCGCGAATGCGTTACAAGAAGTGGGTGATCGTTCACCCATGTCATAAAAGTAACGGGGTGCCACGTTCCTTTCATGCGTATGGTGCGAATGAATGGTATCGGGGTGCTTCGTTACCGATAGGAGTACTATATGTATTGCGTTAAAAATTAGAGTAACGGGGTACCACGTTACTAAGCCTGTAACGGGGTGCCTCGTTACGTGATTCGGTACGCGTCGTGTAACTGTGTGGTGCGTTACCGTAATGGGTGGCATGTGTGTGGATGATGTGTGAATGAGTGAAATATAATGTGCTTTTGATGGGGCACACGGGAAACAATGCGCTCGACGGAAAAATTAGATGTGTGCATGCACGCGTCAGTTCTATCTATGAATTTACTCATATTCGTAAGAAAAAATTGATACATTTCTTCCCCACAGATTGACATTCCATCAAACCATACCCAAATCTCGATCAAGTGACTAGAAACCTTTATTGAGTGCTTTTCAGTTGAGTGGGTGATCGAGTAGAATTCGAATGAGATTCCTATTATCATGAACAGTCCAATTAATACCGGGATATACGTTTCTCTTTTCTTGAGTTTTTGGAAAATCATTGAGAGATCCTGCCATACATTGAAGTATGAGTTTTAAAAGCATGCCTGACAAGTGATTTCTCGTCAACCGAAGGGCAGAGTATGTATTATGTTGACCTCAAACAAAAAGAAACCGCGCTGGGAGGGCCGGATACTGTTTGAAGAATGGAAAAATTCGTTCTTTCTCCCGTGTATATATCAACCGCAAGGGGGGTTGGGGCATGGCGCCTCATCCCTGGGGTGTGACGACCCTCCGGCCCCAGTCACCGTCCGCCGGAGCGAGGAGACCGCACATCTCCATCCGGCACTACGGTAGTGGGTGAGTCTAGGTACTCAAATTGGGATCGTCCTCGGGCGATAACAATGCGAGCCCGTTAGACTCATCCATCATCCCGAGGGACTCCCTGGGCTCTCAGGAAGCCTAAAAGAGTCCCAAAACCCCCCACCGAAGGGTGGGCATCGGCCTTGTGCTGGGGGCCGTGCCCGAAAGTCGGTAGCCGGAGCGGAGGACTGAGCCATCACCGAGCCTGGCTCGGTGTTAGTCATCCTCCAACCCGACGCGCTGGCAGGGCGTATCCCTGCCCCGCGCCCATGGGGGCAACCGGGGTTGAGCCGAAAGGCAGGGACCCGGTATACAAAAGCCAATATTCCTTTCTCCCGTGTATACAAGAATAGCAAAAAATAAAAAACGGCTAGGTTTACGATTTCACTCGAAGTTGGTGAGTGACCCCGAGGGACTCCAGAATCATATCCCACAAGAATTTTCATGCTTATTTTTCGACGAATTAAATGATAGTTCACGGCCACCGTGTCATATCTACGAAGATTCAATGTAGTAGAAGGAATGGAATGAAGAAAACCTGTCAAGTGATATCTCAATAAATTCAATCTTGGAGAATTAGAAATGAGAATATCATGTTGAGTGCTATCTGAACAAATTTGATCTAGTGAAAGTTGTGAATTAAAGAAAATCTGTCGAGTGATATCTTAATAAAGATACGAGATCACTATAATTTAGTCTAGCATCGTCATCCATTCAATACTCGACAGTATTCTGATAATACATGGGTTTGGGTTTATCAAATATTAAGAGTTTGCTGTGTTTTACACGTGCAAAACATATAATTTAGTCTAGACAACGGAGTGAAATAACATAAGGTTAGTCGAGTATCTCTCTTACATACATTCATTTTTAAACATTGATGGATGAACTAACTTGGAATAAACGACTAATGTCAAGGTAGCCCATAGAACGAGACATACGAGCGATTCATGAACTTGGCTGGTTGGAACCGTATTACGGTACACAGTTTTTCGAGTACTGCCTTTATTTGTAACCACTTCTGGCAGGAATTTTTTTGCATACATTCATTTTTCCACATACTTGCCGGAATCTTGCCAGATTTAAGGTTCAATGTTTTTCAAGGAAGTTTACAAATGTTTGCATTCAAAATACGAGGGTTTTCTCACATGTGCAGTACCTCTCATTTACTATTGAACAGATTATCTAAGCTAGGCAAGATACGATTCTCATGACCCGACCTGAATGTATGTCCCCTAAGCACTAGAATCGAGGTTTTGTTATTTTCCACAGTAATGGCACATGCAAAAAGCCATAGATTGTATACTCAACTGTCTGATGATTCCTGAAAATTATTCAATTAGGTTGATATAGAAGAACGATATTCTCGACAAACTGACTGAAAATTTCCAGGATGAGGACAACTTCCTCTCTAGAACGGCAAGAAATATGAATATTTGCCACTTTAGAAAGACATGGAACAACCCAACTCAAAAAAAAGCGAAGAGCGTGATCTAGGTGTATCTCGACGTGCTGAATCGATTGGTTGGTACGAAAATTTTGTACAGAGTCAACTAGGGGAGAGTGGGGCGAATTAGGACAGGTTTTGCAGTGGGGCTATCTGGCGATACTTGGGAATAGGCGCGCTACGGAACTTTCAATTTCAACTATTGAATATATTATAAAAAAATTTTCAGACCCCCAGGTCACCGCTTTCATAATTTTTTTGGAAGTTTGAGAAAAAAAATCTGTCCTAATTCGCCCCGCGTTTGGGGGCACATTAGGACAGCCTTCGAAAATTGAAGTATACTACAATATTCCTTAACTATTAGAGTCGAATTTGCTCACCAAAACATGTAGTAGTAACCCTAAATACAGAGGGAAACTCGCCCGCGACCTTTATATTCTCCCATAGCCTCAGCAAGTGAGGCATTTATATCTCATTTTGGAACATTATTGAAATAGGCGCTTCATTAATGCACTACCGCCTTCAGCAGTCAGCAATCGACTCGCAGCTTCTAATGGTCTGCGTTCATTCGTTTTTCTTCATATTGGAGGTACCTATACCCATTCTAAGTCAATGATCCAAATGATGGAGTGCGACAATCTACCCAATATCAACGAATACGACAGTGAAAATGAGAAAATCGAGCACTATATTCTAACACGTTGAAAGCGACTCCTGACCTTTAAACTGACTCCTAAGACGGCCATTGGACATCGTAACTTCATTCTCTTACCCATGTCCAATCATCTAACTCATCCTCAACCACCCGCGCTTCGAAAAACTCGCACAAACGCATACGAGCCTCGATACGGGCAATTACCATCGAAAAACACGGACAGGCGATCGGTCGATCGATTTTAGATGGCATTTAGCATTGTCCTAATTCGCCCCGTCCAGTTTGTCCTAAAATGCCCCCAAGCGTTTTTTTCGCAAAATTGCGATAACTCGGGTTCAACTGGGCCGATTTTGACCCACGACGGCTCAAAATCTTCGTTTTGTGACGTAGTTTTCGACCCCCAAATGTCGATTAAGCCGACGAACTTTTGCAGAAGCAGCGTGTAATCTTGCATTTGCGAAATAAACCGCGTGAGTCCCTCGAAAAGCACCCCTAGGTCAGCGAGGATCCCCAGTATCGTTTCGGGAGGTCTAACCGGAATAAAAACCATTGTCCGTGATAGTATTGAAAATGTTTTCACGCGGCGGAAGCCTAGACTCGCCCACAACCAAGCTATCTTGCTTGTCCTAATTCGCCCCTGTCCTAATTCACCCCACTCTCCCCTATAGATGGGAAAAGGAGTTGATATGTTGTCGCAGACGAAGAAACTGGAATAACTTCGCCGCGTACAAGAAGCAAAAACTCTACAACTCTTCAATAGATTCTTCTGAAACTCTGCGGGATTCTTCTGGAACTTTGCAGGTGAATCCCAAAGACTCTTACGATGAGGCTAGTGAATTTCGAACAATCTCCGATCAGTTCTTTTCGACTTATATCTTTTTTATGACAAATTTTCAATCCTTATGAAAAACCCTTTCTCTTTGAGAAAGCAAAAAGCACATCCCAAAAATGATTGGTACTCCCTTCTTCTGATTCAAAAAATTCCTAAGGACGTAATTTTGATGTTTTTTGACGTGTTGAATCGCTTGTTTGACACGGAGTTCTGTTAAAATTACATTATTATGGTCTTAGAGACCAATGTAAAGATGATTATACAGAAGCTAGAATAAAATGGGACGAGATCAAAATTCTGTAGTAACCCGTCGATTCAGCACCTCAAAAACCCTCAAATTGAACGGCTTATATTTTTCAAGGCAGCAGAAACAATTATAGATGGTTTTCAAGATATGGAAAAATGATAAATTGTCAGAAAAATTTTCGCAATTCAAAAAATAATGATCGGGGTATGCTCAAAATGTAGCATTCCCATCTACAGATGCCATCCAAATATGTGCGCAAAATTTCAAGGGAATCCATGAAACCGTCGAGGAGTTTTGCTGAATCATACAAAACCACATACTGACACACATACACACAGACACGGTCAGAGGGCTCGAAAAATGGAGGATTAGTGATTTTTCAAGGCGTTATCAAGAAAAGCGGTTAGCTACAGTCGATAGATCTGGCAAAAAAGAAGAGGACAGTACAATTCTTATGTATATCCAAAAGCTTTATTGGAGGGAAAAAAATTTTGAAAAAAACGAGGAAAAATCGACTACTATCAAATGAATGCTTCCTCTCTTGAGGAAGCAAAAGTGAATCAACGGGGGAGGAGATAGGAAAATATAATGTTACCATTATTTCCAGAAGGATCGACCGGATTCATAACATTCCATGAGAAGGTTACGATAGATGTAAGTCAGCGTATCCACCTTGAACAATGTGTGCGATAGCAATTAGTTGTGATTAATGCATGAGTTTCGGCTGCGCATTCATTGTCTCATTGCGTGTTACACAAAGCTCGTATGAGCTATGACCAATTTCATAGGCTATAGTATGTCTTGGTATGGAGACTTGAACGAACCTCAAATCTTCTCGTCATAATTCAATGGGCTACACCCAATAATAGTCAAGAGTATCCATCGGTTGCATATATACATGGAAAATTGCTGATTATCCTCTATTTGTGATAAATATACTATCCTTGTGTCTCGAGTTGTGTCTGGACACGCTCGAGGCGTGAAGTATAGTAACCAGCAGCAATCTTATATTCTTGAGAACAACAGAGTACTCGACTTCCTTAAATCATGGATATGAAACGATTACTGTATGAATTGCCGCAAATGCAACGGATGGATATGAATAATAATGTATTTGGCAACCTGACCAAGTTGACCACTCAAGCTACCGGGATATGGTTTCATCAGCCATTTTATGCAAGAATTTCAATATATGCGTTCAACATGATCATAGTTATGACAACCATGATCGCACTCGTAAGTACTATATCGCAAAATAAGCAATTGAGTAGTTCAACGTGGAATCATTATGCTGAATTCTCCACCCAATATCTCTGACCGATCATATGAAACTAAAGATGAGCTTCAAGTAACTTCTAATTTCCCAGAAAAGTTTTTCAGTGTAACAGGCATATCATATCCACAAAGAATACTTTCTCACACAAAATTACTGTAGCTCAAAGATTTAACGAAATACTGGAACGCGGATAAGTGCTTCTAGTAGCTAGGAAAAAATATCCAAAGTTGCTTTGATATTCTCTCACCAACGATGAGGCTTATCCATGGGAGATTCTGAAAAAATCGTTTTTTGGATTCCTCAGGAACCCTCCATTTCGAAAAATCTTAAAATCACATATTTTGGTGTTGAATCCACCGTGGGAATTATATATGGGGAAATCTCAGGAACTTTTGACTTTTGGCCTCAAAAAGTGAAATAGTGGCAAGAGTCGATGTACATGTCTGATATTTTGTAAATAGCTTCTCTGCAGGTATAAGAAACATAATTGTCAATGAAAAAAAATATATAAAATACATGTTCGGACGTGCTGTAAAGAAACGCTAAAAAAGTTCCATTTAAAATGCATTCAGGCTTTCATCAAGTTTTGGTGCAATCTTGACGATCTAGAGGTATAGCTTTCACCTCTAAGCGTACTACTTCAGATCACTCTGGAGTTGAGATTTAGCAAAATAGATTCGACATTCTAGGGCATTTTCGGATGGAGTTTGAGTATTCTTAGTCAGCTTCTTGAGCCTCAACAGTTGTACATCTCCGAAAGATGGTGAAAATATACCACGAGCAACACTGATTCTTCCCGATCTAACGTGATTCCTCGAGTTTTCCTTCGGTATGCGTGGATCTGCAAGAGGTCAATTCTTTATATTCACGTAACACAATGAATTTACACCGGAGTCCTTGCAAAGTACGCCAAGGGGTGGATGAGCTCAAGAACAGAAACAGTGATTTCTTGTCAAAATGGAGTTACAGATCGTCCGGTGCGTGTCACGGCTGAGTACATCGAGATACATATCCCTTGAAGAGAAAAATCACAACTTATATCATTATAATCATGCTTGCAGAGTTACAATTCTGCTGTAGTACGCTAAACCATGAAAGCTTAACGGGTAATGACAGTTAGTCCAAGTGACACTTTGATTCTTCGATTTTCGGATTGTTATCTTGCACATGATCTTCTCTACTATCTATCCACAGCCACCAATCGATTCCAATATCAGTAGCCACTTTCAAGACATCCAAACAAAGAGAATTTGACTGGTTAAACCTCATTGAATGTCGTCCAGCCCAAATGATTGAGGAGCGACAGCAAAATTTGAAAATTCCTGAGATTTCCTTGTACGTCATTCTTGACCATTTGCATATGTATTCAATTTTTTGACCAATCAGGCAGCAACAATGGTTTTCTGCGCATGCGTGTCATTTATTTGATATCACAAGTAGGCTTGTCGTTTTTTACTGTTCGGAAAAGAAATCGCCAAAAGAGGCGTAATACCTATCTGTTGAAGGAGGTTCAATTTAAGACTATTGAATTCTGAGAGTTCACTTTATTTCGCATGGAAATATCGAGTTTGAAACATCGAATTGCGGGGGTTTTGAAAAATTTATAGAACGGTTTTTAACAAATCCTTTATGAATGAGTCTTGTTGGATAAGGATGAATGTCAAAAATGACTCATCATGAGAATTTTCCACAGCTTTTGCATACGCTAAACCAATCCCCGATATTTTGTTGCTACAAAGATTTTAGTGAAAAACTTTCATCTTTCTATCTACCAAGAGGAATGCAGAGAGTAAAATCAATATACCCACCAGAATCACCAGTAACTCTTTCAAAACCTCAGAGATAATTTTGAATTAACTTTTAAAACTATAGATTCGATTAAAAATTTTTGCGAAAAAGTTTGAAACCTTACTGTACTTCCGATTAATTATCTCACGTGGAACTATAGTTGATATACTCACTCCTTTGGAAACCCCACTCTCTGTACATGATATTAAACCAACTGCGTTCCATAGGGTCTGAGCCTGCCTAAGGTGTGGAACGCTGATGTGGATATCTTGTTGGAAACGCTGGTACTTTTATTGATCTGCTGTTGCTATGTTCTCAATTATACAATCATACATGTCAATAATTCAAAGGTACAGACAAAACACAAGGGGACTGGGAACCGTATGAACTAACTTGAATTCGTCCACTCGTCATTAAACCCAAATCGCAAGAGAATTGAAAAAGAAAGGGAATAAAAATGTGCATATATTACCGTAAACTGGGGTGAATGTGTCCACTTTTGTTTTTGTGATAGGTTTTTCTGATTAATCCGTAACAGTCACACTGGGTCCATTGGACCCACACTTTTTTTCGGCGCTCAATTTAACCCTTCAAACGCTAGAAAATCATACCTGTGGCACCATCCCTCGTTGATTCGGATGTACCACTATTACTTCCGCGCAATGGAGTGACTAGTGATAGTGTCAGTGTGCTGTGAGACGCCTACAAAGTTGCTGCGCAGTTGCCGTTGGGTCCATTGGACCCAGTGTGACCTATACGTCACCAAATCGATAGTGTTGTGCCTTGTGTAATTCTGTCTCCTTTCGTCTTCAAAACGCGAATAAATAAATTACAGTTGGAGAATCATATAGTGGAACATCCTCCTGCATATTTAATGTTTTAAAGATCGAAGGAAAGACACACGAGGTACACCAATATTGCTTTGGCTACATACAGGTCACACTGGGTCTATAAAACCCGACAGCAACTGCGCAGTAATTTTTGCGGCGTCTCGTAGCACGAAAAACACTCCTTCCGGACTCTTCGGCGCGAGGAATGTGAAGTCTTATACAATTCATTCATTCAGTTCTTATACATTTCAATTTATCTGTATACAAATCAACGGCGGATGGCGAGAGCATGGTTTGCCAGCTATTTGAAAATACTTCACGTAACTTGTTGATGCCCTCTTTTTGCGGATTTTTCATATAATTTGTTGATAGTTTTTTACAATAATAAATATATTTTTTCCATCAACATTCCAGATACATTCTTTGTCTCAAAGTGTATCATCTCCCGAGTAGAACCCCGCAAGAAATTTCGAAATCGGTTGAAATTTTACCTCTCCATGAATTTTTGAATTGAAAAAACCGATTTTCTCGAAAAATTCGATTTACAGCGATTTTGACTATAAAATGTCGTATAAACCGGCTGAAACCTATGAGATTACCTAAAAGAGATGTCAAACTCAATTTCCGTGAAAGATTTGGGTCGATAGCTTCATCTCACTAGGAGAAAACCGATTTTTTCGTGAGCTGGGTCCGATGGACCCAGCGTGACGTTACGTAAGTTTTCGGATGTGTGACTGTTACGGGTTGATGGTATAAGATTTTACTGGAGCTCATTTTAAAGCTATTCATCTCATCTTCACGATGAGCTCTCATGAGATATTCTCCGACGTACCAGTCAGAAGCTATTTCAAGAACAATTGAGTGGTCACATTCACCCCTGCTTACGGTATAGATTTGGAGGTTTCCGCAGTCACATCGTTTACATTATTATACGTTTCTCTTGCGATTTAGATTAAACGACGAATTGTTGAGCAAATATTGGAGAATAACCATGATTCGAAAACTCACGTCAATTTTCGAACCATCAAAATTTTTATGTGAGATGTATTCTCACATAAAAATTTTTAAAAACGATTTTTTTAAACTGAGCCCAAAGTTTGGCGTTTTTACAAAACTGATCAACTTGTATCGGCTACAGCTCCTGTAAAAAGTACAATAATTGACTTCTGCAAGTAGTCAAATTGTAGGTTTTTTCAAGACCTTCAAAATGCTTACCTGCAGAAGTCGATTATCACATGTCTAGTAGGAGCTAGATCGCTTTGAAGCAGGCTTCAAAATCGGTAAAATTTGCTCTCAGCAAATAGCTCCTAGAAGTTACTAGGCTGCATGATAGATTCCGGACTATTTTTTTTAAAAGTACTAGTGTGAACGAAGAAAATGCGCCCAAGTACGTGAAAAAAGATTGAGTCTAGCCGGAGCTGTGATTTTCCAGGAATAGGCCAAAAAAGGGCCTAAAATAGACCTTCTGTGGGCCCTAGGGCCCGTGGAGGGCTTCGGAAAAATCCGCACCTCGCTTGCAAGCCCATTTTGGGCACTGGAGGACATGTCTGTCTCGCTTCGCTCGACAGACAAACTGTCCTAGTGCCCAAAATGGGCTACCGCGCTCAGTACGGAAATATACTATTTGGGATTTTTTCCAGATCCCCCTGGTGACGCCTCTGGCCGAAATGCTCCGAAATGACTCATATATTATGACGTTTCGTCAACCTGTTTTGTTGACCTCATCAGGCTTTCATAAAACATTTTTTGACGCATTGTGCGAGAAAGTAACTTTTCCGCACTGATTTTCTACTTTCTCTCACAGTTTGTCAAAATAGTATATTTGGATACAAGGGTGGAAAATTTTTCTTCCGGGTACGAGTATTGGGTTTCCGGCCTGAGCCGTAGGTGAATACCGGAATCAATACGAGGATGCGAAAAATAAGTTCTACACCCGTGTATCGAATACTATTTTATGCAATTTTCCGATGTTTGGGTGCTTACAAAATTGCATAAAATAGCATTCGCGCCTCGATCATGAGGTTCCCCGCTTCCAAGCGATTATTTCGACCCTCGCCTGCAGCTCGGGCCGAAAACCAATCGCTCAGAAGCGAGCTACAACCTCATAATCTAGGTGCGAAATCTACTATTTTGCAATTTCGTGCGCAAAGTTGTGCGTAAATCCAACTTCTCTTCATTATCAGCAATGCGTGAAGTAATGCGCAAAAGACTTCTCGCACAGTTTCACATTTACGCACCGATGAACTGTGCGTGAAATTCATTTCTCGCACAGATTGCAATGCGTAAATGTGAATTCTCGCACAAGTTACTTGGCATATCTGTGAGATGTTTGACGATCTCGAGAGTCTTTTCCGATCCATGAAACTGTACGGTCCAAAACATTCCAAGTTAGTTAGTCCAAGTTTTAATCAGTTCTCGCCACCATCTAATCACATTCTTTTGATAAGAATGTCCGTGATAGAGATCACTGATGAGTTTATATTCCATTCTGATGTTCGAAGAGATGTTCAGTTTTGATCAACTTAGAGATAACTCTGAATGTATGCTCTAATGATGGTGTATACTCAACCAACGAAAACAGATATTTAGTTTAATACTCAGAACTCTAATCTTGTCTTCAGTTATTTGAATTTTGTAGGTAAGTCATTGAAATCATAAAAATTCTGACTAATCTAATTCAAAGACTTGTCATTTAATACCTCAACAAAGAATATCAATTATTGGGAATGATTCTTATGGAATGATCCAATTATTCATCTGTACACCCTTCAATTTTTGATTATTCAAAAATCAACTATGGTTGGAATTGTGCAGTGTCTACGGAATACTTATGAGAGGAAGACTTTTTTAGACCATTTTCAGAATTTTTTTTCAGTCGGGGGGCTCTGCCCCCCGAACCCCCCGGCGGGGGCTCCGCCCCGGACCCCGTCCCCCCTGCCCCGACCACAGCTTTCGTAGCCGCAGTGATACAACTTTGCGCACTAATTGCAAAATAGTATATTACGCAACAAGTGCGAGAAGGTCAATTTCCGCACAAGTTGCCAAACGAGTGCGAGAAGTGAATGTTACTTCTCGCGCGAGTTGGCAACGTGTGCGGAAACTTCTCGCACGTGTTGCGTATACTATTTTTTGCAACTGTGCGCGAAGTGGTAATTAAATGCACCACTGTCCGAGCAAGATCATTTTGAGAAAGAAGTTTTCAAGAAAGGCCAAATTCAGAGGGATGACGTGACATCATATTTTGGAACTGTGCGTGAATGAAAATGCATTAGAGCGAGAAGTTACATTTACGCACACTTCACCAGTGCGTAAATGTAAAACTGTGCGAGAAGTCATTCACGCATTACCTCTCGCACTGTAAATAATGAAGAGAAGTCTCATTTTTTTACAACTTCGCGCACACAGTTGCAAAATAGTACATTTCGATACAAGGGCGTAGAACGTTTTATTCGCGTCCGAGTGATGGGTTTCCGGCCCGAGCCGCAGGCGAGGGTCGGAATCATTACGAGGATGCGAATAATAGGTTTTACGGCCGTGTATCTAACTATACTTTTCGATCAACTGTGAGTAAAAGTCGACAAACTGTGCGCAAAGTGCACTTTTACGCACAGTGTATCGAAAAATAATATACGCAACACGTGCGAGAAGTTTCCGCACTCGTTGCCAACTCGCGCGAGAAGTAACATTCACGCACACTTCGAAACTTCTCGCACAGCCATAAGAACACATTTACGCACGCTCGCTTCGCGAGCGTGCGTAAATGTGCTCTTCTGGGTGTGCGTAAAATTCAAAAACTGTGCGTGAATTTTACTTCTCACACTCGATCGGCAACTTGTGCGGAAATTCCCCTTCTCGCACTTGTTGCGTAATTCACTGTTTTGACAAACTGTGAGAGAAAGTGGAAAAGCAGTGCGGAAAAGTTACTTTCTCGCAAAGTGTGTCAAAATAGTATATTACGTAACAAGTGCGAGAAGGTCAATTTCCGCACAAGTTGCCAAACGAGTGCGAGAAGTAACATTTACGCACACTTCGAAACTTCTCGCACAGCCAGAAGAACACATTTACGCACGCTCGCGAAGCGAGCGTGCGTAAATATGTACTTCTAGGTGTGCGAGAAGTTTCGAAGTGTGCGTAAATGTTACTTCTCGCGCGAGTTGGCAACGTGTGCGGAAACTTCTCGCACGTGTTGCGTATACTATTTTTTGCAACTGTGCGCGAAGTTGTAATTAAATGCACCACTGTCCGAGCAAGATTATCTTGGAAACGAAGTTTTCAAGAAAGGCCAAATTCAAAGGGATGACGTGACATCATATTTTGGAACTGTGCGTGAATGAAAATGCAGTAGAGCGAGAAGTTACATTTACGCACACTCCACCAGTGCGTAAATGTAAAACTGTGCGAGAAGTCATTCACGCATTACTTCTCGCACTGTAAATAATGAAGAGAAGTCTCATTTTTTTACAACTTCGCGCACACAGTTGCAAAAAATAGTATTCGATTCACGGGTGTAAAACTAAAAAAGAAATGTACTATTTTCGATGAGATTCTAATTGTTTCATTTTCTTTGCATTGTAGACTACTAAAGTCCGCAGAAATGAAACAATTCAACTCTCATTTTATGAAAGTTTGATGAGGTCAACAGAAAAAGTTGACGAAACGTTGCAACTATATTTATCTGCGAAATTCGTGCTATAAAATCATTTGCATGACCCACCTTCCTGGATCGATGAGCGTTCCAAAGTTATTTAGCGAATCTTGTCACAAATTGACGTTTCAATGGGTAGTTTGCAGTCCTAACCAGTAAATTTTCATATCCGTGAGTTCACTAGAGCCACGTCATATGAATTATAGTGAGCTCATGGTATCAGCGACGGTCTTTACATATCATAAACTCTGAAGATGCTACAGCTCGACCCGTTAGATTTCTCAATTCTTCTGTTTTGGAACTCTCACTGATCTATGCTAATCTCTCCGGATCCATCAGTGAGAAGTAACTGAACTTCAGCTAATCTCGGATAAACTTCCACTGATGACTCCAGTACGTATTTTTAGTGAACATACAATGAAGTAGCACTGGAACACCAGTGACCTTGGGAGGTCAGACAGGTTTCCGTGACTGCAATTTCAGTGAGCTTCACTGACAAATCAGTGAGAAGATTTACTGAAATTCTGTCCTTTAAGGTCCTGGCGGGTACTGTTCACTGAAATTTCAGTCTCACCAGCGAATCAGTGGGATCCGTTGAGAGACAGAGTTGCTCACCCCTGTGATTCTGGCTCGCGGAATTGGACCAAAATATGCTTGTGGTAGGCCTAAAAACGCTGAAAACGCTCGACCAAGTTCCGAATTTAGGTCCTGCTGCGTTTTGGAGTTATGAGCCCTCAAAGTAGCCCGATTTCACCCCCCCCCCCCACTTCTCCCACCGACACATCACAAAAATGCTCGAATCGCCACGAATTTGACTGCTAGAGGGACGCACCCGGGGTCAAACTAAAGCTCTAAATTTGGGAAACAACGAACATTTATTAAAACTTCGAAATAATTGTGTTATAAGCCGTCAAAAAACGCCTCACAGAGTCCCCATGTATAAGTGTACGGGCGGGTGAAGGAGAATCTCCCCTCACATGGGGACTCTGTGAGGCGTTTTTTGATGGCTTAACACAATCATTTTGGGGTTTCGACAATTGCTCGTTGTTGCCCAAAATTAGAGCTTCAATTTGACCCCGAGTACGTCCTTCTAGCAGTCGAATTCGTGGCGATCTGAGCATTTTTGTGATGTGCCGGTGAGAGGAGTGGGGGTGAAATTGAGCTACTTTGACGGCCCATAACTCCAAAACGCAGCTGGACCAGAATTCGGGACTTGGACGAGCATTTTGAGCATTTTGGCCTACCAGAAGCATATTTTGATCCAATTCCGCGGGCCAAGTTCACAGGGGTGAGTTGCTCGCTGAAACTTTAATCACAAGGACCGCCCCCCCCCCCCGCCCCTCCAAGATCACTGAAGTCTCAATACCACTTCAGTGTATATTCACTGAAACTACGCACTGAAGCCAACCATGGAAGTTCATTCGAGATTAACTGAGGTTCAGTGACTTCTAACTGATGGATTCAGAGGGAATATACATTAGAATGTCTTTTCAGAAAATAGGGGATTCTTGAAAATCAACTGAAAGATCCTAAAAAATGGAAGACTTTTGTCAATCAAATTTTCATCCTGATTTTGTCTCATAGACTGAGAAAATCAAAGATCTGCACACTATTGCGCTAGCGTGGTCCAACAGGTTGAATTCCTTACTCACTTTCATTCTTCCACTATTTACACCCCAATACAAACTTGAAACACATATCGTTTTTGGTACTTGTAATGATAAGAATTTTATGATTGAGAAACAGGTCAAGCAAGTGAGTGTACAAATATCAAACACGTGGAAAACTATCACAGATGAAGAAGAAAAGAGGAAAATCCTCGAATATCGAAGAGTGGGGTGTGCATTGGCTACTGCATTCTCAGGTAATGACTAGAGTCATACTCGTGAGAAATTTTTGCAACATTTACTTTCATACCTGACTGGACACAAGGGATGGTATATCAATGTTCATTCGAAAATCTTCTACATGGAACTCATGGCTTAGACATCAATTGAGCAGTCTGCAATGGCCATAATATTCCTTAGGTACATGCAGGTGACCTACACTCCGACCATTGAATTTATTCCCATTTCAGGCAAAAACTTTTTTGATTCCGAGTTTCGGATAATTGGAGACTGGGGTTTCTGTACAGTAAAAACCTGCAACACGTGCAGTTAGAAATCTTGCGGGAATACATTGATAGATATGGGCACTAGCGGGAAAATTTCAGACATTTTGGACCCATGAATTCAGAAGTTGAAATATAATTTTAGCAGTATTTTGAATCCATACATGACGCCAAAGCGTTCTCAATTAGATACCATTGCAACTTCTCTCATGCAGCTAGGACACAATCAGCAAACTCTATATAGATCTAGCAAGCTCCCAAAACGCTCTCCGCTGCTCAAACATAACTATTTCTATGACTCTGGAGCTATATTTTCATTATTCTCACGAATGATAGAGTTGTGTATGAGGAGGCCGGGCGGTGCACGTGGGTGCACGTGGAGAAGCTGTTGACGCTTCGAGTACGCGGGCATTCGCACATTTCACGGTGTGCACAGCATGGCACGTACACATTTACAAGATCAGGACAAACTCGTCGACAACAGGAAGCGACGATTCTCCTGTACCACGCCAGCTGCGAAGTACTCGTATCCGCGAGCGTCGCTGTGATAGCAGCTGACAGCGGCCGACGGCCAGCTCAAACATGAGCAATGCTGCCAACTTGCCAACCGATACGACAATATGAGTCTGTCGACTTCGCCATCCATAATACCCGATTTGGGTAACGAAATCTCATTTTTCAAACTATTTGTTCATTTTAGCATCAAATGCCTGCGGAAATGATTCATTCGATGCAGAGAATCGGCAAAAACAGTGCTCTGGTCTACTCGTTATGATTCAGATCTATGGAACTTCAATAATTGAGAATAACAGCTGCCTGAAATCTTTGTTCATTCACATTTTACGTAGATTTTTGGCTCGGGGCGGTAAATTTGCATCTCTCTGGTTGAGTGAAAATTGAGAACGTGAGTTTGGAAATACGAAATAGTTTATGTACACTCCCCAGGAAGGTGAACTGCACAGCCATGACGGTCAGAGTAGCATTCGAGATCTTCTATCTCGCTCGCACTTATAGGTTATGGTACGAGTGCTAGTGAGACGAGAGATCTCGAACGGTAACTGACCGTCATAGCTGTGCAGTTCACCTTCCTGGGGAGTGTACTAGCAGAAGTCTACAGGTCGACCTCCGACATCCTCTTAATAATATTGGATAAGAGATGAATCCCTACCATACCAAGTCACAGTAGAGATAGCGATTATACATAATGATGAATAATCAGTATTGATCAGTATCGTAATAATTATTAATCATAACCATTCTTGGTTTATCATTACTCTTGAATTTCCGAGTCCTACGATAATGTTAGTGAATTTCTGAAATATAGCGTACTTCGTGGGTCTTTGGATTTGCCTGGACACACTGTTAATGGTGACCGTCGTGGTGAATAACCACGTCAGTAATACCGCTGCAGGAAATTCCTCGGGTTCAGGGACTTCAGGGATTATCATATTGAGATCCAAGACCGAATTCTTCGTCGAGGAGGACTACTATTTTCTAACCTGTACACATTTTGGTGCAATATTGTTTTCCAATTTCTTAATGTTCAGTGCTCTAGGTTGTTACTATATCCACTCTATATCATTCGCGTGTGGATTCTTTTCCGCATTGAGGTGAGTTCATCCATGCAGTTTGTCCTGAATGTTATGGTTATTAATATTTTGAATCGTCTAAAATCCTCTTCAGTGAAAGAATTCACAGATTGCGCCAGTTGACACTTGATCAGTGAGGCTAGGTCAAAATCTAAACTTTGACTGGTCCCAATTCGTTCGTCTCATAGTTTGATACGAAACATGTAGTGACGAGGTGTGCTCAGGATACCTCGGAGCTCTTTCCAGGTAGATCAATTGAGGAAGTTGAAGTGTCGAGTTTTCACGAATCAAATGTTTCGAGTTTAGAGGATTACACTCTTTGATCGGAAAACGGAATCATCACGTATGGTTTGAGGAAGAGCGCGTCAGAAACGTGACGCGTGGAATTTTTCATGGGCCCTAGAACCCACGGGGCCTTCGAAAAGACCAAGAAGAAAATTGTTTGTACCATACTAATACAGTACTAACAGAACAATTTTTTGGAATTTTTTTCCAGCCCCCCGGTGCAGGCATTCGGTGGAATGCTCCGAAATGCCCCATAGAAATGAGGTCTGATCATTCAATGAGATGCACACACGTTAACTAAAATTTTCAAAAATTGCCACGGACAACTTGAGTCTCATACTTTGGAAAGCCAATGATGGCAAACGCAAGTTCCTATTGTATTGGTCTGCATGGAAAATGAATGTCGAAAGGATGTCCATTCTATGTTTAGATTGTTCGGGGACAGACTTGAACATGAGGGTCTGGTACAAAACTTCGATATAACGAAACCACAACACAGTGAAGGCAGAGGCCGATCTCTTCAATTTTGTTACATCGAAGTTTCACTGTATTTTCGCGGGTTTTAGAGTGCAAGATTACAGCGAGATTGCAACAAAGGCTAGTGTCCAAGCGTGATGACGCAGCAGTCGTCGAGATAGTCAACTGTACTATCACATATAAGCAGAGGCGCGCTTTTCGAATTTCTCTAGGTCTGCACTTTCTAAAAGCTTAAAGTAAGAGCTACTGCATCGATATACATATACAAACACTGCAGCTCTACTGAACTCAACTACATGGAACTACTTCAACGAGAATCATCATTATATAATTAGAATACATTTTTGTCTCTATCGATATAAACGATCGGGACCTTATCGCTCACTGGAATTCCAAATCATAATATTACATGAATCGGCTAATGCAAGCTAATTTCAATCAACGGATCTGTTGATTATGTAACATAGATCAACATTGGATCACTCCAATTCAATCTATGTACCTTCAAGGCACCTCGCAATTTGAGTGTCGCAACTTGAAGGATTTTGATAGAATTCCAAATACATGGAAGATAAGATTAGAAACGAAATAGTATATTACGCAACGATGTCGAAAAGTTGGATTTACGCACGAGTGAAAATCTTCACACACGAGAATGAGTCTTTACGCACTGGTGAGATTCTGTACTCGTGCGTAAAGATTCACATCTCGTGTGTAAAGGTTTTCCGAGTGCGGAAACCTTTCGACAGAGTTGCGTACGATATTTTTCGAAATTTTGCCGGAGAGTTAGTATTCTGTCGGTTACCTCATACGTTAAACCCAATCGCGATTGGGGCAGATGGAGGAAGAGGGCGCGTAGCCCCCCGACTGAAAAAAATTCTGAAAATGTATCAGAAAAAGATCTTTTGTCCGATATATCATATGTTACCACATAGATTGAAAATATCGATCTCAATTCTCAAAAGTTCTAGTAGTGGACAAGATCCGAGATATGTAAGTTCATGAGATAGTATGAGAGGAGGGAAAAATGGCCGCCGGTATGGCAAGACGTAACGAATAGAGGTGTGAAACAAGTGCTTCATGGCAAAGAGAAAACAGAGTTGTACGGACTAAAAAAGGTGGGATAAAGTATAAGAGACGGTGAAAAATAGTGCGGGATATGAAGTGCAGAAATTAGAGAAAGCGAAGAGAAGAATTCTCGAAAGAAAATAAGAAGTATTTTGAAGGTTAGAGAGCAGCATTAGAAACAAGAGGACCCGCAATGACGAGCGAAGAATTGCGCATGCGCACAAGAGAGGGAACGACGGAACTAGGAAAGGACGAAAAGTGGGGAAGTAGCGCGAATGTTTGAACCTTGAAAGAGAGAGATGGAGGGATCAACAAAGAAATAGATGGAGCTAAAGGAGTGCATGCATGAGGAGTTTGCTTCAATGTCAGACTCTTTGCAGAGTTTGGTGAAGGACATAGAAATAATGAGAAGGGGAAGCGAGTTGAAGCCCAAAGAGAGGGAAGAAGAAGAGAAGTTGATAGAACAATACCGCGCAGTGGAAGATATAAAAGCAAACGGAAAGAAAGAAGCCGATGAAACCATGAAGTCAGTAAAAAGAGCTGAGAAACCTTCAAGGATAACGTACTCGCCAATGAAGGCACTGAGGATAGGACAAACAAGCAAAGCCAAAGAACCGTCGGAAAAATGTGGAGGAATTCACAAGAAAGATAGAGGAAACGAGAAATTGATACACGGATTGGTGAGGAAAGTGGGAGGATGCGAGAGGCTACGTATAGAGTACACACATAGGATGAGAGAAATAGAAATGGAAAGAAATATGGATAACCTGGGGAACGAACTGAAAAGAGTGCAAGAAGAGCTAGAGAAACATAAAGAAAAAGTAGGAATGGACAAGGACACTAGTAGATGGGAAAAAGAAGAAGCAACAAAATGGAGAGGTGGTTATCTGAGAGAAAAAATAGGTAATACCAAAACGACCTCAAAATGTAAGCTGGAAAAGAATAGAATAGGTACAAATACGGTAGACAATGGAAAAATGGTGCAAGAGAGAAGAAGAGAAGAAGAGTACCATAAGAAGAAAGAACAAGAATTAGAAACCCTCAGCAAAAGAGTGGGAAGAGCCGAGAGGGAAAGGAAGAGAAACAATATAGTGATATCCGGATTAGACTTGAATGAGGTAAACGAAGAGAATCTTTGTGAATGGATGAAAAAGAATTTAAGAATAGAAGTGAAAGAAATACATCCAGAGAGGATGAGAGGCACAGCCAACAAAGTGAGACTAGCATGTAAAAGCAGAGACACGAGAGAAAACATAATGAGCAGAAAACATTTGCTAAAAGGATCCAAAGTATACATAGAACATGACTTGACGAAACCGGAAAGAAGTATCAGGTACGAAGCAAGAGAAATACGAAGAGAAGAACTGAAGCAAGGAAAGGAAGTCAAAGTGGGCTATGACAAGTTAATCATCGATGGAGAAGTATGGAAATGGGACGAAAAGGAAAGAGGCTTTAAGAGGAAAGAAAATCAGGCAAGTGGGAGCAGACTTGGAGTGAAACAATATTGAGCCAGAGAACCACCGAGAAGGCAGAAAACGGGGGAAATGGAGGGAGTGTAAGGTTCAAGAAATTTGATACCTATCAGTAGTCGAAATCAATGAAGTGTATCGTGGTCGTGTACAAAGATGTGATGAGGGAGACGTTTGTTAAATTTATATCCCTATGGGTTCAATGAACCAATAATAATAATAATAAAGATAGTATGAATTTGAATTTTGAGGGAAATTATTACAGATTTATATGAATGTCGCCAAGGACAGGCAAAAGTAAATCAACGAATCCACGGTTCAATAGAAAGAACGTGGAAAATTATAATGATAATTCGTCTATACATATTGTACTGCCAATTAAATTAAACTCATGTTCTACCGAAGCGACCGATTTCCATGTACAATTCGATGACCAATCAGAATATTTGATCTATGAACTAGCCGAGAGAAGAAAATTGAGTATAACAATTCAGAGAGCTCATAAGTATTAATTCCATCGAGTGAAAGGAGTCATTACACCTGCTTTGGACAGCTTCGAATCAAATATTGGAGCACTCAGTTACTAGAGAATTAGGACAGAGATCATTTTGCTAGTCTACGCAGAAACTTCAAGAGATATCGTAGAATATCAGGCTAGAAAGAAAATACGGCAGTGCGTAAAGATACGTACCGGTGTGTAAAGACATGCCTCACGCACTGTTGGTGACTTTACGCACGGAAAAATGTTCCTTACGCACTAACTTTACGAACATGATTTCGAAAAAAAATTTTCCTACTTGGTATGGTTTTTGATTGATCAATGAGGACTAGGATGGTTTTGCAAAATATTTTTGATTTATTTTGCGAAGTTCCCAAGCCTGATGAGGTCGACGCATTAGTCGACGAAACGTCGCAAAATAAATCAAGAATATTTTGCAAAACCATCCTAGTCCTCATTGATCAATCAAAAACCATACCAAGTGTCAAAAAGTAGAGGACAATTCAAATTATTTATCATATTGAAAAAAAATTTTCACTCTACGCTAGATGTTGGTGCGTTCCGTCTTTCCTCTCCGGATCAGACTCTTCAGGGGGGCTGAAGAGATTTTAGCGGACTTTGGCCCTCGATGTCACCTAGCCAAAGTAGCTTCATGGCCATGATTTAGATCAAGCTTATATGTTACACGAGGGCTTTTGCAGCCACTCACGAGGAAGGTTTCCATCTCGGCTGTTCATTTAACGACAACCGGTGACAATGAGAATCAATTTTTGTTTCGACCGATATATGAAGGATCAGGACTTTATCGCTCGCGGGAATTTCGAATCATATTATTACATGACTCAGCTAATATAAGCTGGTTTTAATCAACGAATCTGTTGATTAAGTGACATAGATCGATATTTGATTACTCCAATTCTGTCCGATCGTATCAAAACTACCCATCTGCACGCAATCTCATACGGTATTTTATAGCACGAGAATTCGAAAATCGTGTTCAAAGTTGCGATTTTTAGGTTATAGTGCTACAATTACCTCTTTCAATTCCTCCACGTTGATCTGGACTCGAGCAATCGACTTTTGAGCAAGAAAAGATTTTATACCACTGTTGAGGTATTTTTGCACGATACTATATAAGAAAAATTTCTTATACATATATTCTGCATTGATGCATACAGAAATTCTCATCTCTCAAGAAGTATTCTCATCATTATAATACCTAAATTATAAAATATCATAAAACATTATAAAATATTCTTAAAAATTTAGTAAAATTCTCTAAATATTCAACATAAATGATGATATAAAAAATTTAATATTATTATATTATATAAATTACTATTAAAAATAAGAAAAATCAATTATCCAAATCTTTTCTAGCCACAGGGTTCAAAACATCACTAGTTCTCCAACACAGGCTGTACATCTTCCTCTAAGTGGCAGAGATCTCGATGATTTGGGTTCTACAATAGAGTTATACCTCAAATGCATTGGGTATGTCGGTGAATATTAGCTATTCGCTCCGAGATTCAGAGTAGCGCTGCCTAGTGGCGTATTTCAAACTTCCCAAAAGCATGTGCACGCAAGAGTATTGGGGGACCATAGCATGTGCAGCATAGGCGTGGACGTGATTTTCGTCTTTTTATGAGAAAACCGTGGCTCAAACTCGCCAAGATTTAGCGGAACAGTTGTTGGGTACTCAATTACGAAGATCTTAAGCTATTGCAGACATCAATCAGAGTAATATTGAAAGTCTTACAGAACTCGAAAGTATCGGAGTGCGCCGGTGGCTTGAGCGGTGGCGACGACCCCGTGCAAAAAGCATAGGCCAAATATAGAATTCGCTCCAACTTACTCAATTTTGCTTGGATTTAGGATCACGACCTCTCAAACTCTTCATTTTTTGAAACCCTACAACTTCCTCTGATACTGTT
Organism: Eretmocerus hayati; assembly: GCA_029851415.1. Taxonomy (NCBI): domain Eukaryota; kingdom Metazoa; phylum Arthropoda; class Insecta; order Hymenoptera; family Aphelinidae; genus Eretmocerus; species Eretmocerus hayati. The sequence continues at coordinate 169,214,140 of CM056741.1, forward strand.
GCCACTCCTGAGTTATGGTTTCCGAGTGAAACCTATGAGAAGACCCACGCTGTATACTGCACTATATGTATAATGCGTCCCCCAACACTGCTTGCAGCGTAGTGCATGCGGTGGCCACCTATAGCGCACGGTCGCCCGTTTTGAATCTCAAAATCGTCTCGGAGCGAATAGAAACTATATTGACCCATTTGAAAATTGTTCGGATGAGAAAGAACTATCTAAAATCTTCATAGCACATCGTGCTTGCGGATTGGCTAATACCATCAGAACGTCATCATCTGAAGGCCAAGGATGCTAAGAGGATAAAAAATGGACCCCGTATGCTCATACATGGGGACTCCGAGAGGCGTTTTTTGACGGTTCAACATAATTATTTCGAAGTTTTGGGAAATGCTTGTAGTTGTCTAAAATTAGAGCTGCAATTTGAGCCCGGATACGTCCCTCTAGCAGTTGAATTCGTGTCGATCTGAGCATTTTTGTATTGTGCAGGTGGGAGGAGTGGGGGTGGAATCGGGCTACTTCGAGGGCTCGTGACTCAAAAACGCAGCAGGACCTAAATTCGGGACTTGGGCGAGCGTTTTGAGCATATTGGTCCTCCCACGAGCATCTTTGGTCCAATTCCGCGGGCCAGGTTCACAGGGGTCGCCGTGACTTGTATACGTTGAGTTGCGCAATTTTAACCTTACACATTTCCTCAAACTTACTTATTCCATGCTTTCTCGGGTTCAGGAAGGTCTCAATTCTTTTAAACCCGTTATTTCGGCCCTGAACGGGGATATTGGCCAGTAATTTCGCTGCTGACAGCGTTTAGCGCATGAATATCTTGCTCACTAATTTCGACCCTTCCGAATTTTTTCGCCTCAAGATTTATGCTGCGTTAAGAGACTCAAAGTCGAACACAATCGATTGGTGATGTCGACCAAGCGGGATGGTCGACCGCGAGCACGAGTGATATTCTGATGCTGCCTCGTGTGTGGCAGACGGCGCACAGTGGGGGAGAAAAAACCAGAATTTGGCACAATTATGCGTTACTATTAGACTGGCGATATCGGAGTGTTTCGAAAACGAACCTTGTACTTTTTTTAATGAAGAATCTGAATCCTTTCCCCGCGAGTATCGTCTAGAGCTCGTATGATGAGGGGATCCACGAAAACGTGCAAATCGACCGAAAAATTCAGAATTAGGGATTCAACTCGGGGGTGAAGCATTTTACGTCAATTTTGATGGGGAACATATTTGTTGCATTTTTGGGAACAAATTTTCTCATACCCCAAGTTTTTCGAACAAGGGCGATTTCTTGAGTTTTTTTGGCCTTTTGCGGGATTCGTTGGTAGATTTTTGGAATTTTGATCACGCCAATCGAAAAAACAGGAAATTTTACGTCGAAATAAGTGGTTTGGAAATATTCGAAAGATTGGTCCTCAGATTTTTACAGCAGTGAAACCGGGCCATAGCCCCTGAAATGCACGGAAGCACTCGAAAAGCTCATGAAACTCCAAGGGGTAGCGTTTTACAGCATTTTTGATGGGGCCGAAGTTGTTGTATTTTTCAAAACAACATTTTCTGGACTCCGTGTTTTGCGAAAAACGGCAATTCTTTGAGTCTTTTGGCTTTTCAGGGTTTGGTTGGTAAATTTTTGGAACTTTGACCACGCTAATCGGAAGAGCAGGAAATTTTACGTCGAAATTTGCGGTTCAAGAACTTTTCAAAAATTGGTCCTGAAATTTTCACAGCAGTAAAACCGGTCCATAGCTCGTGAAATGCACAGGACCCCCCAAAAAGCTCATAAAACTTTAAGGGGAGGCCATTCACTTCATTTTTTATGGGGAACCAAGTTGTTGCATTTCCCAAAAATTATTTTTCTCTACCTCGACTTCTCCGAAGGACGACACTTTTTTGGGGTTTTTTGGCCTTTTGAGGGTTTTGTTGGCGAATTTTTGGAATTTTGACCACGTTATTCGGATAAGCAGAAAATTCTACGGCGAAATAAGTGGTGCTCTCTCGATTGGCCTGATCAAGATTCCAAAAAACGCTCAAAAGGCCAAAAACTCAGTAATTTTGCCGTTTTCCGAAGAACTCGGTGTACGAGAAAATTTGTTTTGGGAAATGCAACAACTTTGTTCTCTATCAAAAATGCCGTAAATCGCTCCCCCATGGAGTTTCATGAGCTTTTCAAGTGCTCCCGTGGATTCCACGCGCTATGTCTCGGTTTCACTGCTGTGAAAATCTCAGTATTGATTTTTGAGAAAGTTTTGAACCACACATTTCGACATAATTTTCCCTGTTCTCTCGATTGGCGTGGTCAAAATTCCAAAAATCTGGGAACAAAACCTTCAGAAGGCCAAAAAACTCAAAAAATTCGAGAAACTCGGGGTCCGAAGAAATTTGTTTTGAAAAGTGCAACAACTTTGTTTCTCATCGAAAATGCCATAAATTGCTCCACTTGGTGATTTCATGAGCTCTTCGAGTGCTCCCGTGCACACCAATTACCCTCAAATAGTTTTCATGCCGATACGCGTATGGGAGGCATTCGACTAAAAAATGTTGCACTTTACCGAATTCTCCTAATCAGCTCATTTGGGAGATTGTTCCAATATCTACAGAATAGAATTGTTGAAACTTCTCGTGGAAGACTAGGAACTGAGTAGTTTCTCGCGGAGGCGAGAATATTTTTTCTTTCATCCCGCATTAACTAGTCATCATGATCCGTATGTTGATAACTCTCCTACGAGGAGCACCCAGGGGTTGTGGAAAATGGATTCGGCTCAAGCTTCTGGGATAGTCTTCCTTTACCACCAAACGATGAACTCCAGAGCCACACTTGCAAATGTCCAACCGTTTTCGAGATGCAGCTAATAACATTAGTATTGCGAGTAGAATCTTTTTTGGACATGCGCAAAAGGCTAATCATCTCTGATGTAGCTTAGAAATGGTTGGGCATTTGCAAGTGTCATCCTCGGTTTTATCTTTTGGTGCTAAAAGGAGACTATCCCCAGAGTTTCAGTCAGACCCGTGGTCCACATCACCTGGGTGCTCTTTGTTAGTTCTTGAACATTTTTCATGATGAATGGGTGTATGATGTATAGCATGATGAACTCTTATCAAAATTCCACAGAGGCATATTTGAAATCAATAAAAGACATGAATTCATTGTTTCATGGACATACCTGCACTTCATCAACGTATGTACGTTGTAACACAAAATTGACATGGATTAGGTGAATTGTGGAGATAAAGAATTGTATCACTTAAGGATTCATTGTCGATCATGAATAAGCAAGTCATACGATACGCAGTGGAAAGTAAATTTTGCATTGAACTGACTTTGTATCGATCCCAATATTTCAAGAAATCTCGATGGACTGATTCCCCAGCCTGCTCTGACCACAGACCCTGAGCATCATCGTCATCCAAGTATTATAGGCAATGAATCAAATGTGTTAGAAATCTTGAATTTGAAGATTCTTGAATCATATTTCGAATGAGTCAAGCTGAGCCGAGAAATTCCGAGCAGGAGAGAGTCTACGGGATAGATGCCTTCACGAAGCGTATCAGTGGAAATCCCGATTTACTTGTAATTTTTAATAGTCATATTGTTCTCAATTGCATTCGGTTAGTGGTGGAAAAAACAAGACTCTTCCATTTTATTTCCGACAAATCGTGATGAATACTCGAATGAGCCGAGCTGCATGGGAAAATTCACAAAGATGTAGAAATTATGCCGAGTTTGAAGAGGACGTGCAAATTGGCTAAAAACGATTCGCAGTACATTAATTTAAAGAATACCATTTCAGAGCGCGTTTCAAAAATCGAGTAGTCCCGAGTCTGATTCCAACGGGATTTTACTCGCATGGACTAGTAGAAAATGACTACGAGCGCAGATTTGAGTAAGATTATAATAACTATTGATCCTATACTCCCCCTCTTTCCGAACACAGTGATGAAGAACTCTGTTGAACACATATTGATGAATCATCCTAGATATTAATGAGGTGTTCTCCAGCTATCTACATGTAGTACCGTGACATCTTTAGGTAACATCTCGGATAACCAATTTTCCGTAATTTGATTTTGGATAGTTACTTTCTCTTCTATAGTGTTCCACATCATTTTCATGCACGGGGTCTTTGATCTAGAGCCATCGGTCCGTGACTAACAATAATCGTATTATATGTTCTGTCATCAGAATTTATGACTTATTGGAACAAACCTACTGTATGATGATTCTTGTAGCCCGTTTCATCTCTGTGGTTGTTCTGTCGATGCTGTATTACACTGTAAGTGAACTGTTTGAACAACTCTGGTAGATGATGACCAAAACAACAATTTTTTATTACAGTTACTTCATGGAATTAACGACCTGCTTAGGAAGATAATATGTTCCTCCGCTATAGTCGGAATATACTTAGTTTTGTTTTGTGTTAATTTCTCAGGCCAAATGATTATTGATCACTCTAACAAAGTATTAGAATCAATGTGAGTATTTACATTCACCTACTCTTGAATGTCCCACGTAGAAATAATACTATGTGAAAATTCATATCCTGATGCAACATTAGATGCAGGAGCAACTGGTACTTCGCGTCGCCAAATGACAGGAAGTCTATATTGTTGATTATGCAATTCTCACAGCGTCCGGTTTTTCTTACAGCAGGGAAATTTTCAGCTGTTTCAATAGAAGCTTTTGCTCAAGTGAGTATTTTCTTTTGTTCCATACTGATTGATTGATATTCATTAAGTTACGTCCTTCAAGATCTATATTTACTCCGTTTTCAGTTAATCAAATTATCATCAAGCTATTTCACCGCTATAGTATCCCTGAATTCGACAGAAGACTCTTAAACTACGATCTTTTGCGAGATTTGATGTGTAAACATATATAACAAGTTATACCAAGGCTCATTAACTCTCATTACGTCGTCACCCTCGAAACAGAAAAATACTTTTTCGATACACTGTGCGTAAAAGTGCACTTTGCGCACAGTTTGTCGACTTTTACTCACAGTTTACACATCGAAAAGTATAGTTAGATACACGGGCGTAAAACCTATTATTCGCATCCTCGTGATGATTCCGACCCTCGCCTGCGGCTCGGGCCGGAAACCCATCACTCGGACGCGAATAAAATGCTTTACGCCCTTGTATCGAAATGTACTATTTCGATACACTGTGCGTAAAAGTGAACTTTGCGCACAGTTTGTCGACTTTGACTCACAGTTTATCGAAAAGTATAGTTAGATACATGGGCGTAAAATCTATTGTTCGCATCCTCGTGATGATTCCAACCCTCGCCTGCGGCTCGGGCCGGAAACCCATCACTCGGACACAAATAAAACGTTTTACACCCTTGTATCGAAATGTACTAACCAATCATTCTAAGGGTAGGCCGAATGACCTTCCCCTCTCTATATTCTACTAGCAATAGTCGTACTTTGTTTTTTTGGGATGATAGAACATGGGAGAAATTGTTTGTCAGTTTGACCTGAAAATGCTACTTGCAACACAAATTTAAGGTTATCATAATAGAAAATCATCACTCCTTTTTACTCATTGGCTCATTACGATCGCAGAGGACTTATTCCCTTCGATTTGCTCGGTCAATCAACTGTATCAGCGCCAGAATTGATCGCACGCGCCCACGGCAGTAAGGACGTGTCCACAAATGATACATATGCATGCATATGCAGTACACTCTGCGCATATGTCTGCACACGTGCACATGTACAGCTCATCGGACTTGAGCAAAGATTAAAGGGCTTACATCAAAGAATTTCTAATTTGAATCGTTTTGTATCTTTGCTCCGTCACCGGCTGATCCAAAGTAGAACTCGACAAGTTCTATCTGGTTTTGACTCAAATTTGATGATCTGCACATGTGCACGTGTGCAGTACACATGCGCAGTGTGCGTACACTGCATATGCATGCATATCTGTGGACGCACACTAACGCACCATTGCTGTACGCTCGACTCAAGTTCCTTTTGGGTGAAGCAAGCACCATGAAGTTTTATTTTAAAAAAACATATGGAAAGGGGCTATTCAAGGGTTTTTGCCTTCGCTTCAAATAAGTATTTTCACTGATATCGCGTTATAATCGGTGCCCAGGCCGTTCCATGTACACGTATCCCTCGGTGTATTTTTTAAGAGCTCCGACAAGAAGTACCGTCAACCGGGGTAACTTTGGAACACGGGGGGTAACTTTGGAACAACCCATGAAAGAGTGGTTATCACGCACAGTTAGCTAGGCAGATGATTCTGAGGCCTTGATACCGGTTCCCTCTACTTGAGACAAGCATAGACAATGTTTTGCTTTGGATTTATAAGCTGATTTCTTCACAAGTATGTTTTTGATCCAATAAACAGTCTCTCGGAAAAAGTTGCGTGGTTCCGACTTTAGCAGATCGAATACACAAGGTAGCTGAGCTATATTTCACTTGTCTGTACACATATCTGGACGAATCCATTGTTACATCGGAGTATTCCCACGAAGTTTCTATTTTGTAGAGTAAAAACTGACAAGTATGTATTTTTTTCAGAAACCGGGGTAATTTTGGAACACTCGTTCATGTATTCTCAATCGTTTCCCAAGATTTATATCATCCTCGAATTCTACATACTTTAGTAGCCGTTAATGAGAGCTTCAAAATGAGCCAAAGAACGTCTCATTTCGACCCACGGAAGCTGAGTTATGGCAGTTTTTGTCAGAAACTGAATGTGGAGGTATTTTCCTCCTCGAAAGTTAGCCGTGGTACAGACAGTGAGGTATGCTGAAGGCGTCTATGCTCGATTATAGAACTTAAATCCAACCAAATGGACTTTTACAATAGGTCAATGGAAAGCTAAGACATTCAGCTTTTGATTACTGATGGTGAAATTCGATTGCGTGATCTAGTTTATAAATCAATTGACGAACAAATAATGATAACAATTTCTGTTCCAAAGTTACCCCAGTCCGTGTATAACTTTGGAACACGACTTTCAGCGCTCATATCTCCAACCAGATATGTCCTTTGACTCATTCTACATATGATGCGCTCAGCGCGCGAGCGTATATACGCATACGCTTGCGCTTAAAGCATTTGATGCAGGGGATTTCATGAAGCAGCCTTACCCGTGGTATTCTACTCAGAGTTTTCCCAAAGGAAGAGATGGTTGATGATTGGTGGGCTTCGAGTGACATTATCGAGCCAAAAAGTCAAGTTTCTTCGTGTTTTTCCACAATCAATCAGAGAAAAACATCAGCGTTGACCGCCCTAAAAGTTATTTACTCTTTCATTATCGGTGAAATACGGAACCCATGACATTGATTGATGGCAGTCTCCGGGTGATATCTTTGGGTCAGAAAAAGAATCTCCTTCATGTTTTTCCATGAAAAAATAGGAGAAACCAGCAGTTGCGGCTCCGCTAGCCTTTTTGGGGAAACATCCAGGTTGAGCAACGTTTTCGCAACTCAGTATCCACATTGGTGACCACCCGTCTTAGTTTTCGAAAACTGTATTTTTGTTTGGGATCAGATACTAGGCAAAAGCGAGATGAGCGGTCACCAATCCCGATACTGAATCGCGAAAACGTTGCTCGACCTATATTTTTTCCGAAAAGGCTCGCGCGGCCACCGTTGATGTTTTTCTCCATTCATTCGTGGAGAAACACGGACAAACTTGATAATGTCACTCAGGGCCCATTCATCATCAACCAACTCTTCACTTGTGGGATGTGAAAATTCCGAGGGGAAACGACTGTTAAGGCTGCTCCATGAAAATCCCTGCATCAGATGCTTTAATCGCAAGCGTATGCGCGTACGCACGCGCGCTAACCGCATCCTATGTAGAACGAGCCAAATGGACCTTTTAAACACCGCAATCGAAAGCTGAAACTGTAAGCTTTCGATTGACCACAGATACAATGCGCTTCTGATGCAAGACGTACAAGTTTCGCGGGGTTCAAGGGAAAAAATACGATTTTTGTTCCAAAGTTACCGCGGTTGACGGTAGCCCAAAGTAGTCCTCTGCTCTTCTGCGCCTTTGTGCCCCGTGTATAAAGCATATTAGGCACCGCAGTTGCAGTGGACGCCACAGGGACGTTAGCGCCACAAGTACGCCCACATCTCCTAGCTATGCTTATACATGGGGCGCAAAGGCGCAAAAGAGCCGAGAAATACTTCTTGTCGAGGCTCTATGCAATTTTTTGTAAACACTCTACTTTGAGCGTGTAGCGAAATTTTGTTTATACTTTTCCATCGCTCGAAGCTGGTTAAGGGCATGTGGTAGCCGTGCGACACGACCGTGAAGTTCGATTTACCAATCATGTGAAAATTTTAATGGTACAAAGTTTGAGATGAGTATTGTAGTTATTGTTATCACCCGATTCATACTTGACAACTCAACATCTAGCCCAGATTATTGGGCTATTGAAGAGAAAAGGGAACCACTGCCTGTCTGTGGTACACCCTCGGGTACACCTCAACCAATAATACACACATTCTTGTTCCTAAATCCCTTGAATTCTCTTGCAATTTGGACTATACGGTGAGAAGATGCATTCAAGTTAGATATAAAATAACTTGAATGGCCTAACTTCTCATTTAGCCCAAACTGCAAGAGAACTTGAGGGAAACGGAAACCTATTTTAACTTGTATAGCTATCGCATGCCCTTCAGCCCGAAGAATGTGATATGCTTCTAAAAGGAATGAAAAAATACGCTGCTAAATGATATTAGCAGAATGCTTTCTCACGTCGAAATGTGCTTAGCTTTTTAGACCAAAAAATTATAATTCCGAAATTACTCATCGAAATCACCAATCGTATCCACAAATTTTATACATACCTTTTACATTTCCAATACCAATCTAAATCTTCTTATCAATACTCCAATCAATTCAATTCTTTTACCGATTCATTTCCAATTTTTCATTCGTAACTTATTCATATTCCACAATCATTACTCACATATCCATCATATTAATTTTCATCGCAATAATACTCTATTTCAAAAAAATAATATGTATTCCCATTCATCTTTGTTTTACAAACGTAAAAAATAATTAATCACAATTATCATCAACGTATTCCTTTATTTCCGTTCTAATTTCTTCCATCACATTTCGTCAAAAATTACAAATTCTCTCATCTTACTTTCATAATCGATCAGTCATAGTACTTATACACAAACTCTTACTCTTCATGAATATTCTTCTATTATACCATTTTTTATCATCTTCCATAAATGATTTCTCATCAATTCAGGATTCCTATTGTACCTAGCACATCCTGGATCTTTTTTCAAACACGAAATTATAGTATTTGCAATCGCACATAAACCACAAGAACTTGAATCTAATTGCTTTTGTACATTCCTGAAGATCACAAATCCCTTCGAAATATTATTATACCTTTTTTCTATGAAATTCCTTTCTATTTCGTCTAAATCATCGAAACAATGTTCATCACAATAAAGGCTATCATATATATACATAGATGTGGTGGTTTATAATGTAGACATCTCCAATGACTATAAACATCACTATGTATTATTTGTATATCTTAATTCATAGTTGAAACTACCTCATCATATATTTTCATAACTGCTGTGGGAATTGGATCAATTTCTTGGAATCTCATCTTCAGTATAAACATGAATTCATTTATCGTCTCATCAGCTATCCACGAATCTTTTGATAAAATATTTCTTTCGAAAAAATCAATATTCTTACATTTTATTGCTATTCCAATCTCCTTTGATTCTTCCTTTCTTCTCTCTATCTGATACTCACAGTTCATTTCATCAACTTTCATGTCAAAGTCATTCCCTAAACATAGGTACATCGGTTTATGATCAGATAAGTACGATTCATAAGTACCTGCTATTATTTTAAAGGTCACGGTTTTTCCTCCAGTCTTATCCCTGGTCCTCCACGAATTTAACTTTCTCTGTCGTTTCTGTGTCCGTCTGTGTGTGTGTCTGTGCAGCTTCATTTTTCGTCAACGGTTTCTCCTCAGCGTTTCGACCGATCTTTCTCAAATTTATGTGAGTGGTAGAGCACCATGTAAATATGTGCTGAAAGGATTTATAGCCCAGTCTATTAAAGAGTTCTCGATTAATGAGTATCGGAAAATAAAAATGTTAAAATTTTCAAGAAATTATTAGGAGTTTTTAGAATTTATGTCTAGAAAAACTTTATAAGGGAAGTTGAGGTGACCTAATAAAATGTTAATCTGGCCATCCTTGATCGATTGGTTAGTACGGAATTACGTTAAACTGTATGGGAAAAGAAATGTATATGATTTTTTTTTTCATTGATAGAAGATTCATGATTTAATTGGTAGAGATAGATATGAATGAAAATTCCACATTAACCAATTGACGAAAAATGATGAAAAAATGGTTGTTTAAGTGACCCAAAATTTGATTTGTTGATTTTGAGAAAAGATATTTGAATATAAAATAATCGATTTTTGGAAAATTTTGACATTTTTATTTTCGGATACTCATTAATCGAGAACTGTTTAATAGATTGGGCTATAAATCCTTTCAGCACATCTCTACATGGTGCTCTACCACTCACATAAATTTGAGAAAGATCGGTCGAAACGCTGAGGAGAAACCGTTGACGAAAAATGAAGTTGCACAGACACACACACAGACGGACACAGACAACGACAGAGAAAGTTAAATTCGTGGAGGACCAGGGAGAAGCCTGGAGGAAAACCCGTGACTTACAATAGATAGATATCGGCGAGAGGAACAAAATGTACGAAGCCGATTCGCTATGAGTGAAGATTTTTATAATGAAAAATTAATTTGAGTGAAAAAATTGAGTAAAAATGTCTTGTCACGAATACAACCCTTTCTCTTTGAGAAAGCAATAAATAAATAAACACTTCTCTCGGTCTACCCTATAATGCATACGCAAATCACGATCTCGTCCTCTGGGAGTGACGAGATGATGGATTGGTGATTATTGGTAGGATGAATGAGCCTTGATGAAATAATCTCCCCTCTCTGAAGAATGTCCAATGAATGGTCCCACGTAGGATGTATGATCTAGATAAAGAGATCTTACTCGTTCTTTTTTTAATAATAGTTTATGAGAATAAATCGTATAGAATTGTATACTCGCAGAATAGGAAACTGCACATTCGATCTAGACGCGTTTTGTCACAATTGTTGCAATCTCTTAGTCCATAAGCACTGTCACTGAGAGCGGAACCTAGCACAAACTGGGCCGCCATTTGTAACAATATATTATACTATAATAAATGAGTACAACACTACGGCTCACTTCACTCAGCAGTCCTTATACACCACAGTAACTTTTCTAATTGAATCTGTAGTTTTAAGACGTTTCAAGCCACGCCTAACACTTCAAAAAAGTTTTCGGTGCTTCCACATCATCTCTTTGTTGTCAAATCCTACCTCCTCGAGGTTCGCCAAAAACAATGTCACAACGGAGACTGATAGTGAACAACAGTTTTGTCGTCTCAATTTGGAATAGTCTGGGAGGTGAATAATGACAAATATTCGCATCATGCGCATAAAGTACGCGTAACTGCAAGTTGCGTTTCAATATGGGAAAAGGTGCATAGGTAATGCGCGGATGGCATTCACGCTGGAAAAAGCCGCACGCATACAAGATGCAGCGTAATGCGCAACCCTTCTCATTGCAGGGAGGTCTAAACGTGAAACCTACGACTGCCCAGCTGAAAATTAGGACGTGCCCAAAGACGTCGACTTTTTTAAGGAATGTGGACGTGACTAGAGACGTCGTCTCGATGCAGAAAATGTTCATCCTCATTATCATTCATTCACGTACGTTTGTATGATGCACAAGGATCATTATTTGTTCATGGGGAATCTGTAAGGTCAGAAGATGATTATTCATGATGACATAGAAAGGGGGCAAGATTTTTTTGTTAATTTTTACTAGAATCCCGCATTTTAGGTTGAGTATATCCATATCCATGGGAGTGAATTCTGGATAAGATTAATATGAGATTCCAAGTCCATTCATCAACTATGGAATGTTCGAGTTGTTCCCATGAATATATATCATTTTCTAAACCATATTGGAGAAATGGAGTTAGAAGTATTCTAAATTCGAGGCAGCTCTCTCCAACACTGTTGAGACAAATCAACAGAGTCTTTGAGGGAATTCTGTTGCATGGAGACTATTCATGGTATTACGATGCATGTGGAAATATTTTTTAGTAGGTGATGCCGTATATACCAGCTTTTATTGAAATCTGATGGAAACAATATAGATTTCTCAAGATCAGAGTGTACAACAACTCATGCAGAAGTCAATGACAGACTCTCCGAATAATGACTGATTAATATTTCAACATTTCACCACATACAGAAGCACGACTAAAATCATGCTTACTTAGGTATTACACTTCTATGTAGTTGACAACTGATTTTTCCATCAATGTGCATGAAAATCATACTGATTACTGAGATGGTTCCCTGCGAAAAACCTTATTGGGCTTTTCAATGAGCTAACACTATTGGAAGAGGATGCTCAAGTAAATCCATGGGGCTAGCAAGGTATTATTCCTAGACAGTGTCCTCAAAAAAACTCAAGAAACTCAATGGAAGAAACGAGGAATGAACTGCACGGATGAATCGCTGACATTTGGCCCACGGTACTCTCTTGCTTGTTGAACACTGAGAAGGAAGAATACCTTCAGTAATTGATACATGGAGACGTAATTCACCAGAACCTTCTCTATTTTGGTTGCATGATCTGGCATGTACCGTAAAATGATACAAGATGATGAGAAATACTAATGTACCAGTTTTGTTGAGTGGGATTCTAAAGCTAGAGGCACACAAATAACTTCATACTCTAACTCATCAGAGATATTGTGTGCTCTTGAATGCCTTCGTCTCTGAGGACTTTTTCAAATCAACACTGAGATTAGGATCTCTAGGCCATTACATGCTGGGATAAGGCTTTGAATTCAAAGTGCTTTTACTCACTCGCAGGTTCTGAGTATTGGGGGTATGGCCGTGCGATGTGAGAGATTCTCTACGTCGTCGTATAATTGAGACGATACACCTGGAAACAGAATGAATACTCCACAGAGTACCAAGTCGCTTTTCCAAGCACCAGGAGAATTGCTAGAAGTATACTTATCTGATAGTCTTGGTGGAAGCATAGAGGTCCCATATTCTTGTAGGTTAGAAAGAGGGCTTGAATTTTTGCTGATGCCAGCGGCAAACTGCAAATCGTCTCCTCTATTATTAGATGGTTGATGTTTGATGACGTTGATCGTAGACGAAAGATTCGAGGCAAGATTCTCGATTGATATTGAATTCCAACGCTTGCAACTGAATAAAAATCGGGTGCTACCAGAAAAAACAATTTCCTCCATGTTTCTCCGTGAACAAATGGGAAGAAACGATGGTGGTGCTTCTCAGAAACTTTTTGGTCAAATATCTAGGTTGAGCGACCCTTTGGCAATGGCCGTATCCTTCTTGGTCAACAAAGCTTACCATTCGCTTCTCTAGTATTCGAAACTGGGCCAACACAAGATAGGTGGTTACACATCCAGATACGATCATCTCCAAAACTTTGCTCAAGCTGGTCATCAGGCAAAAAAGATTCTGAGAGCCACTGCCGTCATTTAGTCCTATTTATTTACGGAAAGACATGGAGATACTTGATTTCTTGGTTCGATAATGTCTCTCGGATCCCACCAATTATCAACCAACTATCTCCTTGTGGGAATTACAAGTAGAAAATAGCTGGCAAGGCTGCTTCACAAAGTTCCCTGCATTCAATGCTCCAAGCGCAAGCGTATGCGCATACGCTCACGCGCTCCGTGCATCCTATGTAGAACCAGCCTATAGAGATCTCAACTCCACTATCATGTACTCGGGCAGAAGATCAACTGCACTTCATCGAGATCTACTGTCTTGCTCGCACTCATAGGTCAAAGTAAACCAACCTATGAGTGCAAGAGAGACACTAGATCTCGATGCCATGCACTACACCCTCTTCCTGAGTGTACGTGCGTTAGAACGACTGATGGAAGATAAACATCACGTGATGACAAGATATACCTACCGTTAATTGGTGTAACTTTGCCACACTTCTAACTTATTCTGTCATTATTCATGGCTCGAAAAGGTCACAATGGAACCTACCTCAGCCACGGATCATTTAAAAGCTTGAAATCTTAGCTTTCGATTGGCGTATAGGGTAGAGCTTGATTTAAGTATCCTGTCCAAACATACAGTCACGGAGAGCAGAACACATCTCATAAAACCTAAAGTGGGGTAACTTTGCTACACTTCAAATTACATTCATGTTACTTCTGTTCTGGTATAGAGGATCGACTCTCCATGGCCATCAAAGTCGAAGACGTTGGCTTTGAATTGATTTTTTGAACTCCTCGATCGAATGTTTCTACGCCAAGTAGTTATCATTTGAAGTTCATGAGATATTCAAGCCAATCTTCGATTTTCATACGAATTTTAAACGATTTTCAGAAAATCGTGCCAAATAGCTGAGGAGTTCAAAATCGAGGAGTTCAAAAAGTCAATTCAAATCCAACGTTTGCGACTTCCAAAATTTCATCACAGAGTGTCGATTCTTTAATCCAGAAAACAAGTGACATGAGTTGAATTTGAGGTGTAGCAAAGTTACCCTACCCTGGATTTTGTGGAAATGTGTTTCCCTTTCCATGACCGTATCTTTGGATATGATAAGCTTTCGAATTGTTATCAGCTGGGTAGGAATTATTGTTATATTTCCGAGCTATACGGAAAACAATGACAAAAAAATTCAAAAGTTTGGAAAAGTCAACCGAGTTGACGGTACGGTCATTGGGATAATACTTCCACCCACAATTCGGTTGGCAATCCCACATGCGATTGTATGCTATTCAACATTGTTAAAAAATTTCTGAGATAAAATTATTCCATGGGGTGACAGATTCACAATGATGAGCTCGGTACATTTACCAAAAAGTTAGAAAATTCACAAGAGTCTTGTAACTTCACTATGGTCAACATGGGCGATCGTTGGACATCATGCTGAGCATAATAAATTTCCCATGCCAGGCTCATGAAAATTGCACCTGCGCAATATGCGTGATACTTGAGAGGGATTCGCTGAAATCATGAAATAGATGTCACTTTGAGATGTTTCAACACCCAATTGAAGATCCAGAATGATTGAAAAGATGAGTCTATGTATAAGATGCATCATTTCCAGGTGTAATGACTCGTTGATCCCTTTTATTAATCCGCAGTACGATCGAGAAGTTAGTAGTATCGCAATTTTGCGATATCTCGCATCTCGAAAATGTATTTAGGGTGCGCGTGTGTTGTTGTTGTTGTTTGTAAATTCATCGAAAAATCAATAGACCTTATCAACAAAAAATGTTGTAAGGTTATACACCGTAGATCGTAGATGCAATGTTCTGATAATTATCAAGAGAAAATCAACAAAAATCGAGAAAGCGCCCAAAGCAGTACCATTTTTGAATCAGAAATAAAGCAGGTATGTTTTGCAGCCAAAAATTTCAGTATCAAACGCTCTGTTGATTACCTGATTCATTGTTTATTTTGAAATTTCAACCAAGTATCGAGTAGTGTTTCAAGTCAAATCTTGAGATTGATGCTTTTGCATTATTGAAGTTACCTAACTTTGACTCTGAAATTGTCCCTTCAAGGCAAGTTTTCGGGGAAGAAAAGGAAACTCTGGCGTACAGGCACACTTTTCAACAAACCGAGCATCGTATTCGGCATGTTAACGTGTCATCCTAGCCATCCAGCTTGTGATCTCGATTCCTCTCTTCTTGTGAAGTCGTGAGCTTGGGTTAGAAAGTGCCATACACGAGCGGTGAAGTATGAAGTTCTAATAATTAATTTCAACAAATTTCTCGCATTGGTTAAATTTGTCTGAGATTTTCTCGCGTATCATGCCACTGTGAATTATTCCAACGATTTGTCTACTCACTTCTATAATCATAAAACCTATAATCAAATTTAATCTCAACTATAGTGTAGCAGATAAATAGCAGCGCACTCAAAGTTATGCAGAAAAAAACGTACGCGCATTGCGAGTGGGGCTGTTCGAAATTTGAAAAGGACAGGGAAATTGTTCTAGGAACAAGGTACCAGAAACGTTTACAAGAGCTGCTTTGTATCCTCTAGAAAATTTTATTTCTCACGCATTTGCCCACATCATTGGGACTTTCTGTAACACGGGTGTTTTTTCAATCAATGAGTGAATTGATTTGTATCTTTGACAAAAATTTTCTTGCGAATTCACTTTGCTATAATTTCTTGAAATTACATAATAGACCACCTGTTCCACTCAAGGTTTATTTGATTTAGCAGCACACATACTCTGAAAGAGAGAGGTTTGAGCACCCGTGTAGTCCCTCGGTCCACCAAATCGAATAAACCTCATGAAAAACTTCAAATGATCGTAATTATGGATTTCCTCGTTTTCGGCAATTATATAAATTGAGATCTGAGTACTTTGTCATATATTTTATTCCAACTACATCATTGTAATTTTGGATACTTTACAGCATTAGGTTTGCGGAAGGACTTTTGAAAGCCTTCTGAAATTTCGACTTCCAACTTTTTAAAACTTAAGATTGAAGTTGGGAAAATTACGCTTCGACACTAATAAGCTATTTATGAATTTCTGACATCGAATTTCGACTTGATTTTTCTTTTTCCTTTTGCCATGATAGCCATAGGTACATGTATAAAATATCCGAGACGAATACAAACGTAAAAAGGACACAGTCGAAAAAACATGCACGCGTCATAGTTCTGGATGAGCCAATGGGAATCTTTCTCGCAAAGAAAATAAAAAATAAGAAAATGTAAAAAATTCCACAGTTTTAAAAAGTCTCAAGATGAACTGGCATCTCATAAAATACATTATACATTGAATGTTGTAAACTTTTGAAAAACGAAATCAAGTTGAAGTTGATGGAAACAGTCGTCAAGATGAAAATTGTAATTTAACTAGCAGGTTGAAACCTAAGCTTATTCCTCCAAGATGTCCCACACCACCATAACCCAAATTCGGACTGCTACGCGGTATGAATATTACCTCATCTCCTTTTTTCTAGCCCCCGAGCAAGAATACGGACTCATCACAAAACTTTGCACATGGTATGGGGCATATTTTAGTTTTATTTTGGGACTTCCCAATTATTCAATGACGCTAGCAGTGATTGTTGTAGGCATATATATTCAAAATGGAATCCAATCGGAATACTCATCTTGAACTTCTAAAGTTTGATGAATGTATCCGCGATACACGCACAATTGGGCGTTCATAAGAAAAGTCCTCGTGCGTTTTGGCAAAAAAGTAACGCATTGGCTTAAGGGGATGTCGGAGTCCTATCAATATTTTACAGTTACCGAAATGATCGAGTTTTCGGATTTCTCGATGAATTTTTGAGATATCAAAAATCTAACAAGTAACGCTGATTCTATGAGCCATACAGAATTGGCGTTACTTAGTAGAATCCCGATATCTCAAAAATTCATCGAGAAATCTGAAAACTCGACAATGTCAGTATCCGACATCCTCTTAACGAACCCATTTTACTGCGGGTTTCATATTTTCCAATTCTTCGATTTCGATTTTCAACCCATCACAAATAAACAATCAGCGCGCTCGCGCGCGTGTCGAATTCTATAGTGTATTAATTAACCCATCAACATATAACCTTGGGATCTGTTATTGTTTCATAGCTTTCCATCGCTAAAGAAATTCATAAGCGTCCGTAGAATTTGTTATCTTTGACCGGATTCGAGGTCAGTTTGACATTCATTTACAAAATTTAAATTTCATTTTCCAATGCGCATCAAATTCGTCTTGTATATAATATCAAATAGCCCCTCCGATGCACGCTCGAGACCCATCAAAGACGCATCTGATGCGTATTCGATGCTCGTCCGGTACGCGTCTGAGGCATTTCAGGTTTTCAGTAGGACTGTACTCATTCAGAGGAGGAAATTAAGTACACCTTTTCTCAAGACAAGTCCGTAATGTTCTGTTTTATCGACATGGCGTGAATTCAACAATATTCAATCTTTAAATAATTGCAGACATTTTTCGAATCAAATCATTGAGTTATCGCGCTTCGCAATAAAATTTCCAATAATTTGAGTTATTTCGCGTCTCAAAACTCACGATATTTAATGAATGTTTTTGACAACTGCGATTCGACTTATCGCGACTGCATCACAGAAACCACGCGATTGTGTATGTTTGCCATTTTCCAATTCGTTCGAAAAATATCGTGAGTTCTGAGAGACGCGAAAGAGCTCAAATGATTGGAAATTTCACTGCGAAGCGAGCAAGCCAATGATTTGTCTCGAAAAGTGTTAGCAATTGTTTAAAAATTAGAAATTGTTCGAATGCAGCTATGTGGATTACCGTGGCGCCATCTGTAGAGTACTAAGCAGTGCGGACTTGCCTTCAAACGCGTGAAATTTCTTTTCTGTAAGTCTGTATTGACTCGGTATCAGTTGATCAAAATCAAACGGTAATGACTGATTCATTCGGTTTTTGAACAAACATCACAACTAGTTTAACTTCAGCATAGAATTTTCAGAAGGTTCAAGGTTATGAGCAATATAGGTATTTTTACTGAATGTGAGATGAGCAATATAGATATTGCTATTGCAAGGGCAAATTGTGTTCGTGTACCCCATGTATCGATCTTGCGGAATTTGACGTGGTTTGAGTGGATGTATTGATTAACTAAAGCTTGTACAATTGATGATTTCATTGGAATGAGTCTTGAAATTATACATTATAGATGCTCCATTCCTCGAATGAATAACTGACCTATGTTGGTCTCAGAAAGGCTCGCTTTTTTGCTCCACCCTGTTACAGTTTGGAGAAATTCCGCAGCAAAAGTTGTTGGATACTAAGTTCACTGTTGTGACCAAGTAATGAAAAAGTTACAACAGTATGTCAACTTTTGCGACCCACTGGCATGAACCAAAAAGTTCTACCCTGTAATGAGTTTTCGTATCAGACCATCCTTGTGAGTTGGAAACTTGAAAAAATATACAGTATTACTATTTTTTCTAGAAGAATCGATCAGGTCAACACTATTCCATAAGAAAATTGCGATGCACTCAACTTTGCGTATTCTCTTTGAACAGTATGCGCACTGCAAATACTTGTGATTAGTGCATGCGTTCCGGATGCGTATTTTTCGTGCCGTTGCTCGCTGGAAAGTTCGTGTAAGTTGAATGTTAACCATGAATATTGATATCATCATGCGTCATGTGTAAGCTATTCTGTTGGGGGCAGTTCTGCCCTCATTGTCGTTATTGAATGAATAAATGAATAAATAAACTGAAGTCACGACCAACTCTTTCAAGCTTATAGACCTGTAGGTCTTTGCATGGAGACCTGAATGAACCTTGAATCTTCTCATCATGATCCAATAACTACGCCCAATAACACTGGTCAACAAAATTTTGGGGTCGCAATGGTACATTCATCAAAATATAATTTCTCAGTATATTTTTTGACATAGGAACTGATTGTGTGATCCGTTTCGCCCCTAGTCGTCATAAACGGTTTTGAATATCAACAAATTGATTTTTTTTAAAACAGTGTTTCTCGCGTTTTGGCGGCTATTTTGAGTTGATTGACTTGATGAAGTTCTCTCATGCATGATAGAGTCACGTACCAAAACCATGTTCTCTAGCAGATTCTGACCATTCGAACATGATGGTAGTGGTATCAGAGGGCTAGAATGCGATTGAAATCAGTGACGAGCTAATTTTTTGAGTTGCTATCAGAAAAATCTGACCAATTTTGCAATAAATCTCGATATACACAGAAAATCGACTAGGAACATCATTTTTGAGCTCACGATGGAGCATTTCCTCCGTTTTTATGTGTAAATTAACGTCAAGAGTGCAGTTATTGTTCCGGGCAATACAATTTGAGCATTCTCTAGGATAAGCTCGAACCTACACTGTAAAAAATTGGTTGACTTTCCACCAAATCGGCAATCGCCGGGTCGAAAAGTCAACCAGTTGATTGACTTTTCAACCACTGGTTGGCTGTTTAATTCAACCAGGTGGTTGGAAATTCAACCACTGGTTGCCTATCAAATCCGACCACTCGTTGACTTCTCCTCCACAGCGAGTATGGGTATTGTACGGGGCCTATGAGATTGTTCCATGATTGTCCCCGGGTGACACTTTTGGGTCGTAAAAACAAGTTTCATCGTGTTAATTTACCAACTAACAGAAATAAACCTCAGCGCCAGTCACGCGAGCATTTTCGGAAAAAAATCCAGGTTAAGCATCGTTTTCGCGATTCATTATCCCGATTTGTGACCGCTCGACTAGGGCTACTACGCTTAAATATCGCTTAAAAAGTTCGCCCATTCTTTTGATATGGGTATTGTACGGGGCCCATGAGACTGGTCAGTGCATGGTAGTTCCCGGGTGACAATTTTGGGTCAGGAAAACAAGTTCCATCAAGTTTTTCCATAAACAAAGAGGAGTAAACATCAGCGCTGGCCACGCGGGCATTTTTGCGGCAGCCGTGCAGCACGGCCGTAAAGTTTCATTTACAGTCAATTTAAACAGTCAATGTATTATGCGTGTATGATATCTTACGCAAGGTTTCAAATTCTTCCTGTCACAGTAGATTTTTTGCACCTACTCCAACTGTGGACGGAGAATCTCCAATATTATCCAAGCATTGATGTTGTGCTTACACTGTAAAAAATTGGTTGACTTTCCACCAAAATCGTCAACCAGTGGTTTGTTGTCAAAATCAACCAGCTGGTTGGAATTCAACCACTGGTTGGAATTCAACCACTGGTTGACTTTGTCCCCACAGCGAATATATAAGGATGAATGCAGCGCCCACGATATTGGTCGATGGTGGTCTCCGGTTGACACTTTTGATTCGGAAAAACAAGTTTCGTCATTTTTTTTCACAAACAAAGAGGGATAAACATTAGCCCCGGTCGCGTATGGACGACAAAGCGGGTTGCCTGTCCTGCAGGAGTCGAATACACGTCGTAAGACTGGAGGGATGGATAGATGGAAGGATGGGGTGGGAGGGTAGATGGGATGGATGGATCGATGGATGGATGGATGGATGGATGGAATGGAACGGAATGGACCGGACCGAAATGGAACGGAACGGACCGGAATGGAACGGAGTGGAATTGAACGGAATGGACCGGAATGGAACGGAATGGACCGGACCGGACCGGAATGGAACGGAATGGAACGGAATGATATGGAATCCATTTCGTTCCGGTCGATTCCACCCAATTCAACTCCGTTCCATTTTGCCCCACCCGTTCCATTTTGCCCCATCCGGCCAGTTCCGTTCCCCTCCATCCAATTTGAGTCCGTTCCATTTTGCCCCGCCCATTCCATTTTGCCCCATCCGGCCAGTTCCGTTCCCCTCCATCCAATGAGACTCCGTTCCATTTCGCCTCATTTCATTCCATTTCGCCCCATTCCGGTCCGTTCCATTCCGTTCCATCCATCCATCCATCCATCCATCCCATCTACCCTCCCACCCCATCCGTCCATCTATCCATCCCTCCATTCTTACGTGTATTCGACTCCTGCAGGACAGGCAACCCGCTTTGTCGTCCATACGCGACCGGGGCTAATGTTTATCCCTCTTTGTTTGTGAAAAAAAATGACGAAACTTGTTTTTCCGAATCAAAAGTGTCAACCGGAGACCACCATCGACCAATATCGTGGGTGCCGCATTCATCCTTATATATTCGTTGTGGGAAAAAAGTCAACCAGTGGTTGGATAGGTAGTCAACCACTGGTTTGTGCCAAAAATCAACCAGCTGGTTGATTATAAACCAGCTGGTTGATTTTTGGGATAAACCAGTGGTTGAGGGAAAAACTGCAACCACTGGTTGCAGTTTTTCCCACAAATTTTTTACAGTGTATGATGAGCAATTGGCTGATCCCTCATATTTGAGGAAATATATTCTGGAAAAAACCAGCAGTTTCTTGTTAAAAAGTATAACATTAATGCTCGGAGAGTGTAGTATTGAGAAATTATTCAAGAAGAGTAGAAACTGTTCCGAGCCAACTTTGGTTATATGATGATTTGAGTGATGATAGCCCATACCATATATGAATACTTAATTCACTGATACTTGAAAGTTGTGAACCGAAGGAGTAGTGATATTTTACCTCTGGATTCTCATAAAGAAAGAGTGACGTCCTCTCCCACCCACATTCACTATTTCCAAAAGTATAACTTGGCGAGTATGAGTTTGATCCTCAAAACTCATTGATTTTCATATGATTTCTATTGTAAAAACTAGAACTCATTTGGATCAGCTGGATCACATAGTTTTGACACTTGAAAGAAACGAAATGAAGGAAACCATGTCGAGTATTTCCAAATTTTTGAGGGATCGAATGTTTTTTGGGAGATGTGTACCATAGTTTTGAAGGGATAAAATAAATAAGAAACCATGTCGAAAATTCCGTAGACAATATCAGAGCCATCAGGACTAGAATAGGATGGAGATAAAATGACCATGTTCCACATCGATCGGATGTATTCGTAACACGTCTCGAAAATTTTACACGGCCTTAGTCACTCATTGTGTAATTGAATTCAAAACTTGAATTGTGGAAATTTAAGAAATAAAAAAAAAACTAGTCAAAAGTCACGTTTATCGTTCTCCAAATTTTATGCATTCCATTGGAATGTTGAGCTAATCACTCCTTGCCTTCACATGAAAACTGGATCGCTTGTTGATAAATGGAAATGTTGCACTCCGATTATGTTTCATGATATCACTTATAGTAATATTAATCATGGGAGAGTGAAGAGTGATTCACTCAACAACTTAATATAATGTATAAAATTTGTAGAACGATAAGCGTGATTTTTGACTAGTTGTTTTTGTTTTTTAAATTTTTTCAATTCAAGTTTTGAATTCAATCACACAATGAGTGACTAAGCCCGTGCAAAATTTCCGAGATGTGTTACAAATACATCCGATCGATGTGGAACATAGTCATTTCATCCACATCCTATTCTAGTCCTGATGATTTTGATCTTGTCTACGGAATTTTCAACATGCTTTCTTATTTATTTTATCCTTTCCACAAGTTGAAACCATGGTACACATCTCCCAAAAAAAAATTCGATCCCTCAAAAATTTGGAAATACTCGACATGGTTTCCTTGTATCATTCATTTCGAAAGTCGAAACTATGTGTTCCAGCTGATCCAAATGAGTTATAATTTTTTACAATAAAAGTCATGTAAAAATCAATAAGTTTTGAGGATTAAACTCATCCTCGCCAAGTTATACTTTTGAAATAAGTAAATGTGGTTCTTGATATTCGTTGACTCTCGACCTCGACTTTTCGACTTTACAACGCACCGTGCAAATGATTTGGATGTGTGGTGCATCGGGGATTCAGCTCAAGTACCTTTTGCGTTCTTTACACGAACCGAATTAAATCCTTCGATATATAACTATATTTCAAATATTTCGGGCTCTGATATGCCTCAGAAAGGTATATTATTATCACAGAAACAGGACAGATGTACCACCATACTTTTGACCTTCGTTTTGACCCGTATACCTTTTTGAGGAGTATAAAAAAATCATTCAAAAATATCTATAAATATATATAAAAAAACCGACATGCTTGAGATGTTGTAGTAGTATCACTATTACTTGCAGGAGCATCGACCAGATCAATGATTAGAAAATAGCAATCGACTAGAGCTTACAGATTTTCTTTAAAACTATGTGCAATGCAAACCGTTGTGATTAATGTATGTGTTTCGGTTGCATATTCCTCATGTTATTGCATACCGCAGGGCTAGTATCGGCCATGGTCAAGCGTATGATAGGTCAGTAGGTCTTGGCATCGAGGATAAATCAGGTTATCGGCTCACTAAGCATGGAAACCTGAATGAAAGTCCAATCTCCTCGCAATAATCCAATGTGCTAACCAATAAAGATCAAAAGTATTGATCAAATTTCATGTCCATGAAAACAATTGCTAAATATGTGTCTTGACACACTTGACGCGTAAATTGGAGTAAGCGGCCATAAACTTTAAAAGGTATCGAGGACTTGAGTCCTTTAAATCAACGATATGAAACAATTCATGAACAAATTACCTAAAATACTAGGGACGGATATGAATGATGATTTATTTGGCAAGCTCAACAAGTTGAACACTCAGATTGTCGGGCTGTCGTTATATCAGTAATTTTGTGCAAGACTATTAATATTTGTCTACATCTCGACGGTATTCATCACATTCATAATCGCACTTGTAAGTATTTTACCGTGAAAGCAGCAACTGAGTACTTCGACGTTGCATTATTGTCCAAAATGAGCCTTACAGGGATGTTTCAAAATCTTTGTTAAATATTTTCAACTGATCCTATTGCTCCAAAGATGAACTCTCAGTTAACTCTCTCATTTATGCTGTCGTTGTATTAAAAAATCCACCAAAGTTAAACATTCAATTTATTATAGGAAAATCTGCAAAATGAGCTGAGTTTGATCTCTTTCCGGGATATGTATGGGGCTCTGCTAATTCACGAAAGCATAGGATGTTACGTATTGAAACGAACCTATTATGATCATTCAGAGAAAGAAATTAGGTACACTTTCTCTTAAACGCGAGAAATTTTCTTTTTGTAAGTCCGTATTGACTCGACATTAGCCGATCAAAGTAATCCTATATGACAATAGCTAATTTAGTACATTTTGAACAAGCAACGTCGTGAGTATAACTCCAGCATGGAATTTTCTGAACGTTCAAGGTTATGAGCAAGATAGAAATAGCAAGAGCAAATTATGCTTGTGTACCCCATTTATCGATTTTCCAGTAGTTGACATGGTTTGAGTGGATTTATTGATTAAAGAAAGTTTGCGTAATTGATGAATTCACCAAAACGAGTATTGAAATCGTGTTATAGACGTTCCATTTCTCGAACGAATAATTGACTTATTTCGATCCAAGAGAGGCTTTCTTCCATGCTCCACTCTGTTACAATTAGGATAATTTTCACAAGAAATTCTTTTGGATGCTATATTCGCTGTTGTGAACAAGTAAAGAAAAAAGTTACAACGATCCATCGGGTATTCTGACTCACTGGCATGAACCGAAAAGTTCTACCGTGTAATGAATATTTATATCACATCATTCCTTGTGAGTTGGAAACTTGAAATTGTATACAATATTGCTATTACTTCCAGAGGAATCGACCAGATCAACAATATTCCGTAAGAAAATTGCGATAGACTCAAGTTTGCGTGTTTTCTTTGAAAACTATGTGCAATGCAAACAGTTGTGATTAATGCATGCGTTTCGGCTGCGTAATTGTTTGTTCCATTGCGTGACGGGGAGGGTGTGTGTAGGTTGCGTTCAACTCAGTCATGCTAGTTTGCTAGTAGGTTTTGGTATAGAGACCTGAACGAACCCCAAATCTTCTCACCAGAGTCCAGTTGGCTATACCCAATCATAGTCGGAAATATTCATCCAATTCTATATCTATAAAAAACTGCTAATCATTCTTCATTTATGATAAATACGCTATCCTTGTGTCTGGATACATTTAATGTGTAAATTGTAAGAAATCAGCGACAATCTCACAAGCTTCAAAGGAATAGAATACACGAATTTCCGAAATCATGGATATGAAACGATTGGTGAAAAAATTGCCAGAAATGCAAGGGATGGATATGAATGATGATGTGTTTGGCAAACTCAACAAGTTGAATACTCAGATTGTCGGGTTATCGTTATATCAGTCATTTTGTGCAAGGATGTTAATATTTGCCTACAACATGGTCATATTTATGACACTCATACTCCCACTCGTAAGTATAATACCACAAAAGAAGGAATTGGGTTGTTTGATGTGAACTCATTATACGAATTACAGCGATGATTCAAATTCTTCATCTAACATACTTATTCGGTTCTTTACTTCTAAAGATTAATTTCAAATGACCTCTGATACCCCGAAAAATTTTTTACTCTGGTGAGCAAATAAATTCCACATCCGTGTAAGAGTAAGATAGGGGCGCGATCGCGCTCGGTTCTAGGGAGACAATCTCGTGAATCGTTGAAACCTAGTAGCCCCCCCCCCCCCCCCCCCCCACGGTACCGAGCACAAGCGACCCTACGCTAGAAGAGAGGAGGGTGGAAAGGAGTTGGGTTATGGGTTATGAGTTCTTTAGTTACCCTGGTGGGATTTTGTGACAATGTAGCCCCCCCCCCCGTAGCATTTTGATACAATTCAGACTGGCAAATCTTACATCTCAAAAAACAAACCACTTCACACACTCGTATATGATCTTTATATAGATTTCAATGGTTTTTTTTTTTATCCAAAAACGTGTCAGAACATCTGAAAATCAATCGTTTGAAAATGCTCGAGGAAAATACCATGACGAGCAGGTATAGGTTTCTGAAATGAGTATGGCTTGTTGGTTTCAAGCCTAATAAACCATTGAGACTCGTTTTCAAGACGATCCAAGTGAAATTCTTTGTTTTTATTGTGGATAATGTGAAGCCATAATTTAGTTTGACCTGGGCCCCCAAGGACTTAGCAATTGATAATTCTCAAGATCTCTAACATGTTTCTGAAAAATGAAAAAAAAAATATAGGAATCCATCAAAAACACATTTGAGTGTATGAAAAAACTTTTTGTAGCTCTTTTCTTTCCACTTTCTCGCACAGTTTGTCGAAAACCGCAGTTCGATACCCAAGTGTAAAGCCTATTTTTCTACCCTTACATCGACATGTATTATTTTTTGACTATTAGATTTGACAGTATTCAAACAATCGTTATTGTTACTGAAATGTGTCAAAATGCTACCAATTGGAGTATCACAAAATTCCACCAGGGTAACTAACATTTAAAATATCTCATTTAAGAACTTCTTATCCCACCCTCCTCTCTAGTAGCGTGCGCTTGTGCTCGGTACCGGGGGGGGGGCGGCTACAACTCACGAGACTTATATGGGTGATTCTGAGATAACTTGGGCATTTGATGTCCTGACCTCACATTCATATCAAACGACCAAATATGGTGAGTCTAACGATGATATCTACTATCGGTTTAAAAATGATTGACACCTCGAGAAATTTTGGTATCCTGGCTCCAAAAAAATCCGGTAATTTTTTTGCCTCGGATAATATCAAAGCACATTTAGTTGCGGCCATGATAAAATTTTTTCGAAGTCGATCGGATGATAACTGCGGCCGTGGCTGTTATCAGAATGTAAGAAAACGCAGGTATAAGGCCTATTTCGAAGGTAGCTCGACTTTCGGATGCTGTAGCTCTGCCAAAAAAAATTTCAGCGCACTGCAAAAAATTTAAGGTGATAGATATTCGATTTATCAATAAGCTTCAACAAAGATCAGCCGAAAAAGTTTATAACTTTTGGAGATAATCCAATTTTTGGTAACTCGAGATCCACTGGAGATAGAGACTTGATTCAAAAACAGAAAAATTATGAAAAAATTCTGGATATTGAGAATGATAACGCAATATCAGAAATCAGAAGAACAAACGAGAAGTGAGGTCACAAAGTTCCAAAAAGATAAAGTCTGCGCTTATTGTAAAGCCTTTATTGTCCTTTATGGCCGGGGCCCTTCAAATCGTCGATGGGCGGGATTATACCTGACCGCAGACCATAAAGGTCATAAACTTGCGGTCCCGGAGTCAATTGGGGTACCATCAGTCTGCTACAATGAGTCTGAATTCTCTACAAAGGGAACAATAAAAGTATTTCGAGCGCGATTTGGGCCTTGCGTCGATAGCAAATGTCTTTGATCAGTAGTGCGAAGATTATTATCAACGATAGACAAGATTGACGATAATCCACAGTTGTCCTTTGCATCATCAGAGTTCCACGATCACTGCTTATGAGTATTTTTTCCGAGGATCTTTCATGAATGATTGATAACATATTTATGACCAATCCCTTATCCTTATCATCTCAATGTCCTACAATTGGATATCATTCAGACTGATAACATGACAATCAATGGTTATATGATTGATCTATTGTCTTCTTCGATCAATGATTGGTCTTCACTGATTGTTGACAAAGCGTTATCACACGGAGATACATTCATGTTCATCATGACATCAACGATCTATTGAACAAAATACATCCGTGTGATAGCGCTTTGTCAACAATCAGTGAAGACCAATCATTGATCGAAGAAGATAATAGATCAATCATATAACCATTGATTGTCATCTTATCAGTCTGAATGATATCCAATTGTAGGACATTGAGATGATAAGGATAAGGGATTGGTCATATGTTATCAATCATTCATGAAAGATCCTCGGAAAAAATACTCATAAGCAGTGATCGTGGAACTCTGATGATGCAAAGGACAACTGTGGATTACACTGTGCAACAAAATTTTGGGTCAGAAATGTCGCATGGACCGGACAATGATTTTCTTGTGTATTTTTCGACACTGAAACCGAATCCGACCTCAGTTTTGCGTCTATACGTCAGGATTTTTCTTAAATCGGAAAAAACTGATTTTTTAAAAAACAGCGTTTTTCACGTTTTTTTGCTAATTCTGTAAATTGAAGATCACTTAGCCAGGGAGTACCGATAGGTCAAAATGTATATCACAATATGTTTTCCTACGTATTTTGACCCGCTGAACACGATCCCGGTGGTTTTAGAACGCTACGATGCAACCTTGGAGCTATATAAGCTAATTAGTCCACCTGGTGTTTGGAAAAAAAGTCCAATTTTGCAATAAATTAAAAAAAAATCATAACACGGGCTAGAATGGACCAATTCGAACGTTCGAGGTCGCATTTTCTTCGTTTTCCTACATACTTTGAGGGGAGAATTTGTCCAACAGTCGTAGAGGCACTGGTTTGACGTCAGGAATTTTTTTTCCAAACACCTAGTTTGGTCATAACTTTTGCTGTGCTCAAATCACGAGGAGAAAAATTTCCTCTTGCACGGGGTACCCAAACATAGTTTTCCGACGCAAAATGACCGTCTAAACACAATCCCGTGGTTCATTCAGAGCTAACACGTCAGAATTTTTTTCTAGTCGCAAAAAACCTGTTTTTTGAGGAGCTTTCTTGACCTGGACCAAATTCCTGACATGGTATCCCAAAATAAATCACCAGATCATGTTTAGATGGCTATTTTGCGTCGGAAAACCATGTTTTGGTACCCCGTGCAAGAGGAAATTTTTCTCCTCGTGATTTTAGCACAGCAAAAGTAATGAACAAAATAGGTGTCTGCAAAACAAATTCCTGACGTCAAACCAGTGCCTCTACGACTGGTGGACAAATATATCCTTCAAAGTATGTTACAGAACGAAGAAAATGCGACCTCGAACGTTCAAATTGGTCCATTCTAGCCCGTGTTATGATTTTTCAAAAATTTATTGCGAAATTGGACTTTTTTTCCAAACATCAGGTGGACTAATTAGCTTATATAGCTCCAAGGTTACATCGTAGCGTTCTAAAACCACCGGGATCGTGTTCAGCGGGTCAAAATACGTAGAAAAACATATTTTGATATACATTTTGACCAATCAGTACTCCCTGGCTAAGTGATCTTCAATTTACAAAATTAGCGAAAAACGTGAAAAACGCTGTTTTTTTTAAGATCAGTTTTTTGCGATTTAAAAAAAATCCTGACGTATAGGCGCAAAACTGAGGTCGGATTCGGTTTCAGCGTCGAAAAATACACAAGAAAATCATTGTCCGGTTCATGCGACATTTGGGACCCAAAATTTTGTTGCACAGTGTTATCATCAATCTTGTCTATCGCTGATAATAATCTTCGCACTAATGATCAAAGACATTTGCTATCGACGCACGGCCCAAATCGCGCTCGAAATACTTTTATTGTTCCCTTTGTAGAGAATTCAGACTCATTGTAGCAGACTGATGGTACCCCAATTGACTCCGGGACCGCAAGTTTATGACTTTTATGGTCCGCGGTCAGGTAGTCCCGCCCATCGGCGATTTGAAGGGCCCCGGCTATAAAGGACAATAAAGGCCTCACAATGAGCGCAGACTTTATATTTTTGAAACTTTGTGGCCTCGCTTCTCGTTTGTTCTTCTGATTTCTGATATTGCGTTATCATTTTTAATATCCAGAATTTTTTCATGATTTTTCTGTTTTTGAATCAAGTCTCTATCTCCAGTGGATCTCGAGTTACCAAAAATTGGATTATCTCCAAAAGTTATAAACTTTTTCGGCTGATCTTTGTTGAAGGTTATTGATAAATCGAATATCTATTACCTAAATTTTTTGCACTGCGCTGAAATTTTTTTTGGCAAAGCTACATCATCCGAAAGTCGAGATACCTTCGAAATAGGCCTTATACCTGCGTTTTCTTACATTCTGATAACAGCCACGGCCGCAGTTATCATCCGATCGACTTCGAAAATTTTTTATCATGGCCGCAACTAAATGTGCTTTGATATTATCCCAGTCAAAAAAATTACCGAATTTTTTGGAGCCAGGATACCAAAAGTTCTCGAGGTGTCAATCTTTTTCAAACCGATGGTAGTGGATTCTATTGAAATAGAGATGTCTCAATACTTTTAAGAGCCGATTTGAGTTTAATGTAGACCTGAGCTTACCAAAAGTGGTCAAAATGTCCTTACCGTGGCATGTCCTATAGTTTATAAACTGGAGTTGCACATTTCAATCGTGTAGTTTGCCGAGATATTCATTCAATCTCGGTTCCGTATCACTCAAACAACAAAGTTGGGTTATAAACAGGTGATATGTACAAATCGAGTATCAAGTCTCACTCCAAAACAGTCTAAACACAGCCGACATTCTGTCCTGAAATTTTACAAATTTTTCGAATGCTTCTCGATAATTCGACTCCGGGTCAGCGAATCGCTTCAAACGGTTCTACAACGGTGGTAATTGATCCCTAATACACCAAAAAACAAAATACCACCAACAGCGGAGTGATGAATTACGTGAACAATTTCGCACGCGATGATTTATGGACAATTTTTCCGTTGCAAAATAAGAATTGTCCTTAGCGTGGTCATGCACTGGCTCTCGGACACTATGCAACGTCAAGGTCCAGAAATTTTTTTACGAAATAGGCCGTGTTTTCGGAAAAAAACGATCCGTCTCGATTTACGCCTTTGAGATCACTTTTGATGCCAAAATGACCTTACCGTGGCTGTCCTTACTATGGCAAAAATATATCGAAAATCCCTCATATCTTTTACATAGATCGATTAACGTTTATGCCCCTCTAGAATTGTTTTTGGATGTCAGATAGATTCGAAAACATCTATGAGCAGTCAGATCGCAGCTTATATTTCAATTAGTCAATTTTTGGTCCAAATCCCGACCTCCGCCGTTTTTGCCCTCGGAAAACCTGAGTTACCGTCAACCGGGGTAACTTTGAAACAAAAATCGCATTTTTTCTCTTAAACCTCGCGAAACTTGTACGTCTCACATCAGAAGTGCATTGTATCTGTGGTCAATCGAAAGCTTACAGTTTCAGCTTTCGATTGAGGTCCTTTAAGGTCTATTTGAACATCTCTGGTTGGAGTTAAGAGCGCTGAAAGTCGTGTTCCAAAGTTAGACGCGGACTGGGGTAATTTTGGAACATAAATTGTTATCATCTATTATTCGTCAAATAATCCACAAACTAGGTCACGCAATCGATTTTCACCATCGGTAATCAAAAGCTGAGTGTCTTGGCTTTCCAATGACCTATTGTAGAAGTCCATTTGGTTGAATTCAACTTCTATAATCGAGCATAGACACCTTCAGCATACCTTACTGTCTGCACCACGGCTGAGTTTCGAGGGGGAAAATACCTTCACAGTCGGTTTCCGACAAAAACTGCCATAACTCGGCTTCCGTGGGTTGAAATGAGACGTTCGTAGGCTCATTTTGAATCTCTCATCAATGACTACTCAAGTAATCAGAATTCGACTATGATATAGATCTTGGGGAATAATTGGGAGCACATAAACAAGTGTTCCAAAGTTACCACAGTCTCTGAAAAAAATACGTACTTGTCAGTTTTTACTCTACAAAATTGAAACTTCGTGAAAATACTCCAATGTAACAATGGATTCGTCCAGATATGTGCACAGACAAGTGGAATCTTGCTCAGGTACCTTGTATTCGACCTGCTAAGGTCGGAACCACGCCACATTTTCCGAGAAACTGTTTGCTAGGTCGAAAACATACTTCTGAAGGAGTCAGCTTATAAACGGATTAAAAGCTGTTGGAGGCCTTCGCGCCGGTGCAAAACGTTGTGTATGCGTGCCCCAAGTAGGAGAAATCGGTATTAAAAGGTTTATTCGATTACGCTGGTCAGACCTGGTCTGATCATCGGACCTCTCTCTCTTTCTCATAAGGTTAGAAAGAGAGATCCGATGCTCACACCTAGTTTGACTTGAGTAGGAGAGGTAAGCGGACTTTGGGCCAGGTCGTCACTGACCTTGCCCAGGTCACCGTCGTCGTGGAAGTCACCCCCTCAAGGTCAAACCATCTCCTGGAGCAACCCTCCACCAGGTATATCACCTGGGGTTGGTTTTTTACTCACCCCTGGTTACTCACCCCCGCTTCCGGAACACAGCAACCTGGAGCAACCCACCTATCCCCCCAGCTCCTGGGGGTTGGTTTTCTCCACGTGTTCACCCATGGTTCACCCCCCGCTTCGGGTTCCGGGGACACGCACACACACACACACACACACACACACACACACACACACACACACACACACACACACACACACAAATGAAAAAGAAACTAGAGTTGAATAAATTTTACTTTATTTCATTATGAAACAAAAAATGATTTACACTTTCCGTCGCATTTTTACAAATTGAAGATTTTTAATCTTATGTCTTTCAATTACTCTTTCTAGCCCTTTCCTATCTCCTCGAAATAGGAAAGGGCAGCGTAGATCCGAATCATATTCGATACATTTATCGGTATCTACTTCAATCGGTAGATCTTCCAATCTCAAGATCCTATCATCTATAGGATCTTCTGTATCGACTATAACCGTATACCTAGCTGGTAATAATATTCTCGATGTTAAAGTCATCGAGAACATTCTCTTCATGAGATGGAATTCCTCGAGAGAATTCCATCTTGCATCGATCAAGTCTGCAATGTAATAGACTTCAACTAGAAAAAAAAAGCAAACGAGGAAAAAATTATTTTTTGCGTCCGCGAAGGAAAAGGAGGAAAAAAAAATAAATTGAACACTTACCCTCTCGGTGGGTTGTCCGGAATAGATCCGAGTATGCGGCTTTTACAATCGGGATAACTGCCATTTTCTCCGGAATTTATGCTTGATAGATCATATCTCTTGTTTCTTGCTGCTCACAAGTAGCACTCACGAATTCTTTTACTTCTTCTTTGAAGTAAAAGCCACTTTTTTTTCAATTCTGACAGAGAATCAGAACGAAAACTCACGATTCACAATTGCACAAATTTAACACACTGTATTCAAAAATTTTTGAATATGATGAGCACGAGAGCTGAGAAAACGAACGGAGAAGGTATTGAAACGAAGGTAGCGTTCCAACTGAAACTTCTACACTTTGTATGCGAAATAGTTCGACTGAATTGACTGCAAAAAACCGGTAGCTTCCCATCGATATCTGCATCAGTTCAGGGACATGGTTTCTATCGTATGCGGGTAATCAGCTGCAGTTTTAAATTATGATAGCTGCAGGAAGTTTTTTACGATCCCCTCATGTTCGTATGACATAGGTGGGTCTGCGTTAACATCTCTATCTCTCTTTCCATCCGTATGTCATATATATACACTCTACCTGCACAGTAGGTGATAAGTGATGGTCAATATTATGGCTACTGTTCACGCGCGATGTATGCTAATGTGGGAAAGAAGGAGAAAGGAGAGAGATCGAGGAGATGAAGGTGAGTGTATATATATATATATATATATTGATTCATATCTTTGTTGAAAATGTATGCAACTTTTGTATAATAAGTGTTAATATTTTCCATTCTTGATGATACGAGTATGAATTGAATTAAACTGTTTGAATTCTTATAACCATTGATAATTGATAAACAAATGAATATTTGTTTCTGTCTCTCAAATCATATAATCAATATTTTCTAATGAAATTGGAACTGTATGACTGTGAAACTATACTGAATTCAAAACAAGAAGAATTTTACATATATCTTGATTAGTTCAATAGATATGAACAATGGATTATTGTTAATTGATTGAATGATCATTATTGTCTCACTAGTTATAAAATAAATATTTTTTGATGAAATTGAAACTGTATGACTGCGAAACTATATAGAATTCAAAACAAGAAGAATTTCACATATACCTTGATTAGTTCGAGAGATATGGGAAATGAATTATTGTTAACTGTTTGAATGTTCATTATTGTCTCACGACTTATGTAATCAATATTTTTCGATGAAATTGAAACTGTATGACTGCGAAACTATACAGACTTCATAACAAAAAGAATTTGGCATGTAACCTGATTAGTTCAAAAGATATGAAAATTATATATTGTTTAAAGTGCAAATCTTCATTATTGTCCTGTAAGTTATATAATCAATATTTTTCAACGAAATTGAAACTGTATGACTGCGAAACTATACAGAATTTGAAACAAAAAGAATTTTACATATACCTTGATTAGTTCAAGAGATATGAAAAATAGATTATTGTTTAAAGTTCGAATCTTCATTATTGTCTCACAAGTTATGTATTCAATATTTTTTGATGAAATTGAAACTGTATGACTGCGAAACTATATAGAATTCAAAACAAGAAGAATTTCACATATACCTTGATTAGTTCGAGAGATATGGGAAATGAATTATTGTTAACTGTTTGAATGTTCATTATTGTCTCACGAATTATGTAATCAATATTTTTCGATGAAATTGAAACTGTATGACTGCGAAACTATACAGACTTCATAACAAAAAGAATTTGGCATGTAACCTGATTAGTTCAAAAGATATGAAAATTATATATTGTTTAAAGTGCAAATCTTCATTATTGTCCTGTAAGTTATGTAATCAATATTTTTCAACGAAATTGAAACTGTATGACTGCGAAACTATACAGAATTTAAAACAAAAAGAATTTTACATATACCTTGATTAGTTCAAGAGATATGAAAAATAGATTATTGTTTAAAGTTCAAATCTTCATTATTGTCTCACAAGTTATGTATTCAATATTTTTTGATGAAATTGAAACTGTATGACTGCGAAACTATAGAGAATACAAAACAGAAAGAATTCTATATATACCTTGATTAGTTTAAGAGATATGAAAAGTGGATTATTGTTTAAAGTATGAATCTTCATAATTGCATAGCCAAACATGCAATAAATATCTTTTAATGAAATTGAACATTCATATGTGGATCAACACTTGGGAATCAAAAGAACTACAGAAAGTTTCAGAGTGATATACCTTTATTATTCCCATGATTACACTTCATTTATCATTCATTTCGGTTTCCATTAGAAGTTTGCAAGCTACATTGTGGATCAAGTATTCTAGATTCCTAGCTATGATCTCACCGTGAATGGAATCAGTTACATCAAAAACTTCTGTATCAATGAGATATTTGACCACGCAAATTTTATGATCCAGTTTTATTTTTTTTGCACGTCGTCCTTTTTCGATCCCTTTTTCTATAGTTTTCATACCTCTCTGATAATCATAAACCTTATTCATGTATTCATTGAATTTATCTCGAATGTAGTACTTCTGTATGTACAAATTATCGAAATTTTTTTTCGAAAAGAACATGAATGAATTGTTTTT
The DNA here is from genome assembly GCA_029851415.1 of Eretmocerus hayati. NCBI lineage: Eukaryota > Metazoa > Arthropoda > Insecta > Hymenoptera > Aphelinidae > Eretmocerus > Eretmocerus hayati. Next base: position 169,249,997 of record CM056741.1, read on the forward strand.
TTGTAGAATGATAACTCCAAGGTGATTTACCGTTTTGAATATGAGGGTGTACTTCTTATCCACTACTCGTTTCATCTCATCCACGATGCAATGACAGTTAATCTGTTTGAATTTCTCGTATTCCATCATTATTTTTGACCAGTCATGATAGGTCATAATGAATGTTTTCTTGTCATTCTTCAGAACAATCTCGAATTCTGGTTCCTTCCCAATCAATAGATTCAGCTTGAGTTTGGTTTCTTTTTTACAGATGTCCAAGTACTCTGTTACCTTACAGAATTCAAGGAAACTGAAAACAGAGACAAATTTTATTCTTCAATTCAGAACATAAAGTTCAATCAGAAATTAACTTACCTAGTCTTCAACGAAGTAATTAGTCCACCCGCTGATTGTAAGTCATCGTCCAATACACCACTATAACTCATCATTTTCAAATCATCCAATGAATCATCATCATCATCACCATCGTATGGATCGGGATCACTTGGTTCTGAGGAATGCATTTTCTCTTTTTTCGGCTTACTCGCAGTCTCCAAGATCTCAATGGATGAATTTGTCGATTCATCTATATCAACTTCCTCAATGGTTCTCTTCACAGCAGGTCTGCTCAACCAAGCAGTAATTTTTTTCTGAGGCTTTAAAGGAGACGGTATCTTTTCCCCACTCATTAAATCCTGATTTGATGTTATCTGCTCCACTCCAGAATCGGTTGAATTGCTCACCATGCAACTAGCTCTTGGATGATCCATTCCTGCTTCTTCACTCGGTGATGCATCAAGATTCATCTCTGTCGCCATCCTCGTCTTCACTTTCAGCCTCAATACTCGCGTAAAATTTCAAGCGATTGTATCCTTTCAGTGGTGCGTACCTCAGATACACTGGATTTTCAGTTGAGTTGAACTCCGTTAAGTAAGTATTCAAATCTCTTTGGATTCGGATCGTAAGTCTTCGAGGGGCAAACAAACTGAAAGTCTCTTCAGTGGATGGATTCACAATTCCAAATACGATAGCTTCTCCGAACCTTGTTTCAATCAGTCTGCAAGAAGTTATCTTATACCTTACACTTTGATCGAGCGAAGTAATCTTGATTGTCTCGGGGTAGCCTTGTTGTGTGTTCAATTCTCTCCAAGACATGATTCGAGTTCTTGCCATAGTTGTTCCAGCTTAAATAGTAGAGCTTGATCATGAGCTTGCTCTTTTAACATTGACTTATCAAATCGATAATTGAAATGAGGAAAGGAAACTTCATCAATGTTCGAAGAAGAAATTATTAACTTCAACTTTTTATCGAAATTACTTCGTGTATTAGTTCGATTAGTAATCGAACAGGGAAAATACTCCAACCTCTCACAGCAGGTAATTATTGTTTACTCATATAGTGTAGCTATGACCTTGCCCTTATCGAATTGATAATTGGTATGGGAAAAATTACTTCAAATTTCAGAAGTTATTAACTTCCCATCTAAGTAGTACATGTAGTTCGATTAGTAATCAGGCCAAGGAAATACTCTTTTATCATTCACAGCATGTAGATATTGATCGAGTCACCCCAATCTTAAACATTGTTTTTGTACCGGGTCCTCTCAATTCGTATTCATCGTTCGAGTCATCATGGCTGATGTTGTAAGTTTCTTATCTCATACTCTTCAGGAGTTGAACTGCAAATATAATAAGCTCATTGATATGGATTTGATTCGTTTGAATCCAAAAAAAGTTTCTAAACTTGAAGATGAATATAGTGCTTTCATCAAGCGTGTGTCAAGTGTTCTGAAGCTTCCACCTAAATCAACCGGTGAAAAAGCCCATCTCGAGACTCTATCAAACGAAGCAAAAGCTAAAAAAATGATTTTGGTAAACATCTATCATGCTAGATCAAGAGATCAAATAGGTGATATCGTACAGTTTGATGGAGAATCTGCTTTCAATAATCGAATCTCAACCAGCATAATTGGAAATATTCAGCACAGGTCGTTGAAACCATTTTTTAACAATGCAAAACCATTAGTATTGAGATTCATCAAATCACGACTCGAAGAGTATAAATCTGTTAAAGTTGCTCTTATTTTCAATGCATACTTCAAATTGTTGGAGGAGGATTCCAAGATCAAACATTTTCAGACTCGTTACGATAATCTGCTCCTATCATCAAAGCTCAATAAATGGTATTCAGAATCAATTTCTATTATAATGACCGAAATGGAAGAGTTTGTTGATGCAGGTTCAGGTTTCTCTCTTGATGAAATTCTCAGCTTGAAAGTAAACGTTGTTAAATCGAATTTGGTGAGTGGATCTTCATACATCCCCACACCTGCTTGGATTGCAAATAAACATGCAATCGTGAATATTATGAACCTCGATCAGTCATGCTTCGGTTGGAGTTTGATAGCAGCTTTGTATCCACAAAAGAAAAGACAAAACTCGACTCATAGTTACCCCTATTTCATGCATCATCTGAATTTCACCGGCTTAACTTTCCCAATAAAAATTAAATCGATTTCTAAATTTGAAACCTTGAATCCCGAGATTTCAGTCAATGTTTACAGTTACGATTCTGAATGCAAATTCTACCCTCTGTACATAACTGATGAAGAAAAAGATCGACATGTGAATCTGCTTTTAATTTACGAAGGCGAAAATCAGCACTATTGTTACATCAAATCTCTCTCAAGACTATTGTCTTCATCTTCCTCTCGCAACAAACGTAAGATTCACGTGTGTAATCGTTGTCTACATCACTTTCACTCCAAAGATAAGCTAGCCTGCCATAGGATTGATTGTTCGAGTAAAAATCCTGTTGCAATAACTGTACCATCTGACAACATTTTGAAGTTCACATCTTATTTCAAGAAAGAATATCATCCTCATATCGTTTATTGCGACTTTGAATGTCTGTTGATGAAAACTGATAGAAAATACTTTGAGGAAACTGAGGATCGGCATCTTAAGAGGCTTCTTAGACTCAAACTCATACAGAACTCGTATCAACACCACGTTGCATATTCAGTTGGTATATACTTTCATCATGCCTATGACTCGAACCGATGTAAATACGAATCTTATAGAGGACCTGATTGCAGTAATGATTTCGCAATCCGTCTCTCTGAAATCGCGTCTCAAGTTGAAAAAGTGAGTACAACATTCTGACTTCCATCATTTACTTAATACTACAAAATATTCACTCCTACAGGAATTGGATTACATAAATCCCTTGAACATGACAGAACAGGATGAGATAGACTTCAAATCTGCTACACATTGTCATATTTGCGAAGGTCCACTAGACTCTGATCTGACTAAACGTGCACGTGATCACAACCACCTAATCGCAGGTATTGATTTTTCTTCCCAGATATTATTCTCCCTTCAGTTCTAAAAATCAATACATTATAGGTCCAAACTATCGAGGTGCAAGTCACATTCCATGCAATCTGGGATATAAGAAACGATATATGCTCGTCGTCGTGATCCAAAATTTGAGCAAATACGATGTGAATTTTTTAATAAGGAGCATTTCCAGTGCGATTCCAGGTCGTATAAAGATCATTCCTCAGAGCATGGAGAATTATATCGCATTTACCAAAATGATTGATGGTACAAAGATGAGGTTAGTTTTCATCGATTCTCTCAAATTTTTGAGTGCAAGTATCGATAAACTGGCGAGTTATCTATCAACTGATAGAAAATCAATTACATTATCAAATCTCTATCCTGATATTGTGAGAGCTGCTGCAAAGAAACAAGCAAGCATTGAAGAGATAACCCAACTTGTAATGAGGAAGGGAGTTTTTTGTTACGATTACATGGATGATTGGTCGAGATTAGAAGAAACTTCACTACCGAGTAAGGAAAATTTTTTCAATATTCTGAATGATACTGAAATTTCGGATAAGGATTACTTGCATGCGCAAAGAGTTTGGAATACTTTCTCGATTGAAACCTTGGGTGCATACAGTGATCTCTACATGAAATTAGACTGCTTACTTTTAGCAGATATATTCGAAAATTTCCGACGTAGCTGTCACAAGAATTATAAACTCGATCCAGCACACTATGTAACATTACCCTCGTTTTCATTTGACTGTGCTCTCTTGGAATCTGGAATGGAAATTGAGCTCCTAACTGATATAACTATGATCAATTTCTGTGAAAAAGCTGTTCGAGGAGGCTTGGCTCAATGTTCGAAACACTGGGCAAAAGCAAACAATAAGTACATGAAGCAATATGATTCATCAAAGTCACCGAGTTACATAATTTCATGGGATCAGAATAACCTCTATGGTTGGGGTTTATCACAACCGTTACCTTATGCTGGGTTTACCTGGATCGAAAATGTGGCAGATTTTGACGTGAGATCTATTCCAGATGATGGACCTTATGGATATTTTGTTGAAACAAATATCAAGTATCCTGTTGAATTGCACGAGTTGCATAGTGACTATCCTTTCTGTCCAGAGCGATTAGTTCCACCAAACTCTGTTAGTAAGAACGAAAAGCTCTTGGCAACTTTCCTCGATAAGAATCGATACGTTCTACACTTTAGAAATTTGAAACAGATCTTGGAGCATAAATTGGAAGTTGAGATTTTGCGTGTGCTTGAATTCAAGCAGAAGCCTTGGTTAGCTTCCTACATCGAAAAGAATACGAAGTTGAGACAAGCAGCAGTTTCCCCCTTTGAGGCAAACACGTACAAACTTTTATCTAATAGTATCTTCGGAAAATCCTTGGAAAACGTGAGGCGTAGGACAGACTGTAGATTGATTAATCACTGGTCAGGTCGTTTTGGTCTTGAATCATTGATTTCTCTACCAAATTTCAACAAGCTCACAGTTTTTGATGAAAATTTAGCATGTGTCCACCTCAATCACTCGGTAATTTGCCTCAATAAACCAATTTTCATTGGTATCACTACACTCGATGTAACAAAGACTTTGATGTATGATTTCTAGTACAACTATGTCTTGAAGTTCATAAGAAATCCAACGAACACTCAGAAAGTTAATATGTTATACACGGACACTGATAATTTTGTACTGGAGGTCATTGGTGTAGATGATATATACATAGACATCATGAAAAGAGATCAAAATCGTTTCGATACATCAAATTTTCCAATCGATAATTGCTATGGAATCGAACAAGCAAATGCCCGAGTTCTAGCTAAGATGAAAGATGTTTATGGTGGTAGAATAATCAGAGAAGCTGTATTCATTTGCTCAAAGGTCTATTCTATGCTTCTCGATTCCGATGAGAGTGAAGAGAAAGCATTGAAAGGAGTCAAACGGAATGTTGTAAAAAATACCATATCTTTTCACGACTTCAAATCGTGTCTGTTTGATGATGAGATTCTATATGTCAATCAGAACTCAATCCGTCATAAATGTCATAAGGTTTTCACTGTTCGTGAGCGCAAACTTGCGCTCCGTTCCTTCGATGATAAACGTATAACCATGCCTGATTTGATTACAACTAGAGCATATGGTGATTATCGTAATGTATTGTAATAAAATACACATGGTTACTGGGATGAAAAAAAATGAACTTTATTTCAAAATCACATCATTGTTCGATATCCAACTGTTTTGATCATCTGGAAGTCCTAGCCACTTCACGTACATGCATCCAGACTTCTTTTTTAATACTTTTTCCACCAAGTATACGTCGGGATTCTTCACAAGTGCCAATTCTTGTTCGTAAAAGCTTCCAAGAATTTTCTCACGTTTGTAATCTTCGAGAATGTAAGTAACCGGATTCGTTTGCTGAACTCTGAGGATACGGAAAACCTCCGTACCCCAATTAGGTGTATAAGACTTTGAGAATATTATTTTGAATTTCGAAATCCTTACATAATCTCCTACAGTAAATTTCGGTTTTTTCTTCGAATCAAGTTCTTTACTGTATACAGAGTTCAAAAGAGCTGAGACAATTTCTTTTTGTTGCGCGGATTTTTTCCAAACATCCTTTGGTTTAAGTCCAATCATTCGATGCACTGTTCCGTTATATTCAGATATTATATCTTGGAGTACATCGATATATTTGTAGGATCCTCTCAGTGAACAGTATTGATAGATTTTTCCTTTAAGAGTTCTTATCATCCGTTCTGCAATTGATGCCTTTTCCTGTGAATACGTTGAATAGTGATTGATGTTATGTTTTTTCATGAGATTGAGGAATTCGCTACTGTAGAATTCCTTTCCCTTATCAGTTTGGAGATTACGAGGTGCTCGTCCTTCCCTCTTCAAAATTTTCGCAAAAGCATGACTCACATCGTGACTCGACTTGCTCTTAATAGCTTCAGCCCATGCATATTTTGAGAATGTATCAATAACTACGAGGATATATTTGTAGTTGCTATTCTCTCTTGCATGGTTGATGAACACAGCTAGATCTGCCTGCCATAGATCTGCCAAGCCTCGAATGATAACACGACGACGTGGAAAATTTTTCCTTGCGGGAGCGTGTAGCTCACGAACGAGTTGAATTTTTTCTGGACAGAAATTGTTCATGTTGCTGAAGTAGCAGTATCGGACTGTTTGGTCTTCTTTTTAACAGGTTGTAGCTTTTTTAAATCTTCCTCGAGAAATCTTACTCTCTTTGTTAAGTCCAGTATTTTATCATGTAATTCAATGAAATCTCTAACATCTTTTTCGGTATTCGAGGGTATTCTTGACATAAGCTCTTCCTTAACAGAGCTCACAGAATCTCGTACTACCAAAATTTTATGTTCAAGCTCGCGTTGAGTGGCTTTTATCAAAGGAATCTCTAAGTCAGCGAATGACTCTAGAGTTCCTCCAAATTTATCAATTTCCATCCTGTTACTGAGCAAGTTCATTTCAAGCACCTGAATATTTATAGTTATTTGGATAGAGGGAGGGAGAGAGTGAGAGAGAGAAAGAGACAAGACATTGAATATTCAAATTTTTATTGCTTCACATGTCTCATAAACTCTACATTCTTCAGAGCACATGCATATTTTTTATTTTCATGATAAAGACAGGTTGAATAATTGCGGAATTTATCAAAATCATGAATATCATCGGACATGCTAGAGAGTAAAAAATTCGTCAGGCTGGAGAAATAATTCGGTAAGAGTTGTTCCAATACACGTTTTTTCCGCTCAGAAGTGACGTATACATGACTGATGAGGAATGGTGAACTTGACTCATCAAGCGCTTTTGCAATATGAAATGTACACATATCCCAAGATTTTTCTCCATCTTCCCAGGATAATCCATGACTATGTCTCTTAGAATATCTGACTTCTCTCATACTGCACTGTTTGAGATTTTCAAAGGGATGAGGTGGAAGTAGAGTGAAATGTGTCAACTTCCCTTCATCATTGAGGATCGCAATTTCTTTCATCACAACATCATTTTCCAGCTCGAATCCTTGAAAGTCTATGAAAATGCGTCGTGGCTCAATTCTGAATAGACTTTCCTCAGACGATGTCCGATTATGACCAAAAGTACTGTACTCGATGACCTTCAATCATATTATTTTGTGTATAATATTGGTCATTGGATTGAACTCCATTAAGCGATCATGTAGGATGAGACAGTATGCGCACGTATCTGGTGGTAAATTCTCAGTGCATTCGAATTCAATACGTATATCAACTGTGGTGCTTTTAAGGGATTCGTTCTGTCTACTACAGTCGATCACAAAAATCGGAAACGAATCTTTAAATTCGTTTAATCCAAACAATGCACCAGGATCTCTTCCGAGATTATAATAAGATTTTTTGAATGATACGTATCTCTCATACAGTAAGGATGTATGTTTACTGGTACCCCATACAACGTTGCTCGATTCATACGGATAAAGCTCAGCATTGAGGAAAAGTTTCAGGTTTGAAATTTTACAATGATCAAACTGAACTGCAGACGCTTTTTTGTTTCCCTTACGACTTGTCTGAAATGCCAATACAATGTATCTAGGCTTCTCGAGGTTATTAGTCGATTTTACTGCCCACACAGTTTTATCGTTCTCTTGCAAAAGTGGATACTCAATCATCTCTCACTGACGGAAGTACATTGGAATGAAACTATTACGTTGTAAGAGACGTAATAGATTCAGCCTGAGAACATCATTCAATTGAACATGAGGCATTGCTAGGAATAATCTTTCCAGTGTGATTTTTGGGTTACATTCATTGGAGGTAACCTCAAAACAATCAAGATCAGATTTCGATCTTATGAGTACTAATTCATGCTTTGCATTTATCACAATTTTTCGATAATCTTCACAGAATCCGAGAAGCTTGTTCAAAGGAATGCAAAAGTTGAATTTATGGCCATTTTTAACCAAAAAATTTTTTTCACTCCAGCCAGCACCTGATAGACTCTTTGATTCTCCCGGAGATAGAGATAGATAATTTTTCAAGGTTGTTGAAATACCAACATTTTTCACACTATCAACTTCTACGTTACATATTTCATACCTTATCTCTCGAAAAAGGAATGCAGGAAAATTGTTACAAGCGGTAATACTAGTATCCTTATCGAAACTTATAGTTCCTTCAATGTACAGATAGCTTTCACAAGGTAACACATATAAGTCATTCGAATTAATCACTATTCTGATTTCATCGTTCTGATTCAGATTGGTTAGGTTGTATGGATAATAGAATCTTACATCTTTTCGGATGATCCGCTCATCTGTTTGCACGTTTGACAGAATATCCAGAGGATCGTCCATTCTTACGAACTGTGTATCCTAGCGTACGCAAAAATACAATGCTTTTATCTGACAGTTGTTCCCTTCTTTTCCTTGTTCGAGCTATTCGTGATGTAGCTCGATTACAAATGACAGGTGCTTGTAGTCTAGGGTTATTATATATTATCATTTTGTTCTCTCAAATGTAGTCGTAGAGCAATAGTTTCCCCTCTAAAATCTAGTAATTTTCCATGATCGTCACAAATACGTATGGCAAGCGTGTCAATGATACGTGTTTGAATTGGTAGATAGATTGGGCTTGCAGGGAGTACATTCAACTTGTAGCCCACTGGAACGCTGGGGAAAAACTCAAAGAGAGTGTGACAATTTTCACCGTTTATATACGATTCTGTTACAATATTGCAGTCAATTCTAATTGTATTGGTATGATTGATATCCACTGGCTCAAATGACTCATGCCAGTGGCGCGCTTTGAGAATTCGACCACCTCTCTGTGAATTGTAATATCCAAGCAGTGTGCCAATCGTACCAGGCTTCGTGAAGTCAACGTCCCAATGGCTATATAGCTCACAATGCAGAGTTGATCTATTACCTCTTATTGTGATTGGAAAGTCTTCGTCTTTCTTATGCTTTTGATCTGATGATTCAGATTGTAATGTTTTTCGAAGATAAGCAGCAATGTCTGTCAATTCATAGGAACCTACAGGTATCTCAATCAGCTTGTCATTGTCGTAATAAAATTTGTTATTCAATTTAGTTACGTTAGGTATTGAATTGTAGGATTGAAAACTAATCAAACCTATTTCATAGTTTTTATCGCTGCGCAAGATGATTGGCGGGAAATAATTAACTTCTATGTTTGTTTTGGTATCAGTTATGATGAATGTTTTAGACATGACTGAATAGGAACGTGAAAGTTGATATCTTTTATAACTCTCTTCTTAGAAACTTCAAACAAAGTTGACCGCAATTACTCTCTGAATAGTTCTGATAACGTGTACGATTGTAGAAAATTTCACAGTTTGAACACCTCCTGAAATATCTCGTAAGTTTCAGATCAGGTTTCAGATCTCCGAATGAGTTATAAAAAATGATTTTCTTCCCATTTTTTCGCCAAGCTGTCCAGTGACTACCCGTATTACAGTCGAGATTGTAGATACCACATTCTCTATACTTTGGAGCGGATGAAGGTAGATTTGTGCTCCAGAAAACTCCTCTGAAACCGGGGATATTTCTTGCGGCGAATTCGAGTTGATCGCTACTCATTCCCCTCATCGATACCTTTTCACTGCTTTCTTTGGACTTTTTTTTTTAACTCTCCTCTTCAATCCACGTCCTTTTCGATACGGATTCAAGTACAGTCCTTTACCACCTTCAAGAACTTTATGATGTCTTTTCAGCTCCGCGATTTTTCTCTGGTTTGTGCGTGAATTACCGATTGAATTGACTACACTAGCTGCTCCGGTGGCCAATGATCCGATTGCAGCTAGAGTCGGTAGAAGGGGTAAGAAACCTCCACGTTTTGCGAGCAGAAGTTCACGACCGTATGAATTTTTCTTTGTTTTGCGTGAATTCTTCCTCTTTTTCTTCCCACGCAAACCAGCACCAAGTCGTCTCTTAAGCTTCATCGCAGTGACAACCCCCAGCGCTGCGATTTTCTCACCAAATGGTGCTACCTTGGCACGTTCTTCGGCAGCTCTTTGTAGCTCCAAATCAGCTAAATGACGTTGATTTATGTCTTTGTTCAGATGATACCTGATATCGTGTAAGCGGCACGAAGAATCCAAGGGATTAATCGGTTGATCTCCGCGTTTGAGACGTTCCTCAAGCCTTGTTCCTGGTCCACAATACCTATACCCGGGTATATGGAGCTCTAGGGGTAGTTTATTTATAATGCTATTAATTATACCCTTACCGCGATGTATCCTCATTTATCATGTTCACAATTCGAGTATATTCGCGAAACTAACAATTATTTCTCACGTTTTATCGTATTTATAGCTCTCACTTCGATGATAAGTCGCAGTAGTGAACATGGAATTCCACAGACAAAAAAAGAAGATCACAGTTATGAACGTGGATACTTGTGGAGCAGTAGAGAAAAAACGACATGGCGATCTTCTCCCGAATTCGATTCGTGCTTTCATTCTTGCTCCATCGGGTGGTGGGAAGACGAACATACTCTTGAATCTCATCACTAATCCAAATGGATTGGTCTTCAAAAACTTGCACGTGTACTCAAAATCGCTTCATCAGGATAAATATCAATACTTGGCTAAGATTATGAAAAATCTCGCGAAAGATGGATTCGAATACCATGCTTTCTCTGACGGAACAGAAATTTTACCACCCAGTGAAACAAAACCAAACACGGTGTATGTATTCGATGATATTTCTCACGAAAAACATGATAAAATATCAGTTCTATTCTCAATGGGGAGACATGCAGGTATCGATTGTATATATTTAGGACAATCGTACGCAGGGATTCCTAAACATAATTGTCGCGATAATGCAAACCTGATCATTCTACTCAGTCAAGATCATAAAAATCAAAAATATGTTTACTTAGATCATGTGAATTCAGATATGTCGTTTGCAACGTTCAAAGAAATGTGTGCAGCATGCTGGGCGGAACCGTGGGGTTTCCTCGTCATCATGAAAGACCGTCCGTTGAATGAGGGTAGATATCAGCGTAATTTTATAGAGCATATCGTCTTGAAACAGAATCAGTAGTCTTCGAAACGTTGAGATGGCAAGATTGAAGAATATCAAGCCTATGAAACGAGTAGAGCCACACGAAAACCTGAGAATGAAGAGAAAAAAAAGTGAATCCGTCAAGAGAGCAATAGATAAGGCATCGTCAGAGATTCGACGCAAATATCGTGCTTCGAAAATTGGAAAACTTGATCAGTATCATGAGAATGTAGAGGAATTGCGTCCAATTACAGAACCTTTACAGAAATTGGTCGATCAAACTAGTAGCAATGGTTTGTTAAAATCTAAGAATTATGGTGGAACAAAGAAAGAGGATATGATCGAGTCATCGGATGAACAAGAGAGCCTGACCAGTAGCGATCAAGATTTTGAGCAAGACACTAGAACTTCCTCGCAAATCTAATATCAATCGCAAACACTTGAGTGCTACCAAAGTCGCTAGCAAATTGCTACAAAAGTCAACATTGACTCCAAGTCGTCATACAAATTATAGTTATGATGAGCCATCAACATCCAGAGCAGCTGATGAGTCCCTGGAAAGTTCGATGAATCAGCTCCTCGAAGATCCTCAAGAGCTGAGAAATCTACAGGATTATCTAAGCACTAATCTCGGACCCAATTCACGAGAGTATCTCTCCGATTTTTTCACAAAACACGATGATAACGACATAACTATGGGACCTCATTACGAATCAAATGTTTTGAAGCTTGGATCAGAAGTGTTCGATATTTCTAGAAAAGATGATAAGTTACTCATTGGAGATGATTACATTGTTGATGGTACAAAAGGTCTTTTCGAATTGATCTTCAAGAACGCACCGCAAGGTTACACTCGTGACGATTTGTTGAAATATAAAGAGATATTAGAACTAACGTCTGCTCATAGAAAAGGTTATCAACCGGATAGTCGAATTTTGAGTAATAAGGGAAAAAAATATAAAGAAATAATCAAAAAACTATTCAAACCTGAGACTAGAAAGAACCCGAAACCAGTGGGAAAGGGACTACGGAAGATAATTGAAAAAATCACTGCTGATAAGCTCATGCCTTTGAGACCAGATGATTCGAAGGTCGAATACAGGTATTGGGACTCGCCTGATGAAATAGTTGATAGATTGCAGCTACTCCTTAGCAGTATCGAGGCTGGACAGACTGGATTGGAGGGGGAATGTTTAGAAATCATCGATGAATTGAAGGAGAGGGGATACATATTATAAATGTGAGATTGACCACTTTTGATTCATTGTTCAGTTCAACTCGATAAGATATACTAATAAGCAGGGTGAGAAAAGAAAATGGAGAGCACAAAGCAGTCATCTAGTCGTGGCAATGTTTCTTTACTTTCACCTACACCTGGAGATAGTAAAGTTCAAGATAAGAATATACCTATGGTTACTCAAAAATCGTCTGATCAAATTACGTCATCAAAGAGTGGAGAAGAGGAGAAAGAAAAAGTGTACACTACAATAACGGGTACGTGTATATCATTTTTATTCTTTTTCTTCCTTCTCATATGAATCCTAATCTCACTGTTGTTGTTATTTTTATTTTCAGAAAATGTTCCTCATTCCACAGCCAAGGACTTGCTCCGTTCTATTGCAGGAACTGAACAGAGCTCTGAATCATTATCTGATAATTTCAAGCAGCGACTTGAAAAAGTAACCCAAGACGCAACTATAAGCATAAGTGATAAGATAAACGTAGCAAAGGAACAATCAACCCAGGAATTCATGAAGAATTTAAATGAGAGTGAGACTAAACTTGTCAGTAAAGTTGGTGAAATGTTGCATTTAACTTTAGATGAAATGGAAAATAATATGAGTTGGTTCCGTAATGATCTCGTGAGATTTGCACGTAAAATAGAGGGGGACTATGAGAACTTAAAATCTGAATCGAAATTACGCGTGGATAATTTGCTCAAGGAAATCAAAGTTTTTGATGATCGTGATAAAATTCGTCAGCAGGAAATGGATGACTTTCGCGCGAGATTCAGGCAGAATGAAAAAGATTATCACGAAGCAAAGGATCACCTTATGAAATCCGAAGCCGATAATCTGTTTTATAAGAGACACGTAAATACAGTGTCTAAACAATTATCCGATTACATGTTTCAATCCGATGAGAAACTGAAAAAGCATGATCAACTTTTAGCTGAATTTTCAAAGAAAAATGATGAAATGTATGAGAAGAACAAGAAACAGTCCGAGTCTATTACAAACATGGAGTCTGACTTTGTGTCTCATAAGGATAAGGTATGGGATAAGATTGAACAATTCAATTTCTCAATAAAAGGTCCTATGACTGCACAGTTGGGACAATTGAAGAAAACTGCTCTTGACAAGACTAATAGAATAGAAAATGCATTCAGAAATATTGATATCAAACAATTTGAGCTTTCAAGGTGATATCGATTCCTTGATTCAGCAACAAACTGAAATGAATACTAAAATTCATAATCATAGAATGGACTTAGATACTAAAGATGAGTCTCTCGAACTAATGATGAATGTGTTCAGATCTGATATGAAAGATGTTCGCAGAGATATCAAGTCACTCACAGAGCAACTGCAAACAGATACTATTGAAAGGAAGAAATTACAAGAACAAATTAATGAACAGAAAAACTATTCATCCTCAATACAATCACAACTCGAAAAAATGGCAACTGATATTAGAAAACATATCAATTTCTGAATGTATCACTAATGTTTGCTGAATAAATGAATGGAAGAAATTGCTTGTTATTCATCATTTTATTCCTTTGTTCCCTTAGGTATTAATTTTACAAACTGAATATACTTGATTCCATACAAAACAATCATTTCGACGATTTCATCAACATTACCAGTAAATACGTATTTCGATGATATGTTTTCAGCTTCACCTTCAATAATCCATTCACTTTCTGATAAAAGTACAAATTCCTGGCTTGGATTAACTGATTCAAAGATAATCTGATATTCGACTGACATATCGATCACGTGCTTCAGATCATAATAGACTTGAAGAAGATCAGGGAAGAGTGTACTTCCCGGCGTTGACATTTCAATCAACATTGCACTCTGACCTGAGACGTGAATCCTCTGAAAAATTAGTAGCTCGGAATTTATCTGTGAAAAATGAATCATCGATAGAATTTTTTACCTTCGAAAGATGCTAAAATATCCGAGATTACATCTTCTGCAACTTCAGATGACAGATCCCAATCTTCTTCTACGTAGTTCAAGTCATCGATTCCAAAGATGAGATTACGAACCTCGACAAAATCATCGGGAAAATCATAAGCTAACACGTCATTGAGTGATACAAATTTATTTTGAAATTTAACTCCAGCTACCATTGTAACAGTTGCAAACGCACTAAACTTGGGATCCCTTCATTTACGTTTCGTCATAATGGGTACGAGGAAACAACTTAAAACTTGAATTGTTATCGAAGAACTACAACATGTTTGCAGCTGCACTCTACAACTAGCATTTTATCATAAATGAAGTGATAATTTTGAACTAGTTTCCTCAAATGTAAGAATAAAAAAGCTCTGATCGGTAGCTGTTGCGTTAGTAACAAAGTGTCAGTATCTTATTGTTCATTGTTGCAGTATTTTCTCTTCTTTTTCACGATGGAATATACGAATATCGAGCGCATGTTAGAAGTTTCGAGTTATTGGAACAGAGTAATATTCGATCGAGATCATGAAGCAGTGATTGATTCGGTGATTCAGAAACTGTTCATTATATCACGATATCCGAGCTACGAACAACTTCGGGAAGCGATGAGAGAGGTGAATAGAACTTGGAGATGTTCTGTTAACGAGGTGTGCAATGGAGATTATTGGGCCATGAACGATGAAAGCAAAAAGCGGTGGCATAAGCTGATAAAAATATTACGCACGCATCAAGTTGACTTCTCAAGAATACAAGACGATTTAGGCTGCACCCTTCTGCATTTCGTAAGTTATGAAACTGATTGGTATGAGAAAGATGATATGCAACTAGTTGCACTCAAGTTGATTAAAAATGGATGCAAAGTTGAAGTGAGAGGTTGGAACGATGTGACTCCACTGCATGTAGCAGCTTCCCGTGGATATGAAAAAATAGCTAAGACACTACTGAAATATGGAGCTAGAATTGAATCGAAAATTAGTGGTACCCACTTTACTCCACTTCATGAATCACTGTTTCATTCACTTGAAAATTATCGTGACTTCCCCATAGTTGAAGTTTTGATAAAATCTGGAGCAAATGTGAATGCAAAAGCGATTGATCACAAAAATTGTCTACACATTCTATTTCCAGGAACAGATCGCTTGCGTCGTGGTACTGCTACTAATCTTCATAATCAATTCAGATTGATGCGGTATTTATTAAATTTTGGATGCGATGTGAATGCAACCGATTATTATGGAAAAAGTTTATTACATCACGTTTGTAAAACTGGACAACCGGAACTTGTACGTTTACTGTTATGTTACGGTGCAGATATAAATGCTATAAATAGAACAGGTACACCACCACTCCTTTCACATTTCCAGAGTTCAGCAAATGCAGCTGAAATGATTAATCACGGGTTGAGATTGAGATATTCAGGGAAATATGTCTCTCTTGCGAACCAATTATATATAAATAGAAATATCGGGCATGAATACTATAACGTTACATGCGATATATCAGATGAACTTATTAAGCAAGTTCAAAATCTGAAAAACATTTGGATCGGAAAGAATAAGACTTTGTTTGATATTCTCCATATGGAGAGTAGTAATGAATTGAATGAATATCTCGGATGTAGAAAATTCAGAGCCCATGTTTTTTCTCAATATCCATCTACTAGTCAATATCATCGGATGCTGAGAAGCCAATACAAAAAGGCATATACAAGACACCTTTTACTAAGAAGAAGTAAAAAGTTCTTTTCGTCAGTTTTCAATCCTATTGTACAAAATACTCTGATGTACCGAGCCGAGAGCGAACCGAAATCAGTCGTTTATAATTCATTGCTCCCATCAATAGTTTTAGATAAAATAATGTTTTGCCTTAGTGATACCGATCTTGAGAAAATCGTTGGATTTGATGAACGAATTTATAAATTCCGTAAATCATTTCACTTGAATTAATCACAATTGAATAAAGGTTCATTATTATAACTTTGATATTCTATTTATTTGTGTGTGTGTGTGTGTGTGTGTGTGTGTGTGTGTGTGTGTGTGTGTGTGTGTGTGTGTGTGTGTGTGCGTGTCCCCGGAACCCGAAGCGGGGGGTGAACCATGGGTGAACACGTGGAGAAAACCAACCCCCAGGAGCTGGGGGGATAGGTGGGTTGCTCCAGGTTGCTGTGTTCCGGAAGCGGGGGTGAGTAACCAGGGGTGAGTAAAAAACCAACCCCAGGTGATATACCTGGTGGAGGGTTGCTCCAGGAGATGGTTTGACCTTGAGGGGGTGACTTCCACGACGACGGTGACCTGGGCAAGGTCAGTGACGACCTGGCCCAAAGTCCGCTTACCTCTCCTACTGACTTGGTCTGACCGGCGTAATCGAATAAACCTATTGTCCCAGGATCATCTACCCAGTCAGCTGTGCGTGATAACCACTCTTTCATGGGTTTTTCCAAAGTTACCCCGGTTGACGATATCTCATAATCACCCATATACCATCCTGGAGAAACGCGATCGCGGGCGTTTGCATCCCTGTCATTTCTATACGGGCATTGTATACTTTCGTTCACAAAAGAAAATGAGATTTTCTTACACTAAAATAAAACCACTTAAGCTCAAAGATCCACCAAGATATTGGAACGCGAGTCAGCGCGCTCAAAAGCTGAGAATAACTGTTTGAAGACGTTTTGAAACTCTCACTTCCCTGAGGTAAGGCCAGTTCATGGGGGAGTCCTTGGAAATTGTTCTTTCAATTTCCTTCAGGAATCCCTAGTTTTAACAATCACATCGTTTCATATTGAATACGGTAGGTGATGATGTAGTCAGATGATTTTTTATCATTTGCATACTTATTGTTAGTTGTTTGAACAATCAGGAAGCATCAGTTTTCTGCACATGAGTGGCACTTCTTAAAAGCTGGGTTGTCGTGTTTTGAGTGGTTGAAAAGAAGAATCGCAAGAGACCTTGTGAGGCCTCGGAGATGGCTCAGAATCAACTTTAAAAGCTATAAAATTGATCAGAAATGTTGGAAAAAGAATTTGGAACATCATTGTGTTCTAACTACTAATATCACGTAAAATTACTTAATTTTTTGGTAATCTCACTCTTTGAAGATGACATAAGAATAAGTTACATTGCATAGGTTGTGAGCTTGCCTGAAGTCTGGAACGTTGATGCGGATGTTGCAATTGAAACGATTATGTTCTTGTTGCTCTGCTCTTGTTATGTGGTCGGTTATTCAATGGTACACATCAATATTCCGAAGGTATAGACGAAGTACTTAGGTTACTAAAATGATGGAAACTATCAATAAAAATCTCCCAACAAATTTCTCCCGATCCTAAAGAGAAACATACTCCCCATGCCCTAAAAGAGCCCGACGAGCGGGAGTCGCACATTATTTTATTTATATCGCAAGCATCAGGAGACTCGATGCCAACTTTTCGTCTGGAGCTTGGACTAGAAGTGGCGATGCTGTCGTGTTATGCTATGAAGAGAATTTTCACGAATCTAGCCAAAAGCCAATGTTTTGCGGTGAATTCTTCACTATGAACTTGAATGACTCAACAACGACCCATTCCGCACAATTCTGAGTTTCCCTGACTGTGAACTATTGTTCATGATCTACTCTCGTCTCAGGAAAAAAAGAGTCCTAAAAACTAGTTGGAAAATTTCAAAGATAAAAACACTTTTGGTCAATACCGTTTTTCCTCTGACAAGAAGAGGTCCATCCTTGTGGGTCCTGGATTTGTCCCAATCTTTGGGGATTATCTTGTTTTAGCGAGAAATGAAGGTACCCAGAAGAGTTTTGTCCAATGACCCTGTTACCCCGAGATACAGCTGGAGATTAGCATTGGTCATATAGGCTCATATTAAGATGACCCATGTATAGATATACTGACAATGCTAATCTCCATAGCTGCTTCTCGGGACAGGATGCCCATGGGATCAAACCCTTGGAGACCTACCTTCATTTTGCACCAAAACAAGATGACTCCCAGAGTTTGGGACGAATACAGGATCCGTAAGGTTGGACCTCTCCTTGTCAGTCTGTTTCATAAATTAGGACATATGAAAGATGAACACACCCCATAGCCAGCGCGTTCACAACAGGCTAAATTCCCAACTTACTTTCATTTTTCTATTACTCACTCCCTAACACAAACTTGAAGCATATTTCGCTTTGGATATTTGTAATGATTAGCATTTATCACGACTGAGCAACAGATCAGAGACGTACGTGAACAAATATCGAAGACATGGAGGACTCTCGCAGACGAAAAAGAAAAAGAGAAAATTCTCGAGTTTCGAATCGTGGGGTGTGCATTAACCACTGCAGCCACAGGTAATAACTAGTCATGCTAATAAAAAATAGTTGCATTCAGATTCATTTATTCATCTCACTTCCTGAATGAGTACTACGGATATAAGGAAGAATTTCACGATCTGGATGATTTGGCCATCCGAGACCCTTTGGTCGTCGAGAAGAGGGCGGGAGGAAGACGAAGACACACATTTTCCCATAGGTTGCATCGGTTCATTTTGAGGATCTATTCATGCTCGATAATATTGCATCCCTCAAAGGTCCGTAAAGTGCTTCAGCAAACTGTTAAGAGTCATTACTTTTAGTAAATATCCGATTTCTGACCGTCCAGTACCAAAATGTGCGTACGACTTAACTCGTGGCAGGCGGGTTGGTTGACCACTTGATCTGAAATTTTGGGAAACGTACATAATATGTGAAATGGATACTCTTTCCTCAAAACTATGCTCATCGATGCATCCATGGATTTTCAATTTTCCTGTCTATCGTGATTTTAACGTATACAGCAACCGAGGCGGTCAATGTTTCCAACACTACGAATGGTAATTTTTCCACTATCGGAAACTTACAAATCCAGCTCGAGTGCGATGGTTGCTCAATTTTGAATGACAGTGCCGACGAACGTGAGAAAACTCAACATTTTTCCAAAATTCAGTCCAAATAAGTGTTTTATGTATAGCACGTGAAAATTTGGACCCCGATGCATTTGATATCACGTGTAATTTGATCTTCATACGATGAAAAATGCATAAGGAAACCGCCCCTATCATGGATCCATCCGAGGATCAATGTGACGTTTAGGAAAATCAAAAACAAATGAAAATGAGCATCTTGTTGGCTGGGGCATCTCTTTATATTGTAACAGAGACTATTGTGAGATACAATAAAGTGTTGAAAACATATAGTTCCAAGGACGTTACCAACTGGAGTACCTGAAATATTACGCTTTCATTTAAATATATGGGAAAAATTGTTATTCATCGCTATAATCACGGCAGGGCTCCCGAAAGAATTTCACGAGATTTTTCAGAAAGATTCTCAGACGCGGACATAACTTGATGGGGCCTCCACGGTGGTTCTTGGCATGTTGGCTTGACCCAAGAGGCGAGAACGGCGGTCCGTCACACAAATCGATAAGCCTTGACTCGTCACAACACTGTCACACCTTGACGTGCGCATAAGCTCCGTATTTTCTTTCCAAACCGATTGCGTGCATTTTCACGTCATTATGAGTTTTTACACCACCCAGTGTACACCGCGATGTGACTACAGAACATGTCACATCGGTCGGGACTCGAACTTACATCACTTCCCTTACATTTGCGCTCACAAATAGAGTTTTATTCAGTGTGACCCATAATAACGTTATGTGACTGCTAATTGCATCACGTGGCCCCTAATAACGTCATGTGACCACTTTTCGTATCACAGCCGCTTCCGAGCCCTCCAGGCCACTCGCTCTTGCCACGCGTACTACTTATACCTCGATGCCGTAAATCTGCCCGAATCGCTGCCGCTCCAGGACCCGGTGCCGCGTGCCTCGCCATCCCGGACGTCCCGTGACATCCGCGAGTTCCACGATCCCCTCGAGTCATCAGTCACCGCGTATGTGTGGTTTTCGTGTTCAGCACTCCGGTTTCTGACTCGCAATTCATGTTAGGAACCATTCGTACCTTTCGTCTTCCAGCCCCCGAATCCGTTCGAGTGCCGACGTTGTAAAATCTTTGGACCCTGATCGAATCATTTGTAAGTTCGTGTGAAATCCTTCGAAAGTTAAACTCTTTGGCGTCGCGTACTCAAACCTTCGGTCGAGACGCACGACCCGGTGTCGGAAGGACATTAAGCGCCTCGCCCAGCGCAAACTGAACGCACCATGCCCCGAAGCTGAGCACCGACGAGACGTGTACGGGCTGCGAGAGGCCCGCACTCGCACGACTGGGAGCGTTTGAGCGTGCAGACGCTGTCCAGCCATCCAGCGACCCTCGCGCCGACCAGCTAAAGGCCGAGTCGTCGAACGGGTGAAGTCAATTTCGCTCATTGACAGGAATCCCGGGTACTGGACGGGCGTGCCCATCGTGATCCACTTGTCGGGCAACTGTCAACCTTCTAGATCGCGACGAGAGGGTGTTCTTGAAAATGAATTGAAATGACTAAAAGCGGAGAAAGCCAAGTACTCCAGCACTGGCGGCCCGCCTTATATACCCGTAAACCGGTAGGTACACGGTCTACGTGGAGTTGATGTTGGGAAATTAGGTAAACCGGAAAAACTGCGGCATACGTCTGTTCAGCACGGACAAAATCGGTAAACCGGGAATATAGCTGCTTACGTCAGGAAAGCATGGAGAAAGTTGGTAAACCGGGGGACACAGGGGTCCACGTCAGATGACTCATAGGCACATTCGGCGTAGGACTGATGTATGATGTGGTGTGGGCTGATCATGCGATGAGACGCGCACGTATATCTATATTTAAGGAATATTCCAGAGAAATATTCCTGAAGTATCCCAATCTTTCGGAGAAATATTTCTGATATATTCCTGACAGATTCGCATACTGTGTGGGTAGAATTATAGACGATCCTTTAGATTTTTTCTAGATCAAATTTTCGGCAGTGCTATTAGATATTTCAAGATTCTACTCCGAATCCAATGATGATGTTATTAAATTTTTGGAATTTAGTTTACTTCGCCTTTCTCTGGGTTTGCGTGGTTTCACTACTCATGGTAACTGTCGGAGTGAACGATTATATCAGAAGAACAGCTGCAGAAAATTCCACGATGTCAGAGATTACCCTCATAGAGGCAAAGGTCGACTTCTTTGATGAGAAGGAATATTATTTTCTAAGCTGTTTACATGTGAGTGCTGTCTCTCTTTCCTATTTCTTAACGCTGAGTGCAGTCGGTGGTTACTACATCAACTCTATATCCCTTGTGTGTGGATTTTTTTCCTTATTGAGGTAAGTTTTTCGATGCATTTTGTCCTCAATTTTATGCTTCTTTTCATGAACAAGCTCTACCTTACCATATGAGCCGATCACGACTAAAATTAATTTTCCCAAAAATTCGGCAAGAAATGTCAAAAGCCTAGATAAATTAGGTTGTACTTTGTGATCAGATCTAACATTAAATTAAAGTGAGCAGTCGATTGGAATGGTTGTTTTGCCAGGAGTCTGAAGATTGTAATGACGCCGGTAAATTTTCAATACACGGAAATTTTGATACTTGAGAGCTCCACCGTCGCAAGTGAGAATAACAGGATTTCAAGCAGTTTTCTGCGATAGGAATTTCCGAGTCACCAGTTGCAAATTTGAAGCCAGTGATAGTCGGTTTGTGTGTGAGTGAAGTGAGAAATATGTCATTCTACTGAAGTAAAGTGGGACAGTGAAAGTGAGATAGATGGAATTTTTGTAGAATGCAACAGTTGAAGCGCGACATTCTAATTTGTCATGGCGCGCTATTTTCATTTGATTTTATATAATAGTGTAAATGTGTTCGGAGGTCGCGATCGAGAATTCATTCAACCGGTGTGAATCCAATGATCTTATCATGTTATGGTGGCAAAGCCACTGAATTGGAAATTACCAGATTGTGCCCAATCCTTCTGATTTTCTGAAATTAACGATCAAAGATACCGTAATATAGTCCTGTTTATGGTCCTACTTTGAGGATACCCAACTTTCTAGTTAATTCTTTGAAACGAACTGCTGATATCTGGCTTCAGCAAAATCATTCTGCAGATTTCTCGAAATCGAAGGAATGTTTGGAGAAAACTGATGTCAGTTTCGGCCTCTGGAAAAGTTACTTTTTGAATTTTGTCGGCCTGTGTAATTAGAGAAGAGTATTTTGACAATGTACTTTAAATGTCATTATTATAATATTATCGAAACGTTCGAAAAATTGATCGTTTCGAATGATGTTCACGTGGAAGGACTCTAAAAGTCTTCCATGGTACTGGGAACCTATTCAGATCGATTCAGATACTGTTTTTGCTATGTTTTATTGATCAGTGAATGGGGAATCGTTGCTTCCTGTCATTCAGTCATTATATTTTTTTCATGGAAAAAGATTCTCAACAAGATTGTTTTGATATAACATGAAAAATATTCACGAGAAAAATTTTCCATCCATATGTTGCACAGATGCGGGAGAAATATTTCATTTGATAATGTAAATTTAATCATATAACAAGATAATCAAACTCATCCGAATAAAATTTTCAGCCAGAGGGTCCTGAACATTGTGAATTCTCCAACCCAAACAGTACATCGTCCTCTTGGCTACCGAGAGCTGAAAAATTTGGGTCCTATAATAGATTTACACACGAAGTCTCTCAAGTATGTCATTCAATATAGATCATACTAGTAGATCAAGAATCTATCTGAAATAATCTGGCAGAGGAGAAAATATCTAAGAGCTTCAGGTACAATCGGGCTATGTGGCAGACGACCTTGAAACGTAACTACTCGGGAGTCAAGGGAGTGAATGCCAATTTTCCATTGTCTCGAAGTCATGAAGTCTCCGATTCAACCGTTCATTTTGATTAATTGGATGAGTTCAAAATACTGAATATTTGATCGCTCGTTGATTTTTGTTCAATTTATAAAATTTTGATCGGCCTCTTTCTCAAGTTAACATGGACGGAAATCACAAATTTGATATCTTTACTGTCTCAAGTTAAATACTAGAAACGTTTACGCCTCTTACACTCATCAACGAACTAGAATTATGATTCGTTCCAACGTTTCTAGCACTTCCCGTGAGACGATCGAGATGTCAATTCTGAGATTTGAGACAATGTTAGATTAAGAAAGTAGGCTGGGTTTAAAATTAAATTGATTTCAAACTATTCTCTACCTACTAAGCTATATTTAGGAGCCACCATGGTCTTATGGATACGTTTTTTGCCTTCAACTCAGAGGGCCTGAGTTCACATCCCGGCCGGCTGCCACGTGATTTCTTGTATGTGCTTTTCGATGACTTCGGTAGTTCGAAAAACCCACCAAAAATTGTGGGGTCCGCAGAATGAACTCGAAAGAGGATCGAAAGTGTTAATTAAGAAACAAATCGATCAATAAAGTACATTCAATGAATACTGTTCATTCTCCACAAGTGATTGGTACTCTTTTATAACTAGTACGGTAAGATTCCATTCTTCCAATCCCTGGGGAATTTGCCTCAAAGATAATTTGCAATAGAGATCCCAAGTTATCATTTCAACTGATTCTTCTCCATAAACGATATAATTGGTGTGTTTCTACATCATTTGTTGCACGGGGAGTGGTTATCTCCAATCGTTCATGTTTTCACTCATCATTTTATATAGTGAAATAGACTTATACTATTGTGGCCCGGGAAATTTACTGACCATTTTCCGGACTGGCGTGGCGTTGGTATGAGATCGCCATTCCTGAAAAAGTGGACTTATACTGTACTTGACCTCGGAAATTTGAGAAACGAATCTGCCGTGCAAAGTAAAAACGTACGTAACCACCATTTAGTTGAAATCAAAAAATATTTCAAAAGAAATGCCCGTATATGAATATTTTTGGGAAGGTAAAGGCCTTTCCAGAAACGGATAAAATATTCACCTCACAAAACTGGAAACTTCAATTTCAGACTAAATTGACCGTCCTCTGTCTAATGGTCCGATTAGAAATTGCAATTCGTTATCAGAACAGTTTTCACGACACTTGCGTAATCCTGATATTTCGAGTTTACGGAGTAAGAAAGACGTAAGGGCACTAGCGTCGCGCTTCATGGAGCTAACCCACGATGCTCCGCTGGTATACAGAGTAGGAAACGTCATATGTGCATTACCACGGACTTGTGATTTAGGTTTTCAGCAAAAGATGAAGCAAAGATGAAATATTTCTCGATCATTATTGTTCATCATCTTTTTTCTTATATAATATTGGTTTCATTGATTAATTTATAGAAACAGTAACATAGATATCCGCAGACCTCGAATCACTTATTTGGCGATGAATCTCTCCTTCTCTTACAAAAAAGTTGAGAAACATTATCAACACCTGTTGATTTACTTTGAATCCATAGCATGAACAATATCATTGAAACGAAAAGAATCGAGATCTGGAAACTCAATGGTTGGAACGATACTCGCCGAATAACTAATATATTAAATTAGAATAATAGAGATATGAAAAATTTTTAAATGTGAAACTTTAGTCGACCGTAGGGCGATTCGGCCCCGGGGAAGAATTTTGGCCGATGCTAACGTGTGATTCGCACGGTGGGTAATACTTTGCCGCGTAAACGCCGTGTTCGGATATTGAAACTTTCTCACTGGTACTATGACGGCGAGTAGCGTAACCCTCCAAGTTGATCCCGCGTACTTAAACACGGGAGCTGAAGCTACCAGCGCACGGGTCAAGTCCAGCTGATGGGCCGAGACGATTGGTGTATTTTCGAATAGCAACCAATTACGTACGTTATTCCGTATGAATTAGATTCTGTATTCTTACATCTTAGCTCTCAGCAAATACAACGATCAATAGGGTTACGTATCTAACATCATGGTATGGCCAAATTTGCAAATGCGTTAAAATGACTCATCACTGTTCGAACACTATTTTACATTCCCTGAGTTTCTAATCGAGTTCAACTGTACGAGGTTTTCCAGTGATATAAATAGAACTCTTTTGGCCAAGAATACAACCTCAGAATATTCATGAATAACCGAAATTGTGAGAAATCTCATTATGACGCGCGAAATGACCGGGATAATAAGTGTTGTTCTTGAATGTTTTATGAGATTCTGCGTGCATTGTGCCTAAATAGAACCTCCAAAGAAGTGATACAAGTGAAAGAACAAAATATCATCCCGTCTTCAGATGGTCTTCTATGGGTTAATATACTATTTTGCGCCTTCGGCTTCATATCAACCGTAATCATACCTATAACTTTCAGAGGCCCATTCTACTGTTGATCGAGCATGGACTTATATCATTTTGTTCCGTGAAAAAATGGAAATCTTGTCCAACTAGAAATTACCGAGATGCTTTTAACATTTTAGCATACATTTTTGGCTCCAGAAATGTATAATCTCACATGCATTATCTTCTGTTCCCTATCTGAAATTCAATATCGATCAAATTACACTTATATCATTCTGGTTCGAAGCCGTTGATATGCTACTCTCGGATATTGTTTGGAATTAATAACTTGCTTTAGAGGTTAGATAAACTGTTCAGTCAAATATAGTTCTATGACATTCTTAGGTGAACATTTAATCTATCAGCCAGCTATTCGTTGTGTCCAAGTTCTTTCCGAGTGCCGTCTAGTGGCTCTGCCGCGCATTAGAGAACGGGGGCACAAGAACACGACCGAGAGATCTTGCACACACACATACGTACACACACACTATCTTATACGTAAATGTCGCATCACCTTGTCGACTGATTGTCGACGACTCCACGTGCTCTTCTTTCAGACCTCAGTTTCCCGCAGAATAGGAGTGATGTGAACCCGTTGAAGACTTTGAAATTAGTTTGTAAGCTCCTAGTCAAGCCCACATATAACAAAAGTCATAAGTATCATTGAATGTCTATAGGTTATGAATCTCTGCTCAAGCGGTAGTTTGATCTAACTAAAAAACCTACGCCCACGTTGTTTCAAAACACAAGTTGCTTATGTGACTGGAATGAAAGTGGCTTGAGATATAGAGTCAAAGAAACAGCCATCGAAGGCAAGAACACATCAGCTGCATGTTGTCAGTTGTCGTGGTTCATTGCGATCCAGCGCAATGCGATCCCTTCCGATCACCGTTCTCCGTCGCTGACCCCCCTTTTTTCGTGTCGTGTTTGGCCACCGCGAGCGCTACAGTCAGAATTTTCCCTGCTAAATATAGGTGGACACAGCGAATTCTGTAGCAAAATCGAGGTCGGCACGAAATTTTTTTTGCAATCGATTCGTCTTGATTCGTTGATTTCTAATTTTCAATCCGAAAATCTGGTGTGATTTTTATTATTAATAAAATACTGCACAATTTATGGTTGAATGGGCATAAGTCGAGAAGTTTTGGTCTGAGAAGAAAATTTTTCGATCTAAAAACATTGCATTTCGTGTTGCGTATGTGAAACATTCAATGGATTGTTGGAACTTACATTTACCATTGTAAAACACGAGTTTGTTTATAACAATTTGGTATATCTTTGGATTATGAAGTGGATTCGCAAAAGTAAATATGTCACTCGGTTCATTATCTCATTTCAAACAAAAAAGTATTCTAAACATTTTTCTCTAAATTCATTATTTCTTGAGCAATTGTTGATGGAAAGGAAAAAACCAGCGCGTGGCATCAGTCGGAGCGTTTTGAAGTTTGAACGGTTCGATTGATGCCACGCGCTGGTTTTTTCTTTTCCATCAAAAATTGCTCAGGGAATAATGAATTTAGAGAATAATGTTTGGAATACTTTTTTGTTTGAAATAGAATGATGAACCAAGTGACATATTTACTTTCGGGAACTTACTTCATAATCCAAAGTTATACCAAATTTTCATAAACAAACTATAGTTTTTTGCAATAGAAAATGTAAGTTCCAGAAACCCACTGTAAAAAAAATGTTCAAAAAACTTCAACCAACTGGTTGAATGGACAATTCAACCAATTTGTTTAAAAATTCAACCAGTTTGGTTGAAAATTCAACCAGTTTGGTTGAAAATTCAATTAGTTTCTTCAACCATTTGGTTGAATTTTCGATTCAACCAGTTGGTTGAAGATTATCGAAATTTTTTTTTACAGTGTCCATTACAAAGTTCATATTTACGACGTGAAATGCAACAACTCTTGTCCGAAAAATTTTCTTCTCCGACCAAAACTTCTCGACTTATGCGCATTTAACCATAAATTTTGCAGTATTTTATTGATAAAAAAAATCTCTCCAGATTTCCGGACCAAAAATTAGATATTCGTAATCAGCAAATCAAGACAAATCGATTGCAAATAAAATTTCGTGACGACCTTGATTTTGTTACAGAACCTATAGCTGGCTGATAGATTAATTCTCGGACAGCTCATTTACAATCAAGTAATTTTGGATGGACCCTTTCTGCTCTAATATTCCAGATTACGCCCAGGGTGTGACCTGGTACCACTGGTCTCTGGCTAACAGCAATCTTTTTCTATGTTTTCTTGTTAGGATCTGTGACACATTGGAACAAACCTACTATATGATCGCTCTGGCACTCCAAGTTGTTGGTGTGGTTGTTCTGGCGATACTGTATTACTATGTAAGTGAATACTGTAAATAACTCTGAGGGGTCATAACCGAAACTCATACTTTTAATTTCAGTTGGTTTATGGCAGTCGTGTTCTGATGAGGCAAATAATGGCCGTATTCATTATATTCGGAATATACACAGTCTTGTTTTGCTTCAACTTTTCAGGCCAAATGATTATTAATCACTCTAATGAAGTATTAGAATCGATGTGAGTACTGATAATTCAGCTTCTTTCATTTATTCTTGAATGTCTTTCGTGGGAACTTTATGATGTGAGAATTGGAATCCAAATGCAATATCAGATGTGGAAGCAACTGGTACTTTGCGTCGCCAAATGACAGGAAGTCTATAAATATAATTATGAGATTCTCACAGCGTCCGGTCGTTTTTACAGCGGGAAAACTTTCAGTAGTTTCAATAGAAGCTTTTGCTCAAGTAAGCATTATTGTTGGAACCATAATAGGTGACTGATATTGACACAGTTGAATTTACTAATTCATACGTTTACTCCATTTTCAGTTGATCAAGTTGTCATCGAGTTACTTCACCGCTATAGCATCCATGAATTTGAGGGAAAATAGTTGAACGTTTAGTCAAATTAATGTGTGTATTTTTCAAATGATAACAAGACTCATTGAGTCTTACATATCGTCTCCTCCGAAGAAAAAAACACCTCCCAATGTATAATAAGTTGGGCCGAAAGAACGTTCTATTCAAGAATCTATTAGCATTAGTTGGGATTTACGGATGTAGAACCACGACATGAAGTCGCATTTGCTCTAACCTCCCTCCCCCTCCCACACTGTGAAAAATTTGTGGGAAAAATTACAGTCTTGACCACAAGCATGAGTTGAAACCGAAAATCAACCAAATAGTCGCTCTTAGCGGCAACCACTGTTTGCGTGCACAATTCGCAACCACCGGTTGGTGAATTTCACTATATACTGCGAATGAAGACGAATACGGGACCTCGGAGATTAATAGGTAGTGTCCTTCAGGTGACATTATTGTGTCGAAAAAACCAAGTATTTTTCCATTTTTCTGTTAATGAATAGAAATATACAACGGTGGTGGTGCTGAGAGCGTTTCTGGCCAGAAGTTCAGGTTAAGCAACGTATTCAGTGGTGATGTATACGGATTGGTGAACGATCTCCTTGTGTTGGCCCGGATTTGGATACCAAAGAAGCTAATGGTTAGCTCGGCTGAGCGAGATGGGTTGTCACTCCTCCGGATACGATCACCGCCAAAATACGTTGCTAAATCTGATGGATTTTTGGACCGAAAAAGCTCTTAGCGCTGCCGCTGTATTTTATTCCCATTTGCTTACGAAAAAGCATAAATAAACAAAAATACGCTGCTAAATGATATTAGCAGAATGCTTTCTCACGTCGAAATGTGCTTAGACAACAGATTTCAAACACATTTTACAATTGAGATGATTTGTTTATTCTAAAAATCTTGAAGGATAGAGAATCGGCTTCGTACATTTTGTTCCTCTCGCCGATATCTATCTATTGTAAGTTACGGTTTTTCCTCCCGTCTTATCCCTGGTCCTCCACGAATTTAACTTTCTCTGTCGTTGTCTGTGTCCGTCTGTGCGTGTGTCTGTGCAACTTCATTTTTCGTCAACGGTTTCTCCTCAGCATTTCGACCGATCTTTCTCAAATTTATGTGAGTGGTAGAGCACCATGTGAAGATGTGCTGAAAGGATTTATAGCCCAATCTATTTAACAGTTCTCGATTAATGAGTGTCGGAAAATAAAAATGTTAAAATTTTCAAGAAATTATTAGGAGTTTTTAGAATTTATGTCTAGAAAAACTTTATAAGGGAAGTTGAGGTGACCTAATAAAATGTTAATCTGGCCATCCTTGATCGATTGGTTAATACGGAATTACGTTGAACTGTATGGGAAAAGAAATGTACATGATTTTTTTTCATTGATAGAAGATTCATGATTTAATTGGTAGAGATAGGTATGAATGAAAATTCCACATTAACCAATTGACGGAAAATGATGAAAAAATGGTTGTTTAAGTGAGCCAAAATTTGATTTGTTGATTTTGAGAAAAGATATTTGAATATAAAATAATCGATTTTTGGAAAATTTTGACATTTTTATTTTCGGATACTCATTAATCGAGAACTGTTTAATAGATTGGGCTATGAATTCTTCCAGCAAATCTTTACATGGTGCTCTCCCACTCACATAAATTTGAGAAAGATCGGTCGAAACGCTGAGGAGAAACCGTTGACGAAAAATGAAGTTGCACAGACACACACACGGACGGACACAGACAACGACAGAGAAAGTTAAATTCGTGGAGGACCAGGGAGAAGCCTGGACGAAAAACCGTGACTTACAATAGATAGATAGTGGCGAGAGGAACAAAATGTACGAAGCCGATTCGCTATGAGTGAAGATTTTTAGAATAAAAAATTAATTTGAGTGAAAAAATTGAGCAAAAATGTCTTGTCACGAATACAACCCTTTCTCTTTGAGAAAGCAAAAGGTACTATAAAGTCATCCGGGGACTACCATCAATTAATCTCACGGGCCCTGTATTCTTACCCATAATAAAAGAGTGGATGGATTTGTACGCAAAGTAGGCCAGACGGGCGCGTACCGATCCGGATACACACACCGCCAAAAGTTTCTCGACCCGGATATTTTACCGTAAAGACTCGCAACAATATCGCCATTATTCATCTCGATTTGTTTACAAAATACTGTGATAAAAATGGTTGTTCCAATTCAATAATAATGTCACCCGGGGCTCTACCACCTATCAATCGTATGGGTCCCATCTATGAGAAATGTATTGGAATTAGTAAGAGTAAAAAGAATTTTTAAGAAACCCTTTTACGAACTATACCAAGAAACTTTGTCAACCTTGGCATGATATTAAGGAGATGAAAATTGGTAGAACGATGAAAATCATCGCGAAAAAAGTACAATGTCAGAGTACGCGGTGCTTGGAGAAGAATGATCTATGGGTGTCGTATAATATCGTATTCGAATTTTGGCGCCAATGAGGCGGGTGATGAGCGCTGCTCACTTCAGTCGCATCGATATCGATCTCCCCATTTCCTCCCTAGCTCACGATCTGGCTCACGCGCGCTCGAGCCCCGAGCCTGCACGAACACGTGTTCACAAATATGTGATCGGGTACGAAAATTTGTGGAACAATAGACGAGCTAAGTCCGGAGAAAACTATGTGAGCTCGGTGAAGCGTAATAAAAGCGTCTATTAATGAGCTCCAGAAGATCAGAGTCATCAGACACTGACGCAACTGGACGTAAATATAATCTAAAAGATCTGACCATTGTGCCGCTAAGGTCACTCGCGACTGCTGACAAGACCGTGGGGATTCCTGAGATTTCTCCAAAACTTATAAATTAACGACTGTGATTGGCTGATTTGAAATGCCGCTAATGATCATGATTGGCTGTTGGCGGTCGTCCGGATGCTTGAATCATGCACCACTAGTTATCGAGCTAGTTATAGTTACAAAGCGCTAGGCCGAAGTGAAGTTAAATAAAAGCGTTTAAAAATCTCTAACTAGTGGTTGAATTAGGCACCCAACCAGTGGTTGAATTTAGAATCATCTGACAGTTGAATTCGACAGCCAACCGTATCCCTTTTTGATGTTTGCGCTCATTTTTATGATTGCTTTCTTTGAGCATCTGTTCAGCAGCCTAGTAAGAATATTCAATACATGTGAGGAAACCTGCGGAAAAAGATAAATTTAATCTCGTCCCGAGGATTGAGGGCCAACGTATATCTCATAGAGAGGAAGGCGGAGGGTGGGGGTATGAGGCACACCTTCTCTTGATTACAAAATTCTTTCCCTTTTACTAACGTCTGTATTAAATTTGACACCATTTAAATGAATTAAAACATATCGTAGCTCATTTGTAAGCTTTGAACAAGCTTCATGTATGAAATTGAACTGCGGTATAAAATATCAAGGAGATTCGAAGTGTTGAATTTTGCGAAACAAAAATAGCAAAAGATAATCATGCTCATTCATCCCATTCATTCGGAATTGACATGGCTTGAATGATTTTATTGGTTCTATCTTGTACAACTGATAAATTTGAGACGTGAGTCAGAGAGACTTAACCTCACTTTTTTGCCCACTTTAAAATAGTCGAAATTATTATTTTTGTTAATAACTGCACTCTTTCCACCAAACAACAAACAAAAACGGTCATCTAAGACTTCCTGAACCGAATCAGGCATGGTTTCCAAAGTTATCTAGCCTAAAATTAAAATCCCGTGTCGCATTTTTTGCATTCTACGCTTTGTATGAACAATTACTAAAAAACGACGTGGTCCATCATCTCCAGACTTGGCCATATGATTAATTGATACATAAACTCGGACCTCTCGCAGTCCTAACATTTTCTGTTGATCAGGTTTTGCACTAGGCCCATTTTTGTGCTGTTTTTGGGGCCCGCTCCCATAAGCGCAATGTTAAAAATGTGCAAAACTGGTCAAATTGCGACGATCAATACTCGAAAACGGGATGGTCAGCCGTTCTGGAATTTTGCACACATGCTCTTCGATATTAGAACTATCTCTCTGCAGAATCTCGAGAAATTCTGTTGATGAATAATTTTGGTGTACAACTACCTTCCATGATTTTTCGAAAATATTACTTACTTAGGTCTTTCTGGGTAGAGCTTTTCTTTCGTTCAATTTTGCTATAGTCTGGAAATATTCTGAGAAAATTCGTTAGGATCATACGCACTTTAGTGTTGTAAAAAAGTAATAGAAGAACTTACAACAGTATATAAGGTAAGTGTGCCCAACTTGCCTCTGTACCCAACTTGCCCCCATATGCCGATCTCAGGAATGGGCGCTCGTTGACCTTCCCGCAATTTTTTTTTACGTTTGTTATGTTAAAATATGAGAAAATACGTAGTTTTCAACGACCCCGGATCATTTCTGCGTTCTCCAGAAAATATAAAGTGAGTTTTCC
This sequence comes from Eretmocerus hayati, assembly GCA_029851415.1. Classification (NCBI taxonomy): domain Eukaryota; kingdom Metazoa; phylum Arthropoda; class Insecta; order Hymenoptera; family Aphelinidae; genus Eretmocerus; species Eretmocerus hayati. Next base: position 169,283,088 of record CM056741.1, read on the forward strand.
ATTTTTCGTGTTTGCACGGCTAAGAAATCACCGAGGAAATCACGTTCACTAAAACCGGTGCCAATTTATTTTTATTCGACCATTCTTGACGTACCTTAGCGCATTCGATTCCTTGTCTCAATACCTTCAAAATCCGCTCTTCAAGGTTGCAGAACTCTGATTTGGAGCGATTTTATGTACAAAACACGAAGATGGTTTGAGAATCAAGAAGGCCGACATCGGAGTGTACCCAACATGCCCCCATGTGGTTATCTCAGAAAGGCGTGCACTATGACTTTTTTTTTACCACTCAGAACGTGTTTATCACGTCAAAATAGGTCGGAAACGATGTCTTGGGCCAGCTCAAAGCTACAAATGTCGCTGCACGGTGATCAAACTTTTGGGAGAATTCAAACAGTTCGGCTCCACTTCATCCAAATTGGACGTATCTTAGCTCATTTTAAAGGTCTTGAGACAAGCTTCAAAATGAGTTAAAGTACGTTAGAAAATATTGAGATTAGCCAGAATTATTAAGAAAATGGCTTAATGGGGGCAAGTTGGGTACACTGACCTTATATCAAGGTTTCATATCCATTGGAATCGACCAAAAAGTTTTACCATGTAATGAATATTCATATCAGACCATTCCTTGTGAGTTGGAAACTTGAAAAAATACCCAGTTTTACTATTACTTCTAGAAGAATCGACCAGATCAACGCTATTCCATAAGAAAATTGCGATGGACATGCTATACAGAGCTCGTACAACCCGCGTGGTCAATCTAATAGACCAGTATGTCTTAGTATGGAGACCTGATTGATCACAAATCTTCTTGCCATAGTTCCATATCAATCAAAAATTACTTATTCTTCCGTGCAGGCCGTGATGAAAAATACGCTATCCTTGTAACTGGACACATTTGACGCGTAAATTGTAGTGAGCAGTAACAATCTCTCAAGCTTGGAAGGAATATTTGAATTTGTTGAATCATGGGTATAAAACGATTAATGAACAAATTGCCGCAAATGCAAGGGATGGATATGAATGATAATGTGTTTGGCAACTTCATCAAGTACAACGCTCAGATTGTCGGAATATCGTTTTGTCAGCCATTTTATGCAAGAATGCTGATATTCGCTTTCAACTTGATTGTATTTATGACATTCATACTCCCCCTCGTGAGTATTATACCACCAAAGAATCGATTGGTTCGGGGACAAAACTGCCAATCCAAGAATTTTACACGACAAAAGTTCCACGGTAAATAAATGCCACAAGACAAAAAAGCCATAGTAATTGAGTGCCACGGGACAAAAAATCCACAGTAAATAACTGCCACGGGCAAAAGTGTCAAAATTTTCGAAATATTCATTCTGATCCAGTAAGAACATTGAGACCCGAACGAGAATTCAAGCTGTACATTTGTACATCATGCATGGTTAGCAATGAAGTTGCAGTGGCCTCAGAGTCGCTTACAATCTGTATTTTGGGCGATCATTCAACTATCAAGCAAGATTCCTCAAGTAACTTTTTGGCCCAGAATTGATTGTTGATGAATTAAACGGGATGGAGAGTGGAATGATTTTGAAAGGAAAAACTCGACAATCGCACGTGAGTGAATACCTGTACCTGAAATCAAATGTCAGAGAGGAAATAACTCATTGAAAATATGGGAGTCTCAATGGATGCAGTGCTCTAGCTACAGCAGTGGTCAGTCGTAAAGGGGTGGGCGTGATTTTTGGAGACGATACTCAATCCCATCCGTGGCGGTCAGACTGAAGGGCGTAAGACCAAATTTCATGAAATTTGAGTTAAGGCATCTATGGTGTTCTACTCAACATTTTTCATCACTTCAAACACTTTCCGGAAGCGAAATTCGTATTTCTTGCAAGAAAACTGAACTCGTAAAAGGGCGCAAGTTCACTCTGTAGACCTTGGAATTCGTTGGTCAGGGAAAAGAGCGTGAATCCGCAGTTCACGTTAGAAATAGAGATTACCAATAGAAGAAAATATTTGTTCACAACAACATTCAACGATGGAATTGAAACCATATTAATACAAGATTAATCATGTAAGGTAAGTGCACTCAACATGCCCCCTCCTCCATAAACCGTTTTGCTAATATAATATCAATAGTTTTGGGCCACTTCAATATTTTTCAACGCACTTCATCGCATTGCAAAGCTTGTTCCAAGACCTTTAAGATACCATAAGTTCAATTTCGACAAACCGAAGCCGAGCTATCACAATTTTCACAAAAAGCCATTTCTCGCGAGCTTCCGGAAGGGAGTACCCAATATGCCCCCAATAAGCTATGTTTGCAACAACTCTGTCCTACTTCAACATTTTTCAATACACTTCAGTTCATTCAAGACCTTCAAAATGAAGCGAATTACGTCTGCTTTTGACCAACTGTCGAGCTGTCATGATTTCCCCGGAGAATGATGTATCGCATCAGCGTGCAACCAAATTAGGGGCTTTTTGCTGGTCCGTAACATTATTTATGACGAGGGTTTTGCATGAAACTAAATATTTTGTTTCGTTTTGGATCATGAAAGCCTATTTAACTTTCGGTTTGGATTTCGTTTCGGACTAAAACCGGAATCCGATCCGAAACGAAATTGAATTTTGGGCCAATGACCCAAAACGAAACTTAATGAGTTCCGAATCGAGTTTCGGTGCACTGAAACATAATTCCAATTTGGTTTCGGTTCACATTTTGTATCAAAACCGAACTTCAAACCGAATTGAAATTCGGTTTCACGTTAGAACCGAAATATGACCCGAAACTGGAGTCAATTTTTGTCTCGGTAACACGGGACTGAATGCTATCAATGGCGATTCATGTTTCGGTGCATCGAAACTATCTTGGATTTAGTTTCGGGTCAAGTTTCGTGCCAAAGGCCAGAATTCGAACCGAAACTATTTGAATTTCGGTTCGATCCGGAACGAAATGTTATGAACCTAGAATTACGTTTCGGTGCAACGAAACATTATCATTTGGTCTCATTTTATTTCGGATTAGCTCTGCGAATGTAGTTTCTCGTCAAATCTCGTTTTCGTTTGGAAACTGAATTCAAATCGGCTATTCCGTTTCGGGTTTGAATTGCGTAACTTGGAATTTTGTTTTATCTCAAGCAAATTTTTCTCAGTTTCTCACCCTCACGTTAGTGGAGGTTTAGTGTTCCTACCAGAGCAGTAAAGAGATACAGTACCGTGCAAAAATTCCTGAACGGGGGTATGAAGTTCTCTCTTGCAAAAACGTCGATTGCTCGAGCCCAGATCAACGTAGAGGAATTTTGAAAAAAGCATCTTAAAGATGAGAAAAAATGCTGACTTATTATGGTCTTCGATTTTTCTTTCAGCCTTTTTTGGTACCTCAAATAGCTGATGTAATTTCAAGGATTTCGAGAAAAAAACTGTTTTTACTCTATCGGCTGTAATTTGGACGCGGATAAACATAGAACAGTTTGGCAAAAAGCATCTTGAAGAGCGGAAAAAATGCCATTTGCAACAATTTTTCGATTATTTTTCACGTCGTGTGAGAGCTCTTAAAGTAGCCAGACTCTCGGATTTTCAATGAAATACGTGTAAAAATGGCGAAAAACTACGGTTTTGGCTACTTTGAGAGCTCTTACACTCTCATTCACACGACGTAAAAAATAATCGAAAAATCATTGCAAATGGCATTTTTTCCGCTCTTCAAGATGCTTTTTGCAAAATTGTTCTATCTTCATCCGCGTCCAAATTACAGCCGATAGAGTGAAAACGATTTTTTTCTCGAAATCCTTGAAATTACATCAGCTATTTGAGGTACCAAAAAGGGCTGAGAGAAAAATCGCAAACCATAAAAAGTTAGCATTTTTTCTCATCTTTAAGATGCTCTTTTCGAAATTCCTCTACGTTAATCTGGGCTCGAGTGATCGACGTTTTTGCAAGAGAGGATTTCAAACCCCCATTCAGGAATTTTTGCACGGTACTGTATGTACATAGTGGTTGGTAATCATATAGATATGGTGATTATGAGTTGAATAACAATGGTAAATTTTTTACTCTATCTGTGACCTTTCTTATCTTATACAACTCTAAAATCACATTGAACAGATTTTCAATTCAGAAACCGAAACATTACGTTGCACATTGATTCAGTTCCGGCTCTTAATCCGAAACGAAACGGTATCAGAGTTCAGTTTTGTCTCATGATACGAAACTCAATTTCGTTTCGGTTTGAGTTTTGGTTTTGACACGAAATGCGAACCGAAACTAAAGTCGAATTATGTTTCAGTGCACCAAAACATAATCCTCGAGACGTAATATTTTGTTTCGGATCCTTGACCTGAAACTCAATTTCGTTTCGGACCGGATTTCGGCTTTGCGACGAAATTCATTACGAAACCAATTTAAGAACAATTTCGGTTCGGATTTCCGACAAAGGACCGAAATGCACTGTGGTTCTGGTGCACCAAAACATAGCTCCACACCATTTGAGTTTCGCTTCGGACCTTAGATACGATATTTATTGTTGTTCGGATCGAGCTTACGTGGCCGATCCGAAACGAAACAAAATACCGGTGCACCGAAAATAATTCAGTTTCGGGTCAAACCTTGTTCATGACTTTCCCAGAATTGATAAACACATTCTGAGTGGCAATAAAAATTGTCCTGCACCCCCTTTCGTGATAACCACATGGTGTGCATATTGAGTACAAGCCAATTTTCGTCTCCATTCTAGCGTATGATGTCGAAATTTAGCAATCCCAAACAAAGGATTTTGGAGGTCTTGAGAAAAAAGTCGAATGCGCTTAAGTACGTGAAGATTGGTAGGACCAAAAAATTTTGATACCGGTTTGACTATAAAGTAATTTCGTTGGCGATTTCTCGAGTGAAGCACGAACAATGCACATACTCACCTTCTATCTTCTAAGAGGCGCAGTAATCACCCGAGGTCTGTCCAAATCATTGATTCCCCGATATTTCAAAATAACAAACGTAAAACATACCTAAGCAATCCTCAACGAGAGCCCAAGTCTTAGGTCTGCACACGTGGACATGTTAGGTATAGTTACCTTATCAGTCGGAAGTAATATGAACAAAATTGCTAACGAGAAAATAACAACGATTTGAATTTATTGATTGTTCGAAAATCTTCACATCATTCATGATAAGCTATTTACTTTCATCTGAGGGTTCGTGTGTGCGTGCGAGTGAGTGTGTGAATGCGTGTATGTGAGTGTGGTCGTGTTCGTACGAAGGTTCAAATCGCCAGGTAAATCAAATCATGCATTCGCGAATCACCCGCCACCGTTGAAATTGCTGACGCACTTTATGGCTTAGAATAAATTTCACAAGCTCATCATAGGAATCTGGGATACGATTCCGATCTCAGTTTGCCCACGAGATGCGAGAGATGAAGGATTTTGCCAGATCTCTTGCCATATACTGATGTTTTAGGACAGTACCACACGCCACTCACGAAATAACGGATCTGTTTCGTGATTAGTGATGGAAGATACTCATAACCCCGCTATCATGATAAAACGCCTCTCAAATATTTCGATGATAGCATTCAGGCGCATTTTCCTCAATTTTCATTCAAATGGACTTACGCCCTTTCGTCTGACCACCACAGCCATGACTATGCATCCGACCCAAAATACATAATTTGAGTAATTCGATGCGAAACAGACCTACGGAAAAGGGTCATGTCTCAGATTATTTTCCTGTCTCTTTCATTCGGTTCTGTGGTACAAAACAGGAACAATCCACTACCTATGGGACCCTATAAAAATTTTTTTAGCACTAGGTGCCCTTTAGTCTATCTCTTACACGCTTAGCGTGAAGCAAAAGTAGCACTTTACGACACGGTCAATGGCCGCCGTGGCCGTGGAATCGACTTTATCGGAGATGCTTCACTGGCTGATTTCAAACGTCAAAATCACTAGCATGAAAATCGTCATGCAAAATTATCATGAAAAACACATTCAGAAGCTTCTGTCGATCGAAAAGAAGCTCCGGGAAGCGAGTAAACACCAAGTGATTTGCACGGGTTAATCGCTGATTCTAATGCACGGTGCGAAGTGAGCCACGAGTGACTCATTGCCGATAACGCGCGCGTTTGCTGCGGTGCATAATTCTTAAGAATGTGCAGACACTCGCAAATGGTCGTAATATCGCATCGATAAGCACCAAAATCTCAGGAGTCACTATTGTGTTAGTGTTACGATAAATCGAACACACGGTCGTATATCGAACATGACTTGAGCACTGCACTGCTTGTCTCGCGAGGAGTCGCAAGCTGTATGCGTCTTCTTCACGGTCGTGTCTTCTGCTTCGCGCGGTCGCATTGTTTACATCTCTAGTTCACCATACTCGCGTATGATGCAAGCAGATGATGATAGTAGGAACGGATTCTGAGGCACTAACGGAGTATTTTTTTCAGTCGGGGGGCTGCCGCCCCCCGAACCCCCCGCTTGCCCCCCCGTACCACCCCGCTTCCTCCGAAACGTAAAGGGGCACACGTGCTAAGAAATAGAGTACGATACACGGGGCAAAAATGCCACTCGTCGGCGCGGCGTTTAGCTCCCTCGCGCAAGCGCTCGGGCGCTAACTTCACGCCGTGACAAAAAGTGGCACTTTTCCCCCTTGTATTGTAAATATCTATTCCGGTATGTGGGGCACATATCGATTCATCCTTTCTAGTCATCTCCAACACAGAATTTGGGTCTTTTTCCTATAAAATTCATATTCCTCGAATCCGTTTGGAGATACGGAGATGTGGTTTGCGTTATTCGAAAGGTCTTGTTAGAACCTATCGAAATCAATCTCGTAGAATTGATTTTGAGGTTATGAGCGGCTTCTGTGGACAAGAGAATAAACAACACAAAAATACCAATTTCTCAAAACGCCATAATTTTTATTCCTTGAAAATTTACTATTTGATGTGAAATGTTGTGTTCTTTCAGAGAAAAGTAGTCCCGAACGATTTTCTTGCCTCCTAAGGCCTGTTTTTGGTATTTTCTGCAAATCTATATTCTCGGCGATTAAAAATTGTCTGTTTTCTGCGCATGCGCAGGAATTTGGATTACTTCATGAAATTAATTTCATTGAAAAGTCGAGAAAATCTCCTTGAAAATAACCACTTTGCGAAGTCAATTTTATCAATTGGAACCGGAGCTGCAACGTATGGAAGATGAACCCTCAGCTTGGGTGCGAAGTATAGGCGTATGCCATGCAGCGCGGATTTCCTCTATCACTCCCTCCGGTACTCCCGACATACCTCCTGAAATCTAGTGGTCTTCTGGACGTTGTGGCTGTGGTCCAAATGCATTGAATCAACTTCGCCAAGTGGTCATTTTAAAGGCGATTTCCTTGGCTTTTCAATGACATTGGTTTCATGAATCCGAATTCCTGCGCATGCGCAGAAAACAGACGATTTTCAATCGTCAAGATGCGAAAAAAATGTTCGAGACTACTTTTTTCTGAAAGAACACAACAATTTACATCAAATATCAGATTTTCAAGGGATAAAACAGATGGCTTTCTGAGAAATTGATATTTTTGTGTTGTTCATTCTCTTGTCCACTGAAGCCGCCCATACCCTCAAAATCAATTCCACAAGATTGATTTTGATAGGTTTGAAAATACCGATTGAATACCGCAAACCACATCTCTGTATTCTCAAACGGATTCGAGAAATATAAATTTTATTGGAAAAAAGACCCGAATTTCGTTGTTGGAGATAATTGAAAAGGATGAATTAATATGTGTCCCACATACCGGGAATATCTTATAGGGTCCCATAGATGGTGAGAAATTCATATTTTGTACCAAAGAATCGAAAGGAAAGGATAAGAAAATATTCTGAGACATGGAGTTTTTCGTAGTTCTGTTTTGTATTGAATTACTCATATGCAATAAGCCATCCTTGCAGTCAAGTACATAATGATATCTCACCACCCCCCCGTGAACCTGGCCCGCCGAATCGGACCAAAGTTTGCTCGTGGTAGGCCCATAAATGCTCGAAATTCTCGTCTAAGGCACGAATTTTCGAGACCACCAATATAGTCGGGACTTGGACGAGCATTCCGAGTATTTACTGGCCTACCGCGAGCATATTTCGGTCCAATTTCGCGGGCCAGGTTCACGGAGGTTATCTCATCATGATCCGCGAAACCCTTGCCAACGTCAACTTGTATTTGACGTTTGATGATTTCTGTGTCAATTTTCATCAGGAGATAGCCTCTCAAAATTCGTTTCTGAGTTTTTTCGATTTCTATATTGGGGAGAGAGCTTGACGAACCTAAGTCTTTTGCCAATCCCAAATTAAGACCCCGAAACGGCCAGCTCACTCGAACCACAAGGGTCTCGATATGTCGATCATGTGTCCAACAATACGCATCTCACCTGTGTGAGAGCCTTTGCAGCTTACCCGTATTCGGAGAATTCGTTTTTGTGAAACAATAAAATTCATCGAAAGGCACCCTGCATCTCATTAACATGACTCTTGTTTCCTTTCATATATATCATTTCAGCCTCCATAAGATTGATGATATCGATGCGAATAATGAATTGTTGCTTATTTAGAAAATTTTGCATTTATGGCACTTTTGTACAAGTGGCTCTTTTGCCCAGTAGCAATTTTGGGTTACGGCACTTTCGACTCATGGAAGTTTTGGTGTGGCAGTTTTGTCCGTGGAAGTTTTGTTTCGGAATTTCCGTACCCGAATCAATCGATTGAGTAGTTTGACGTGAGACTATTGTTCAAAATACAGCGATGCTCCAAATTCTCCACCAAAGATAAGCGAGTTGCTCTCAATGCCCCAAAAAAAAAATTCAGTCTAGTAGGCATATTAATTTTACACTGAATACTTCTCTTTCCAGAAGGAACAAGACTTTCTTGCAATAAAAAACTGTAGCTCACATATTTGACAAGATATTGAAACAAGGATCAGCGCATCTATTAAAAGCTGAGAACAAGTTCTTAGAGTCGTTCTCTAACATTCACTCACCGACAATGAAACTCATCTATGGGTGTTTCTGTGAAAATCGTACTTTTTTCCTCAGACAGCCCCCTGATTTTGAAAAACTTTGGAACCACACATTCTGTTGTTAAATCCATGGTAAGAAAAATCACCCATGTCAATGAGTAGTTCTTGATCATTTGCATATTTAATTTTTTGACGAATCAGAAAGCAACAACGGTTTCCTGGGGAAGCGTATCATTTATTGACGTAGCGAATTGGCTTGTCAGTTGTTTTTGACTTATTGAGAAAAGTAATCACAAGAAAAAGCGTGCCACTTATCTACTGAAATACGATCCCAAATGCAACTTGAGACTATTGGATTCTGGAGGCTCACTTTATTTTGCATGAAGATATCAAGTTTTGAAATACAGTCTCTTTCGCCTATAAAGAGGCCGGTCGTAACGAGATTCTGGCCCTAACGAGAGAATTTGGTAGATTTAGTTGGCCAGCGTATAAAATGAATGGGGCTAGTGCCGGTTATAACGAGCTCGGCTATAACGAGATTCACGCTGTAGTTTTTTTAGACTAACCTAACGTCCCCGTATTTCGTAGTACTTGATAAGCGGAGTTGTTTCCGTCTTCTTCCCGTCCTTTGTAATTAACCTAACCGCGACTCTTGGATCCACTGCGACGCATATTACGAATCCAAAAACCCCTATGTGTAACTACGAACTTCAAATGGCCCAACTTTGAAGTCTATAATACACCACATTGCGAGTCGAAATTGAAATATCAGTTGGAGTTCATCTATCGGACATTTTGAAGGACGGTTTGCACCAAAACTGCTTGTACAGCACTAGCTAGCTCGGCATAGCCTCGCAGATCGTTTTGTCAGCCATCGTATATGAAGTCTTTTGAACCCACGGTTGTTATCTAGAACCCAAATGCACCCAATCCATGCGCATCATTATCCGAAAACTCGGATCCACATCGAAGCGCATCGAATTCAAAATTGTTTCCAGAATGGTCTACAAAATTTTCTATCCTTTCCGTCCTCATGTTGCGCTCTTCCTTGTCGCAAAACTATTTACTTAGAGAGTTTATTTGCAGTATTCAGAGTTCATACTACTACGAAAAGAGTCTACGATGAGGTGGCAAATCATAAGAATATTTTTTGATGCAACATGTCGATTCTGTCCCGCTCTGCGACCCCTCGGACCTTGGTATATCTTTGTCTGGCTCCACTTTTGAGATACTTAGCTTCGAACACTTTCTTTTTGTGCCCAAGTAAGTGGAAACCGTCTGCCACGTGCCACCAAAACTCCCTCGGAACTCGAATACTTTTTTGACCTAAGTTACTCCTTGTGACGGTTTCAGTCCCAAAAAATCTCAGTTCCAGCGGAATCACCCATATATGAGAGTTGTTGCATGAGAATGGATAGTTGAAAATAACCCATTTCAAGATTTTCCACAGCTTTTGAATGCGTTGGACCACTCTCCGATATCTTATTGTACTTTCGAATCGCAGAGATTTCAGTGAAGGATATTTATCTCTCTCCCTACCAAAAAATGCAGAGAGTAAAATTAATATACCTACCAGCGGCGTAAATGATTTCTTAGCTCTTGAGAAAACTTTGAACTAACTCTTAAAATTATAAAATTGATTAAAAATTTGTGGAAAACATTTGAAACGTAGCTGTATTCCGATTTATCATACGGAATAACTCACTTCTTTGGAAATCCCAATTTCTGTAGATGATATAGAGGTATTTGTATTATATAGGGCCTGAGCCTACCCAAGGTGTGGGACATCGATGTGGATATTTTCATCGAAACGATGCTACTCTTGTTGCTCTGCTCTTGCTTTGTTGCTGTCTACCTATTGGTACAGATTAATATTTCAAAGGTACAGATGAAATACAAGGAGACTGGAATAGTGGGAACTATTGATGACGATCAAAAAAGAGGCTTTATCGTTCTCAGGTCCAAATAGTTAATCCACTCCATGTCCGTCTCTTTATTGTGAGGTCGTAAAAAATGACAAGGAGGGTTACGATCTAGAGATTGCAGTCAAAAATCAATAAGCGTTTCGGTGTAGCAATCCAGAGCCACCTCATCAGTGCCCCTCTGGATGCTTTGGGCAGACGCTTGCCTCTGATCGCACCGAGGACTTTATTGTATGCTTGCGATCCAAAATCTACTTGCGATAGCAAGAAGATCACGAAGCGCTGCATACTGGAATTATGCGCTTTTGAATTTTGCTGAGTATGGCTTTCAACTGCGCATTTGCTATCGCAAGTAGATTTTGAATCGCAAGCATACAATAAAGTTCTCGATGCAACCAGAGGCAAGCGTCTGCCCAAAGCATCCAGAGGGGCACCGATAAGGTGGTTCTGGATTGCTACACCGAAACGCTTATTGATTTTCGACCGCAATCGCTGGATTGTGAACTTCGTTGTCACTTTAGACGACCTTACACTAAAAGGGCGGACATCGAGTGGGTAAAGTACTTGGACCTGAGCGCGATAGAGTCTCTTTTTGGATTCATTTGAACCACGGGTCGATAGAAGCAATGCTTTTGTATTAATGACAGTGTCTACCAGCGCAGTGCGCAGACAGACTATTTTCTATGGATTACGAGGACTAAATTTCCAGCTGAGAGTAATGCTTGTCCGCCCGTCTACTTGAATGCTTCTAGTTTGGTTTTTCAAGTAGGAAACTGGAAGTATTTCGTGTTCAAAGGAAAAGTTTTCCAATAAAATAATAGGATTCTAACACGTTTATCTTAATTTTGGAGAACGGGACTTAGATTCCTGTCTTCATCACTCGTCAATTACAAAGAAGGTGTGTAATGTGTTCCAGATAAGGTCCAAGCTTTTTTGAGATAAGAAAAACAGTTTCAATCGGAGTATTCTTGAATACCGCAAAACCGGGTAATTCGGAGCGGGTGGGTAATTCGGTCCACTTTTCGTCCTTGCGATAACTTTGGACTCAGGAATTACACAGTATGCTGCAGAAGCTTATTTTGAAGATGAGATATAGAACTTCAAAATGAGCTTTATCCAATTTTCCGATGTTTGAGTGCTTACAAAATTGCATAAACTAGTATTCGCGCCTCGACCATGAGATTCCCTGCTTTTGAGCCACAACCTCATAATTTCGGTGCGAAATCTACTATTTGCGGCATACTGTGTGATTCCTCTTCTTTGCGCAATTGGCCTGTGGGCTTCAGTCCTCTCGCCATTACCGGGTAGTGGGCATACTGTATGATTCCTGAGTCCAGTTATCGCAAAGACATAAAGTGGGCCGAATTACCCACCCTGTCCGAATAACCCGGTTTTACGGTGCCTCACGCCTAATTTGCCCGCTGTTAGAAATAAGGAAGAGCGTGGAAATACGGCTTGATCACAAGGTCATTTTGAGAGAATCGATAAAAACAGCTGTGAGTAAAACTACGCGCAAGAAGGTGTGAGCAGTGGGACACTTTTTTTGGAATCATAGAACGCGATTTTTTATTTTATTTTATTTTTATTTTAAACCTTATACGGGCTGAGAGCCCTTACAGAAATTACATATAATATCATGTAATGTGTGGTAGCGCTATCCAGTCACAAATTATGTAGAGTAAATCAAACTAATTGGTGATATGAGTATAGGACGGCTTGAGTACAGCGAATTATTCTCATTTTCATAAAACAGTATCAGATGACAGCAGAGCACAAGTATCAGAGCACATTTATAAATCCATGACTGAACTCAAATCAGATGACAGTATGAAACCACCGCGGCCTCGTGGATAAAGTCCTTGCCTTCAACGCAGAAGGCTGGAGTTCGAATCTCGGCCGGCACCAATGTGAGTTTTCGTAAGTGCTTTTCGGTAGTTTCGGTGGTTCGGAACCCACCTCAAACTGTAGGTCCCGCGATATAATCTCGAAAAAAGTTGGGAATAGATATTATTTGATTCTCATTACCCATGGTTCTCCTCCTGCGATTCGAAGGTGTGACTGGTGTGAGCCATGGCAAATTTGAAGTAACTCATCATCTTGTGCACATAACATCGCTTTGGTCAACTGAAGTTGAAATTGGTATTGAATTCATATATTGATTCGTGCCTCATGGAACTGTTGGAACCCTTAGAACTGTTAGACATTGATGGATTTGTTTTGTCGTATATTTAGATTTTCTCAGAACTTTCTGGAACTGTGTTCATTGAGCCATTATGTTTCCAGAAAAGATCCGATATGTCTTCTCGTGTGCGTGACATTTACATTTTTTGCACGGCATAGACATGATCTGTTGAGTAGTCGACCCTTAAATTTGTTACAGCAACGTGACGGAGTCGAGATTCTCTGACGTGGGGTAATGCCCAGCTCTGAACTAAGAAATGACTGAAACTGTTGAAGTCTGCTTCTGTTGTTGTGCTACTTTGCGGAGAGACAGAGAGAGAGAGAGAGAGAGAGAGAGAGAGATTGATTGATTGATTGATTGATTGATTGATTGATTGATTGATTGATTGATTGATTGATTTAACTTTATTAGCCCGGGGACACTGAGTCCCATGGGGCAAATCGAAAAAATATAGAAAAATACATCATTCTTGGAACACAAAATGAGTAAATATAACGTATATACAAATTACTCATCTGGATGTAGGGATATGCTGAGTATTGAAGACACAATGGGATGAAGACCCAGAGTTAAGTGTATCACAGTAATTATTGAGGTTCTCAAACCCTTTACTTAAATACTAATAGATAAATTGTGATTTTGGCCTCATGGGTATAGATATAAATCCAAATATCAGACTACTAGACTATGTCCCGGCTTATTAGAAGACTGAACATCAACATAAAACATTTTGAAATAGTGAAAATAGTAAAATGTGATGAAAGAGATATACGTCGTGGAGTTTCATACACAGGACCCAGGCAGAGATTGAGTCATGATTCTTCATCTTCATCGAGACTGGATAAATAGTTAAGTAGGTATTTCTTGAACGCCTCAACTGATGTTGTGTCTCGAGGAAGTGAGGTAAGAGCTTTAGGTGGGTTATTCCATAATTTTGCGCCTGAAATCTGAAATGAGTTCTTGAATGCGTCGGTACGAGAGGACTTAACAATGAGATCGCCCGTCTGTAGGCGTTCGGATCTATGGAGAGTTGTGTTGCATATTTCCGTGATATTACAAGATAGGTAGGATGGAATACCGGTCTTCAAGATTTGGAAGGTTTGACTAGCCAGAAAGTACTCTCGACGCGACTGGACAGTAAGCCATCCTAACTGTTTTCGGTATGGAGAGATGTGATCGCGCCAAGGGATGTTGCCAAAGATAAAACGTGTACATGCGTTCTGCGCTCTTTGAAGCTTAAGATTCAGTCCCTTATCAAGATTATGAATCACTAGGCAGGTGTAATCGAAGAAGGGCAAGATAAGTGATTGAACAAGGGTTTTTCGGATTGCAAATGAGAGTGCATGACGAAGGCATCTGAGTTGGCGTAGTGTGCCGAAAACTTGTTAGCAAATGGGCGACACTTGCTTTCTCCAACTCAGATCGTTGGCTATCCATACTCCTAAGTTCTTCACCTCAGACACATAGTCCACAGGAGTACCATTGATTTTAATTCTGGGCAAATCGCTCATGTTTAGAAGACGAAGGTTTTCTTCGCTGCCTATGATCATGACTTTAGTCTTCCCTAAGTTCAAAGTGAGACCGTTGTCAACAGCCCATTGATTTATGGCATTGGCATCTGTTTCTACTTTTTCTAGCGTATCAATGATCTCAAAATGTTGACAATTCCTGTAGATTTGTGTGTCGTCGGCATAGATCATGTATCGACTAAATTTGAGAACTTGAGGTAGGTCATTAATGAAGATCGAGAATAGAAGTGGCCCTAGTACGGATCCTTGGGAAACTCCTGTAGTGATTTTGAGCCAATCTGATAGGGTACCTCCCCCATCTATAACGGCTTGGCACCTGACAGCTAGATAGGAAAGGAACCATTTGATGGTGTGATTGTCGATCTGATAAGAGCGCAATTTCTGAATGAGGATGTCGTGTGGGATCCGGTCAAAGGCTTTGGAAAAGTCGAAAAGAACTAATACCGTATATTGAGATTTGTCAATAGCGCACCTCACGTCATCCAGAACACCGAGCAATGCAGTTTGGGTGCTATGGCCTGTTCTAAAGCCAGCTTGACGAGGATCAAGTAAGTGGTTTCTTTCAAGGTGACATGTGAGTTGCTGAGCAGCAATTCTCTCAAGGATCTTTGAGCACTCTGATATGCGTGCAATGGGCCCGAGGTCAGACACTTCGGATAGCTCAGCTGATTTCGGGATCGGCGTAATGAGTGTTTGTTTCCAGAGCGAAGGATATGATGCGGAAGAAATTGATGAGTTGTAAATGTCTGTGAGAGGCAGTAGAATTTCAGGACATGAGGTAATAAGATTTTTTATGGTGAAGCCATCAATACCGGACGACTTGGATTTAACTTCGAGCATTTCATAATAGATCGCATCTGGTGTTGTTTCTTGTAGAGTGAATGGTGCTATAGGTTGGCGATGTTGTGAGATGAAGTTGAGGAAAGGACTATGAGAGCTAATTGATGCTTGAATACTAGAGATCGACGCGAAATGCCTATTCATAGCGTTATGCGAGGAAATGGTGAATGGTGAGGGGGTCGCGATTTAATCATGCTCAGTCTTTCGAGAGCACTCCAAAGTTTATTCATATCTTTCGCTGAGTTGATCTGGCTAGCATAATAACTATTTTTGGCTTTGTTCAAATCCGATTTCACTTCAGCGCGCAGAGCACGGTAGTTCTTCTTCAGAACGGGACAATCCAGCTCTTTGGCTCTCTTGTAAACATTATTTCGTTGTTTCATACGCTGCCTGATATCATGACTCACCCATGGTTTCTTGGAATCAGAAATTGTGACCTTACGTAGCGGAGCGTGAAGGTCCAGCGCGGTTTTTAGTGAGGTAGTGAATGTTTGTGCCTTTTCCTCGAGACACATGTGATCCTTGATCAGACTCATTCCAGCGTGTTAATCGTTCAAGTACTCGGATCGGTCGAAATTTTTGAAATCTCGTTTGATGAAGGCGCGATTCTGATGACAGGGTGGCTGTTATCTTATATTAAGGTCGATCCTATCGTGACCAAAAGTAAAAGGTACATCAGACTTGACATACGATTTGACAACTGTCATTGAGTTGACAATAAATAAGTCTATCCAGGTGTGAGCAAGTTGCCTTCGTGCATTTATCACATGATGCGTGGGATCAGATTGTACTACTTAAAGCGCAAGATTCTGTGTACGTCTCCGAATAAAATTAGACTCTGAGTCTGTTACACACATATTAACATTGAAATCACCAGTCAAGACAATCAATTCATACTTAGAGAGTAATTTAGATAGAACATTAAAGAACTCTTCTGGCAAAGAGCCATGCGGAGGACGGTACAAGACAGCAAGGAGAAGACGATTATTGCCGACCATGATCTCTACGATTAAATATTCGGGCTGCTTGATGCGAGAGTTATCGGATCTAACTAAAATTTTGAAGGGTAAAGATCCGTGGATATACAAAGCGACTCCACCACCAGCACGGTTTACTCGATCATTGCGTATAATAGTGTAATTTGAAATATGCACAGATTTGCCTGTATCTTGCAAGGAGAGTTTACTTTCGGTAATCGCAAAAACATGTTTGGGATTATCAAACAAGAATAATTCTATTTCATTAAAATGCGTCAGAATGCTATTTACATTTGCGTGAGAAATGTTCACTGACGAGGAAGCGCACAGACGGTGATGATGATGATGGTTACTTTTGTCAAGAGTGAAGAGCGCCAAGGTCTGTATCAGATCTGATTGGAATATTAGAGGAGTTCACATCTTTGCGCATAAAAATTTTGTAGTCAACGATACGAGGTGGTAAATATTTGAATTTTACGGCTTTGGCTCTCACTTTTTCAAATAGTTCGTATAGAGGTTTTGGGTATAAAGGGCGAATAAAAATCTTGCTGGAAGATGCCTCTCCGAAAGCCTCGGCAGCAGTGAATTTAGCGGTGCCAATGCGCGTTGAAACTATGTTGTCACGTATCTGTGCGGATTTGAACTTTATAACAATGCTTTTTGACGTTTGTTTTGTTGCTGAGGCTACGGGTGCACTATTGTTGCTTTTTTTGAAAGATTCACGAGGGAAGATTCTCGCATCAAGTATGTCACCAACAAGGTGAGCTAGATTCAGTGCTATCAAAATAGATTTCATCAGATTGAAAGGAGTTTTATCGACACTGTTCGGAACACCAGATGCAATCAGCTCCGCTTCTTCCTTGAAGGCGACGTTTGCAGAGTTCATGGGCGTAATGTTATTAGATGGCGTATTATTCTGCATAACTCTTAGTTCATCACGTATCGACGAGAAACCCTGATCCATCTTGTCATTCAAATTGCTGATTTTTTGATCGTGTTCAGCCAGCTTGGTGTGAATGGCACTCAAATCATCAACACGCTTATTCAATGCATCAATCGATGTGTGGAAACTGGTCTCTAAAACTTGAAGCCGTTCTTCTTGTCGGGTGGCAAATGCGCTCAGTTGGCGTTCAATCAGTGCAGAGATAGACGAGAGTGCAGGGTCGGGTACAGCCGGCTGTTGCATGCTAGTATATAGCGGTGTAGATGGGCTTGTATTTGTGGCAGCTGTGGTATGTACGCCGGCGAATGTGGTGGTGAAAAGCGATGTACCAGTGTTGACCAGCTGCTGCGATGTCCTTGCAGCGAGCCCCGCACCGCCCTCTAGTGAGAGAATTTGATTCTGCCCATTCTCGTCCATGCCGACACTCTTCCGATAATGTTTAGAGCCCGTGATAGAGAGCGCGGAGCAGGGTTTGGCGGATCGGTATCCAGCGTACGCACGTGCACAACCCGGATGAAAAGTGCTCGCGCAGCTATCAGAGTCACAAAGGATGAATTCACCCGTGATAGGCCTAAGGCACTTTGTACACGTAGGCATTCGGCCCGCAGCAGGTGATCGGAGGTGCCGAGTTTGAATGAGGATCAGTTGCGCATGCGCCTTCAACATAAACTTTCGCTGCGTTCCGCTGTCTGGACAAGATTGTTAAAGCTACAATGTTCTCCACAACACTCCGCACGCACTGGTTTTGTTTTGTTTTAATCACTGTAGTCATTGCACTTCGATTCCGCACAACACAATACTTACAGCAAGCTATGAGACTATTAGTGAGTGTGTAGGTCCGCAGCACGCAGCAGTGTAGCAGACGACAAGCGTTGTGTGCTGTCTGCACATCTGTGAATTGCCCGCCAATAATGGCACTCTCGGCGATGATGATGAATCTCCAGTGCAATCTTCAGCGGTGGATAGCTCGCCCAGGCTCGAATGAGGAGCCAATCAGTGTATGCTCCAAGGGCGAAAGCCTGTAGGAGAGGTCCGCCCTGTAAAATTTTTCACTCGGGGAAGTAAAATTGTCGATTAAATCGTTGTTATATGAAGAGCAATACGGAGTACGTGTTGTTTCAACTCACCAACGCGCCAGAGAGGGAGAGAGAGAGAGAGAGAGAGAGAGAGAGAGAGAGAGAGAGAGAGAGAGAGAGAGAGAGAGAGAGAGAGATTGATTGATAAAATATTTATTTTGCCTAGGTCCTGATGGACCGTAAGGCAAATGGAATATACAAATATATGAGCAGTTCTGCGTAAAATTGCTCGCAATGTGTCTCGGCTTATTGCGGCGTCTACGCGTTCTCAATCGATTGTGCAAAACATATTTCTTGTGTAATTTTTTGTGCTCTTTCTTAGCAAAAAGTCATATTAGACCTGTCTCGAGGTTAAAGGGTCAAAAATTGCGAATTAGGGGTCAAAATGTCATTTCCGTACCATGTCCGCACCCCAAAATTCGACGTTCAAGGACGCGCTATGAAGACATACGACTTCTTAACAATTCCTCCACAAGAAGACATCAAATTTGGGTATGTTTTGAACATGTTTTCATAGTTTAGAAGTCGCGACTAGTTCGTTTATCCGCTCAACGCTGTGTATACATTATGTCCTCGAATTCGCGCCAAAATTACCGTTTTGAGAATATGTGCTGCGTGAGAGCGTCTATCAACTTGTAAGCGTTCGCTCATGGGCACATTTTGATCCTCTCGCTTCAAACTATCGAACTGCTGCGGTATAAACATCCGTAACTTCACTTCCGAGAAGTGGCGGAGTGCTCTTCTTCGAAAAAATGCCACGGTAAATAAGAGTGTCATTTCCGTACGCATCTCGCAACAAGGTTAAAATATCGATAATCTGCATTCTCGTTCGACTTTCTACAAGTATTTGGTGTGCAAAAGACCGTGCTCAGCGGAATGAGCGATTCGTTAACTCCCCGATCCGTATTCACCGATCAAACACGAAATGTCATTTCCGTACCTGTCATTTCCGTAGCGAAATAACAATATCGAGCTGAGTTCTTATGGGATTTAACACGCAAAATTTCTTTTCGACTTCCAATACTTTTTAGTTTGGATCCTCGATCTAGATGATATTAGTAGTGAAAAAATCCACCTTAAGAGCTCGGAAGTTCAGTTTTGCCTTTCGTCCATTTTTGAGTCTGTTTCGAGGAAGTTTACGCAGAACTGCTCATATACATTGATTATCTATAATACTTTTCGGGGATTTCGAGGTAATTCGAGTTAGTGAGATATAGAGTATAAGATATAAAATATGACGTATAAAGTATGAAATATAAGATATTAAATACGAGAAATAGCTTCTCAATTGCAAATCCCAGGTATCATATACAGTATAGCATTTCGAGTCCGGTTAAGATAATATACAATTTTCTGCACATAGAATGTAGGCATCGAGAATACAGTGGGTATTCCACAAAATGATTCAACATAATTTCGCATATAATCACTCAATCTTGCAGAGAAAGTCCTTCATTCTCACAAAAATGCTCAAATAGTGCGGATTTGAATGAATCCAAAGATTTCATCATGCAAATACTGGAGGGGATTCCTTCCCAGGACATTTTTGCTTGTACTGAGAAAGCTCCTCTATAAGTAGTAGTACGCATGGTCGGGATGCGCAATTGAGAGGACTGGTTTCTGTCAGAACGACGCAATTCATTATCTATCGGCAATAGATCCAAAAGATATTCAGGTTTTGATGTTGTGGAGATCTTGTATAGCATCACACAAAGGTAGTATTGACGGCGTGACTTGAGAGATAACCAGCGCAATTTTTGGTAGAACGGCTTAAGAGCCGCGTCACGGCGTAGATGAAAAATGAAACGCACGCACGTATTACAAAGTCTCTCCAATTTCGATTCTAGATAACCCGACATATCGTTGTATAAATGGCAAGCATAATCAAAGTAGGGAGTGACCAGAGCGCTCACAAGTAAACGCTTCACTTCGCATGACAAGGAGTGACCTCTATATCTGAGAGAGTGCATGACTCCATGCACCCTTGAGCAAATTCCCGCAATATGGGGATTCCAAGATAGATCCTGGGTGAACAACACTCCAAGATTTTTCACTGAACTTTGCAAAGGGATTGGAATCCCGTTAACCATTACGGCTGGAAGGCTTCTACATCAAGTCTCAAGTGATATTGAACCGAGGCATACAGAATAGCTTTAGTTTTTTCAAGATTCAATCCGAGACCATGTGCTCGTGCCCAAGCAACTATGCGACTCGCATCTTCATTAATCAAGCTTATGATACTAGGTAAATCGGATGGTCTGCACTGAATGTAAATTTGCAAGTCATCTGCAAATAACATGCCTTTATAGTGCTCCAATACTGATAAAATACCATCGATAAGAATCAAAAATATGATAGGCCCTGATTCCGAGCCTTGGGGGACGCCTGAGGTGTTCGGAATGAATTCTGATAACTCGCCGTTTTCATCAATTATTGCTTGTGATCGCCTACTTAAATAGGAATGGAACCATTTCTAGGTTTTACTAGAGAATTTTAGTTCTTTCATTCTCATGAGGAGCTCCTCGTGTTTAATGCTATCTAAAGCAGATTTGAAGTCGAATAGCAACTGCAACGTCACAAGACCCTTCTCTACTCCGAAACGTATGTCTTCAGAAACTCTCAGCAGGGCTGTTTGGGTACTATGCGAGGCACGAAAACCCGATTGCCATTCAGAAAGGAGTTTGTGCTCTTCAAGGTGATCAATAAGCTGACGTGTAATGAGGTTTGTCAAAAACCTTGGCAAAGTGAGGAAGATTCGCTATAAGCCTCGTCTCTGATGGGGAAGATGGCGATGGTACTTTACTCAGGGGTATAACTAAAGACTTCTTCCACATGTCTGGGTATTGGCAGTTTGAAATAGATAAATTAAAAAGATTAGTTAAGAAGGGCACTAATGAACTGAGAACCGATTTAAAATATGAAATATTCAGGCCATCGCTACTTTTCCCTTTAGTTCTTGGTAAACAATCAAGCAATGATTGATAAACCTGTATGCCATCAACCGGTGCAAACGTAAAAATTGGTATATCAGATATTGTTGATGTTGGAGTTGCTGTAATATCTATGAGTTTTTCCATACTGCAATTCTCATGGCGACTTGAAATATTCGAATAGTGACTCATGAGTTCATTTGCTGAGAACTTGCTCAAAGGTGACTTATGACCACTCTTTGTTAAGCGAAGTTTTTGGAGGATTTTCCAATAATTTGAAGTGTCTGAGGTCTCTTTGAGAGATTGTAAGCAAAATAGTCATTCCTAGCTCCTGCAATTCTCCGTTTTAGTTGTGCACGCAAAGTTTTGTAATTTCTCATCAGTTCTACATTTCCAGTTCTCTTTGCTTTCCGGTACATACGATCACGCTGTTTGCATTCTTCACGAAGATTAGGTGTGAGCCAAGGATTCTCATGCTTACGCACAGTACGAGTCCTTACTGGCGCATGTTTATCTAGTAATTCGGTTGCTAAACAGTGGAATTTCTCCAAAGATTCATTCACATTTGTGGGCTGTAGCAGGTTATGATTTACAATGATTGACTCTAATTCCTGAAAAAACAACTTGGCATCAAATTGACTAAAATTTCTGGAGGTAATTATACGTGGCTCTATAACCTTGACAATAACTTGTAATCAATGACAATAGAATCGTGACCATGTATATTAGGGTGGGCCGAAAAATGAAAATTTTGGAAATTCAACATGCTTGGGGTCAGAAAAGTTGTGTTTTTACATATACATACGAGAAAAATTTTGCTGGGCGCTGAGAAATGACATCTTGAGGTCGCTCAAGAGCCGTGAAGGTTTTTTTTTAATAACATGCGTTTAAATGGGAAACTGCATAATTTGTACATTTTTCTTCCTTGTTCAGCGGATAACTCTGGCGCATCTCAACCTTTTTAGACGTACCTTAACTCATTTTGAAGCTCTTCTCAAGACCTTCAAAATGAGTTAAAGTGAGTCTGATTTTGACTTGATGGAGCCGAGCTATCTTGATTTTTCCCAAGAGAGATTTTTATCGAAAATAACAAAAAAATTGCATTTTTGGCCTCTTAAAGCTAACTGAGCGCATGAAGCTCCACAAAAACGAAGGGGCAGCACGTACACTATGATATTTGGATGTTTTCTCTGTATTTACACTCACACACGTCATTTGATAGCACAGGCACAAGAACTTCTTCTAATGTCACAAGAGGACGAAAATCGGAGAGCGTTACTCAGCTTAGGGTGGGCCGTAAAATGTAAATTTAGGAAATTCAACATGCTTGGGGTCAGAAAAAGTATGTTTTCACATGTACATACGAAAAATTTTTCGCTGGACGCTGAGAAATGACATCTTGTGGTCGCGCAAGAGCCTCGAAGTTTCGTGGAAAAAGCGGTAAAATAGGCTTTTTGGCGATTTCCACCCTCTTCTCGATTCAATCGTGATCCCGACCTCACAAAGACGAATGTAGAAGATGGATATCTTCTTTCAAATCGTTGCCACCAATCTCACGTAATTATGAAGATCATAATGATCCCCACCATAGCACTAACGACTAAGTACTCAGAATTGGGGAATAATCATCAGAACCCGCTCCCTCACATCCTTTGACACCTTGCTAAACTTTTGCTAGAGACTTGCCGTTTCAGGTAGCATGTCATGAGTCACATTCCAACTTTTTGAGGATGACAATCATGACCAGTTTCGAGTTGCAATAGCCTGTAGAACTCATCTGCTGAGACAGATGAGGGCCAGTTGCGGAACATTCGATTATCTTCCGTGCGCTCCCTTACACGCGTTCCCTCACTCAGATTCGTTCGGCGCGCCACCACCAGGTGGCTGCCGTCGCGCTCGTGCCTGTGCAAGGATTCCGGTCTTACTTTCAGAAATCAGAGCGAAAAAGAGGAGGTAATCAACACTTGCTCTAGCAAGGTATCGCACTACTTCAGTGGCAGCTTTCAGGCAACGATGTATCGAACAAAGTTGATGAGCAGAAACTTCGAGTGTCCGATCTTCGGATCACCGGGAGAACTTCCTTCTAAGTTACTACCAACTCACCAGGATGTGATGAGGTATTGTTTTTTAGTAACGAAGAACTTGCAATTTGAAATGAATGATAAGAACCCTGCTTTTAAAAACGTTGCAGAGAAAGTTAGTAGCAAAGTTGAACTAATTTATGATGAAATTTCACTCCCAAGAGTTTCTCACGAACGAGTGAAATCATTGATCATAAAATACCATGATGAGTACTTGAAAATCCAGAAAAACATTGGACGTATCGATGAAAGTGCACATACCGAGGAAAAAGTTGAGAGATTCAAAAGTGACTCCCTAAAACTCTTCGACATAACGGCGTGTAAGTGTCCTTCGTTTGATAAATGCCAATGTGATGAAGAACGAAAAGTCCCCGCTTCGATAAAAGAATTTTTGATGGATCGAAGAAGTGAGAGACGGCTATCTATCAGTTCCATTGATTGGGACCAGACGAGGAAATTGAAGAGGAAATTAGAGATACAAACCTGTGAATCAGCTCGCAATAAGAAAACTAAATCTGATGAACCTGAGCCAGGAGTCCAACACGAATCACCAGACTCGATCCCGTATAATTCTCCAGACTCTCAGGAATTATTTGTGCCAAGTACTTATACAAATCAAGTATCAACCACTGATCAAATGAGAATAGAATTGAAGAACACCGCTGCTGTCAGCTACAGATACGGCGTGTCAGACAGAGCCGCTGCTGCAATAGCAACAGCTATATTGCAAGATGTCAGTGCTGTAAACGATTCTGTCCAACCTATCGTCATCGATAAGAATAAATTACGCAGAGAGAAATCAAGAATCGCGGAAGGTCTGAGATCAACGGAAGGTGAGATAAGACCTCTTCGTACGCTATATTTCGATGGACGGCATGATATCACAAAAACTATCATCAAGAAAAACTCGAGGTCTCACAGATATGATGTTGTTGAAGACCACTACTCTCTTTTACAAGAGCCTGGGTCGAAATATATTGACCACGTCACGCCAAATTCAGGTTCTGCTGCAGAGATATCAAGAAGTATTACAGTTTGCGTCGAAGAGAGATTTGCAGAAGGTCTTGATACTCTCGAAGCTATCGGGTGCGATGGCACAAACGTAAATACAGGAGATAAGGGAGGTGTTATTGTTTTGATCGAATCAAATATACAAAGGCCCATCCAGAGATTCATTTGTATCTTACATTTCAACGAGCTGCCCCTCAGACATTTGATACAAAAAATAGATGGCACGACCTCAGGCCCTAAAACATTCTCTGGCCCGATAGGAAAAAGATTACGTGATTGTGAAAAACTGCCAGTGGTAGCATTCGAGGCTATTGAATGCAATTTGACTGATCTCGATTCCGTAGAATTGAGCACTGATCAGAAATACTTATACGAAATTTGTTTGGCTATCAGTTCTGGTGAATGTGATAAGAATTTAGCTGACCGACTCCCAGGAAACCTCAATCATTCTCGATGGTTGACCGCCGCAAATAGGGTATTGAGACTCTATATCTCTACTGAAAATCCTAGTAGAGAACTCAAAACCATAGTTGAATTCATCGTGAAAGTATATGCTCCTTCCTGGTTCCGCATTAAATCTAGGGAATCAGTGAGTGAAGGATCAAAACACCTATTTGAATTCATAAAATCATCTCAAGGAATGCATTCTTTGCTGCTCCGGAGAATATTATTCTCTCTATGATGAGTGACGAAGACGTGAGCATTAGGCGTCAGACTTTAGAACAAATTCTCCGCGCTCGAGAGAGTCAACCATGTAATGGAAGTATTCAACAGTTTAAGGTTCCAACATTGAATTTCTCAGCTGATACGTATGTAAACTTGATTGATTGGTCTGATTCAGATTTGCGATCACCTCCAGTTCTCAACTATCTCCAGACAGATGAGATTCGAGGGTTTCTACACAGTGGTTTAATACCAACAGAATGGAAATTCACTAAATACCCATGCCATACACAAGCAGTGGAACGCACTGTAAAACTGGTCACGGAAGCTTCCTCGAAAGTTTGTGGCAAGAGGAAGAGAAATGATTTTATAATAACGGCTCTCCACTCGAGGCATTTGATGCCAAAATTTGATTCGAAGAAAGATTTCAGAGCCATGTGAATGTGTATGGGAGAAGTTCATTAGCATATTGTAGAAATGTACATAGAAAATTTTGAGAGCGAAAAAGGAGGAAAAATACAAAAAAAATACAAAAATACAAAAATACAAAAACACGGAAAAGTAATTCTGCCAATGACAGTCCCAAGCCTGTATGAAAAGAAGAGGGCTCTTCCCAAGTGTATGTTCACTTCGATCTGCGCAACTGATAATCAGCAGGATATGAGTAGATTTCTCCGTTGATCTGAAGCAAGCGTTGAGGAATAGATTGATAGGGAAAATATGACAAAAATCGCATGAATTCAACTTTTTGCAATTTTTCGAATACTTGAGCCTCTGGCTTGCTAGGTTTATGGCAAAAACCACCGGTACGTTGTAAATTTGAGTGGATCGACGGAAGAAATCCAAAAAAAGATGAAACCTGTACTACATTGGCTTTTGTGAGGTCGGGATCACGATTGAATCGAGGAGAGGGTGGAAATCGCCAAAAAGCCTATTTTACCGCTTTTTCCACGAAACTTCGAGGCTCTTGCGCGACCACAAGATGTCATTTCTCAGCGTCCAGCGAAAAATTTTTCGTATGTACATGTGAAAACATACTTTTTCTGACCCCAAGCATGTTGAATTTCCTAAATTTACATTTTACGGCCCACCCTAAGCTGAGTAACGCTCTCCGATTTTCGTCCTCTTGTGACATTAGAGGAAGTTCTTGTGCCTGTGCTATCAAATGACGTGTGTGAGTGTAAATACAGAGAAAACATCCAAATATCATAGTGTACGTGCTGCCCCTTCGTTTTTGTGGAGCTTCATGCGCTCAGTTAGCTTTAAGAGGCCAAAAATGCAATTTTTTTGTTATTTTCGATAAAAATCTCTCTTGGGAAAAATCAAGATAGCTCGGCTCCATCAAGTCAAAATCAGACTCACCTTAACTCATTTTGAAGGTCTTGAAAAGAGCTTCAAAATGAGTTAAGATACGACTAAAAAGGTTGAGATGCGCCAGAGTTATCTGCTGAACAAGGAAGAAAAATGTACAAATTATGCAGTTTCCCATTTAAACGCATGTTATTAAAAAAAAACCTTCACGGCTCTTGAGCGACCTCAAGATGTCATTTCTCAGCGCCTAGCAAAATTTTTTTCGTATGTATATGTAAAAACACAACTTTTCTGACCCCAAGCATGTTGAATTTCCAAAATTTTCATTTTTCGGCCCACCCTAATGTATATACGGGGTATTAGACTCAAAGTAGCTCAAGAGTTTAGCAGCGGAATCAACAATCATGACATCTATCCATGTGTCTGATTCATCGAGGTGGTGGCTAGCCCCCGATGGAACACAGTAAAGAGAGTGTTCCGAGATCAGCTCGCGCAGATGATTACCGTAATAACGATTTAACAATAAATCAGAATTCAAATCATCAGCCAAAATAAAATTCCTGTACAATGGAGAAATGTCTTGGAAATCTGCATAAAACTTTGTCAATACGTGTCCGTTCGGCTGACGATAGAGGGAACCGATTGAAATTTTCTCATCATCACATGTTTGCACTTCAACTAGCAAGTACTCTGTTTCATCTAGATGCATAATTTTTGAAGGTCCAATTACTTTGTACGACAATCGATCGTGGATATAACAAGCCACTCCACCGCCTTGCATGAACTCGCTTTTACCTGTGGAAGATTTTAGCCCACGATCGTTTCGAATTAATGCAAAATTTGGAATTGATACTAATGAGTCAAGACAAAGTGGAGTAAGCCATGTTTCAGAAACAGAAAGAATATCTACATCATGACTTTCCAGGAACAGCTTCACATAATCAAAATTCTTCTTAAGAGAAGTGACATTTAATTGCGCAACTCGGAGATGAGTGCGGACTGGTCTTTTTTAACGCACAGGATGAGAACCAGGCGATAGTCGTGCTATGTTATTCAAGTCAGCTTCTGTCACTATAGGAATACGATCATTATCGTCATCTTTACGTGCATAGATCACGCCTTCACGAACCCAAACATATTTATAATTGTGCTGCTTAGCACGTTCTTTGGCTTGCACTCGAAGATAATGAAGGACATAAGGGAGCATCTCTTGGAAGAATATCTTGGACTGACTTCCCGCATTAGGAACAATTTTGTCAAATTTTAGTTCACCATAGTTACGCTTCATCCTGATTACATGATCACGGACGTAGATAGACTTGAATTTGAGAACAAATGAAAAAAACATCTTCGTGTATCTGTGCGCCCTGCGATGGAGTTTAACCTGCATTTCGGCCAGGATTCTTTATCTTGAATTCGCGCGTCTCAAGAGTGTCATTATACAAATGTTCTATCTTCAGTTCTTTAAGAATACCTCGAGAGAGAGTATTCAAGGGTAAATTACATGACCGTGGAATTCCATTAATTTTCAGTTCAGGACATGGCGCATCAGACACACGCAGTTCTTTGAGCTGATTTAGTTCGTCACGAAGCAACATATTCTCATTTTCTAAGGAAATTATCTTCTCAGCCTGTTCCTCTATGATAAATTCCACGCCAAAGCGACCTACGGAAAGGGGTCATCTCTCAGATTCTTTTTTAACCTTTTTCATTCGATTCTATGGCCCAAAATAGGAACTTCGGACCACCTATGGGGTCCAAAAAAAAGTTCTCCTCTCCATTGCACGCACATCCGTCAACAGACCGAAAATTTATCGTGTAAAAATCGATGCTCTTTTATTCACGAAATTGGGAGTATTTCGAGTTTTTGAATAGCTGTCGATTTGCGGGTTGCGGCATCTGAAAGGGCATCAAAAAACCTATCGAAAACGTTGTCGGAAATTCCTTCTCTGTGATTTGGGGGCCTCCTGGAGGCAAAAGAGTGTTTTTCACTAAAATGTTGATTCCTTAAAAAGCCATTTTTTTTTATTTTTTTAGAATCATATTTTTGACGTAAAATTTTGCGTTCTTTCGAAAAAAATTGGTTTCAGAGGAGTTTGGGGCGATCCAAGTGACTTATGAGCCATTTTTTGAAAATTCGATTTTTTCGGTTTCAGAAAAAGGCGATTTTCTGCGCATGCGCGCAAACGTAGACTTTCGGTGCTACTTTCAATGGAAAACTGACAAAATTTCCTATAAATTGACTACCCGCAAAGTTGAAATTCATGTTCTGAAACGGGATCTGCAAGGATTAATTATGTCGAGTCAAAATCACATGAAAATTCAGCCCAGTAACGCCGCGCCGTCGTGGCGCCTGCTGAGATGACACATTCACGAGATCTTCTCGGGACTCAATTTTGAGTACGAAATTGACCTGAAAAAATTCGGACCACATGGTTTCAACGTAAAATTGTACGAATTTTCAAAATATGCGATGAAAAACCCCGTTTAAGGCGAACCCGAGGTGCTACATTCAATTTTTCGCAATTTTGAATGTGAAATATCGTATTTTCTGGAAAAAAATTGAATGTAGCACCTCGGGTTCACCTTAAACGGGGTTTTTCATCGCATATTTTGAAAGTACATACAATTTTACGTTGAAACCATGGGGTCCGAATTTTTTTCAGGTCGATTTCGTACTCAAAATTGAGTCCCGAGAAGATCTCGTGGATGTGTCATCTCAGCAGGCGCCACGAAGGCGTTAATGGGCTGAATTTTCATGTGATTTTGATTCGACATAATTAATCCTTGCAGATCGCCTTTCAGTGCATGGATTTCAACTTTGCGGGTAGTCATTTTATAGGAAATTTTGTCAGCTTTCTATTGAAAGTAGTCCCGAAAGTCTACCTTTGTGCGCATGCGCAGAAAATCGCCTTTTTCTGAAACCGAAAAAATCGAATTTTCAAAAAATGGCTCATAAGTCACTTGGATCATCCCAAACTTTTCTGAAACCCATTTTTTTCGAAGATTGCAAAATTTTACGTCAAATATATGATTTTGAAGAAATAAAAAAAATGGCTTTTTGAAAAATCAACATTTTAGTGAGAAACACTCTTTTGCCTCCAGGAGGCCCCCAAATCACAGAGAAGAAATCCCCGACAACGTTTTCGATAGGTTTTTTGATGCCCTTTCAGATGCCGCAACCCGCAAATCGACAACTATTCAAAAACTTGAAATATTCCCATTTTCGTTAATAAAAGAGCATCGAGTTTTACACGATAAATTTTCGGTCTGTTGACGGATGTGCGTGCAATGGAGAAGAGAACTTTTTTTCGGGCCCCATAGGTGGTCCGAAGTTCCTATTTTGGGCCATAGAATCGAATGAAAAAGGTTAAAAAAGAATCTCAGAGATGACCCCTTTCCGTAGGTCGCTTCGGCGTGGAATTCATCCTATTTGAGTTTTGAAAGAATCAAATTTTTCATCTAAGCCGGTTAATTACGCGTTGATTTGATTTGAGTTGGCATTTAAGGCGAGGCCGTAGTCTGCCGCTATATCAGATCAGCCCTAGTAACTTATGGTGGCACCCCTGCGATCACCAAAGTGATGATCAGCAAGCGTGTCACCAGCCGCACACTCTAACCTTTGTAAACATACACTGATTGTTGATGTATATGTGTGAACACACACACACA
Source organism: Eretmocerus hayati (assembly GCA_029851415.1). NCBI lineage: Eukaryota > Metazoa > Arthropoda > Insecta > Hymenoptera > Aphelinidae > Eretmocerus > Eretmocerus hayati. The sequence continues at coordinate 169,313,191 of CM056741.1, forward strand.
CATCAACACTGTTTACAAAGGTGGGTATCTATATACCTTATGTATATAGATATATTGTACCCCTCTCGCATACTGATATTATCAGAGGTCTTGACATAGGGCCCCTCTCACATACATGAGGGGCTTTTGGAAATAATGTGTTTCTATACTTGGAAACCACAGGTGCAATCCTGTTGACTTGATGATTAAAATTGAATGAACACATGAACTTTCGGGAAATTAGTATCATCAGAGACCCCAGATTTCAGTTTTAGGAATACTTAAGAAAATACAAATTTATCAATTCTCAACTGATCCCATAATTTGGACATGGGATCATCCCTCTGGAATACAGGAATCTTAGCGGGCATGCTTTGAACTCTCCAAGACTGATTTCATCTCTGAAAATGACCCGTATGCGTCATTTTGACCAAGTATTCTAGGATACTGAAACTGGAACATTGACTAGAATCATCGGAATAACCAGAACTGATTCAGAGGCCCGAACAGAACAGTTACATTCAGTATTTGTTCAACACATCTTGAGTACAACAAAATTCATAAACTAACTTTCTAAATTTTGTTCACGAAACCTTTGGAACTCAAGTAATTTCCAACGGATTCAGGTAACTGATCATGAAATTATCCCTCTGAAATGCAGGGATCTTAGCGGACATGATTTGAACTCCAATTCCATATTCCAAGCCTGACTTTATCTCTCAAAGTGACCCGGATACATAATTTTTACCAAGTATTGTAGGGTATTGAAATTGGAACCATGATAAGCATCATTAGGATGATCAGAACTGGTTTACAGGGCCAAACAAAATACTCTCATTCTGTATTCATTCAATACATCTTGAGTACAACACGATTCATGTACTAACTTTCTAACTCTTGTTCACAAAACCTTTAGAACTCAAGTAATTCCCAACGGATTCAGATGACTGAACTTGAATTCATTCTTCTGAAATACAGGGATCCTAGCACACATGATTTATACTCCAATTCAATGTTCCAAGATTGACTTTATCTCTGAAAATGACCCGGATACGCCATTTTGACCAAGTATTCTAAGATATTGGAACTGGAACTTTGAATAGAAAAACCTGAATGATCAAAAATGGTTTGGAGGCCCATACAGAACAATTTCACTCTGTAATTCATCAATACATCTCGAGGACAACAAAATTCACAATATAACTTTCTAAATGTTGATCACAAAACCTTTAGAACTCAACCAAATTCCAACGGATTCAGATAACTAAACATGAAATCATCCCTCTAAAATACAGGGATCTCAGCAGACATGATTCAAACTCCAATTCAATATTTCAAGATTGACTTTATCTCTGAAAATGACCCGGATACGCCATTTTGACCAAGTATTCCAAGATATTGGAACTGGAGCTTTGGATAGAAAAACCTGAATGATCAGAAATGGTTTGGAGGCACATTCAGAACAATTTCACTCTGTATTTCATCAATACATCTCGAGGACAATAAAATTCACTATATAACTTTCTAAATGTTGATCACAAAACCTTTAGAACTCGACCAAATTCCAACGGATTCAGATAACTGAACATGATATCATCCCTCTAAAATACAGGGATCTCAGCAGACATGATTCAAACTCCAATTCAATATTTCAAGATTGACTTCATCTCTGAAAATGACCCGGATACGCCATTTTGACCAAGTACTCTAAGATATTGGGACTGGAACTTTGAATAGAAAAACCTGAATGATCAGAAATGGTTTTCAGGCCCAAACAGAACAGTTACATTCTGTATTCATTCAATACATCTTGAGTACAACAAGATTCATGAACTAACTTTCTAACTTTCTAACTTTTGTTTACAAAACCTTTAGAACTCAACCAGAGTTCAACGGATTCAGATAATTGGATATGGAATCATCCCTCTACAATACAGGGATCTTGTCAGACATGATTTCGAATTTAATTTAATATTCCAAGATTGACTTTGTCTCTGAAAATGATTCGTAAACGCCATTTTGACCAAGTATTCTAGGATATTGGAACTGGAACCTGTTTGATTACAATCATCAGAATGATCACATCTGGTTGAGACGCCCAAACAAAACACTCACATTCTGTATCTGTTCAAGGGCTCGATCGTGCATGCAAATTTGCAAAAGTTGACACTGAGCTCTCTGCCAATAGATGCATATGAGCAGTTCTGCGTAAACTTGCTCGAAACAGACTCGAAAATGGACGAAAGGCAAAACTGAACTTCTGGGCTCATAAGGTGGATTGTTCCACCACTAATATCATCTAGATCGAGGATCAAAACTTAAAAGTATTGGAATTTGAAAAAAAATTTTGCGTGTTAAATCCCATAAGAGCTCAGCTCCATATCGTTATTTCGCTACGGAAATGACAGGTACGGAAATGACATTTCGTGTTTGATCGGTGAATACGGATCGGGGAGTCAACGAATTGCTTATTCCGCTTAGCACGGTCTTTTGCACACCAAATACTTGCAGAAAGTCGGACAAGTAGTTAGATTATCGATATTTTAACCTTGTTGCGAGATGCGTACGAAAATGACACTCTTATTTACCGCGGCATTTTTCCGAAGAAGAGCACGCCGCCACTTCTCAGAAGTGAAGTTATGGATGTTTATACCGCAGCTGTTTGATAGTTTGAAGCAAGAGGATCAAAATGTGCACATGAGAGGACGTTTTCAAGTGGATAGACGCTCTCACGCACCACATCTTGTCAAAACCGTAATTTTGGCGCGAATTCGGAGACATAATGTACATACAGCGTTGAGGAGATAAACGAACTAGTCGCGACTTCTAAACTATGAAAACATGTTCAAAATATACCCAAATTTGATGTCTTCTTGTAGAGGAATCGTTAAGGAGTCGTATGTCTTCATAGCGTGCCCTTGAACGTCGAATTTTGGGGTGCGGACATGGTACGCTCATATCGCAGCGGACAGCTATCAGATCCACAATTCCACAAGCGTGCCTGATCACAGCTTATCCGCGATGACAACGCACGGGAACGTGCATGATCGAAGCAGACGGCTTTGCTGCTGTCCCGCCTCGCGCTCCCTGATCAGTCTGACCACTTTGAAGAAACGGAAAATTATGGCTGTCATCATATAACTCATCGCCGTTCTGGATTTATTTCGAGTTTTATAGAGAATTATCAACAAATAAGGGTCTTACTGTTATCTACGAACTTGAGGGAATTGCGCTATGAAGTGAAAGCGGAAAAAACGAGCTGATCACAAAATTATAGAATGAAGTATAACAGCATGCCTTACCACAGGAGCAGACGACATCTGTACATGTCTGTACAGCGCTTATCATGAAAGTTTCTTCGTCTACTTTTGTGGGATTTCGCTCCATAGCGCAATTCTTACATGCATTTTGTTGACGCATACAAAATATGAAGGGATTTGGTCGAGTAAAACTCGAGATATTCACACAACGGATTCCGGTCAACCTCCCTAGCTTTTTCAAGATGGCCGCGGACTACGGCCTCGCCTTAAAGCAGAAAACAGTGTAGAAAACTGCTGTGATGGGGTGAAATTCTCTCAACCTTCCGGTAGTTCGGCCATAGTTGAAAATTGAATTGTATTTTGGGTGTTACTGATCATCAAATCAGATAAAATTAAGCTACTTGAACTACCAGGGCTGTCGTCCGTAAAACTTTCCGACAGGTCCCTCGATTTGTTATAGGCCTTATCACGAGCAATTTTCCTTTCACTTGTCTGAGAAATAGATTTGTTATTACCTAATAAATTATTCCGGTGTAATGTATCATGGAACGACCGAACACAGCAAAAATCCTTAGGCTTATTAAAGATGTAACCATACACACATCCCGGATGAAAGTGACTGTTACATATATGACAAGTTTTAGAAATATTGATGATATTCTTCTTACACCTTTTACATTTACGCATTGATGATATGTCTGCGTCTCGTTTATTGAGTAATAGCTTTCAATATCCGCTGTAACACCTGCTCTCGTATCGTCAGGTATGCTGAATCAGCTGATGAACAGAGAGTGTTGTCATTCGATCGCAGGGTAAAACATATGATAAAACAGGGACTCAACAATTCTCTGACCGGTTTCCGGTTCAGCTAATAGATGGCGTGATAGGCCTAATAAACAGCGAATTCGCCTCGATACATGAACACATTGACAACAGAAAGGCTGATCTTAAATGCGATGTAAACAACACGCTATGTAAAGCAACACACTTGGCGATATTAAAATCCACTTGATACGATCATAAAAAGCGATCGACTTAAACATCCGTCATTTATGCTTTCGCAAAACGTTAAAAATTTGACTCGCCACAGCACGATGTACATTTACACTCACACAGAGTCAACTTTGCCACATGACACTTGGCCACTATGCACGAATACCTGGGGCCATCCAGATGATGATGCTCACGAAGTAATGACGAGACTACTCACTATTCCTCCTCTGGAACTCAGATTTCTTCCCAGGCGAAGGTGTCATAATCCACAGGCAGCAATTCAATAGCTTGTTTCAAAGTTAACCTCGTAGGAGCGAATGTGTCGTGTGGCGCCAAGCTCTTTCTCTCTTGGTAACATGACCTCCAATTCCAGGAGAAAATTTTCCCAAGGAAATGAGATTCTCCGAGATTCTCCGATCTCTACCCCAGAATAATACTTGTGAATGTGTTTTGCAATTAGGCGCTTGCATTAATCTGAAAAAACAGTAGGCCCGAAGGCAGATTGAGGCAGAATTTGTCGATATTTGTAGGAGCGTCGAATAGTACGTGTATTTCGTATACCCACCAGAGAGAGAGAGAGAGAGAAAGAGATAGATAGATAGATGTCCTTTATTCGTCCAAAGACAGAAAATACAATTGCATACACCTACATATGCCCGTTAAAATGTAATAACACGTATAAGAATGAATATAATATATGTACAACAAAATAATAATGATAATTTCAGTCAATTACTGGTTTGGTCAAGGACAATAATTATCACAATTCGTGACTAGTCAGGGTGCATACTTAGAAGTATAGAAAGAGGGGTAAGGGCTCGCACTAATATCACAGCTTTAGATCACCAATTGGGTGACTGAGGTCACATGTATAAATACTAAATGAAAGAAGAGCCCTTCCCATTACAGATTAAAATAATGCCTCTTCTCCACATCAATCCTCTGGGAGGATAGTGTTAACAGGAAGTCTTTTAAGGACTCTTTAAATAATGATATCTTCCCAAGCTGCCGAAAGCCCGGAGGGAGAAAGTTCCACAAATGAGCACACTGAACCTGGAAAGATCTTCTTCCATATTCAAGTCTCATGTTGGGAACTTTGAGTACCCGCTCTTCTAGATCACCCCGTGCGGGGCGTTCGGATTGGTACCTGGTAAACATCGCAGCTAGGTAGCCAGGTTCTCCTAAGTGCATGATCTTATGCATCAAGAGAGCTGCGAAGTACATTCTCCGCGAATCAGTACGTAACCAACCCAAGCGCTCCCTAAACGGGGCGATGTGCTCGTCTCTCCTAAGATCAAAAATATATCTCACACATGAATTGCTTAGTCTTTGTACCCGTTGCCGCTGTTCGTCCGTGGCGTCGAGGTACACGACCGCGCAATAATCTAGGTGCGGTTGAACCAATGACTCGACTAGGCGAATTCGGAGAGGTCTGGTGATACATGCCCTAAAAAACCGCAGACCGTATAGCGCTCTGTTGACTTTCTTAGTTACTTGGTCGATGTGCGGTTTCCATGTCAATTCACTGTCAAGTGTAACACCGAGACTCACGACCGTATCACTGAACGGGATGAACTTTCCTTCCTGTATCTCAACCCCTGGCAAGTCCATTCTCTTCAGATCTTTGATATTTCTCTCCGAGCTGAAGTAGATTGCCTTGGTCTTGCCAGCGTTGAGACACAGGCCGGAACTTCTGGCCCACTCGGCAACTAGTCGTCCTATTTCGCCCAGCCGAGCAATACCTTCCCTGATCTCATTTTTCTCGATTTGGAGATAAATTTGGAGATCATCCGCATAAAATAGATGATGTACCGAGTTTCAGTCTAGCAAGCCAGCCAGGTCATTCACATACAAGCTGAAGAGGAGAGGCCCAAGGACGGATCCCTGTGGAACACCCAGATTGGTTTCGAGCCAATCAGATTTGCCTACTTTAGAAGTGATTTGTTGGGTGCGACCTTGTAAATATGATTTTATCCACAGGAGCGCCGATCTTGAGAAGCCAAGATGTCGTAGCTTCCTCAACAGCTTGGATGGTGAGATGGTGTCAAAAGCTTTGCTAAAATCGAATAGTAGGAGCAGAGTGATCTTCTTTCTGTCTATACCTACTCTGATGTCATCAGTCAATTTCAACAAAGCTGTCTGGGTGCTATGGTGTTGCCTAAAACCAGTCTGGAAGCGATCAAGTATCTTCTCGATTTTTAAATACTCCGTGATTTGGTCATGTGCGATTTTTTCCAGAACCTTGGAGAGAAAGCACAGCAGTGCTATAGGACGGAAGTCCGAGACCGTTGATGGAGCAGCAGTCTTCTTTAGTGCAATCAGCTGCGCTTGCTTCCAAGCCTCAGGAAAAATGCCATGAGCGAAAGAGGAGTTGAAAGCATGTACAATAAGATCACCAATGGCCGGAAGAGCTTTTGCGATCACGCTTTGGGGTATTCCATCCGCTCCACGGGCCTGTGAGGAGAAATGTTTAATAGCAAGGACTACATCACTAAAATTTGTGGGGTTGAAGAGAGAGAGAGAGAAAGAGAGAGAGAGAGAGAGAGATAGAGAGAGAGAGAGAAAATTAATGAATGCATGATAACCTTTATTCGCCCAAGGGCAAAAATACAAAAATACAGTAGCATATGAAACATATGTCACTTATACATGATAATTACATCAAATTTGTAAAAATTTGTCGTTTTGGTTAAGGCTATTCGAATCTTCACAGAAAGTGACTAGTCATCTCGAGGCATCGTAAGATGCTAAGAGTCATGAAAAGAAAGAGAAGAAAAGGTCACGTTTTCATATATATATACATATAACAGTCTTAACAAAAAAGGAGAGAGAGACAAAGAGAGAGAGAGAGAGAGAGAGAGAGAGAGAGAGAGAGAGAGAGAGAGAGAGAGAGAGAAGAGGACGACCCCAGCATGTCGGTCATGCGGGGACGAATGGGATGACGCCGAACATGCCCTGTTCAAGTGCAGCGACACCCGGAGAGAGCGCGCCGAGCTGGATGAATGGCTGGGTGCTCAACTAACACCTGAGAATCTCGTCCCGTACTTGCTCCGCAACCAGGAGACATGGGATAGACTCACCGGATACATCAAGCTGGTGATGACCCGCAAAGAGGAGAAAGAGAGGGAAGTAAGGCGCCTCGAAGCAGGCGAACTACAGTGACTCTGCGACGATTGAAACAGAAGAGGCCCAAATGATTCCAGGAGGAATCTGATGCACTGAAGAGGGAAGAAAGAAGAAAGAAGAGAGAAGAAAGAAGAAAGAGAGGGAACAATGAAGAATGAAGATAGAAGATGCCGACAAGTGGCCGAAGAGAGAAGATGGAGAAGAGGAACGCTCGCAATCGAGCGCGAGTCATGCCGCTCATCCTGAAGTAATGCTCACGCGGTTCCGGGATGAGATGGTAGATGCAGGTGGATCTCCTTCTTGATTGCCCGATGCCCTAGGTATCAGACATCGAGGGGAGAGGGATATTACACGGCCGGGCCCACCTCTCGGTGGGCCCCACCCAAACCCGTGTCCCGCCTGGTATGGCCTGCGTGGGCTATGCGTAGTCCGCGTAAGCTGAACCAGTCCGGTGTCTGGGGACGGATCCGAGGGATCCTGAGGCAGATTTTGCCCTCTAATCACCTTAAAAAAAAAAAAAAAAAAAAAGAGAGAGAGAGAGAGAGGGACCAAGGAACCCCGTAGGGGGCTTTGAGTGTGACCTCTGGGCTGCACTTGGAGCTTGAGGGAGCGACGCCCCTCCGGACCCGAGTCCTACACTTACACTTACACACACCACACCCTACATGCACCATACTTACGCTTGCTCAAGCATTACACAGACATCCAACATTATACAGAACACGCATCACACAAACACCACACCCGTGCTGGTCTGGTCCGGGGTCGGCCAGCATGCGATTCCAGGTCCTGGAAAAAAGAAGAAAGAAGATGATGTCCAGCATTGACGGCAAGAGTTCCCCAAGTAAAGCGGGGCCCCATTCGGATCTTGGGGGGGGGGGGGGCCAACGATGCAAAGCGCGCTACCAGTGGCACACTTGGCTGGTGAAGTTACGCGTAAAGCTACAAGCGATGAAAATACGCCTCAGGCGAAGATAGTTGGAGAAAAGGACCAACACAAGAGAGGAGTAAACCTCACCCCGAACAGCAGGAAGAGAAAGGGTCTGAGTGAGGAAGTAGAGAAGCGAACGCTGAAGCAATCGAAGCTCACATTCTCAAGCCAAAAAGAGAAGAACGCGAAGGTTGCTGCAGAAGCGCGAGCGGCGGCAGACAAGCTGATGAAGATCAACCTCGCGATCAAGATCCAGCTTACGCAAGACAAGAACAAGGAAGACGATACCGCCGATTCCAGTTCGGATTCAGGGGACTCTAACACCACCACAGAGTCCCAGAAGTCAGAAGACACCCTGACATCCAAGGACTGTGACCGCGGACTCGAAAAAGGGCGAAAAACACCGGAGGATATGGACATCGATCGGTTCCCCACACCTGAGAAGGCCAGTCAACAAAGAAGTGGAGACAAGGCCCCCGATTTAATGGAAGGATGGAGGGACTTGAAAATGTGCCAAGAATAGATGGAGGAGAAGACTCATCTTCTCCTCGACCACCTGAACTTGGTCATAGGGATAGCCGAGTCTGCCTCCAACATCCCAGAAGGAACTCAGGGTGACATGGAAGAGCTCAAGAAGATTGGCCACGCTCTCGTAGGCCTACTTACGGCAGACAAAGGGAAGAGAGCGGCTTTCGAGACCACACTTCTCGAAGCGGAGAAGACCCTAAAAATGAAGAGGAGTGCGCAGCCCTCTGGGCCAGCCGCGTCGGGAAGCGGCACACAGGGAAGGGGGGCGAATAAACCGGAATCGCGACAAGGGAAACAGCACGATACGAAGAGGACGCGACGCGGACATCCATCGGGATTCCTCGAAACACCGCGCTCGACATCGACTCCTAATAGGCCCAAGCAGGACGGGCCTTGGCAGGAAGTGGTCTCTAAGAGGAATACGAAGAGGGCAAAGAAGAGCGGTCGATCAAGTGACACCGCTGGGAAGAATGCAAAAATGAAGCCAAGAAGAGTGAAACCCGACGCCGTTCTCGTCCCGGCAAACCAAGGTGGGTTAAACTACGCAGATATGCTGCGCAAGATAAAGACGGATGAGCTTAATGAAGAAGTGGGCTCTAAAGTCACGTGCATCCGCAAGACACAGGAAGGACAAATCCTCATTGAACTGAGGAAGGGCGCCGATGCCGCAGGCATCAAAGCGGTTCTGACACCAGTCGTTGGGCAAGAAGGGGCTGTCCACTGCCTCGCAAATAGCATGACCCTCGAGGTTCTCGGAGTCGACTACGATGTCGACAAAACTAAAGTGCAGCAGAACCTCGCGAAGGCCCTACCAGAAAACGAGGATGGAGCCGTAATAGTCAAGAGCCTGCGAAGCGGTTCCCGGGGCACCCAAACAGCGGTTGTGTCCATCCCAGCGAGGCTCGCTTACCGCCTCCTGGACTGGAAAGAACCCAAGGTCGGATGGAGCAGAGTGAGAATCCGCGAGAAGGGCGGCATCCTACGCTGCTATAACTGCCTAGAGTATGGCCACAAGGCCTCAGGCTGCAAAAAAAAGAAGGCACAGGAACGTCAACCGAAACTCTGCTTCCAGTGCGGTGAACCAGGACACCTCGCCGCTACCTGTTAAGAGAAACCAGAATGCCTCAGCTGCGTGGCTATTGGATCCAGATCTGACCACAGGTCGGGCTCCAGCAACTGCACAGCCTACCAAAACGCGAGGGCGACATATAGACGCAGGGGGGGGGGAAGAAATGGCTAACTTCATCCAAGCCAACCTCAGGAGAAGCGGGGACGCTTGTGACCTCCTACACACTGCCGCCAAAGAAGGGGGTATCGAGGTTCTGATCATCTCCGAACCGCCTCGGAAACGCGAACTTTCCCGATCCACATTCGATCACTGGGGGACCGCTGTAATTCAGATCACGAATCCCGCGATTCGCGAGACTGGACCAGCTGTTAGTGGCCACGGTTATGCTCGAAAGACCATAGGGGGCACAGCTGTATACAGCTGCTACTATTCGCCGTCGCTCAAGACGCACGAATTTGACGACGAGCTCCACGACCTAGAAGAGGATGTGAGGCAATGGGGGGCCCAGTTATAATTGCGGGGGATTTTAACTCCAAGAAACCGACTTGGAGCGAGGGGCCGCGCGATAGACGGGGGGTAATACTCGCTGATGCCATGGAGGCATTGAGATTAGTGCTTGCGAACAAGACGGGGGTTATCACCTATTACCGGCACGACACTCGGTCCCGGGAGGGAGGTTCGTCATCGGTCCTCGACCTGACGTTCATGAGCCCGTCGCCCATAGGACGTATGACATCGTGGGAAGTTCTGGACACGGAAACACTGAGTGACCATCGACACATTCGGTTTCGGCTTAGGACTGACGGACAGAGACAGATGACACGCAGACCGCGACCAACGGGGTGGCAGGTACGGAAGCTGGACGAGGGGAAATTCCGGGAATCGATAGTAACAGTCAAAGTCCTCCCGATGAACTCCGCCTCGGACGAGGCTGTGGCGATGGTAACATCCGCCATCACGAGAGCTTGCGACGCGTCGATGCCTCGCAGGACAACACCATGTTTCTGGAGGAAACCAGAGTACTGGATCACCGATGAGATCAAGGCTCTACGAAGAACGAGCAACAAGAAAAGAAGGACCGCATGGCGATCAAGAAAGCTGCAACGACCATCGCTGGCGGAAGATGACAGAGCGTACAAATAAGCAAAGAAGGCTCTCGTTCTAGCCATCCGGAGGAGCAAATAGAAGTGCTGGGGTGAACTGTGCGACATGGTTAACAAAGACCCCTGAGGCAAGCCACATCGCGTGGTCATGTCAAAGGTCCGACCCCGTAGGGGCAACCCAGCACCGACCGATGCAGCAACATTGCGCAACATCGTGGAAGACCTCTTCCCAGCAGGAGAACCCAGAGTTACATTTTCTACGGAGAGCGAAGACCCCATCCCGCTCTTCACTATGCAAGAGCTACTCATAGCGGCGAAGAGGCTGCCGAACGGCAAGGCCCCTGGCCTGGACGGCATTCCAAACGAGGCTCTGAAACTGGTCTTCGAATACAAGCCAGACTTACTTCTCGACCTCTTCAACATCTGTCTGAGCGCGGGAATTTTCCCGGACAAGTGGGAACGCCAGAAGCTGGTCCTGATACCTCAGGGTCAAGGAGGTCAATGCCCTCTCAGCATGCTCGACAACATCGGGAAAATGTACGAGAGGATGGTGCTCAACAGGGTGGAGAAAGCCTACGAAGAAGGCGGTGGGCTATCACCAATGCAGTTCGGGTTCCGGAAGGGACGGAGCACTGTTCACGCGATCGAGGAGGTCCAAGAACGGGTTCAAGGGTCGGCAGGGAACCCATACCAAGGCAGAGGAGGATTCTGTGCCATCATTGCGTTGGACATAAAGAACGCATTCAACTGCCGAGCTGGGAGCGAGTTTATCAATCTCAAGCAGGTAAAGTGCCCCCCTATTTACTAGCCATCACGAGCGACTATCTGCGGAATAGGACACTCGTGTACGACACCGACGAGGGACAAAAGATCCGGAAACTGTCCGCCGGAATTGGACAGGGATCGGTTTCCGGGCCGAACACCCAGTGCGACAGTTTACTGTCTATTGAACTGCCCGAAGGAGTGATAATAGTGGCTTTCGCGGACGACGCGGGACTCATAGTCTAGGCCGACAACGAGGAACTCTTGGGTAGACGCGCAAACGAGGCGCTGGCCCGAGTCTACGAGTGGATGATCAGCAGGCTCCTAGAGCTTGCTGCCAAGGAGTGCGAAGCAATCGTGGTCACAAGACGCGGGGAGTTTGACTTGTCCCACTTTTACATCAACGGGCAAGAGATCCCACGCAAGACAGAGCTGAAATACCTCGGCGTATGGCTTGACGACAAGTGGTCGTTCAAGAAGCACATCCAGGAGGCCACCCAGAAAGCGAGCAGGCTTGGTGCGGCGCTTCAGCGGCTGATGCCGAATATCGGGGGACCCGAGGAAAAGAGGCGCGCACTTCTCAACACCGTTAGCACCTCTATCATGCTCTACGGTGCACCCGTGTGGGGAAAGAGAGTAGAGAAGACCATCATCGAGAAGAGGATGGGGCCTGTCCACCGGAGAGCGGCCCTGAGAAGTATCCGTGCCTACCGCACCGTGTCAAGAGATGCGGCTTACGTATTGGCGAGTACACCGCCCATCCTTTTGCTCGTCGTGGAGCGAGTGAGGATCTGGGACCGCCAGAAAGTGATCGGAGCCGAACGAGTACTCACTCCAACGATGAAGGCGATCATCCGCGACAACGAGAAGGAAACCACCCTTGAGCATTGGCAAACTGAGTGGGATTCGCCATTTGCAAATGGCAGATGGACGCACCGGCTGATCCCTGACGTAGCCAAATGGACGGAACGCACCCACGGAGAGATAGATTACTGGACGACGCAAGCACTGAGTGACCACGGTTGCTTCGGTGCCTATCTGACCCGCTTCAAGAAGAGGACATCCCCAGCATGTCAGTCATGCGGGGACAACTGGGATGACGCTGAACACGCCCTGTTCACGTGCAACGACACACAAAGAAAGTGCGCCGAGTTGGATGGATGGCTGGGTGCTCAACTGACACCTGAGAACCTCGTCCCGTACTTACTTCGCAACCAGGAGACATGGGATAGAGTCACCGGATACATCAAGCTGGTGATGACCCGTAAGGAGGAGAAAGAGAGGGAGGTGAGGCGCCTCGATGCCGGCGAATTACAGTAAACCTGCCGATTCAAACAGAAGAGGTCCAAATGGTTCCAGGCGGAATATGATGGACTGAAGAGGGAAGGAAGAAGAGAGAAGAGAGAAAATCGAAGATCGAAGAAAGGAGAGAGATCGAAGGAAGAAGAAAGAAGAATGAAGAATGAAGAGATGGAAGAAGATCGAAGAAGGGGAAACAACCCCTGCGAGTCGTGAGAAGAGAGACGCTCGATCTTGAGCGCGAGACGCCGCCGCACGGAGAGATAGATTACTGGACGACGCAAGCACTGAGTGACTACGGTTGCTTCGGTGCCTATCTGACCCGGTTCAAGAAGAGGACATCCCCAGCATGTCAGTCATGCGGGGACAACTGAGATGACGCTGAACACGCCCTGTTCACGTGCAACGACACCCAAAGAGAGCGCGCCGAGTTGGATGGATGGCTGGGTGCTCAACTAACATCTGAGAACCTCGTCCCGTACATACTTCGCAACCAGGAGACATGGGATAGAGTCACCGGATACATCAAGCTGGTGATGATCCGTAAGGAGGAGAAAGAGAGGGAAGTGAGGCGCCTCGATTCCGGCGAATTACAGTAAACCTGCCGATCCAAACAGAAGAGGTCCAAATGGTTCCAGGAGGAATCTGATGCACTGAAGAGGGAAGAAAGAAGAAAGAAGAGAGAAGAAAGAAGAAAGAGAGGGAACAATGAAGAATGAAGATAGAAGATGCCGACAAGTGGCCGAAGAGAGAAGATGGAGAGGAGGAACGCTCGCATACGAGGGTGAGACATGCCGTTCATCCTGAAGTAATGCTCACGCGGTTCCGGGCTGAGATTGTACATGCAGGTGTATCTCCTCCTTGATTGCCCGATGCCCTAGGTATCGGACATCAAGGGCAGAGGGATATTACTTGGCCGGGCCCACCTCTCGGTGGGCCCCACCCAAACTCGTGTCCTGCCTGGTATGGCCTGCGTGGGCTATGCGTAGCCCGCATAAACTGAACCAGTCCGGTGTCTGGGGACGGATCCGAAGGATCTTGAGGCAGATTTTGCCCTCTAACCACCTTAAAAAAAAAAAAAAAAAAGAGAGAGAGAGAGAGAGAGGTTGATTGATTGATTGATTTGAATTTTTCAGCCTGGGGACAATGGGTCCCATGGGGCACTTTGAAATGTACAGAATTGATGAATATTCCATAAACATTAAATGAGGACATATGATACTGCAGGTAAACTTTAACTATCACAACAAATCGATAAATATTCGAATCAAAACAGAAAGTCGCATGAAATCTCATAAAATCTCTGGGTCTGAGGATTACACCTTATATTGTTCGGATAAGAAGAATAGGTTTGCTTAGAGGTTTACGAATTTATTTAGAAGGACAACTTATCCTCTAAATCATGGCCCAGAAACGCAGTCATCAGCTAGGTAAGTGCATAAGTGGTAGCGTCCTGGTCAAGATCACGTGAATGCGCTAAGAGGTGGATTTTGAAAGTTTCAATGTTCGTCGTGTCTCGAGGAAGTGATGTCAGCTGTTGAGGCAGCTCATTCTAGTATTTGGCGTCTGAGATTTGGAATCAATTCTTGAGTCCTAGCATTCTTTATGAGGAGGTCCCCTGTCAGTAGACGTTGGGATCTGTGAAGCGTAGAATTGCAAATCTCAGTAAAGTTGCAGGCTAGATAAGAAGGCGTAGAATTTTTCAGGATCTGGCTAAGAAGTACTGTCGGCGGGCCTTAACACTGAGCCAGCCCAGTTGCCTACGATGAGGTGTAACATGGTCACGCCATGGTATGTTGCCAAAGACGAAGCGTGTACAAGAATTATGGGCTCTTTGGAGGTTGAGATCAAGCTCATTTTTAAGTCCATGGTATACAAGGCAAGTATAATCGAAGGATGGCATGATGAGTGGTTGGACTAGCTGTTTCTTGATTGGGAATGAGAGTGCATGATGATGAGCGCGAAGTTGACGAGGGCTGCCAAATACTTGCTGACAGATGTGTGAGACTTGCTTCTTCCAGTTTAGATCGTTAGATATCAATACACCAAGGTTTTTAACCTCAGACACATAATCTATAGGAGTGCTGTCGATTGTCAGTTTTGGAAGGTTGCTAGTATCGAGATGACGTACATAAGTTCTCTTTGCTACCCAAAATCATCACCTTGGTTTTCTTCAGGTTTAAGGTCAGTCCTTTTGCTATAGCCCTTTGGCAAATAGTGTTGGTATCAGCTTCGACTTTTTTGAGAGCATCAGTAATCTCAGAGTGCGTGCAGCTCCTCCAGATCTGTGTGTCATCTGCATAGATCATTTATCGGCTAAAATTGAGTACCCTAGGAAGGTTATTGATAAATATGGAAAAAAACAGCGGCCCTGACACAGATCCCTGTGGAACCCCTGCGGTTGTTCGAAGCTAGTCTGATACTGTGCCACCCTCATCGATGACAGCTTGCCATCTGTCAGCAAGGTATGATAGAAACCACTTAATAGTATGGTTACTGATATGATATGAACGAAGTTTTTGAATGATGATATGGTGAGGTATCTCATCAAACGCCTGAGAGAAGTCAAAGAGCACAAGAACGGTGTATTTTGACTCATCAATGGCCTGTCTCACATTATCCAGTACATGAAAGAATGCTGTCTGAGTGCTATGACCCCGCCGAAACGCTGCTTGACAAGAGTCGAGCAGGTGGTTAAGGTGACATAACAGTTGGCGTGCAACAATTTTCTCGAAAATTTTCGAGCACTCAGAAAGCCTTGCATTGTGACTCAGATCGGAAACGTCAGAGACTTCTGTTATCTTAGGGATAGGTGTGATCGGTGTGCGTTTCCAAAGCGTGGGATAAGATGCAGTTAAGATGGATGAATTGAGGATGTTGGTGAGGGGTGAGAGGATTTCAGGGCACGACGTAATGAGATTTTTAATTGTCAAGCCATCAAGATCAGATGACTTAGATTTGACTTCAAGCATTTCTTGGTAAACTTTTTCGGGTGATGTTCCGTGGAGCGACAGCAGTGAAATGAGTTCTGGCTCTTGGGATGTTGCATGAGATGAGATGTGGTTAGGTGACATGATTCCAGATATGGTTGAACTGTGATTACTCGAGATAGATGCAGAGTGTGTGTTGATAATATTAGGTGAGAAGTTGATGAATGGGGACGTTGGCCGCGATTTTACCATACCAAGTCTATCCAGGGCAGTCCAAAGCTTGTTCATGCTCTTAGCCGCATTGATTTGACTAGCGTAATATAACTGTTTTGCGCTTTCTTGAGCTCAGTTTTGATTTTACTGCGTAAGATGCGATATTCATCCATAATCACAGAAGAACCGAGCTCTCTTGCTTTCTTGTAAGTGTTGTCTCGCTGTTTCATACGCTGCCTGATGCATTTATCAACCCACGGCTTTCTTGAGTCTGTTATTGTGATCTACCATAGAAGAGAGAGAGAGAGAGTGAAGAAACAGAGGGGGTGTTAATGGTTCCAGGAGGAATATGATGGACTGAAGAAGGAAGGAAGAAAAAAGAAGACTGAAGAGTAGGAAGAAGATCGAAAAGAGAGAGAAACAACACCTGCGAGTCACGAGAAGAGAGACGCTCGAGCATGAGCACGAGACGCCGCCGGTCCTGAAGTAATGCTTACGCGGTTCCGAGGCCAAATTGGTAAGATGGTGGTTTTCTCCCTTGTCCAATTGCCGGTGCCAACGAAAGAAGAAGAGAGGGTTTACCCGGTTTGGATGGCCGTATCGAGCCGGACTCTAGCCCGGGACTGTTGGGGAGGTGCTGGCAAGCCGTGTTTGGCTGACCGGGGCCTCTCCTCACAACGTCGCAGCGTATTTGCCTTACAACCACCTAAAAGGAGAGAAGAAAAGAGAAAGAAAGAGAGAGAGAGAGAGATTGATTGATTGATTCAAATTTATAAGCCCGGGGACAGCGAGTCCTGGGATGCGTACACTCACCCCCATCTCGCACAGTTAAATGCGTTCTCTATGTCTAACGCGATGATCGCACAGAAACCCCCTCTCCCTTGGTATGGACTCCCTACCGCCGTTTAGATCCGCTCCTAGACTGTCTCAATCGCGCGAACAGTACTGCGACCTTTCCGAAACCCAAATTGCATCGGTGACAGCCCGCCGCTAAGCATCTTCCTCTCGTACATTTTCGCGATATTGTCCAGCATGCTGAGGGCACGCTGACCTCCTTGATCTTTAGATGTCAGGACGAGCTTCTGGCGTTTCCACTTGTTCGGGAAAGCTCTCGCGCTCACACAGGTGTTGAAGAGATCGAGGAGTCAATCTGGCTTGCATTTGAAGGCCAGTTCCAGGGCCTCGTTTGGAATGCCGTCCAGGCCAGGGGCCTTGCCGTTTGGCATCCTCTTCGCCGCGATGAGTAGCTCTTGCATAGTGAAGAGCGGGATCAGTTCTTCGCTCTCCGGAGGAAATGTCACTCTGGGTTCTCCTGATGGAAAAAGGCTTTCCACGATGCTGCGCAAGGTTGCTGCATCGGTCGGTTCTGGGTTGCCCTTCCGGGTTCGGACCTTTGACATGACCACGCAGTATGGCGTGCCCCAGGCGTCTCCGTTAAGGCCATGCGGTAGCCGTGCAAGCTAAATTTTGTTCCAAGAATTCTCGAATTCTCTTGCGATTTGGGCTAAACGACGAGTTATGCCACACTTGTTATCATCTAACTTGAGTGGCTCAACTCGACGTTTAGCTCAAATCGCAAGAGAATTCGAAAATTCTTGGAACAAAAATTTGTGTATATTATAGGTTAGGATGTCCCAGGCGCCCAGTGGTTCCCACTTTTCTGCAATAATCTAATGATTTGGGCTGAACATTGAGTTGCCGAGAGTAAGTCGGGGAATAAGAATAACTAGACAACTCATCTGAAACTTCGTACCATTAACATTTTCACACAAGTGGTGAATGGAGTCTTACGGACGTGCTGCATGGCTACTGCATGCCCTTAACCATGTCACACGATTCACCCCAGCATTTCTCTCTGCTCCTTTGGATGCCTAGAGAGAGAGAGAGCCTTCCTTGCTTCGTTGTACGCTCTGTCATATTCCGCCAGCGATGGTCGTTGCAGCTTCCTTGATTACCACGCGCACCTTCTTTTCTTGTTGTACTTATTTATATATTATGAATGCGTGGTCTCTTCCATCTCGGCAATACTTAAATCGACCCATTCTCTCCCACACGCTCCAGTCACGGAAAAATGTACTTCTGATATTCAGATTATGTTAGACTGATGGGAATATGACAGAAAAAGGCAAAATTAGAATTATTTTTATCGCTTGGTTTCTATTTTATTCCTCCCACGCAACCAGGGATTTGACCGTGGTTATGATTTGATCCATTTCTTGTATCAATATGGACTTGTGAGAAATTTCTCAGATTTTTCTGATGTGCATGGAAAGAATCATGAATTTCATCCCAATCGAGGCTGAGTCTTCTTACTACTCGCATCATTCCTAATACGATTTCATATGTACTTCAACGATATAGCTCTTCATTTATCACGATATTGAGAATTTCGCGATGAATTCTCGGACGATAGTTTTCTCAATTTGGATTACGTCGATACCGATCGACAATTCTCCTTAGCCATATCGATCTCGTTATCGTTATCGTAAACATCATTATCGCGATACAAGATCGATAATTCATCGATTATCGAGGCAGCCCTACCAGCAAAACCACGGCCACCCCCACAATATTCGGGATCCGGAAGGACAAATTTTTGACTAGCGCTCAATGGCGCTCAATTACTTTAATTATAATAGGCTGCTGATACAAGCAAAGTTCGTCAACAGTTCACTCGAGTAGAATTCTCAGTTCTTAGGTTTTTGAGCTCTTAGTTATCTATCATGTAAAAGGAATCCTCTTCAGAGAGTAATAAGTTTGATCACAATTTTCATCTGGGTTTGTCCTATCAATGAGGCAAAGTCAAAAATCCAAACTTTATCAAGCCCACAGGTTAAATTTTCAACTAACTTTCATCATTCCATTAATCACTCTCTAATAGAAACTTGAAACACATATCATTTTGGGTCCTTGTAATAATTGGCATTAATCATGATCGAGTAACAGATTAGGGACGTCAGTGAACAAATATCAAACACGTGGAGAACTGTCACAGATGAAGAAGAAAAGAGGAAAATCTTCGGGTACCGAAGAGTGGGGTGTGCATTGGCTACTTTATTCACAGGTAATGACTAGTCATGCTCGTGAGAAATTTTTGCATTCATCCTTGTTAAAAAAAGTCGTCCAGTGATGATCCAATTGGATCAAATGTTGGGACTGCTTGATCCAATGTTAACTCAAAACGTCACGGTATTTGATCCAACTTTGATCAAATAGTTCCAATGACTAATCAACGTGTCTATGAATATGTAAAATCAGCTAAAGTATGCACGCGGAAGGATGTGCATCCATCACACATGAGCGATATAGAATACGTGCGTGGAAACAAAAATCAAAGAATCTTATGGTGATTGATTATTCTATATGGAACTTATTTTAAATTCAAGAAACCTTAGAAAGAGAAAAATTCGAATCCTGCGACTACGATCCTCTATGCATGGGTGGCTATGCAACGGCACTAAGGCGTACAGAATTACACCATCGTGGTGTAATACTTGATATTCATGTGTCTGCGTCCTATTACAAGAGGCATAACAAGTCGTGAAAAAAGTTGAACGGAGATCTTCCAAACATATTGAGTTAAGACGTTTCACAGGTTAAAATGTAAACACTCTGCGACTATAATTGCACAAGCTGCGCATTGATGCATACGCGCAGACGATACGGCTGTGCGTAATCATAAACAAACTGAATATTGCTCTCTCCGTCTAGCATTGGATCAAGGTCGAATCAAATAGCATTACTTTTCAGATCAAATGGATCCCCAGTGTTTTATCCAATTGGATGAACTAATGCAATGACTGGAACAAACTTTTAACAGGGATGGTTATTCCTGCATCTGATTTCTGAGTAAATACAATGGGTGGCATATGAATGTTGATTGAGAAATGTCCTACATGGAATGTATTTCTCTTTACCTTACCGAGTGAGCCCTTCCTTTCTAGTAACTCCGAAAAGATTGAATTCCACTTTTCCGGAGTGAAAATCTCACTCGAGCCCGAGTGAATCTCACTCTTTCCGAGTCGCCACAGAGGGAAGTTTACTCGGGAAGGTTAAGAGAGATGGTTCGGACATGAATTGGGCGGTCTGCCCCGATCATAATGTTTTTCAAGGGAATGCAGGTGACACGCACTTTGACCACTAAATTGCATTTCTATTTCAGACAAAAGTTTTGATGATTCCGAATTCTAGATGAGTGGAGATACGGATTCCCGTGCAGTAAATTATCGAGCTATAGTTTATAATAAACTATCAGTAGAAAACGACGAAATGTGCAAAATGTTCATTTTTATGCACAGTGTATCAAAATAGATAAATTGTGGGTCATTTTGCTTCTTCCATAGAGCGAGGGGTGTTATTGGCACAACAAGTTTTTCACCAAACTTTCTATTCAATTCAAAATTTTCTGTACTAAACTTCTTTCATATCAACAGAAGTGAGATCATCTTCATGCCATGTCTACCTTTGATGAAAATTATTAGGAGCTATCAACCTCTAATTTTAGCACTCAAATTCTGAAGAATTCTTGGCAACTCGCAATCTTATTCAGCCCTAAGGAGGCAAATATCGATTTGAACGGAAAATGATCCGAAGTTGCAAGTTCCCACTGAAACTTTGTACTTTGCATTCGATCATGCAATAACGTGAAACGTACAATGGCGTGAAGAAAGTGTCTCAACATGGAACTCCGGTCTCTATAGCAGCTGGTTATCGAATCAATGTTAAGTACTGTCTAAACTGTATTCGATAACTCCTTGTTCAGCCATGATCGAGAGAGCGCCGAGAAAAAATGCAAACGACTCGAGTGCACGAACTCCCTAAGCTATTATCTATACATTTTCGCTCTCATTTTAGTCAAATTCTCTTCCCTTTTGGGTTGATCGGCGAGTTTACGAGTAAGATAAGCTATATCATAGCGGTAATTCAACAACTCATCTATCGTCTTGAATCTTTGAAGATTTTGTATTAAATAGGAATCAAATTCAGTGTGCACGACGACCGCATAACCTTCAGGGGGTCTGGTAGTGACTTGTCAGTAAACGTGGACACTGACCCTAGCAATCAACTCAGAAAATTACCGCGTTCCTAGTGGCAATTTCTCTTTGTACACTCAAATTATAAATTGAACTGAGGCCGGAAATAATTCTCACTACGGACGAATCAGTGGAATCATCAGATGATATTTTGAGTGCGTTACTTGACTACCGTAATGACGGGGTTTACATGTAGAACCTGCGCGTGATTAGTCTCTATTCAGGAATCCTGTTTGAAATGTGAGTCAAGCCGCCATTATTATCGATTTGTCAAAAAGAACAGGATCTCATCTTCTCACGTCACGTCTCGTTTTCCATCCATTTGACCGATCTTTTCCGGAAAATATCCGCCACTTCCTGTAAGAAGGCTTGATATGCCCGTGAGACACGAATTACTCATTCAAGTTATAGAATTTTTTTCCATTATTTCATTTTCAAGTCATATTCCTCTCAACAGCAAACGATTTATGAGCTCTCAATCTATGAACTTATCAATTCTAGAAGCCCTGATGGTTTCCCGACTGAAAAAATCACACACTATCAGACTCCCCCAATGTCGAACAAGGAATGAATCTCTCGGTGCCGTACCAACTCTCTGTAGGAATATTGATTATACACATCATTTGTCATTCTTGGTTGCCCATTACACTTAATTTTCTGAGCCATATGATGTTATAGTGGAATTCTGAAATATAGTGTACTTCATGGGTCTCTGGATATGCGTGGTCATACTGTTGATGGTAATTGTGGTAGTGAATAACCACATGGGAAATACTGCGACAGAAAATTCCACAAGGTCAGAGATCATCCTAATTCGAGCCAAGACCGAATTTTTCGACGAAAAAGAATATTCTTGCCTGAGCTATGCACATCTTGCTACTATCATCTTTTCTTATTTCCTGTCGCTCAGCGTACTAGCTGGCTACTACATCAACTCTATATCATTTGCGTGTGGATTCTTTTCCATATTGAGGTAAGTTCATCCAAGCAGTCTGTCTTCCATCCATTATATGTTCATTGGTATTCTGAGTCATCTTAATCATGGGAGTGAAACACTGATGGATCACTCCAACAGGCAACCCAAGGATGTTCGGTCAAAATCTCAACCTTAATCGGTCTTATTCCATTCGTCCAATCTTTTTGCACTTTTCAAACATTTCCCATCGTCACGTTGTGAGATCACAGGACCATGCAGATATATGGACGAAGATCATAAAATTGGGATATTCTATCCATGACATAACCGATTGTCTTCTTCACTTCAAACTCCTTCAAGTCGTTCAATGTAAAGAGGGATCCTTAATTTCATGAACACTGAGATTTAAATTTCAAAAAGCTCTGAATAGTTTCATTTTAGTCACAGGTTCTGATTATCATGAAATGCTCGCATGAATGTTACGATCGAGTTTACGTTCATTTTTAGACCCAATACGTTCATTCCAACAAACACCCAGATTTTTCGATAGTTTCTCCATTCAATTCAAAATTCCATTCCAAAAATACGGCTGAAACTATTGTGTGTACCAAGATGCTTTTTTTGTCAATACCTATCGATCACATGGGACACTTTGGGTTCTAAGAGCCTTAACAAGCACAGATCCACGAAGGTGTATCTTCGTTTTTCATTGCTTGGCCATGCGCGTGTGAGGGTATGTGTCGGAGTGTTTTTTGTTTGTCAACGTTTGGTTGATCCGCGTGGTTAATCTTTTTACAACATAGAAAGATGACAGATGATCATATTAAAGTTTTCTGGAAAACAGAAGAACAATCAGTCTCTTCCTGGAAATTTCCCAATGAACGAGTCTTATTAGTTTTCTGTCATTCTATCTTTTAAACTATTACTAGCGGAATTGCTGCGCTTGCTTACGACTTTTTGAAAGGAGTTTCAAAAATCTCATGGAATGAATAAATACGAATACGAAAAATGAAAAAATACGAATTATTGTGGGTACTCTAACAATCAGGTTTATCATTTTTGGTCATCATAATTGTTTGATTGAGAATAGTCGACGGTTATGAGAAAATTGAAAAAAACGACCATATGAGGGAGGCAATAATTTATTTTGTGAATCTAAAGACAACTTTATGTAGCATTATCGAGTGTTACGTCAAGTATAAATCTCAAAGTGTTTCTCAAACAAAACAATATATATAATACCAGGAAGAAGATATAAAAAAGGATTTTTACACTCATTCTGTACTAAAAACGTGGTATACCAAGAGGTATTCGATGATGAAATGTTAAATTTTTACATGCATGTGCGTATAATTCGTCTAATTTCACCAGCGACTCACTTTCGCTTATGATTTATCAATCTCACTAAATCTATAACTAAATCAGCTAATGTTCATTATCAAACATCATAATGTAGGCGTTCTTTGAATGCTTCGTTGTCATTGATGAGATAGACAGTCTCAACCCTGTAAACGCAGAGAGTGATGATCAGACATATCCCATCATTAATACAAGCCAATGATCGCTTGCTTGGAGATGAATTCTTGGACGCAGGTAAGGCGCCCTCGGGTGCAGAGGTTGCGACAAAATTCATCACCATGTAGGAGGGCGAGGCAATATTTCTCATTCATCTCATCGCTTACTTTATCTCATTCTTATTTTAATTATTCGTTCATTGCATCCTTCAACTAATCCTCTGCATTAACATCAACTCATTCTCATTCATCTCATTACTCTTTCCATGCTCATTGTATCTCTTTCTCATTCAAATCATTCTTTCATTACATTCTCCAATTCATTTTCTACATTAATACCGACGTATCCACTCTCATTTGATTTCTTTTCTCTTCCTTATTCCATCTCATTTCCAATCTCCATCATCTACATCAAGACAATTCATCTCCTTTTCTACATTCTTCTTCCATCAAATTTTTCCATCATTCACACCACATTGTCACATCATTCATACACACCAATGATCACTTACTTTGGATTGAATTCTTGCACGCAGGTAAGCCGCACTCGCGTGCAGAGGTCGCGTCCGAATTCATCACCAAATAAGAGGGTGAGGAGGTCATTCTCATTCATTTTATTACTCTTTCCTTGCTCATCGTATCGAATTCTCATTCTAATCATTCATTCATTGCATCTTTCAACTAATCTTCTACATTAACACCAACTCATTTACTTTCACTTCATTCCCTTCCCCTTCCTCGTTCCTTCTCATATTCTCTCCTCATTTTCTACACCAACACAATTCATCCTATTTTCTACATTTAACTCACATCCAATATCTCCATCATCCACACCTTTTCGCCACAACATTCATACAGGCCAATGATCGCCTACTTGAAAGTGAAATCTTGCACGCATCATCAAGTAGGAGGGTGAGGTGATCATTCTCATTCTTCCCATAACATCAACACCATTCTTCTCTTTTTCCTATTGTACCGCCATCTCATCTCCTTCTCCACATCATTCTCACCACCTCATCACATTCATCATACGCCAATGATCACCTACTTGGATGCGAATTTTTGCACGCAGGTAAGCCGCTTTCGGGTGCAGAGGTTGCGTCCGAATCCACATCCAAGTAGGAGGGTCAGGCAATCATCCCTTCCATTACATCACACTCACCCATCCATCTCATACATCGCAGACTATTTCGTCATTCATTGCATATTTTATCTCATTTAAATTTCATATTTCATTCCACACTCTTTATCATCACCATATCATTGTTTTCCAACTTTTTTTCCATCGTTTTTCCTTCTCTCCTTTTATTCTATCTTACCTTCATCCAATCTCTTCATTTTTCCGTGCCATTTTCTACTTCGCTTTCATCTAATCTCCTTTTCTACATCATTCTCACCACCTCATCGCATTAATGATTAATCCGCCAATGATCGCCTACTTGGAGGCGAATTCTTGCACGCAAGTAAGCCGCCTTCGGGTGCAGAGGTTGCGTCCGAATTCACTCCCAAGTAGGAGGGTGAGGCAATTCCTTCTATCATTCAATCTCATTATCTTTCATATCATTTTCGACTCATCATTTTCATACCATCTCATTTCCCTGCCTACTTCTTCTTCATCTCTTTCCTTCCTCCTCTTTCATCATCATCATCTCCATCTCATTCCAATTTCTCATGTCATTACATACTCTTCATTCATACCATCTCCTTGCCTTTCCTACTTGATATTCGTCTCTTTCCCTCCACTTCTTTTATTCTATCTCACCTCCATTCAATCTCATCGTCTCTCATACCAATTTCTACTCTACCACCATCTCTTCTCCTTTTCTAAATCATTCTCACCACCTCATCGCATTAATTATAAATCCACCAATGATCACCTAGTTGGAGACGAATTCTTGCACGCAGGTAAGCCGCCTTCGGGTGCAAAGGTTGCGTCCGAATTCACTTCCAAGTAGGGGGGGTGAGGCAATTCCTTCTATCATTCGATCTCATTATCTTTTATATCATTTTCTACTCATCATTTTCATACCATCTCATTTCTCTGCCTACTTCTGCTTCATCTTTTTCCCTCCTCTTTACATCATCATCATCTCCATCTCATTCCAATTCCTCATGTCATTACATACTCTTCATCCATACCATCTCCTTTCCTTTCTTACCTTTTATTCGTTTCTTTCCCTTCACTTCTCTCATTCTATATTACCTCCATTCAATCTCATCATCTCTCATACCAATTTCTACCCTACCATCATCTCCTCTCCTTTTCTACGCCATTCTCACGCTTTCACCGCATCCATGATAAATCAACCAATGATTGCCTACTTGTGGGCGAATTCATCATCTTCTTCATCATTATCATCATCACCATTATCATCATCCATTCTCTCATCCATCACATTTCATTCATCGACAGAGACGGAGGGACCCAAGCTCCCATCGTTGGATCAATTCGTTTTCTACACTTGCGACATGATCATACCGATGTATGGTGAGAAAGTGTAGAGAGTGGTGCGAATTCAACGATGGCTCGAAGCAAAGGTTCAACAGACAGACTTTTGACGGAAACTCACTCATGAATTCGAGCCAGACAAAGACAGTGGTACCCACAAAATGCCTGGGAACATTTAGTAGCCCGTATTCCTGCGCCTGACGCCTTACGAAAGTAAGATGAGTGGGAGCTTCAAAAGGGAATACGGTGCGAAAACATGAGAACACTGCAAGGATGCAACAAACAGACTTTGGACAGTTCTAGGAAATAAAATTTTCGAAAGAGGTAAGAAATCAGATAAATTAATGAATGAATAATGAATAAAAAGGGGAAAAAATCCATAAAAAACAAGGGAAAACAAAACAAGTCGAATGAAACAAATAAAATCCAAAGTGGTAAAAAATCTAAAAACGAGGGAAACCGCGATAATTGAGGTAAAAATCCATGAAATAGGTAAAATAGAACAGATGTAATAAAACGGGTAAAATTGTAAAAAAAAAATCTAGGTGAAGAAGGTAAATAATGGTCAGGTCAGGTCAGGTTAGGTTAGTAAATATCTAGGGATATTTCTCTCTAGACGATAATCGAGCCCGGTTAGGTTAGAACAGTCTAGGGAAATATTTTATAGTAACGAGTCAGGTCAGGTTAGGTAAAAACAGTCCTAGGGACATTTCCGCATGGTAAAGTTAGTATCTAGGGGAAAAAATCTAGTGATTCCGGACACCTAAAAGTCGTCACGCGTTTTAATATTATTTAATTAATTGATAATTCGCAGGAAAAAGATTGTAATAGGAGTTCTCATCACACTGTTAATCAGAGCTTCATCTCCATCAAAGTATAGTCCCTATCTTATTCCGCTAGTGGTCGAAATCTCGATGGTCGAAGTCAACGCGGTCCTGGTCGAAGATCAGCTGATTTTCGTCCGTGAGAAATTTCGCGAATTCCCGAGAGTGTGTAACGTGTGTGAGGTCGCTTTGGTATGGGTGCTCCCACGCTGCAGATTGGTACCGCTCCATGCTGGTTTCAGCTCGATAGAACTGTATGTGGCCCGCGCGCTCGGGTATAGTACATTGGGCACGTGGGCGCCAGCGGAAGACGCGAGATCTCCGCCACTCATGACTCAATCGAGATGGAAGGGATTCCGAGGAGTGCACGTGCAGTGGGATTTTTGCTGTTTCTGCTGTTTCTACCTTGGGTACCTATTGAAGTAAAATTTCGCTCAAGTTGCACGCGTGCAAGCATAATACCGCGCGCGTAAAATATATTGATTTTTGCTGCGGCTCCCGTATCATGACCTATTTGGGAAAATAAGGCAAATGATATTCTAATAAACTCTTTTCACTACACTTATTGGGACCGGCGTAACAGGGCAGGCTTGCTCGAGAGTCAAGGAGATACTTTTTAAGCATACGGGAAAACAATACCAACCTCTCCAAAAAATTTGGTCATGAACAGAGGAGAATTGTTCAAAACAGTCATGGAAATCGAAGCGTGGGGGGATTGCAGTAAGACGACTTACCAGTTTAACAATCAATGTCGAAACTTCGGGCAAAAGTCTTTCTACATAGTGAGTAAGCGGCGAATATAATTAATTGCCACAACTTTCTTACCTTAATGTCCCTGGGCTTCAATTTCAATGTCTGTTTCGAAGAATTTTCATGTCCATTTACTTTGGTATTGTTTTTTCTGTGTTCATTGAGAATATCTTGACTCTTGGTTAAGGAAGCACCCTATGTGCCCTTGACAATAAATGCAGTCAAAGAGTTCATCAAAAGTATTTCATTCACCTCATCCTCCCAACAAGGTTATGGTACGGCGGGCGCATTAAAAATCAATCAATTCTAAGCGCGCAAAATTATGCTCGCACGTGAGCGATTTGCGCGAAATTTTATTTCTATAGGTACCTAGAGGGCGCGCGAATCAGAATGGAATATAAGATAGTCAGGTGAGCTCACGAGCAAAATCAAATACTGCCACAACGCGTGGTCTTGCGCGCGTGGTTATTTATTGAGTTGGTTATGGCGTAAAAATACGTTACAGAATTGAGTTCTGCTCAATCTCGGAATCAAACTCAGTATCCTACATCATAGAGAAGTACAGAAAATGATAACAACAAAATCTCGGGCGCGATAACGGAATCGCGGGCAACATTAACTTATCCGCGTGTTTGCGCTCGTGTCCAGTTCCTAGTTCAAAGTCTTATTCTAAAGCATCAAGATTCGTTCACAGGGGCGCGGCTATTACGGTCGATGGTCGAAGTCGAAGTAGACTGGGCGATCGAACAGGCTATGCATCGCGATTGTCGTCTGCTGTCTCGAAAGCCGTAAGCGATGGCGTCCACGGGTATTCTGCGGGATTCGAGGGAGGGAGGGGGGAGAACGGAACGTTATACTGTGTATAGCTATGGGTAAGCGATCCCGAGGGTATTCCTGCGGGCGCGCTTGCGCCCGTGAGCTGACTCTAGTCCCTATCTCATTCCGCTAGTAGTTAAAATTTCGATGGTCGAAGTCGACTCGGTCCCGCTCGAAGATCAGCTGATTCCCGTCCGTGAGAAATCTCGTGAATTTCTGAGAGTGTATAACGTGTGTGAAGTCGCTTTGGTGTGGGTGCCCTCGCACTGATTGGTGCCAGTCCACGATGGTTTCAGCTCGATAGAACTGTATCGTGGCTCGCTCGGGTATAATAGTCCGTCAATCACGCGGGCGTCAGCAAAAGACGTGAAATCCCCACCGCTTAACTCAAGTAGAGTGGAAGGTATCCCGAGGAGTGCGCGCGCGGTGGGATTCCTGCTGTTTCTGTTCAGGCGGCGTGGCGCGAATATCAAAATGGAATTAGATAGTCCGGTTAGCGCACGAGCGGAATCAAATACTGCCATAACGCATGGTCTCGCACCCGTGATTATTTATTGGGTTGGTTCTGGTGTGAAAAAACACTACAGAATTGAGTTTTGCTCAATCTCAGAACCATATCAATAGCCTACATCATAGAAAAGTACAGGAAATGACAACAACGAAATCTCGGGTCCAATAACGAAATCGCGGGCAACGACAATGGAATCACGGGTAACAATAACTTATCCGCGCGCTTGCGCTCTTGTCCAGTTCCTAGTCCCTATCTTATTCCGCTAGTGGTCGAAATTTCGATGGTTGAAGTCGACGCGGCCCCGCTCGGAGATCAGCTAATTCTCATCCGTGAGAAATCTCACGAATCCCCAAGAGTGTGTAACGTGTGTGAGATTGCTTTGGTGTTGTGGCTCCCGCGCTGATTGGTGCCGATTCACGGTGGTTTCAGCTCGATGGAGCTGTACGTGGCTGGCTCGGGTATAGTACAC
Organism: Eretmocerus hayati; assembly: GCA_029851415.1. Classification (NCBI taxonomy): domain Eukaryota; kingdom Metazoa; phylum Arthropoda; class Insecta; order Hymenoptera; family Aphelinidae; genus Eretmocerus; species Eretmocerus hayati. Next base: position 169,342,666 of record CM056741.1, read on the forward strand.
TCGGGAACAATGTGAACTGCAATGGGATGGCGGTCAGCGGCCGTTCGAGATCTCCCATCTCACTCGCACCTAATAGGTTATCCCATGAGTGCGAGGGAGACGACAGATCTCGAACGGTCACTGACCGTCATCCCATTGCAGTTTACCTTGTTCCCGGGTGTACATGGTATAGCCCGCGTGCAGTATAGGCCACGCGGGCGCCAGCAGAAGACGCGATAACCCCATTCCCGCCACTCATGACTCAATCGAGGTGGAAGTTATCCCGAAGAGTGCGCGCGCGAGGGGAGTCCTGCTGTTTCTGCTCAGATGGTGTGGCGAGAGAATATCCGCGCGCTCGCGGGTTCAGGCAGTCTGGCGTGAAAATTGAAATGAAATACCAGATAGACCGATGAGCGCACGAGTGGAATCGAATACCGCTACAACGCGTGGTTATCTATTCGATTGATTATGGCGTGAAAATACATCACAGAATTGAGTTCTGCTCAATCTCAGAACCACCCCATTAGCCTACAGCATAGGAGTAGGGCTTCACTCGAGCGAGAATCCCGAGAAATATGGGCGCTCTCATCTCGTTTCGAGTTCTGGATGTACGAGCTCGATCTCGATCCGAGATCAGAATCAGTTGAACTCGATCTCGCTCGACGAGATTCGAGAATTTCTCGGGGAAAATTTGAGAAAAAAGAATTGCATTGATTCAATGGGTGGATTTGAACTATCTAACGCTGGTAAGAACGGAAACTGTCGAGTCTTGATCGTTCGTCTCCAACATACTCGAAAAATCCTACAAATTGAAGATCCCGCTCAACATGTTGTGTGGAAACCCTGATATTGAGCAGTTTGGGATAAGTGATGCACAATGGTCTCTTATCGAACAGGCTTTGGACTATCTTGAATGGTTAGATTAAGTGACGAACATAATTTCAAGTGGAGAAGAGGACGTGCTGTCGACCATTGTGATTGCTTTCAACATGCTCCTGGATAAAGTCGAAAAACTATTTTGAAATTGGACAGGAAAGTTGCCAGGAATGCTGTCGATGGAAGTTTCATCCTCGCACTTCAAGCCGCAAGGGACAAATTCCTAGAGCACTACAGAAAATTCAACTAGATTCATTTTGTATCTTCAATTTTAGACCCAAGGTGTAAGGTTATGATAGCTTACATCTATGACCGGCAAGGTGCAATGCCGGTATCCAAGATAATTTTAAAACCGGACCTTACCGTACACTAAATCTATTGCCGCCAGGGCCTCGTTCACGCCGTCGATCTCCAACTGCTTCTCAGCTACCCTTATTCTAAAAGGTGCAATTTTCGGACCAATTCCTTGTAGCTGGGTGGCCAGCTTAATGTACCAATGTGGTCGGATGTAAATATGATGAAATTCGATTTCTTTGAACGAGATATAGCAGAGTGAGCAAGCTCGAATACGGTTTTCGTATTCCATGTGAGATGGGAACTTTAACAAACTGAAAACGCGAGCACCTTTATTTCGTTGTCTCCAAACTTACTATATATTTATAAGCTTATAAAATTCGATATACGATCACCCTTGCCTTACCCCAAAGGTGGTCGAAATATTCATTAGGTTCTCCAGAAAATAAGGATGAGGTAGTTAGATCAGGTCAACATCAATGAATCAAATTGAACTTTGTATAACTATTTCATTTAATAGACCAAATAACGTGAACCTGCTCAAGTTACAGAACCGTCCTCAGACAACTTTCAACATTCCAAAATAAAAACAATTCATATTTTCTCTTGCAGGATAATTTCGAACTCAGGTAAATCTTGATTCTTCTAATAATAACGTATTCCAACATAAGGTTCTCTCAAACTGGAACATTCCAAAATTAACAAAATAAAATGAGCGATCAAGGTTAGGCTTTACGCACCTATGACTATTTTATTCTGTGCGCGCATTGTTAGTAAGAATGAACAAACGATTAGAAATGACTCTACCTAGGACTACGTTTCGAGAAATCCCATTCCTTCCCTTGATCGTTGGATTTTACTCAGTGAAATCGGGAGCTTTTTGGCTTTGGGTAAGCATCCCTCTCGACACATCGATCAAGTTATGGTGCGGAAGGCGTGGGTGTTAATTCCGAGTACCGGGTTGAAATCTAGGGTCTAGGGCCTGTATGCCCTAGTGCATCACTAGATTTCAGAGAAGAGTACAATAGTATTTTTTCATGAGGAGCCAATTCCCTGTATGGAATTGTTCATCGCTGCATGACCTCGCATTCTCACCTGGAGCGAACGATGCTGAGGGTATTTGGACGCAATTGGACGAGTAGATGTCCTTGGACTTGGACGAAAACGGTAGCAGCAGCGTGCAAGAGGTCTCCCCGGTTGATAGGTTTGGCCTGTCGTCGCACCCGTCGATGATCTTGTCGAACTTCTCCTTTCCAACCCTCAGCATACAGTCCCCCAGCACTTCTCTTACGGCCGACGCGGAGCCTCGAATTGTCCCACTTCAGAGAATTCGGCGGCTCGCGAATCGCCGCTTGCGCTCACACTCATCCTCATGCAATCCCATGTAATAAATTGCGCATAGATATTAGCCGTGCAGTATGCGTATGATCTCTACTACCCATTCAACTACTGTCGCTCAATTTTAGCGCGCTACAATTCAAATCTTTCGTACAGTTGTTAGTGAAACATAGTTCGGCTTGTTACTCAGAATATTAGTATAACCCTAATCCAAATTAGTATCTTCGTCATTACGTTAGTACGGATGAAAACCCTTAACCACTTAGCTTTACGATTCTACAGAGTTTTCGCAGAGCAAATCTGCCAAAATAAGCAGGGTTGCAGAGTCCCCTTTGGATTTCAAGGAATGGTTTGATCATGGATGAAAATTCAACAAAACTGCGAAAACTCCAAAATATCCATGAAGAAAAAGAAAAATGATTTTACTGTGTGATAAGTAGGGGCAATTTATGAGATTTACTCATGTACATACACTATATTTGAATATCTTAGCATATTTTCTTCCTTAGGTTTTTACTTCATATCTAACAAGTATTCAATGCAAAAATAGTGTAAGAACATTTCAAACTACACCATGACCGTTATGGAACATGTAACCTGATCCTTTTTCTTTCTGATCGTAAGGCCCAGGTTAACATAACGTTCCCTGCGTTGTGCCAACGGGTCTTGAGCCATAGATTGCAGGTGCTTTCGACGCTGTTCGAGCTCTCGACGACGCTCTTCCTCGCGGAACTCTCTTTCAAACTTTTCTCGCTCGGTTCTCTCCCTCTCTTGTCGTGCCTTGGCTTCTGCTTGAATTTGAGCTTCGGCCCTTTGTAAACTCATAGCTTCGCGCATGGATTCCAAGGCACCGAAACGCAACCATTCTTCTTCTTTTTTCTCATTCGCCGCCTTCTTATTTGCCTTTTGTCTTTCCTTTTGAATCCGGTGGCGCTCAACATCGTGGGGGCTAGGCATCCTGTAGAATTATTATAACATCTACGATACTTAACTTTGGATTGTAAAAAAAAATTACAACTTATATAGTAGCAATCCATATTTACATACTCCGATGTGGAGGTTTCCAAAGTCCTCCCAGGATATATTATTGCTTATTATTAAACAGTCGTCGGCTTCAGCGATCGAGGTTATTACCTCTGGCCCAACGATGGCCGGGGGACGAGGGGTCACCGGCATAAGGTGCTTGTACGTTACGTTGATATCGCGCTGTAGTTGATCCACGCAATTCCGCAATCGCTTCAGCTTCCGGTTTAGACGTTGGCGAATCCGTTTGGCCTTCGACACCGGCATTTGCGCTGCTTACCTAACAAAAGTTATAACAAAAGTTAGAGTATACGTAGTCAGAACCGATCCGTTTTATTCAGCCTAATTCGGCCTATAGTAACAATATTGTATACGAGAAAATACGTGTGCCACGATAGGGGGCCTGAATCAGGTTTGAACCCAAAGGACAGCTCCACATTCCCTTCCTATAGTACGGGCGTAATGCGGCGGCGTGAAACTTCACGCGTTCCCGGTTCAAATTTTCATCGAATAACTCATACGACGAGCTACCCACGATGTTACGAATGACGTATGGTCCCTCGTAAAGCGCTAAAAATTTCGAGATAATCTCTCTTTCGGCCGACGAAATGTTACACGCTTTCACCAATACTTCTTGACCTATAGAAAATTTAGTAAACTCTTTAGACTCATTGTGCTTCTCTGCCCTTTTTGTCCCCTTGTCTACCAAGTTTTGCATCACGAAAACGAGTTTCTGTTCGTACGATACTTCTTTCCGCTCCAGTGGAATGATCCAGTTAGTCCAAAACCGACTTGGGGTTCTTCCGAGATGAATCTCTCAAACGGATTCACTTTGAATTGTATCACTCTACCTTTGTATTGAAACGCAAAGTACTTTCTAGAGCATTTTGCTAGAGGAACCTGCCAGTAACTAGCATTGAGGTCGAAACTTGACATGATCTTTGCACCTGCGCATTTTCGAAAAATCTCGTCAATCTCCTCCGCCCCCTCATGGTCATCCTCGCTACGTTGATTTGGCTCGCGAGCGTCGATGCATAGCCGAACCATACTGTCTTTCTTGGGTACAACCACGATCGGGTTGATGTACTCGCTCTCCGACCATTCAACCACGTCTAAGTCAAACATTCGGTCCACCTCAGCATCCACCTTGTCACGGTACTGGATGGGGATTGGGTATGATTTCTGCCTGTAGGGCTCTTTATTCCGCATTCTCACTACATACTCATACTTGAATCGTCCAGGTTTTTTGCTAAAAATTGCTGTGTGTTTCGATATTATGCCAAAAAGCCGCTCTTTTTGTGCAGTATTCAAGATGGTTATGGGGTCTATCTTGTCGTGTATTCGTTCGTCCGTCAATTCGTCCGAGATGAATTTCTCTAATACTTCTTCCGGATCCGGTTCGGCTATCGAACCCGTTAAGATCTCGGCAGCTTGAACATTACATATTTCCCTGATCTCTGCCATCTCTTCTTCCGGTATGTGGACTAAATCGTACGCTAGCTTGACATTCATCCCGTGAATAGAAAATTGTACGTCCCCTGTACCCAGCCTGAGCGTGGTATCCAAGGTGACCAAGGTGTTTATACCAAAAATACAGTCGCGTAACAATTTGGGGATGATGAGAAAGTCAATGTCGATCTTTGCTTCACCAATTACTACCTCTGCTCTGAACTGTTTCCGGATACGCTGCGATTTTTCTCCTATAAAACCGCACGCCCGTAGACCTGTTACTGGAAAAGTGGAACAGGATTTCCATATCGCCGAATATCGCTTGTAAGCTTCCTCCGATACACACGTCAATTTACTACCAGTATCTAGCAACGCGGACACTTCTATCTCCTCAATCAAAATCTTGATCTCGGGGCATTTATCTTTAAATTTTGTTTCTTGGATTTTTGAAAAATTTTCTTCATTTAACAGCTCTTTACGCGATATCATTGAGTTACTTTCAAGTCGACCATCATTGATTTCGTTGTTTCGCGTTGATCGCAGGACCGCGAGCTTATCTAATGTATCACTATTTCTTGCTACGCCGTGTGAGAATTTTCTAATCGTTTCATCAGGTTCATCATTTCGATCCGTAACACCTGCCTGGATTTCGATCCGATCACCATGCTCACGTGCTTGCGTCGCCGACCCCTCAGACGTAATCTTTGATTCGGTCTTAGAATCCCCAGCCGATGAATCCACATCGCGAATGTAGCCATTACCCCCCGAGCGCAGTGTTTCGTTCCTACACGATTCGCCATCGGTGAGCTGCCCCTCAGAACGGGAAACATTATTCTCAAATACGATCGCCTTGATTTTACTCAAATTCGTATCGCGTGCGAGCGAAGCTATAACTCTTGGCTCCTTGAGAGCATTCCTTCGCATACGTTTATGGAAATTTTTCCCCTCTTTTGGAGACATCGTTGCACTGGCATCAATTGACTTTCTATTATCGACTGTTGGTGCTAAACTATGAAAGCTTCTGTCTTTTCCGAGATGCGGGGAAGTCAGCGCAACGATCACTCGTTCTCCGACTCGCTCTGCCCCGGATCATCCTCCTTCGCATCAATCGCACTTAGTTGGCGGCGACCTGTATGCTTTGCCTGCGAATTCTTAGAATCTGCACCGCTGCGGCTCATTGATGAATTTTGGTTACGCTCGGCGCTGACGTCACGTTTGCTCGAGTAGTCCCGATCTCGACTGGACGAACGTGTCGCCGAGCTGTCTCGTTCGGGTCGTGTGTATGTGCGCGGTGCGCTGTTGTGAGGTGTTGGCGGGCGAGGTGGCTGTTGCCGATCATGAGTACGGGACCGTGCGTCTCTTCGCCTGTCTTGACCATCATCACGATTTGTTTCAAATTTACTTGACCGTTGATTACTCTGAGGATTATACAAAACCCGAGGGTCTCTCGTACCTCTACTATCCGGTGCCCGCGTACCATTCTGCATACGCACCGCTGGGTTATCACGGAAATTGACGAATTAGGCTCTGGCCCCAATGCAATTCAGGTTTCCGGCCAAGTCCAAAGTGTCTCACAATTTTACCAATGCATCTAATGGAATATCCTTCAATAAAATTGCTTGCTGGACGTTTTCGTCAAAATGATTTGCGAATCTTTGAAAAATTGACTGATCCGATGGTGGATCTGATAACTGTCGAGCTTCGTTATACAACTTCATCACATACTCGCTACGGCTCATATTACGCTCCGCTTCGTAAAAACCGTTGTCAAGAGATCTACGTATTTTATCTTGTGCCAGCGTACTCCAATACTTTCCCACGAATTTCTTTCGAAAATCAGCAAACGATGCGATAGATGGTTCTACGTACGCCTACCAGTCATGCGCGGCCCCTTTGAGCGCTTGCCCAAAAGCTATTCGTAATGTATCATCGTCGCAATCGAGAACTTTAATGTAATTTTCGAGTTCGTGTAGGAAACGGGCTGGACGGTCGCTCGGCATGGCGCTAAACGTGGGCAAATCAATTTTCAGCCTTGGTGCAAACCCAGGTCTACCACCCGCTTGAGACGCCGTTCGTCGCTGTACCATGCTCGAGAGCGCCTGCTTATCACGATTCAGTTGCTGTTGGAAACGAACATTCTCCTCATTCAAAGATTTGATAGCCGTATCGCATGTTTCTGCAAGGCCTATAGCGTAATCAATATCGCCGTTTACTTTTACTATACCTTCTTGACTTTCAGCAATACTTTTTGACATTTCGACTGAATCGATATCAACCTGAGCCAGGCGACTCTCCTGCGCATTCAACCGATCATTAGTTCTATTCTCCACGCTATTGACTAACTCGCGTAGTTCTTCTAATCGTCGTAGGCGCATATCGTGGTCGTCCACCCGTCGTCTAACGTCATGATTACGATTCCTCAGTTCAAAAAGAACGTTCTGGGTTTCGGTATAATGTCGACCATTTGGTCGCACGCTTGGCTCTAAGCCGGCTTCCGATCGTGTTTCGTCCAGCTCGCTCTGGTATGGTAAGCCCGTGGGCCCGATGCCCGGATTTTGCGCTCCCCGCTCCAGCGATCGACGTACGTCATTTCTCAACTTCGGATCAATACTACTCCCGGAATGCATGCCTCCGATCTCATCGTCACACTCGAGGTTGATTGAATTCCGAGTACTTTCCCGGGTAACGCGAAATGGAAAGGTATTGTCGGGTTTTCTACGTTCGCTCCGTTTATTCGGCCCTGGCTCTTTTGGCTTCGTACCGGTCGCGTTTTGTTGGTCTACCGCGAGCGTCGTCTCGGTGCAAAAATTTATCGGCACTCCTCCACCAGCTTCGTTGCCTGTCGCAAGTAGCTGTGGGTCAGCCGTCTGCGTCATTGGTGCCTGTTCCTGGTCATTACTTGCGTCTAATGTCTCTGGGATTCGGTTCCGGTTTATATGCATCGGCCGCTCGTCGTTTGGATCTATTGGTCTCGCGGCCGGTCTAGTCATTTTCACCCGTGGCTATAAACTATGATCCGATTATCAAAATACCTGCAAGCCTCGATAGCTGTGTGCTTTCGCCTGTACTACACGTAATGTCCGAATTCGACAGTGTGAACAACCCCGTTCAATCAGTTTGCACACTTTATTCTTCTCAAAAAAAAACAAGATTTTACTTCACACCGTGAACCAAAAAAAAATTTTCTTTGTCCCGGTATCACGTTTCTGTGATGAATTACCGACCGATACAACCTATCAAGTTATGTATCACGATCATCTATGCATCAACGTATACTTTCCCCCTTCGTTATCGCGATGACCGACGACTTTTCGTGTTTGTTACCCGCTCTTTTCTCTACAACATCGCGAAGCGAATTCCACTGTATTTGTGCATTTCCTAATGACGGACTCGCGCGCGCCTTATTCCGAGTTAACGAAACTTTCTGTGCATGCCCGGTCGACATGATGTGGCGTGTGACACCGGATGACTTTTTGTATTTATCTACGTGTGTGTGCTCATCGGTGAACGGGTATTGTAATCTGACGCTCTACTGTGTATCTAGCAACCACAACAAAGAAAGGCGTGCTCTTTTCTCTCACGATCGTCGCTCTCGGCAACCCGATATCGCTAGACTTGCTGACGCTTGGATTGCCGATTCACGTTACGCGCCTTTGGCAGAATCATCATAATAAGGAAAGTCGAGCTACACTCAAGTTCGAACCGTGTGATGACATTTTTTCCAACCACTCGCGCGATCCTCACGCGCGTGGCCCGAATTTTCGCTGTTGTACTATCTCGCTCGCTACAAGCTTTGCCTGAGCGCTTCTCTAATATTCAATGATTTGATAACTTGATTCTACTATTTTGGAATGTTCCAAGTTCGGAGATATCTACCTCAATCAACTTTAATCTTTTTGTCACTAGCAGGGGTACCATTCATGTAAGAAGGTTATTATCGCTTACATCTATGACCGGCAAGGTGCAATGCCGGTATCCAAGATAATTTCAAAACCGGACCTTACCGTACACTAAATCTATTGCCGCCAGGGCCTCGTTCACGCCGTCGATCGCCAACTGCTTGTCAGCTACCCTTATTCTAATAGGTGCAATTTTCGGACCAATTCCTTGTAGCTGGGTGGCCAGCTTAATGTACCAATGTGGTCGGATTTAAATATGATGAATTTCGATTTCTTTGAACGAGATATAGCAGAGTAAGCAAGCTCGAATACGGTTTTCGTATTCCATGTGAGATGGAAACTTTAACAAACTGAAAACGCGAGCAACTTTATTTCGTTGTCTCCAAACTTACTATATAGTTATAAGCTTATAAAATTCGATATACGACCACCCTTGCCTTACCCCAAAGGTGGTCGAAATATTCATTAGGTTCTCCAGAAAATAAGGATGGGGTAGATAGATCAGGTCAACATCAATAAATCAAATTGAACTTTGTATAACTATTTCATTTAATAGACCAGATAACGTAAACCTGCTCAGGTTACAGAACCGTCCTCAGACGACTTTCAACATTCCAAAATAAAAGCAATTCATATTTTCTCTTGCAGGATAATTTCGAACTCAGGTAAATCTTGATTCTTCTAATAATAACGTATTTCAACATAAGGTTCTCTCAAACTGGAACATTCCAAAATTAACAAAATAAAATGAGCGAATAAGGTTAGGCTTTACGCACCTATGACTATTTCATTTTGTGCGTGCATTGTTAGTAAGAATGAACAAACGATTAGAAATGACTCTACCTAGGACTACGTTTCGAGAAATCCCATTCCTCTCGTTGATCGTTGGATTTTACTCAGTGAAATCGGGAGCTTTTTGGCTTTGGGTAAGCATCCCTCTCGACACATCGATCAAGTTATGGTGCGGAAGGCGTGGGTGTTAATTCCGAGTACCGGGTTGAAATCTAGGGTCTAGGGCCTGTATGCCCTAGTGCATCACTAGATTTCAAAGAAGAGTACAATAGTATTTTTTCATGAGGAGCCAATTCCCTGTATGGAATTGTTCATCGCTGCATGACTTTGCATTCTCACCTGGAGCGAACGATGCTGAGGGTATTTGAACGCGATTGGACGAGTAGATGTCCTTGGACTTGGACGAAAACGGTAGCAGCAGCGTGCAAGAGGTCTCCCCGGTTGATAGGTTTGGCCGGTCGTCGCACCCGTCGATGATCTCGTCGAACTTCTCCTTTCCAACCCTCAGCATACAGTCCCCCAGCACTTCTCTTACGGCCGACGCGGAGCCTCGAATTCTCCCACTTCAGAGAATTCGGCGGATCGCGAATCGCCGCTTGCGCTCACACTCATCCTCATGCAATCCCATGTAATAAATCGCGCATAGATATTAGCCGTGCAGTATGCGTATGATCTCTACTACCCATTCAACTACTGTCGCTCAATTTCAGCGCGCTACAATTCAAATCTTTCGTACAGTTGTTAGTGAAACGTAGTTTGGCTTGTTACTTAGAATATTAGTATAACCCTAATCCAAATTAGTATCTTCGTGATTACGTTAGTACGGATGAAAACCCTTAACCACTTAGCTTTACGATTCTACAGAGTTTTCGCAGAGCAAATCTGCCAAAGTGAGCAGGGTTGCAAAGGCACAAAGCAAACTCGTTTGATGCTAGTAGCTGGGGTTCCGAGTTGAAATGAGATTCTCTAAAAAAATATAAAGATCTCTTCTGCACCAAGTATTTCACCGATACTGGCAGTGAGGTTGCAACATCTGATGATCAAGATGATAGCATGGAAATTGATCACATTGACGTCAGTTTGGTCATGTCTCATTTTGAAAAGATCTCATGAGTCTTGGAGTGTGTATTCCCATTTGAATTCGGATGTCGTTATGGAAATACAACAATTCAAAGGAATGTGATCATCTTCCCGAATTATTCTGAGTGCATTACTCCTTCATCAGTACTACTTTACTTCAGAGTTCAGAAAATTTTGTTTATCTAACGTATTAGGTCATGAATTTTCCATTCCACTGTGGTCTCGCGAGAATGACCGAGAGCGAACATTACATCTCGTCTCGACGCGAGAATCATTTTGGCTGTACTCGTCTCGTTTCATTCACGCGATCTCGAAATTTCTCGGACGCCCGGACTCGATCTCGCTCGATCTCGCTTGACGAGATTCGAGAATTTCTCGATCTCGAGTGAAGCCCTACATAGGAGAGTACAGAAAAGACAACAACGAAATCTCGGGTGCGATAACGGAATTGCGGGCAACAACAACGGAATCGTGGGCAACAATAACTGATCCGTGCGCTTACGCGCGTGTCCAGATCCTAGTCCCTATCCTATTCCGCATTTACCGCATTTAATCGAAAGTCGTTGGTTGAAGTTACCGCGGTCACGCTCAAAGATCCGCTGATCGTTGTCGGTGTAGAATCTCGCGAGTTCGCAAGAGTGTGTAACGTGTGTGGAATTGCATTGGTGTGAGTACTCCCGCGCTGATTGGCGCCAATCCATGGGTTCAGTCCGATATTACTGTATGTAGCCCTGTTGGCTGCGCTTGACTAAACTATACATCGGCCACGCGGGCGCCAGCAGAAGATACAATTCGAGGTGACCGGTGACCCGTGGCGCCTATCTAGCGGATCCTGAGCCCAACTAAAGACATGCCCATTCAGCTGATTTTGAGCTCGGACCGCGAGCGTGAGTGTTTTTGTTTATTTGTTATTTTTCATTAGCTCGATTGATTCAGGACTCAGGTCGATCGGAATCCCGGGTATGCACTGCACAATGTATCCCTCTGTACTCTCAAATTCCCACCAATATGTCGTATCTGAATAATTTTATTGACTTCATTAAATATGTCAGTTATGTGGCGTGCAACGATACGTAGCGGGAGAGGCGGTGATCACTGCCAAGCATATTACATGCATGAAAGGTTGGTTATGATCTTTGCGAATACTATGGGGAGTACACAGGCGATGGTTGGACATGTGCAATAAGCATCCGAAACTCAGGTCGAGCGGACTAACAAATAACAAGAACATTACTCGCGTGTCTCGCGCTCGCGGTCTCGGCTCAAAATCTGCTAAATAGGCATGTCTTTAGTTGGGCTCAGAACCGCTAGAGTGGCGCCACGGGTTGTTGGACAACTCAAATTTGGACGGCTCCACCATCCATCCATGGCTCTCTCGAACAAAGAGGAGGGGATCCCCGGAGAGTGCGCGCGCGGGGAAATCCCGCTGTTCCTGTTCGAGCGGTGTGGCGCGAAATTTCAAATGGAACAAAATATGATCCGGAGAATGTACGAGTGGGCAGAATACCATCGCGCGCGCGGTTGTCTCCGGTCCGTACTATGTGAAAATACATCACCAACTCAAAGTCTCTTCATCCTCGAAAGTCGTTTAGTAGATTCAGGAACGGAATCGCAGGCAACAATAAGGAAATCGAAGGTAACAATAACAAATCCGCGCTTGCGCGCGTCTTGTTCCTAGTCCCGTATCTTAGTTTCCATCATCTTCGTGTATCGAATCGAAGTCGAGCGCAAACAGCTGTTGTCTCGAACCGTGTTCACGGCCGTCTTCGCATCGGTCGTCGAGGACTATTTAAGGGTTCGTTCACGGAATCGTTTCGGTATTGCAGTCTGCTTCGGCTGCAATAATGAAGCTGAATTTTCAACAAAGAGAGCAGTAAAATTATTTCGAACGCGATTTGGGCCTTGCGTTACTATTACAAATATCGCCGATTCATCGATGAAGGATTGTCAATGATGAATCGAACAGTATTTCAATGACGCGTGTGTGCAGAAGTCTTTCTCTCTCTCTCTCTCTCTCTCTCTCTCAGAGTTTCGCGATATCTGCATGTAAGTATTCTTTGGCGGATCCTTTAAATTATTGATAACATACAATCAATACTTCATCCACATGATTCCCATGGTGAAAGAGTTGGATATCATCCGTATTGATAAGATGATAATCAACAGTGGAATGATTTTACTATTATCTTGTTCGATCGTTGACTGATGATTATTGATTGTGCGAGACGCGCAATAACACGACATACATTCATTTCTATGATGCTATAAATGATCGGTCGAACAAGATGATAGCAAAATCATTCAACTGTCGATTTGTCATCTTATCAATACGGATGATATCCAACTGTTTCACATCGGAATCATGTGGATGAAGTATTGATGTATATTATCAATCATTCAAAGGATCCGCCAAAGAATACTTACATGCAGATATCGCGAAACTCTGAGAGAGAGAGAGAGAGAGACACCTGCACTCACGCGTCATTGATATACTGTTCGACTCATCATATGACAATGCTTCATCGATGAATCGGCAATATTTGTAATAGTAACGCAAGGCCTAAATCGCGTTCGAAATAATTTTACTGCTCTCTTTGTTGAAAATTCAGCTTCATTATTGCAGCCGAAGCAGACTGATGGTACCCTAATTGACTCCGAGACCGCAACTTTACGACTTTTATGATCCGCGGTCGGGTAGTCTCGCCCATCGACGATTTTACGGGCCCTGGCTGTAAAAGACAATAAAAGCCTCACAATAGGCGCGAACTTTATTTTTTTTCAACTTTGCGACCTTGACACGCGTTTGTTTATTTAAAATCTCATATTGCATTTTCGTATTTGACATCCAGAATTTTTTTATGATTTTTCTGTTTTCGAATCAAGTCTTCAACCTCAATAGATCCCGAGATAACAATAACTGGATTATCTCCAAAAGTTATTAATTTTTTGGCTGATTGTTGTTGGACGCTATTGGGGAACCAAATATCCATCACCTCCATTTTTTGCAGCGCCCCACAATTTTTTTTGGCAGAGCTGTAGCATCCCAAAGTCGAGCTACCTCTGAAATTGGCCTTATACTCGCGTTTTTTTACATTCCGATAACAGCTACAGCCGCAGTTGTCATCCGATCGACTTCAAAAATTTTTTATCATGGCCGCGACTAGATGTGCTTCGACGTTATCCCAGTTAAAAAAATTAGCGATTTTTTTCGGAGCCAGGATAGCAGAAATTCTCTAGGTGTCAATCATTTTTAAACCGATAGTAGTCTGTATCTTATCGCAGAAGCTAGTCTTTCCCCAAGCTCGAGCTGAAACCGAACTTTTCAATACTCATACGTATGAAAAAATCAATACCAGAAAAATCTCTCATCTACGACTCTTATACAGACTCATACTGAATATTTCATCATCTGATGTGTATTTTCATGGTCACAATAAAATAACCAGACTCACCTACATCATTTTCAGCGACAGGGTTCAAAACATTACGGGTTCTCGAACACAGTCTGTACATCTCTCTCTTGGTGCCCGAGAGCTTGACAATTTGGGTTCCTCAGTAGAGTTACATATCGAATCTATCAAGTAAGTCATTACATATTGGTCACTGAAGCTCGGAGGATCCATCTGAAAATTGTCTAGCTGAGAAAGAACTATCTAAAAGATTCATATAACATGGTGCTTGCTATTTGGCTAGTAATCGGGGGAACGTGATCTTTTGAAGACCAAGAATGTCGCGGAAATGCAAAATAGTTCTCTGATGTGTAAGATGTGGTTTTTTTGCTAAATTTTTCATCTTCGAGTGATTGGTCAAGACCCAAAATGAAACGAATCACAATGTGTTCTGTGCCTCCTGATTTCTCGCCATTTGCTGTATCAGAGATTACCATTTTCACAATAAAATTGATCATAAAGGCTTCCCTGCATGATTAACAAATGATCCTAAAGGATTCGGCTAAGTACATATTTATAAACATCCTAGATTATGATCAACTGTCAAACTGCCATGGACAGGCTGTCCCGAAAGTCAGCGCCCTCCCCTGAGAACTCGAAAATCGCCCCGGCTATCGAAAAACTCCGAAATACGTGCCTCTTGAAATCCAGGAGGGCGCTCAAAATTGGTCTCAGATCTGACCGTGGAATGTGATCTTCATGGTTTTTGGAGGTCAAATCGGTTTCCCAAATGGGAACACCTATTTTTGAGTCCGGATTCTGAAGGATCACAAAACTTTACGTTCCCGTGGGCCTTCTTGCCAATTTTTCAGATGACCTCTGGGTCATGGGTGGTCTGAAATATTTGGACAGTGGATTAACATACCAGACTTAGTTCAATAATCTAGTTTGGAGAGGTTCTCCTCAGAAAAGTTTCAAGACTTACTTCGACCCTTGAACTGTGACCTTGAAGATAACCTCGACTCTCAAAACTCGAAAATAGCTCTGGGTATCAGAAACTTCGATACACGTCTCCTAAAATTGAGGGGAGAGTTCAAGATTGGCCTCAAGTTTGACCTTGAACGTGACCTCGGATGTAACCTTCATGGTCATTCAAAGGTCAAATAGAATTTTTCAGATGAAAACCCCTGTATTTGATTCTAGGCTTTGAAAATGTAATAAATTGTGAGTCAAGATATGACTCTACCAATCGCGTGAATGACTTTCAAAGGTCGTTTCGAGATCACGAGTCTCTGAACAGAACCTTTAAGGGTAATCCACGCGATTGAGAGAGTCGAATCTAGACTCGAAAATTGTCACCTTTTCAGAGTCCAGGGTCAAAGATAGGAATTCCCATCCGAAATAACAGATTAGACCTTTAATAAGCGTGAAGGTTACGCTTAAGATCACAGATCAAAGGTTAAACGGAGTCTGGAGTGTCTTTTGAGAATAACTACCTGATCCAGACCATTGCCTTATTTCTGTCACGTTGAACTTCTACACGGTGTTCCTGAAGCGCTCGAAAATTTTGCAAAAATGACGAAAAAAACTGGATACGCTATCATCTTCCTTCCGTTTTCCCGTTTAAAAATCTGTTTCGACCGAAATCGGATCCGATCCGACAGTGAAATGCGAGTAGAGAATGTGAAAACCCCATATGATCACGTGTATTTTGGTTAGCCTTAATAATGACTCGACGGACGAAGATATAGCCAGTTGCTGATTCAAAGTTTCTGGGCGGGTTACAGGAGAAGAAATATGTATTCCCATAGGAAATTTCCCGTAGAATAAGCTGGTTGAATTCATTTTTTGATATATGGAATCGTATTTAAGATGCGAAGGAAATGGCGCGAGAACTGTCAGTAGAACTCGATCCGGCAGCAACGCTTTGTTACCGGGATGGCTTGCGCCATGAGGCAACTGAGTGGGCCACAACAGTGGTTCATACGTTAGAAGGTTGGTGGCCCTGAAAAGGGCCGATTGGGGTTTGGGGGTCAGCCCTGAAAAGGGCTGATGTCGCAGTTTGATGGTTCCGGAGGCCCGTTGTCCTTGGCGATGTCCCAGGAAGCTGATCAGGAATGGGCCAACCAGCGTGGAAGTTGCTCCTGCAACCTTCATCGAAGCCCTAAGTGTAGGAAGCGCGCCATTGGGGCCAGAATCGCCTGCTCCAGCGAGCGCGTCGTGGAGAGTGAGTGGCTGGCGGATCCCGTCTCCTTGGGTTGAGACTCCGATCCTTGGGGGCCGGCTAGTAGATGGCGTCGTCCATGGCCGTGCTGGGTCCGTAGAACTCGCCTCGAGCTTCCGGTTCCGTGTAGTCCTGGGTCGAGGGTGGTCTCCGACGTGAAGTAGTCCACCCGAGCGACGTAAGAGCTCCCGGGCGCGTTAGTACCGAAGAAGCATCAAACATCAGCCCGAGGGACAGATGTGGACTGCCACTAGGTCTGAACACTCCCGAGCGCGTCAGCGCTGTAGAAGTGGACCTGGGTGTGGGTACCCGTCCGGTGGCCTCCCGAGCACGTCAGTGCTGTAGAAGTCCATCCGGAGGGGCCGTCGAGGAAGTTGGTTGAGGCACCGGTTTTGCAAACACGGTGCTCTGTTTCTGTTGCGGGCAAGGATGGACGCCACCTAGTGGTGGCGTGACGAACTGCTCGGGCTTTTGAGCCACCCGAGGCTATGGTGTGGGAAAGGAGATGAGGAAAGGAGATTGTGCGCAAGGCGTGGGATTTGGCAGCTGGTAACAGCTTGTGCTCATGAGTGCATTCGGCAACAAGGTATGGAGGTCCAAATAACGGGGCGATTTATAATTTGTTGACGTATATTTCCATGTAAAATTCAAATTTGAGGTCTGTTTCAATCCTACTCGCTAGGTTACCTTCTGAACTGCGGAAAACTACCACGATTTCCCAAGAACCATCACAATTTCGGCAGAACAAAAGTTGGAGAAGTAGGCTTGAGGTCCAATCTAGATACTGACAGTGCCCGACAGGTGGATCTTGGGGGGAAACGCGAATAGCGAGTCCTCGGGATCCCTGTCAATGAGTGAATTAAAAAATTCACCCGTTCGGAGGCTCGGTCTTGGGCTGATCGGCGCGAGGGTCGCTAGATAGCCGGGCAGCGGCTGCAGTCTGAAGCGCTCCCAGACGTAGGATTTTGAAAGATGTGACACACTCAGCAAATGACTCGATTGAAATTCTGATATTTTACAAGGTTGTCACTGGAACAGACACTTGGGCAGGAAAGGCGAATAATACGAATGTTTTCCAATATTAATTGCGACTCGGAAACCGAAGTGTTGAACACGAAAACCACACACACACGCGGTGACTCATGACTCGAGGGGGTCGCGGAACTCGCGGAAGTCGAGCCACGTCAGGGGTAGCGAGTGAGCGCGCGCCGAGTCCTAGAGCGGCAGCGATTTGGGCAGAGTAACGGCGTCGAGGCGAGGAGTGGCAGCGTGGCGAGGCGATGGCGAGAGAGCGCCGGGTAAGACTCAATCCTATGAGTTTGGGAGCGCGGACTTATATACGCGTGGAATACACGGTTGTGATAGAAAAGTAGGTCGCGTGATGTAATTACGGGTCACTAGATGTAATTAAGGGTCACGAAAGTTTTCCCTGGCGGTGATGATGTTTGTGTCGGTCACAAGGTTTTTCCACCCGGCAGATGTTTGAACTCTAGCTATTGAAATTTCGTGTGACCGGTATCTTAATCACACGGCGCGATGACGCGTCGGTTCGATATATTCGGTGGAGAAACCCGAAAGATGCTATTGCTGGTCACACCCGACTTGACGTAGTTCGTAATCACGAGGTGCGACACGAAAATACTGCGAAAAGGTGGGGAATTGATTTCCAAAAAATGTACGAAGCTTATTCGCACGTCAGTACGTTTTCAGATTATTCCACCTTTGTGATCATATTCAGCAGACTAAGCAAACTCGAACAAATTCTCTGCAGAGATGTCCTGTCTCATTGCAAAAAAGTACCTTTTTGATCGATAGAAGGAAAAATTAGCTGAGAATCGAAAAAGTGATGGTTCTTGGGAAATCGTGGTAGTTTTCCGCAGTTCAAATGGTAACCTAGCGAGTAGGATTGAAAGAGGCCTCAAATTTGGATTCTACACGGAGATATACGCCAAGAAATAATGAATCACCCCCTTACTTGGACCTCCATACCCTGTTGCCGAATGTACTCATGAGCACAAGCGTTGCTGCCAGATCGAGTTCTACTGACAGTTTTCGCGCCATTTCCTTCGCATCTTAAATACGATTCTAGATATCAAAAAATGAATTCGACCAGCTTATTCTACGGGAAATTTCCTATGGGAATACATATTTCTTCTCCTGTAACCCGACCAGAAACGTTGAATCAGCAACTGGCTATATCTTCGTCCGTCGAGTCATTATTAAGGCTAACCAAAATACACGTGATCATATGGGGTTTTCACATTCTCTGTTCGCATTTCACTGTCGGATCGGATCCGATTTCGGTCGAAACGGATTCTCAAACGGGAAAACGAAAGGAAGATGATAGCGTATCCACTTTTTTCGTCATTTTTGCAAAACTTTCGAGCGCTTCAGGAACACCGTGACTATTCAGAGACTTGTGACCTTGAGGCCACGCGGTAACTCTGCAAGCTAAACTTTGTTCCAAGTATTCTCGAATTCTCTTGCAATTTGGGCTAAACGACGAGTTGAGCCACACTTGTTATCATCTAACTTGATTGGCTCAACTCATCGTTTAGCTCAAATCGTAAAAGAATTTGAGAATAGATGGGACAAAAATGTGTGTATATTATAGGTTCGGATGTACCAGACACCCAGTGGTTCCAACTTTTCTGCAATAATCTAATGATTTGGGCTGAACGTTGAGTTGTCGAGAATAATTCGGACAATAATAATAACTGGACAACTCATCTTAATCTTTGTACCATTAAAATTTTCACATAAGTGGTGAATGGAACTTTACGGCTACCGCACTCCCTGAAATGACCTCTGAGGGACATCTGCGCGAGTAGTAGGGAGTGATATTTTGGTACAAAATTTGCCAAACTTTTGGAGCCATGAATCAAAAACATGGGTTCCCGTTTGAAAATGCTAATTCAACCTCTAAAAAACTATCAAGGTCACATTCGAGGTCCTATTGAAGGTCAATCTGAGTCCATCCATGAGATTCCTCTCGATTCAAGGCGATGCGGTCACCGTGCACCGTGACGGTTGGACCTTGAAAATACACCTTACATAAAAAGTTTGATGATTCAAAGTGTGAGACGGGTTGTCGAATACTTGTTACGGTCCAACTTGCATTCCTCAATCCGTCGCTCAGCCCAAATCATAAGAGAATCGGGGAAAAGTGGGAATAACTCGGCCGCGGGAAACTCCTAACCTTACGCACATTTTCATTCCCAACTTTCTCCGTTTCTCTTGCAATGTAGGCTTAGCGGTGAGTGGATGAATCTAAGTTAGATGATGACAAGTATTCGTGCCCTCGTCGTTAGCCCAAATCGCAATAGAATTGGAGAAACATGGGAATGATTTTCAGCTTGCATGGTGACCGCATCGTCTTAAGGAGACACGTGTTTCGGAGGCTCTGATACCCGGAGCTATTTCTAGTCTTCAGAAAAAGGTTATATTGAAGGTCACAGGTCAAGGGTCGAAATAAGTCTTGAAACTTTTTTAAAAGGAACCTCCCCAAACTAGACTATCGCACTAGCTCTGGTGCGTTAATCCGCTGTCCAAATACTTTTGCCCCCCCCCCCCCCCCGTGAACTCTGGAGGTAAAAAACTGCCAAAGAGCCACATTCAGGGTCAATTCTGAGACCAATTTTCACCTCTATCCTCGATTTTAGGAGCCACGTGTTCCGGGGTTTTTGTATACAAGGGGCCATTCTCGAATTTCAGAATAGACAGGGCTGACCCTGTGGATGTAGTCCCGTTGAAATTTCTTGAGTAACAATTCTTGCATAATCAATTTCCCTTCGATTGATTGTGGATACTTTTTTCCTGCTCTGGTGTTTCACATTATTTTCATGCACGGAGGCTTTGATCCAGAGCCATGAGTCCATGACAGACGATAATCCTATTCTATGTTTCCTTGTCAGAATCTGTGACACGTTGGAACAAACCTACAATATGATTATTCTTGTAGCCCAAATTTGTGCTGTGGTTACTCTGTCGATGCTGTATTACGCTGTAAGTGAACTATTTGAATAACTCTGTGAGATGATGACCGCAACTCGGAATTTTTGTTGCAGCTGGTATATGGGAAGATCTTCCTGGTGCAGCAAACGATATGTACCCTCTTGGTAATCGGAATATACTCAATTTTGTTTTGTATTAATTTCTCAGGTCAAATGGTTATTGATCACTCTAACGAAGTATTAGAATCCATGTGAGCAGCTTTATTTATATACTCTTGAATATGTCCCGTAGAAGTAATACTATGTGAGAATTAATACTCTAATGCAACATCAGATGCAGGAGCAACTGGTACCTCGCGTCGCCGAATGACAGGATGTCTATAATTATGATGATGCAATTTTCCCAGGGTCCGGTTGTATTCACAGCAGGAAAACTTGCACCTGTTTCAATAGAAACCTTTGCTCAAGTGAGTATCTTTGTTGGTTCCATATTGATTGATTGATATTCATTGAGTTGAGTCCACTATGTATATTCACTCCATTTTCAGTTAATCAAATTATCATCAAGCTATTTCACCGCTTTAGCATCCATGAGTCTGAGTGAAGACTCTTAAACTTGGATCATTTGCGAACTACTACGATGCGGGTATTCTTCGAATCATACTGAGGCTCATCAACGCTTATCATATCGTCACCCTCGAAGCAGGAAAATACTTCTCAATCTATGACGGAGTAGGCTGAAAGAAGTTCTTCTTTTAGATTTTGTTAGCATTAGTCGGGATTCACTGCGCCTTTTTATGAGAGAATATGGAGAAATGCCGTTTTATATAGTTCTCATGATGAGAAATCATAGTTACCCTATGCTAGTAGGTTCATTTTGGGCCCGGAAGACTTATTCCATTTGCCTTGCCCGGGGAACAAACTGTCCTAGTACCTGAGCCAGCACACGTGCTGAGGGTGATAATGTACTATTGCTGAACACCCAAAGTCAAGTTTCTTTCAGGCGGGACAAGAGCCACGACGACAAAGAAAAATCTATGGAAAGTGCCATTTAAGGGTTTCCTTTTTCCCTTCAAACAGTATTTCCACGAATTCCGCGTTACAAATGGTGCTCAGAACGTTTCATGTACGTATTTTGTAAAAAATTTTCTTTAAAAACTCCACTTTGACCGTGCAGTGCAATTGTGTTCATACTTTTTCATCGACGAAAATCCAGTCGATCCCAAACAATGCAATATACTTCTTGAAAATGTAAACACTTCTTTCGGGCTACTCCAATGCATACGAAAATCCCGGAAAGTTCATCTTTTCCGGAGGTGACGAGATGATGGATTGGTTATTATTCCCAAGAAAAATGAGCTCTGATGAGATAATCTCCCTCTCTGAAGAATGTCTAATGAATGGTTCCACGTAGAATGTATGGTCTGAGTACAGAGATGTTACTCACATTTTCTTATAGTAGTTTACGAGAACAAATCGTATAGAATCGCACAATCGCAGAAAAGAGGACTGCACATTCGATCTAGATGCGCCTTGTCACAATTGGTGCAATCTCTTAGTTCATAAGTAGTGTCACTGAGAGCGGAATCTAGCACAAATTGGGCCGCCATTTGTAAGAATATATTATATTGTAATAAATGAGTACGATACTACGGCTCATCTCAGTCACCAGTTTCCATACACCACAGTAACTTCCTTATTCTAATCTGTTGTTCCAAGACAAACTCAAGTCACGTCCGACACTCCAAAAAATTGTTGGAGCCTCCAGATCTATGCATTGATATTGTTATTAAAACTT
Organism: Eretmocerus hayati; assembly: GCA_029851415.1. Taxonomy (NCBI): domain Eukaryota; kingdom Metazoa; phylum Arthropoda; class Insecta; order Hymenoptera; family Aphelinidae; genus Eretmocerus; species Eretmocerus hayati. Next base: position 169,364,760 of record CM056741.1, read on the forward strand.
CGCTGAAGTTCGACAAGAACAGTGTCAGAATGGAGATTAATCGTGAACAACAATTCTATAGCCTCAAATTGAAATACTCTGGGAGGTAATTTATGACAAATATTTGTGCGTAATACTCGCGGGACCCGGCATTAAACATTTTTTCTTATTATTGCCTGATAAAAGTCTTGTGAACCAAAATACACATGATTTGTGTATTAAAAATAAGTTGATCAATTGATTTTGATAGGAATGCACAAGCTGCTAAATGAATTTCAAAATCGTTCATGGGAATTTAGATACATCAACAGAATATCAGCGGAGAAATATGAGTCTTTGCAAGTGGGTGTGGACGTCAGTTGAAGCGCTGTTATCTTGCGCCAGTCCTATACTCACGGGAGAGTTAAGGGATGCGGTCATAGGGATTTTTCCTGCCATCTGAAATGACAAAGGTCCGCTCCTAACATCAATTACTGTGATCCACTGCCGCTTCGATACAAGTTTTCACACCTCCGTGAACCAACTGTAAGCTTCGCCTTATGAACGACTAGGAATACCAGAGTCAACCCTGCCCCTGATGAGTCAAATCTTAAATATTTGTGTTTCACGGGCCTCCACACCTACTGAAATAGTGTCCTTTTGTCACCATGATACGATATCTGGATTCCCGGAGACCCATCATACTCTAGTTATAGGAAGTAAGCCTCGATAAATCATGAAAATGCGATTCATCATGTTTACATTACTTTCCATCTTAAACTTATTTGGGCAGCCCAATGGTTCTATCTTTGAGGCGTTGATATAAAAAGATTCAACGCTAGATATACTATTTCGAACGACCAAATACATGCTTCAATATCACTGATTCTAAATCTAAATAGCATATCATGATACAAGAGCGCAAACGACGGTTTTCGCACTTCGAGAGACTTCTTTAGACCCGAGCCGCAGGCGAGGGTCTAAATAGTCACGAGAAAGTGAAAACCGTTGCGCCCGAGTATCATACTATGTTTTTTGATCTTCTGTGAGCAAATGAAAAGTGACAAACAGTGTGCAAATGACTCATTCGCGCACAGACGACCAGAAAAAATTATAAGTTTGCGCATGGTGAATCATTTAGGCGAAAAAGGTCGAGTTGTGTACACGTGGGTTTTGCTTGCAGGGTATATTTTGGGGTCATTAGTAGAAAATTTCTCAACAAGAATAAGAAAAATTGCTAGAAGATTCTTGAAATAAAGATTTTCAACCATTTTCTCAAAACAGTGGTTTACCTTCATTGCTCACTCCCGTCTTTCGCTTTAAAATCGACTATCCAAAATGATCGAAGTACCCATATCCGACATAAAAAGACCCAATCTTTCGAAATCCGAGGTCCGAATTTCCCTAAATACGATCTGAGTGATTTGGAATGACTATAGTGCAGGAAACCCTCTTTTTATAAATAAAATTCACGGGAAATGTCGGACTGCCTCGAGTTGTTGGCTTTGGTTTGATAAAACTTGCATGACTATCAGATACACCCAGAATCAGATCGAGATTGTTCACCTATTTGTGATCATTGTAGGTAAAGAATCGTGATGAATCTTGTAGTATCGGTTCTCCTGGGCCTTGGCAGCAATGTACAGAGCTCTATTTGGGCGCAAATGATAGGTAATTGGCACCACAATACACTCAGATGACTTATGTTATTACAGAACTCGCGGAACCCAGATTCAAATCTCGATCTTCTGATGAAAATAGGTCGAAAATCATAGAGGCTCGGGTAAAATCGAGTTCACTAGTCCTAACGGCAATGTTCCGAGCTCTATTCGGGCGCAAATAGTAGGTGATTGGCACGACAATGCACTCTTGTTATTGCCGAACTCGCGGAAATTAGACTCAAATCTCGATCTTGTGAAGAATATAAGTAAAAATCGTAGAAGCTTCGGTTAAAATCGAGTTCCCTAGTCCTTGGCGTCAATGTACAGAGCTCTATTGGGGCGCAAATGGTAGGTAATTAATACCACAACACACTCAAACAATTTTCATCATTGCAGAACTCGCAGAATCCCGATTCAAATCGAGATTGTTAACCTATTCGTGGTCAATGTAGGTGAAAAATCGTGATAAATCTTGTGGTATCGGTCCTCCTGGGGCTTGGCGGCAAAGAATAGAGCTCTTTTTGGGCGCAAATGGCAAATAGTTGACTCGAAATACACTTGAACAACTATCATTATTGCAGAACTCGCAAAACTCAGATTCAGATAGAGATTTTCGGCCCACTCGTGATCAATATATTCAAAGTATCGTGATAAATCTTATGATCAAATTCGTTGATCACAATATCGGTCCTCCTGGGCCTTGATGGCAATGTACAGAACTCTATTTGTGTGCAAATGATAGGTCATTGACATGACAATACCTTTAAACGATTCTTATTATTGCAGAACTCGCGGAACCTAGATTCAAATCTCAATCTTATGACGAATATAGGTGAAAAATTGTGGAGACTCGGGTAAAGTCGAGTCTCCTAGTCCTTGGCGTCAATGTATAGAGCTCTACTTGGGCGCAAATGGTAGATAATTGATATCAAAATACACTCAAACAATCTTCATTATTGCAGAACTCGCAAAACCCAGATTCAAATCATGATTTTTGGCTCAGTTTCGACTGAATAGGTAAAATGTGGTCTGAATCTGTGTGTGTCGCTGGGAATGATTTCACAGTTCTGAAAATTTTTGAAAACACATATTTCGAGGTAAAATTTTCCGTTCTTTCGATTGACGTGGTCAGACCTTCTATAAGTGTCCAAATCACCCCCAAAATTCCCCAAAACCCCCAAAAATCATTAAAAACCCCCCAAAAATGTAAACTTCCGGAAGAACTGGCAATGGTTTTCGATTTATCGGACAAAAATCTACAATCAGTCTATCTTCACTTTTAGCTAAAAATGCATTCCCATCGAGTAAAACCATTTTTGGTCGATTTTCTGCAGATTTTTGCATCCTGGACGATGCCACCCTCGCAGATCGCTCGGAGGCATCTCGAGGGAAAAGAATTCAGAAACTAGATATTAAAAGCTACAAAAGGACCTATTGCAGAGTGGAGGGTATGAGGCACACCTTCTCTTGATTACAAAATTCTTTCCCTTTTACTAACGTCTGTATTGAATTTGACACGATTAGAATGAATTACATCGCATCATAGCTCATTTGTAAGCTTTGAACAAGCTTCATATATGAAATTGAATTACGACATAAAATATGTAGGAGATCGAAGTTTTGAATTTTGCGAAACAAGAATAGCGAAAGATAATCATGCTCATTCATCCCATTCATTGGGAATTGACATGGCTTGGGTGATTTTATTGGTTATGGCTTGTATAAACGATGAAATAGAGATCATCCATTATTTTTCGAAAATATTGCATCCTCAGGTCGTTCTGGTTAGAGCTTTTTTTCGTTCAACTTTGCTATAGTATGGAAATATTCTGAGAAAAGTCGTTAGAATCATACTCACTTTACTGTTGTAAAAAAGTAATAGAAGAACTTACAACAGTATATATATCAAGGTTTCGCATACATTGGAATCGACCAAAAAGTTTCACCATGTAATGAATATTCATATCAGACCATTCCTTGCGAGTTGGAAACTTGAAAAAATATACAGTTTTACTACTACTTCTAGAAGAATCGACCAGATCAACACTATTCCATAAGAAAATTGCGATGGACATGCTATACAGAGTTCGCACAACCCGTGGTCAATCTAATAGACCAGTAGGTCGTGGTATGGAGACCTGAACGATCTCAAATCTTTTTAAAATAGTTCCCTATCAATCAAAAATTACTTATTATTCCGTGCAGGCCATGATGAAAAATACGCTATCTTTGTAACTGGACACATTTGACGCATAAATTCTAGTAAGCAGCAACAATCTCTGAAGCTTAGAAGGAATATTTGAGTTTCTTAAATCATGGGTATAAAACGATTAATGAATAAATTGCCGCAAATGCAAGGGATGGATATGAATGATAATGTGTTTGGCAACTTCATCAAGTACAACGCTCAGATTGTCGGACTATCGTTATATCAGCCATTTTATGCAAGAATGTTAATATTTGCCTACAACTTGATCGTATTTATGACATACATACTCCCACTCGTAAGTATTATACTACCAAAGAATCGATTGGTTCAGGGACAAAATTACCAATCCAAAATTTCCACACGACAAAAGTTCCACGGTGACTGAATGCCCAGAGACAAAAATGCGAAAATTTGGGAAATATTCATTCTGTTCCACTTCGGACATTGAGAGTCGAACGAGAATTCAAAATGTACATTTTTACATTATGCATCTTTACCAATAAAGTTGCAGTGACCTCAGAGTCGCTTATAATCTGTATTTTGGGCGATCATGCAACTATCAAGCAAAATTCCTCAAGTAACTTTTTGGCCCAGGATCGATTGTTGTTAAATTTAACGGGATGGAGAGTGAAATCATTTTGAAAGAAAAAACTCGACAATTACACGTGAGTGAATACCTGTACCTCAAATCAAATGTCAGAGAGGGAACAAGTCATTGAAAATATAGAAGGCTCAATGAATGCAGTGTTCTAGCTACAGAAGTGGTCAGTGGTAAAGGGATGAGCGTGATTTTGGAGACAATGATCAAGCCCATGACGATGCATCTGACCCGAAATACATATGCAATAAGCCAACCTTGCAGTCAAGTCCAGAATGATATCTCATCACCCCCGTGAACCTTGCCCGCCGAATCGGGTCAGAATATGCTCGTGGTAAGCCCCTGAATGCTCGAAATGCTCGTCTAACGAGTTTTCGGGACTACCAAAATTTGGGACGTGGACGAGCATTTCGAGCACACTGTAAAAAATTTTTATGTAAAATTACAAGTCTCAGAGAGGGTAATAGTTGGATACCGCGCTGGGACGTGTAAATTTACAAGCGGCTTGTAAATTTCATTTACCGGCTGACGGTAAATTTCAGACCTGAAGAAACCTTGTTCAACTGAAGCGTACGGGTTACTCGGGGGCTTTTTCTAATGAAATGGAGTCTTGGAATGAAGCATCTTAATCCAAGATAATTTTGAAAAGGGTGAAAAACCCGTGCGAGTCGAAAACTCATCGCTCGAGACATAAACACTCGACCGCGGAGGAGCTTTTTAGGTTAGTTGTGCGTGGGCCCAGCAGACCAAACTTTAGAACCGCGCATGCTTGGTTGAGCTGAATTTTACAAACCTGAGCGAGGGAATTTTACAGAAAATTTTACCAGTCTGAGACTGGTATCCAACTATTACCCCCTCTGAGACTGGTAAATTTACAAGCGTTTGTAAAGTTACAAGAAATGGGATGAAACTCACCACTCCCAGAGTTGTATTTTTACCAAGCTAGATGGTGAATTTCATTCAACATTTTTTACAGTGCATTTACAGGCCTACCACGAGCATATTTTTGTCAAATTCGGCAGGCCAGTCTCACAGAGGTTATCTCATCATGATCCGCGAAATTTCCCCTTGCCAACGTCAACTTGTTTTCGGCGTTTTAAATTTCTCGATGATTCCTGTGTCAAATTTCATCAGGAGATAACCACGCAAAATTCGTTCCTGAGTTCTTCCGATTTCTATAATGAGGGGAGAGCTTGACGAACCGAGGTCTTTTGCCAATCCTAAATTAAGACTTCGATTAAGACTCCAAAACGGTCAGCTCATTCAAACGGCAGGGGTCTCGATATGACAATTATGTGTCCAACAATACGCATCTCACCTGTTTGAGAGCATTTGCAGCTTACCTGTATTCGGAAAATTCTTTTTTGTGAAACAGCAAAATTCATCGAAATACACCTTTCATCTCATCAACACGACTCTTGTTCTCTTCCATATATTTGTTTCCAGCCTTCATACAGATTGATGATATTGATGCGAGTAATCAATTGTTGCTTATCTGGAAAGTTTTGCGTTTATGGCACTATAGTACAAGCGGCACTTCTGTCCAGCGGCAATTTTGGGTTATGTGGAAGTTTTGGTGTCGCATTTTTATCCGCGGAAGTTCTGCTCTGGAAGTTTTGTACCCCAATCAATCGATTGAGTAATTTGACGTGAGATTATCGTTCAAAATACAGCGATGCTCCAAATTCTCCACGTAACATTCTTAATCGATGTTATAGAAGCGAAGATGAACAAGTTGTTCCAAATGCCCAAACAAAATTTCAGTCTTGTAGGCATACCAATTTTACACTGAATACTTCTCTTTCCAGAAGGAACAAAACTTTCTTGCACTAAAATCACTGTAGCTCACAGATTTGACAAAATATTGGAATAACGATCAGAGCATCTAAAAGCTGAGAACAAGTCGTTTTCGAACTCTCACTCACCGGAAATATAAGGCTCATCTATGGGTGTTTCTGGGAAACCCGTACTTTTTTCCCTTAGAACCCCCCTGATTTTGAAAAACCTTGAAACCACACATTCTGTTGTTAAATTCATGGTCAAAAATATTCACTGACGTGTGTCATTTATTGACATTGCGAGTTGGCTTGTCGATTTTTGACTGGGTGAAAAAAGTAATCACAAGGGGAAGCCCGCCACTCATCTACCGAAATAGGAGCCAAATATGGAACTTGAGACTATTGGATTCTGAAAGTTCACTTTATTTCGCATTAAAATATTAAGTCTTAGAATACAGTCTCTTCCGGTTATAACGAGGCCTGTTTTAACGAGATTTCGGCCCTAACGAGGGAATTTCGTAGATTTGGTTGGCCGCCGTATTAAATCAATGGGACTAGTGCCGATCGGTGCCGATTATAACGAGCTCGGCTGCAACGAGATTCAGGCTGTAATAAGCGGTAAATTGGTTGAAATTTAGATTCGTACCTCGATATACCGAGTAAACTGAACCGACAAAGGCACCAAGTAAGTCAAGAGACAGAGTGCTTTTGGCGAGCAAGACCGCCAGTAATAAGAGTAAAGCAATCTCGTTCAGGATGAAGTTGACACCGTGCGAGCTGTGCAATATCCACAATGTGAGCAGCCTCTCAATTCTAACTACCTTGAAGAGCAAATACAATATCTAGCAAAGTTCTCAGGCATGTGGTGGTAGTGTGAAAAAATGACAAACATGTGATGAGCCGGAGATAGATGGGGCTCTATTCGAGTGGTTCAAAGCATAAAGAGGATGAGAATATTTCGGTTACTGGCCCAATCCTGGAGTTGCAAGGGGACAACGCAGCCGAATTGAGGATTCATTTTCTCAACTGCGCCGAATCTTGGATCAGCCGATTCAGGGCTAGACATAATATTCTCGTGGGCAGAGTTTCAGGTCAGGCCAATAGTGTGGATACAATGATCTTTTCCACTGTCATTGGTCGAAATTTAGCAAAGTTGTGCAGAATCATAGTTTTCGGGAGCAGAACCAAACAGTGATGACCGATTTCATACCTAAGAGGAACTCATAAATTGATTATTTGATCAATTTCATCCACTAATTCAATTATCTTTTCTTATGATGAATCCCCGTGTTTCAATGACCGGCTGCGATCCATGTATAAACTTATAAAATGGTCTTCATGGAGTAAAAATTGGTTATATATCACTAACTTAGGCTCCACTTATCATATCCTCGCAATTTGGATCAAAACGTTCATATAACGAGAACCGGCTACAACGAGCACTTTTTGCAGGACCTTGAAGCTCGTTATAACCGGAAGAGACTGTACTACGCTTCGGGGGTTTCGAAAATAGTACATTTCGATCCGAGGGTGGGAATGTTGATTTCCGCGGCCCGAGCCACAGGGCAGGTCGGAATTATCGCTCGGAAGCGGAAACCACCCCATTAGAGTGTCGAATACTACTTTTTCATCGTCGGCGTGGGAAAGAAAATCAAAAATCCATTCAAAATGGCCCTTTCCCGCTCAGACGATGAAAATAAATTAGTAAAATGGTTTTCACCGAATCCTCTATATTAAGAGTGATTCCGCTGAAAATGGAATTTACCAAGGCTTCGCGACTTGCAATGGACATTATAGCCATTTTCTAGGGAGTATTTTATCGGTGCGCAGGTAGATCAATAGTTTTTGAGATCAACTTAACGTCCCCGTATATTCGTAGTACTTGATAAAAGGTTCTCTTTCCGTCTTCTTCCCGTTCCTTGGAATTAACCGAACCCTGACTTTTGGATCCATTGCGACGCATATCACGAATCTAAAAACCCCTATATGTAACTGTGCGCTTCAAATTGTTCAACTTGAAGGTACATAATCCACTACTTTGCGAGTCGAAATTGAATTCTCAGCTCGAGCTCAACTATTTGATATTTTGAAGACGGTTTTGCACCAAAACTGCTTGCACAGCCCTAGCTAGTTCAGCATAGCTCCAGATCGTGTAAGAAGCCTTTTGAGCCCATGGTTGCCATTTAGATACCCTAATGCACCCAATCTATGCGCAAGATTATCCGAAAACTCGGATCCACATCGAAGCGCACCGAATTCAAACTTGTTTTCAGAATGGCATACAAAATTTTCTATCATTCCCGCGCTCATGTTGTGCTTCTCCTTGGCACGTTATATTGATTTGTAAAAACTATTTTTCGATCGACTGTGCGTAAAGCACTGCTTTACGCACGGTAGTTTTCGTTTACTTCACGCCCAGTCGATCGAAAAACGTATTTCGATACTCCTGAGTTTTTTGCTTTACTCGTGCTAATTTCGACCCTCGCCAGGGCTCGGGCCGAAAACAATCACTCGAAAAGCAAAACCAAACTTCCCTCCCTCGAATCGAGAAATACTATTTCGACACGCTGTGCGGAAAAGTATTTTCTGCGTACTCATTTTCCACTTTCTCGCCCAGTTTTTCGAAAAACACAGTCTGATACACTTATGTCAAACATATTTTTTGCATCCTCGTGTTGATTCCGACCTTTGCCTACGGCTCGCAGTCCGAAAACCCATCACTCGGACGCGAAAAAAGTTTTTCCACCCTTGTATCAACATGTACTATAATTAGAATGAATTTTTGTCTCGATCGATATGAACGATCGAGACTTTATCGCTCGCGGGAATTTCAAATCATAATCATATTATTACATGACTCGGCTAATGCGAGCTAATTTTAATCAACGGATTTGTTGATTGAGTGATATAGATCGATATTGGATCACTCCAATTTGATCTATGTACCTTCAAGGCACCTCGCAATTCGAGTGTCGCAACTTGAAGGATTTTGATGGAATTTCAAATCTCTACTCGGATCTCTTCAGCCCCTCTGAAGAGTCTGATCCGAAGAGGAAAGACGAAACGCACCAACATCTAGCGCAGAGTCAAAATTTTCCGTTTCTCATCTCATTTTTCATGTACTTGGAATTCCATCAAAATCCTTCAAGTTGCGACGCTCGAATTGCGAGGTGCCTTGAAGGTACATAGATCGAATTGGAGTAATCCAATATCGATCTATGTCACTTAATCAACAAATCCGTTGATTAAAATTAGCTTGCATTAGCCGAGTCATGTAATAATATGATTTAACATGTACTATACTTACAGAATTTATTTGCAGTAGTCCGAGTCCATGCGGAACAGAGTCTACGATGAGTTGGCAAATCGTGGAAATATTTTTGAGGCAAAATGTCGATTCCGGCTCGCTCTGCAACCGCTTGAACTTGGTATATCTTCGTCTCACTTCACTCTTGAGATACGTAGTTCCGAGATTTTTTTTTGTGCCCAAGTAAATGGAAACCGTCTGCCACGTGCCACCAAAACTCACCCCGGACTCGAATACTTTTTTGACCCCAAGTCACTCCTCGTGATGATTTCGGACCCGAAAATTCCCAATTCCAGCGGAATCACCCATATATGAGAGGTGTTGCACGAGAATGGATAGTTGGAAATGACCAATTTTAAGATTTTTCCACAGTTTTTGAATGCGTTGGACCACTCTCCGATATCTTATTGTTATTTCGAATCGCATAGGTTTCAGTGAAGAATATTCATCTCTCTCCCTACCAAGAAGAATGCAGAGAGTGAAATTAATATACCTACCAGCGACACAAATGATTTTTTAGAGCTCTGACGAAGGCTTTGAACCAATTTTTGAAATCATAGGACTGATTAAAAATTTGAAACGTCACTGTATTCCGATTTATCACACGGAAGTACTCACTTCTTTGGAAATCCCACTCTCTGTAGATGATATAGATATAATTGCATTACATAGGGTCTGAGCCTGCCTAAGGTGTGGAACATCGATGTGGATATTGTCATTGAAACGATGCTACTTTTGTTGCTCTGCTCTTGCTTTGTTGCTGCCCAACCATTGATACAGATTAATATTTCAAAGGTAAGGACAAAATACAAGGAGATTGGAATTGCGGGAAACTATTTATGACAATACCTACCAGCACAGGGAACAGACAGACTCGTTTTCGTGGATTACGAGGACTAAATTTCCATCTGGGAGTAATTCTTGTCTTCTCTTTCACTTGAATGCTTCGAGTTTGGCTTTACGAGTAGGGAACTGGAAGTATTTCGTCAAAGGAAAAGTTTTTCGATAAAATAATAGGGTTCTACCACGTTTATCTTAACTTTGAAGGACGAGACTTAGCTGTTTTCATCACACGTCAGTTGCAAAGGAGGCGTGTAACGTGTTCCAGATATGGTCCAAGCTGTTTTGGGATTAAAAAACAGATTCAATCGGAATATTCTTAAATACCTCACGCTCAATTCACCCGCTGTTAGAATTGAGGGGGAGTGTGAAAATACGGCTCAATTACAAGAAGGTCATTTTGAGAAAATCGATAAAAAATGCTGTGCGTAAAACTACGGGCAAGAAGGTGTGAGCCGTACGACATTTTTTTGCAATTATATGGCGCGATTAGTCATATGAGTGACAATGACAGTATAGAACGTCATATGAGTGACAATGACAGTATAGAACGTCTTAAGTACAAAAAATTATTCTCATTTTCACAAAAGAGTATCAGATGACAGCAGAGCACAAGTATCAGAGCGGATTTATATTACGCAGATTCATATGGACGGCTCAGCTGCGTATCAAATTCCCAAATTAATTAGAAAATATTTTGACAAGTAGTTAATGTTTTGGAAAAAGGTTTAATAATGTTCGACTTGTGAAACTTCCTGAAGTGTTTTTGTAGCTCAAAAATGATGGTTGTGAAATAATGATCGTTGACCGATTTAAGGCGATGCGGTCACCATGCAAGCTGAAAATCATTCCCAACTTTCTCTGATACTGTTGCGATTTGGGCTAAACGACGAGCGCACAAATATCTGTTATCATCTAACTTAGATTTGTCTGCTCTTCGTTAAGCCCAAATTGCAATAGAATCGGAGAAAGTTGGGAATGAAAATGTATGTATATTATAGGTTAGGAGGTTCCCGCGGCCGAGTTATTCCCATAGACATATGGTTATTCCCACTTTTCTCCGATTCTCTTATGATTTGGGCTAAGCGATGGATTGAGGAATACAAGTTGGACAATAACAAGTATTCGACAACTCGTCTCACACTTTGAATCATCAAACTTTTTAAGTTGGGTGTATTTTCAAGGTCTATGGTCGTGGTGCACGGTGACCGCATCGCCTTAAGGTGTCGGATAGTGCCTTTGAACGCATGACCCATAACCCAACCACACCGAACTAGACCGAACTAGACCATCGTGAATAGATTACTGTTAAACTAAACCTAATTACACTGAACTAACTCGAGTTAGACCAAATAAGCCCAAACTAGTCCGAACTACGTCATCCTAGACTGAACTAGACTGAATTAGACCTAACTGTTACACCGCACTAGACTCAGTAGGGTCGAAATAGACCAAATTGCACCGAGATAGACCGAATCAGGCCAAACTACACCGAACTAGACCGAATTGTACCATTAACACCACAATTGGGAGTAAACCTCCGTGTTAATTTAAATGGGGCTGCAGCGCCAATATTGCGGCGCTAGGGTTACCTTCCATAAGAATAACACGGACGAAAGATAAGAGCGCTTATCGCATGTTTAGTCCCAATTAACATGAGCAACACCAGCAACACCAGCACTATCAGCAGAGGGCTGCCGCAATACGGTAAATGCATATCGAATTCGTTATCGGTATCATGAGTTATGATAGGATGAGTAATCGTTATCGTATCGGTGGTAGTGTCGACTATCGTCGATATTATCGATATCACGTTTCATTTTTTGGTAAAAAGAGTATGACTGATAGCCTATCAAATCTATACTCGTTCTTTTGAAAGTTGAGAATTGATTATGGATGTTAAGGTTTTTTCAGAAAAAAAAAAGAATAATAAAGAAGTTTCCGGGTGCTGGAAAACTTGATCAATTTTTTTTCGGCTATCGTCCAGTCTCGGAATTGTTTGTTTGGTACGATCAATTGCGCGTGTCTTCGTTCATATTAACGAATTTTCACTTTTCAAAAATCACCATTGTTTTGGTCGGTAATTAATTAAAACTGCTTGTCGGTAAGCTGCGGAGCAGAAAGAGTTACAAGAAAAGCGCATGCACCGTAGCGCCTCTCTGCTATCGGCTGCTATGTGAACACGAAAATACTTATCAATTAGCCAAAATCTTGCTTAAATCTCTTTCATCTCCTCGGCGTTCATCTCCCATGAGGGATGTTTGAGTTTTTGAACGCAAAATCACAGTCTAGGCAAACTTCTGTCATCTCCCACAAGGGACGGTTTAGTGTTTGAACGCAAAACTAATGTCTCAGCAAAGTTCTGTTATCTCCTCGGCGACCATCTCCCACGAGGGATGGTTTAGCTTTTCAGCTGCATAATCGTTGTCCCAGAAACTATTGTTCTCTTCTTCAAGAACATCGAATTCGTCGAATACGAATCACCGGGTGGACGCCGTGGTTCGCCTCGCTGCCGCGTCATCTGCTCCGGTGACCACGCACGACCGCTGTTTCGGCATTGTTTCACAGGAATAAGTTGTTTTTCGATAAAGTAAAAATACTCACTTGTAGAAAAAACTACGCGCACCGCACTAAACGCCCAATTCCCAGAGTGTACGGTTGCCGAGAAAAAAATTAGTTGAGTTGCCCAGCACCCGAAAACTTCTTTACTTTTTTCTGGAAAAACTATAACATCCACAATTAATTTCAGAATGGTTCCTGAACGCGCTTAAGGCCATGCGGTAACCGTGCAAGCTAAATTTTGTTCCAAGAATTCTTGAATTCTCTTGCGATTTGGGATAAATGACGAGTTATGCCACAATTGTTATCATCTAACTTGAATGGCTCAACTGGTCGTTTAACTCAAATCGCCAAAGAATTCGAGAATTTTTGGAACAAAAATGTGTGTATATTATGGGTCAGGATGTCCCAAGCGCCCAGTGGCTTCCACTTTTCTGCAATAATCTAATGATTTGGGCTGATTATTGAGTTGTCGATGATAAATCGAACGATAACAATAACTAGACAACTTATCTCAAACTTTGTACCATGAAAATGTTCACACGAGTGGTGAATGGAACTTTACGGCCGGTCTGCACGGCTACTGCATGCCCTCAATACGCACAATTAGATAGTATTTTTTTTGCTTGCTCTAAAGAGAAACCTTTGTTCTTGGTTCAGCAAATTTTTGATCAATTTTTCCATTCAATCCAATATTTTTTTCAACAACATCCCTTTTATCGAAAAAATGTCTCAACAATTTGTTCCTCCCGCCAAAATCTATTGATTGTAGCTCACACTTTTCCTCCCAGAGGCCTTCAAGATATTTGAAGGAGTCATCTTTCCGTACCTTTGTGTGTGTGTGTGTGTGTGTGTATGTGTATGTGTATGTGTATGTGTATGTGTATGTGTATGTGTATGTGTGTTGTTTTTTTCCCGACACGCTTCCTCTTGTACGGTTCACCTAATCAAAATTTCGTCTTCTATAAGTTGTAGAGGATCATTCGGAGATGAGGCCAGTGATTTGTCAGCTCTCCTGTCCCGGCCAAATTTAATTTAGAGGCGTTTTGAGATAAAATCGCTGAAATTGTGTACCTTAATAGTAAAATATTTTTCTCCTCCGTTGCTTTACTGCGATTCGGGTTACCTAAGCTATGGGTTTAGCGGCTTAATTTATCGATTGGTTAATACCAACATTTCATTTATTCTTCATATGCTCGAATTTTCAGGAAATAATCAATATTTTCACCAAAAACTCCATTTGTAATATATTCAAACTAACTGAATGAAAATTCCGTTTCAACCAAACTCTAGATATAGCTGGAATAACCCTACTATAGAAAGCTTGAATCACCTTAACAAGCTTCCTCAAAAAAATATTTCAGTATGAGCACAAATATTTTTTTCCAAATTCATATTCTCGTCATATCTCTTTCTCAGCCTGAATTTTGAAAATTCTAATAAATTAAGTTGATACTTTTTCCACATTTCTTATCTCTTGGTTGATACCAAAATTTCCTAAATTCTTTTGAATATGATTAGAATTCAATTTATTCTCCAAAAATCACAAATTCTACCAAAAAACTACATTTTTATTTATTTTGCACCAACTGTCTCAAAATTTCCCCTCAACCGAACGATACATCTTGCCCAAGAAACCCTATTTTAGATCATCTGAATTCCCTTAAGAGCAAATCTCTTCAAAATACCTCAACAAAATCTTATCCAAATTTCATTTTATGCTTATATCTCCTACTACAATTAATCTATACACCTGTCAATGAATTACAGAGATAATTTTTCAGCATTTTTAATCGATTGGTTCATACCGAAATTTTCTGAACTGTTTTGAATATGATTTGAATTCAATTCATCCTCGAAAAATCAACAATTTTACAAAAAACTCTATTTTGATCATTTTTACATCAACTGTATTAAAATTCTAACCAAACAATATATCTTGCCCAAAGAACCCTATTTCATATTATCTGAATTCCCCTAAGAGGCAATCTCGTAAGAGTAACTCAACAAAATCTCATCTTAGTTTCCTTCTACTCTCATTCCACCTACAATTAATCTATCCACCTTTTAATTTACTAGAGAGATACCTATCACTTTACATCAATTGGTTGAAACTGAATTTTATTCACTCGGATTCAAAGTCGACTCAACAAGAAGTATGGAAGAGTGAATGAGAAATTGTCACTTGAAAAATTACATTCTTGCTAAGTTATCGCACATCTCGCTAAGAGAAAGATTTCTGCTTATCTCTTTTAGCAGCGTATTCATAATTTCTTTGCAAACTCGGGTGCCCACGCCACGAAGCCTCAAATAAGCTCCCCAATATGGGTCATTCTCCATGAGCTCGTCATTTTGGACATCTATATTCTGAAGAAAAAAATGCTACACTGTCCTGCTGGGTAGGATATCTTTCATTTTCGCTATAGATGAACGTATGATGTTTTGGCCAACGAAATCTGAACGCACAGCAACGTAGAATGAATTTCTGTGTATTGATGAGGCACGGAGTTTACAGTACTGACACGGAAGTTGTACAAATAACGTGAAGACTCTTCTTATGGAGTGAGGGGATACATATACTACCTTGATTGAAGTGTTGGTGTCTGAATATGATTGTTTAAACTCAAGGGTCAAGTAGGATCTATCATGGGAATGCGTATGTCGTTCAGTTTGAGCCGCAGATATAGATCAGCGCGCGACCCTCGGAATTCGAGCACTAAGAAGCTAAACTCGGAACAACAACATGATTCTGGGCTCAAATGATAGGAGGCACATTCAATGATCAATATTGATGACAATCATTGTTTAAAAATTGCAATGCGATATAAGAAAATAGCAAATACATTCATGTTTCGCCTTCTCACGGATTTTTGGGTACAAGTCGGGGGATATTAATTAATTTTTCGAAAACATGTGTGTAGTAACTTCATGTAGATTTTTTTAAGATCTACAAATGTTGTTCCCACAAGTTTCCCAAAAAACCCTATATTTCAGGACTTATAATGAAAAAACCAAAAAAGACGTTAAAGGATGCACGTTTTATTGTTTATTCTCGCCACGCTCGAATTTTCAAACAATAATTCTCATTAATATTGATCATTGAATGTGCCACTCATCATTCCAGCCCAGGATTATGCTGTTGTAGCGAGTTTAGCGAGTTTAGCTACTTTCCAAACCAGAAAAGTTTCACAAGCTATGGGTGTCTCGTATCGAAGTATCGCGCCACCATGTTGCCAGTCACACTCATCATTGGATACAGCAGACAGTATAGACAAAGACTATCTGATCATTCGCTGAAATCATTTCATCCTCCATATATCCTGTTCAGTGTCCCTAGATCACACAAATCACGTGCGAAGGATGATTCACTCAGGACCATACCTAGGCACGTGTACTTCTGGACACTTATATTGAATTCGAGTAGTATAATATTTCCCCAACAATACGCATACACGCAATGAGATCCTGGGATACAGACACAACAGCATACACACATGCCTGCTTTACAGTACTCAATTGATTTGGACAGTCTGACGATTCCCCCGGAACCAGGTTGCACGCATGCGTCAAATCTTACAGTCGCTCGTGCATTAGCACACAGATACATGCCTACTCCATCAACAGAATGCAGAAAAAGTGTCACTAGATGTCCAAATGTCTTAGAACTGGGGCCATGATGGAGTGCAAAAAGAGCATTTGGAGTAGTAGCAAGTATGGGACACGGAGTTTACAAGACACGTAGTTTCGAGCGTACACTGTAACAAAAAGGACCCCGCACTAAATCATAGGATTTTGGGTTTCGGTCAAACTTCTTAAAAGTGTACTCAAACGATAGATCTCAAAACACTAAGCAATAGTCTTCGTGGGCGCAAAACTCAATGATCCTCCCGTTTTGAGTTATTTATTCTAGAAAGCTCCCTTTCTTGCTTATGTGTGATAGGGTTATGTGTTGATCTTGATCATCTTGATCAAATTCTTCTTCTTCTAACTTTTTTGGCTATATCTGTCTGTACCAGATGGCAGATGTGACTTTAGCCATTACACAAGTGGTTTTTGGTAGACGGTAGTTGATGGTATGGTGGCATTCTTGAATTCCCGTTGTTTGTTTGTGTTGTTTTCGTATTTTAAAGTATGTAAGGTGTGTATTTCGGGCACATGGTTCTCATTCCGACCGGGAACAGACCGGAAATTTTCGTCAGAAAAATTCCAAGTTAACCCGACCGGGATCCGAACCCACGCCCTCTCGAGCGCCGTGTTTCTGCTTGCTAGGTTCAGTTTACCTAACCAACTGAGCCACGGTCGCTCTTACTTTGATCGAATTCGACTCGTGTATGGGTGCTTGCACCTAGTCTTCGGGCGAGTTTCGAACATCTGGATCTTCGCGTAAGAAAATAATGAGATCAACACCGCATTAAAGTCCGAACTGAATTTGTGGAGACCCAGAAAGGGTGAGTTTTATCATGCTTGGATTCGGCAAACATGTGAGTCATTGTGCACATAATTCTTGGTCTGGTTTTGTGATCTCGTATTTTTTGTACTCAGAAGGGTGACTGACTCGCCGTTGATCAATCTGATGAGAATATATCAATTGCTAGAATCTGAAAAGACTATCAAGGAGTGAGTTTGATTTTGATAAAAATACAATCGAATCAAACCCATTCCGATCAAAATCGAGCTCACACCTTGATATTTTCTCCAAACTTCGGCAATTGGAACATTATCATCAAATTCATTATTGGTGAATCAATTACTCTTGTACAGAAAAGGTACAGATCGCAAAACTAGTCCATGACAATCACGTGTGCAATGACTCACTCATTTGCCGAGTTCAATTATGATAAAACTCACCCTTTCTGGGTCTCCACAAACTCAATTTAATCGTTCAATTCTGTTGGAATTCAATAAGCTCTTGATCTCATTATGCTCTTACGCAAAGATCCGGATCTTCGAAACTAGCCCGAAGATTGGGTGCAAGCACGCAACGAGTCGGATTCGATTGGAATCGACACATAACCCTATCACACATAAGCAATAAAGAGAGCTTTCTAGATTAAATAACTCAAAACGGGAGGATCATTGAGTTTTGCGCCCACAAAGATTATTGCTCAGTGTTTTGAGATCTATCGTTTGAGTACACTTGTAAGAAGTTTGACCGAAACCCAAAATCCTATGATTTCGTGGTGGGTTCTTTACTGAAATTTACCATGTCTAGGCTAGGTAATTGTAGGACACTAGGCTGGGAACGGCGATTCTGCAAGACGTCTGCAAATTTACAAGCAGGACGGTAAAATGCAATTGTCAGATTAGGTTAGCTCAGATCAATTTACAAAATTTATTGTTCGGAACTCGGTTTACGCCTTTATATCGTTTATTAGTCGCGTATCTGTATTCATAATAACTTATGATCGATTCCGTGGCCTACCAATCGTTTGAATCGCAATTGCATGTCTCGGAGAAATAACTAGTCGCCAATGCAATCAAGTGGGCGCCGACCAGAGCAAATGAATTTTAACGTGATTTTACACTGCTAAGAACGGTAAAATTACCGTCCGCGGGAAGGCGATTTTACCATGCCCAGGCCAGTGTCCTATGATTACCTAGCCCCAGCACTGCGAATTTACAAGCAGTTGGTAGAATCGCAGATACACCTTGTAAACTTATCACGACTAGTGATGCACACTTACACCGTGTAGGGTTCAACCAAGCATTTTTGTAGAGTGTAGTTTACATTCCTGTTTTCCGTGCTCTCTTGACGATTCTACTCACTCTAAAGCTAAACGCACTCATTTGGTATATAGTGTGGTTGTGCTTGATATATCCCAACAGTTTTGGGGCGTTCAAACTATAGGAGGGAAAAGACAATTGAACCACGAAGTTTACAAAGCAAAAGGGTACGCTCTAAAATTCGTCGATCAACACTCAATAACGAGCGATCCTGCAAATACTTCGGTTCCGTAACTCTACCGACTGCTAACTGTGTGTATTGTCATCAATTAACACGGTGCCAGGGGCGCGAGAATGTGAATATAGCGACTCAACTTCGTAATTTACCAAAAACAACGAAATTCCGTGAGAATTCGATTACATCGCCATTTCGAGTCCCACTCAACGCCGCCGGATTGACTGAGTATAACCCACGGTTTGTAGACAACTTTGAAGCCTCAAAAATCACACCCTACGCAGGATAGCCCGATTACTCGTCAGAGCAGTGAGAACTTGGGACCAAATCATCGATTTTCCAAATTACAGCCACGGAGATTACAGACACATTTCAACGATGAAACCAGTCGTATCATACCTTCCCCAGAGAAATCATGGTCCGCTTATACATGTGATTGACCGGATATATGTTACTTTACGTCAAGAGAAGCTTCTAGTAGGCTACACTGTAAAAAAATTTATGTTAATCCACCATGCTGAGCACAGGGAATTTAGGAACACTTTGCTCAGCTTTGCTTAGTTCCCCACCGTCCTTCAAGATCGATGAGACCAAAGGTTCAACTTGTACACTTTGCTCAGCATTGTAAATTTAAATGTCCGGATGGGGAATTTTCGAGCATGCTTGTAAATTTTTACCGGACGGATCCGGATGGCAAATTCCCGCTTGGGAGGAGCCGCCGTGCCTTAGTTACAGATCCTTATCAAAGTCTCTGTAAAATGCCGAGTTGTTGTTGATTCTACATCTAGACGTCTTTTCTAGCATAAGTAGTGAAATATTGAGATGTGTTGGTTCTTACGGTGAATGGAATTTGATGGACAAAAATGATTCGATCTTGCTGTGGATCAGTTATAACCTAATACTGTGTGGCCTCGTTATAGAAATTGATCGCGCTTGAATCATTCTGTAGAAAGAAATCCGTGGATGAAAATGTTATTTACACGTTTATTCACGTATATAGACGTTGACGGATGCCCACTTTCGACTTTCGAGTCTGCTGTCTGCTCCACTCCCACATATATACATACATACAGTTGTTCTCTTTGAACGGCCGATTCAAAAATATTCAGATTGCAACTCGCGCACGCGTACTCAAATGAAATTTACAAGCCTGGGATGGGAAATTTACAAGCTCCGGAACGTAAACTCACCATGCTCAGCATGGTGTCCCAGAATTTCCTGTGCTGAGCATGGTAAGTTTACAAGCCGCTCGTAGGTTTCCTCACTTTCTGGTAAATTCACCATGCTCCACACTGTGAATCTACAACCCCACCAGGTATATTTACCTCGAAAATTTTTTACAGTGTAGTATATTCCTCTGGAAAACCGCGAGCCATTACACGACATTGGCGGGCTTATGGAGAATGACCCATATATGGATTTTGCTGCCCGTGTAAGTCGGAGTGTGCTAGTGTGTACCTGTGTGAGAGAGTCTGCGGCAACTCTCACAGACGCACACGGATAACAGAATTGCATGTGTTGAACCTTCAACGCCCCTAGCGGCCGTTTTTTCGCGATAGCCTCATTGTGAGCTAATCTTACAGACTTAGTTGTGACAACAGTGTAAGCAATGTAAGAGTATGAGTTTATTAACAAGAAATGTGACGCGAGTTGGTTATGATCAGTTGTTCACCGGTGACTTACGTATACAGTACTTATTCATCTATTATAAATGCGTGGTCTCTTTTATTTTGGCAATACCGAAATTGACACATTCACCACCGCACGCTCCAGACGCGGAAGAATGTACTTCTGATATTCAGATTATGTTAGACTGATGGAGATATGGAAATACGCTGCTAAAAGCGATTAGCAGAATGCTTTCTCTTAGCGAAATATTCTCAGATGATCACTCAAACTAATGATAAATCCCCCCCCCCTCATTAACTTTTCTTCAAAAGTAAAATTAGGCGAGTATGAGGTTCAGAAAAGAACCATTCATCTCCAGGACATCAAAACTTCAAATTTTATACGACATGGTTTAAACTCTTGGAAGGAATGGAATCTAAAAAAACCATGTCGAGTATTTTTTGAGCCGATTTGTCACGATCAACATATCATCACTGATAGAGACTAAAGCCACTTTCCTCCAATGAATCTTTCTTTCAATTCATCCTCATGGTGGTGGTTTGACAATTTCTTACTGGCTAATTGTCGCTGAAATGACCCGAAGTTTAGGTGAGTAGAAGAGGTACAGGGGAATATCGAAATAGAGAAAATATAACTGAGTTTAACTTGTTGTTCATGATGATTCACTAAAATCTCATATCATACATAAAGAGTTTAAACCATGTCGTATAAAATTTGAAGTTTTGATGTCCTGGAGATGAATGGTTCTTTTCTGAACCCCATACTCGCCTACTTTTAATTTTGAAAAAAAGTGAATGAGGGGGGGGGGGGATCTCACTCCTTGGTTATAAAAATCCAAGGGTAACCACGAATTTTCCAAGCAATTGGCCCCAACGCACTTGAGAATTTCTTACACACGGCTCCGTCATTTTTTCCATAAAAATACACTATTATGAGTGAATATTTTGTTCAGTTCAATCTGGAGAGCCATGCAGCTACAGGCAAGAGCAATATTGCGGAGCCGCGACGAACACACAAAACACAACAAAGCAGACGAATCTCTCCTCCCTGTCCTTCTCGCATGGCACTTTGATTTTTACGTCACCTCTAGTCGTGGCTAGTTTCAAGATCCACATCTGATGCAATAATTATAGAATCGAGAAATTCAGATAATTCGAAAATTCATTTATCCGCGATAACAAACCAGCTGGTCGGTGCCCGCGTTGCCCGGTACGCAGCAGACAGCCTCATTGCAGACTGCCGTCAACCGGACAGGAAGATCTTGCGCCCGCGCTTCTATCTTTTTTTTTTTTTTTTTTTTTTTTTTAAGGTGGTTAGAGGGCAAAATCTGCCGCCTCAGGATCCCTCGGATCCGTCCCCAGACACCGGACTGGTTCAGCTCACGCGGACTACGCATAGCCCACGCAGGCCATACCAGGCGGGACACGGGTTTGGGTGGGGCCCACCGAGAGGTGGGCCCGGTCGTGTAATATCCCTCTCCCCTCGATGTCCGATACCTAGGGCATCGGGCAATCAAGAAGGAGATCCACCTGCATCTACCATCTCATCCCGGAACCGCGTGAGCATTACTTCAGGATGAGCGGCATGTCTCGCGCTCGATTGCGAGCGTTCCTCTTCTCCATCTTCTCTCTTCGGCCACTTGTCGGCATCTTCTATCTTCATTCTTCATTGTTCCCTCTCTTTCTTCTTTCTTCTCTCTTCTTTCTTCTTTCTTGCCTCTTCAGTGCATCAGATTCCTCCTGGAATCATTTGGGCCTCTTCTGTTTCAATCGGCAGAGTCACTGTGATTCGCCTGCTTCGAGGCGCCTTACTTCCCTCTCTTTCTCCTCTTTGCGGGTCATCACCAGCTTGATGTATCCGGTGAGTCTATCTCATGTCTCCTGGTTGCGGAGCAAGTACGGGACGAGATTCTCAGGTGTTAGTTGAACACCCAGCCATCCATCCAGCTCGGCGCGCTCTCTCCGGGTGTCGCTGCACTTGAACAGGGCATGTTCGGCGTCATCCTATTCGTCCCCGCATGACTGACATGCTGGGGTCGTCCTCTTCTTGAACCTGGTTAGATAGGAACCGAAACAATCATGATCGCTTAGTGCCTGCGTCGTCCAGTAGTCCATCTCTCCGTGGGTGCGTTCCGCCCACTTGGCTACGTCACGGATGAGCCGGTGCGTCCATCTGCCGTTCGCAAATGGCGAATCCCACTCAGTTTGCCAATGCTCGAGGGTGGTTTCCTTCTCGTTGTCGCGGATGATCTCCTTCATCGTCGGAGTGAGTACTCGTTCGGCTCCGATCACTTTCTGGCGGTCCCAGATCCTCACTCGCTCCGCGACGAGCAAGTGGATGAGCGGAGTACTCGCCAATACGTAAGCCGCATCTCCTGACACAGTGCGGTAGGCACGGATACTCCTCAGGGCCGCTCTTCGGTGGACAGGCCCCATTCTCTTCTCGATGATGGTCTTCTCTACTCTCTTCCCCCACACGGGTGCACCGTACAGCATGATGGAGGTAGTGACGGTGTTGAGAAGTGCGCGCCTCTTTTCCTTCGGTCCTCCGATATTCGGCATAAGCCGCTGGAGCGCCGCACCGACCCTGCTCGCCTTCTGGGCGGCTTTCTGGATGTGCTTCTTGAACGACCACTTGTCGTCGAGCCATACACTGAGGTATTTCAGCTCTGTCTTCCGTGGAATCTCTTGCCCGTTGATATAAAACCGGGGTAAGTCAAACTTCCTACGCCTTGTGACCACGATTGCTTCGCACTTCTTTACAGCGAGCTCCAGAAGCCTGCTAATCATCTACTCGTAGACTCGGGCCAGCGCTTCGTTCGCGCGTCTACCCAAGAGTTCCTCGTTGTCAGCCCATACTATGAGTCCCGCGTCGTCCGCGAAAGCCCCTATTATCACTCCTTCTGGCAGTTCGATAGACAGTAAGCTGTCATACTGGGTGTTCCAGTTGAACGGCCCGGAGACCGATCCCTGTCCGATTCCGGCGGACAGTACCCGAATCTCTTGTCCCTCGTCGGTGTCGTACACGAGGGTCCTGTTCCGCAGGTAGTCACTCGTGACGGATAGTAGATAGGGGGACACTTTACCTGCTTGGGATTGATAGACTCGCTCCCAGCTCGCGCAGTTGAATGCGTTCTTTATGTCCAACGCAATGATGGCACAGAATCCTCCTCTTCCTTGGTATGGGTTCCCTACCGACGCTTGAACCCGTTCTTGGACCGCCTCGATCGCGTGCACAGTGCTCCGTCCTTTCCGGAACCCGAACTGCATTGGTGATAGCCCACCGCCTTCTTCGTAGGCTTTTTTCACCATGTTGAGCACCATCTTCTCGTACATTTTCCCGATATTGTCGAGCATGCTGAGAGGGCGTTGACCTCCTTGACCCTTAGGGATCAGGACCAGCTTCTGGGGCATCCACTTGTCCGAGAAAGTTCCCGCGCTCAGACAGATGTTGAAGAGGTCGAGAAGTAGATCTGGTTTGTATTTGAAGACCAGTTTCAGAGCCTCGTTTGGGATGCCATCGGGGCCAGGGGCCTCGCCGTTCGGCATTCTCTTCGCCGCTATGAGTAGCTCTTGCATAGTGAAGAGCGGGATGGGGTCTTCGCTCTCCGTAGGGAATGTAACTCTGGGTTCTCCTGCTGGGAAGAGGTCTTCCACGATCGTGCGCAATGTTGCTGCATCGGTCGGTGCTGGGTTGCCCCTCCGGGGTCGGACCTTTGACATGACCACGCGATATGGCATGCCCCAGGAGTCTTCGTTAACAATGTCGCACAGTTCACCCCAGCACTTCTCTTTGCTCCTCCGGATGGCTAGAACGAGAGCCTTCTTTGCTTCTTTGTACGTTCTGTCATCTTCCGCCAGCGATGGTCGTTGCAGCTTCCTTGATCGCCATGCGGTCCTCCTTTTCTTGTTGCTCGTTCTTCGTAGAGCCTTGATCTCATCGGTGATCCAGTACTCTGGTTTCCTCCAGAAACATGGTGTTGTCCTGCGAGGCATCGACGCGTCGCAAGCTCTCGTGATGGCGGATGTTACCATCGCCACAGCCTCGTCCGAGGCGGAGTTCATCGGGAGATCTTCGACTGTTTCTATCGATTCCCGGAATTTTCCCTCGTCCAGCTTCCGTACCTGCCACCCCGTTGGTCGCGGTCTGCGTGTCGTCTGTCTCTGTCCGTCAGTCCTAAGTCGAAACCGAATATGTCGATGGTCACTCAGTGTTTCCGTATCCAGAACTTCCCACGATGTCATACGTCCCATGAGCGACGGGCTCATGAACGTCAGGTCGAGGACCGATGATGAACCTCCCTCCCGGGACCGAGTGTCGTGCCGGTAATAGGTGATAACCCCCGTCTCGTTCGCGAGCACTAATCCCAATGCCTCCATGGCATCAGCGAGTATTACCCCCCGTCTATCGCGCGGCCCCCCGCTCCAAGTCGGTTCCTTGGAGTTGAAATCTCCCGCGATTATAGCTGGGCCCCCCCATTGCCTCACATCCTCTTCTAGGTCGTGGAGCTCGTCTCCAAATTCGTGCGTCTTGAGCGACGGCGAGTAGTAGCAGCTGTATACAGCTGTGCCCCCTATGGTCTTTCGAGCATAACCACGGCCACTAACAGCTGGTTCAGTCTCGCGGATCGCGGGATTCGTGATCTGAATTACAGCGGTCCCCCAGTGATCGAATGTGGAACGGGAAAGTTCGCGCTTCCGAGGCGGTTCGGAGATGATCAGAACATCGATACCCCCTTCTTTGGCGGCAGTGTGTAGGAGGTCACAAGCGTCCCCGCTTCTCCTGAGGTTGGCTTGGATGAAGTTAGCCATTTCTTCCCCCCCCTGCGTCTATATGTCGCCCTCGCGTTTTGGTAGGCTGTGCAGTTGCTGGAGCCTGACCTGTGGTCAGATCTGGTTCCGATAGCCACGCAGCTGAGGCATTTTGGTTTCTCTTTACAGGTAGCGGCGAGGTGTCCTGGTTCACCGCACTGGAAGCAGAGTTTCGGTTGACGTTCCTCTGCCTTCTCTTTTTTCGCAGCCTGAGGCCTTGTGGCCATACTCTAGGCAGTTATAGCAGCGTGGGATGCCTCCCTTCTCGCGGATTCTCACTCTGCTCCATCCCACCTTGGGTTCTTTCCAGTCCAGGAGGCGGTGAGCGAGCCTCGCTGGGATGGACACAACCGCTGTTTGGGTGCCTCGGGAGCCGTTTCGCAGGCTCTTGACTATTATGGCTCCATCCTCGTTTTCTGGTAGGGCCTTCGCGAGGTCCTTCTGCACTTTAGTTTTGTCGACATCGTAGTCGACTCCGAGAACCTCGAGGGTCATGCTATTTGCGAGGCAGTGGACGGCCCCTTCTTGCCCGACGACTGGTGTCAGAGCCGCTTTGATGGCTGCAGCGTCGGTGCCCTTCCTCAGTTCAATGAGGATTTGTCCTTCCTGTGTCTCGCGGATGCCCGTGACTTTAGAGCCCACTTCTTCATTAAGGTCATCCGTCTTTATCTTGCGCAGCATATCTGCGTAGCTTAACCCACCTTGGTTTGCCGTGACGAGAACGGCGTCGGATTTCGGTCTTCTTGGCTTCATCTTTGCCTTCTTTCCAGCGGTGTCACTTGATCGACCGCTTTTCTTTGCCCTCTTTGTATTTCTCTTAGCGACCACTTCCTGCCAAGGCCCGTCCTGCTTGGGCCTATTAGGAGTTGATGTCGAGCGCGGTGTTTCGAGGGCTCCCGATGGATGTCCGCGTCGCGTCCTCTTCGTATCGTGCTGTTTCCCTTGTCGCGATTCCGGTTTATTCGCCCCCCTTCCCTGTGTGCCGCTTCCCGACGCGGCTGGCTCTCTCTCTCCCTCTCTCTCTCTCTCTCTCTCTCTCTCTCTCTCTTTCTCTCTCTTTCTCTCTCTCTCTCTCTCTCTTCCTCGGCCATACATACCCAATAACACATGTGTAGTAGAGACGTTTCGATTTTTCCCGAGTCGAAGCACGGGGCTGAAGAAATCGAACTGAGACGTAAAACAAAGGCATGAATTTTGCGGTGCTGAATAAAAAGCGCCCAGTGCCCGGATTGAGAAAATAATTGTACAGAACTCTGAATCGCTCCAGAAAGGCTTTGCTAAACCATTGCAGAGCTCTATGAGCAACGTTAAGAGATTAATAATCCAAGAAGAAAAAAAGTGTGAGGTTAAAAAACCCCAATTCAAAGTATAGATAGGCACAGCGCCTCGCTCGATTTTTCGTCTGCTCATACTCGCCAGCGAGGCGCTGCCGCGCCTCTTGATTTGGAAAACTGATCAAATTCCAGAACCATGATTAGAATTCCCACAAAATAGTTTTATTTTCCTGGGGTCCAATCCATTTCATTCTCACCTTATATTATACACATATATAACATACAAAAACAAAAGTTTGGTTGAGGCGGAAATTCGATACTGTTGATTTATAGATGATGAGAATGGAGTTCTTTAAGGAAATTTTGATTTTTGGAAGGAACATGAGATTTTAATCGGGTTCAAAAGTAGCCCAATCAGATTCGGTTTCAAACATTTGATGTAGAATGCTCGAAAATCATCTTTGTAGTTTATAAAAAGTTGGATAGATTAGTTGCAGAGGGTGATATGAAGAGAAAATTAATTTCAGATGAAATGTTTTCATTATCTTTTAAGTTATTTTGACGAGATTCCGTTTGAAAGGAATTCAGATGACCTACATTAGGGTTTTTTGTGCAAGATGTATCGTTCGGTTGAGGCGAAATTTCAACATAGCTGGTATAAAGATGATAAAAATGAAGTCTTTTGAAAATTTTTGGATTTTTTGAGAATAAATCCAATTTTGACTGTATTAGAACGGTTTTTGGGAAAACTCGGTATGAACCAATCGATTGAGGATGACGACAAAGTATCAATTCAATTTGTCAAAAATTTAATGGATTAGTTTGTGGGGGAGATATGAGGGAAGTATGAATATTGAAGGAAATATTTTTGTATAATTTGAGTTATTTTTTTTAGGAATCAAATATTGACTGACATCAACTCATATTTTACTGTGAGATCATAGCAATGTAAGCATTAAACTATCTATGGACAAGTTTTCCAGACGTTTCATATTCTTCTTTGTGAGTGAGTATGAAGAAGAGAAGTTTGGAGAGAGAATTGCTTCCCATGGGATGCGGAATATTCAGAACAGGTCGATCAATCTCTCTGAAAATTTGACGGAGTATGCTGACGATTTTTGAGCTTGGGCTCTGTTTCTGAAGACCTACAAATTCTTAAGAAAAAAATCTATTATACATGGTCTGTACTTCTTTTGGTTAGCTATAAAAATATGAGAAGATCTGATGAGAGCATTTTTTGTAGTATTCAATCTTTGCTAGAACGTTTTCTGGATGGGGAAATAAGGTATATACCGAAACAGACAAAGAAACAACCATAACATGGATTCTTATGGGACACGTAACATCGTGGACACTCGTACCAATCTGGCCACAACTTTGAGGATGTATTTTGAACAATCCAACCATGGTGCCAGTGAATTTTGAACTTCCCCCGATCAGGATTTTCTGACTCGTAAATTTTTCCATCCCAAATCTCCAATCTTTTCGAAAAAAGCATATCTCACATATAATTTTTACTTCCTCCCTCTGACTCAAAAATACGTGAAGACGCCGATCTAGATGTATCTCGATGTGCGGAATCAATTGGTTAACACGGAATTTTAGTAGGGAGTCAATGAGAAAAGAAGAAGAGGTAGTATGTTGTCGGAGACGAAGAAACAGAGTAACATCGCCTTGTATGGAACACGAAAACTCTGCAATGCTTCTATGATTCATCTGAAACTTAGCGGAGATTTTTCAAGACTCTTGCGATAATGTGAATGGATTTTGAGCATCCTCCGATAAGTATTCTTTGACTTGTGCATTTTTTTATAACAAATTTCCAATTTTTATGAAAAATTATGTCTCACAAATGATTTGTACTTCCTCCTCATAACGCAAAAAATGTCAAGCACTTTTTAAGATGTTTCTTGACGTGCTGATTCGATTGGTTAATACGGAGTTTTGTTGAAATTTCATTATCATGGTCTTAGAGATCAATGTGGCAAGGAGCACAGAGAAGCTAGAATAAAATGAGACCTCATCAAAATTCTGTATCAACCAATCGATTCAGCACCTCGAAAACCCCCTATAATGAACGACTCATATTTCCCAAGGCAGTAGAGGGAGGTATGAATGGTTTTCAAGATATGAGGAAATGACATTTTGTCAGGGAAAAATTCACGATTCAGAGAATAATGATCGGGGGAGGCTCAAAATGTAGCGTTCCCATCTGTGGATGTCAACAAATATGTCGGAGAAATTTCAGAGGGATTGATGAAACTAGTAAGGAGATTTGCTGAATCATAGAAGAGAACACACACACACGCACGGCAAGGGGGCTGAAAAGATGGGGTTGTAGGAATTTTTTGAGACGTTACCAAGAAAAACTGTGAACTACAGTCGATCGATCTCGGGAAGACCCAAGAGTTTTGTTGGAGGTGAAGACAATTATCGAGGGAAATTGTACTACCATCAAATAAGACCTTTCCCTATTGGGAAAGCAAATAGGGAGAAGTAGAATTTTTTTAATTCCACTGGCCCACTATTCAAAAAAAATCGCTTACCAAAAACGCGACCCACCTAGATCAACGTAAAATCGAGCGCTGAATCCAAAAACGATGTCAGTTGAGCCATGCTACGTCACAATTTCGAGATAATCGTGAAAAAAAATTTCCTCCTGGTGGTATCGGAATTTTGACTTCGGATTCTGGAAAAACAGATGATTTTACGTCCAAATACTGATAAAAAACAATTTAGATTTTTGACCCCCCAAAGTGATAACCCTCATCGAAATTCCAATTTCATATTTTTGATCGAGTATTCGGGAGAAGATTCATGACGGAGTGCCCGACGTGGTACTCGTGACGGAGTACCGAGAGTGGTACTCGTGACGGAGCACCCACAGTGGTACTCGTGACGGAGTATTCAGAGTGGTACTCATGACAAAGTCCTCAGAGTGGTAATTGTGACGACGTACCCAGAGTGGTACTCGTGACGAAGTACTCGGAGTCGTGTTCGCGATTGTATTGCATTGTCCTTTCTTCTCCGGTTGGATCGTCGTCTAGAGATTCGGTGTGCTCCTTAGTCTAAGAAGCTCCTTCAGCCGTTCATGCGTGACGCCAAACGATTGGATCTTCGTCAAGGTCATGCATATCGCAGAGAAGGTTCAACGAATGACAGATGAATGAGGATAAAATAGAAAGAACAAAACGTACTGACATAGGAAAGTGTTGGGCGAATGCATAGAATGATCAAATTCAACCGATCCCTTGCTGCGCGAGGTGGGCTTCCCCCTTTCTTGCGTGAGGCGGTGGCTCGCGCTGGGAGCACGCCGCAGCGGAGGTAGTTGGAGTTTGGGAGCCGACCAGTGCAGCAGCAGTAGCAGTCACGACCAGTGCAGCAGCAGTACCAACCGCAACCAGTGCAGCAGCAGTAGCAGCCGCGACCAGTACTGCAGCAGTAGCAGCCACAACCAGTGCAGCAGCAGTAGCAGCCGCAACCAGTGCAGCAGTACTAGCAGCAGTACACAGAGCAGTAATGCAATGATGACAGCTAGAACTTGTGCTGCAGTTTGCAAAGGCTGGCGAGTCAGTGGGACGGAGTTTCAGTCATAGTGACTTACTGCGGTGACGGACAATTTGGTGCGGTAAAAGGCGCGTCGTGCCTCTCAAGGGTAGAGGTGCACCGCCCTACCGAGGAGAGCACCGTATCTGAGATATTTTCGAAGAGCTGGAGGCGCATCTTATGCGACAGTCGCAGCAGTTCCGTGTTCGTGGGATATTTGCCAACGTTTGATTTGAGATATAGTGAGTGATATCAAGATATGAGAGAGAATAAGATATACTTTTTCTATTTGATGTGAGAAAGAGTGATTTGACGCAACGATTCTTCAGCCTAGGGTAACAGACGTGGACAGCGATCAGCGGATCTGCCCCTAGGATACCTCCTCGTGGCGACCGCGGGCAACGACTTTACTTGAATTTTTTCGTTCCGGCTGAGTTTCTGCGTGGAGAATTTTTCGCCAACATGGCAGGTCCGTCGAAAGAGTACTGCAAAGAGAGAGGACTTGGACCTCCGTTTCGATGGCGAACCTGGGTAAGCAAGCAGGCCCCTCGTCATCGTCATCATATGACTGCAGCTCCTCGCAGATGGGTCACTTGGTTCGTGAGGAGTATGTAGATACAAGTGAACATACGCCTCAGCACACATGTGATAGTGATCGAGATGTTTTCTGCTATATTTGTGGTGAATTTGAGTTACGCAAAAACCGGAGGATCATCACCAAAGACAATATAGAGTCTCCTACAAAGAATCACGATGTCTGTAACGGCTTGGTCACCTAATTCTCTCTGTTCAAAGTGTCGTGTGATGCTGTTCCAGTTTTGTAAATTTGGGAAATGAGATTCGTTGAGGATTGCTTCGCCAGCTTTGTGGAGGAAACCATCAACTCGTGAAGACTGTTACTTCTGCATGACAGACGTCTAAGGAATCAGTGCTAAGACTAAATGTAGAATCAAGTATGCGACCGTCCCTACGATGACAGTGCCAGCACTATCTCCTAATCTTCGTCAGAAAGCTCCGATTTTGATTGTTTCCGATGTAGAATCTGGCAGTGGGAAGGTAAGTCAGAGTGAAGACAAAGAAGGGGTTGAGACCGATGAGGCTGAAAGTGTGGGGGATGGGATTGAGGAGGATCGCGTTGAACAGGAAGCTGAAGTCCAAGATGACGCAAGTGATGAAACCAGTTCCAATGAGACGTCTGCGGAAGAAGATAGCGAAGAATACATTCCTGCTGGTGGAAAATATTGCCCATAACTGTTCAACCAGAAGCAGTTGAATGATTTCGTCCGAGATGGAGGGTTACCAAAGGATGTTGCTGAGTTCATGGCAGCCGAATTGGTGAGACGAAAACTGGTCCAGTCAGGAACTAAATCCTCAGTATCCAGGCAAAGAGACATTGAATTCCGGGAATTTTTCGACTAGGATGATGATGTCTAATTGGTATACTGCCCTGATATCCCTGGTTTGATGAATGAACTCAGGAAAAATGTCTACAAACCCGAAGAATGGAGGTGCTTTATCGATTCTTCCAAAAGGAGTCTGACAGTTGTACTACTGCATAACGGTAACAAGTATGCATCAATTCCGATAGCACATTCAACGAAGCTTTCAGAATCATATCAAACTATGCAGCTCATACTTGAAAAGATAAAATACGGTGAACATGGATGGAGAATCTGTGGTGACTTGAAAGTCATTTCGCTTCTTCTGCTTGGTCAACAATCAGGTTACACAAAATACCCTTGTTTTCTGTGTCTCTGGGACAGAAGAGATCGTAAGAGTCATTACTCCCGTAAGATTTGGCCGAACAGGGAGACGTTGAATCTGGGAGAACAAAATGTTATACGGGAACCACTCATTGCTCCATCAAGGATTCTACTCCCTCCGCTACACATCAAACTTGGTTTGATGGAACAGTTCGTGAAGGCTCTCGACAAAGAGGGTAACAGTTTCCTGTATTTGTTGAGTAAATTCCCAAAACTGAGCGAGCAGAAAGTGGCAGCAGGAATTTTCGACGGACCACAAATTCGTGAACTCTTCGAGGATCGAGACTTCCTGGGAATAATGAATGAGAAGGAGAGGAGAGCGTGGATGAATTTCAAAGAAGTCTCAGAAAACTTCTTAGGTAACCACAAGAGTGATCGATCTGGAGATATAGTGACGGACCTCCTCAAAAGTTATAAGGAATTGGGCTGTTTGATGAGTCACAAGGCACACATCCTAGACTCCCACCTAGACTATTTTCCTGAAAATGTAGGTGACCACAGTGAAGAGCAAGGTGAGTGGTTTCATCGGGACATTAAGGTAATGGAGACACGATACCAAGGTTCTTGGGGCGTCAACATGATGGCGGACTACGGCTGCATGTTGAAGAGGGAAAACACGAAAAAAGTGCGAAGAGACCAAGGAACCCTTTGCATAGACAATTTGAGGAGGAAAAGACTCATCCTGGTAGCACAAGTGAAGCTATCCCGGTAAATTTAGGTTAGAATCTAGAATTTAGGTTGGTTAGGTTACAATTGAGGTTAGAATAGACATTGTATAAACTCGATATAATATTTTTCATGTGAGTTCGTTTTGTTCTTTCTAATTTATCCTGATTCATCCGTCATTGGTTGAGCCCCCTCTGCGGTGTGCACGACCTTGACCAAGACCATCTCGTTTGGCATAACGAAAGGTCAGATGGGTGGCTTGTTAGACTAAGAAACACACCGAATCTCTGAACAACGGTCTCACCGGGGCCAAAACAACGTGGCAATACTATCGAAAATACGATTCCGAATACTTTGTCACGAGTGCCACTGAGGGTACTTCGTCGCGAGTACAGCTTTGAGTACTTCGTCACGAATACGATTCCGGGCACTTCGTCACGAGTACGACTCCGGGTACTTCGTCACGAGTACCACTCTGGGTACTTCGTCACGAGTACGACTCCGGGTACTTCGTCACGAGCACCACTCCGGGTACCTCGTCACGATTACCACTCTGAGTACTTCGTCACGAGTACCACTCTGACTACTCCGTCACGAGTAGCACTCTTACTACTCCGTCACGTCTACCACTGTGAGTACTTCGTTTCGAGTACCACTCTGGGTACTTCGTCACGAGTACCACTCTGAGGGCCTCGTCACGAGTACGACTCTGAATACTCCGTCACGAGTACCACTGTGGGTGCTCCGTCACAAGTACCACTCTTGGTACTCCGTCATGAGTACTACTTCGGGCATCCCGTCATGAATCTTTTTCCGAATACTCGATCAAAAATATGAAATTGAAATTTCGATGACGGTTATCACTTTGGGGGGTCAAAAATCGGAATTTTTTTTACGAGTATTTGGACGTAAAATCATCTGCTTTTCCAGAATCCGAAGTCAGAATTCCGATACCACCAGTAGAAATTCTTTTTACACGATTATCTCGAAATTGTGACGTAGCGCGGCTCAACAGACATCATTTTTGGATTCAGCGCTCGATTTCACGTCGATCTATGTGGGTCACGTCTCTTGTAAACGATTTTTCCTGAATTGTGGGCCGGTGTATTTTGGTTTTCATTTTTCCCTCCCACGCATGCAGGGATTTGACCTTGGTTATCATCTAATGAATTTCTTGCATCACTATGGACTTGTGAGGAATTTTTCAGATTTTTCTGATGTGCGTGGAAAGAATCATGAATTTCATTCCAATCGAGGTTGAATCTTCTCACTACTCGCATCGTTCACAATACGATTCCATATGTACTTCAACGATCCAGCTCTTTATTTGTCGCGGTATCGAGCATATCGCGATAAATTCTCGAACGGTAGTTTTCAAAATCTGAAACATATCGATATTGATCGACAATTCTCCTCAGCCATATCGATTTCGCTATTGTTATCGTAAACATCGTTATCGCGATACCTATTCGATGATTCATCGTTTATCGAGGCAGCCCTGCCTGCAACACCAGCAACACCACCACGATATGCGGGATCCGGACGAACAAATTTTGGACTAGCGCTTAATGGCGCTTAAGGGCATGCAGTAGCCGTGCAGCTCGGCCGTAAAGTTCCATTCACCACTTATGTGAACATTTCTATGGTACAAAGTTTGAGATGAGTTGTCTAGTTATCGTTATTGTTCGATTTATTCTCGGTAAGTCAATGTTCAGCCCAAATCATTAGATTATTGCAGAAAAGTGGGAACCACTAGGTTCCCGGGACATCATACCCTATAATATACACACATTTTTGTTCCAAGAATTCTCGAATTCTTTTGCGATTTGAGCTAAACGACGAGTTGAGCCATTCAAGTTAGATGATAACAATTGTGGCATAACTCGTCATTTATCCCAAATTGCAAGAGAATTCGAGAATTCTTGGAATTAAATTTAGCTTGCACGGCTACCGCATCGCCTTAATTATTTTAGTTATATTGGGCTGCTGATACAAGCGATGGTCGGCAACAGTTCACTCGAGTTAAATTCTCAGTTTTCATGTTTTTGAGCTCTCAGTTATCTATCATGTAAAAGAAATCCTCTTGAGAAAATAATAAGTTTGATCATAATTCCCTCATCCTGGGTTTGTCCTATGAATGAGGCGAAGTCAAAGATCCAAACTTTATCAAGCCAACAGGTTAAATTTTCATCTAACTTTCATTATTCCATTATTCACTCTCTAATACAAACTTGAAACACATATGGCTTTGGGTCTTTGTAATAATTGGCATTAATCATGATTGAGCAACAGATCAGAGAAGCAAGTGTACAAATATCAACCACGTGGAGAACTCTTACAGACGAACAAGAAAAAGAGAAAATCCTCGAATATCGGAGAGTTGGGTGTGCATTGGCTACTGCATTCACAGGTAACAATCATTCATGCTCATGAGAAACTCTTGCATCCAGATTTATTCTTATATTTGACTTCCTGAGTGAATGCAATGGGTGGCATATGAATGTTGATTGAGAAATCTCCTATATGGAATCTATCTCTCTTGACCCCTCCGAGTGAACCTCTCCTTTCTGGGAACTCCGAAAAGAGTGAGTTCCACTCTTTTGGAGTGATAATCTCACTCGAGCCCGAGTGAATCTCACTCCTTCCGAGTTGCCACAAAGGGTTCATTCACTTGAGAAGCTTAAGGTAGTTGTACACCAACTACGTGAGTCAAAGAGACTTAACCTCACTTTTTTGCCCACATCAAAATATTCGAAATTATTATTGTTGTTAATAACTGCACTTTTTCCATCAAACAACAAACAATAACGGTCATCTAAGCCTTCCTGAACAGTATCAGGCATGGTTTTCAAAGTTATCTACCCTAACATCGAAATCACGTATCGCATTTTTTGCATCCCACGCTTTGTATGAACAATTACTAAAAAACGATGTGGTCCATCATCTCCAGGCTTGGCCATATGATTCATTGATACATAACCTCGGATCTCTCGCAGTCCCACCATTTTCTGTTGATCAGGTTTTGCGCTAGACCCATTTTTGTGCTGTTTTTGGGGCCCGCTCCCATAAGCGCAATGTTAAAAATGTGCAAAACTGGTCAAATTGTGACGATCGATACTCTAAAACGGGATGATCAGCCGTTCTGGAATTTTGCACACGTACTCTTCGATATTAGAACTATCTCTCTGCAGAATCTCGAGAAATTCTGTTGATGAATAATTTTGGTGTACAACTACCTTAAGACAGATGGTTCGGACATGAGTTTGGCGGTCTGCCCCGGTCATAATGTTCTTCAAGGGCACGCAGGTGACGCGCACTTCGACCACTGAATTCCATTCATATTTCAGGCAAAAATTTCGATGATTCCGAATTCTAGATGAGTGGAGACACGGATTTCCGTGTAGTAAATACTTCCAACGAATGCTTTTACGAGTCTTTCGGGAATACATGAATGAAGTATTTTGATACAACAGGTTCATTCGAATATGCCGTCCGCGCCCGGCATGGCCGGCGTAATCGAATAAACCCAAGGGTTTAAGCACTTTAAATGGGTTTTACTCCCATGTATCGAGCTATAGTTCATGATTAACTATGAGTAGAAAACGACA
Organism: Eretmocerus hayati; assembly: GCA_029851415.1. Taxonomy (NCBI): domain Eukaryota; kingdom Metazoa; phylum Arthropoda; class Insecta; order Hymenoptera; family Aphelinidae; genus Eretmocerus; species Eretmocerus hayati. Next base: position 169,400,866 of record CM056741.1, read on the forward strand.
AAATGTGCGAAATCTTCACTTGTACGCATAGTGTATCAGAATTGATAAATTATACGTCATTTTGCTTCTCCCATAGAGCGAGGGTTGTTATTGGTACAACTAATTTCCTACCAAACATTTTATTCAATTCAAAATTTTCTGCCCTAAACTTCTTCTATATCAACAAAAGTGAGACCATCTTGTTCCTTTTGTGAAAATATATCGATCGTACGTAACACTTCCCCCGCCCCTCTCCTCTTAGGACCCTTGTGTGTGCGTGCATTGTTCTCTACCGGACACTATTCCTCTCCTACAGTTCACTTGATCAATTCTAGCGGTTCTGGAACTTGTAGGGGATCATATGATTATGAGACCAAGCAATTTTCCAGTAGAGTGAGCCAACAAATGAGAAATTTTCCTCACCGTTACGCTTCTATTCACAATTTTTGCCATTTTGTGCGTAGATATGGAAGCTTTCCGCTGCAAGCCGAGAGATGATTATCTTCGATGTGAGATAATACTGAAAATTACTCCGGGGGTCATACCTGCCAAGAACCGATCCTTCATACTTGAGCATTCAGTCCTCAAACTTGGAAGACCTTAGTTTTCTCATACAATCAAAGTTTGATCAAAAAAACTCTAACTTGATCATATTCAAACCAACTGTATCACAATTTTATCCTCCCCCGCAAGTAGGATTTTCGGATCTTGGGAGAGTAACGACACCCCTACGAGATATACGAACTCCCCGGCCCCAGTCTTTCGGCAAGGGAGATCTTAGTATCTCGGGAGCACACGACAACTCCCTCGTCCCCGATCTTCAGCCCTAGCACCCATATGTGTGCTCTTACCATCCTGTTTGCCTCTGTGCTTATGAGCTCTGAGTGGCATCTTGAACCGCTTCAGGGCTCTTACTCCTTTGCAAGCCCCTCTGTATCTTTCATCTTTTCTCCACTCTCTGCTCCTTCCTTCCTTCCTTCTTCTAAGACTATAAACCTCGGGTTGGTGCCACCCGGGAAGAGTTTCAGTCGGTAGATGCCCGAGATTTCTCGGCTGAATCCGACACTACTCACACTTTTGTGGGTCTCTATGAAGATTTCCTCTTCCCGGCCTACCAGAAAAGAGAAATTTTATTCTCAACAAATGATTTTTAATCCTTATTTAGCATCGCATATCATTCGAGTTTGTAGTTATGTACAATCCACATGTCTACCTTTTAAAAAAATTGTCAGGAGCTACTGACTTTCGAATTTTAGCACTCAATTCTGAGGAATTTTTGGCAGCTCGCAATCTTCTTCGGCCCTAAGAGCCTCGACAAGAAGTATTCCTCTGCTCTTTTGCGCCTTTGCGCCCCGTGTATAAGCATAGGAGATGTGGGCGTACTTGTGGCGCCAATGTCCCCGTGGCGTCCACTGCAACTACGGCGCCTATATGCTTATACACGGGGCGCAAAAGCGCAAAAGAGCAGAGGAATACTTCTTGTCGAGGCTCTAAGGAGGCAAATATCGATTTGAACGGAAAATTATCCGAAGTTGCAAGTTCCCACTGAAACTTTGTACTTTGCATTTGATCATGCAATAACGTGAAACGTACAAAGGCGTGAAGAAAGTGTCTAAATATGGAACTCCAGTCTCTATAGTAGGGTTATCGGATAATTGTTAGGTATTGTCTAAACTGTATTCGATAACTCCTTGTTCAGCAAAGATCGAAAGAGCATCGAGAAAAAATGCGAACGACTCAAGTGCACGAAATTTCTAAGCTATTATCTATAGATTTTCGCTCTCGTTTTGATCAAATTCGTTCCCCATTTGGGTTTATCGGTGAGTTTACGAATAAGACAAGCTATATAATAGCGGTGATTTGGCAACTCGTTTATCGTCTTGAATATTTGAAGATTTTGCGTGGAATAGAAATCAAATTCAGTGTGCACGACGTCCGCATCGCCTTGGGGGGGGGGGGGGGTCTCGTCGGTAGTGACTCGTCAGTAAACGTGGGAACTGACCCTAGCAATGAACTCAGAGAGCTACCGCGTTTCTGATGGCAGTTTCACTTTGTAAACTTAAATTATGAATTGAAGTGAGCCAGAAATAGTTCTCACTACGGACGAATCTGTGAGACCATCAGATAAGATTTTGGATGCGTTACTTGACTACCGTAATTACGGGGATTATATGTAGAACCTGCACGTGATTAGTTTCTACTCAGAAATCCTGTTCAAAATGTCGGTCAAGCCGCCATTATTATTGATTTATCTAAAAGTACCAGGATCTCATCTTCTCACATGACGTCTAGTTTTCCATCCATTTGGTCGAAATTTTCCGGAAAATATCCCGCCACTTCTTGTAAGAAGGGTTGATATGTCCGTGAGGCACGAGTTACTCATTCAACTGATGGAATTTTTATTCGCTTTCATTGAACTCGTCCGTGGCCGGCCGGAATCTTGTCACCGAAATTTTTGTGTGAGTATGTCAATGACACGCTTAGGCGTAGTATTGCGTGCATTTGTGTTGGTTTCGAGGCTCTGCGCGATTTAACATTGTGTAGTTCCGTGCACTGGTCACCCAACTTCCAAAAATGAATATATAAAAATGCTAGCTATAATTGTGCTTCTTGAGCGCGTCCAGGATCCGTTTGTAGAATAGTTGTGGCTGCCTTACTTTGTACAGAAAAAATGGTGAAGTTCTCGGGTGCTGGCAGAACATTAGCGATTTACACTTCTCGAACTTGACTCGTCCTCTTATGTTTCAAATGGTATTATATTCGTGAATCGGCATCGGAGGACTAATTTTATTTCTCTATCAATCTCGAGTTTGAGATCGATTAATTTAGAAATTAACGATCGGGTTTGATCGTGGAGGTGTTATTTAATGGAAAAATTGCATATGACAGACATCGAGAGAAAAAAGTCGCCTGGACCCAGATTTGAACTGGGGGCCTTCTTCACACCGGGAAAGACACTCTACTAGCTGAGCTATCCAGGGCTCCAGGAACTCTTGTCTCGATGTCATGCATATGCGCGCCTTTTCTTTGCCGAAGGCGCCTGGAATCAGGTTACACTTTTTGAACTTGACTCGTCCTCTTATGTTTCAAATGGTATTATATTCGTAAATCGGCATCGGAGGACTAATTTTATTTCTCTATCAATCTCGAGTTTGGGATCGATTAATTTAGGAATTAACGATCGGGTTTGATCGTGGAGGTGTTATTTAATGAAAAAATTGCATATGACAGACATCGAGAGAAAAAAGTCGCCTGGACCCAGATTCGAATTGGGGGCCTTCTTCACACCGGGAAAGACACTCTACCAGCTGAGCTATCCAGGGCTCCAGGAACTCTTGTCTCGATTCATGCATATGCGCGCCTTTTCTTTGCCGGAGGCGCCTGGAATCAGGTTACACTTTTCGAACTTGACTCGTCCTCTTATGTTTCAAATGGTATTATATTCGTAAATCGGCATCGGAGGACTAATTTTATTTCTCTATCAATCTCGAGTTTGAGATCGATTAATTTAGAAATTAACGACCGGGTTTGATCGTGGAGGTGTTATTTAATGGAAAAAACATAAGAGGACGAGTCAAGTTCGAAAAGTGTGACCTAATTCCAGGCGCCTTCGGCAAAGAAAAGGCGCACATATGCATGACATCGGAACAAGAGTTCCTGGAGCCCTGGATAGCTCAGCTGGTAGAGTGTCTTTCCCGGTGTGAAGAAGGCCCCCAGTTCAAATCTGGGTCCAGGCGACTTTTTTCTCTCGATGTCTGTCATATGCAATTTTTTCATTAAATAACACCTCCACGATCAAACCCGATCGTTAATTTCTAAATTAATCGATCTCAAACTCGAGATTGATAGAGAAATAAAATTAGTCCTCCGATGCCGATTCACGAATATAATACCACAGGATATCTCGGTTCCCCAACTCAAGATGAGTGAATGGATTCCCATGATGAAGAATAGAGCATCAATAGGAAGTCCATGAGGGAAAATTAGGGATATTGCACTTATTCAGTAAAATGGGTCTCGTGCAACGAATATCAATGTATTTCAGCTCATTCTTTGCGTCTACGTCTCAACTTTGAGGAGATCATCGCAGAATTGGGGGATCTGATTGCAAATCGGAAGCTCGTCTTCGTCTGAAATTTTTTAACCCAAAGAAAAGTGAAAAATCTGCATAACGAGCTGAGGAACGTCTCATCTCAATGACTCGGGATCGAGATATCCCGATTTCATGACCAACTCAAGGAATTAAATCTACATAATGAGCTAAGGAATGTCTAATCTCAATGACTTGGGACCAAAATATTCCGATTTCATGACCAACTCAAGGAATCCTCCGGAATTGAGTTTTTCGTACACGTGGGGGAATGCAGATAACTCTGTGTCAGTGGGTCAGGGCTCAATCAGTGCGTCAGTGGATTTATGAACAAACCAAGAACTCTCGTAAATAATTCCCTGCGGAAATCCACAAGTATTTTTTTCTCTGGTTAAAGATGGGAAGTGCTATGCGATCCGACCGCGTGCCGCGCGTTCCACTTGTATCGCTATGAGTGCGAGCGTTGAGCCACCTCGGCTTCCGTAGATCAACACAATCACAGATGATTACAGCAGCCGGCGCAGTCCGTCGTGCCGTGCATGCTGGTAGTCGTCGTATTGCTCGATTGGGAAAATACGAATGAAAATTCATCGGTCATTCAATGAATGATCATTAAATAGTTCAGTATGCTCTCCGGAAAATTCATATAAGTGTTCTACGCCAAGCCACTGTTTCTGCACTCTACTCAATGCGTCTAACCTCTTTACCGCGCGATCGCCATAGCCTTACGCGCGTCGCTGCTCGGTGCTAGTTTTTCATATGATTAAGTATAAACGAAAATGATGAAAATGGAATAATTAGGAAGATACTTTTAAAAATTCGCTTTTGTGTGAACTGTTGAACATAGGCGCAACTCAAAATGTGAGAGTACTCGAGGACCCGTCATTTGTTTCTGTCTTAGATTGGCTAAAATTTTACGTGCTCCAAAACTTTCATAACTTGGTATGAAAATGTTGAAAGCGGGGTTTGTAGATATGATCCTTCAATAGTAATTTTAAACATCTAATCTACGTTTTCATAATTTTTATATCAAGTTATGAAAATTTTGAAACACGTAAAATTGTCTCAGCCAAAGTCTAAGACAGAAACAAATGACGCACGGTGAGTCATTCAGGCGAAAAAGGTCGAGTTGCGTGCACGTGGGCTTTGCCTGTGGGGTATGTTTTGAGGTCATTAGTAGAACATTTTCCAACAAGAATAAAAAAACTCGGTAGAGGATTTTTGACGTAAAGTCGATTTTTCGGACATTTTCTGAAAACAGTGAATTACCTTCATTGCTCACTCCCGTCTCTCGCTTCTAAATCGACCATTCAAAATGATCGAAGCAACCATATCCAACGTAAAAAATCCAACCTTTCGAGATTCGAGGTTTAAATTAGGTTCAGATACGATCTGAGTAATTGAGAATGACTTCGGTGCAGGAATCCCTCTATGTATGAATAAAATTCAGGACTCTCTCAAGTTGTTGGCTTTGGTTTGATATAACTTGCATGACTGTCATACACACTGTTACTGGCTTCATTGTTCTGCCCGAGCAAAATTTTACTGTTGGTGTTGATAAGTCATATTTATGACCATAAAATACAAGAGTTGCAAGAAATTTCTCTCAATTGGGCTAAGTCGTGCAGTATGAATCGCCAGATCCTCCACGGTGGTAAAGAGGATTCAGTGGTAATGATTGCAGAAAGTTACTGAATAACATAAACCTCATGATTGGCACATATGAACCTCCCGTGAATATGTGAGTATCCTGGACAGTTTCGAGAAAGTCGTGAAAGCTTGTTTTGGCGAAAATCTTGATCCTCTATATGCTAGGAAAATTGCAAATTTTCGCAGTTGCTATTTGGAATCGGATATTTCTGTTACACCGGAAGTTCATGCAATTATGTATCATATTGAAGGATTTTATAATAGAATTAGAAGTGGTTCCGGAAAGTACAGCGAACAAGCATTCCATTCGCTTCATCACGATCTCAGTGAAGTTTGGAAGAAATATAAATTTATTGAGAGAAGGCTTCCCCGAGCGAGTGAATACGCAATCGCCTCGGTGGTCTAATTGGTTAAGGCGCCGGTCCGGAGTACCGGAGATTGCGAGGTTCAAGTCCCGCCCGAGGAAGAATTTTTTCATCTCTTGGTCAATCTTTCAATAAAAAATTAAAAAATCCAAAAAAATAAAAAATCCCTTCGTGATGCAGCCACTATGAAAGTGGAGCCTCGAAGGTCGCAGTTTGACATTTGTCAAACTGTGATCGCCGCCTGAGCGCGACGATTATAAGTGCCTCGAAAGAACGATAAATTCATTCATTAAATGTATTTCATCAAATCGAGAGATAGAGTCAAAATATCGATGAGATCTACCTTATCGATATAATTTACATATTAGAAGAAATATAAAGTCCACACGGCACATTCTGCTTATTCAGACCGTCTCTTCCGTGCCGTATGCGAATTCAATGAATTACATGTATGAGTTATTGTTCCTGCAATCGGTACGAGGATGTGAAATCCCTTTCCGCCGTGATAAAGATCACGAGGTAAACATTTCAGGATATAAAATGAGGAGATGAAACTTTTTAGCGTGATACTTGTTACAACTTTGCACGAGCAAGATTTTCGTTGTTAGATACCGATGATGCGAGTGTGGTCTGTGATTGGACAGTATTTGGACAGTATTACCAATGATGTTAAATTTGTAAATTGGCATTTGGAGGACTAATTTTTATTTCTCTATTGTTGACCTTGGACTTGAAGCCATTTTTAATGAGAATTTATCGATCGGGGTTTGATCGTCGAGATGTTAATAAAAGAAAAAATGCCTGGACCCAGGATCGAACTGGAAACCTTCTTCTCGCCGGGAAGATGCTCTACCATTGAGCTATCCAGGGCCCGGCAGATTCCTGTCTCGATGTCAAGTGCATTTTTTCCTTGGACGATCTGGACGATCAAACCCCGATCGATAATTTTTCATTCAAAATGGCTTCAAATCCGAGGTGAATAATAGAGAAATGAAAATTAGTCCTCCGAATGCCGATTTACAAATTTAACAACATTGATTCATGAAAGAGGACGATTCAAGTTCGAAAAGTGTGATTCGGACAGTATTATCTTCATAGGGAATTTTATTCGTATCAAAACAACGATTCGAACAGAATCGAAGGCTCGTTTGTTATCAAACTTTTCAGAATAACTCACTTATTTTCAGGATTCCAATCAAATGATGGGATGGTCTTGGGCATCACAAATATAATCGAAACACAATGCTATAAATATTAATACTCCGTCAGTATTCAATCTATCGATTTCCCCCGTTGACAAAGGATATTCTTGAATTTACCGTGAATTTTATTCATGAAAAGAGTGTTTCCTGCCCTGTAGTCATTCCAAATTACTCAGATCGTATCTGAAACTAATTTGAACCTCGGATCTCGAAAGATTGTTTTTTTTTACGTCATATGTAGGTACTTCGATCATTTTGGATAGTCGATTTCAAAGCGAGAGACGGGAGTGAGCAATGAAGGTAATCCACTGTTTTGAGAAAATTGGTAAAAATCTTTATTTCAAAAACCCTCTACCGATTCTTTTGACTCTTGTTGGAAAATGTCCTAACCCCAGAACATACCCCACAGGCAAAACCCACGTGCATGCGACTCGACCTTTCTTAGCTCAATGACTCACCGTGGACGGGTCATCAACTATTTTCACATTTTGAGTTGCGCCCATTTTCAACAGTTCACACAAAAACGAATTTTTAAAAGCATTTATTTAATTATTTTTTCTCGATTATTTCATTGTCAACCCATATTTCTCTCAATAGCAAACGATTTATGGGCTCTCAACCTATGAACCTGTAAATTCTAGAAGTCCTGATGGTTCCCGACTGAAAAAGTCAAACACTATCAAACTCCCTCAATGTCGAATAAGAAATGAATTCCTTGGTACGAAGATAAATATAGATGATCTTGGAATCGATCGTGGAGGACTAGTGTTTGTGCAAATGAATATACACAAAATAATTGCAATTACACATGTATTGCTACGTTTCGTCCACATATTTTGTGAACCTCTTCAGGCTGTAACATAAGATTAAACACATAGGAGAATTTTTGTAACAAGATCACTAAGCTCGAGATTCACACTATAAAATCACAATATCCACATACCTAGAAATTTACAACATGGTCACATAATTATTTTTATATAAAAACGTGGAAACTCACTGCAATGTGAGTCCAGTTTTACGTCAATCTTTCGAGTATTGCGAGCAAACTGTTTGTTATGATGGGAAATGTAGATAGAGAGGAGAGGAGAAGGTATCATGTGGTAATAAGAGGGAAGGGAGGGATGAGGAGTGAGAAAGACCAAGCGAATACAGCTGATAGTATATATATATGTATAAGATAGAACAATAAATTATTGTAAGATCGATCTATACACTTGATTCAAATGACAAGTGTCATCCTTCAAGTTGATATTGTTTTTATCAGAATTTATAAAAATCATCTCTGAGAGTGTTCTCTTATGAAAGTTAGGTTCTCTATCTAAAATCACCGTATTTTTCCAGTCAAATTCATGGCCTAAATTCTTTCGGTGCAATGATACTACTGAATTGGGCGTCTTGAAATGGCCATGAATTTGACTGGAAAAATACGGTGATTTTAGATAGAGAACCTAACTTTCATAAGAGAACACTCTCAGAGATGATTTTTATAAATTCTGATAAAAACAATATCAACTTGAAGGATGACACTTGTCATTTGAATCAAGTGTATAGATCGATCTTACAATAATTTATTGTTCTATCTTATACATATATATATACTATCAGCTGTATTCGCTTGGTCTTTCTCACTCCTCATCCCTCCCTTCCCTCTTATTACCACATGATACCTTCTCCTCTCCTCTCTATCTACATTTCCCATCATAACAAACAGTTTGCTCGCAATACTCGAAAGATTGACGTAAAACTGGACTCACATTGCAGTGAGTTTCCACGTTTTTATATAAAAATAATTATGTGACCATGTTGTAAATTTCTAGGTATGTGGATATTGTGATTTTATAGTGTGAATCTCGAGCTTAGTGATCTTGTTACAAAAATTCTCCTATGTGTTTAATCTTATGTTACAGCCTGAAGAGGTTCACAAAATATGTGGACGAAACGTAGCAATACATGTGTAATTGCAATTATTTTGTGTATATTCATTTGCACAAACACTAGTCCTCCACGATCGATTCCAAGATCATCTATATTTATCTTTGAAAATTTCGAGGACGATTCCAAGTTTCCAATCAACAATTCCTTGGTACCGTACCAACTCTCTGTAGGAATACTGATTATACACATTATTCGTCATTTTTAGTTGCCCTTAACACTTAATTTTCTGAGACCTATATAATGTTATAGTGGAATTCTGAAATATAGTGTACTTCGTGGGTCTCTGGATATGCGTGGTCATACTGCTTATGGCAATTGTGGTAGTGAATAACCACATCAGAAACACCGCCACAGAAAATTCCACAAGGTCAGAGATCATCCTTCTACGAGCCAAGACCGAATTTTTCGACGAAAAGGAATATTATTTTCTGAGCTTTGTACATCTTGCTGCTATTATGTTTTCTTACTTTCTGACGATGACTGCATTAGGTGGCTACTACATCAACTCTATATCATTTGCGTGTGGATTCTTTTCCGTATTGAGGTAAGTTCATCCACGCAGTTTGTCTTCTATGTTATGTTCATTGATATTCTGAGTCGTGTTAAATTCTCTGGACTAAAATACTTGACGGACTACTCCAACAGGCAACCCAAGGATGTTCGGTCAGAATCTCAAACTTGGTCGGTTTTATTTAACTGTTTAATCATTCGCCCCTTTCGAACATTTCCCATCGTCACTTTGAAGATTACAGGACCGTGCAGATATACGGATGAAGATCATAAAATTGGGATGTTCTATCTATGATATAACCAGACGTCTTCTTCTCTTCAAACTTCTTCAAGTCGTTCAATGTGAAAAGGGATCCTTAAAATGAGCTCAGATAGTCACCTGAATTTTTTAACTTGAATTCTATAAACACTGAAATACAAATCTCACAAAGCTCGGGATAGCTTCATTTTAGTCACAGGTTCTAATTATCATAAAATGCTCGCGTGAATGTTACGATCGAGTTTACGTTAATTTTTCGACCCAACACGTTCATTTTAACAAACACTCAGATTTTTCGATAGTTTCTCCCTTCAATTCAAAATTCCATTCTGAAAATATGGCTGAAACCATTGTATGTGCCGAGATGCTTCTTTGTCAATACCTGTCGATCACATGGGACATTTTGCGCTCCAAGAGCCTCGACAAGCACAGATCCGCGAAAGTGTATGTTCGTTTGTCATTGCTCAGCCATGCGCGTGTGAGGGTATGTGACGGTGTGTTTTTTGTTTGTCAACGTTTGCTTGATCTGCGCGGTTAATCATTTTACAACATAGAAAGATGACAGATGATCATATTAAAGTTTTCTGGAAAACAGAAGAACTTTCAGCCCCTTCCTGGAAATGTTCCCGATCAACGAGTCTTATGAGTTCTCTGCCATTCAATCGTTTAAACTATTATTCGCAGAAATGAAATTGTGATAAGAATTCACATCACACTGTGAATCAGAGCTTCATCTCCATCAAAGTATAGTATGTATCTTATTGCAGAACCCAGTCTTTCCTCAAGCTCGAGCTGGATTCGAACTTTTCATCAGTCATACGTTTGAAAAAAATCAATATGAGAAAAATTTCTCCTCTACGACTCCTACACAGACGTATACCGAATATTTCATCATTCGATGTGTATTTTCATCGTCACAATAAAATAATCAAACTCACCTACATCATTTTTAGCGACAGATTTCAAAACATTACGGATTCTCGAACACAATCTGTACATCTCTCTCTTGGTGACCGAGAGCTTAACAATTTGGGTTCCTCAATAGAGTTACATATCGAATCTATCAAGTAAGTCATTACATATTGGTCATTAAAGCTCGGAGGATTCATCTAAAAATTGTCTAGCTGAGAAAGAACTATCTAAAAGATTCATATAACATGGTGCTCGCTATTTGGCTAGTTATTAGTGAAACGTGATCATTTGAAGGCCAAGAATGTCAAGGGAATGCAAAATAGTTCTCTGATGTGTGAAATGTGGTTTTTTTACTAAACTACTCACCTTCGAATGATTGGTCCAGACTGAAAATAAAATGAATCATAATGTGTTATGTGCTTCCCGAAGTTTCACCATTTGCTGTGTCAGAGATTACCGTTTTTACAGTAGAATTGTAATCATAGAGGCTTCCCTGCATGATTAGCACATGATACTAAAGGATTCGGCTAAGTACATATTTATAAACATCCTATTTTATGATGAGTTGTAAAGCTGCCATAAAGAGGCTGTTCCAAAAGTCAGCGCCCTCCCCCTAAGAACTCGAAAATCGCCCCGGCTATCGAAAAACTCCGACATACGTGCCTCTTAAAATCCAGGAGGGCGCTCAAAATTGGTCTCAGATCTGACCGTGGATGTGCTCTCGATGATTCTTGGAGGTCAAATCGGTTTACCCAAATGGGAACCCCTATTTTTGACTCCGGATTCCGAAAGATCACAAAACGTTACATTCCCGTGGGTCTCCTTGCCAATTTTTCAGATGACTACTTGAAACTTTTCTGAGAGGAACCTCCCCAAACTAGACTATCGCACTATCTCTGATGCGTTAATCCACTGTCCAAATACTTTTGGCCTGCAAATGACCTCTAGAGGTCATCTAAAAAACTGCCAAACCCATGTGAAACATACGATTCCATGAACATATATGATCATACGTAAAACCGTTCCAAACATTTTTTTTTATTCCAAAAAGTTGTGATATATTGATTCAAACCTATTCTAACATCAATGCGTTACAATACTGATCATATACTACTGAAAAAAATCTTCCCAGGACTTGGTCTCGAGTTTCAATAAAGTGACAATTTTTACGAAACCTTTCGCTTCAGTGCTTCCAATGTTCAAAACCTGAGAATGACTCCGAAAAAGGTTTTCCTGGTCACTGTTTCATCAATACTGTGAGATATTGATGTTTCACCAGTTGTAAATGAGTATATCACGTCTTTCCCGGATAAAAATGACAAATTTTCAAACCGATTCTATACCTGATCATTTATAACATGGAATCCACGGATTCCATGATCATGTATGTTCATGGAATCTTATGTTCTACACGGGAAGAGCCACATTCAAGGTCAAATCTGAGACCAATAGGGTGCTTGCATGAAAAATGAAAAATTAATTTTCGTATCTCATTTGAGAGTCCTTATTTTTGAATAAATTGAGGAAAAAGAGTTTGAATTTTAGGATCCATAGGAACAGAGAAATCAATATTCGTATATCGCATTTTGTTGGCATGCGTTCAAACGAGTTTAGTCGCGCGCTACCAACACATACACTCGGGGACTCGCTGAACTGTCCAAGCTTGGCATCGCGCTGTCTTTCTCGTACTCATCGATGAAGGTAGGGAAAAAGTGAGATAGAAAAAGCGTGAAATGAGTTCTTTGTAGACAGTGCAGGTGGTTCCCCAGTGTACATAGATTCGTGACGTCACAGGTCAGCGCTGCAGACAAGCAGTGCGAAAATTCGCATGGGAATCGGCGTTCTGTCGAATTATCATCCGTAAAATTGGGTGATGAGAGAAAAATTTGATGATGTGCCTTCAAATAGCGATGAATTGAAGCCTGGAGAGTGATTGCATCGTGTATAGTGACCGTGTTGAGTGAGGTTGAACAGATGTTTAGCGGTGTTTAAGGCGTATCGCGTCATTTTAAAGCACACCTTGCCCGTGTCCATAGGTATGTGTGTCTGTATGTTGTCTTTCCATTGTCACGCGATATTTCATGAACCCTGCGACCAATCTCTATGGAACTTTGAGGATTCGTTCTAAATTAATCAGTGATGAGCCCAGTATATTGGCGGCTCCATACTCTTCATACTGTCTCTCCCACGATAGATTGATTACCTGAAATTTATCATCATTTTCACACTTTGTTTGTCCAAACGACCATCCAATATTTGGCACATAAATATTTCAAACATCATTTCGAAATATTTCCTGGTCATTCTAGACAGATTGCTTCATACGGAATTTTCATAAAAATTTTCATTTTCACAAAAAAAAAGTTTTAACGTTACCTCCTTTGTCACTCGAAATTTGGCGAACGCCTCTATGGATCCCTTTCAAATTTCGAGGCATTGTTCTATTTTCTTGGGTGATGAGCCCAGTCATTTATGAACATTATTTGCCGACTCATATTGACACAAATGTTTTTCACGTAAATTTGATCTCTTCAATCTTAAAATGCTTCCTTAAGAGAGAAAGCTTTCATTCGATGGTAGTGGATTTTTTCTCGATTATTTTTTCGAAACATTTTTTCCTCCACCAATAAAGCTATTGGATACATGGAAATTGTACTGTCCTTTTCGTTTTCCCTGGATCTATCCACTGTAGGTAACAGTTTTTCTTGATAACACCTTGGAAAATTACTACAACCCCATCTTTCGAGCCCTCTGACCGTGTCTGTGTGTATGTGTATATGTATTTTGTTGTCTATGTCGCAGCAAAACTCCTCACCGTTTTTACCGATCCCCTCCAAATCTCGCACTTTATTTGGTAGCATCTGTGGATGGGAGAGCTACAATTTTAGCACCCCCCCCCCCGACCATTATTCTTTGGATTATGAAATTTTTCTGAGAATTTCTCATTTTTCCATATCTTAAAAATTATCTAGGAATTTTCCTCCTGCTTTGAAAAATATGATTCGTTCGGTATAAAGGTTTTTTGAGGTGCTGAATCGATTGGTTAATACACAATTTTGATTTCTTCCCATTTTACTCTAGCTTCCCTGTGCTCCTTTTTCATTTGTCTCTAAGACCATGAATATGACATTTTAACAAAGTTTCGTATCAACCAATCGATTCAGCACCTCAAGAAACATAAAAAATTACGTCTCTAAGAATTTTTTCAAGTAGGACTAGGAATTCCAAATCATTTTTGAAATATGCTTTTCCAATAAAAATTGGAAATTTGTCATAAAAAATTTTATAAGTCAAAAAATACTCATCGAATAATGCTCAAAATTCACTGGCCTTAGCGTAAGAGTCTTTGTAATCCACCCACAGAGTTCAAGAATAATCTATAAAAGCGTTTTTGAGTTTTCGTGTTACCTACGAAGCGATATTATCCAGTTTTCCCTAGAAAATTTTTTGAAAATTTGTTTTCTCCTCCAATAAAGCTTTTGGATACATGGAAATTCTAAGTCCTCTCCGTTTTCCCTAGATCTATCGACTGTAGGTAACAGTTTTCTTTGACAACGTCTTGGAAAATTACTATCACCCCTTCTTTCGAGCCTTCTGACCGTGTCTGTGTGTATGTGTGTATGTATTTCGTTTCCTATGTATCAGCACATCTCCTCAATGTTTTCACCAATCCCCCTCCAAATTTTGCACACATATTTGGTAGCATCTGTAGATGGGAATGCTACAATTTTGGCACCCCCAACCAATACTCCCTGAGTTATGAAATTTTTCCTGAAAAATTGTGAACTTTCCATATCTCAAAAACTATCTATAAATTTCCTCTTACCTTGAAAAATATGATTCGTCCTATATAGAGGTTTTTTGAGATGTTGAATCGATTGGTCAATCCACAATCCTGATTTCTTCCCACTTTATTCTAGTTTCCATGTATTCCTTTTCACACTGGTCTCTAAGACCATGATAACGCCATTTTAACAGAATTCCGTATTAACCAATCGATTCAGCACCTCAAAAAACATCGAAAATTACGTCTCTGAAAAATTTTTTGAGTAGGACTAGGAATTCCAAATCATTTTTCAAATATGCTTTTCCAATGAAAATTGAAAATTACCCACGTAAAACATACGATTCCATGAACATATACGATCATGGAATCCGAGGATTCCATGTTCATATATGATCATACGGAAAACCGTTTCAAACATTTTTTTATTCCAGAAAGTTGTGATGTATTGATTCAAACCTATTCTAACATCAATACGTCACGATACTGATCATATACTACTGAAAAAAATCTTCCCAGGAGCCGGTCTCAAGTTTCGAAAAAGTGACATTTTTTACGAAACCTTTCTCTTCGGTGCTTCAAATGTTCAAAACCTGAGAATGACTCCGGGAACGGTTTTTCTGTGCGATGTTCGATCAATACTGTGAAGTATTGATGTTACACCAGTTGTAAATGAGTATATCACGTCTTTCCGGGATAAAAATAACAAATTTTCAAACCGATTTTATACATGATCATATATGTTCATGGAATCTTATGTTCTACATGGGTAGTCATAAAAAAGTTTATAAGTCAAAAAATACATATCAAATAATGCTCAAAATTCACTGGCCTTAGCGTGAAAGTCTTGTTAATTCGCCCACAGAGTCTAAGAATAATCGATCAAAGCGTTTTTGAGTTTTTGTGTTACCTATGAAGCAATATTATTCCGTTTTTCCTCAAATTTTTTTTCAAAAAATCTTTCCCGGGTATTATTTCAGGGTAATTAATATATTTATATTTGATATCATTTGAGAATACTATAGAAAAGTATATGCGAATGGATTTTATAATAAATTTTGAATAAACGTATAAGATTGTTTTCATTATATGATGGAAAATTATAATATTTCGAATTTCAGATAATCGATAGATAAATTTTTGATTTCATAAATTTCATTTGAGAAAGCATTCTGCTAATCCTTTTTAGCAGCGTATTTTTTCATGAAAATTTTTCGAATTTCTCATTTTTTAACTCTCAATTCCACATCTACCCGAATGGAAGTAAGTTTGCCTTATATTCTTCGCTGAGATCTATGGAATAGTAACCCTATACAATCAATTCCTAAAACATAACGTTGTCTATAAATTATTCTAAGCCACACTTAGTGTATGTTCTTATGTATGTATGTATGTATATGTGTTATCTTCCTATTTGTCATTTCATCTTTTCTCAACCCTCCTACCAATCTTCATGAAAGTTCAGGAGTTAGTTTTCAATTTATCATCAATGTCCCCATTCTACTATCATCTCCTTGCTCTCAATACTCCTTATTTCATATCCAACCAATCAATATAAACACTACGTAATTTTTGAGCAATGTTTGTATAAACGCTCCAGTATTCAATGTTTAGCATGTAAATCTTTTCCTCACTGACTGGAAATATTTGTTTTTATCCTCACTTGACTTGTTAATAACCAAAATTGATAAAACTTTCCATTTGCCGAATAGAATTTTTCGACGACCCAAAAAAACTTTTCTATGACTCTTTGTTTCTCAACCAACACTAGTCCCTTCTCGAATTTACAATCGAATCCAAAGACTCTATGCTCACTTCAGTGTAAGAACAGAGTGAATGAAATATTGAACCAATATTAACAACTTCTAACCTCATAACGCATCATAAACTCTCTTCAGTTTAATTTTCTTACTTGAAATTCTACCCAAGGAATGATCACATCGAAGAATATGAAGGTAGCAATAACTTCCTCCCTGTGAATGTTAAAATGAAGTGAACGACAAAAATTGGATTTGGATTTGAATCTATGTACAATGATAACTGGTCCAATTTTTAATGAATTTGAATATTAAAATAATCCACAGGGAACGAGGAAGCATTCTGCAGATTTCCTTTTGCAGCGTATTTTCAGCTCTATCCTCGATTTTAGGAGCCACGTGTTCCGGGGTTTATTTTATACAATGGGCCATTCTCGAGTTTCAAGAAGGACAGGGCTGACCCTGTGGATGTAGTCCCGTTGAAATTTCTTGAGTAACAATTCTTGCATAATCAATTTTTCTTCAATTGATTTTGGATACTTCTTTCCTGCTCTAGTGTTTCACATTATTTTCATGCACGGAGGCTTTGATCCAGAGCCATGAGTCCATGACAGACAATAATCCTATTCTATGTTTCCTCGTCAGAATCTGTGACACGTTGGAACAATCCTACAATATGATTATTCTAGTAGCCCAAATTTTTGCTGTGGTTACTCTGTCGATGCTGTATTACGCTGTAAGTGAACTATTTGAACAACTCCAGAAGACGATGACCGCAACTCGAATTTTTGTTACAGCTGGTATACGGAAGTATCTTCCTGGTGCAGCAAACAATATGTACCTTCGTGGTAATCGGAATATACACAATTTTGTTCTGTATTAATTTCTCGGGTCAAATGATTATTGATTATTCTAACGAGGTATTAGAATCGATGTGAGCAGCTTTATCCATATACTCTTAAATAAGTCCCGTAGAAGTAATACTATGTGAGATTTAATACTCTAATGCAACATCAGATGCAGGAGCAACTGGTACCTCGCGTCGCCGAATGACAGGATGTCTATAATTATGATGATGCAGTTCTCCCAGGGTCCGGTTGTATTCACAGCAGGAAAACTTGCACCTGTTTCAATAGAAACGTTTGCTCAAGTGAGTATCTTTGTTGGTTCCATATTGATTGATTGATATTCATTGAGTTGAGTCCACTATGTATATTCACTCCATTTTCAGTTAATCAAATTATCATCAAGCTATTTCACCGCTTTAGCATCCATGAGTCTGAGTGAAGACTCTTAAACTTGGATCATTCGCGAACTACTACGATGTGGGTATTCTTCGAATCATACTGAGGCTCATCATTGCTTATCATATCGTCACCCTCGAAGCAGGAAAATACTTCTTAATCTATGACGGAGTAAGCTGAAAGAAGTTCTTCTTTTAGATTTTGTTAGCATTAGTCGGGATTCACTGCGCCTTTTTATGAGAGAATATGGAGAAATGCCGTTTTAAATAGTTCTCATGATGAGAAATCATAGTTACCCTATGCTAGTAGGGTCATTTTGGGCCCGGAAGACTTATTCCATTTGCCTTGCCCGGGGAACAAACTGTCCTAGTACCTGAGCCAGCACACGTGCTGAGAGTAATAATGTACTATTGCTGAATACCCAAAGTCAAGTTTCTTTCAGGCGGAGTAAGAGCCACGACGACAAAAAAATATATGGAAAGTGCCATTTAAGGGTTTTCTTTTTTCCTTCAAACAGTATTTCCACGAAATCCGCATTACAAATGGTGCTCAGAACGTTTCATGTACGTATTTTGTAAAAAATTTTCTTTAAAAACTCCACTTTGAGCGTGCAGTGCAATTGTGTTCATACTTTTTCATCGACAAAAATCCAGTCGATCCCAAACAATGCAATATGCTTCTTGAAAATGTAAACACTTCTTTCGGGCTACTCCAATGCATACGCAAATCCCGGAATGTTCATCTTTTCCGGAGGTGACGAGATGATGGATTGGTTATTATTCCCAAGAAAAATGAGCTCTGATGAAATAATCTCCCTCTCTGAAGAATTTCTAATGAATGATTCCACGTAGAATGTATGGTCTGAGTACAGAGATGTTACTCACATTTTCTCATAGTAGTTTACGAGAACAAATCGTATAGAATCGCACAATTGCAGAAAAGAAAACTGCACATTCGATCTAGATGCGCCTTGTCACAATTGGTGCAATCTCTTAGTCCATAAGCACTGTCACTGAGAGCGGAACCTAGCACAAACTAGGCCGCCATTTGTAACAATATATTATATTGTAATAAATGAGTACGATACTACGGCTCATCTCAGTCACCAGTTTCCATACACCACACTAACTTTCTTATTCGAATCTGTTGTTCCAAGACAAACTCAAGTCACGTCCGACACTCCAAAAAATTGTTGGAGCCTCCAGATCTATGCATTGATATTGTTATTAAAACTTCGCTCAAGTTCGACAAGAACAGTGTCAGAATGGAGATTAATCGTGAACAACAATTCTATAGCCTCAAATTGGAATACTCTGGGAGGTAATTTATGACAAATATTTGTTCGTAATACTCGCGGGACCCGGCATTAAACATTTTTTCTTATGATTGCCTGATAAAAGTCTTGTGAACCAAAATACACATGATTCGTGTATAAAAAATAAGTTGATCAATTGATTTTGGTGGAAACGCACAAGCTGCTAAATAAATTTCAAAATCGTACATGGGAATTTAGATACATCAACAGAATATCAGCGGAGAAATATGAGTCTTTGCAAGTGGGTGTGGACGTCAGTTGAAGCGCTGTTATCTTGCGCCAGTCCTATACTCACGGGAGAGTTAAGGGATGCGGTCATAGGGATTTTTCCTGCCATCTGAAATGACAAAGGTCCGCTCCTAACATCAATTACTGTGATCCACTGCCGCTTCGATACAAGTTTTCACACCTCCGTGAACCAACTGTAAGCCTCGGCTTATGAACGACTAGGAATACCAGAGTCAACCCTGCCCCTGATGAGTCAAATCTTGAATATTTGTGTTTCACGGGCCTCCACACCTACTGAAATAGTGTCTTTTTGTCACCATGATACGATATCTGGATTTCCGGAGACCCATCATACTTTAGTTATATGAAGTAAGCCTCGATAAATTATGAAAATGAGATTCATCCGAGCATGTTTACATTACTTTCCATCTTAAACTTATTTGGGCACCCCAATGGTTCTATCTTTGAGGCGTTGATATAAAAAGATTCAACGCTAGATATACTATTTCGAACGACCAAATACATGCTTCAATATCAAATATCACTGATTCTGAATCTAAAGAGTATATCATGATACAAGGGCGCAAACGACGGTTTTCGCACTTCGAGAGACTTCTTTAGGCCCGAGACACAGGCGAGGGTCTAAATTGTCACGAGAAAGTGAAAACCGTTGCGCCCGAGTATCATACCATGTCTTTTGATCGACTGTGCGTAAAGCACTGCTTTACGCACGGTAGTTTTCGTTTACTTTACGCCCAGCCGATCGAAAAACGTATTTCGATACTCGGGCGTGAAGTTTTTTTGCTTTACTCGTGCTAATTTCGACCCTCGCCAGGGCTCGGACCGAAAACAATCACTCGAAAGGCAAAACCAAACTTCCCTCCTTCGAATCGAAAAATACTATTTTGATCTTCTGTGAGCAAATGAAAAGTGACAAACAGTGTGCAAATGACCCATTTGCACACATGGTGAATCACCATGCGCAAACTTATAATTTTTTCTGGTCGTCTGAGCGCAAATGAGTCATTTGCACACTGTTTGTCACTTTTCATTTGTTCACAGAAGATCAAAATAGTACATTAAGCAACATGGGCGAAAAGGAAGATTCCCGCACGAGTGTCCGGAAAGAGTGCGAGAAAGTTACTTTCTCGCGGGGGTCCGGACACGAGTGCGGGAACTTTTCGCCCGCGTTGCTTTTACTATTTTTCGATACACTGTGCGTAAAAGTGCACTTTGCGCACAGTTTGTCGACTTTTACTCACAGTTTATCGAAAAGTATAGTTAGATACACGGCCGTAAAACCTATTATTCGCATCCTCGTGATGATTCCGACCCTCGCCTGCGGCTCGGGCCGGAAACTCATCACTCGGACGCGAATAAAACGTTTTACGCCCTTGTATCGAAATGTACTATTTTGTTATTCTGTGCGCAGAAATGGATATTTGGACGCGAGTGTGCGTGCGTAAATAGCGGATTTGCGCATTATTTCGGATCAAGTGTGCGCCAAAAATTTTTTACGCGCTGCTTTAATCCACTTCTGTGCGTCAATGAGTCATTCACGCACTGTTGAAACTTCGTTTGCGCAGTGGATCGAATTTGAATCTTGTTATTGTCTGATCAATCTCCTCTCAGTAACGGAGTGAATATTATGAATTGCTAGCTGTGGACAATTTAGAAAATAGTTCGGAGAATCAAGCATGCATATGTCTATGTGTCGCTAAGAAAAGGGATATGAACCTCCAATTACTCTTTGTTTGGGAAGAATTCATAATAAAAATATTCAGTCGATCGATAGAGATAAAGATGTTATTAATCTTTGAGTCTACCTTCTCAGACTCATGCAGATGATCAATCATGTCTACACAATTTTACATATGAAATATCGAAATTAGATCTTTTGATAGCTGGCGATAGTTTCGAGCAACGTGGTAACACGCTTTAACAACAAGACTTTTTGATGATACATTTTTCAGAATTATTTTTCAGTCGGGGGCTCCGCCCCACGAACTCCCCGACGGGGGCTTCGCCCCCTGGACCCCCACCGTGGGTCGCGGCCTTAGACCCACTCATGCTGGGAAAGGAGAAGCAGGCCTGTCGACTCTTGGGACGACGGCCAATTTTCACATCGTCCACTGTTGTTACAGCGGGTTACATTTTTGCTCACAGAAATAACAAAAAATATCGTAAGCGACTCGGGCGCCGACATTTCCGCACTCATCCCCGCACTCGTGTACAAACGTTCCGTTTGCACACTTGTTGCGGGGACTCGTGCGCAAATATCTTTTGGCGCCCTTGTAGCTTAATATACTATTATGCAACCTATGCGGAAAATTGTGCCTCCATGACTTTCAAAACAATTGGCGGTCAGGACTTGAATGAAATGATCACAATTATTATCCTATACTGAGTTTATTTAATTGAAATAAGTATCCTTTAGACCAATAAGTATTCTGAAAATCAAATCACAAAAAGGTATATATTGCCGAGTACCTTGATCTAATACAAATCAATAGCACTCTTCTAAGGATGCCAACTGACCTCCGAGCTGAATTCAATTATTTTGTTGTAGTGAGAGATGGACTTTTGTTATAAGTTTTTTTTCAACTGGAACAATGTTGTCACCGTTCCAAATAATGCGTCAGGGCCGCTTGTGTGACAAACTGTTCAAGAAAGTCGGCAGTAGGGAACCGACGACCGGGGCGCGGAGCGGGGTCCAGGGGCGGTTCGGGAAGTCATGAGCCAATCTAAATGAATAGTGCTGAATTCGAAACGAAATTGCCCAATTCGATGATACTTGTTCGTTCGAGGGAGAAAAACAGCATGGGAAAACTCATTCCTTGTCAAGGCATCTAAACTTCTCAACACCGTGAATCTTACTGACTTTGATTCAGATAAAATTGACTGAATGAAGAAGATCTTCCGTCTTGAATTCCTCAAGCGGGATATCAAAGACTGGAATGACAGCATTCTCAATGAAGGTCTCGCCCTACCGCCACTAGAATTAAGCGTGAACATGACATAAATCATTTTCATTATTATCCTCTCTTTTGTCCCTCTTTTTATTTTTATTTTTGACGGCTTCTCCTTAGTACTAAGAGAAATGAAGAGTGCTGTCCACTACTTTGACCCTTCTTCTTGCACCTCAACAATTATCTAGCTTAAGTTTTCCATCCTCTACCGATGCAATTCACCTACGTAATTTGATCTCGTATAAAAATTTGTATTTGCAACTTGAGCCCTACAAATGCTGTATAATATTATTCTATTCGCACTATCACCACTGCTGTTACTTTAAACTAGTCTTTAATTAGTTCTAAACATTTCTAATTCATAATTTGTATTCTGTATCATTTCATCAACACCAAACGGGGTTCAACCCCAAGGTGAAATAAAGTACTATTCATACATACATACGTACTTTTGGACTTCTTCAAACTATGAATACACCATAGAGATTGTCCCAGGAATTTCTTCTCTGCGTAATATACTGCTCTCACTTGATGCAATAAATCAGCTTTTCCATAACTTGAATTCAAGCAGATGACTTACACAGATTTTTGGAAGATCTGATTGACAAATACGCAAGATCATTTGAAAGCCTGTTTCTAACACCAAACCTCGATTTATCGGTCACACTTTTCCCAACTCAGCTAAGAATCTCCATGTTTGGATAACATTATTTTCACTTCAAACACTCTTGAGAGCTCTTAACGGTATAGTTGAGCATAAGAAAATCCAAAAAGAATAATTCACTGTAAAGCAATTGAATGAATATGAATAGAACTTCTCACTATAGACGATTCTACTTTCGATTCGAGCTATTGGATTTGTGGGTACTATGTCTAGTGCTTCAAATTCGGAGTTTATCTGGCTGAGCAGAAAGTCGTCTGTCAAATCAGAATCAAAACAATGTGAAGGTTACTCTGCAATTGCACTTTGCTGCAAGATTAAAGAGTTGTTCACATCATGGCGTGCATTAAGACGCGGGACGGACAAGATTCTGAAACTGGAAGTACCCAAATTCGCTAACTGACTATTTCTGCGTAATACGTGTACAGCTTCATTGTGGATTTGATGGTAAAAAGTTATGTTAGTTCATGTTCAAATTGACTCGTAGAGGGCTCAAGGAGTCAGAAATATTATCAGAGTTTGAAGCTGCCTCTGAGAGCGGGGACGGAACGGATTCGCCATGGAAAAAATTCATGGTATCCTTTATGAAACAGACGATCATTCAGGCAATCATTGGCAAATATTCAATTGATCCGTAATCTAATCAAATGAGATTGGATCATTGGTGGCTGTGACCCGTCCAATTACTACTTGGATGACTGACAAAGATGCGCGTCGTCAAGAATACTAGAACTCTAAAACGCGCGCGTTGCGCGCGGATGGTTACGATGACTTGAAATTATAGAAAATATGGCAAAAGCTATTGTGTTTGAAAAAGAAAAAAATTATGCAGGTATATATGGTACCAGAAAGGAGGGAATATGATATAGTATGAAAATATGGAATGGAAATGTCATTTATCAATATGTTTATCTATCTAACATGCCTCGAAATCGAAATTTATGAATTGCTGATTAAAAAATTCACGACTGTCTGAAGGATTTTTCGAATAATCTCAAAAAACTATTCGATCTACGAAGTGCGCGCTCTGCGCGCGCATGGTTCAACCGCCCGTATGGAGTGGGGTCAAACAACTATGCAGTTTTTATAAAATAGCATTGAGGGTGACCATGAAGGAACGAAGATCATTATGAGAACTGGAGAATTATGCTCAATTCAAAATCAATGATTTGTATTTATGCAACGCTTGTGCATGAAAATTCCAATTTTCTCGTGAAATATGTGGGTTTCCAATTCGATTGAGATTTTCAAAGGTTCTTACTCATCTTCGGATGGAGACATATCTCTCTCCTCTTGCTTCTTCTCCTCTAAGTCGGCTATAAAAGAGAAAGAGGAAACATCTTTCAAGGACATGCACAAAGATCAGCCAATCAGCCTTTGTAAAGCGAGAATTTCTCGAATGCTTCTGAAGAAATTTTTTTAAGTCGACAAATGCAAAATTTTCGATCGATTATTTGAAATTCAATTGATCATCATCCAGAAATGAGAAAGTTATTCAACCTATTTCTCAATTCATTCGGTCCAATTCAGTGCCATCCACCAACTGAAGAGTTGTTTCACGCATTAGAACTTGAAGAATTATATTCACAAATTGAAAATTTTTTTAAAAATGATGTAAGGATATTCAATATTCACAAATAGAATTTTAGTTGATCTATCTCAATCACAAAATTTTATACATGTAATTTAAGACTTATGTTGAAACATTCATCATTCACGAAAAAAATTCTAGTTAATCTAGCCCAATCAAAAAACAGTATAGATCCAACTTCGAAGTGGGTATGAATCGTTTTGAGAATTTAGATAAGCTTCCTGAGATCTTTTCGATCGTTGAAGGACGATGAATTAAATATCAGATAATAAATCTTCAAATGATTACCATTAAGGGGATGTCGGAGTCCTATTAATATTGTACAGTTACCGACATGATCGAGTTTTCGGATTCCTCGATGAATTTTTGAGATATCGAAAATCTACCAAGTAACGCCGATTCTATGAGCCATACAGAATCGGCGTTACTTAGTAGAATCCCGATATCTCGAAAATTCGTCGAGAAATCGAGAACTCGACAATGTCGGTATCCGACATCCTCTTAACCTCATTGTTACACGGGATATCCAATATTCCTGTTGTCGGTCAAGCAGCAATCTACTGTCTTATCACTCATCTAGCGCGCGAATCGCGATCCGATTAATTCAAGCAGGTGTAGTAAAACCCGATATGATGCGCAGGCGCGACAATCACCTGCTCAATGTTGACAACGAAGCAGACAGAACTGGACAGAACGCTACAGTGCATGAGTTAAGATGCTTGAAACTCATCATCATTACTCTTCTTTCGATAAATTGGAAATAATCAACAGATATAATACTTCGGCTATGTAGATTGCATAATTAGATACTTTGAACTATATTGATCCACGTATAGATACATTCAAATAAACCAATGTCATTAATCCACAGCAACACACATTGAGACGACTCGTAAGTGGCGCGCGAAATCTCGATCGGAAAGCCTCGAATCTCGAATATCGAGGTTATCCATTAATAATATAAGACTAGGAACTTGAGACGCGCGCAAGCGCGCGGATTTGTCACTTTTGACTTGTTATTGTTACCCGCGATTTCGCCATTGTTGCCTGCGATTCCTCTCCTGAATCTAGGATGAACGATTTTTCGCGCCACACCACTCGGACAGAAAAAGCAGGATCCCCCCGCGCGCGCACTCTGCGGGAATCCCCTCCCCTTTGATCGAGAGAGACATGGATGGGTCGTATGTTATTTTCGATTTGTTATTGTTACCCGCGATTTCGTTATTGTTGCCTGCGATTCCGTTACTGATTCTATTATAAACGACTTTTGAGAATGAACAGACCTTGATTCGGTGATTTATTCTCATGAAATACGGACTGGAGACAACCGCGGGCGCAATGGTACTTTGCCCGCTCGTACGTTCTCCGGATCATGTTGTGTTACATTTGAGTTTTCGCGCCACACCGCTCGAACAGAAACAGCAGGATTCACCCGCGCGCGCACTCTCCGGGAATCCCCTCCCCTTCGATATGGCTTAGCTCATGGATGGATCGCGTGGAGACGTGAGTTTCTTCTGCTGGCACCTGCGTGGCCGATGTACAGTGTAAACATGCAAAATTGGGCTACACATATACAGTTCTACCAAACTGAACCTGTATCGCGGCGCCAATAAGAGCGGGGACACGCGCACCAACGCGACCTCACGCACGTTACACACTCTTGCGAACTCGCGAGATTCCACACCGACGACGATCAGCTGATCTTCGACCGTCGACTTTCGATTAAATACGGAGTAGGATAGGGACTAGGAACTGGACACGCGCGCAAGCGCGCGGATAAGTTATTATTACCCGCGATTCCGTTGTCGTTGCCCACGATTTCGTTATCGGACCCGAGATTTCGTTATCGTCATTTTCTGTACTTCCCTATGATGTAGGCTACTGGAATGGTTCTGAGAATGAGCAGAACTCATTTCTGTAATATATTTCCATGCCATAACCAACCCAATAAATAATCACGACGGCAAGACCGCGCGTTGAGTATTCGCGCCTTCACCGGACTATCTTGTATTCCGTTTGAAATTTCCCGCCACAACGCCCGAGCAGAAACAGCAGGACTCCCCGCGCGCGCGCCTTCGTCGGGATCCCTTCCTCTTTGATTGAGCCATGAGTGGCGGGGATCTCGCGTCTCTTATGGACACGCGCGCAAGCGCGCGGATGAGTTATTGTTACCCGCGAGTCCGTTGTCGTTGCCCACGAATTCGTTATCGGACCCGAGATTCCGTTGTTGTCATTTTCTGTACTTCCCTATGATGTAGGCTACTGAAATGGTTCTGAGAATGAGCAGAACTCAATTCTGTTATGTATTTCATACCATAATCAACCCAATAAATAATCACGGGCACAAGACCGTGCGTTGAGTATTCGTGTCTTCACCTGACTATCTTGTAATCCGTTTGAAATTTCCCGCCACACCACCTCAGCAGAAACAACAGGACTCCCCGCGCGCGCGCGCCTCTGTTGGGGCCCCTCCCACCTCGGTTGAGCCATGAGCGGCGGGAATCTCGCGTCTTTTATGCTGGCGTTCGCGTGGCCGATGTACTATACCCGAGTTGGCTACGTACAGTTCCATCGAGTTAAAGCCATCGTGGATCGGCACCAATCAGCGCGGGAGCACCCACACCGAAGCGACCTCACGCACGTTACACACTCTCGGGAATTCGCGAGATTTCTCACCGACGGGAATCAGCTGATCTTCGAGCGGGATCGCGTCGACTTCGACCATCGAGATTTCGACCACTAGCGGAATAAGATAGGGATAAGATACGAGATACTTTTTGATGAAAAAAAAACAGTTATTTTTCAACCAGCTTCCTGACCATCACATCTATTCTTGGAAGTGATACCACGCACTCTGAACGTTCATACAATTTTTTTCTCGAAGTTTAGGGTATACATAACCAAGATTTCCAATAAAAAAAAATTCGTAAAAATTTTCAATTTTGACCAAAATTGGACCATCCTATGCCCTTAATATGTCCTGCATAGACGCTAACGAAAGATTTCATCATCTAATGAGTATTCTCATAATCACAACAAGATAACCAGACTTATTTAAATCATTTCCAGCAAGAGGGTTCAAAACATTACGAATTCAGACTGTACGTCTCCCTCTTGGTGACCAATAGCTCGATAATTTGGATTCTACAGTAGAGTTACACATCAAATCTATCAAGTATGTTATTGCATGTTAGTCATAGAAGCTCAAAAGATCTATCTAGAAACTGTCTAGCTAAGAAAAAACTATCTACAAGCTTCATATAACATGGTGCTCGCTAACTGGCTGAAATAACGTGATCATTTGGAGGCCAGAAATGTCAGGGGGGTGCAAAATAATTTCCTTACATCTAGAATTAATTTTTCTATTGAGATTCCCTCCTTGGATTGGTTTCCTGGGTATGAAATCGAACCGGGAGCAAGAAAGTCTCGGTGAAATACTTGCTGGATGTCTTGCAAAAATCTCGCTCGAAGGCTTGTACAAGGACTCTGCAAGACTTTCAACAAGACTCCTATTTATAATCTTGCAGGCACAATTAATATTTTGGAAGAAGTCTGAGGGAAAGTCTTGTAAGAAGTCTTAGAAGAAGTTGAGGAAAAAGTCTGGGGAAAAGTCTATGAAAATCTTCAGAAAAATCGGACAGATTGTGAACTAGTCGTAAATGAAGTTAAGCGTTATGAGACAAGCTCGTTGCATGCACTGTGGGGAGTCTGACTGAGCATGTTAGACCAAATTCAATATCTTGAAATTTAGTCGTGTTTCGACCGCGAGTTTTCTTGAATCAAGTGTGAATGGGTCGATGAGACGTTCCGCATTGATATTTCGATGAGCTACGCTATTATGTCTTAGCCATTATTATAGATCAGTAAATAAAAAGTCTTGCCTTCCAGTCATTCAAGGTACTGAATGTTTTGGAACAAACGTTTGCTGCTAATCAAGAGATTTGCGGAAAGTTGACAACTTGTGTCAAATAGCCATAATTCAAAATGTTGGTGCGTAATGCTAATAACATTGAGGAAAAATAAAGTCTACATCTTGATAATAGACGTGAGAACTTCAACGTGATTTGATTGTATTGGATTGATCTCGGTATTCATTCAATTTCTGCTTCTGTGCAAGATTGGAGTAAACCTACTACTAAAACTCGCTAGACCTGCTCAAAATTGATTAAGGGATGATGAAGGTATCCGGTGATGTTTTGAACTATCGCTATGGCGAAACGAGTTGTCAACTTTCTACAAATCTCTTCCTCAAACAAAATATGCTCGTTCCAAATATTTCAATACCTTGAATGGCTGAATAGCAAGACTTTTTATTCACTAACCTATTATGGTGGCTGAGGCATAACGACGTAAACTTACCTGAAAATTAATGCGGAAGGTCTAATTGACTCTTTCACACTTGATTCCGAAAAAACTCGCGGTTAAAACACGAGTGGATTTCAAAATGTTGAACGTAATCCAAGATGCTTACAGGGAGAGTCTAAGGGATAGGGAACTGACATAATCCCGAGAAATGTTATATTTGGAGAGTTCGCGGCAAAATAGCTATAGGAAAAAAAGTTGGGAATCTCTACGACGCCTCCATGATTTTTAAATCATCATTGAAGTTTTGACAATTTGAATTGGCGCCATCCAATATGGCGGTGGCTGCACACGTGCCGCTAAAAATTTCCCAACTGTTGTGATGTCATTCTCCATCGGAAATTCTCATCTGAATCACAATCGAGAGCTTATTTTACCCGAATAATGAAAGTTCGCGGTGGAAAAACGCAGGTTTGTCTCAGAACTGTCGATCGAGTAACCTTAGAAGTCACGTGACTCATGTGCAGTCGCCGCCATATTGAATGGCGCCAATTCAAAACCTGAAAAACTTCAGAATCGAATTTAAATCACTTTTACGACAGAAAATTTCCAAATCTTCATATATCGTGTCTCTTTCAACGTGAACTTCCACAATATGAGCATTTTCGAATAATCTTTGTAGTAATGTCAGTTCTCTATTCGGGAGCTGGATCTGGATCTGGCTGAAACTCTGGGAATTATCTCCTTTTGGCACCAAAAGATGATACCCAAAGCCGCAGAGTCTAACGCTCAAGCGTTTTCGAGCTACAGGCCACAACCCATGCATTACAGTATATCTATATATACCATTTTCTCAAATATATATGTCACGTACCAAGCCTGAAATCGTACCGTGTCAGGCTCTGTACGAAGGAGCTGTACCGAGCCAACTCTGTACAACCCATCTTGTACGGAGTTTGCAATTGTGGGCTGTGTACAGTACATTTTGTACTGACAAGGGGAGGTCCAACCTTGCGGAACACGGATCTTGATGGAACTCTGGGGATCATCTTGTTTTGGTGAGAAATGGAGGTATCTCCAAGGGTTAAGTCCAATGGGCTTCCTATCCCAAGACCCAGCTATCGAGATTACCATTGTTCATATAGGCCCATGTTAAGAAGGCACATATATAGATATACTAACAATGCTAACCTCCATAGCTGTATCTCGGGATAGGAGGCTCATTGGACTAAATCCTTTGAGATACCTTCATTTCTCACCAAAACAAGATGATTCCCAGAGTTTCATCAAGATCCGTGTTCCGCAAGGTTGGACCTCTCCTTGTGAGTTAGCTCTGTACAAGATGATTGTACAGGGCTCGCAACACTTTCGTCTGTATATGATTCTGGTGAAGAAAAAAGGTCCCAAGAGCTATAGTGTGAACTATGTTCATTCTAAAGGCTTTGTAGTGGTTGACGGTTTCGGGAATTATTAGGCCAGTTTTGTTTTGATCGTCAAACCAGTGATATGAGTGTCGTGAGCGGAACTAGAAATTGATTCTCAAAACTCCGATACGCGTGATGACCCACTCCCAATCCTCGACCAATCATCTGAGACATTGGATGAAATTATACTTCATGAACGTCAGAATGCTATGAGAGAAAAGAGAAAAAGAGCCGTGCAAGGCTTAGAGCATCAAGCAGAACAACTGGAGTTGCTCAGTAATGGTAAATTCCCTCCCTTGCAAATTGGCGATAATGTCACAATATCTATCCCTCATGTTGATCGAAGTGAGGGAGATCTGTGGAACATCATAGGTGTGATTCTGGAGTTGATATCCGACAACTATTATCGCATTGGAACTCAGAGTGGGATTACTCCTCATCTATACAGTCGCAATCAAATCATGCCTACAAATACTTTGATTGTGAGCGCCAGTGAAGTTTATAATACTACGATGTCTTTGCGCTCCATCAATGATCAGGTTTTATTACGTGGTGGACAAGGCTTCACAAAATATAATTGCACTACAAAATGTACAACAAAAAAATGCGCGTGTCGGAAAGAGAATATCCTCTGCAACTCGCGATGCCACCACTCAAATACTTGTTGTAATAAATAGATGAATTTTTCTCTGTATCATGGTGACATGTGACTTCATCTGACAATCATAACATTTTGTGATACTCGAATATAAGATTTACATGTATGAACACTATTTCCTTTCTTTATTGCATTAACCTTGACAGAATATCGTTTGGATCCCGCTCTTCATGAAACTTTGCCATGGGAAAAGTTTTTTTCTTATTGGACATCAAAAAAGTGTTGCGGGCTCTGTACAATCATCTTGTACAGAGCTCACACTCTGTACAGAATCCTCTGTGCAGAGCTAATCCAGTACAGAATCAACCATCCACGACCCGCCATCTTCTGGCTCTGTATAACGCGGCTGTACAGTGTCGGGCTCTGTACAGCTTCTTTGTACAGAGCCTGACACTGTGCGATTTCGGGCTTGGTACGTAACAGATATATCAGTAAATGAGCATTCAATCAATTTGAACAAATACTGTTGATCCTCGTCCTCTTGTTCGCTCCCATTGATCAATACATCCCAGAGCTCACATTCAATTTCCTTCCCGTGATTATTCACCCATCCGCGAGAGATGCTCCAGTCAGTGGCGTAACTGGCGGGCGATTTCAGCCAGTTGCGTTACCGACTAGAATGATAAGAATGGAATGCAAGCGTTCGCGCGGAGTTGCCCATCCGCGTGCCGTTATGCAACTGACTAGACAGTTACGTAACTGGCTGATTTACCTACCTGGCTACGACATATGTCAGGAAACACGACATGCTTGAGATGTAGTAGTAGTAGTATCATTATTACTTGCAGGAGCATCGACCAGATCAATGATTAGAAAATAGCAATCGACTAAAGCTTACAGATTTTTTTGGTGCAAACTGTTGTGATTTATGTATGTGTTCCGGTTGCATATTTCTTATGTTATTGCATACCGTAGGGTCAGTATAGGCCATGGTCAAGCGTATGATAGGCCAGTAGGTCTTGGCATCGAGATCGAAATCTGAATGAAAATCCAATCTTCTTGCAATAATCCAATGTGCTAACCAATAAAGATCAAAAGTATTGATCAAATTTCATGTCCATGAAAACAATTGCTAAGTATGTGTCTTGACACATTTGACGCGTAAATTGGAGTAAGCGGCCACAAACTTTAAAAGGTATCAAGGACTTGAGTCCTTTAAATCAACGATATGAAACAATTCATGAACAAATTACCTAAAATACTAGGGATAGATGTGAATGATGATTTATTTGGCAAGCTCAACAAGTTGAACACTCAATATATCAGTAATTTTGTGCAAGACTATTAATATTTGTCTACATCTCGACGGTAGTCATCACATTCATAATCGCACTTGTAAGTATTTTACCGCGAAAGAAGCAATTTAGTACTTCGACGTTGCATTATTGTCCAAAATGAGCCTTGCAGGGATGTTTCAAAATCTTTGTTGAACATTTTCAACCTGATCCTATTGCTCCAAAGTTGAACTCTCAGTTAACCCTCTCATTTTTGCTGTCGTTGTATCCAAAAATTCATCAAAGTCAAACATTCAATTTATTGTAGGAAAATCTGCAAAATGAGCTAAGTTTGATCTCATTTCGGGATCTGTATGGGGCTCAGCTAATTCACGAAAACATAGGATGTTACGTATTGAAACGAACCTATTATGATCATTCAGAGAGGGAAATTAGGTACACCTTCTCTTAAACGCGAGAAATTTTCTTTTCGTAAGTCCGTATTGACTCGGCATTAGCTGATCAAAATAAACTTGTATAACAATAGCTAATTTAGTCGATTTTGAACAAGCAACGCGGTGAGTATAACTCCAGCATAGAATTCTCAGAAGGTTCAAAGTTATGAGCAAGATAGAAATAGCAAGGGCAAATTATTCTTGTGTACCCCATTTATCGATTTTGATTACTTGACACGGTTTGAGTGGATTTATTTTGATTAAAGAATTCTTGCGTCATTGATGAATTCACCAATACAAGTATTGAAATCGTGTTATAGACGCCCGATTTCTCGAAGGAATAATTGACTCATTTCGATCCGAGATAGGCTTTTTTCATGCTCCACTCTGTTACGATTTGGAGAATTTTCACAAGAAAATCTGTTTGATGCTATATTCGCTGTTGTGAACAAGTAAAGAAAAAAGTTACAACGGTACATCGGGTATTCTGACTCACTGGCATGAACCGAAAAGTTCTACCGCGTAATGAATATTCATATCACATCATACCTTGTGAGCTGGAAACTTGAAATTGTATACAATATTGCTATTACTTTCAGAGGAATCGACTAGATCAACAATATTCCGTAAGAAAATTGCGATAGACTCAAGTTTGCGTGTTCTCTTTGAAAACTATGTGCAATACAAACAGTTGTGATTAATGCATGGGTTTCGGCTGCGTAATTGTTTGTTCCATTGCGTGACGGGAAGTGTGGGTAGGTTGCGTTCAACTCATTTATGCTAATTTGCCAGTAGGTCTTGGTATAGAGACCTGAACGAACCCTAAATCTTCTCACCAGAGTCCAGTTGGCTATACCCAATCATAGTTGGAAGTATTCATCCAATTCTATATCTATAAAAAATTGCTAATCATTCTCCATTTATGACAAATACGCTATCCTTGTGTCTGGATACATTTAATGTGTGAATTGTAAGAAAACAGCGACAATCTCACAAGCTTCAAAGGAATAGAATACACGAATTTCCGAAATCATGGATATGAAACGATTGGTGAAAAAATTGCCAGAAATGCAAGGGATGGATATGAATGATGATGTGTTTGGCAAACTCAACAAGTTAAATACTCAGATTGTCGGGTTATCGTTATATCAGTCATTTTGTGCAAGGATGTTAATATTTGCCTACAACATGGTCATATTTATGACACTCATACTCCCACTCGTAAGTATAATACCACAAAAGAAGGAATTGGGTTGTTTGATGTGAATTTATTATACGAATTACAGCGATGATTCAAAATTCTTCATCTAACATACTTATTCGGTTCTATACTTCTAAAGATTGATTTCAAATGACCTCCGATACCCCGAAAAATTTTTTACTCTGGTGAGCAAATAAATTCCACATCCGTGTAAGAGTAAGATAGGGGCGCGATCGCGCTCGGTTCTAGGGAGACAATCTCGTGAATCGTTGAAACCTAGTAGCCCGCCCCCCCCCCTCCCACGGTACCGAGCACAAGCGATCCTACGCTAGAAGAGAGGAGGGTGGAAAGGAGTTGGGTTATGGGTTATGAGTTTTTTAGTTACCCTGGTGGGATTTTGTGACAATGTAGCCCCCCCCCCCCCCCCCGGTAGCATTGTGATACAATTCAGACTGGCAAATCTTACATCTCAAAAAACAAATCACTTCACACACTCGTATATGATCTTTATATAGATTTCAATGGTTTTTTTTATCCAAAAACGTGTCAGAACATCTGAAAATCAATCGTTTGAAAATGCTCGAGGAAAATACCATGACGAGCAGGTATAGGTTGCTGAAATGAGTATGGCTTGTTGGTTTCAAGCCTAATAAACCATTGAGACTCGTTTTCAAGACGATCCAAGTGAAATTCTTTGTTTTTATTGTGGATAATGTGAAGCCATAATTTAGTTTAACCTGGGCCCCCAAGGACTTAGCAATTGATAATTCTCAAGATCTCTGACATGTTTCTGAAAAATGAAAAAAAAAAATATTGGAATCCATCAAAAACACATTTGAGTGTATGAAAAAACTTTTTGTAGCACTTTTCTTTCCACTTTCTCGCACAGTTTGTCGAAAACCGCAGTTCGATACCCAAGTGTAAAGCCTATTTTTCTACCCTTACATCGACATGTATTATTTTTTGACTATTAGATTTGACAGTATTCAAACAATCGTTATTGTTACTGAAATGTGTCAAAATGCTACCAATTGGAGTATCACAAAATTCCACCAGGGTAACTAACATTTAAAATATCTCATTTAAGAACTTCTTATCCCACCCTCCTCTCTAGTAGCGTGCGTTTGTGCTCGGTACCGGGGGGGGGGGGGGAAGCGGCTACAACTCACGAGACTTATATGGGTGATTCTGAGATAACTTGGGCATTTGATGTCCTGACCTCACATTCATATCAAACGACCAAATATGGTGAGTCTAACGATGATATCTACTATCGGTTTAAAAATGATTGACACCTCGAGATTTGGTATCCTGGCTCCAAAAAAATTCGGTAATTTTTTTGCCTGGGATAATATCAAAGCACATTTAGTTGCGGCCATGATAAAATTTTTTCGAAGTCGATCGGATGATAACTGCGGCCGTGGCTGTTATCAGAATGTAAGAAAACGCAGGTATAAGGCCTATTTCGAAGGTAGCTCGACTTTCGGATGCTGTAGCTCTGCCAAAAAAAATTTCAGCGCACTGCAAAAAATTTAAGGTGATAGATATTCGATTTATCAATAAGCTTCAACAAAGATCAGCCGAAAAAGTTTATAACTTTTGGAGATAATCCAATTTTTGGTAACTCGAGATCCACTGGAGATAGAGACTTGATTCAAAAACAGAAAAATCATGAAAAAATTCTGGATATTGATAATGATAACGCAATATCAGAAATCAGAAGAACAAACGAGAAACGAGGTCACAAAGTTTCAAAAAGATAAAGTCTGCGCTTATTGTGAAGCCTTTATTGTCCTTTATGGCCGGGGCCCTTCAAATCGTCGATGGGCGGGACTATACCTGACCGCAGACCATAAAAGTCATAAACTTGCGGTCCCGGAGTCAATTGGGGTACCATCAGTCTGCTACAATGAGTCTGAATTCTCTACAAAGGGAACAATAAAAGTATTTCGAGCGCGATTTGGGCCTTGCGTCGATAGCAAATGTCTTTGATCAGTAGTGCGAAGATTATTATCAACGATAGACAAGATTGACGATAATCCACAGTTGTCCCTCGCATCATCAGAATTCCACGATCACTGCTTATGAGTATTTTTTCCGAGGATCTTTCATGAATGATTGATAACATATGACCAATCCCTTATCCTTATCATCTCAACGTCCTACAATTGGATATCATTCAGACTGATAACATGACAATCAATAGTTATATGATTGATCTATTGTCTTCTTCGATCAATGATTGGTCTTCACTGATTGTTGACAAAGCGTTATCACACGGAGATACATTCATGTTCATCATGTCATCAACGATCTATTGAACAAAATACATCCGTGTGATAGCGCTTTGTCAACAATCAGTGAAGACCAATCATTGATCGAAGAAGATAATAGATCAATCATATAACCATTGATTGTCATCTTATCAGTCTGAATGATATCCAATTGTAGGACATTGAGATGATAAGGATAAGGGATTGGTCATATGTTATCAATCATTCATGAAAGATCCTCGGAAAAAATACTCATAAGCAGTGATCGTGGAACTCTGATGATGCAAAGGACAACTGTGGATTATCGTCAATCTTGTCTATCGCTGATAATAATCTTCGCACTAATGATCAAAGACATTTGGTATCGATGCAAGGCCCAAATCGTGCTCGAAATACTTTTACTGTTCCCTTTGTAAGAGAATTCAGACTCATTGCAGCAGACTGATGGTACCCCAATTGACTCCGGGACCGCAAGTTTATGACTTTTGTGGTCCGCGGTCAGGTAGTCCCGCCCATCGACGGCCCCGGCCATGAAGGACAATAAAGGCTTCACAATAAGCGCAGACTTTATCTTTTTGAAACTTTGCGACCTCGCTTCTCGTTTGTTCTTCTGATTTCTGATATTGCGTTATCATTTTTAATATCCAGAATTTTTTCATGATTTTTCTGTTTTTGAATCAAGTCTCTATCTCCAGTGGATCTCGAGTTACCAAAAATTGGATTATCTCCAAAAGTTATAAACTTTTTCGGCTGATCTTTGTTGAAGCTTATTGATAAATCGAATATCTATTACCTAAATTTTTTGCACTGCGCTGAAATTTTTTTTGGCAGAGCTACATCATCTGAAAGTCGAGATACCTTCGAAATAGGCCTTATACCTGCGTTTTCTTACATTCTGATAACAGCCACGGCCGCAGTTATCATCCGATCGACTTTGAAAAATTTTTATCATGGCCGCAACTAAATGTGCTTTGATATTATCCCAGTCAAAAAAATTACCGAATTTTTTGGAGCCAGGATACCAAAAGTTCTCGAGGTGTCAATCTTTTTTAAACCGATGGTAGTGTATTCTATTGAAATAGAGATGTCTCAATACTTTTAAGAGCCGATTTGAGTTTAATGTAGACCTGAGCTGACCAAAAGTGGTCAAAATGATCTTACCGTGGCATGTCCTATAGTTTATAAACTGGAGTTGCACATTTCAATCGTGTAGTTTGCCGAGATATTCATTCAATCTCGGTTCCGTACCACTCAAACAACAAAGTTGGGTTATAAACAGGTGATATGTACAAATCGAGTATCAAGTCTCACTCCAAAACAGTCTAAACACAGCCGACATTCTGTCCTGAAATTTTCCAAATTTTTCGAATGCTTCTCGATAATTCGACTCCGGGTCAGCGAATCGCTTCAAACGGTTCTACAACGGCGGTAATTGATCCCTAAT
Organism: Eretmocerus hayati; assembly: GCA_029851415.1. Lineage (NCBI taxonomy): Eukaryota > Metazoa > Arthropoda > Insecta > Hymenoptera > Aphelinidae > Eretmocerus > Eretmocerus hayati. The sequence goes on from CM056741.1 coordinate 169,438,291, forward strand.
ACACCAAAAAACAAAATACCACCAACAGCGGAGTGATGAATTACGTGAACAATTTCGCACGCGATGATTTATGGACAATTTTTCCGTTGCAAAATAAGAATTGTCCTTAGCGTGGTCATGCACTGGCTCTCGGACACTATGCAACGTCAAGGTCCAGAAATTTTTTTACGAAATAGGCCGTGTTTTCGGAAAAAACGATCCGTCTCGATTTACGCCTTTGAGATCACTTTTGATGCCAAAATGACCTTACCGTGGCTGTCCTTACTATGGCAAAAATATATCGAAAATCTCTCATATCTTTTACATAGATCGACTAACGTTTATGCCCCTCTAGAATTGTTTTTGGATGTCAGATAGATTCGAAAACATCTATGAGCAGTCAGATCGCAGCTTATATTTCAACTAGTCAATTTTTGGTCCAAATCCCGACCTCCGCCGTTTTTGCCCTCGGAAAACCTGAGTTACCGTCAACCGGGGTAACTTTGGAACAAAAATCGCATTTTTTCTCTTAAACCTCGCGAAACTTGTACGTCTCACATCAGAAGTGCATTGTATCTGTGGTCAATCGAAAGCTTACAGTTTTAGCTTTCGATTGAGGTCCTTTAAGGTCTATTTGAACATCTCTGGTTGGAGTTAAGAGCGCTGAAAGTCGTGTTCCAAAGTTAGACACGGACTGGGGTAATTTTGGAACATAAATTGTTATCATCTATTATTCGTCAAATAATCCACAAACTAGGTCACGCAATCGATTTTCACCATCGGTAATCAAAAGCTGAGTGTCTTGGCTTTCCAATGACCTATTGTAGAAGTCCATTTGGTTGAATTCAACTTCTATAATCGAGCATAGACAACTTCAGCATACCTTACTGTCTGCACCACGGCTGAGTTTCGAGGGGGAAAATCCCTCCACAGTCGGTTTCCGACAAAAACTGCCATAACTCGGCTTCCGTGGGTTGAAATGAGACGTTCGTAGGCTCATTTTGAATCTCTCATCAATGACTACTCAAGTAATCAGAATTCGACCATGATATAGATCTTGGGGAATAATTGGGAGCACATAAACAAGTGTTCCAAAGTTACCACAGTCTCTGAAAAAAATACGTACTTGTCAGTTTTTACTCTACAAAATTGAAACTTCGTGAAAATACTCCAATGTAACAATGGATTCGTCCAGATATGTGCACAGACAAGTGGAATCTTGCTCAGGTACCTTGGATTCGACCTGCTAAGGTCGGAACCACGCCACATTTTCCGAGAAACTGTTTGCTAGGTCGAAAACATACTTCTGAAGGAGTCAGCTTATAAACGGATTAAAAGCTGTTGGAGGCCTTCGCGCCGGTGCAAAACGTTGTTTATGCGTGCCCCAAGTAGGAGAAATCGGTATTAAAAGGTTTATTCGATTACGCTGGTCAGACCTGGTCTGATCATCGGACCTCTCTCTCTTTCTCATAAGGTTAGAAAGAGAGATCCGATGCTCACACCTAGTTTGACTTGGTCTGACCGGCGTAATCGAATAAACCTATTGTCCCAGGATCATCTACCCAGTCAGCTGTGCGTGATAACCACTCTTTCATGGGTTTTTCCAAAGTTACCCCGGTTGACGATATCTCATAATCACCCATATACCATCCCGGAGAAACGCGATCGCGGGCGTTTGCGTCCCTGTCATTTCTATACGGGCATTGTATACTTCCGTTCACAAAAGAAAATGAGATTTTCTTACACTAAAATAAAACCACTTAAGCTCAAAGATCCATCAAGATATTGGAACGCGAGTCAGCGCGCTCAAAAGCTGAGAATAACTGTTTGAAGACGTTTTGAAACTCTCACTTCCCTGCAGTAATGCCAGTTCATGGGCAAGTCCTTGAAAATTGTTCTTTCAATTTCCTCCAGGAATCCCTAGTTTTAACAATCACATCGTTTCATATTGAATACGGTAGGTGATGATGTAGTCAGATGATTTTTTATCATTTGCATACTTATTGTTAGTTGTTTGAACAATCAGGAAGCATCAGTTTTCTGCACATGAGTGGCACTTCTTAAAAGCTGGGTTGTCGTGTTTTGAGTGGTTGAAAAGAAGAATCGCAAGAGACCTTGTGAGGCCTCGGAGATGGCTCAGAATCAACTTTAAAAGCTATAAAATTGATCAGAAATGTTGGAAAAAGAATTTGGAACATCATTGTGTTCTAACTACTAATATCACGTAAAATTACTTAATTTTTTGGTAATCTCACTCTTTGAAGATGACATAAGAATAAGTTACATTGCATAGGTTGTGAGCTTGCCTGAAGTCTGGAACGTTGATGCGGATGTTGCAATTGAAACGATTATGTTCTTGTTGCTCTGCTCTTGTTATGTGATCGGTTATTCAATGGTACACATCAATATTCCGAAGGTATAGACGAAGTACTTAGGTTACTAAAATGATGGAAACTATCAATAAAAATCTCCCAACAAATTTCTCCCGATCCTAAAGAGAAACATACTCCCCATGCCCTAAAAGAGCCCGACGAGCGGGAGTCGCACATTATTTCATTTATATCGCAAGCATCAGGAGACTCGATGCCAACTTTTCGTCTGGAGCTTGGACTAGAAGTGGCGATGCTGTCGTGTTATGCTATGGAGAGAATTCTCACGAATCTAGCCAAAAGCCAATGTTTTGCGGTGAATTCTTCACTATGAACTTGAATGACTCAACAACGACCCATTCCGCACAATTCTGAGTTTCCCTGACTGCGAACTATTGTTCATGATCTACTCTCGTCTCAGGAAAAAAAGATTCCTAAAAACTAGTTGGAAAATTTCAAAGATAAAAACACTTTTGGTCAATACCGTTTTTCCTCTGACAAGAAGAGGTCCATCCTTGTGGGTCCTGGATTTGTCCCAATCTTTGGGGATTATCTTGTTTTAGCGAGAAATGAAGGTACCCAGAAGAGTTTTGTCCAATGACCCTGTTACCCCGAGATACAGCTGGAGATTAGCATTGGTCATGTAGGCTCATATTAAGATGACCCATGTATAGATATACTGACAATGCTAATCTCCATAGCTGCTTCTCGGGACAGGATGTCCATGGGATCAAACCCTTGGAGATACCTTCATTTTGCACCAAAACAAGATGACTCCCAGAGTTTGGGACGAATCCAGGATCCGTAAGGTTGGACCTCTCCTTGTCAGTCTGTTTCATAAATTAGGATATATGAAAGATGTACACACCCCATAGCCAGCGCGTTCACAACAGGCTAAATTCCCAACTTACTTTCATTTTTCTATTACTCACTCCCTAACACAAACTTGAAGCATATTTCGCTTTGGATATTTGTAATGATTAGCATTTATCACGACTGAGCAACAGATCAGAGACGTACGTGAACAAATATCGAAGACATGGAGGACTCTCGCAGACGAAAAAGAAAAAGAGAAAATTCTCGAGTTTCGAATCGTGGGGTGTGCATTAACCACTGCAGCCACAGGTAATAACTAGTCATGCTAATAAAAAATAGTTGCATTCAGATTTATTTATTCATCTCACTTCCTGAATGAGTACTACGGATATAAGGGAGAATTTCACGATCTGGATGATTTGGCCATCCGAGACCCTTTGGTCGTCGAGAAGAGGGCGGGAGGCAGGTGTGGGCGAAAAGTAAAAAAAAACAACGAAAAGTAGCGAAAAGTACTTTTCTCTAGAATTTTACGTATCTGCGCATGCGCGACTTTGCGACGAGTCAGATGAGTTGAGATGATGCAGATGCGATCATCTGAAGATAAGACACGGGCCGGCAAAAAGGCAAAAAAACTTTCTTTCTCTTTTGGAGCAGGACGAGGGCAGATCGCAGTGGCGATTGCCGGTCGCATCACCAATTAACGTAAGTATTATTAATAATCACTTCTATATCAATATTGCTATTCTAGTGCGGCATGCTCAACTCAGATGTGTGGGCAAATTTGAGCCAATGCCACTTTTTCGTTCCTCCAAAATGCCATTAGTCCATGGAGGTTATGTCTTTGTTTGTAAATTGTATCAGAGTCGTAATTCTCTACCTCAATATGAGAAAAGGGGAATGTTTGTGATTCTCATTATTTCCTATTTGGCATTGTGCTTGAAACAATCTTTAGAGGGACCAAGCTCAGTCCCATTCCAAGTTTCGTATATTATAAGTTACTCTATTATTTTACTTCAACACCTGGTGATTTCTTAGCTGCAAAATATTTGAGACATGTTGATACAAAGTTATCGTTTTTTCAGAACATGCGAAGACAGTATGCACCAAATCCCAGTTGGACTGGCTTTCATCGCCTTCAACAAGATACTCCCAAGGGTGGAAAAAAGACTGTGGGGGCAAGGTGTATTCCCTGTGGAAGAGTTCTGAGTGGTCACTCAAATGCTAACTTGGACGACCACAGGTACAATTTTTCAGGCAATCAATCAACTTCACCAATGTCATAAACATCAGAAAAATTTAAGATTTATTAGTCGCTCGAATAGTCAAATGGATAAATCATTTCTAGTATAACGTAAGATGCTAGTTACAGTTGATGCTATGGTTTTTTTATGCTTTGAGGGTCAAAGTGCTTGAATGTCAAAAATTTCAAATAGACACTAACTTACGGAGGTTATGATCCTCTCTTCAGGAGTGAAAACAAAATACATTTGGAATAGGTGGCCTACATTGTGGAATTTGAAAGTATCTATGAAGCAAAAAAAGATCTTGAAAATAATTTCCTTTTGTAACGTATAGTGATTTATTCTTCCAGGGAACATACATGCCCTGAAGGACCAATGAAACCAAGACCTAAGAAATCTGATAGAGTTGCTTTGGGAGAGTTGAGCACAAATTCTCAAGTCCCTCATTCGAAACAAGCTACTGGCAGACCACCTGCTTCACTCGTGGCAACTACAATCTCATCTACAACAGGCGAGAGTACTCATCATGCAACAACAGAACAGACTGGTCTTACACCACTTGCTCCACTCATGTCAACTGCACCCTCGCCTAGAGCAAGCAATTCTACTCAGCGTAACCCAACAACAATGCACAGTGGAGATCAAGAAGAACAAAATATTCTCGGTTTGCACATATGTATCAAGTTGTGCTTGAAATTCGAATTTCTAGAGAAGATCCAATCGGTTAAATTCATTCATTCTCTCAACAAGAATTATAATGTGCCATCAGCCAAACAATTCAGAACAGATATTCTTGGAAAAGCAATTGCGCTGATGACCAAACAGATTCACAGCTATGATTTTTCTGATTTAATGGTGATTGCATTGCGTGTCCGAGAAAATCGACACGAGATAGTTTCCTTAATGTTGACTACAGATTCTAAGAGTTTCGTTGATCTTGAAAATGCTGAACTTGGTCCAACGAAGGATCTTAGGTATGTGTTCATTCATGGTTGTGAGTATGATCAAATTGAAGACTTCGATGCCACTGTTCAGTCATTTTGTAAAAAGTCACTAGAAAAAGTATTAGACAATTTTGGTATATTCATTAAGTACATAATGTATGATGGAATTATTGGAGCTCCATCGAAAGGCTCATTCCAAAACCATGTGTATACAACATTCAACTCAACTCTGGATATCCTCCGCAAATTACGTGGCTTTGATGCATCAAAGTTTGAGGGTCTCAAAGAAAGTAATGATTACCAAATCTATTGTAATGAATTGCAAACTTTGGTGAACAAGCTTAACAAGAATCCTTTGTATACACTTTCGGAAAGCGTAGAAGATATTTTCTGCCTCATGCAAAGCAAAGTTCTTGATATCAATTCAGATGCCATGTCCAACATTGAGGCCTGCTTGAATCCCGTAATGCTCGCTGCAAATTTTCTAGACCCTCGTTTCAGAGGAAGAAAATTTAGAGGTGGATATCCGACATTGATGGCAAATTTGGAGAGTTATTTTGACAATTGTGGTATCGGGACGGGGCAAATTCACTTGGGAAAATACATTAGGGAGACTGATTATTTTGTACTTAAACTGAAAGATTTCGAAGAAAAAAACATTGACGTAACTAACTTCTGGGAATCTGTGGGGAGAAAGTCAGAGTCACTTAGTAAGTTTGGCCTCCGAATGACTTCAATGCCTGCGTCAGGTAGGAGGGTGTCGTTTCGTGATATTCTGCATATTATCAATACTATAGGGTTTGAAGTCAACGACAATACTAAGCGTTTGGTAGCTTTTATCCTGATGGATTAGTAAATCTCAATTTCTGCAAGATTCACATCCCTCCAAGTGTTTTAAAAATTTTAATGTCTTTTTCTATGAAACAACGTATTACTTGTGCCTTTTAACCTTATTCAAAGTTTCACATGTTATCAATCCAGCTAACGATTCACCATGATTGTTTGGCAGGCCACGTTCTCACAAATGTATTCTCTATCTATGTAACAGTGTATTCGAGGTCATATTTTTCTTCATAATTCTGAATTGATACACTGTCCATCTTATTATAGGTCTATTCCATGCACGTCTTCAAAACTGTCTGTGTAATGCTTGATGTGCAAAGTATTATAAGGAACCAGTGCAAAGTCATTTCAATGACCAAAAATACACAAGAATAATCTTGTTTCACTCTGGTCATACCTCTCCTCTCTTTTGAGTATGACAAATAATTAGAGTAAACTCAGAGAGACGAGGTAATTCTCCTTGTGCAAGATGTGATAGAGGCAATTAGTGTCTCGAGAAATGTTTCAGGTGATATTAGGCAAATCCGAGTGGATTCTAACTCGTAACATAAGTATATTGTAACGTTGCCGTGCCATTATTCTTTGTATCTTAGAAAATTAGTAATTTCTGACAGTGCCGTCTTTCGAAATTTTTTCGCAAGTATCTCTTATGTTCCAGTGAATCGAGAGTGATGTCCAAATTTCAAAATATGAAAGTTCGATGTAGCTCGCAGATTGGTTGTTCAAAGTCGGCATTGTTGTTTAATACATAACAGCCACAAGTACAAGCATCCATTATCGTTAGGTAATGAGTCAAGGCTAATAACACTATCGTAAAGAGATTGTCATAGCGTATGGCATTGTTATGTTTGTGGATCGACAATAAACATCTCATTGTGACCTTCAGACCAATTTGTTTTCGTTTCAATTACACTATGAATATGAATGATGTGATAAGTACTTTTGTGAGAAGACATTGTGCATATCGAATTCGTGTGAGTTCGTGCCTCATGCAGAAAGGCGAGCAAGATCGTTTTCTGTAATCAAGCCAGTTTTGTCATGTCACAGCTCTTAATGACTCGAAAGGTATTCATTGTATCAAGAAAGTATTTTATGATTCGTTTGGGATTTACGCGCAGGAATAGTTTTTGCATTGAAGATTTTGTCTATTCGGGACTACTCGATGGTGATCCTCATTCTGAGAGGACAATTATATCCAAACGCTCAAACCTCGTGATACCAACACTCTCACTTCATGATACCAACACTGTGCCTTGTAATCGATCCATTTTCTAGCAATTTGGCAAAGTAGTTTCTTTGGTTAATCTTTACAACATTCTATGAAGGATCGTTGAATCCATTACTCGAAATGGAGGAAGTATCGTAATATTACAATTACAGGAAACGACTACTCTATTTATAACTGTTTGATTATCAGAAAGGGCGTGTTTTAAAGCTCAATAGTCACATCTCAACTAGAGAGAAGTGCAATGGATCTTAAGAGACTTGAAACTATAAATCTAGAGCTATGAATTCCGTTTCACAACATCCTTCTACATTACTCCTACTCCGAGCTATGACATGTTCTCTGAGGACGATTTTTCCGAAAAAAGTAGCATCCGTATTAGAAAATGACAAAAAATTTCATTTGTTACGGCATGTTCCAAAGGTTTCTCGCCTTTTTAATCATGATATTGAAGACGCATACCGGGATCAGATAAATTATTCCCCTTAAAACGCATTTCTCTATCTCTTTCGAATTTAGGTGTTAGTTTTTCAAAAAAATGTTTCTTCGTAGAGGGATGCTGTTGAATGGATTTTGGAGCTCTAGACTTATACTTTCAGGTCCACTGAAATCCATTCCAGAATATTTCTATACCTTTGAATTTTCCGAGCCAGGGGATTCTTTCAAAATTCATCGAAATTTGCACTTTTTCAAGCTCAAATACGGAAGATCAGATTCGTACAAATAAGAATGAACAACGCCATCTCAAAGTACGTAACAAGGTTTTTGCAATGAGCTCTGGTAGGATCCTTTTCGGTCAAATGGAGCCAAGTAATTCCACTCACAAAATTGAACAAAAATTTGGGTCACCCTGACAATCTTGACCGGCAGTGTACGTATAATCATCATTTACAATGGATATCCTGAGTTATACACCTTTTAAGCAGATCTTGTTTGTGTATTGATGTGGACTTTGTGGTTAAATTTCTCAATCGCTTTTATAAACTTAGTATGTAAATCAAGTGCCATTCCAAGTTTTCTTCATCTTTTTGAAACAGTGCTTCATTAAAAATTAAGTTCATAGTTGACGCACGATCCGACTGTGATACTCTTCTCTGCGCGGTTTTTGCTCTGCTGAAAACCATTGAGGGGTTGCGTGGGAAAAAGGTGTAATGGTGGTTAGGGCCTCTTTTCGCCCTTTCGCTTTTTGAGCCCTCTGAGGGGTGTTATAACCACCCATGAAACCCGTTTTGAACTAACAAGGGGGACCCACGAAATGCAGGTCACCAAAGCTCACCAGACTTTTTTCACAGTCTTGTACCACCTAAAATATGAAGAATCCAGAGTAACTTCGCCAAATGGGCCCTCTGTCCGAAGTTACAGCCTATGTCATTAGCATTGCCCATATAGGCCCATGTTTGAAAGTGATATATAATATATAGATATACCGTCAATGCTAACATTTTTACATGTAGCTCTGAACAGGAGGCCCATTTGACGGAGTTACTCTGGATTCTTTATATTCTAGGTGGTACAAGACTGAGAAAAAAATTTGATGAGATTTGGTGACCCGGACTGCGTGGGTCCCCCTTGTAAGTGTTGACGAACCTCGACGTCTTGGAAAGGGCGTAAATGCCATTACGCCCTTTCTGCGATTTGGCAAAGTGGCGTAAACGCCTCTACGTTCTTTTATCCATGAAACCATGTGAGTTACGCCTCTTTGTTCATGAATTTATGTAAGTTACGCCCATTCTCCAAATTCTGATCTCTTTATACTAGTTTGACTGCCTTCCAGCCTGCAGTGAATCGAACCAGTCGAAATATTTGGTATTCAAAGTTTAGAAATGAATTTTCGACCGATATCGTGAAGCTAGAAATTACTCAGATCTTGTTAAACAGAGCTCGTTGAGTAACATCGTGTTTGACTCATCATTTTTCACTAAGGCAAAACCGTATTCCAATTTGACAGTGGTCAGCAGACCCTTACTTTATTACGCACTTTGTACATAAAATCATCCGGGGGAGTGTTCACACCTTAATCAAGTGCCGCGCTTGCTCATGAAAAATCCATGAACAACGATCGCAAGAGTTTCACGATTATTCAGCTAAGCAATTATTTTGGATGCAAATTTCATCTATTCATGTTCCCAGCACACGCGCAACTCTCTATGTCCCTAGAACTGTTCTTACCTGACGCCTAGTCTAATTTTCTCAGAATGTCTCTTGCCAAAATTGATCTGGAGCACTTGAACCGTAGAAAAAGAAGGAAAGATGATTCTATCCATTCAAACTGATTTCAATGACCGAAATTTGAATTGATGCCCAGAAAATAAATAATTGATAAAACGAAACTACAGAGAATCGAGACATGATTCGTTACACGTGAATTTTCTGCGCATATTCGTAGGTTTTTGACCAAAATCAGTTTGTAATCGGTGACCGATTCGAATCACCATTTGCTTCGCTCAATTTGATACATCAGGAGAACCAGAAACGTGCGCATTAAAATCTTGAAGAAATCTTGAAGAATCTTTATACGTCCATACGTAGAAACAGCGTGTTTCTAGGCGTCCTCGCTACGCGAGGACACCTGGAAACAGGCTCTTTCCGCGTACAGACGTATAAAACTGCATACGCGTCTCGTGCGGAAACATTTTTCCTTCGGGAAAACCAAGCTGGACGTTGCCTTGGCCCACGTCCAGCCCGGTTTCCCGAAGGAAAAAATGTTTCCAGCACTCGACGCGTAATGTACTATTTGAGGTAGCCGAGGATTCACGGGTCCTATAACTATAGGAATTTCATTTTTCGTCACACAACTGCCACTCTAGTCCATCTGCTCCGGATCATCTTCTGTGAAAGATGTTCTTTGCGAAAAGTAGACTAGTTATCGATCAAAAGTAGTTCTAGAGACGTAGAAAAAATCGCACGTCCTACTTTCTAAGTACCTACGTAATACGCACCTTCTGCGAGTATATGCTAATTACTGATACGAAATTGGCTTTCTAAATAACTTTCTAATTATATCTCAGCATTCATGGTCCAAAACGATACTGGACAGATCCATTCCCGATTGATTTATTCTTACGAGTACTATAGGGTTGCGCAGTTCTATATCAGGAAATTTCGTAGAGAAAAAACGTCTTCGTCAAGTTCTTTGAGATTTTTTTGGGAAAAAATAAGCTCCAGGGTGCTCGGGGAGAATGAGCAGAAGATGACAATTCACGTACGTGTGGTTTATCATCATACACGTTGGAAAGGAGGATAGAGAAATCATAATCTCAATTTGAGAGTATTCTAGCTAGGAGATGTTGAGAAAAGAGGTGAAGGGTTTCGACCAAAAGTGAGCCGATAGGTTTTTGGGTCACTTCATAAATGCTGTTATTAAAATCAAAATTGGTTGAAGCAGTTCAAAGCTAAGAGTAAACTACAGTAGTACGGACCTAGTTTCCCAATTTTTTGCTGAAATATATAGGATAGCTCTATCTTGTACGGAGACATTATGAGCGAGATGACTGTGAGAGATTAATGTGAGTTTTGTCAATGGATGTTGAAATGCCAAGCCAAAAATAATAAAAAGTACCGAAATCGTACCAAAATTACCCAATTTGACGGTATTGCATGGAATTTTCCTATAAAATCTGCGATATCAGAAGTTGTTGATATTCAATTGCAAGTACACTGCTGGTGAAAAGCTTAGGCTCACTCAAACATTTCTATTTCCATGTTTTAAATTGAACGACTCGGTTCTGCATGACTAAACAGAACTATTAACCTGGGGTAATTCTGAACGCGGATGAGCGAGCTTTGAGATTGCCTTCTAAATTGATACACTGTAAAAAAATTTTTCGAAAAACTTCAACCAATTGGTTGAATGGAAAATTCTACCAAATGGTTGAAGAAATTGGTTGAATTTTCAACCAAATTGGTTGAATTTCCAACCAAATTGGTTGAATTTTCAACCAAATGGTTGAATTTTCAACCAAATGGTTGAATTTTCCATTCAACTAGCTGGTTCAATTTTGCATTCAACCAAGTGGTTGAAGTTTTTCGAAATTCATTTTTACAGTGTACCCACACGAATCCGGGTTTTCAAAATCTTTGCTAAATAAAGTTTCAAAATGAAAAGAGAGTACAAATTTACAGATTCAAAATCCGTTATTGAATACCTCTATATGCCTCCTACCTCTAAGTTATGACAATAGTAATCTGAGGAGAGTTTTACCGCGTAACCTAGGTTCTTATTTTTCTAAATGAGAATTACATATTTTTTGATCATGATTTAAATTTCGGCACTTTCCTTAGTAACAGATAGATAATGGAAAGGAGAAATGAAGGGAGGATTTCATATAAATAGCACATTTTGCACCGACTTTTTTGAGGTCGTACCTCACTCCTGAGCTGTTGGTTTTCGGCCTAACCCGCAGGCGAAGGTGGAAATGGTCGCTCGGAAGCAGGGTAACACATGGACGAAGTGCGAGTACCGTTTTTGCAATTTTGTAAGTACCCAAACATGGAAAATCTGCAAATGCGTATTTCACCGTCTCCTCGAATCTAAGTGCTATTTTTTTGAGCAAACGTTCTTCTTAAAGAAAAAAAGATAGCTCGGTATGGTAATGCGAGCGTGGAGGGACGTATAAAAACGAATTTTGTGATTTTAAACGTATACTCTTTGTTATTACAAGTTTGAAATCGAAAATTACTGAGGCTCACACTTCCATCTCTAAGTACAAGGAAAGGCCTTCAAAATGAGCACAGAGATAGTTTTCTGGAACGATCAGAGCGGGGTGCTATACTAACAAGATGGAATGAAAAATTTTCGGGTGTGCCCAAACTTTTGCCCGGAAGTGGATACCTCGTGGTAAAAAATATCTACAGTAAAATTGCCCAGCCACCTGAAACTCTCGAAGCATTATGTCGAATTCTTTCGTCAACAAATTCTTCACACGCAGAATTAAGTAGGTGTGCTTAGTTTGCTTCCACCCAAGATCTCGAATACACGCAATCACGCAACTTGACGCGCATCTTTTCAAAATCCATAAAATTAGAATATTACAGCATAAACGTCTCAGTCAAATCAAAAACGACACCTGCATTTTCGAAGTACAAAATTATTGTTTTTTTTTTTTTTTTTTCATTTTGACAATTCTTCTCAGGAAGTGGAAGCGGTTGAGGTGAGTTTGCTGAAATAGAACGCTCCTGGCTCGTGCCATCTCAAGGTATCTTGCAATTATTTCACTGTCTTCGTCTATACCTGAACTTTAGGATAGTTTGTGCAGAGTTGCAAAATACGATGTTGGGCTGACTTTGTACGCGCATGTCACTGGCATTTTTTCATACATCGAATAAACTAACGAATCAATCTCTTTGAACGAACCACACAGCATTCTGCAAGTGATCATTCCAAAGCTCACCGAAATTGGTGGAACTACATTTTTGGAACTGCAAATGCTGAAAAAATAATAATAGGATGCTTGCTCTACTTTTTCGAAAAATCTTAGAGAGAGTTGAGTGATAACCATTGAAATTGAAATGATCATTCGTGATCTAGAGCTATTTCTTGTTATACTCCTTTTGAAAATTTAGATGACAATGTCGCGTTTTCAAAGTGCTTTGGAAGTACGAAGTGGAATTTCGGATCAATAATATGGCATTTGGAATTGGTATATATTACCTTAACATAGATTGAGATGTTCGATGGAATAAAGTAAGGCAGTTAATAGCATTTGGAGGTTATTGATAGAACGATTGAGGGTTCATGGTGTGTAGTATGATAAACTTTCTCGTGGAAAAGAACGTAATCGGGGGGCACACAAGAATAAAGACATATCCTCTAAACTAATTGAACGACACTATATTTTTTGAAGTACAATAAGAACCTTCATACTCTTAAATAGAAGGTGTTAAGTTCCATTATTTGCAAAATATGTGCTAGTTACATTTGCTTGGGGCACATACTATTTAGCTTACATATCTGTGCTTAACATAACTTTGGTAAAGCGTGTCAGTTTCATGGAATCTGAATATCACGCACATAAAATCTCCGAGGTGATTACGAGTTGAAGATAAATAGTGTAGTCAGACATTTGCAACATGTATGGAAAGCTACAGTATATTTTTCACCTAAATTTAATATTTACAAAAATTAATGAAGCAAGTGTCCTTATCAATGATTTCGACATACGACGATTCATCAAAGTAGGTGTTGATATGATAGGTACCTACTCAATACTTTGGTTTTATCGACTTGAAGTGTGAACGAACTACAGCACTTTCTTCCCCAAGAGCAAGCACTCTTGCTTCGAAAATGAATGACACAGTTTCTTGAAATGCAACAAGGTCAATATTTTCAACCAAGCAGGAAACGAAACATGCGTGCATATTTTTCTTCTTCTGAAAATCACGGATCACAATGCTCCATCCATTGCTACAGTAGCTAAGTCTTGCATAGATGAGAGAGTGAAAATATTATATTTCTACTTGCATAGCTGTTTTTACACAATACCTCTAACAAGGTGACTTTCAACAAAAAATTCGTAAACCATAGTCTTATTATTGACATTTACTGTTAAAATTGAAAAATACGTGCAATCAAGTCCTGAATTACAAAACTGAAAGGTTTGGAAAAATTGGATTCAGGAATCATTTCTATTTTTCAATACAATTTGCATCACGAGAGAGGTAATTTGGAAGGGAAACTGGTCTTCCTGGTTATCAGAACGAAATTTCATCTAATTTATTGCACCAGAACTCGAAAGGACGGACAGTTTTAGATGAAGACCATGAGCCACGATCAATTCTTTGAAGATCTTGGGTGCTCGTATGATTCGCAAAGCCCTCACGAGGTTCGAGTAAAGAAGGAGTTACGATAGTACTTATTGATTCACATATGCTGAGCTAGAATCCATCGATCAAAATTCCTCATACCTGCATATTTAGTAGCTCAAGACCCAAAAAAGATATTTATTCATATTTCAAGAAAGTATCTACCGATTCTGAATGTAAATGGCTGGGTCCACGCGCTTTTTCCGTGGAAAAAATTTCTTCATTGATTGAGAATAACTATTTCTTCGCCGTCGCACGTCGTGAAACTTCTTGGCACATCTTCAACAAGTATAGACAATTTTACGAGAAATCATGCTTTTTGAGGGTTTTTTGACGGCTGATTGGGGTTTAGGAATGTTCTTGGCAGAGACATGAAGTTTGATTTCAGCTCGTCATGGGTTGAGTACTGGTCCCCCTGTCGAAAACTTGCTCACTACACATTTGGAAAATAAAATAAATACTTGCGTTGTCACCTTGATTACACTGTTAGCCCTCGCGAACGAATACGTTCTCATGCCTTGCTGCATAGCGGACGTCTAACAGGTGGCTAGACTTGTCATCGCCTAAGGAATGTCTGACGGATGTATGAATACTACCCCAGTGAGAAAACGACCCCTCAAGAAGCGCAGTAGATGCGGGTATGAGTAAGAGTTTTGTAGCACAATCACTCAATCTTGGATATCTCAAACCCACGATTGCCCAATAAGAGAGAGCATCTTCGGCAGTATCATCAGCCAATCTTCGATATTCAAGGTTTCGGCGCCGCCAGTCTCTGTACTCGTCCAAAGCATCGGCAAAGTGAGTCATGAAATAATCAGCAGCAGCTTGCCTCTGAGCAGGATTCAAAAGGACTCCTCGATACGTTGGATGCAGCAAGTTGGCCAAATATCCAACTGCAGATGTATTCTGTCTGTCTAAGATGGCCATTCTTTGCTCGACCAGATCGTTTCGGCCATGTGGGAGTTGCAGCTGCAACCATCCCTGCATTGCATCAGCTACAGATGCTTTTGCGCTCTGGCAACGATTGATGTGCACACAAAGAGGGGTGAGGCTTTCTAACGTGCGACGGAGCCACACCAAAAAATCGATATCATCCATCACAATGTTCCGAACATTATTGTCAATTACCTGATTTGGCATTTGACATATCACTCGAAGATTCTCATAGTTGTTCAGAAGAGTTAGAATCGTGTCTCTCAAGTAATTGAATCTTTCTTTAGGAAAGTTCTGTACGGAAGTTCCTCCAAGAGTTTCCAACAAGGAATTGAAGTTGGGCTTCCTGAAAAAATCCACTACTAGTCTGACCTTGACGATTTGATCTTGATCAACAAAATGCTGGATGATGAGATTGGCGCTATGGCACGAGCAACTCGTAACCAAAACCGCACCACCATCGATGGTCCTGAGAAGCTTCAGTGCATTCAGAAGTTTTTGGTCGTTGTCACTAATAGCTGAGTCAATGATAATACCAAATTGGTCCCATACCCACTGGATTATTTCTTGGCCGATTCTCGCCAGGTTCACAGCATACTCACGCTCCGTAGAAATGTCTCTGTATGCTAAAAATGTATTATCTACGTTGGCATTACGGAAGGAAAATACGAGGTAGTGTCTCTTTTTGGGTTTGTTTTTCCAACCATCAATGACGAGGACTCCTCGAGTGCCTCGTATCAAAATAATTTTTTTTTCATCATCCTCCACCCGAATCAGGTTCAAAATAGGCCCTCCTATGATATGCCTATTGGGAGGACGATAATCGACGACGTTCACAGGAGTGCGTTGTAGTGTGTGACAAAAATCGTACAGAAGATCTGATTCCGACGCGATGAAAGGTATACCATGGACATGGAAAAAACGGCCCAACTTTTTATCCAAATCAAGTTGCGTCTCCGCAGCTCGGACAGCATCCATATAATTTTCCTCCATGATTTTTAACTTAAAATTGTCAAGGCGAGTCGCAGGATCGAACCATTACCAGAGAGAGTATCAATCTGCTACCTACCTATCCCATCGGTGTTGTGATGCAATTTGCGGCACCCTGGAACAAATTACACAAAAATATCTCTGATGGAAAAGTTCCACATAAAATAGAACAAAGCGAAGATTGGGAGGAATGATTTCCAAATGCATTTTGGACGTAAAATATTAATTTATAAGTCTCATAATCAGTTTTTTGTTTCTTCGAGGAAAATCAACCCACGATGGCCAGCTAAGTTATGTCAGAGTATAAGGCCACGTGAGGGTGAAAAATACTTCATTAGCTCAATATAAAATTCATCAACTAGTGGTAAAAAAATCAAGTTTAAATCAAGCAATTCACGTTTAATATATTCAAGACATTCCCGAAAGCCAAGAAAGACGTTAAAAATTTGCCTCACTCATGACGTCCCGGGATATTGGTCAGTAAGTTGAGTCTTACCAGTGTACGAGTGACGCCCGCGAATTTCTATTCCACAGAAATTCCA
Organism: Eretmocerus hayati; assembly: GCA_029851415.1. Classification (NCBI taxonomy): domain Eukaryota; kingdom Metazoa; phylum Arthropoda; class Insecta; order Hymenoptera; family Aphelinidae; genus Eretmocerus; species Eretmocerus hayati. The sequence goes on from CM056741.1 coordinate 169,454,974, forward strand.
AAAAGAGCGTTATTCCAAGATTGCAATAGCGCTCAAAGCCTAGCGCTTAAAACAGGTGCACGTGACGAAGACCACAATGTATACTGATGATTTGAATTTGAGATACTTCAATTCGGATACGTGATCTTACTACCGGCTGATACAATGCAGAACGGCTGAAGTAATCTATTTCAGTTGAAAGACGGCGGTTGAATCTTAGAGAATGACAAGAGCAGTCTTCATCTACTCATGGCAAGAAAAAAGTGTGACTTTGCTGCAAATATTCACATCTATGATGACTGACCCTACTAATGGCCAAGCACAAGTTGCTACCGAATTTATCAGGTATAAAAATTCCAATAAGTGATTTGGATACAAAAAAAAACACTTTATTCCGAAAATGCGGCCAAAAAAATCCTTACTCTTGTATTTTTTATAACTAATCGATGAATATGCGCATTGCATTCAACTCTGTGTGGCTTCCCTGTCACGCTTGTACCGTCATGGAAGTGGCCTTTGAAGATTCCAATTATCCTGATATCAACTCCTCCACCACAGTTTTGCGATCTGATAATTCGTTGTCTTACAATTCACATAATAATTTATCGCACTCAAAATCTAGATCACCAGCCGAGTGGACGTAGCGTAATTCGGCGGGTGATCTGAAATTTGGATGTGTGAATTATTATATGAATTGCAAAACAACGAATTATCGGATCGCGAAACTGTGGAAGAGGAGTATTCATGAGGAGAGTTGGAATTTTCAAAGGCTATTTGTGTGACGGTACAAACAGCTTGAAAGGCACACAGTCTTGAATGCAATGCGCATATTCATCGATTAATTTGAAAAAATAAAAGAGTATTTAGTTTTCTTGGAACGTGGTTTCGAAATAAGAGGTTTTTTTGGTATCTAGATCTATTTTTGAAATTTCTATACCCGACAGAGTCGCTGCGAACTTGTGTTCACTCTACTAATGGAAACTGGGCCGTTTTCTTAGTCGATTAATGCTGCAATTTAATCAGTCGGTCAGAACCAGATGTTCTTGCTCCAATGGTCCAGGCTTGTTGGTGGTTGATATTCATCCGACCCTAGTCATTTCGGGGAGGGGACTACAATAGCCATGAATGGGTGGGTGGTTATCTGCCTCTATGAGTTTGATCAGCACGCCGGATCTTCTGCCAGGATCACTATAAATAGACGAAATTTTGCCTATATAGTAACTGTCGTAAGTGATTTGTTCTCGTCATCAAATTGATATGAATTCCAGCACGCGTCGTTGATTTTACAATATACACTGAATTTGCTCTAGATCAGAGATTTTCAATAGGCAGCCAATTGAACATTTGTTGCTGATGACGAGGAAAAATCACTTACGACAGTCACTATATAGGCAAAATTTCGTTTATTTATAATGATCCTGGCAGAAGATCCGACGTGCTCACCAGAACCGTGGAGGAACATAACCACCCACCGAACCATGGCTATTGTTGCTCTCCAAATGAAGAGGTACTCAAGGATGGCGACTGACTGCAGAAGACAAAATATAGCAGAAAAATTGATTGCATCATCGGATATTTCATACACCAACGTGTACTTCAACAAAGACACTCAGAGCAGTTGTAGTCTACAACTGCTCTAGGAGTTCTATATTCCTAAATCGATCAAACTTGCCAGTTAGACATTTTTGCTCGTGTAATCATCTTTCTATCAAAATTGGTACATATCAAAAATCACGATCGACCAAATTCCGATTTTGTAATATCACTCGACCTCAAGCTCAGCCCTCTCAAATTTTGAAATGTCTGCTACATCTCATTCGAACACTTCTATGTTCAAATATTCAATATTTCTCAACCCTGTAAGATTTCGAAACTAAACGGAGCCTAGATTCTCATCCCGATATTACGGCATTTACAAGAAACTCTTCATTCTGCGATAAGAGATCCATCTGGTTAAGAGATCCGAGTCAAAGCCACTACAGTAAATTCCAACTCAATTGAAAAGTAGGAGGACGTAAAGAATCGATCCGAAAATTTTTCGGTAATCGTAAAGCTTTCAAGTTGAATCAGAAATAGGAATTTTCTTATTGAATCACCGATTATAATACCCAAATTCGATTTTTCCATCCTACATTGATCCTCACGTCCTGCCCCTCTCAGAACGGCTGTATCATACCGAAAGTATAGATCAACTACTCAGAGTCGACTCCATTTGGATTACATCTCAACAGAGTCATCTCTAATCGATTTGCAAAATGAAAACAGAGTATACGCGTGAAACGGCCGATTGCCGTCTGATAAACCCCCCGTAAATTGACATATTCCAATTTTTACATGAGGCTCTAATCGCAAGTCTAGACACACCTTTTATTGTATTGATTCATTCATTGGACACGATCACCCCTGAAAAACGTGTAAAGAATAGATTCCTAAGTATGAAAATGGTTATCGAGCCGGGCTGATCCGGTATTGTGTCATTTTATATTCTGAATACGCTGTTATTTTCAAGAATAAATATCAACAACCTAACTACCGACGTTATCAATACGATCTACATCGCAGGATAACATATGACAAATCTATTATTGATCCATTGGATACGATTGCGTCATAATAACATATATAACTCTGCTAACTATCTTGGCAAACAGTGTATACGACATGAATTTCCAGATTCTACAGTATAACTTCTTACAAAATATGATTATATCACCTACTTATTGTGATCAACCTTATATGCAGAGACCGAATGACATACATGATGATGGGGAACTCATTTATCACATTTATTCATGTTCTCTGTAAATGAGTTAATGGCAATTAGGAATTTATGCCTATCAAGATTTATTATCCTACATCATCATGCATGTCCAAGTTGTGCTGATGAGAATGCAGATTAAGAACTTGAGGAGTTTGATTATGAAAATATTTGAAAAATAATGAAAATTTGCTCTGTCCATCAAAGACCGCTAATGAAAGCATGTGATGAAATTTGAAATAGGAAACCAGAAGATATACTCATATTATTAGTACATAGAAGATGCCATTTTAGAGCGTTGATGAAGGCTTAGCAGGCTAAGTACCTGGGAATGGGTATGACTGAGAGGACAAGTGGCAACCAATACCACAATATCTTTCGCACTAAGGAAAGAGCTGTTTTCTCTTTCTGGAAAAGGACAAATTAAAGAATAATCACACTACTGCAGATCGATTGATATGTTGAAAACAAAGAAAATGAATACACGCCTACCTCTGATCAACATTATTAGCGTCAAAGCGCTCTGTAAGATTTCTGCTCGTGGGGAAGAGCTGTGCACTTTTTTTGTTACACTTGAAAACTCCATCATTGCATTCATGCCTATGGTGGTTAATGGCATATTGTCCCTGCATACTCTTGGAAAGCCATAAACACTCAGGAAAAAGCTGTTTTCTTTTTCTGAAAAAGGACATATAAGAAAATTATTACACTGCTGCGGATCAATTGGTGTTGGAAACTTAGAAAAAAAATACTCGCTCACCTATCATCAACATCATCAGCATCAAAGTGCTCTGAATGTTTTTTGCTTGTGGGGAAATGCTCTGCACTGTTCTGTTTTGTTACACTTGGACACTTCCTCATTGTATTGCGGCATATGGTGGTTAACAGCATATTGTCCCTGCTTACCCTGGAAAAGCAACGCAAACATACAAGAATGAGTCTGAACAATTTCCAGATATTGGAAATGTGTTGGGTGAAGTGTACAGTTGCTTGTGTTGCATAACCTATGGGGCGAAGCTGAGTGATTTTTCCTTGAAATTGATCTTATAAAAAATTATTTGAAAAAATTTTTTGCAATGATATCTCGCTCTTGTACTTAGGAAAATGAGTGACTTAAATATTTCTCAATGATGCAGACCTCAAGCCATAACAACATTAGGTAGATGGTGTTTATTGGTCAAGATCAAATTGTTACCAATAGAGAGAATTCGTTCATAAATTTCCATCGATGCTTAGTTTTCTAGTTTCTCATATCATATTATTTATGAACGAAAGCACAACCAAGAGTATGACTCTATCTACATACAATTTTTTAGAGGAAAGAGAAAATGGCAATTGCATGGTGATGGCGAGGGCATCGAGCAAGCCGCGTGTAAGCAACAGGAAAATGTTCGAAGTAGGTCGACCACGAATTATTGCTTGATATACTTACATTTGACAGTGCCCGTAGATCCGCTTATTGAGAAATCAATTCAATCAAGATTATGAAAATGAAACCTCGGGATCCCCGTCAATGAGAGTGTAGTCACTCCCGCGTCTCGCTGGAAGGAGACGAGATTTTCTCAATCGGAGCAGTCTTCTGTTGGTCCACGGCGATGGCTTGGAGCACGGCGAGCCGAGCGAGCTTTTTGGCTTGCTGGAGTCCGTATTGGTCCCGTTGACGTTCGCTCTCGGTGCGGGACGGGGAAGCCTTGCTCCAGGTGCGGCCGCGATGATTATGATCCATCCGTACGGGCTGGGACGGATTTCGTAGTCGACGTAGAGGTAGGTCGTTCCGTCGTCGGGACGGTCGCAGGGGTAGGTAGGTGAATGATTCGAATTTTTTCTAAGTTCAATTGCGACTCGGTACCAGTGCGAAATACGAACGCGACACAGACTCTATCGCTCATGACATCGAGCGGAAAACGCGTAACGGTGTAACTAGGTCGCGGTGCCAACGTGCCTGACGGCACCAGGGTACGTCGGTTCGATGAGCAGCGTGGCCACGGCTGGGCCGAGCGTCGTGGAGAGTGCGTCGTGATGATGGTCCGGAAAAGACTGAGTGTCGAGTGTTGGATGCTTGCCCTTTTTATAGGCGAGATGGAATGTGTACAGTGTAACGGCGAGTAGCGTTATTCGTGTATAAAAGATATACGGAATAACGGTACGGTGCGTCAGCGGAAAGTGCTAACGCAAGAAACGGTCTGTGGCGTTACCCACGGGTAAGGTGTGTATGGAATAACGGTGCGTTGCGTTAATGAAAAGCGCTAACGCAAAAATGGTACGTGGAGTTAGTTGGACGTACGATGTGTATGGAATAACTGTACGGTGCGTTAATGAGAAGCGCTCACGCAGAAACGGTGTGTGGCATGAGTCGTGTGGAATGTGTACCGGGGATAACGCTGCAGTGTGTTAGCGAGAAGCGCTAACGCAAAAACGGTATGCGGCGTGAGTGGTATGCAAGATGTGCATGGAATAACGGAGTGGTGCATTAGCAAAAAGAGCTAACGCGGAAGCTGGTACGTGGCGTTACCCTCGATGTCCGGTGTGTATGGAATGATCATACTGTGCGTTAGTGAGAAAGAACGGTATGTCGCGTTAATCGTGGTGTCAGGTGTACAGAATTGTATTAACGTGGCGTGGCGTTAGTCTCGATGTGAGGTGTGATAACGCAACGTGGCGTTACCCTCGGTGTGGTGTGTGCTAACGCAATGCGGTGTTACCCTCGGTGTGAGGTGAGCTAACGCCGGATTGCGTTACCGGTGTGTTGTCGGGGAATGCATGTGCTCGTCGATCAAATTTAATTAAGATGCGCGCATCACATTATTCAGAAACTGCAACCGAGACTCCTCCGAATGGCACTCGCCAGTCTATTATGAAACTCACGAATCGAAAATCAAATCAGATTTCACGTTAACGTATAGGTTTCGAAAAATCAAACTATCCCAAGCTGTAGCAGACGGAAAGATGATCATCTCAACTCATCTGACTCGTCGCAAAGTCGCGCATGCGCAGATACGTAATATTCTAGAGAAAAGTACTTTTCGCTACTTTTCGTTGTTTTTTTTTACTTTTCGCCCACACCTGGCGGGGGGACTACTAAGACACACATTTTTCCATAGGTTGCATCGGTTCATTTTGAGGATGCTCGATAATATTGCATCCCTCAAAGGTCCGTAAAGTGCTTCAGCAAACTGTTAAGAGTCGTTACTTTTAGTAAATATCCGATTTCTGACCGTCCAGCACCAAAATGTGCGTACGACTTAACTCGTGGCAGGCGGATTGGTTGACCACTTGATCTGAAATTTTGGTAAACGTACATAATATGTGAAATGGATGCTCTTTCCTCGAAACTATGCTCATCGATGCATCCGTGGATTTTCAATTTTCCTGTCTATCGCAATTGTAACGTATACAGCAACCGAGGCGGTCAATGTTTGCAACCCTACGAATGGTAATTTTTCCACTATCGGAAACCTACAAATCTAGCTCGAGTGCGATGGTTGCTCAATTTTGAATGACAGTGCGGATGAACGTGAGAAAACTCAACATTTTTCCAAAATTCAGTCCAAATAAGTGTTTTATGTGTAGCACGTGAAAATTTGGACCCCGATGCATTTGATATCACGTGTAATTTGATCTTCATACGACGAAAAATGCATAAGGAAACCGTCCCTATCATGGATCCATCCGAGGATCAATGTAACGTTTCGAAAAATCAAAAACAGATGAAAATGAGCATCTTGTTGGCTGGGGAATCTCTTTATATTGTAACAGAGACTAATGTGAGATACAATAAAGTGTTGAAAACATATAGCTCCAAGGACGTTACCAACTGGAGTACCTGAAATATTACGCTTTCATTTAAATATATGGGAAAAATTGTTATTCATCGCTATAATCACGGTAGGGCTCCCGAATGAATTTCACGAGATTTTTCAGAAAGATTCTCAGACGCGGACATAACTTGATGGGGCCTCCACGGTGGTTCTTGGCATGTTGGCTTGACCCAAGAGGCGAGAACGGCGGTCGGTCACACAAATCGATAAGCCTTGACTCGTCACAAGACTGTCACACCTTGACGTGCGCATAAGCTCCGTATTTACTTTCCAAACCGATTCCGTGCATTTTCACGTCATTATGAGTTTTTACACCACCCAGTGCACACCGCGATGTGACTACCGAACATGTCACATCGGTCGGGACTCGAACTTACATCAGTTCCCTTACTTTTGCGCTCACAAATAGAGTTTTATTCCGTGTGACCCATAATAACGTTATGTGACTGCTAATTGCATCACGTGGCCCCTAATAACGTCATGTGACCACTTTTCGTATCACAGCCGCTTCCGAGCCCTCCAGGCCACTCGCTCTCGCCACGCGTACTACTTATACCTCGACGCCGTAAATCTGCCCGAATCGCTGCCGCTCCAGGACCTGGTGCCGCGTGCCACGCCATCCCGGGCGTCCCGTGACATCCGCGAGTTCCACAATCCCCTCGAGTCATCAGTCACCGCGTATGTGTGGTTTTCGTTTTCAGCACTCCGGTTTCTGACTCGCAATTCATGTTAGGAACCATTCGTACCTTTTGTCTTCCAGCCCCCGAATCCGTTCGAGTGCCGACGTTGTAAAATCTTTGGACCCTGATCGAATCATTTGTAAGTTCGTGTGAAATCCTTCGAAAGTTAAACTCTTTGGCCTCGCGTACTCAAACCTTCGGTCGAGACGCACGACCCGGTGTCGGAAGGACAAACGCATTGCCCAGCGCCTCGCCCAGCGCAAACTGAACGCACCATGCCCCGAAGCTGAGCACCAACGAGACCTGTACGGGCTGCGAGAGGCCCGCACTCGCACGACTGGGAGCGTTTGAGGGTGCAGACGCTGTCCAGCCATCCAGCGACCCTCGATCCGACCAGCTAAAGGTCGAGTCGTCGAACGGGTGAAGTCAATTTCACTCATTGACAGGAATCCCGGGTACTGGACGAACGTGCACCCATCGTGATCCACTTGTCGGGCAACTGTCAACCTTATAGATCGCGACGAGAGGGTGTTCTTGAAAATGAATTGAAATGACTAAAAGCGAAGAAAGCCAAGTACTCGTGCACTGGCGGCCCGCCTTATATACCCGTAAACCGGTAGGTACACGGTCTACGTGGAGTTGATGTTGGGAAATTAGGTAAACCGGAAAAACTGCGGCTTACGTCTGTCCAGCACGGCCAAAATCGGTAAACCGGGAATATAGCTGCTTACGTCAGAAAAGCATGGAGAAAGTTGGTAAACCGGGGGACACAGGGGTCCACGTCAAATGACTCATAGGCACATTCGGCGTAGGACTGATTGTATGATGTGGTGTGGGATGATCATGCGATGAGACGCGCACGCATATCTATATTTAAGGGCATGTGAAAGCCGACTTTTACCGACCGAGCGGACCGTACTAAGGGTAAGGGAGGTTGGGTTAGATGTTACATATATGAATATATTATAAGGGAGGGGAGGGGTGGTGTGAATCCTCCCCCCTTCCTCTGCGTCATAATAACTGCGTCATGCTTATTGATGCATACGTAGATTCATGACTGAATAGCTATCAGCTAGGTACACTGATGATGAGTTATTGATGTAAAAAATGAAGGTTCCTAATCACATTTTTTATATACTGTCAAGTATATTTTTTATGTGACATCTAGTGATAATTCTGCTGGGCTCACATTTTTTTGTATATACTTGCATTCAAGTATATTTTTTATGTGGCTTTTTTGTTGAACCATCACTTTTACTCTTGAAAACACATTTTTGTACTATGTGTGTGTACACATTTTTGTACTATGTGTATTCATTTTTAGTGAAGTGGTTTCTGCAGGAATATCTTCCTCGGTAACTTTTTCTAAGCAATTACTCGAATGCACATCTCTACACACTCTTGAGCTGTTTTGTCAGTTCCAAGAAGAGAAAACCTGTTCAAATGTGTAGTGATTCTGACACATCGCTGCCTCTTATTGGCCAAAGCCATGTATTCATGTTATCGCTGTACCTAAAAGGATTCATTGTGATAGTATCACTATTCATATTATGGCATCCATTCAGATTGTAGACACAAATTTGACTCTATTTGGGACTCAAAACAATTCCAGAATTTCATGCGAAGCAACTCCACAAAGTTAACCTGTTCCAAAAATTTTAGTATCCAAAGTTCATGATTTATATCAAACAGCTAGAAATTGGTAAATACAGATAGAAGCTATGTAGACATTGGAGTACATACATTCATGACATACCTTAAAATGAAGATGAAATCTCACCTCTCGAATACGAAGATCTCAACAGACATAATTGGGAGCTCGTGGCATACTCAAGATCAGCTTTTGCTCTCGAAGTCACTCAAGCGAGCTATTCTGAACAAATATCTTAGGGTATTCATGTTGATACCTTGAAAAGAATGATGAGATTGATCAGAGTTAATATGAAGGCACACAACTAAGAATGAGATTCTGAATTCCACCAATGAATTCATGGTATAATGGAATTTATGAGTTTCCAATTCCAAGTCAGAAAAGTTCCACAACTGGGCCAAATTTCAACAGATTGAAACAAATGAATATGAAATCATTCCTCTAAAATACAGGGACCTCAGGAGACACAAATTGGAGCTCATTGCAATGTCCACTAATTCACTTTTGCTCTAAAATTCACCCGGGCGCTCCATTTGGACCAGGTGATTCCAAGATATTCTAGTTGGAACCTGGAGTAGGATGGTGAAATCAATTAAACATGATTCAGAGGTCAACTCCTGGCAAGAAGAATCTCAATTTCATCACTACATTCTTTGTATAATGGAATTTACCAAGTAACTTTTCAATTTCAAGTCACAAAAACTCCACAACTAAGCCAATTCTCAATAGATTAAAAAAAGTGAATATGAAATCACCCCTCTAAAATACAGGGATCTCAGCAGACAAAATTGGAGCTTATAGCAATGGCCACTCATTTACTTTTGTTCTAAGAGTCACCCGGGTGCGCCATTTGATCTAGGTAATTTCAAGATATTCTAGTTGAAACCTTCAGTAGCATGGTGAGATCAATCAAATATGTTCCAGAGGTCAACTCATGACAATAAGATACTCAATTTCATCACTTTCATTCTTTGTAGAGTGAAATCCACCTTGTGACTTTTCAACTCAAGTCACAAAATTTCCACGATTAAGCTCTAATTCTCAATAGATCTAAATGAATGAATGTGGATTCACCCCTCTATAGTATAGAGATTTTAGTAGATACAAATTGAAGCTTATTGCAATTTCCAAATATTTACTTCTGCTCTAAGACTTACCCGTGCTTGCTATTTTCACCGAGTATTTAGACATATTGTAGTTGAAACATCAAAACAGAATCATTAGTTTGCTCTGAAATCATCTGAAGGCCTCGACATCACAGGAACATTCTGAGCTGCATCAATACATATTCTTAGCACAAATAGATAGAGTTTGGTGAGACCGAAAGGTTGTAAACCTTTCTGATGAGCTATCTCATGTATAGCATTTTTTGCAAGTTTGGTGGATGCATGCTTTTCCTCTCAGTTCATCGATCAACTGGTTCCTCCTCTGATCTGTTTTCAAGTACATAACTTCATCTATATCTTGGGTAATGCTAACTCCACATTCTGTATAAAGATTTCTGATGTCCACGAAAGACAATTTCATACCTCGAAAGGCTTAGATTTGGATGTCAATATCAATAAAGCATTGCCTCGTTGCTTACTATTATTGTTAATTATTGAGTCACTCCAAGGCTCAGAATGATTATCACTGTCACTCTTTTATATTCACTGCTTTTCAAATCAAGGAGCAAGTAATTGCCTCAAGAAACAGGATTGTCACTCAGATTGTCAATACTTGGATTGGTTCTCCTCAGATATGAACAAAGTTATTACTATTTTTCATAAAATTTTCCAACGAATGAATTTTCTGTTCCTGATTATTATTATGTGCAAGTCAAATATATAAGTACCGCGCGACAACTCACGACAGTCCATCACCGTTCATTCAAAACAATAACAACAGCTGGTGTGGGCGGTAGAGGACCTAACCCAACCTTGCCTCGACTCAGCCAAAATCACAGCTCATGGGCCTTCGGAAAAGTCATACTTCTGATCATTTTCTGAACTATTTGAGGACGATCTCGGAAAAAGTACTTCCAAGTATGGAAGCTTTCGGATGCGATCTATCATTCAAAAAAAGAATCGAGTTGATCGGTTGAATATTGCCTTCAAACTTTGGTTTCGAAGTCAGGCGTGTGAGTATTTTTTCAGGCAATGGTCAACTTCGAAACCAAAGTTTGAAGGCAATATTCAACCGATCAACTCGATTCTTTTTTTGAATGATAGATCTGATTCTAAAGCTTCCATACTTGGAATCACTTTTTTGAGATTCACCGTAGAACTCGTGAGAAAAATCGATTTGTCAATGGTTGGGGTCGTCGGTAAAAGTTGGCTTTCACATGCCCTTAAGGAATATTTCAGAGAAATATTCCTGAAGTATCCCAATCTTTCGGAGAAATATTTCTGATATATTCCTGACAGATTCACATACTGTGTGGGTAGAATTATAGACGATCCTTTGAATTTTTTCTAGATCAAATTTTCGGCAGTGCTATTAGATATTTCAATATTCTACTCCGAATCCAATGACGATGTTATTAAATTTTTGGAATTTAGTTTACTTCGCCTTTCTCTGGGTTTGCGTGGTTTCACTACTCATGGTAACTGTCGGAGTGAACGATTATATCAGAAGAACAGCTGCAGAAAATTCCACGATGTCAGAGATTACCCTCATAGATTCAAAGGTCGACTTCTTTGATGAAAAGGAATATTATTTTCTAAGCTGTTTACATGTGAGTGCTGTCTCTTTTTCCTATTTCTTAACGCTGAGCGCAGTCGGTGGTTACTACATCAACTCTATATCCCTTGTGTGTGGATTTTTTTCCTTATTGAGGTAAGTTTTTCGATGCAATTTGTCCTCAATTTTATGCTTCTTTTCATGAACAAGCTCTACCTTACCATATGAGCCGATCACGACTAAACTAAAATTAATTTTCCCAAAAATTCGGCAAGAAATGTCAAAAGCCTAGATAAATTAGGTTGTACTTTGCGATCAAATCTAACATTAAATTAAAGTGAGCAGTCGATTGGAATGGTTGTTTTGCCAGGAGTCTGAAGATTGTAATGACGCCGGTAAATTTTCAATACACGGAAATTTTGATACTTGAGAGCTCCACCGTCGCAAGTGACAATACCAGGATTTCAAGCAGTTTTCTGCGATAGGAATTTCCGAGTCACCAGTTGCAAATTTGAAGCCAGTGATAGTCGGTTTGTGTGTGAGTGAAGTGAGAAATATGTCACTCTACTGAAGTAAAGTGGGACAGTGAAAGTGAGATAGATGGAATTTTTGTAGAATGCAACAGTTGAAGCGCGACATTCTAATTTGTCATGGCGCGCTATTTTCATTTGATTTTATATAATAGTGTAAATGTGTTCGGAGGTCGCGATCGAGAATTCATTCAACCGGTGTGAATCCAATGATCTTATCATGTTATGGTGGCAAAGCCACTGAATTGGAAATTACCAGATTGTGCCCAATCCTTCTGATTTTCTGAAATTAACGATCAAAGATACCGTAATATAGTCCTGTTTATGGTCCTACTTTGAGGATACCCAACTTTCTAGTTAATTCTTTGAAACGAACTGCTGATATCTGGCTTCAGCAAAATCATTATGCAGATTTCTCGAAATCGAAGGAATGTTTGGAGAAAACTGATGTCACTTTCGGCCTCTGGAAAAGTTACTTTTTAAATTTTGTCGGCCTGTGTAATTAGAGAAGAGTATTTTGACAATGTACTTTAAATGTCATTATTATAATATTATCGAAACGTTCGAAAAATTGATCGTTTCGAATGATGTTCACGTGGAAGGACTCTAAAAGTCTTCCATGGTACTGGGAACCTATTCAGATCGATTCAGATACTGTTTTTGCTATGTTTTATTGATCAGTGAATGGGGAATCGTTGCTTCCTGTCATTCAGTCATTATATTTTTTCCATGGAAGAAGATTCTCAACACGATTGTTTTGATATAACATGAAAAATATTCACGAAAAAAATTTTTCATCCATATGTTGCACAGATGCGGGAGAAATATTTCATTTGATAATGTAAATTTAATCATATAACAAGATAATCAAACTCATCCAAATAAAATTTTCAGCCAGAGGGTCCTGAACATTGTGAATTCTCCAACCCGAACAGTACATCGTCCTCTTGGCTACCGAGAGCTGAAAAATTTGGGTCCTATAATAGATTTACACACGAAGTCTCTCAAGTATGTCATTCAATATAGATCATACTAGTAGATCAAGAATCTATCTGAAATACTCTGGCGGAGGAGAAAATATCTATAACTACTCGGGAGTCAAGGGAGTGAATGCCAATTTTCCATTGTCTCGAATGAAGTTTCCGATTCAACCGTTCATTTTGATTAATTGGATGAGTTCAAAATACTGAATGTTTGATCGCTCGTTGATTTTTGTTCAATTTGTAGAATTTTGATCGGCCACTTTCTCAAGTTAAATGGACGGAAATCACAAATTTGATATCTTTACTGTCTCAAGTTAAATACTAGAAACGTTTATGCCTCTTACACTCATCAACGAACTAGAATTATGATTCGTTCCAACGTTTCTAGCACTTCCCGTGAGACGATCGAGACATCAATTCTGAGATTTGAGACAATGTTAGATTAAGAAAGTGGGCTGGGCTTAAAATTAAATTGATTCCAAACTATTCTCTACCTACTAAGCTACATTTAGGAGCCACCATGGTCTTATGGATACGTTTTTTGCCTTCAACTCAGAGGGCGTGAGTTCACATCCCGGCGGCTGCCACGTGATTTCTTGTATGATGCTTTTCGATGACTTCGGTAGTTCAAGAAACCCACCAAAAATTGTGGGGTCCGCAGAATGAACTCGAAAAAGGATCGAAAGTGTTAATTAAGAAACAAATCAATCAATAAAGTACATTCAATGAATACTGTTCATTCTCCACAAGTGATTGGTACTCTTTTATAGCTAGTACGGTGGGAATCCATTCTTCCAATCCCTGGGGAATTTGCCTCAAAGTTAATTTGCAATAGAAATCCCAAGTTATCATTTCAACTGATTCTTCTCCATAAACGATTTAATTGGTGCATTTCTACATCATTTGTTGCACGGGGAGTGGTTATCTCCAATCGTTCATGTTTTCACTCATCATTTTATATAGTGAAATAGACTTATACTATTGTGGCCCGGGAAATTTACTGACCATTTTCCGGACCGGCATGGCGTTGGTATAAGATCGCCATTCTTGAAAAAGTGGACTTATACTGTACTTGATCTCGGAAAGTTGAGAAACGAATCTGCTGTGCGAAGTAAAAACGTACGTAACCACCATTTGGTTGAAATCAAGGAAAATTCAAAAGAAATGCCTGTATATGAATATTTTTGGGAAGGTAAAGGCCTTTCCAGAAACGGATAAAATATTCACCTCACAAAACTGGAAACTTCAATTTCAGACTAAATTGACCATCCTCTGTCTAATGGTCCAATCAGAAATTGCAATTCGTTATCAGAACAGTTTTCACGACACTTGCGTAATCCTGATATTTCGAGTTTACGGAGTAAGAAAGACGTAAGGGCACTAGCGTCGCGCTTCATGGAGCTAATCCACGAGGCTCCGCTGGTATACAGAGTAGGAAACGTCATATGTGCAGTACCACGGACTTGTGATTTAGGTTTTCAGCAAAAGATGAAGCAAAGATGAAATATTTCTCGATCATTATAGTTCATCATCTTTTTTCTTATATATATATATATTGGTTTCATTGGTTAATTTATAGAAACAGTAACATAGATATCTGCAGACCTCGAATCACTTATTTGGCGATGAATCTCTCCTTCTGTTACAAACAAGTTAAGAAACATTATCAACACCTGTTCATTTACTTTGAATTCATAGCATGAACAATATCATTGAAACGGAAAGAATCGAGATCTGGAAACTCAATGGTTGGAACGATACTCGCCGAATAACTAATATATTAAATTATAATAATAGAGATATGAAAAATTCTTAAATGTGAAACTTTAGTCGACCGTAGGGCGATTCGGCCCCGGGGAAGAATTTTGGCCGATGCGAACGTGTAATTCGCACGTTGGGTAATACTTTGCCGCGTAAACGCCGTGTTCGGATATTGAAACTTTCTCACGGGTACTATGACGGCGAGTAGAGTAACACACCAAGTTGATCCCGCGTACTTACTTAAACACCGCAGCTGAAGCTACCAGTGCACGGGTCAAGTCCAGCTGATGGGCCGAGCCGATTGGTATATTTTCGAATAGCAACCAATTACGTACGTTATTCCGTATGAATTAGATTCTGTATTCTTACATCTTAGCTCTCAGCAAATACAACGATGAATAGGGTTACGTATCTAACATCATGGTATAGCCAAATTTGCAAATGCGTTAAAATGACTCATCGCTGTTCGAACACTATTTTACATTTCCTGAGTTTCTAATCGAGTTCAACTGTACGAGGTTTTCCAGTGGTATAAATAGAACTCTTTTGGCCAAGAATACAACCTCAGAATATTCATGAATAACCGAAATTGTGAGAAATCTCATTATGACGCGCGAAATGACCGGGATAATAAGTGTTGTTCTTGAATGTTTTATGAGATTCTGCGTGCATTGTGCCTAAATAGAACCTCCAAAGAAGTGATACAAGTGAAAGAACAAAATATCATCCCGTCTTCAGATGGTTTTCTATGGGTTAATATACTATTTTGCGCCTTCGGCTTCATATCAACCGTAATCATACCTATAACTTTCAGAGGCCCATTCTACTGTTGATCGAGCATGGACTTATATCATTTTGTTCCGTGAAGAAAATGGAAATCTCGTCCAACTAGAAATTACCGAGATGCTTTTAACATTTCAGCATACATTTTTGGCTCCAGAAATGTATAATCTCACATGCATTATCTTCTGTTCCCTATCTGAAATTCATTATCGATCAAATTACACTTATATCATTCTGGTTCGAAGCCGTTGATATGCTACTCTCGGATATTGTTTGGAATTAATAATTTGCTTTAGAGGTTAGATAAACTGTTCAGTCAAATATAGTTCTATGACATTCTTAGGTGAACATTTAATCTATCAGCCAGCTATTCGCTGTGTCCAAGTTCTTTCCGAGTGCCGGCGCATTATGGAACGGGGGCACAAGAACACGACCGAGAGATCTCGCACACACACATACATACACACACACTATCTTATACGTAAGTGTCGCATCACCTTGTCGACCGATTGTCGACGACTCCACATGCTCTTCTTTCAGACCTCAATTTCCCGCAAAATAGAAGTGATGTGAACCCGTTGAAGACTTTGAAATTAGTTTGTAAGCTCCTAGTCAAGCCCACATATAACAAAAGTCGTAAGTATCATTGGATGTCTATAGGTTATGAATCTCTGCTCCTCAAGCGGTAGTTTGATCTAACTAAGAAACCTACGCCCACGTTGTTTCAAGACACAAGTTGCTTATGTGACTGGAATGAAAGTGGCTTGAGATATTCGCTCCGCTCAAGTTGTCTTAGGGCGCCTCTTATGGCTGAGCCGCGCATTAAACAACGGGGGCTCGCGCGCACGGATGCGCATACATGCATGCACACACACACACAAGCACGTTGAGCCTAAAAACATCACAGCATATACAATTGCTCCAACCAGCATGTAATTCATGACAGACTCAGCATACTACCCCGAACGTTACACTCTCATTATACACTTTCATCGCCAAAAGATACACTACAGTCGACCACGCAATACACTTGTGTGAAACAAGTCACCACGCGACGACGAAGTGGAGCCGGGCCGACGGTCGAGCACGCTTTTGTTGTGTTGGGCAAATATGAGAGAGACTCTCGCACTGCAACGAGTAAATTCCATAGATATAATTTGGTATTATATTTCTATGGTAAATCCTCACCACCGACACTGTTTATTCGGAACTCTAGTATTGCCTGAGTGATTGGCCTAATGACGGAGTCATGATGGTGGACTGATGAGAAGTATGATAGCATCAGCAGACGCCAGTCGACGCGGGAGCTCTATACCTATATCTATACCTATATATACGACTCGTCACGGCTGCCCCCATCGCTGGCCCCCGTGTTTTCGTGTGTCTTTTGGCCACCACGAGCGCTACAGGCAGAATTTTTGCCGCCAAATAATGGTGATCTGAGCGATAGAAACAGCCATCGAAGGCAAGAACACATCAGCTGCATGTTGTCAGTTGTCGTGGTTCATTGCGATCCAGCGCGATGCGATCCCTTCCGATCACCATTCTCCGCCGCTGACCCCCCTTCTTTCGTGTCGTGTTTGGCCACCGCGAGCGCTACAGTCAGAATTTTCCCCGCTAAATATAGGTGGACACAGCGAATAGGTTCTGTAGCAAAATCGAGGTTGGCACGAAATTTTTTTTGCAATCGATTCGTCTTGATTCGCTGATTACGAATATCTAATTTTTAATCCGAAAATCTGGTGTGATTTTTATTGTTAATAAAATACTGCACAATTTATGGTTGAATGGGCATAAGTCGAGAAGTTTTGGTCTGAGAAGAAAATTTTTCGAACAAAAAACATTGCATTTCGTGTTGCGTATGTGAATCATGCAATGGATTGTTGGAACTTACATTTACCATTGCAAAACACGTGTTTGTTTATAACAATTTGGTACATCTTTGGATTATGGAGTGAGTTCGGAAAAGTAAATACGTCACTCGGTTCATTATTTCATTTCAAACAAAAAAGTATCCCAAACATTTTTCTCTAAATTCATTGTTTCTTGAGCAATTGTTGATGGAAAGGAGAAAACCAGCGCGTGGCATCAGTCGGAGCGTTTTGAAGTTTGAACGATTCGGTTGATGCCACGCGCTGGTTTTTTCTTTTCCATCAAAAATTGCTCAGGGAATAATGAATTTAGAGAATAATGTTTGGAATACTTTTTTGTTTGGAATAGAATGATGAATCGAGTGACATATTTACTTTCGGGAACTTACATCATAACCCAAAGTTATACCAAATTTTCATAAACAAACTAGTTTTTTGCAATGGAAAATGTAAGTTCCAACAATCCACTGTAAAAAAAAATGTTCAAAAAACTTCAACCAACTGGTTTAATGGAAAATTCAACCAATTTGGTTGAAAAGTCAACCAGTTTGGTTGAAAATTCAATTAGTTTCTTCAACCATTTGGTTGAGTTTTCTACAGACATTTTTTTCTACAGTGTCCATTACGAAGTTCTTATTCACGACGTGAAATGCAACAACTCTTGTCCGAAAAATTTTCTTCTCCGACCAAAACTTCTCGACTTATGCGCATTTAACCATAAATTTTGCAGTATTTTATTGATAAAAAAAATCTCTCCAGATTTCCGGACCAAAAATTAGATATTTGTAATCAGCAAATCAAAACAAATCGATTGCAAATAAAATTTCGTGATGACCTTGATTTTGTTACAGAACCTATAGCTCGCTGATGGATTAATTCTCGGACAGCTCATTTACAATCAAGTAATTTTGGATGGATCCTTTCTGCTATAATATTCCAGATTACGCCCAGGATTTGACCTGGTGCCACTGGTCTCTGGCTAACAGCAATCTTTTTCTATGTTTTCTTGTTAGGATCTGTGACACATTGGAACAAACCTACTATATGATCGCTCTGGCACTCCAAGTTGTTGGTGTGGTTGTTCTGGCGATACTGTATTACTATGTAAGTGAATACTGTAAATAACTCTGAGGGGTCATAACCGAAACTCATACTTTTAATTTCAGTTGGTTTATGGCAGCCGTGTTCTGATGAGGCAAATAATGGCCGTATTCATTATATTCGGAATATACACAGTCTTGTTTTGCTTCAACTTTTCAAGCCAAATGATTATTAATCACTCTAATGAAGTATTAGAATCGATGTGAGTACTGATAATTCAGCTTCTTTAACTTGTTCTTGAATGTCTTTCGTGGGAACTTTATGATGTGAGAATTGATATCCAAATGCAATATCAGATGTGGAAGCAACTGGTACTTTGCGTCGCCAAATGACAGGAAGTCTATAAATATAATTATGAGATTCTCACAGCGTCCGGTCGTTTTTACAGCGGGAAAACTTTCAGTAGTTTCAATAGAAGCTTTTGCTCAAGTAAGCATTATTGTTGGTTCCATGATAGGTGATTGATATTGACACAGTTGAATTTACTAATTCATACGTTTACTCCATTTTCAGTTGATCAAGTTGTCATCGAGTTACTTCACCGCTATAGCATCCATGAATTTGAGGGAAGATAGTTGAACGTTTAGTCAAGTTAATGTGTGTATTTTTCAAATGATAACAAGGCTCATTGAGCCTTACATATCGTCTCCTCCGAAAAAAAACACCTCCCAATGTATAATAAGTTGGGCCGAAAGAACGTTCTATTCAAGAATCTATCAGCATTAGTTGGGATTCACGGATTTAGAACCACGACATGAAGTCGCATTTGCTCTAACCCCCCTCCCCCTCCCACACTGAGAAAAATTTGTGGGAAAAATTGCAGTCTTGACCACAAGCATGAGTTGAAACCGAAAATCAACCAAATAGACTCTCTTAGCGGCAACCACTGTTTGCGTGCACAATTCGCAACCACCGGTTGGAGAATTTCACTATATACTGCGAATGAAGACGAATACTGGACCTCGGAGATTAATAGGTAGTGTCCTTCAGGTGACATTATTGTGTCGAAAAAAGCAAGTATTTTTCCATTTTTCTGTGAATGAATAGAAATATACAACGGTGGTGGTGCTGAGAGCGTTTGTGGCCAAAAGTCCAGGTTAAGGTGATGCGGTTACCATGCACCCCACGGTGTCCTTGAACGAACTTTAAATGAGTCGGAAGACCACCTCGCCAAATATTTTCTTAAATGGTTGTTCAGGGCTCAAATAACATCTTCCAACTGTTTTTAAAATCGCCTACGTTAGAATTTTCAAATAAATCAACTTTTATGATTTTTTTTGAAAAAATTGTCAAAAAACGACTTTGACGCGCTTTGGTGATGATGAACGCTTAGTTATATGCTTCAAATTTCACAAAAATTTCGTCACAAAGTGCAAATGGTTCATGACACTCTATCCCAAACTATTCGCCATGTAATACGTAGAGGGAGGGATAGGCTTCGTGAGCTGTGACTAATGCTTGGGTAGAGAGTCAGATGGCGAATATAGAAAGGTCCACCTATCTATATTGGGAAATTTGTCGTCTGCTCACGGCTCTGTCTTCTTCTTACTCACATTGGTCCTAATAATATGTACACAATGCCTTGGAATCTCGGCAAGGTCCTCATCGCGCAACAAAAGCTCTCACTCCGGTTCTGGAGAGCTTGCAGGTTCGTCATACCTGCTCCACATCTCGCATTTGAGTGGAGGGGGTAGCTCTATCGTAGTTCTAAGATGCCATGTCCTTGCTTTCACGAAGAGGATCGACTTAAATTTTGGGTATTGTGCATGAAAAAGGAGGTGGGAGTGCAGAATTGAAAAGAGACATGGAAGACTGCTCCAAAAATGTTCAGCGATTGACGGTCAGAATGATAAAGTACCTTTATTTATATGTCAGACATAGGTAAGTCAGATAGGGCAATCTATCATCCTGTCCGTCAATTGCTGAACATTTTTGGAGCAGTCTTCCATGTCTCTTTTCAGCTTCTGCACTCCCGCCTCCTTTTTCATGCAGAATACCCAAAATTTGAGTCGATTTTCTTCGTGAAAGCGAGCACATGGCATCTTAGAACTACGATAGAGCTACCCCCTCGACTCAAATTCGAGATGTGGAGCAGGTATGACGAACGTGCAAGCTCTCCAGAACCGGAGTGAGAGCTTTTGTTGCGCGATGAGGACCTTGCCGAGATTCCAAGGCATTGTGTACATATTATTAGGACCAATGTGAGTAAGAAGAAGACAGAGCCGTGAGCAGACGACAAATTTCCCAATAAAGATAGGTGGACCTTTCTATATTCGCCATATCTGATTCTCTACCCAAGCATTAGTCACAGCTCACGAAGCCTATCCCTTCCTCTACGTATTACATTGCGAATCGTTTGGGATAGAGTGTCATGAACCATCTGCACTTTGTGACGAAATTTTTGTGAAATTTGAAGCATATAACTAAGCGTTTATCATCGCCAAAGCGCGTCAAAGTCGTTTTTTGACAATTTTTCCAGAATAAATCATAAAAGTTGTTTTATTTGAAAATTCTAACGTAGGCGATTTTAAAAACAGTTGGAAGATGTTATTTGAGCCCTGAACAACCATTTAAGAAAATATTTGGCGAGGTGGTCTTCCGACTCATTTAAAGTTGGTTCAAAGACACCGTGACCCATCATGTACGCCGAAAGTTATTCGCACTTTTCTCCGATGTTCTTGCGATTTGGACTAAACGACGAGAAGACGAATACTTATTTTCATCTAACTTGAGTTCGTCTTCTCGTCGATTAGCTCAAATCGCAGGAGAATTGGATAAAAGTGGGAATAACTCGAGCGCAGGCACCTCCTAACCTATAATATAGGCACATTGTAATTCTCACTTTTATCTGATTTTTTTTGCGATTTGAGCTAAACGACGAGAAGACGAACTCAAGTTAGATGATAATAAGTATTCGTCTTCTCGTCGTTTAGCCCAAATCGCAAAAGAATTGGATAAAAGTGCGAATAACTTTCAGCGTGCACGGTGACCGCATCGCCTTAAGCAACGTTTCAGCGGTGATGTATCCGGAATGGTGAACGATCTTCTTGTGTTGGCTCGGATTTGGATACTAAAGAAGCTAATGGTTAGCTCGGCTGAGCGAGATGGGTTGTCACTCCTCCGGATACGATCACCGCCAGAATACGTTGCTCAATCTGATGGATTTTTGGACCGAAAAAGCTCTTAGCGCTGCCGCTGTGTTTTATTCCTATTTGCTTACGAAAAAGCATAAATAAACAAAAAAAGGTACTATAAAGTCATCCGGAGACTACCACCAATTAATCTCACGGGCCCTGTATTCTTACCCATAATAAAGGAGTGGATGGATTCTGTACGCAAAGTAGGCCAGACGGGCGCGTACCGATCCGGATACACACACCGCCATTATTCATCTCGATTTGTTTACAAAATACTGTGATAAAAATGGTTGTTCCAATTCAATAATAATGTCACCCGGGGCTCTACCACCTATCAATCGTATGGGTCCCATATCCACTATGAGAAATGTATTGGAAAAATCTCTGACTAGTGGTTGAATTAGGTACCCAACCAGTGGTTGAATTTAGAATCATGTGACAGTTGAATTCGACAGCCAACCGTATCCCTTTTTGATGTTTGCGCTCATTTTTATGATTGCTTTCTTTGAGCATCTGTTCAGCAGCCTAGTAAGAATATTCAATACCTTGTGAGGAAACCTGCGGAAGAAGATAAATTTAATCTCGTCCCGAGGATTGAGGGCCAAGGTATATTTCATAGAGAGGAAGGCAGAGGGGTGTGGGGTATGAGGCACACCTTCTCTTTTTTTTTTTCTTTTTTTTTTTTTTTATTCAGCACTGGAAACCTCGTAGAGGTTTATTTCGGCTTACAAAAAATATACATATACGTGAATACTAATTATATCAAGATAAATATAACAATATTCTGTTATAGATGCAGTTTAGATTGGGGATGGAAATTCAACGGTGATTCATATTTTGCGTTGACAGTCATTAAAAAATTGCATCATATATTGGCATGCGGGTATATTTGGTCCTCTTATGAGAATGTCAGTTCTAAGTGGAAGATACAGTTTCATTTTTTCCAAGTTTTTTATAAAGTTCACTCTTTCTTTATCGAACAGGGGAAATTGCCATAGAATATGATCAATATCTTCGTACTCATACTGACATTTATACAAGGGGCTGTTGATAATTTTGACCCGCGCCAAGGACGCAGCTGAACTGTAATGATCTGCTCTTATCCTATTTACAGTCACAATAATATCTCGCTTAAGTTTCTTATTGTTGAACCATGGTTTGCTAACATTCTGATAGTAGCTAGTGAAATATGAAATTCCTTTCGTTTGGCCATCGTCAGAGATTGACTTGTGTGTTTTATCTAGCGCAGAGTCTTTAAAACATTCATATAAGTCGGTGAAAGGTACCACTCTTATATCTAAAGGTATTTTTTCTGTTGCTTTCTTTGCTAGGCGGTCGGCGTTTTCATTACCATTTATTCCGATGTGAGATGGAATCCAATGTAATTTCAGTATATATCTGCCATCGTTAACATTTTTGAATTCATGGTACAATTTTTTGATGTTGAGAATGTAGCTATTTGTTTTCATCTTGGTGGTTGTGGATCCTAGACTTTGTAAGACACTGAGGGAATCAGAAAAAATGAAGACATTCGTGTCTTGGGCTTGATTAGCAATCATTAGAGCATCGTTCAAAGCAACACATTCTGCTGTAAACACAGAAGCTTGTTTGTCAATACTTTTACATATTTCTATAGAGGAATTACCGCTAACAACAGCCGATCCACACGAATTGGACTGTTTAATTTTGCTTCCATCAGTGAAGAGCGCAAGTGTATTGTTTTGGTTCAAGTATTCGTTTAATACGGCATTGGGACTTGTACACACTCGGAGAAATTGGCCCAGTTTAATGTCAGAGGGAATGATGACGTTCGAAATTCCATAATCGTTACAATACAGGCCATAGTTTGCGCATGTTTCTAGTTTACTTGACCATACCTTTAGATTCTTCAGACATAGCCCAAATACGCTATTTACCTCTCTTTTATACTTTTCACTGATGTTGCAAAAACTACGAACGTTTCTTGCCGTTAAGCTACCTGAGTTGCTCATTATTTTGGCAAGATAACAATTTCCTAGAAACTCGCTCCTGTGTTCAATCATCATAAGTTTTGACTCGCCTACTAGAACATTGGTGGGAGTGCTCCTCCTGTAGCCTAAAGCTATTCTGATGGCAGAAAACTGAATCTTTTCTAGTTTTTCAATGAACGTCTTGTTGGTGCTAGCGTAAATGAATGAACCGTAATCAATCAAAGATCTGACATAGCTCTTATACAGTATTAACAATGTTTCTGGATCTGATCCCCACCACGTGCCACAAAGGAATCTAATAATATTCAAGGCTCTCTCGCACTTTCTTCCAACGTCATTCAAATGTGGCGTAAAGGACATCTTATGGTCCAGTGTAATACCCAGAAAGCCGTGGAAGCACTCGATTTGATGATCTCATCTTGTACTCTTATCTCAACACTACCTGGTTTAATATTCTTTTCGTTAAAATGCAAGAGGGCTGTTTTGCTTGGGGATAATTCTAATCCTAATGCTAGAAGATTCTGACGGATTGTTTCGATTGCTTTTCCCAGTAATATTTTTCCTCTCATAGGGTCTTTGCATTTGATATACAAAGCGATGTCATCTGCGAATTGTGAAACAATGACCGTCTTAGGAAGGTTATCAATTATGCATGCAACATATAAGATGTACAATAGGGGGCTCAAGACGCCGCCCTGATGTATGCCTTTGTTTACTTTTCTTACTTCATCTTTCAGCACCTCTGCATGAATAATTCTATCGCGAAGCAAAAATTCAATGAATTCAAGTACACTTGTTGGAAAACCTTGTTGTGAAAGTTTCTCTAGTAAAATATCGATATTGACATTATCAAAAGCTCCATGTACATCGAGGAAAGCAGCTAGTACTTCATTTCTCTGAATACAAGCCTCATCAACTTTCATAGTCAGACTAATTATATTGTCTATGCATGACTTGCCTTTTCTAAATCCATTTTGGTTGCTAGGGATGAGATTGTGAGTTTCTATCCACCATTGCATTCGATTTTTGAGAAGGGTCTCGAATAGTTTGCATAAGCAGGATGTTAATGCAATGGGCCTAAGGCCTCCGTCTGCTTTGCTGATAAGATGAACAAATGAGTGCTTCCAGCTTCCAGGGAATTTACTTTTGCTATGCATTTCATTGAATATGTCCAAGAGTAAAAGTTTCAGTTTGATTGGAAGTTTTTTGATGATTTCAAAATTGATTCCATCTATACCAGGGGCTGATTCTTCACTTTTTTGAGCAAGCGCTGTGTTGAACTCAACAAAGTCATAGTGACGATCAAAAAAGTTATTTTCTGAAAGGGAAGGACTAAGCTGAGGATCAGTCTCGACCCAAGGAGGACTGATTTTTTTAATAGCCTCTTCGGCTGGACCATTATTCTGTAAATTACTAGGTGAATGGGTCGGTTTGACTTTTATCCAACTTTTCTTGAATATCTTGCATTTATCCCAAACATACTTTGAATTTGTTCGAAAATTGATCGAGCTTGCAAAATTTCGAAAGCATTCTTTCTTTTTCTGCTTAAAAGTTTTCCTAGCCAAACTACAGTACTTCTTGTATTGAATAAGATCTCTTAGCTCATGAGTTATTTCATATTTTTTGAACGCGGCTTTTCTAAGTCTTTTAACTTCATCACATTCCTTGTCCCACCAGGGAACAGGATTCCGATTTGGGCGATGCTTTCGCATTTTTTTGACTGGGGAGCTAGCCTTGACGGACTCTGTGAGCAACTTTACAAATTCATCATATTTTTGGCTCGCTGAAAGTTTCTCGAATTCAAGGGATAAAAAATATGGGAAGGAATCTTCAGCGATTACAGCAAATTTCTCCCAGTCAGTGCGTATTGATTGGAGTTTGAATGTTTTCTTTTCGTAGCAAGATTTCTCAACATCAACATCGATATATAAAGGGAAGTGGTCAGAACCCCAGGTCTCATCGCACATATTTACGTTCACTATATCAGAATTCTGTACGGTGGAGAAAATCAAATCCAAGTTCGAGCGATAGTTTCGATGTACATCAATGTAAGTTAATGAATCATTATTATGCAAGAATAAGTTGTTGTTCTCTGCTGCTGCTTCTAATCTCTCGCCGTTTAAATTAGTTTCATTGCAATTCCATGAAGTGTTATGAGAATTAAAGTCACCCATTACCAAGCAATTTGGATTTTTTACGTTCATAAAAATTTGGTTCCAGTCGTGCTGTTGAAGAGTGAGACCTGGGGATCTGTAACATGCTATTACATCAAGAGCGGGGTTTACATTGTTGATTCTAATACCACACATTTCTACAGATTCGTCAGGGGATGTAATATCGTTAATTTCTACATACGCTAGAGATTTCCGAATAAACATGACGATACCACCTCCTCGTCCTAGGGGTCTGTCCTTCCGGAACGTCAGGAAATTTGGGATATTGATTTCTTCTCCATCTTTATCTGTCAACCAAGACTCGACGCAGACCAAGACATCAAATTGATCTCGTTTGCTTTGCAGTTCTCTTGATCGCTGGCTCACACTCTTACAGTTCCAAAAAATAATTTTCAGTCTTTTGTTTGTTGCCATTGTCACTTTCCTATGGCTCACTCTCAGAATCACCAAAAATTGAGGAAATATCACTCATGTCACTTGTATCACTCTTACTCCACTTTGGGTCTTGCTTGTCCAGACGAGCCTGGATTCTTTTCATTCGGCTTCTCAGATTATTTTCGGCGAAATCACACACCTCCGTCAGCATGCGTACGAGCGCCGGAATATCATCGGTGTGATCAAGTGCTATGGAAGTTGAATCGGACTTTCCGTGACTAACGCACAGAAATTTGACGAATTGGTCAAAGTTGAGTGGTACTTGACTTTGATTCTTTTCGATGTATGCTTTAGCTTCACCTAGTTGAGATCTTATCTCCGCCACGGTCGAGCTAGATTTCGATTTTTTGGCGGGCATCTGAGGTGGTTTCATAGAAAGTGAGTCTTCCGATGTAGCAGCATCAGAAGCACTGGTTGTAGAGGTTGTCGTTGAGCGCATTCTCTTACGTTCTTGACCGGTGGTGGTTGGACAGGATGCAGCCTCATTCATTGGATTTGTCTCAATGGAATTAGAGCTTCGATTCTCGTTCGTATTTCGGTTTTCTTCGATTGGAGGGAAATCTTGTTTGTTCTGGATAATAGGTTGAACGTTCTTGCAATGCTTTGACATATGGCCCTCTTCTTTGCACAAGAAACAGGTGCGTGTCTCAGCAGACACATATATGTAGTGCGGTAGATTATCAATCTCGATGGTGATGTGAGGTGGTAATTTCTCGATGTATTCAGGTTGCACGTAGGCTTGCCTCAGGAAGCATAACACGTGTGTAAGACCCACATCGTTCACACCGACTTTGACGTACGTAATATTGGAACACAGTTCGACTCCGACTTTTTTGAGCTCTTCGCAAATCATTTGGTGTGTAATAAATGGATGAGCATTTGAAATAAGTATCCTTTTGGCTTTTGAGATAAGTGGTCTGATTTCTAGTGTATGCTCACCAATTTTGACTTTAGCTCGGCGATTTGTGAGCTCATCAGCGTCTTCCTTTGTCTTCAAGTATAAACAGATGCGGCCATTGGAAATTCTCGATACAAATTTGATGTTGTTTGGAGCTGTTACGGTAGCAACAGCGCGTACGTAATCGGCGACTGGAATTCCTTCAATCGAATCCAGAATTATTGCCTGATCTCGTGTGATTATATCTTCTTTTTGAGCCATTTGTGAGTAGAGTACGCCTGTTGAGGTAGATGCGGAGGAAAGTAGAGAACGTTGGTTTTGAGTAAACATCGTTGTTTTGATTTTTGAGTGCCCCTGCGGTCAGAAGCACTCAATGTTCTTTAACACACTGCACTTGTTGCCTCGGCTTTCCGGAAAAGCCGAGGGTAATCACAAAAAGTCCAGAATTTGCTACTTGTCTAGCATCACTCACATATGAATCAAAGGTAACCAGTGTAAATACACGTGAGCGCGCAGTACGTAAACACGTCCGTCTCAGTCAACGGTTCAACGCGGAATCCCACACCTTCTCTTGATTACAAAATTCTTTTCTTTTACTAATGTCTGTATCAAATTTCACACGATTTAGATGAATTAAAACACATCGTAGCTCATTTGTAAGCTTTGAACAAGCTTTATGTATGAAATTGAACTGCGGTATAAAATATCAAGGAGATTCGAAGTGTTGAATTTTGCAAAATAAGAATAGCGAGAGATAATCATGCTCATTCATCTCATCCATTGGAAATTGACATGGTTTGAATAATTTTATTGGTTCTATCTTGTATAACCGATAAATTTGAGATCATCCGTTAATAATCCATGATTTTTCGAAAATATTACTTACTTAGGTCTTTCTGGTTAGAGTTTTTCTTTCGTTCAATTTTGCTATAGTCTGGAAATATTCTGAGAAAAGTCGTTAGGATCATACGCACTTGAGTGTTGTAAAAAAGTAATAGAGGAACTTACAACAGTATATATATCAAGGTTTCGTATCCATTGGAATCGACCAAAAAGTTTTACCATGTAATGAATATTCATATCAGACCATTCCTTGTGAGTTGGAAACTTGAAAAAATACACAATTTTACTATTACTTCTAGAAGAATCGACCAGATCAACACTATTCCATAAGAAAATTGCGATGGACATGCTATACAGAGTTCGCACAACCCGTGGTCAATCTAATAGACCAGTATGTCTTGGTATAGAGACCTGATCGATCTCAAATCTTCTTGCCATAGTTCCATATCAAAATAAAAAATTACTTATTCTTCCGTGCAGGCCATGATGAAAAATACGCTATCCTTGTAACTGGACACATTTGACGCGTAAATTGTAGAGAGCGGTAACAATCTCTCAAGCTTGGAAGGAATATTTGAGTTCCTTGAATCATGGGTATGAAACGATTAACGAACAAATTGCCGCAAATGCAAGGGATGGATATGAATGATAATGTATTTGGCAACTTCATCAAGTACAACGCTCAGATTGTCGGAGTATCGTTTTGTCAGCCATTTTATGCAAGAATGTTAATGTTTGCTCTGACCTTGATCGTATTCATGACATTCATACTTCCTCTCGTGAGTATTATACCACCAAAGAATCGATTGGTTCGGGAACAAAACTGACAATCCAAAAATTTTACACGACAAAAGTCCCACGGTAAATAAATGCCACAAGACGAAAAAGCCACAGTAGTTGAGTGCCACGGGAAAAAAGTTCCACAGTAAATAACTGCCACGACACAAAAGTGCCAACATTTTGGAAATATTCATTCTGATCCAGTAAGAACATTGAGAGCCGAATGAGGATTCAAACTGTACATTTGTACATCATGCATGGTTAGCAATGAAGCCGCAGCGACCTCACAGTCG
Organism: Eretmocerus hayati; assembly: GCA_029851415.1. Taxonomy (NCBI): domain Eukaryota; kingdom Metazoa; phylum Arthropoda; class Insecta; order Hymenoptera; family Aphelinidae; genus Eretmocerus; species Eretmocerus hayati. The sequence goes on from CM056741.1 coordinate 169,484,080, forward strand.
CTTATAAGCTGTATTTTGCGCGATTATTCAACTAGCAAGCAAGATTCCTCAAGTAACTTTTTGGCCCAGAATTGATTGTTGATAAATTTAACGGGATGGAGAGTGAAATAATTTTGAAATAAAAAACTCGACAATTGCACAAGAGTGAATACCTGTACCTGAAATCAAATGTCAGAAAGGAAATAACTCATTGAAAATATGGAAGTCTCAATGCATGCAGTGCTCTAGCTACCGCAGTGGTCAGTGGTGAAGGGGTGGGCGTGATTTTTGGAGACGATGCTCAATCACATCTGTGGCAATCAGACTAGAAGGAGTAAGTCCAAATTTTATGAAATTTGAGTCAAGGTATCTACGGTGTTTTACTCAACCTTTTTATCACTTCAAACACTTTCCGGACGCAAATATCGTATTTCTCGCGAGAAAACTGAATTCGTGAAGGGCGTAAGTCCACTCTGTAGACCTTAGAATTCGTTGGTCAGGGAAGACGGCGTAAGTCCACAGTTCAGGTTAGTAATCGAGATTACCAATGGAAGAAGATATTTATTCACAACAACATTCAACGATGGAATTAAAACTATATTAATACAACAAGATTCATCATGTAAGGTCGGTGCACCCAACATGCCCCCCCCCCCCCTCCATAAGCCGTTTTGCTAATATAATATCAATAGTTTTGGGCCACTTCAATATTTTTCAACGCCCTTCATCGCACTGCAAAGCTTGTTCCAAGACCTTTAAAATACCATAAGTACAATTTCGACCAACCGAAGCCGAGCTATCACAATTTTCACAAAAAGCGATTTCTTGCGAGCTTGCGGAGGTAGCGAATATGCCCCCATTGAGCTATTTTCGCAACAACTCTGGCCTACTTCAATATTTTTCAATGCACTTCAGTTCATTCTTGAGCTTCTTTCAAGACCTTCAAAATGAAGTGAAGTACGTCTGATTTTGACCAACTGCAGTCGAGCTGTCGTAAATTTCACGAAAAATGATGTAAATCGTCGATGAAGTAAATCGTTTTCATCAGCGTGTAACCAAATTTGGAGCTTTTTGCTGGTCCAAAACAATATTTATGACTCTTTCAGACTCGATGAACACATTCTGAGTGGTAATAAAAATGTTGTGCACCCTTTTCGTGATAACTCCATGGTGGACATGTTGAGTACACACCAATTTTCGCCTCCATTTTTGCGAATGATGTCGAAATTCAGCAATCTCAAACAAAGGATTTTAGAGGTCTTGAAAAAAAGTCAAATGCGCTTGAGTACGTGAAGATTGGTAGGACCAGAAAATGTTGACACCGGTTTTACTAGAGAACAATTCCGTTGGCGATTTCTCAAGTGTGCAAACACGAACAATGCAAATACTTACTTTCTATTTTTTAGGAGACGCAGTAACCACTCGAAATCAGTTCAAATCATTGATTTCCCCATATTTCAACATAACAGACGTAAAACATACTTGAGCGATGCTCAACAAGAGCCCAAGTCTGAGGTCTGCATGCGTAGACATGTTGGGTACAGTTACCTTATCAATCGGAAGTAATATGAACAAAATCGCTAGCGAGAAAATAACAATGATTTGAATTTATTGATTATTCAAGAATCTCCACATCATTTATGATAAGCTATTCACTTTCATCTGAGGGTTTTTGTGTGCATGCGTGTGAGTGTGTGAATGTGTGTATGTATGTAGGTGAGTGTGGTCGTGGTAGTGTTCGTACGAAGGTTCAAACTGCCATGTAAATCAAATCATGTATCCGCTAATCACACGCCACCGTTGAAATTGCGGACCCACCTTATGGCTTAGAATCAATTTCTCAAGCTCATCATAGAAATCTGGGATACGATTCCGATCTCAGTTTGCCCACTAGATGCGAGAGATGGAGGATTTTGGATGTTAGTCTGGCAAAAGGGCGTAAGTCCAGGGGGCTTACGTCGTTTCGCCAGATATCTTGCCATATGTTGGTGTTTTAGGACAGTACCACACGCCACTCACGGAATGACGGATCTGTTTCGTGATTAGTGATAGAAGATACTCTTAACCCCGCTATCATGATTAAACGCCTCTCAAGTATTTCGATTATAGCATTCAGATGCATTTTTCTGAATTTTCCTTCAAATGGACTTATGCTCTTTCGTCTGAGCGCCACAGCCATGACAATGCATCTGACCCAAAATACATATGAGTAATTCGACGCGAAACAGACCTACGAAAAAGGATCATGTCTGAGACTATTTCTTTATCTTTTCCATTCGATTTTTTGGTACAAAACATGAACTTTTCACCACCTATGGGACCCTATAAAAATTTTCTCGGTATGTGGGGCACATATTAATTCATCCTCTTCAATCATCTCCAACAACAAAATTTGGGTCTTTTTTCTAATAAAATTCATATTTTTTAAATCCGTTCAAAGATACAGAGATGTGGTTCGCGGTATTCGAAAGGTCTTGTTAAAATCTATCGAAATCAATCTTGTAGACTGGATTTTGTGGCTGTGGGTGGCTTCAGTGGACAAGAGAATAAACAACACAAAAATATCAATTTCTCAAAAAGCCATCTGTTTTATCCCTTGAAAATCTGATATTTGATGTAAAACGTTGTGTTTATCCAGAAAAAAGTAGTCCCGAATATTTTTTGCATCCTAAGGCCTGTTTTTGTTATTATCTGCAAATGTATATTCTAGGCGATTGAAAATCGTCTGTTTTCTGCGCATGCGCGGGAATTTGGACTGATTCGTGAAATCAATTTCATTGAAAAGTCAAGAAAATTTCCTTGAAAATAACCACTTTGTGAAGTCAATCTTATCAACTGCAACCGGAGCTGCAACGTATGGAAGATAAACCCTCAGCTTGGGTGTGAAGTATAGGCGTATGCCATGCAGCGCGGATTTCCTCCATCACTCCCTCTGGTACCCCCGACATACCTCGTGAAAACCAGTGGTCTTCTGGGAGTTGTAGCTCTGGTCCAAATGTATGGAATTGACTCCGCCAAGTGGCCATTTCAAAGGCAATTTTATTGGCTTTTCAATGCAATTGGTTTCATGCATCCAAATTCCTGCGCATGCGTAGAAAACAGACGATTCTCAATCGCCTAGAATATAGATTTGCAGAAAATAGCAAAAACAGGCCTTATGATGCAAAAAAAATGTTCGGGACCTTTTCTTTCAGGAAGAACACAACATTTTACATCAGATATCAGATTTTCAAGGGATAAAACAGATGGCTTTCTGAGAAATTGATATTCTTGTGTTGTTCATTCTCTTGTCCACTGAAGCCGCTCATGAGCTCAAAATCAATTGTACAAGATTGATTCCGATAGGTTTTAACAAGACCTTTTGAATACCGCGAACCACATCTCTGTATTTTCAATTGGATTCGAGAAATATGAATTTTATTGGAAAATAGACCCAAATGTTGTTGTTGGAGATGATTGAAAAAGATGAATTAATATGTGCCCCACATACCGGAAAAATTTTTATAGGGTTCCATAGGTGGTGAAAAGTTCATGTTTTATACCAAAGAATCGAATGGAAAAGATAAGAGAAAATTCTGAGACATGACCGTTTCTCGTAGTTCTGTTTCGCGTGGAATTACTCATAAGCAACAAGCCATCCTGGCAGTCAATTACATACTGATATCTCATCACCCCCGAGAACCTGGCCCGCCGAATTGGACCAAAGTATGCTCATTGTAGGCCCGTAAATGTTCGTCTAAGGCCCCTTTCACGGTGACATTCTAATTTTGTAAGTTACAAAGTTGGGAATTGCCGCAATAAAAAATTCTGTTCGATTTTCCATTTTGTCACTTTGTAATCCATTTGTCTTCGAAAATTTGCCGCGTCATCCCTGCGCGCTCATGAGCTACCCCCATAAACGTGTCGTAAAATCTTTTCGCTCATTTTTTGAATTATTAAAATAATCACAAATTGATGCTACTTATTGCACAGTTCGATTCTTGTCACGAAGAAGATCATTTAGAAACTTGAATGGGAAAAATCGGACGATTTTGAGTATCACTTTATCAATCAAAATGATAACGCCGCATACTACTTGTAATGCTCAAAGTCGTCCGATTTTTCCCATTCAAGTTTCTAAATGATCTTCTTCGTGGCAAGAATCGAGTTGTGCAATAAAAACCATCAATTTGTAATTATTTTAATAAGTCAAAAAATGGGCGGAAAGATTTCACGACACGTTTATGGGGGTAGCTCACGAGCGCGCAGGGATGACGCGGCAAATTTTCGAAGACAAATGGATTACAAAGTGAGAAAATGGAAAATCGAACAAAATTTTTTATTGCGGCAATTCCCAACTTTGTAACTTACAAAGTTAGAATGTCACGTGAAAGGGGCCTAAGGCACGAATTTTCGGGACCACCGACAGTCGGGACTTGGACGAGCATTTCGAATATTCACTGGCCTACCACGAGCATATTTTGGTCCAATGCGGCGGGCCAGGTTCACGGGGGTTATCTCATCATGATCCGCAAAATTTCCCCTCAAACGTCAACTTGTTTTTGACGTTTCAAATTCTTCGATGATTTCTGTGTCAATTTTCATCAGGGGATAGCCACTCAAAATCGTTTCTGAGTTTTTCCGATTTCTATATTAGGGAGAGAGCTTGACCAATCTGAGTCTTATAACAATCCCAAATTAAGATCCCGAAACGGCCAACTCACTCAAACGGCAGGGGGCTCAATATGACGATCATGTGTCTAACAATACGCATCTCACCTATTTGAGAGCCTTTGCAGCTTACCCGTATTCGGAAAATTCATTTTTGTAGAACATCAAAATTCATCGAAATGCACCCTACATCTCATTATTACGACTCTTGATTCCTTTCATATACATATATCATTTCAGCCTCCATGAGATTGATGATATCGATGCGAATAATCAATTGTTGCTCATTTGGAAAATTCTGCATTTATGGCACTCTTGTACAAGTGGCACTTTTGCCCAATTGCAATTTCGGGTTATGGCACTTTCGACTTATGGAAGTTTCGGTGTGGCAGTTTTGTCCGTGGAAGTTTTGTTTTGGAATTTCCGTACCCCAACCAATCGATTGAGTAGTTTGACGTGAGACCATTGTTCGAAATACAGCGATGCTCCTAATTCTCCACCTAACATTCTTAACCGATTTCATAGAAGCAAAGATGAGCAAGTTGCTCCCAAAGCCCAACAAAAGAAAATTTCAGTCTAGTAAGCATATCAATTTTACACTGAATACTTCTCTTTCCAGAAGGAACAAGCCTTTCTTGCACTAAAAAAACTGTAGCTCACAGATTTGACAAGATATTGAAACAAGGATCAGCGCATCTAAAAGCTGAGAACAAGTTCCTAGAGTTATTTTCGAACTTTCACTCGCCGGCAATGAAACTCATCTATGGGTGTTTCTGTGAAAATCGTACTTTTTCCTCAGACAACCCCCTGATTTTGAAAAACCTTGGAACCACACAATCTGTTGTTAAATTCATGGTGAAAAATATTCATCGATGTCGATGAGTAGTTCTTGATCGTTTGCATATTTAATTCTTAGACGAATCAGAAAGCAACAGTGGTTTCGTGGGCATGCGTATCATTTATTGACGTAGCGAGTTGGCTTGTCGGTTGTTTTTGACTGGTTGAGAAAAGCAACCACAAGAAGAAGCGTACCACTTATCTACTGAAATAGGAGCCCAAATGCAACTTGAGACTTTTGAATTCTGGAAGTTCACTTTATTTTCCATGAAGATATCAAGTTTTGAAATACAGTCTTTTCCGCTTATAACGGTCGTAACGAGCTTCTGCCCCTAACGAGGGAATTTTGTAGATTTGGTTGGCCAGCGTATAAAATCAATGGGGCTAGTACCGGTTATAACGAGCTCGGAGCTCGGCTGTCACGAGATTCAGGCTGGCTGTAGTTTTTGAGACTAACCTAACGTCCCCGTATTTCGTAGTACTTGACAGGGCGAGTTGTTCTCGTCTTCTTCCGTTCATTGTAATTAACCGAACCTCGACTCTTGGACCCACTGCGACGCACATTACGAATCCAAAAGCCCCTATGTGTAACAGTGCACTTCGAATCGACCAACTTTGAAGTCTATAATCCACCAAATTGCGAGTCAAGATTGAAATATCAGCTGGAGTCCATCTATCCGACATTTTGAAGGCGGGTTTGCACCAAAACTGCTTGCTTGTACAGCGCTAGCTAGGTCGGCATAGCCCCGCAGGTCGTGTATGAAGTCTTTCGACCACACGGTTGTCATCTAGATACCCAAATGCACCCAATCTGTGCGCATCATTATCCGAAAACTCGGATCCACAGCAAAGCGTACCGAATTCAAAATTGCTTCAGAATGGCCTACAGAAACCTCTATCGTTTCCGTTTTCATGTTGTGCTTCTCCTTGTCGCAAAACTATTTACTTACAGGGTTTGCTTGCAGTATTCCGAATCCATGCGGAAAAGAGTCTACGATGAGGAGGCGATTCGTAAGAGTATTTTTTGATGCAACATGTCGATTCCGTCCCGCTCTGCGACCCCTTGAACTTGGTATCGTCAACCGGGGTAACTTTGGAACAAAAATCGCGTTTTTTTCCTTAAACCTCGCCAAACTTGTACGTCTCACATCAGAAGTGCATTGTATCTGTGGTCAATCGAAAGCTTACAGTTCCAGCTTTCGATTGCGGTGTTTATAAGGTCCATTCGGACATCTCTGGTTGGAGCTATCGGCGCTGAAAGTCGTGTTCCAAAGTTAGACACGGACTGGGGTAACTTTGGAACAAAAATTGTTATCATTAGTTTCGTCAGTTAATTCATAAAATAGGTCACGCAATCGATTTTCACCATCAGTAATCGAAAGTTGAATGTCTCAGCTTTCCATCGACCTATAGTAAAAGTCCATTTGGTTGAATTCAACTTCTACAATCGAGCATACGACACCTTCAGCATACGTCACTGTCTGCACCACGGCTAACTCTCCAGGAGGAAAATATCTTCACAGTCGGTTTCTGACAAAAACTGCCATAACTTGGCTTCCACGGGTCGAAATGAGACGTTCTTTGGCTTATTTTGAAGCTCTCATCAACGACTACTCGAGTATGTAGGATTTGATGATGATATAGAAATTGGGAGATAATTTAGAGTACACGAAGTAGTGTTCCAAAGTTACCCTAGCTCCTGAAAAAATTTTTACTTGTCAGTTTTTACTCTACAAATTTGAAACTTCGTGAAAATACTCCAATGTAACAATAGATTCGTCCAGATATGTGTACAGACAAGTGAAATTTAGCTCCGCTACCTTGTATTCGACCTGCTGAAGTCGGAACCAGACCACTTTTTCCGAGAGAGTGTTTGCTAGGTCGAAAACATACTTCTGAAGAAGTCAGCTTATAAACGGATCAAAAGCTGTTGGAGGCCCTCACGCCAATGCAAAACGTTGTTTATGCGTACCCCAAGTAGGAGAAATCGGTATTGAAGTCTCAGGATCATCTGCCAAGCCAACTGTGCGTGATAACCACTCTTTCATGGATTGTTCCAAAGTTACCCCCCGTGTTCCAAAGTTACCCCGGATGACGGTATATCTTCCTCCGGCTTCACTATTGAGATACTTAGCTTTGAGCACTTTTTTTTTGTGCCCAAGTAAGTGGAAACCGTCTGGCACGTGCCACCAAAACTCACTCGGGACTCGAATACTTTTTTGACCCAGATCACTATTTGTGACGGTTTCAGTCCCAAAAAATCCCATTTCCAGCGGAATCACCCATATATGAGAGTTGTTGCATGAGAATGGATAGTTGGAAATGACACATTTCAAGATTTTTCCACTTTTGAATGCGCCAGACCACTTTCCGATATCTTATTGTTCTTTCGAATCGCAGCGATCTCAGTGAAGAGTATTCATCTCCCTCCCTACCAAAAAATGCAGAGAGTGAAATTAGTATACCTACTAGCGGTACAATTGAGTTCTTAAAGCTCTGAAGAAAACTTTGAACCAATTTCTAAAATTATAGAACTGATTAAAAATTTGTGGAAAAAATTTGAAACGTCACTGTATTCCGATTTATCACACGGAAGAACTCACTCCTTCGGAAATCCCACTCTCTCTGGATGATATAGAGGTATTTGTATTACACAGGGTCTGAGCCTGCCCGAGGTGTGGAACATCAATGTGCATATTGTCATCGAAACGATGCTACTTTTGTTGCTCTGCTCTGGTTTTGTTGTTGTCTACTCATTAGTACAGATTAATATTTCAAAGGTACAGACAATATATAAGGTGACTGGAATAGTGGGAACTATTAATCACAATTCAAACAAGAGACTCTATCGCTCTCAGGTGCAAATAGTTAACCCACTCCATTTCCGTCTCTTTAGTGCAAGAACGGATACAGAGGGAGGGGGGGGCGAAGGGAGCGGTAGCTTCTACAAACCACTTTCCAGGTCCAAATCACCCCACCCCCTAAAATAATTTTCTTTGTATTGATTTCCAGCGAGATTTATCTCCTGTGAAGTAAATACAGAATAGGAATGTGGAAAGTGAAAAAAAATTTCGATTTTCGGCCCCTTTGTAAGCGGATTATAGCGGATTTCATCTTAAGAATTGTTCATACAATGTTGATGTCGGAACAACAATGTGGGTGTGTGTGTGTGTGTGTGTGTGAGCGAGTATATAGGGTCGTGTGTATATTGTATGACTACGATAAGATGGCCACCCTCCTGACGTTTTTTTTCTGTTCAAGGTACAAATTCGGACGAAATTTATTTCCATATTTTTCGGTCCGAACTATCCGATGGCAGGTCCAAATTCGGAATTTGGTTTTTTCTTCAATGCGAACGGCAGAGTTTTTCTCGAAATATTGAGAAAAAATTAGTTTGAGTTGCGGGATCGTGTAGCCCGCGGAATTTGAGTTCCAGACTAACTTCTCTGATAATTTTGGGATTATCCACTTTTCCAGCATAATCGATTAAAAACGTCGAAATTTGAAAATGCAAGGGCTTTCCCGGCAGGTTAGGGCATTGGTAACTCGGGGTGTCATGGAGGTCAGTAATTTAGTAACTCTTTGTTTTGATCACCGAGGTTTGTTTATAACTCGGCATTGAAAGCTGCTGTGTCTGCTCAACATGAATTTGAGAGCAGTCAAATGTCTGTACAATTTTGATCCGCAATCACAAACAATATACGAGGACGATAATTTTTTGAGGGCTTGCGAGTTTCCTGAACATTTCATTCGCGAAAGTGATACGCGTATGTAACATTGATCTTGCGAGCGAGTTTATGGCGGCATTGTTTACATTGCGGGGGCAACATAACCTACAAAACTATACGCTTCTTCTTTCGTGTTTCTATAGATTATCAGCATGATTCTTCCATCTAGTGCTTGGAGCGTGTTCGAGTTTGTAGAGCTTGAGAACATTCGAGAGGAATTCGGCAGCAGGGGCAAGGCTCAATGACCCGCGATTTCTCCTCGATGTCACGTGAGTGACTTTGTTGAATTTCATTGGCCATCATGGGCATTGGATGATTTGGTCATCAGCCCTGCTCCTCCCTGCGAGTCTCTCTCGCAGCTCTGAAATCGGCATTTAGCCACAGTCCGGCAAGCAGCAAACAGCTGTGTTGCTTGCTAATTTATAATTGCGCACGCGCTGGTGCCATCCTCGCAACCGCTTCGCTATCCCGATCCCTTAATTCTTGCGTCGCACCCGCACTCGCGCCTTCATTTTTTTAAACACGTTTATACGCATACTTTATAAGAGGATATATTCTCAGTTGTTTTACAGTATAAATAATCGTGAGTGACTTTTTTAGTGAACCCATCCAGCACCTTTTGATCCACATATTTAGGGCTCCAGGCTTCCACAAGAACCCCCGCCCCATCATTTGGTAGCAGAGCGGAAAAAGGATCGTGCTCGGAATCTTTGGGAATTTTTTAGTGTGCCGCGAGTGTGGATTTTACGCGCGCGCGGGAACCGAGAGTGTCGCGAGGCAGTGACGTTGTGCTGTGAAAAGTGTTGTGCGCCTGGCGGGAATTTTCCCGTCCTCACCTGTGTCTTCGGCATAGCAGACCACAACACCAAGCCTACATCCAGGCTTTCCTCGGCACCGGCACCAGCGGACGACGCATACGGGCACGACGAGTTCGCCGGCCGGCGATCTCGGTGGCATCATCTTCGGGGCGCTCATCGGCATCTTGGCCACACAGAGCAGCCAACCTACACATCTGCAGCACCACAACATCATCGGTGGTGCAAACCAGCAGTCTTCAGCTGGTGCAACCTCGACGCCAGGAACATCGACGTCGAGAGCAGAGTGCACTACAGGGAGGCAGCGCGGGAGGGGGAAGCCGCGGCAAGTCAGCCGCGGCCGGTGAGTAGATGTATCGTCCCTCTCTCTCTCTCTCACCCATTATTCATTTATGAGACATACATGATTATGCGTGTATAGGTGAGCCACGGTACTTGTCGCGCGCTCTTTCTCTCCCCCCTCACCCTTCGCTCCACTGTTCGTCTCGAGCAGCTGGACATTGTTGCCGCGCTGTATACCCCCCGCGAGTTGATCAGCTGACCATCGCGTAGCTGTTGCTGAATTGCTCGCGCCTTCTGCAATGAGCCCATATGTCCCATATATTTGTAATATATCGGTTTGACTTTTATGGCGCTCGCTCGCACTACACGTTATAGATATCCGTCGGTTCGTACGTGCATTGCCCAGCGCATTTGTCAGTGTCTGGCTAACTTGGATGTTTGTGTAGTAAATTGTTCCATGTAAAATACAGTCGACTCGCTTAGCTGTTTACCACGCGTTCACGTATTTTTTCTAAAAATTGAAAAATTGACTCGCTTTTCAGCGTCTTTACGTCAATTTTAGCACCCGAACTGGATATCGTGAATTGATTACGTACTTCTCGTACCTGATTTTCTTTGTGCTAACAACGCATAGTGTTCTTGATTTTCATAGTATTTACCCTGTGTAGTGCAATTGAATCATTTGTCTCAAAATGGCTACAGATGCAATGTTTGTTACATAAGAATTTGAAATAATGTTATGTTTCGTATGATCCAGCATTCCCTATGCGTTTCTTGAAGCAAAAACACTGCTCTTGCTAATTTTGAATTTTTCTTGTAAGTTCACTGTAGAAAAATTTTCCGAAAAACTTTGACCAACTTGTTGAATGAAAAATTCAACCAGATGATTGAATGGAAAATTCAGCAATTTTGGTTGAAAATTCAACCAGTTTGGTTGGAAATTGAACTAGTCTATTCAACCATTCGGTTGAAGTTCTTCGGAAAATGTTTTACAGTGTTACTGAAAGCTTTGCCCATCCAAATTGATGCGATGAATTCCAACGCACTGTAGCCCATTTTGTCTGTCGCAACTTTGAGTGCTTCGGAAAATCGCAAAATTCTATTCCTAATCGATTTTACGAGCACGTTACAAAACGAATTGCAATGCGCCTAATTTAACGTGACTTTTCTTAGAATCGCTCCCCACCACATGAAAAGACTCTTATTTGACTCCATATAATGGAAAGCGACGGAGGAAACTGCGAAATGACTTGGAATATGACTCATTAGACGAGCCCCCATAAGAGATGAAGTGCACGCCTAAAATCCTTTCGCGTGGTGCATTCGCTTTCGTCACGTAGCGGAGCAAATTTATTTCTAGCTGCTTACGTCGCAAACACGGATTTCGACTCGTCCTTGTGAGCAAGAGTCGAAAATGTCGTTTGCGCCATAGCAAAGCTAGAGTTTCCTTCAGGAAACTTAATTTTTGACTCCCGTAAATGATCACAATTCAGAGCAGCATGCATCGCAGGCTGATCACAGTGCATCGTATGCACTTCGGCTCCAATTTTAAATGTCGATTCTGCCGATGTTTTTCCGACTGCCAGACTGCGACAAGTTTTCGTCAAAATCCCGACATCTGATAACTTGTCTTATCGGACGAAATGTTTGCTGGGCGCAGCAGAGAAGTCTCGGGTTGTCACTTGTGGTAATTTAAAATGGGCTTAGACAGATGTAGAATCGCCTGCAACACGTGGACCCGACAGCAGACATCTGCATCTTATGCGCTCCACCGCGCGGCCTCGCTTGCAATTCAAACAATGCCCACACCTTCGCAAAAATAAACTCTAGCGCACATCACTCTCGGAACCACCATCGGATCGTCGCAAATAAGTGATAAATTAATTACATTTAGGGGAAAGACAATTAATACTCAGACTCAACCTCGATATGGCATTACACTCATCATTACACAACAAACGCTTGTTTGTTGTGTAATGTTTAGTGGCAAATCATTACGTGCCCGAAGTTGGCACCCGCTTTGAAGCATTACAAATGTAATGATTGAAACCACATTTTGAATTAAAAGTTACAAAAAATAGAAATTATTACAGAAAATTCTGAAAATACCAAAATAAATTACAAAACGCGATCTATAGCCCGGTTACGGGATGTACACCTATTCCGACACACATTGTATATCAGAATAGTTTGAATTTTTAGCATACCATTTCTCCCCAATTTTCTGGATGAGTTCGATTTAAACTGATTGTGGTACATTTCCACCCTGGTAAGATCACTCTCTGTGAAAATGAGAGTCTTCTCAAAATGATCCGCTAGGAATACTCTTATCGGAATGACCTTTCCAACGAAGACGCTCATTCAACCCGTACTAATTCCGTGTCTGGAATCAAATATGAGTCGATCCGCTGATTGAAATGAAGTCACGAAAACTGGTTTTGTAGTTGATGAGATAATAAATCTGATGAGATGAAATTCCAACAACGTATGATGAGTTTTTAGAAAATTTTATTCATCATGAGTGATCACACATCTTGTCTCAGTAAACTTGGTACATATTTCTTACAATTCTATCATAGACATTTCATGCTTCGTATACATAGTTCTATGTATAAAATGCATGAAAAAGACAGTTTTCAATGCACATCTGTATACATATACATCATGATGGGGACAAGTCTCCCACGGTGACAAGTATATCGTATCATCGTAATCACTCGAATCTATATCATATTCATCGTAAAGATCAATTATTTCTATATTGGTACGGGTTGAGAAAAATTTCGGAGCTAAGGCTTTCAACCACTGTTTTTTCTCACTTCCCATCACAAGTATCTTCGTAGGTCGCTCAATCTCTGTTTCTCGAATAAGCGTGTGCTCGAAATGATCGGATACTCCAGCATATGGAATCGATCCATCATTCCAACTCAACCCATGGTGGTTGGACTGCAACCAGTTAACTGTTGTCCAGTCCGCGAAGTCCAGATTATCTTTAGAACATGGGGGGTCAAAAAGCCAGTGATACTTCTTGTCCAGCTCTTTACGAGCAAGAACTGCTTCTTCCACTATAAATTCATTGTTGTTCGCAAACTTGAAACCTTGCATATCAATGAATAGTAGTGTTGGAGATTGTTCCTGGAAACACCATTCAGACAATCTTATGAATGATATTTGTCATGGGGTTATATCAATGAACCTATCGTGTAATATTAGACAATAGGCGCAAGTATCAGCGGCAATGTTATTTTTAGCTTCGAATTCTATGCGAACGTCTACAGTTGAACTCTTTATCGATTCGTTTTGATAAGAACAATCTATCACAAACATAGGACACTTTTCCAAGAAATCGTGAGTATTTCGAGATGCGATTTCTTCTCGATATTTTTCGTGGTAGTAAGATTTCTGGAATGATTTAAACATTTGGTAGAGTAAAGTTGTGTTCTTTCCAGATATAAAATCAATGTTGAGATTCTCATAGGGGTAAATATCCGAGTTCAAATACATTCGAACATTGGAGATCCCACATTTATCAAACAGTGATGCATGTACTTTTTTGTTGTTTTTCCTGTTGGTTTGAAAAGCGAGAATGATATACCTTGGTTTTTCCAATTGCGTCGTGGATTTTACTGACCAAACATGTCTATCTGTTTCTTGTAATAGAGGGTATTCAAGCAGTTCCCAATTTCTGAATGAAATCGGTAGGAAAATATTCTTCTGCATGATTCGTAGGAAATCTAATTTAACTCTATCATTTATGAGAACATGAGGCATCCACCATTGTATTTTATTAAGAGTGATCTTAGGATTTGTTGCATCTTGCGTCACTACGAAACAATTTGAATCAGATTTCGCTCTAATGAGAACCAATTCTTGTTTAGCATTCAAAATCACTTTTTTGTAGTCCTCGCAAAATCCTAATAACTTGTTCAAAGGTATGCAGAAATTGAAAACACCATTATTAGCTATGGGGAAGTGCTCAGTATGCCAACCAGCATTGACCATCCCCAGTTCCGTGGATGATGCTGAAGAAAGATAGTTTTTCAGTGTTGTGGTAATCCCAACATTCTTCGTCTGGTCGATTTCAACACCGTTCAATTCCAAACGTAATTCTTCGAACATGAAAGCACCACTGTTATTGGATAGATAAATGCGGTTTCCACCAGTGTAAGTTACCACTCCTTCAATGTATGACCAACTCTCGCAAGGGAGATGATAAAGGTCGTTGGGGTTAATAACAATACGAACTTCATCACTATTCGATAGATTGTTGAGATTGTAAGGAGAATAAGATCTTACATCTTTCTTGATGATCCTTTCGTCCCTCATAGGTTCACTTAAAACGGATAGAGGATCTTGAGCCATGTTTGCGCACTTTGAATCCAAGTGAGCGGAGGAACTGAATAATTCTCGCTGTTAATGGTTCTCTTAATGATCTTCTCTGGTTCGATGTTGACCTGATACTGTCTTGAGGACTAGTGCTACCCGAGATAGTTTGTTCCCCACTATATATTATCATTCCCTCTTCTCTCTTAGATTCAGACGGATTATAATAGTTTCTCCTCGGAAATCAACGAGCTCTCCGTTTTGATCACAAACTCTCAATGTTAAATGATTAATTGATCGGGCATGCACAGGCAGGTAGATGACGTGATTTGGCACTATGTTTATTTTGAAACCAGCTGATACGTTTGGGAAGAATTCGTAAATAGCGTGACTTTGTTGACCATTAATGTAGGCTCCTGATGCAATATCACATTCGATTCGAACTATGTCAACTTGAATGATATTCACAGGTTGAGGTGAGTGATGCCAGACTTTGGATTCAAGGATTTCCTTGTCTGAGAATCCCAATACTGATCCGATGTTCCCTGGTTTCGTGAAGTCGATGGGATAATCACAGAACAATTCACACTTGAGAGTATTGAGATTACCATGTAATTTTAGAGGTTGGTACTTCCCTTCCGGAGAAAGTTTTTCCTTCAACTGAATGTTCTTCACTAAATAATCTTCCAAATCGGATAACTCATACGAACCTGTGGGGATTTCTATGGATTTATCCCCGTAATAGAATTTGTTGTTTGGTGGGTAAATATTCGGAATGGAGTTGTAACTGGAGAAGCCAATGAGACCAATCTCAAATTGTTTGTTGTGTAATGGAAGATCCAAGGTGGGAAAGATATCACACTCAAGAATTGATGACCTACCCGAGAGTGTGAATGGTTGAGACATAACTGATCCCGGGATTGATTTGACACAACATTTTATATGAATCTGAAGCTCATATTCAAGATCTTATTTTATCACATTCACTCTTCAATTTTCCCCTCTCTTAATGTCTAGTAAATCTCTTCTCAAGCTTCTTTATTCTATCTTCATTTGATTTTGTGTCAATTTCTGAAGGTCGAGTCGTATCCTTCTCGTTTTGTGTGATGGAATGAACCACTACTTCCATGCTCTGAATCTGTTTAGATAGATCAGTCAATGTACTGTTGATAGCTTCATCTTTCTCTTCTAGAATCATTCTGCCTTCACTATCTTGAACTCGTATCTCCATCGTTCGAAGCATGAGCTCATCGAGAAATGCTCGTATATCTTGAGAGGAAGCTTCTAGACCTAAGATCTGGTTCTCGAACCTAGTTGTGAAGTTCTTCAACTTCTCATTAATATCAAATATTTGTGCAGTTGAGGACATCACGCTGGAGTCAAATTCTTTTTCGAGACGTATTTTTGTATTCAACAATTCTTGTTTATTGTTTCCAATACTAGTCTTCAAATTGTAGATTATGCGAAAAGGAAGAAGAAACAATGAAACACATCTTCGAAGAATGTGAAGAGACAGAGAGAAGGGATAAATGGATGGAGGCAATGAGCTTTCAAGGAAAAAGAATTGGATGGTTAAAAGAAATACAGTGGAAAAGGAAAAGGGAAGAAAAAGAGAAGCAAAACCAAGAAGAACACCAGAGAGCCATCGACAGCACGCCCACACAAGAAGGTCACCACGTGTGAATGAACCTTAAGGCCGGAGCAAGGAGACGGCAAGCGGAGACATGCGCACGCAGTGGACAGACAAGCACGTGGAAAAGCAAGAGAAAGGAAATAAAGACGCTCCAAAGGGAAAACCAACAAAGATACAAAATGGAAAAAGATAGGGAAATAGAGAAAATAAAAATGAGGATGCTAAGGATGGAAAGGTTAATAGTAAGGCAAGATGAAGAGATTAGAGAACTAAAGGAAAAACTGGAAGGAAGAGAGAGGTTAGAGCAGTACAGTGACTCTGATGCAGAAAAAGAGGATTCCAACAGCGAAGAAAAAAGAACAGAGAAGGCAGAACCAGAAAACCAGGAAGAGGTGAGGAAAAGACAACAACAAAAAGCGTACAAAGAACTGGAGAGAAAAGAGATGGACAACAGAAACGGCGAGAGAAAGCTGGTAATCAGGAAAGGAATTGCATGGAGGAATAGGTATGTGGAAACTAGGATTAAAGAAAAAACAAACATGGACTACGACAACTGGACACTGGAACCGCTAAACAAAAAAGGTACGTACACCCACAATGCGTGGGTAGTAAAAACCAACTCCAAAACCCTGGAGGACAGGCTAAAAAGAACAATGATAGAAAGAGGAGAAAAAGAATTCACGGTGGAAAGCTTTATAAGCGCAAAGGAAAGATGGGAAATCAAAGAAGCAATGAAAAGGAAAGAGATTTATAAAAGACTAGGTTACAAAGGAAAGGATATAAGGAAAAACAGGATGGGAAAGAGAGGATACTAAGGGAAGAAAGGAAGTACAAAGCATAAGGACCAGCCATGAAGAAGTGCCAAAAAAAACCAATTATCTAAGTTGTTTATATAGAAACGCACTGACAAAGAATGTTTATTTATTTTTTCTACGAGATGGCTATTTTTGTATTTAGATAATTAAGAATACACAATTACTTGTGCGAACTAAGATAAGAAAGTTAGAACTGTCAAAATAAGTGTAGACAAACGTATAACCAAATATCGGTTCAATAAAAATTACTACTACTAGTCTTCAAATTATTATAATTATGGTAAAAATCTTCCTTCATCCTGCTCAATTCCTCAATTCTTGACTTTAGAAAATTGAAATTCATTATAGAATCATTACTGTGCTCTTGTAACAACGAAGCCAGGTTCGAGAATCTTTCTCTCATGATAACATAGTTCGATTCCATCCTATCAATCTTATCCGAGTTTACCTTCGATTTTTTTTCTTTTCTATCAATCTTCTTCTCCAGATCTTTTAATGATGCAACACGTTGATTCACAGCCCCATAGAGCGATTGAAAATCTCTCTTGGATCGATACATACCTTCATTCATCATAGTGGTCCGAGCTTGCACGTCTTCGAACACTGTAGTAATGAATGCCTAAATATGATTCATTCAGATAAAAAGCATTTCACCCATCTTACCAATCATCTTCCACTCACGTTCATCCAGACCTTCCAAAAAGTCATAAGCAATACTCTTCTCCATTTGATCTTCAAGTGGTAGAGTTAGCATGCTTTCTGCTTTGCTTCGTAGAAAAGCTGTTGATACAACTGCTTCAATCAAAACTCTGGCTTCCTCCAATAAATTCATCTTCTTACTCAAAGAATCGGGCATTTCTTCTTTTTTCGTAACCGTTCCTGTTGAATTCCTTTCATTTTGTGGATACTGATCTTGAGAATTAGAACGTGAATTCGAACAACTGAGGAGTCTCGATCGAATCCATAGATGTAGCAGACGAATTATCTTTTGGTTCTCCATTCAAACTATCCTTTGACGAGCTCATGGTTACAACGATGATGTCGAAGAATGACTACTAAGAACTCTCACAGCAAACTGACGCTTGTACAACTCCAACATGGAATTTATACTGCATGACCAACTCATTTTAGATATTCACCTCATACACTCAATCATGCTATGTAACCTCCCTCCTCCAACTCTTCTATAATCTCCAATACTTCATTCTCTAATCCGGTATTACCTGCTTGCATCGATCTAATGAGTAATTCGAGGCGATCAACTAATTCATTTGGAGAGTCCCAATACACATAATGCACGAAAGTATTACAATGCAGAGTCATTACACGATTCTTCCTCTTCTTCGGATCAACAAGAGTTGTCAAAAAGTCATCCAAACCTTCCTCACTTACTTCAGATACATTTTGAGAAGCTCTTCCATGAAATAATAGTTTGATTATACTTAAATACTTATCACTTTGATTACTTTTTATTCTTCCCAAAGGGTGGTTCGATTGTCGATGACTACATGTAACGAGTAATATCTGCTTATACTTTTTTAAGTCATTGTCATCGTAGTGTTTCGGTTGCTTCCTGAATATTAGTTCAAATATTCCCTTAGTTCCCTGGATTCGGAAATACTTTCCAACCCAGAAATTATTCGTTCCCGTAATGAAATTGAGAATTTTACACCCCAACATGAGTGTATCTTCATCATTTATATAAGGACCGTAAGAAGTATCAATGTCTCGACCATCTTCGAAAAAGTCTTTCAAATAAAGCTGCGATAGAGGACCTAATTTGGAGCCTAAATAGTTTTGGAAAGTGTTTGCGGAAGCTGACGATCCTTGAATGATATCACTATTGTTTATACTCTCGTTTGCGACCCCATCAATCTCCATCATAGAATTTGAGAATATGGATGATGCTCCTGCTACTCCATCTTTACTCTCCTCTTCTTCGCGTGACTTTTCGACTGGATCAACTAATCTACGCGGTGATGGTATGAGAGAAGTATCCATAACTTTCCTCTTCAAATGTGTTGAATATGGGGTAAAACGAAACGATTTATCCTTCGTCGGCTGAGGAACAGAAATTCCATCCGATTCATACTCATCGTTGGATAATTGATTCACAGGTAATTCAATTTTTAGCTCATTTTTCACGCCTGATGGACGTTTTTCATCAATTAATATCTTCCGAAGTGGTTCTACAACAGGTTGGAGTGATTCTATGTTTGACAGTTCTTGATCCATCTTAGCAATTTTCAACGCTCTATGTTTCTTTCTTATGACATCACTCGCTTTTTCTATCTGGTGTTTGATCGATTCATCGTTGTTAGTATTATTACCCTGATTCGGTTTGCGACGAATTCTCTTGGGTTTCACACTATTCTTTACATTCTTCCCTTCCTTCTTACTAGCAACAATCTTATTCTTCTTTCCACTCATGATGAGAGATTGATCAGTACTGACATCATTCCACTTGTATGTGATCATTAAATCCTCTTCTATACCTACCTCGATTTAGGGGGCTATCTTTATCAATACTCAGAAACCCATATTTATCACTCCAACACTCGAGACATATCCTTTTGAATTTCTCAAACGACATATCGTTATTGACGTGATTATTGTAGATATGTTTCAAATTACCATCGTCTTGATTGAATGATATTATAAAATTAGCGTTGTCACGGATTAAGTGTTTGGGTATTCTTGCATATGACTGACAGAGATAAAAACAGTCAACTTTTGAGTGTCGTCCCATTGAATAGTACGATGCAATAATGTTTTGTCTACAACATGCTATATCATCAAAAATGAATACTGAATTAGGCTTAACCTCATCCGGTTCTACGATTTCAGCGTTATTTGAGAAAGTATGATACCCAATCCCTTCGTCTTCCAGACTCTTTATTATTGTCTCGAGAAAACGATATTTCGGTTGATGGAGAGACTTTGAGTAAACATAGAGGTGATCGAAAACCAGACCGTATGGATTAATCAAGGTTTATCATTGCATTCGTCTTGCCACAGTTAGATGGTCCACAAACGATTGATCGTATGGTATTAGGGAGAGTCTCGCCGTGGCGTTTGGCACTACTCAGAGATCCGTCTTCATGTTTCAAGCATTGGTCTAAATCTATAATCTGTATCCCTTTCACCTGACGAACGACCTTCATGGTGTGATTTCAACGATACTACTAAATCAATCGTATTAAACATCACACTTTTAAGAAGAACCATTCAGTTCCTCCTGAGCGATCAATGGGTGCGCATCTCATTCAAAAAGAAGGGAAAGGACTCCTGAATCAATAATCAGTGATCAATAATCTTCCATTCGAAATCCACTAACCTGGGTATAACTATTGTGGACCTGGGACGAAGTTGCATCAGAGATTGAGTCGTGGTGATCCAGGTATTAATGAGTTAGACGAAGCGTGCAAAAGATACGATATTGCATACAATCAGGATAAAGAATTGGAAAAACGTCATTTAGGTGACAAAGAACTGCAAGAGATAGCTAGAAAACGTATCAAGGCAAGGAACGCTCCTATTGGTGAGAAAATAGCTGCACTAGAGGTTACCGGTGTGATGAAAGTGAAACGAAAATTGGGTATGGGATTACCACCACGGAAAACGAAGACAAAGAGAAACACTCGCAGAGTCAAGAAACGCAAAACGCGCGATTTTAGAGAGATTTTACTCGCCAAGCGTGGGGGATTTCTACCAGCAGTTATCCCGGCTTTAGGTGTTCTCGGAGCCTTGCCTGGACTAGCGGGTGGTGTGACGAATGTCGCTAAGAATATTAGTGAGATGAGAGATAATCGCAAGAAATTGAATGAAATCATCAGACATAATAAAGCGATGGAGGGTAGAGGGATGTTCCTCAATCCTTACAAGATAAAGAAGGGGGATCTTTACCTTCGAAGAAGAATGAAAAGAAGAAATCAAGCAGGAATAAGGGGGAAAAAAAACGTCGATGAATGGTGTCACTACAGGGAAACAGTTGATGCTCGCGGCACGACACATACCTAATTTCAAAGGCGTATCCATTAGAACACAACTTCCATTACTCGGTGAGCCGGAAACAGATGAATGTGGAATCTTCAATCTATGTGATGAGTCCTCAATGGGTACTCACTGGTGTTGTTGGTTGAAACGAGGGAAGCAAGTCCATTACTTCAATAGTTTCGGCAACCTCCGCCCACCCACAAGGTTTCTCCAATACTTAGGTACAAAATATGAGATAATTTATAATCGATCACAGGAGCAAACTTATTCACAGGAAAATTGCGGACAATTGTGTATCAAATTCCTGAAAGACCATTCATTTGCTCACGAATAAATTAGACATAGCTCTCAATCCAAGTCTCAGTGTTGAAATCTTCCTACCATGCTGCATGTCAGGATTCGAATTCCACCCCATATAAACGATCATACACATGAGAAAGCAGTCAGTATCACTATGAGTGTTGACAAATTCGGTAGTAGCTTGAGAAATTCTTCTAGTGAAATTGGTGTCTTTAATGAGAACGCATCTTCATCTCTCAAATGGAGACTAGGTTCGATTAACAGTGACCTACAAGAGAAGTATCATTCATCCTCGTCCCAAATACAAAATATTGATTCTTCAGTGAGAGAAGTGAGAACTCACTTGAAAAATCTGGAATTCGAGGATAAGAGAAGGTTTGAGTCCTTAACATCTCAAATTGAGCAAATTCATTCAACGTATAGAATCTTGGAGGAAAAATTTGAGGAACCGATTGAAGAACTTCAACAATATTTTGACTCTTCAAGACCTGTTATCGATGGGATACATGCTTCGATTCGAAAAGTAGAACAGGACTTCCTTGGATTCAGTGGGGTAACAGAACGGCGAGTGAATAGTGTTTCTAATCGGATCGAGAAGTTGGAGTCATCAGTGGAGGGTATAACCAATCAGATGAAGGAATTGAATTCACATCAAAGTCATTTATCGAGCATTACCCACTCGGTGGCACAACAGAGTTGCTAAAAGAGGAAGTACAGAGACACGAAAAAAATTTGACTGGTCATATACCATCAGCTCGAGCATTCGAAGAAGACTTTCGAGAGTCGTTGAAAGTTAAATTACGTAAGGAAATGAAAAAGAAATCACACCATAGTCTGGAAAAAATTCAGCTCGTGAACGAACTGCATTCTCCAGCCCGCGGAAAAGTTCTTGTTAAGTCTGTAAATGATTTATGGCAAGCCGACTTAGCCGTATTGATGGATTTGAGTAAAGGGACTCGGCGGGTAAGCATGGTGAATCGGCCCTTGTCGGGTATTGGTCCAGGAGTAATTTTTCCCAGTTCCTTACACCAAAGTTAGTGGCGGAGAAGGTTCCTTAGGTCCCAAGGTCGCCTCTATAGTGTACGGCAGTTGTTCAGGATACGTGAAAAAACATGGATACATTCAATATGGACCCGATCCAAATCTATTTATACACTCGTCATGCACCAAGATTGTAAGTAAAAAGGCTAAAAATGACCCTTTACTATCGAGCTAGTTTTTTGAGTCGGGTGAAAAATCTTGAAGGCTGGGAACCAAATTGACCACGGATTCGGTTTCTACGCTAAAAAATACATAAAAAACACATGTTCACCTCTCTGGAACACTCCAATTCAAAATTCGTATTTTTCAGGACCATTGAAGGGGCCGCGGCTTCACGGATTTGGTACCTTGGATTTTTTGATTTTTTGGACCAGCTAGATCTCGGGTTCTACTGCATCAAATTGACCTCCTCAAGTGGTCATTTTGAAGGAAATTACATCAGCTATCGATTGAAGATATTCTCGGAGACGTAGAAGAATGCGCATGCGCAGGAGATGCTAATTAGTGAGTCAGAATTTGCTTAAAAAACGGATTCTTACATTTTTGACCACTTTCCACCACCCAAAACAATATATTTCAAGATGATTTTCGATGCAAAATGACTCGATAAACACGATGGAATGGTCAAATCTCGTTGGAATCATGGATAACTGTGTCAAAAACCGATTTTTAACTTTCTGGAATTTTTTTAGAGGCCTTAATCAAAAGTTGTAGACACGAGAATATCTTTTTATCATTTGATACAGTCTCAAGGATATACAAAAAAATTTCCAAAACGATTCATCAAAGTGCGTTGAAATGCGATTCAGATGATGGAACATCGATTTTTAGCGTTTTTTAGACGGTTCTCAGGGTGCCGTACACTATAGAGGCGACCTTGGGACCTAAGGAACTTTTTTCGCCACTAACTTTGGTGTTAGAAACTGGGAAAAATTAGTCCTGAACCAATACCCGACAAGGGCCGATTCACCATGCTTACCCGCCTAGTCCCTTTAATAAGAATTTCAAATATATATTATCGGTGATTGATATGTTCTCTAAATATGCATGGGCAATCCCAGTCAAAAATAAAACAGGTCTTGAAGTCACGCAAGTTTTCAAGAAAATTCTCGAGGGAGTTGGTGTAGAGAACTATTCTCGAAATTTACAAACTGATAAGGGGAAAGAATTCTACAACACTCATTTTCTCAAACTCATGGAAGAAAAAAGGATTAACTTCTATTCAACTCAATCTGTAATGAAAGCCAGTGTTTGTGAACGTTTCAATAGAACTTTGAAAGAAAGAATGTTCAAAATTTTCTCTCTTAACGGTAATTATAGATGGATTGATTCCTTGCAACCCATACTGGATGAATACAACGATTCCAAACATCGAACCATTGCAATGAAACCGAGACAAGTTTGGGAGAAATCGAAATCGCAGAATCGGATCATTTCTCACCTTGCAAACACTGTTTATCGCAACTCAAACTATCAAACCAACCCAAAATTCAAAGTGGGAGACTTCGTTCGTATCTCTAAATTCAAAACTTTGTTTGAAAAAGGACATACCCGAAACTGGAGCACTGAAGTATTTCAGATCAGAGAAGTAAAAAAACCACACCAGTTACATATAATCTCCAAGATTATAATGGTAGCAAAATTCTAGGGGGATTTTACGAATAAGAATTGTTGAGTGTTAAGGACCCAAACATCTACCTCGTAGAGGAAGTTTTGAAACGACGAGGAAATCAGGTACTTGTTAAGTAGTTAGGTCTTGGTAGAGACCGCAATTCCTGGATAAGAAGTGATAATATCCTTTGAGGTGATTGAATCAGATCTAAATATATCATAACCAATACTCTGTGTTCGGAAAATACAACCCAATCCAAAATATCCTTGGTTGGAATAACTAACTTAAGCAATTGTTCATAGGATGGATTCTAAACAAACAAGTTTGATGCTTTTCAAACAATTGGAAGCAGAAGAGAGTCGAATATCAGAGGAATTCCGTCATATTCTTCCTATCATTTCGCAGAAATCAAAAAATTCTCTACTTTCCTTCGAGAAGGACACCAAAAGATGGTATAGAGACATATTAAATATTTTGAAGGAGGGAAAATTGAAATTTTTACAAAGAAGTGGGACGAAAGAAGCGTTGGAAACAAGAGCTGATCGATTGAGAAGGATTTTACTGATTTTGAAAAGATACCGGGTGGATCGAAGTAAGAAAAATATAATCTTCTTTGAAGGTGAAACGGCATTCCAGAGACGCATTAGAACAGGGATCGTTGGAAACATTCATCATGTTGATCCCATTGAGTTTTTCGAAGGATCCAAAGATCGTATCATATCGTTCATTCAAGTCTGTCTCAAAGATCTCAATTCAATGAAAGCAAATCTGATCTTCACTGGATACTTCAATCTGAAAGGAGAAATAACTGAGATGAAATACTTCAAATCTCAGTACGAAATTATTCTCGTTTCCAATGACTTGAATAAATGGTATGAAGAGAACGTAAATGATCTCATTGATCAAATGGTAGAATTTGAAGGTGTGGGAAGTGGTTGGAGTTTGGAAGAAATCATCTCACTGAAAGTGATTATTGCCAAATCAGATCTTCTGAATGGAGCCTCATATATAAAACTACCTAAATCCATCAGTGACAAAAAAGCTGTCATAAACATTGAATGTTCAGAGCTTGAGAACGACTGTTTTGCAGTTTGCATCATGGCTCATCTCTTTCCTCTTAAAAAAGGAAGTCCGAGACAGAACAAGCGTAATAGTTATATCGCATATGAAAGGAGTGGTGTTGAATTTAGAGAGATTAATTTCCCTGTTAGATTGATTGATATACCTAGATTCGAAGCACTCAATGGTAATATATCAGTGAGTGTTTACCAAATATCGGAAGATAAAAAAATCTATCCTGTCTATAAAACATTAACAGAAAAATCTCAGCATGTAGATCTACTTCTCCTGCATGATGGAGAGACATCCCATTATTGTTACATTCGGAACTTGTCTAGGCTGATTTCAAGCCAAGTAAACCGTCACGAGCATGTGACATACACGTGTAAAACATGTTTCTATTGTTTCAATACACGGGAAAAATTGCAAAGACATAGTCAAGATTGTGGGAAGATCAAAAACTGCCCTATAATCCTACCTGCTGAGGAAGATAAGATTTTAAAATTCAAAAACTATCATAAGAAAGAAACACTACCGTGTATTGTTTTCGCTGATATAGAATGTATTCTGAGACACTATAACTATGACGAGATCAATGATGATTTTTTTGAGTTGAATAACATCTACGGAGAAGATGATGATGACAGGAAAGACAATGATAAACTCCACAAAGAGGTTATCGATTCAGAAGATCCTGATTTGAAAAAGTCTAAACGTTTCAATTTCAAGAAATCAAAGCTCATTGAGAACACCTTCGGACGTCACATACCATACAGTGTTGGACTTTACTATCATGACCGATACGAAGAAGAGAAATCTTACTACACATCTTTTCGTGGTAGAGATTGTACCATGTCATTTGCACAAAAACTCAGAAAAATTGCTGAGAGAGTACAGTCAGTGAGTAGGAAATCAAAATTTCTATATGAGCTTAGGATATAATCTCATGTAAGTTTTCACCTTACAGAAAATAGAAAATTTCCCACCTCTCGACATGAGTATCGAAGACGAAGAGAATTTCCAATCGTCAACGATGTGTCATATTTGTGAGGGGGATTTCGATGGAGATGAACCGAAAGTTCGCGATCACCTTCATAGAGCTGATGGACGATTCAGAGGGGTGGCTCATAATTCCTGTAATTTAAACTATAAGGAACAACACAATATCCCAGTTGTTCTACATAACCTCTCCCGATACGACGCCCACTTTCTTATAAATGAAATCGCGAATGGTTTCCCCGGAAATTTAAAAGTAATAGCACAGAATACAGAGACTTACCCCACTATTATTAAATATGTTGAAGGTACAAAGATCCGGTTCACTTTCATAGATTCATTCAAGTTCCTCAGTTCTAGTCTTGACGTTCTTGCCTCATACCTACCTCTCGATTGTAAAAAGATAATCAGGAAGAACTTTTCTGAGTTAATTTCTCAAGTGGGCGTCTCGGAATCAATCGGTCTTGGATTGCTCACCAAGAAAGGAGTCTTCCCCTATGATTATGTTTGTAAATGGAGCAGGCTCAAAGAAAAACGCTTACCTCCAATAGAAGATTTCTACAATGAACTCACAGATTCCAATATTAGTGAAGAGTCATACGAGCATGCGCAATTAGTATGGAATACATTCAGGTGCAAAGATTTAGGAGATTACTCGGATTTGTATCTCAAAACAGATGTGCTTCTGTTGGCAGATATTTTTGAGAATTTTCGTAATACTTGCCTACTTAGTTATTCTCTCGATCCAGCCCATTATCTCACCTTACCTGGTTTTGCATTGGATGTAATGTTACATTACACCCAGGTGGAGTTAGAACTGCTTAATGATATCGACATGGTTCTTTTCGTTGAAAGAGGTATTCGTGGTGGATTTGTTCAATGCTCAAAGCACTATGCTGAAGCAAACAATAAATGTATGGGTGAGAATTTTGATGAGATGAAAGAAGATAAATATTTAATATATCTGGGCATGAATAATGTATATGGAACCGCAATGTTATTAAAATTACCACAGGAGAATTTCGAATGGGTGAGCGATTGTTCTTGTTTTGATGTTATGAAAATTGATGATAACTCATCAACTGGTTATATTCTTGAAGTTGATTGACAGTATCCGAAAGTATGTCACGATGCTCATTCGGATTATCCGTTTTGTCCGGAACATTTACCATCACCAATCACAAAAATTGGGAAACAGAAAAAATTATTGGGAACGTTATATGATAAGGAAAAATATGTTATACATTACAGATACCTGCAACAAGCCATTCAAAATGGTTTGCGATTAACTAGAATACATATCATTTTACAGTTCCATCAAGATGATTGGATAAGAGGGTATATAGAGTTTAATACTCAATTGCGAACTAATGCATCCAATGATTCAGAACGGAATCCCTATAAATTGATGAACAACGCAGTATTCGGTAAGTCGATCGAGAGTTTGAGGAAACGTAGAGACATCAAAATACTGCGTAGATGGGATGGACGTTTTGGAGTCAATAGCTACATATCCAACCCCAATTTCAAACAAATGGTGATCTTTAATCCCAATCTAGTTTCTGTTGAGATGAATCGAACAGACATCACATATGATAAGTCACTCTACGTTGGTATGAGTATTCTCGACCTTTAAAAAATGTTGATGTATGCCATCCATTACGATTACATAAAAAAAAAAAGGATTCAAACGATGCGATCTTCTTTATACAGATACTGATAGTCTCATATATGAAATTCACTGTAATGATTTATACAAAGAAGCGATGAGAAGAGATTGCAAGACGGTGTTCGATACCTCGGACTATGATTCAAATAATCCATTCGCAATGCCATTGGTTAATCGTAAAAAGTTAGGATACTTTACAGATGAATTGAGAGGTAAAATACTGCAGAAATTCATTGGTATAGGAGCAAAAATGTATGCTTTCATCGTTAATCAGGATGATGATGAAGTAGAGAAAAAGATTGCAAAAGGGGTATCGCGGAATGTTTTGAGGAACGTGATCACTTTTAATGACTATTATAAGTGTCTGTTTGAAGGACAGACCTTGCGATGCGAACAAAAGTCAATTAGGAATAAGTCTCACTGTATCTTCACTACTAGAGAAAATAAGATAGCTCTTCGACGAAATGATGATAAGAGATGGTGTCATGATGATCATATACATACCCTCCCATGGGGTCATTATAAACTTGAAGAAAATTAAAAGTGTTCCAACCAAGGATATCATTCTTAATATAATATTCTATACCTCACTCTCATTTTCATCAGTTATAGATTCTCTCTATCGTCGATACAAATTACACCAAAGTTTGCTGATATTAATGAAGTAACGCCTTATCCCGAAACAAGAAAAGTTTCGGAACTAGAAGTTGATTATCCCTATAGGGTGAAAGGAGAAAACTTGATCAAGACTAAGTTTGGGATGAAGATCGTTCTCGAATTGAAAGGGGACGATGGGAAGGAGTTCACTATTTACAGTCTTAAAGCGCTCAACGATGTTATGTTGAAAAATAGTAACCATTGGTTGGATATTTTCAATAAGGGAGGAACCCTAGTTACTCAAGTAGGAAATACGAAACTGAAATTTGAAGCTGGTGTGACGAAAAAGCCAGCACCTGTAAAAAGAAATAAGAGGAAGATTGCGAAAATAATTGAAAGTGATGATGAGGGCAAAATCAAAAAAGGAGGGTGAGTCAAATTCTCCCTTGAAAAAATTAGGCCCTCATATTCTCAACTCATAATCGTAATGATCTTTTATTTATTAGGAAAAAGAAAACTCCACCCAAGAAAATCAGTAAGAAGATTGCAAAGAATAAATTCATAGATCTTGAAGCGAAAGAAGCTGAAAGAGATGAATCTGAAGTGGAAAAAGATGATAGCGGAAGTGATCTTGAAATGAGCGACTAAATTCAGTTCAAACTCAAAAATTTCCAGATCAATTGTCCACTACCAATAATCATATATGACACTTTTACATACAGTAAATCTGTAGATACCCACACACTTTTTTACGCGCACTTACACTTAATATATATATGTAGACCCTCATACACACTCTTCTATATTTTTATATACATATATCTCTAAATGTATCCATATATCTCTACATGGATTCGGATATCTTGATATATTGACTTTATTCAATAAACTTGTCAAAACACGATACTAAAATGTCTCTTCTCGTATCCTAACCTACCGATTATTACTTCATATTCAGAGTTGATGCGTTCTGTATTTCTCCATTCTTGTAGGTGATAACCAGTTGTCCACGAAGAGATGCCATTACTCAAGAAGAGAAACCCGTTTCAGGATATTGGAATCAGTAAGGATGAAAATCATACCCGACAAACTCGTTTAGAGACAGTTTTCAATTACATGCTTCCGGCGTAGAAGGCAATACCCAGTTAGAATCCTTCCACCAGTGTTGATGAGAGTCCAATTCTATGCTTTCAATATTTTGTGTTGGCTGGATCATTACAGGCTTTGTAAATTTATTCCTAACAAATCTCTCAATGAACTACACATGAAATACCCAAAGGATCGACGGGGGAAGGAAGCTCAATCATTTCGGGGAGCATATTATGACCTACGAGTATGTTGTAGGAAAAGACCAAGATTCATCGTTCTCTTCATTGATGGAGACGGTATACATGTAGTATGTAATATGCTCATAGAGTGTTACGAGAAAATACGAGGATGGAGATTTCATTATTAAACCCACGAAACATTTCAAGTAGAAGATAGACTAACTACCTGACTGAGTGACTGACTGACGGACGCGGACACGGGGTACAAAATCCGACCGACACCTCCTCGTGGTGTACCCTGGTCAATACCAACGTCGGCGGTGACCTTAGTAATAGGCTAGGATATTCAAATGATCATTGTGATGATATATTTTAGTCTTAATAATGAGGATAACTATTCTGATGATGATGAAATGTATGATGAAACATCCACTAAGTGGATTTAGTGATAAACTGATCACCTATTCTTGATTTGACTTCTTCGCTACATTTTTTCATCTGGAAAATCTGTTTTCAATGTTCACAGGTAACTCTGGGGATCATACATTGATGCTGTTGTAGGAGAGCCATGGTGATGGGGTATAAAATCCGACCGACACCTCCTTGTGGTATACCCTGGTTAACACCAACGTCGGCGGTATCTTCATGCTAGTTCATCTTATTCTAATACACTCTTCTGGATGTTCACAGGTAACAAGGAGGAATCATTTCATGTGAGGCACAGTCTATCTCAACTCATGAATATGGTAAGCATGATTAATATCATACATCTCTAACGCTTCAAGCATGTAAAGAAATAAGGGTGATGGTGATGGTTGGGGTACAAAATCCGATCGACACCTCCTCGTGGTGTACCCTGGTTAATACCAACGTCGGCGGTATCCATATCAATACTTTTCCTAATGAATATTTCCTTATGTTCACAGGTAGCACGAGTTGGAGGATATCAACATATTCAATTGTGAGACATTATACACGAATGGTGAGGTTGAATTCAGGAGAAGTAGATATGACAGAGATCAAGCAACACGATCCTAAAATTGGCAACTCGAGCGGCGGCGGCGGCGGCGGCGGCGGCGAATGGTGTCAGGGGAACTGAGAAAGTCGGGCGGTCGCTCACCCAGTCCTCTCGGCTCTCCTAATACCATACTCCAAAAACCACGTCACAGAAATGTCGCAGAAATCTGCGTCCCTGTCGCAGAACCGGCATTGCCTATCTACTTACAGTGGGCGATATTTCAAGGGAGGTCTTCATTCCGGCATATTAGGTGAGAATAAAACTTCTCAATTCATGCATCGAAATATGTCAGAATAAATACCTTTTTTCCAAGATCCACTCTTGCGCTATCCTTTTCTTCAATTGACCTCATCTTGGGATGACTCAGTTGAATTTTCAGCCCGTTTTATCGAAAATTGCGCCCTCTAGAATTTTTTTAGTGAAAAAGGTGATTTTTTGCATTTTTTGGGACATTTTTATTCCTTTGGGATTTTTCATTCGACCTTGGAAATTATCTGGGTGAATTGGCTCATCAGAAATATATTAAAGAAGCTACAAAAAATTTTTGAAGCCGAAAGATTGATTATTGGAGCGACGGCATCAATTTTTTGACTGGGGTGCAATGAACCCCAGTCAGGCAGCTATGTTATTTGGCGAAGCGACGCCAGCTAAGGGTTAATAATAACAAACATCGGCGCGTGAGCCTGTGTGCCTGCGGTGCGCCATGTCGTGCGCCGTGGGATTGGCTGCGCTTGAATGGGAGACACGCCCTATCGGGTGACTACCGCACGGCTGTAGCGCGGTCGAATCTTCGCGCGATTATCGCGTGGCAGTACTTGGATTTCAGGGGAAAGAAACCAGCCCACAATTATTATTATGTACTGAGGTCAACGCTGGTGAAGGGTCGAAAGGCAACATTAAGATGTTGGCAAGATGCTCATAAGGACTTTCTGAGCCTGTGAAAACTGTAGACATCGCTCGTTCGCTCTGCGTGCTTCGTGTACATACGGCACCGCGATATTGCTCAAAAAATCTGCCGATGAGCCCTGGGATGATGTGCGTGGTTATTATGACAACAGTGAACCATTAGCAACCCCAAAATTTAAGAGGAAAATGACAGAATAAGGTCGTACATTATTATGCGTACCAACGCATTGGTGAGGTTGCTGAGTGCCATCTCTTCCGAAAATCGAAGTCAAGCAACCTTGGGCACGGTTAGTACTCGGATGGGTGACCGCCCATCTAGGTCTCATCAACCCCAGCTTGCTGACTTTTCTGATTGGTTAGTTGATGCCAACGACTTTTCAATGTGAACGGGAGGTGTAAAGTGTAACAGATTGGGTATTTATCCGAGATATATGCTCAATGTGTAACACGATAGTGGCACCGAGCTCTCCGGGCCAGGTTTTCTTCCCTCGCAAGAAAGTTTTCCAGTGCCCTATGGAATGAATCATCCCGGGCGAATGCGGAGGGTGTATACACGTTACAGTCATTACACTCACACAAGTTCACGAGTTGTAACGACGGAGTCATCCACTCAGCTAGTAGACCACTGAGTCGCAAACAGAGGTGTCTCGTATCTTTCGACTACAAGAGCACGAGCCACATGATTTCACTGTGTGAGTAGAGCTAGTCTCGGAAGCAGAGGTGTCTTGTACCTTTCGACTACGAGAGCGCAAGGCACACGAGCTCACTGTGTGAGTAAAACCTGGTGCGTCGAGAACAGTGCTGCAGTGAACTATCTGACTACAGGTACCACTGCAGGGGTTGGCTCTGAGATAAGGCCGTAATCAACGCATAGGTACATACAGAACACGAGTAACAATAACTCACAGTACACAATCAGCTGCATGAGCCCAGAAGGGTTCCGAAGCTTAAGAAGACAAAAAAAACTATCATGCGTGCCTCGCACTTGACGCGCGACAGGCACCCGATGGTCGCGCGGCAAC
This sequence comes from Eretmocerus hayati, assembly GCA_029851415.1. Taxonomy (NCBI): domain Eukaryota; kingdom Metazoa; phylum Arthropoda; class Insecta; order Hymenoptera; family Aphelinidae; genus Eretmocerus; species Eretmocerus hayati. The sequence goes on from CM056741.1 coordinate 169,516,626, forward strand.
GGCCCGACAGCCGCTTGACAGTCGAGCGACGTGATGGCAAATCTAATGGCACTTCCTTTACTTCATCTTCGGTAATAAACCAAAAAGAAGCCGAGGGTGGCCAAAAATTTATGGCGAATCACCCAAAAAAAGAAGATAGTATTAAATAATTGACTTTGTGAATTTGGGAAACTCTGGGATTCGAACCCGCGGTCTTCTGATTGGTAGGTTAAGGCTCATGGCAAGTGAAACGTGTTACGCGTGGCGGTGTGAGAAGCCTACTTGGAGTTTGGGTCGCTATATTGGAGATGTAACGGTTATCATATTTGGCCACTTTCTGTAAGAATACATCACGAGCAATATATTAAGTAAAGGAGATGGACAAGGTGAATAACACTATATCCTAAATGCAGTGACATACAGTTCAAGTAGGCTTATTACACCACCACGCGTAACACGTCTCACTGGCTATGAGCGTTGAGTCTTGGTCTACAGATCAGAAGACCGTGAGTTCAAATCCTAGGGGTTCCAAAAATTGCTAACAAGGGGAGGTCAGGGTCTGCGGGAGCTGAAACTCCATGAAAATTTTTTTACATATTGTTTGGGACAAAAAAAATGTACCGTCAGTCCGGGTAATTTTGGTACAGCGGGTGCAACTTTGGTACACCTCTGAAAAATGACTTTCAGTGCTGCGTTCGGCAAGGTAAACGATTCTATTGCTCTGAAACCTATTCCCCCCTCTTGGCACACGCCTAAACAATCTATTGAGCCACCGTAGATCCCGCGTGAATGATTGTACTTGTTTATTGAAGCTTTTTCCGAAAAGGCTGATTTAGCAGCGACACGCGAGTGGTCCAGTTAGTGTACCTGGCAAGGAGTGTTCCGGAACGAACTACGGATAAACAATGCTACATTTTGACCACATATATCACCATATTAAAAAAACCATCGTGACATTGGGGTATTTGAAGCATCCGAAATTTTAATGAATGAAAAACAGGGAAAAAAAACATGAAAAAGTGTACCAAAGTTACCCAACACTACGTAAGAAGCATGAGAATAAGGTAACTCCAGTGCAACTTCCAATGACAGTTTCTTTCTATCTCACCTTGAGTCGAGTGATGGTCTACGAAGTTCTAGAATGTTTCAAACAGCTTAAAATAAGACTTCTGAACGATTTGAATTAATTCACTCACATGGTGCTGGGTAGAATTGAGATATTCTGTAAGTGTACCAAAGTTGCCCCATCGGGGTCTAACTTTGGTACACTTCTTCAACTGTTAATAGCTCCAGCTCAGACCCATCAAATTGAACTTTGTAGCCCATCAATCGAAAGCTGAGACTGTAAGCTTTCGATTGACTACTAATAAAAGTGGGTTTGGTTAATGTGTGTTAGAATGCCGAGCCAAAGAAATTAAAAAGTAACGAAATCGTACCAAATTTACCCAATTTGAAGGTACATATTTTTCAGTTTACTTGAATAGGCCTCTAGACCGTCAGAAAAAATATATCAAACCTGCAAATATGCTAATGACTGTCCATATATGACCATGCATGGTCATGGAAGGTGGACTCACAGACACTGAGAACATACTAACTTGGTCAGATAGTTGGTGACTTGATCTAATTCGGAGCTCAAATATGTTACTTGGAGCACACAGTGTCCTCACATTGAGTTATGAGCCTCATCCAAAAGATGGCAGTGAATCAATCCTTTTCAGTCTCAAGCAAAGTATCGTCTCTTGTCCTCCCACTGGCAATGTATGTACATTCTTGTACCCCCCGCAAGGGAGATCTTCGGATCTTGGGAGAGTAACGACTCCCCGGTCCCAGTTAACCGCGAGAAGGATCCTTAGTTGATCCTGGAAGACTGACGCACTCCCCGGCCCCAGTCCTCCGGCAAGGGATATCTTAGTATTTCGGGAGCACACGACAACTCCCCCGCCCCCAGTCCTTAGCCCCAGCACCCATGTGTGTGCTTTACTATCTCGTCCGCCTCTGTGCGTATGAGCCCTGAGTGGCATTTAGGACTACTTCAGGGCTCCCGCTTTTTCACCTTTTCTCTACTCTCTGTTTCTTCTTTCCTTCTTCTTGGACTATAACCTTCGGGTTGGCGCCCTCTGGGGAGGGGTTTTAGCCAGTAGGTGCTCGAGTTTCCTCGGGTAAGTCCGACACTACCCACACTCTTGTGGGTGTCTATGAAGATTTCCCCTTCCCGGCCTACCAAAAGAAAAACATTCTTGCACCTGTAGGTCGATTCAAATCCACAGAGATGGTGTGTATTGCTATCATTATATTGAGAACAATATCTCGAATCCTATGTAAGAAACTTTTTAAACTTAGCTACGTAATTATATGAGCAAGGATGCGCCATAGTTAAGAGATTGGGAGAGTTGTATAAGTTGATTTCGACACACCAAGCCTCCCTGGGCATTTAAAAGTGTTTCTTACAGAGGATTTTAGATATTATTCTTCATATAATGATAGCAATACACACTATCTCTGTGGATTTTGATCGACCTACAGGTGCAAGAATGTACATACATTGCCAGTAGAAGGACAAGAGACGATACTTTGCTTGAGACTTTGAAAATGATTGATTCACTGCCATCGTTTGGATGAGGCTCATAACTCAATGTGAGGACCCTGTGTGCTCCAAGTGACGTTTTTAAGCTCCACATTAGATCAAGTCACCAACTATTTGACCAAGTTAGTATGTTCTCAGTGTCTGTGAGTCCACCGTCCATGACCATGCATGACCATGTATGATCACATATGGACAGTCATTAGTATATTTGTAGGTTCGATATATTTCTCCTGAAGCTCTAGGAGTCTACTCAAGTAAACTGAAAGATACGTATATATTTCCTTGCCCCAAACAGTATGTACACTAGAACCTTGAATAACGGACACCTTGGAATAGCGGACACTTTCCGACGCTTGATTTGATTTCCATTAGCTTTTATGAGACTAAACTCTTGGAATAGCGGACACACGCAATAGCGGACGAATTTTGCTGGCAAAATGTTTCAATCCAGTGTAATTTCACCTTGCAATAGCGGACACCCAACTTCTCCCTCCAGAATCCGAGTTATTTTCGGTCATCGATATCATTAGAAGAAACATCAAATCACGTGCGAAACACAGGAATTCTCATTGTCAGTGATCAAGACAGCTGTTTCCACAAGTATTGACTTCGTATGTTCATCCATAGCAATTGCTCCGAGCCGTTCTCGTCACTACCTCCTCGCATTTCAAAAAATATCAAAGTAAACATGGCACAGGAACGGAAAAGATTGACGATCAAAGATAAATTAGGAATCATAGAGGTTTATGAGAAAGAGAATCCATCTTTCCGCGATACTGCTGTGAAATTTGGTGTAGGAAGAACACAAGTTGGTGAAATGATGAAACACAAGGAAAACCTCCGTGCGATACTTGCAAGAAATGGGTGCAAATTCATAATGATATGAGCGAGTTGAATGAGCTATTCACCGGATTCGGATGTCCAGCTTACCGGTATTTAAATATTGACAGGGTTTTGCCCATTGTAAGTACATTAATGAATTTACAAGAGATAATTGAAGAGAAGCTATTGCAAGAGAGCAACAGTGAGTCAGAGGATGAGAACACGCAAGAAATTCTGACGATGTCCCTATTTCCCATGCTGATGTGCAGAAATGCGTATCTACCTGGAAAAACTTTACTTGCCAAAATTAATTCTTTGTCTTGTTTGTCAAAAATTTTAGAAATTGAAATGCAATATGAAAATGACATAATATGTGAACGAACAAGGCAATTAGTGAACATTTATATCTGAGTATTCGTCTCAGAAATAATCAAGTGTGTCTATAATTTTATGTTTCTGAGACGCATGCTTCTATGTTGACTAACTCCAGATGACTTTGGTGAGAATGAAAGGTGAACGTAGATGCTGAAAATATCTTTGAGTATGGTGTTCCGAATGGATTGAAAATCAACAAAGGTAAAACAGTGGCTTACTGGTTTGGTTCTCCTGCGTTCATCAAACGTTTTGAAGGCTCACCCACCTCCACCCGTTTGCATAAATGTCTAAGTCATTCCATACAGTCATACCATTAAGATCCTAGGTGTTACACTTGACAGCAAATTGACGATGCAAGAACAGTGCAACGTTACGGCTCGCAAATCATTTGCAGCTTTGGCTAAATTGAGAAAATTCAAGGATAGTATACCACGTGACACTAAATTGATTCTTGTTAAGTCGCTCGTGTTCCCGTATCTTGACTAATGCGCAGGTCTTCTTTGGGATTTGTCTGAGAAACTTGTTATGAAGTTGACGAATTTTTATGAATTTCTTATTACTACATTATTGTTGGACAGAAGAATTTATTACCAGTCATGATACCGAAATACGGCAGTTTTTGCCAGAGGAAGCTTACGCTAGCGAACACGAGGCTGGAAAGAGATCGTACGGGAATGTGCAATAACTCATCTTTTATTACTCTTCTATTACTGTTAGGATATAACCTCAAAATGAGTATGTGATATGTATCAGCTGAAATACAATACTTTTTGCTAGCGTGATCTTAAACGCTAGCGAACACCGTAAAAGAGCGAAGATACGAGGGAACTCAGACTAGTGGAGAGAAAAGAGCAAATGAGCAAATGAACACTCTCCCAAGGCTTTGGGCTCATTATGTAGCTTTTTTACGACCTCTCGAGCCTTTGGAATTCGAAGAATGAATTTTTATTTCTTCGGAGTAAGAAAATTCCTCAAATGAGCGTGAAACTGGCACAAGAACAGTCACAGTTCATAATGTGCTGCATGCAGCCTGAGTAAAGTTGGTTAAAGCTTGCAATAATCGAAAAATTCATAGAAAATATACATTATAGAAGCTCTATCCTCTTCAGAATGGCTCGCTCAAGTCGATCTGGCTCAGGCTCGCTTCTTTGTGGAACTCTGTGACAGTTTAAAAATATTCCTCAGTAAAAGTTTCGAGAACCATGCAGAGTTTCCTGTTCTGAACGAATAATGGACACAGGTATAGCAGTATATATTTAGTTCTCCAATCCACTAGAATTGATCAAAAAGTTCTTGTAGTAAAGTCCGTGGATTGAATATTGATCTCAAGACCGTTCTTTGTGAGTCGAAAACTTGAGAGGGTATAATCTCACTATTACTTGCAGAAATATCGACCAGATCGATGATTAGAAAGTAGCAATCGACTCGAGTTCACATATTCTCTTTGGAACTATGTGCTATGCAAACCGTTGTGATTAATGTATCTGTTTCCGTTGCATATGTCTCATCTTACTGCATACCGTAGGGTCAGCATCAGCCATGGTCAAGCATATGATAGGCCAGTAGGTCTTGGCATCGAGGGGAAATCTGGTTATCTGCTCGCTGGGCATGGAAACCTGAATGAAAGTCCAATCTTCCCGCAATAATTCAATGTGATATACCCAATAAACGTCAAAAGTATTGATCGCATTCCATATCCATGAAAAAATTGATTAATGTTCAGTATCTATGATAATCCTTGTGTCTCGACACATTTGACGCGTAAATTGGAGTAAGCGGCAGCAATCTCATAAACTTGAAAAGGCGTCAAGGATTTGAGTCTTTCAAATCAACAATATGAAACGATTCATGAACAAATCGCCTAAAATGCTTGGGATGGATATGAATGATAATTTGTTTGGCAACCTCAACAAGTTAAGCACTGAGATTCATTTTTTCATTCCTTCGTCGAACCATAACGAAAGATAATAGCAATATGAATTATTAAACACTGAGATTGTCGGGCTGTTGTTATATCAGTCAATTTATGCAAGACTATTAATATTTGTCTACAACTTGACCGTATTCATGAAATTCATAATCGCACTCGTAAGTATTATACAGTGAAAGAAGGAATTGAGTAGTTCAACGTTACATCATTGTCCAGAATAAGTCTTGCAGAGGTCTTTCAAAATGTTTGTCCAACATTTTCAACTGATCCTATTGCTCCAAAGATGAACTCTCAGCTAACTTTGATACCCCAAAAAAGTTCTTCAGTCGAATAGGCATATCAATTACACGTCATATACTTTCCTTTGCAGAAGAGAACGAGTGTTTCTAACACTGAAATGATTGTAGCTCAAAAAACAAAAGAGATCTTGGAACGCGAGTCAGCGGGCTCAAGAGCCGATGAGAATTATCTAAAACCGTTTTAAAACTCCCACTCCCCTGACGTAGGGTCCATTAATGGGAGATTCTGAGAAAATTGTTCTTCTTTTACTTCTCAGAAACTCTCTGGTTTTGAAGAAATACTTATTCTTACATCAATGCAGTAGATTCTTCTGTCATGATGTGGACAGGTGATTTTTTTTATCATTATTAAACTTAATTTTTTGACCAATCAAAAAACAACTGTTCTCTACGCACGTATATCACGTCTTGGGCTTGAGATTGAGAGTAGTATTCGCGGTTTATTTTGACTCGGTGGAGGAGAGAATTGCTAAAAATAGCGTAACACCCATCTATTAAAAGGAGAGCTCAAATGCACCTTAGAAATACTAGATCCTGAAAGTTCGGTGAATCTGCTTCGAAATGTTGAAAACTAAATTTACGGAGAATTGGGGGTTTGACAAAAAGTCAATAGAACGGTTCCACTAAGTCCTCTGAACGACTCTCATTGCATGTAATCAAGGTTTGGAACCGACCGTCGTCGGTAAGATTCCGGGCCAGTTTTTGAATGCGTTGAACCACTCTACAATTTCTTGTTGTACTTTTGAACTGCAAAAATTTTAGTAGAGAATTTTTTTCTCTCTTCATACCAAGAAAAAATACAAAGAATAAAATGGGTAGGCCCACTAGAGGCACGAATAATTTTTCGGAAGCATCGGAGATGGCTTTTAAATAACTTTTAAATTCATGGAATGGAACGAAAATTTTGGACAAAAATTTGCAGCATCACTGCATTTCGTCACGTGGAATGACTCACATTCAAAGGGAGTTCACTTTCAGTCGATGGTAAAAAACTGATTGCATTTTGTAGGTTCTGAGCCTGCCCAAGGTGTGGAACGTTGATGTGGATGTCGTCATCGAAAAGCTGATGTTCTCGTTGCTCTGTTCTTGTTATGTTTTCTGTTATCTACTACTACAGATCAATATTCCAAAGGTACAGAAAAAATACAAAGATTAGATTAGGTTAGATTAGTTCATCAATTTTGGTCAAGGGGTACTACCCCATTTGACCCTAACGAATCCTTACAAGAGAAATAATACCATTTAGATAATGAACTAAATCTGATAGTTATATGGGATTTGGTGGCAAATTTAAATTCTAGTATAGATCTAAGTTGTGTGACTCAGTGGCGGATCCAGGAACCGATCTGGGGGGGGGAGGGATCGGTCACCCCTACCGCCCCCTGGATCCACGCCTGGTGTGGCTGTACAGAGTTTTCACACACACTGAATTGAATATATTATATTTTCGAGCACGCGCACCTTTGAGCTTCGTTTCAATACGAAGTTGTACCGAAAATTTCTTGATGAAAAGATTTGGGATGGTGGAGTAACAGAGATAGAAATTTAGTAAAGTTTGGAAAATGAATTTAAACTTTGCCAAATTTCTTTCTTTTAGAGCACCTTATTATTTGATTAATTTTTCACCATAATAATGACTACATGGATAGTTGTGTGAAGCTAATATGTTGATGGAGAATCAGGAACAAGAACCACTGGATTAACCGGAAAACTTCTCTCACCAAACACATGATATTGAGTCTATAATTTTGATGAATTTATGAACAGCTTGATGATCACAGGAAACATTTTTGGAATGCACATACAATGAACAAATGAACCACTCACAACACACTCTATGGGGTTGATGAATTGAAGATTCCACAATAGAATTCCACGACACAATGAGAAAAAATAGAATTTGAATGCACGAATGTTGGGAATAAGTTGTTCTGCAAAGCTGTCATGAGCCAATTTTGATACATTAGTTGAAAAAAACATATTCATCATCTCATCAGACATGTGTTCTGCCACTCTGTGCTTCAGCCTGTACTATGCAGGGGCGTTTCATGAAGTACGTTATAGTATGTTATACTTAAGGCCACGTTCACAGTGTAGCTCTTACCCGCAAATTTCTCATGCGTTCTGATTAAGCTATTGAGTGATTGTATGAGCATTTGATGAATGCGACTGACTGATATTAGGGTCCCTAGGAGTAGGTCTCGACACGGTCCGCCATATTCAGACAAATCCGGTAGATATAGGTATACAAAAGTATTAGTTTGTCTGAATATGGCGGCGATTTACCCAGGGGTGGGAGAACCGTGTCGAGACCCCCTTCCAGTGACCCTAACTGATATTAATGGAAATTTCCTGGATCTTCTTTCAAATCACGTGATAGGTTCCAGCAAAAGACAATTGATGATTGGATCGGATATATTTGTGTCCCTCTTTAGATTTGCATTCCGAATATTCGACGGATGGTTCGAGATCGAAAAATAATACCATCCCAACTTGTTTGACAGGATAAATTCAAAAAGTTACATTATAACATTGCCATAATATACAATGGAATTTTGAAACATTCCCATGGTTTATTCTTATTGCAAAAATTTCCGGGTTTGCTCTAGAAATTTAGCTTTTTAAATCACGAATGAATCACAGAATGGTTGATCTTACAGCATATTTTGGACGGATTCATGTATCTTGAAACACATCTCAAAATTGCTAATGCATTTTCGACTGTCAATATTCCAGAAAATCGTCTGCTAGAATAAAATGAGATGGCTTGGATTCAATTGTTCTTAACAAATTACGCTGCCAGCTATAGTGACCATTTATATTCGGTGATTTGAATCGGGCGCGGGTCTTATACCATATTCATCAGTTATCTACTTGATCCACATATCAGCTCGTTACACTAAGAAGCTTCCCGAGTTGCCACACTGACGGTGAAGGCACCTGGTTGTTATTTAGGGATATGCCACGACCGTAGCGCACCTAGCGGATTATGTGCCAAGTTCTTAGACTCCTATCAGTTGTTAATGCATAAAGCATGGTGGAAAAGAGATATGGTGTGCTCGCTCGGTGGACACCTTTTTGTTCTGGTCTGCGCAGGGCCCACTGGCAGCCATCTTGGCGTGCGAATTTCAAATTGGTGAACGGAATCTCCGTTAGTTATCATTCTCCAAAGTTTAAAATTGTGACTCCCGACCGAGATAAAGTTTACATATTTCTTGCTGGAACTTGGTCATCAACAGAGTGACTCGCGTTCATGTAATAATAGTAAGAATGATGATATTGCACGGGGCAAATTATTTAAGACTCGGTGCACGGGTGATTGCATGAGCAATCAATATTGCAACTCCTACCAAACACTTTTGTGGGGCGGGGAATATCATTTTATCCGTCGTGGTGGGTAAAATGGTCAACCAAAACTACGAATCTCAAAACCCAAGCACCCTTGGGGGTGCCGATGAACATGTAGAATTTTCAAAACTACACATGTACACGGTACTCGCGGTCTTGGGGTTCATCTTTTACCTCATAAGCAAGAGGTCGTGGGTTCAAATCGCACCTCGGCCGGAAATTTTTCTTTCTGTCGAGATAACTTCATGCCCTACAACATTTTTTCATTACTTTCAAAAAATTCTCATAATTTTTTAGCACTTTCCTCGTATTTATTTTGGCAACCGTTGGGGTAGTATCATGAATAATCATGAATCAATATTCCTAATCGTTTTAAAACTTCATTGCATCCGTTTCGATTTGAAATCTTTCATTCCAATTCAAAATATTCAAAATATATTCTGGGGATTTCCGTCAACTTTAACACTTTCTAATTACTGTCGAAAAATCTCCATAAGTTTTGAGCATTCATCTCGCATTTGTGCCAACGGTTCTTGAAGAAGTTTTATGAATGTTTATTTAGCAATATTCCTAATAGTTCTAAATGCTTATAATACCAGTTTCGATCCGAAATCTTTCATCCCGATTAGGAATTTATTCTAGACATTCTCGTTACACTCGACGTAATTTGAATTTGAGGCAAATGTGTTTTTGCAATTATAACAACATTGATGGAAATTTTTAGACAATTGCCAAAATAAATTCGAAATGAATACTTGAAATTATATCTCCTGGCGATTAGAGTAGATTAGTTTGGCTCATTTTAAATGACTAGTCACTACTGTGATAATAAATCTTGGATCAAGATGCAATTACTTATTATTTACGTGTCTTGTGAACTTGATGAATGTTCTTCGCCTACGAGAGCAAATCAAAGGGTATCCTATTCCATTCTATTCAATTGAAAAATTATGGAGAAGTAATGTAAGATACATTTTAGAGAATAAAATATTCTTAGCAACAAGAAATTTTGACTGGAGGTCGGTTATTGAACCTTCTCAACTAATGACTTATGATTTTGGAAGAAAAAGATGCGCTACAGACCACAAAATATCTCTACGGTGAGATCAACTCAGAAGCCGTGACATAAACATTGGCTTCCCCTCCCCCTTCCTGAGCGCCTGAGTTTCGGGCATTACTGTTGTGAATTTTCACGTATCACACGAAAATGAGAGATGCTCCTGAAGAATCCAAAACTCTCTAATCTATGAAAATTTTCAATAAGGATAGGAATATTGATTGCTTATGCATGCAATAGCCCGTTCATCAAGTACCAACCATATTTACCTTCTATGATGACATCAGCCACGATGATTGGATGGAGGAGAGGCACTTTGGTGGTCATCATCGAATTTCAAAAAGAAAGTTTAGAACTCACACCTTCAGAATGTGCCAAAAAAGTATCAAATTTTTTATGTGTGTCGCATGAGTTCTCTATTATTTTACTGTACTAAGACGATTCCCTCCGTCTCAATGCGTCATTCCCCACATTTTTCTGATGTGCGACCTTTTTACAATGCTATAATTGCATCCTTCTCCATTTCTCACATGATTGACCATGTTGGAACAAATTGGACTCGATTTGAACAATAATCCACATTTGAATGTCCCTCTACGTTGTGATTGGTCGAAGCGCCAAGATGGCTTACGACTGGGCCGGTAATCTCATTGGCTGAGGGGCTCACGCTGCGCGTGAGCACACCATATCTCTCTTCCACCATGGCATAAAGTATACCTACATCGATTCTCATATATATATATAGATTAAGAGTCTAAGAGCTTCGCGCGTCGATCACCCGTACGGTTTTACACGTAGAAGTTGATGCTCGAGTCGGCTGACATCTCGAATTATTCAACCAACAAGTTTCCAAACCTTCCGGCAATTTTTCGTCTGATTTCGTTCGAGTCTTTATAAGACGTCTCAGACGTTGCATAATAGATTCGTGTTCCAAGTCACGTCGGTGTCTCAGTGTGTCTGTATGTGCATATGATCTGTCATCGCGAATGTAAGAAAGGGAGGAGGACGCGGGCGAGGCCTGTAGCAGACGATACTTTTTATTCAGAATCGGGTTCTGTACAGAGTGTTTATTTCAGCTTTAGCACGAGTACGGGAAAGATTAGATGCCAATCGATACCAATCGTAATTATTGGTCCATTAGTCAAAGAACCGCCAGATGCATGCTCTCTTGTTTGCAGTGATTCAAAACTGATGGCCCGATGGCCAAAATGTGTGCCATTCTTGCTGTTGTGCAGTGTCAAGATGATCTTCAAATATATTTGGAGAGTTTATGATGCATGGATGCCAGCATTAATCTACATTTTGTCGGTGAATTGACTTTTACTTCCTCCGATACTTGAGACAAACCCGAGGACAAACCTAACACTGAAGTTATGAATTGGATTCCTCGAGTTCATAATCTACTCTAGTGAGAGAATCACATTGCGGAGTCAATCATCATAGAACCTAGAAAAATTCATCTTGGAATTTAGCACAGAGATGCTCATTGGGGGAGATGATTTTTTGAATAGATGAGTGAACATTTTTAGGGTTTTGCTACATGATATACTATTCACAGCTAATATTTTTCACTTTGAGAATTGTCAACCATTACCATAGCCAAGTATTGAAATCTTCCTTCTTCTACTTCACTTTTTCCAAAAGTCAAACTTTGTGAGTATGACCATCCTTTTCCCCCATTGGATCATCTTGGATCAAAACATGAATTTCGAATTTTGAGAGTCATGAGATCAAGAAAAATTTGTCATCTATTTTTTGCACAATCTGAGAGTGAAGCAAATGGAAAAAACTGAAAATATCGATTTCAAGTCTTGAGAGTGATGAAATCAGAAAAAATATGTCGAGTAATTGTTTCGTAAAATCTGAACGTGAAATGCCGGGAGAGGATTGATATGATTACATTACGATTTGATTATCTTCGTAATTTTGACTCAACAAGAGTTACTCACCATCTCTTTCATTTACTGAATATATCGGAGATAGTGATCCATCTAGACCAATGAGAAGGAAACGGAAGCAGAAAAAATTCGATCCAGCATTGACCACTCCAGTTTAACCCTTAATTACCCTGGTATTACGTAACGCCATGCTAATCAAATGGGAGTTGTGTCAAAATACTACCACCAGGGTAACTAAGGGTTAAGAGTTATTAGGGATGGTGAATAACTCTTGTTGAGTCAAAATTACAGAGATAATCAAATTGTATATCAATCATATCAATCCTCTCCCATGCTCATCGCGTTCAGATTTTACGGAACAATTACTCGACACATTTTTCTGATTTCATGATTCTCAAGAGTTGAAATCGATATTTTCAGTTTTTTTCCATTCGCTTCACTTTCGGATGTTGCAGAAAAATTACCCGTCAAATTTTCCCTGATCTCATGACTTTCAAGAGTTGGAATTCATGTATTGATCCAAGATGAACTAATGGGGGGAGAGGATGATCATACGCGCCAAGTTTGACTTTTGGGAAAAGTGAAGTGGGAGGGGGAAGATAATAATTACTATCAAAACCAAATCTTGATCAGGAAATCTTTCATCTGTTTCGATAACAAGTCAGTTCTTCTTTATCAAATCCAATATCGCTTTGTAACTCAAGTTCCATATTTTGACGAGAAAATTCATTTTGATCACGGATACTCTTTCAAGATACCAGTCATCAATACTTTCATTTGTTGATTTCACAGTTTTATTCCATCTGTACAATCATTTCTCTTCGATGGATGATCACCAAAACAAGATATCACTGCATCTCGTCGCTTCCGGAGAAGGAAAACACCTCCCAATGTTCTTCCAATGCATTTTTGAATGAATACGTGTTTTTTTCCCTCGGGGTGGTGATATGCTGTTTTAGATGGACCGCAAGAACCAGAATCATTTTTTATACTTCTTTGAATATTACAAAATCTTCGACCAACATAGGATGTCTTTTTTCATGGAATTCTCCTCTTGACCATCCAAATCATTGGAATTATGAATGCCACAAAAAGACTGTCATGAATGAATAAAAAATGCACTTTGTAATGGAAGCACACCCAGTGTTTGCAAGATCTCCAATAAAGTAATTAGATATCTTTACAATAAGTTTCGACCACCATTCCACTTAATTCCGTTAATACCGCGTCTATCGGTTTGACCTGTGGATAACTATCCTTGAGCACATTTGGAAATGCGATGATTGATTCATCTCCTAATCATGACCTGCTGGACAAGACATTTTTTCAGTTTCTCTGGGATTACACATTGGAATACTGGCTGATAAACATGGATCAGTTCTCATTTTATTTTCATCGTAATACTCAAGATGTTTCCCAATGTTTACAACCTTTTCATCGGATTCTTTCTCAGAATCTAATTCTAAGTCATCATCCTCTATTCTAAATATTACAATGTGAATAGGTTCATGATCTGACGGATATGATACGTGTGTCCCGGTCAACATTTAGTCATGTTTTTCTTGTAATGAAAATGTTATCGACTTGTGCGTTGAAATTTGTAGTAGATGAATCATGTGAAAGACAATTTTTTAAATTAAATCCTGATACGAATGATTCGAATGGACTATTTCTTTTGTAGGTATCATAATTGGAATCAGAATTTTATAAGTGTCATAAATCTAATCGCCTATCAAATGGATATTCATTCTTGAATCCGGGAGTAGGCGCGCGCACGTCAAAAAGACCGACTCTTTCTAATTTCGAGAGGTTAGATATGAAATTTTCACCAATCACTCTGGAAGATTAGATCAACTATGTTGACCTCATTACCAAGCCGTTTGAACAGTTTTAAGGCATTTAGAGCCATCCTGCAGTTTCTAGGAAACTAATCAAAGCAGAGTCGGTCAAAATGACAGTCGCGCGCCTATGTTGGTGGCATTCTTGGGCGTGAGATAGGATATGAATAAATTTTTCAAAACTGAATGCAAAGCAGGGGGAACGTTCCATATCCTACTCATTGATACTATTGTTCTCTCAACAAAAGAAAAAAGATACTGAAATTGGTTTGGTTTGATCCGAACGAATTTTCAACAGGCGTGCCCCTTCGTGAGTATCGGAAGTAGTGGAACCGACGGTCAAATTAATGCTCCACGGTGTGCCTGAACTGATTTTAAATGAAATTTTCAGCTTCGGTCCTGGAAGTTTTGGGTTTCGTTTCTACGTAATTTAGACATTACATTCCTTGAAAAAGGAAAATCTTTCGCCGGGCCGATTCTGAGGAATGTCAATTGGAATATTTTTGGAACTTTTTTGGAACTTTTGCTTTTTAAATCTCTGAAAAATCAGTCTTGGCTGTGGATTTAGTGATCCAAACATCAATAGTCATTCCTGGATCATATTTTCTCATCAGAATAAGCTTTTTAGTTTTCCTGGAAATCTCCAAGCAGTGACTAAAATCCTCATCCCAGTGAATTCCACGTAAAGAACCACCATGATTTGTATCGTGAGATGGGTTTCATCAAAGATTATATTAGGAATATGGTAAATTGATAAACATCGTTATTTTGAGGATATACATGGTGGCCCGGGGGACCCATTGAAATCGAAAAATAACTCTTAAGAATTCAAGAATGGCTTGTTTATTCAAATCATACATTCGTTCTCAACGTGATCGTCAAATCTTTCAGAGAAATTATATCGGTAAGTCTTAAGTATGCGGGTCATCGAATCTCATACATGAAGGCTATTGTAAGCGCACACCGCTCGAAGAAGTTTCTTTTCGTAGTTTTCGTTTGACTTCGCAACTTTATGATTCTCCCAGAAAATATTGAAATCATGGTGTACTGATTCAACTGCTTGCTCACTGTAGAATCCTAGTCCCCTCTCCTTCATGTCACAGAATTGCTCAATGTGGAAGAAAACTGCATGAATTTTTGGGGTGACGCTAAGCTTCAAATCCATGTAACTTTGGCGAAACTTCGCAATGTATTCTTTGTAGATCGGATTGAGATTCTGTCCAAAACATGAACTCACAACATTCTTGAAATCCGAGAATGCTCGAACGTATTTCACCAATCCAAGGTTTGATTGAGATCGCAACAAGTCAACATTATCCAAAAGAATCTTACAGGAATTTCCCTTGAATGCTGGGCTGCCATGTGTCACCTCTCGCTCAACATTGCACTTTTTGATCCACACTGTAGATTCGTATTCAAACTCACGGTGCATATGAGTGAATATAGTATTCACAACGCCCAGCATGATATGCAATTGAGGTGGTGGTATGAGTTCCAGGAATGTTCTGTTAGGCTGACTTGGAAACAGCGGTTTGTTGACGCAATTCATATAATTTTTTGCATCACTCTTGACAGATCCAGCTGCAACCCATTTCATGTAGTGACTCAAATTCCCCTGGACAGTCCTTAGTTCACAACATTTGTGGAGCTCGCCTTTCTTCGCATAACACCAAATACATGGATAAGTACAGCTTTGTGGCATTATCCCACTGATGATACTGGCCAATTTCAAATCGGTGGCAACCGTCCCTCCGAGTTCGTCAAGGTCTAATGCATCTAACAGTAATGAAACATTGTGATAGTTTTCTTGAACATTGGGTGCTATTGCCAACAACAGTATCTTTTTGACAGCGGAGTCCTTGAAAGACTTTGCTACCACACCATCACTAAATTTCAGCCGTTTCGATTCGGTCACATCTGTTGAGCATGAATTTGACTGAATTGAGAGGCAAATCTTGAAGGATCCACCTCCGCCATCTAATCCCTTTTTTATGTGACAATTTTTGGAACCTCTATGAGCTTCTACAAAGTTTACGAATTCTTTCGTATCGGTGCAGTGAACTACCACTCTGGACACAGTCGAGATAGCTTTCCCATTGATATCAATGAATTCGAACTGACCATGGCCAAAGAAGTCGTCTAGTTTGTGCGATTTTTCTATGAGCTTAGTCTTCAAACCGGGTTCGATCAATTTTCTATTCTGAGTAGCGGTCCTCAGGAAAGATGCCATTCCATGAGTCTGGCGAGTAGTCAGATTCAAACGTGTTTGCATATTTGCCAGATCATCCACAGATAACGAGCGATTGCTCATTTTACCAGGGTGTGATTTTCCCTTCGATTCCTTGATGAAATTCAACGGTTTCCCACGGCATTGTGGTAGGATCAGTTGAGATTTAGACTGCATTTTATGTTTTATAAGATTGGATGCAACTTGTTCCTTTGCTCTTTGTGAAATACTCTCCAAGTAAGATGATACATTCTTGATGAGAGACTCTATAGTACAGATATGGGATATTCCTCGAGAAAGTGGAGAGAAACAATCAAAGCAGCGATTTCCAAGTGTCTGTGAACTTGAATCATCTGTAAAGAAAACATATCAAATATTGGTAGGGATTCAAAAAATTTGTGCCGAACGTGTAGACCTTAACTTTAGAATTCCATCCGAAAACCCCGAACTTAACGCTCCACCATATCTCACGATCACTGAACTCGTGTGGGAAACGCTTCACATTTCTACGGGATAGGCCCGCATTCGCGTAGAAATATTCAGAAAGAAGAGCTTGTAGAATGTCGAGCAGCTGGCACGTTATCAGAGCAAAGCACTGTGGGAAACCGCTATACACACATTCCTCACTAATACAGCTTTCTGATCCCCACTCTACTCGTTGTTACTATGCCATCACAAACAGTGAATGCCGCGATATAAAACTTGTAAGCATAATTGCCAGGAAAGGCTGACATTATTGTTGCTTTATTCAGAAACAAAGATACGATGATGCAGACTACGACGAGGTCATGGTTTATCAATCGCAAGCATACAAACAAAAATATCCATGGCATAGCCCTCGTACAATTTTTAGAATTAGTACAGGAGTCCAGAAATTACCTGATAATCTGGCCTTAGCATGCGATGATGAATTGAATGGAGTTGTCCTCGCTATATCACAGATTTTGCAGTAGCATTGAACATTTTCTTCTCGTTCCGTAGGCGAAGAACTATCTAGAAACTCAGCAGTGTCAGGAAATTGGATTCGATTCCCTTTGCCAGATTTCCAAAGGTACACTTTCACTTTACATCCACCACATAAAGCACCTGGTAGAGTTTTGATATCCACGTAACGATCAAACACAGACTCAAGATGCAATTTTAGTTGCTTCTGAATGGCATACATGTTTTTCTTCTTTCGAAAGCACAAGAGACAAACTTTGAGCCTATTTTCATCATGACTATATGCGTGATCCTTTGGCGACATTATTCTTCAAAAAACGATGATAGAGTCGGTGAACCGTGACATCGAATGAGCTGGATGATCATAACAAATATGATTCGCGATTATGAACAAATAGAGCTCAAATGCGGACATCAACTGCTTGCAAACTTTCGAAGCACTATACTAGTTTGACAGAGGCAAGATAGGCTTGACTTGAAGTGATGTTTGTTTTGAATTTGTACGGCCGGTACTTGCAAGTATTCGAGTATGCGAACGGTTTGCCAATAATACCAAATGTATATAGTATAGTGAATGATCGCACAACAGTGTGTCGACTTACCGACATCATCTGTGCAAAGCGACTATACATTACATTGAACACTAATCATGACGAAATCCCTCCTCTAGAAACTGATATTCTCGATCATAATATTCACCCGCACAACTGTATACTAATCTCACTCATCCTCACGCCAAGAAATGGTATTTGACGAGGTAGCACAAATACAGAATTAGACACATATCATCAGTATTTTGATTGCAAATTTTGAGAGAATTTAAATGATTTCACGTGAGATTTATGATCGAGGGCCTCGTCGAGGACTGCAATAGCATTTTTGGCTACTCTTTTGAGGGTCCAAGTGGGGCTAGAGACTTGCTTTCATGAGAAAATATGCTCTAGGTATGACGATTCATGTTTGGATCACTGAATCCACAGCCAAGACTGATTTTTCAGAGATTTAAAAAGCAAAAGTTCCAAAAAAGTTCCAAAAATGTTCCAATTGACATTCCTCAGAATCGGCCCGGCGAAAGATTTTCCTTTTTCAAGGAATTTGATGTCTAAATTACGCAGAAACGAAACCCAAAACTTCCAGGACCGAAGCTGAAAATTTCATTTAAAATCAATTCAGGCACACCGTGGCTCAGTAATTTCGTTCGCAAAATAAGTCTCCAATGCATGAAAATGACCAAAAAAGTGTAACGAGTATCAGCAAGACCATCAACTTGATGTTGGAGGAATTTTCAGAATTTCATGATCATCCGAATGTGTACGATCACGGATTATCAAAGGTGGTTAAAATGACCGACGCGCGCCTACTCCCGGGTCAAGAGTTTTGTCTTCCTACATTGATGAATTGTGAAAGATATTTCTTGAATTCATTGCTATCGGCCCTTGGTGATCTGTATCCCAATATATTATTATTCCTTATCTTTAATTGTGCCAGGTCGATGTGGCTCTTTTCTCCCTACTATCTGACCTCGATTTGTTTATCATCTCGATTGTTCGTTATTATCTACTTCCTTTCAAGTAACAAATCATCCCCTTATTCGACCGTTCTTCTATATTGTCATAAGACCTATAAATCAATTACCAATCACTCATATCGAAATCACCCTCTGAAGTCGTGAACGTTTGTGTGAATATCAAAAGATCAAATTGTGAGAACCTTTTATCCTTAATAGAATATTGGAAATTCTTCCTTGTCGATCGTACATTATTGTACATCATCTTTAAGACTTCATTTTCAATGTTATGAGGGGATGATAGTATAAATATCATGAGAGATATTGTAGATTTTTCGTCCTTGATAGTATGAATACTTTTTCATCTCTCTCTTTGTCATTTCTGCGACCATGCTTGTTCTTGAAGGGATCGTTTGAAGTCTCTCGGCATTATACTGATTCCCGTTAGGGAGAATGAATGAGAATGTTAAGAAATGTGACAAGGCAAATGTATCAAGGGAGTAGACTAGTGAGGGAAGGATGTTGCTTGGAGGAGAGGAAAATAAATTAGTGAATATATTTGAGAGTTGGTTATGAAATATAGCTTAACAAAAGCAATATTTGTTTACCAAACCACATGCTGGGAAATTATTAGCTGGGAAAAGGAGATGAAAGAGTGATTGGTCCAAGTTTTCCGAGACATTTATTGCAATCAATATTGCAAAGTAGAGTAAGAGGTGATCAAGATGCCAGATAAAAAACAAAGAGTTGAATCAGATGACTATCTAGATTCATTCTACGTTAACGAAGACAGTACAATGTACTACAGGTATGTTGAAGAGTTGAATGAGTATTTGAACTCTCCAAGAGCAACGAGACACACAGATATCCTTCAGTGGTCGCAAAAATACCAGATCTTATACCCATCATTGGCATCCATGGCAAGAGATGTCCTGAGTACATTAGCCTCGTCAGTCCCAGTTGAACGGTTCTTTTCGACATGATCCTTGACTATGACAGCCAAACGCTCAAGATTTAATGACGAGACGCTCAAATCACTCGTGCGTGTCAACTTCTGGCCCAAATCTCTTCGCAAGGGGAGATATGTGAAATCAAATATAAGTTGTTGCGATGCAACAATAGAACTTTGATTAAAATTCAACAATTGATTAGGAAATCATGATTCCATGATTATTTGGATTTGGACAAAATTTTCCGATTTTTCGATATTCACGATATATCGACCTGTTTGATATCGATATCGGTATGTTTCTCTTTGGTCGATATCGTATCGATATCGATATTATATCGGAATATCGCGAAACTCTAGCTAGGAATGTAAACTTTGGTCGATGAAGGATGGTCCAAAAAGCACTTGTACATACTTACCTTTAATAACAATATTGTAGTTTCAATGGTTGAATTAGCGCAATTGAATAGGAATTCTCTCTGAAGTTTCAACGGATTTCAATGATTACGCCAATGAGTTTTGGGTACCCAATGGCGAGTGTTTTGTGAGATAGGGCTCTTTTCCTGAGGATTTACAAAATTTCAAGGAAAAAAATTCTAATAGATGGTTTTTAGTTCTTTGAGTCCCCCGCTGAAAAATTGGACCTTGTTTACAACCTTGTAAAGAACCTTGGAAACAACCCTGTAAATTACCTTGTAAACTACCTGGGAAACAACCCTGTAAATTACCTTGTAAACTACCTGGAAAACAACCCTGTTTACAAGGTAATTTACAAGGTAGTTTACAAGGTATTTTACAAGGTTTTTTACAAGGTTGTAAACAAGGTTGTAACATCGACCGATTTACAAGGTTGTTTACAAGGTTGGAAACAAGGTTGTATGATGAAAATTTTGAGCAAAAAAATTTCATGCATTAAAATTCCCATAATCTAGGGCGCCATTCATTGATTTGGAAGATCAAACACACCACAGAAGTTACCCAAAATTTGACGGATTATTTTATGATACGAGTTAAGACAGATACTTTCTCGACTCATTGTCACCCTTGAAATGATTCAATATTAGGAAGGGAGCTGCAAACAGAGTCTACTCTTATAATATTTCATGTATAGAGTGAATTATAATGGGAATATAAGAATGTTGGATATAACTATATAGGATAATACTTCTGTGGCAGATCAATTTAGAAGGGAAATTATTCATGAATCTTTGAGTGAACAATTCATCCTTTGGTAGCATGAAATAATGAAGCTTCTATCTTGACATTGATACACTATGGTTTGATAATCTAAACTACTCGTAAAGGGATTGATGCGTATGACTTCTAACCTCTAGAATACTATCCGCTAGGACTATTCACTAACATGAATAGAGTTTTTCAAAAGACATGCCACACCTGGGGATCACTTGTGGTATTGCTTAAGCGCAAAGAAGTTCCAAGTGCTGATGGGAGATTCATTAGATTTCACTTTGGTGAAATGGAAGAATTGGTTGATTCATGTGAGCCAGAGTGTGAGTATGAGTTATTAATTTGAGTGAGCAGTGGTTCCAAATCTCTATAAGAATTGATCATTCATCATTGGAAATATTCACCCCCAGCAGGCATATAGATAAGGATTCCAAGAATCATGACGGCTGGCCATTACAATTCTGTTTGCTCGAATATTGTTTCATGAAAATCCATACAACTCAGCTGATGCGCTAACAATTTCATTGAACTCTACAATGAAAGTTTTTAATAAGTGAATATGATAAATTGTAATTTTGAGAAGAATCTTCTCGTCTGGTACCAACATTTCACCTACATGAAGAATGAAAAACATACTGAGCCACGAACAATGAATCACTCTAGAAGATATTCTTTTGTTTCTTGTACACTCTTTGTAGAGGGCATATCCATGTCGAGAGATCATGTGCATGAATGAAAATGCCCTCTCTTGTCCGATCATAAGCTTTGGCATAAAATGGGGCAGTATATTGAGCTAGTGCACACGCTCATGGATTAGTTCCTCGTGTAGGATGTTGGATTCGTTACCACACATAATTTAGCAACTAATGAAAACAGTTATGGTACTCATCATGCACACAGGGTGTGGAGGAAGTCACCCAAGTTCGCTGTTGTTTACCTGATAATTTTAATGCCTCCGATGTGAAAAACTGCTTCATTACCAGCAATCAGATTCAATTCACCGAATACTTGGGAGCTTGAAGAAGAGTTGAAAAGTATTTACATTGTTTCAGGTATCAGATCTTGTGAGAATATGGAATGCTACTCAGAGCATGTAGGCTGACTGGTAGGGATGAAAAGGGCCTGGAAATGAAACAGATATCCCACAAAGTATCAACTCTAATCTAAGACCACTAGGAGTCCGTCCACAAGTATACTTATCTTATGTTTCCTGTGGAAGACGTTCCCACTCCCCACATGGTTGTGGGTGGCATAAATGGATCGCACACCTATTTTGAGCCTGCAGCGACCGTCTGTGCAAGTTTTGTGTCGTCGGCGTTGTGGACCTAGTAATCGATGAACACAAGTGAATTTCGAGCAATTCAAAGATATCACCGGAAAAACTAAATCTCAATAATCACTGTGATCCCACGAAGCACGACGCTTGTCAACGGCCGGCCGCCGGGCCAAACCCAAACAAACGACAACTGTTAGTCAGCCGTTCAACCAATATGGCTACCCACCCACGCCTGCCCCCACCACCATCCACCAAATGATCCACGGAGGATGAAAATTGATGAAAATAATCTCGATCCGAAAACACCCTCCAAGAACTAACGACCCGACACCTCAGTGCATCTCAGAGATATGGGGCTATCGATGCCTCAAAAAAATTAACGTATGTGTGACATGACGGCGTAGTGACGGGTCCTTACGTGCTTATCCGTGGTCAAATAAACCGT
This sequence comes from Eretmocerus hayati, assembly GCA_029851415.1. NCBI lineage: Eukaryota > Metazoa > Arthropoda > Insecta > Hymenoptera > Aphelinidae > Eretmocerus > Eretmocerus hayati. Next base: position 169,539,293 of record CM056741.1, read on the forward strand.
CACCATACATGTCTCTGGGTCTATTGAAAATTACAGTATTCCCTCCTCCACATGGAGTCTATCAAGTGGATTCGAATGGGATATTATTGAAAAGTGATCCTCCTTATATACGATTGTGGATTTCTTCGAATCCGAAATATATTTATCCTCCCTTGATCATTTGGTGCATCGTGGTGGGGGCAGGCGTGGGTGGGTAGCCATATTGGTTTTGAACGGGTGACTGACATGTGTCGTTTGTTTGGGTTTGGCCCGGCCGTTGACGAGCGTTGTGCTTCGTGGGATCGCAGTGATTATTAAGATTTAGTTTTTCCGGTGATACCTTCGAATTGCTTGAAATTCACTTGTGTTCGTCGATTACTAGATCCACGACGCCGACGACACAAAACTTGCACAGACAGTCGCTGCCTCAAAATAGGTGTGCGATCACGGTTGTGCGATCCATTTATGCCACCGACAACCATGTGGGGAGTGGGAACCTCTTCCACAGGAAACATGAGATAAGTATACTTGGGGAGGGACTCCTAGTGGTCTTAGATTAGAGTTGATACTTTGTGGGATATCTGTTTCATTTCCAGGCCCTTTTCATCTCTACCAGTCAGCCTACATGCTCTGAGTAGCATTCTTATATTCTCACAAGATCTGATACCTGAAACACTGTAAGTACTTTCCAACTCTTCTTCGAGCTTCCAAGTATTCGGAGAATTGAATCTGATTGCTGGTTATGAAGCAGTTTTTCACACCGGAGGCATTAAAATTATCAGGTAAACAACAACGGACTTGGGTGACTTCCCCACACCCTGTGTGCATGATAAGTACCATAACTGTTTCCATTAGTTGCTAAATTATGTGTGGTATCGAATCCAACATCCTACACAAGGAACTAATCCATGAGCGTGTGCACTAGCTCAATATACTGCCCCATTTTATGCTAAAGCTTGTGATCGGACAAAAGAGGGCATTTTCATTCGTTCACATGATCTCTCGACATGGATATGCCCTCTACAAAGAGTGTACAAGAAACAAAAGAATATCTTCTAGAGTGATTCATTGTTCATGGCTCAGTATGTTTTTCATTCTTCATCTAGATGAAATGTTGGTACCAGATGAGAAGATTCTTCTCAAAATTACAATTTATCAGATTCATTTATTAAAAACTTCCATTGTAGAGTTCAATGAAATTGTTAGGGCATCAGCTGAGTTGTATGGATTTTCATGAAATAATATTCGAGCAAACAGAAGTGTAATGGCCAGCTGTCATGATTTTTGGAATCCTTATCTATATGCCTGCTGGGGGGCGAATAATGCCAATGATGAATAATTAGTTCTAATGGAGATTTGGAACCACTGCTCACTCAAATTAATAACTCATACTCACACTCTGGCTCACATGAATCAACCAATTCTTCCATTTCACCAAAGTGAAATCTAATGAATCTCCCATCAGCACTTGGAACTTCTTTGCACTTAAGCAATACCACGAGTGATCCCGATGTGTGGCATGTCTTATGAAAAACTCTATTCATGTTAGTGAATAGTCCTAGCAGATAGTATTCTAGAGCTTAGAAGTCATACGCATTAATTCCTTTACGAGTAGTTTAGATTATCAAACCATAGTGTATCAATGTCAAGATAGAAGCTTCATTATTTTATGCTTCCAAAGGATGAATTGTTCACTCAAAGATTGATGAATAAGTTCCCTTCTAAATTGATCTGCCACAGAAGTATTATCCTATGTAGTTATATCCAACATTCTTATATTCCCATTATAATTCACTCTATACATGAAATATTATAAGAGTAGACTCTGTTCGCAGCTCCCTTCCTTATATTGAATCATTCCAAGGGTGCCAATGAGTCGAGAAAGTATCTGTCTTGACTCGTATCATAAAATAATCCGTCAAATTTTGAGGAACTTCTTTGGTGTGTTTGATCTTCCAAATCAATGAATGGCACTCTAGATTATGGGAATTTTAATGCAAGATTTTTTTTGCTCAAAATTTCCATCATACAACCTCGTTTCCAACCTTGTAAACAACCTTGTAAATCAGTCGATGCTTCAACCTTGTTTACAACCTTGTAAAGAATCTTGTAAAATACCTTGTGAACTACCTTGTAAATTACTTTGTAAACAGGGTTGTTTTCCAGGTAGTTTACAAGGTAATTTACAGGGTTGTTTCCAAGGTTCTTTACAAGGTTGTAAACAAGGTTCAATTTTTCAGCGGGGTCCGCTTCAAACATAAGGAGGAGTCTGACAAAAGCGTCTCCTGAAGTTCAGAATCACTTGGTTGAGATGCAATTTTTGCGAAGGAAGAGCCATAACACTGCCTCTTATAAGATACGGAACATCTGAAACACTTGTACGAATCTGTATGAAAATTTAAGGATATATGTTGAACAATCTAACATTAATGTCAGTGAATTTTGAACCTTCACCGATCAGTATTTTTTGACTTGTAAATTTTCTCATGCGGAATTCCGAATCTTTTCAAAACGAAGCACATCTTGGAAATAGCTTGCACTCCTACCCACTACCTCAAAACAAGTGGGGGGCATGATCTTGATGTATCTCGACGTTTTGGATTGATTTGTTGATACGAAATTCTCGTAGAGAGTCAATTAGATGGGAAAAGGAGGTAATATGTTGTCGCAGACGGAGAAACTGGAATAACATGGCCTCGTATGTAACGCAAAAAGTCTACAACGCTTCCAAAGATAATTCTAAAACTCTGCAGGTGGATTTCAAAGACTCTCCACGGTGGTCCTGAACCAAGTCTACCCTCCGCTGACGACAGCAAGTAGGATTGATGTTGGAGATGGTTCGGCACATCTGTGGGATCACAACCTAGTAAGAATCAAAATCGCATCTTGGGCCGTTTTTGGAGCAAGTCGAAAAAACGTGTTTTTTTATGTTTTTCCCTTTTTCATCCTCAAAAACTCGAGAGGAACGCATTTTATCGGAAAATATGTAGAGCAAGTTTTTGTAGAACTTGAAACGATGAACAAAAAAGGTCTCCACACATTTTTCCATATAAGACCTCCTGTTCCTGTAATAATTTCGTCTGAGACTCGTATTTTATCTGTTATTCTTCCCTGTTCGACCCCATAACTCAAAGGAAACGCATTCTATCGAAAAAAGTGTACAGTAATTTTTTATAGATCTTTGAAAAATACATCATAAAGGTCTTAACACATTTTCCGATACAAGGTCGTCCGTTCCCGTAATAAACGTATTTCCGCCTGAGACTCGTATTAGAAACAGGAAGCCTTACATGAAAGAATATGTACATATATTCCTTGTTTATCCTTGGAAGATCTACAAATATTTAATGTACATATTTTTTGATGAAATGTGTTCGTTTCGAGTTATGGGGTCGAAACCGTGAAAAATGACAGATAAAATAAGAGTCTCAGACGAAATACGTTTATTACAGGAACAGGAGGTCTTATATGGAAAAATGTGTGAAGACCTTTTTTGTTCATCGTTTCAAGTTCTACAAAAAGTTGCTCTACATATTTTTCGATAAAAGGCGTTCCTTTCGAGTTTTTGAGGGTGGAAAAGGGATAAACATAGAAAAAACACGTTTTTTCGCCTTTCCTAACAAACGGCCCAAGTGGCGATTTTGACTCTTAGTAGGTTGTGATCCCACAGATGTCCCAAACCATATCTAACAAGAATCCCACTTGCTGTCGTCAGCGGAGGATAGACTTGGTTCAGGACCACCGTGTCTCACGATGAGGCTAGTGAATTTTATGCATTCTCTGATCAGTATATTTTGACTTATGAAATTTTTCATGACAGATTTCAAGCATATCTTACATATAATTTGTACTCCTTCCCTATAATTGAAAAAAATTTTCAAAGACGTATTTTTGATGATTTTTATGATGCTGAACCGATTGATTGATACTGAATTTTGTTGAGACGTCATTATAATGGTCGAAGGGACCGATGTGAAGAGGAGTAGCGGGAAGCTAGAATAAAGTGGAAAGAAATCGAAATTCTGTATTAACCAGTTGATCCAGCACCTCAAAAAACTCTTATATTTTTCAAGACAGAAAAAAAATTATAAATAGTTTTGAAGAAATGGAAAAATGACAAATTTTCAGGAAAAATTCCGCAATTCAGCGAATAATGATTGGGGAATACTGAAAATGTAGCGCTTCCATCTACAGATGCCACAAAATATGTGTGCAAAATTTCAATGGGATTCGTGGAAACAGTGAGGGGTTTTCTGAGGCATAGAAAACAACATACAGACACACAGACACGGTCAGAGGGCTCGAAGGATGGGGTTGTAGTAATTTTCCAAGGCTAACTTATCAAGAAAAAGTGTTACGTGCAGTCAATAGATCTGAGGAATTTGAAGAGAACAGTGCAATTTTCATGTATCCAAGAGCTTTATTGAAAGAAAAATTTTTTCAAAAAATTTTTTCCCTATCTATCAAATGGAAGCTTTTTCTTTTGAGACAGCAAAAAAAGTTACAACAGTACATAAAGTTTCCCGATCCTTTGAAATCGACTAGAGACGTCTAACATGTAATGAATATATCAGACCATTCCTTGTGAGTTGGAAACTTGACAAAATACACAATATTACTATTACTTCAAAAAGAATCGACCGGATCAACAATTTTCCATAAGAAAGTTGCGATGGGCTCAACTTCGCGTATTCTCTTTGAACTCTGTGCAACGCAAACGGTTGGCATTAATGTATGCGTTTTGGCTGCGTATTTTTTGTCCTACTGCATGCCAGATAGTTCGTCTATGGCATGGTCAATCTAACAGTCCAGTATGTCATGGTATGGAGACCTAAACGGACCTTGAATCTTCTCGCTACAGTTCCATATCCAAAATTGCTAACTATTTCACACCAACAATATACGCTGTCCTAGTGGCTGGGATCATTTGATGCGTGGATTGTAATAAACAGCAACGATCTCCGATAATTAGCAGGGATAGAGTGGTCGAATTTTCCAAATTATGGATATGATACGACTCATGAATAAATTGCCTGAAATGCAAGGAATGGATATGAATGATAACGTGTTTGGCAACCTCGACAAGTGCAACGCTCAGATTGTTGGAGTATCGTTTTACCAGTCATTTTATGCAAGAATATCAATACTTGCGCTGAACATGATCGTACTGATGACAATAATGATCCCACTCGTGAGTATTATACTGCCAAAGATTCGATTGAGTAGTTTAACGTACAATTGTTGCCAAAAATACAGCGATGTTCCAAATTCTCCATCTAAGATTTTGATCTAATCTTATAGAACCAAGGATAAGGAAACTACTTCGGATACCCCGAAAAATTCTTTGATCTAGTGGCATATTGACCCCACATCGAATACTTTGCTATGCAGAGAGAAACAAGACTTCCTCACACTAAAATAGCTGTAGCTCAAAGATTTGAAAAGATATTGGAGCGCAAATTGGTGCACCCAAAAGATTAGAATAACTAACTGGAGTCGTTTTGAAACTCTCACTCACCTGCAACGTGGCCTATCTATAGAGGATTCCAGCAAAATTGTTGTTTTTGTTTATCCGAGAAACACCCTGACTTTGAAGAACCATAAAACCACCTATTTTGATGTTGAATCCACAATAGAGATCAATTCACGATCTAGCTAGGTATTTTTTATTATTCGCTTTTATTGAACTCGGCCGCGGCCGACCAGAAATTTGTCACCGAAATCTTCGTGTGAGTGTGTCAATGACATGCTTCGGCGTGGTATCGCGTGCGTTTGTGTTAGTTTCGAGGCTTTGCGCGATTCAACATTGGGTAAACGCAAAATGGGTTTGTCCGCAGCGTCGGTCTTCTCTTTCTTTCTCATGGGATGCATGTTTATCCGCGCGAGCAAGAACCTCGCATGGCCTCGCATCAGAATACTTATCACAATTACAGCTGATCACAGCAGCCGGCACAATCCGCCTCGATCCGTCTGGCCGTGCATGCTGGTGGTCGTCATATTGCTTGATTGGAAAATTACGAATGAACACTCATCGGTATTCAATAAGTGATCATTAAATTATTCAGTATGCTCTCCGGAAAATTCGATCAAGAGCTCTATGCCAAGCTATAGTGTTGCTGCATGCTGCTTGATCCATCTAACCTAGTCTAACTTCTTCGAGACGCTCACCGCGCGATCACCATTGCCATACGCGCATCGCTGCTCAGTGCTAGTTTTCTTTAAATGATCAAATATAAAGTGAAATGATGAAAATGAAACAATTTAAAAATACTTGTAAGAATTCGCTTTTATGTGAAATGTTGAATAGTCGCAACTCAAATGGTGAAAATAGTCTTAGACCCGTCATTTGTTTCTGTCTTGGACTTTGGCTGAGACAATTTCACGTGCTCCAAAATTTTTATAACTTGGTCTGAAAATGATAAAAGCGTGGATTGGATGTTGAAAACTGCTATTGATGGACCATATATACAACCCACGCTTTTATCATTTCCAAACCAAGTTATAAAAATTTTTGGAGCACGTGAAATTGTCTCACAAGGAAAGCATCAGGTCTTCAGAACATCAATCTTGATGAAATTTTGGGGAACATCTTGTTTTGGTGAGGAAGAAGGTACCCAAAAGGGTTAGCTCGAATGGGCCTTCTATCCAGAGCTGCAAAACTATACTCCATGACCATTTTGAGTCATTTTACACTGTTCTTAGGGTGTAATGACCCTCCAGCGATTCCTTCCAACCTTCGCTCCAGTTGAATCTCCCTGGGTCCAGATGGGTTTTGCTCATGCAACAGAACTTCATAATCATTATGAATGAGCATAATATTTATAAAGATCTTATCTCGCATTTCTCTCAAAATACTCATTTCTTGGATGATACTACAGCTCCATCAGTTCAGATTCACTCAAATGGCGCATTCTGACATTCAGCTATTCCACAAATATCACAAAATCTGTGGGAAGAAGAGCACCACAGAGAATCATTGTAATCATAGATAGATGGACCCTCCACAATTGAAACTTATCTGATCTGCAGGAACACTTCACATTCACAGCTTCCTCAAACGCACTACTCATTCATATACTCCTCGTAAACACATTTCGTAACAATGATTATGCATGATTTCTCAATGAAACATCCAGAAATAACTTATCTGAAACCCCTCTATTTGCACCAAAACAAAGTAATGTCATGAGGGCAAGAAAACATGTGTATTTGTATACAACAACGAACCTCCAATAAGTGGATTCAATGGACGGTGATCCTGTGCGTCAGGCGAATTATACCAACTCGTCCACGATAACGAAGCAGCTTGCACATGAGGAACTTGTCTACAATAACGGAGCAGCTTGCTCTGTACAAGCTTCGTTATCGTAGACGAGTTGTTATAATTCGCCTGACGCAGGGGATCACTGTCCATTGAATCCACTTATTGTAGGTTCATATTCAAATACACATATTCTCTTGCCCTTATGACATTACTTCGTTTTGGTACAAATAGAGTAGTTTCAGATAAGTTTTTTCTGGATGTTTCATTGAGGGATTATGCATAATTATTGTTATGAAATGTGGTCACAAGGAGTATATGAATGATTAGTGCATTTGGGGGAGCTGTGAATGTGAAGTGTTTCTGGAGATCAGATAAGTTTCAACTGTGGAGGGTTCATTTATCTACAATTACAATGATTCTCTGTGGTACTCTTCTTCCCACAGATCTTGTGATGTTTGTGGAATAGCTGAATGTCAGAATGCGCCATTTGAGTGAATCTGAACTGATGGAGATGTAGTATTATCCAAGAAATGAGTATTTTAAGAGAAATGCGAGATAAGATCTTTATCCCATCAGACAATTTGGAATGGTTTGACTCACTTTGCTTTAGAAATGTTCTCATTGATGACCAAAGAGCTGCGATCAAGCATACCAAGATGTGACAATCACACTTGGATGGATGGCGTAGATAAGATTGAGTCATGAGTGACTCTTATATAGGTAATTGGCAAAGGTGCGGAGAGAGTATTAGGTGGTTCTCATGGGTGAGTGATAATGGAATAGACTCTCTTCTGCTTATTCATGATGTTTATAAAGTTCTGTTGCATGAGCAAAATCCATCCGGACCCAGAGAGAGTTAACTGGAGCGAAGGTTGGACGCAATCGCTGGAAGGTCATTTTACCCTAAGAACAGTGTGAAATGCCTCAAAATGGTCATGGACTATGATTCTGCAGCTCTGGATAGAAGGCCCATTGGAACTAACTCTTTTGGGTACCTTCATTTCTCACAAAAACAAGATGTTTCCCAAAGTTTCATCAAGATTGGTGTTCTGAAGACCCGATGCTCCCCTTGTCAGTCTCTTTTTGATTGATTGTCACCATTCTGTAAATCTTTCCAAAATGGAGAAGTTTGTCGACGAAGAAATGAACTTGAAGCAGAAGATCGCTAACTTTCATGTAAAATTTACCAAAGAAGGTAAAAAGAAAACTCGCGGAAAAGCCGAGGCTCGATTAGAGCAGTTACAACTCGATTGGAAAACTTTCCAAAATAACCATAAGGCTATGCTTGAGCAGCCTACGGTTGAACTAAACCATGATTACTTCACTAATGAGGAACTAGATGTGACTGAGGATATATCTTGATGCTGTAGGAGATTTCACAGAGTACTTACTCCAAGATACTCATGCCTCTGTGCATACTGTTTACAAAGATACCAGCACCACTCAAGTAGTTATGCCTGAAATTCAATCTACGCGTCTAGCCCCTATTGATATCAAGCCCCTTTCGGGCAATGTCAAAGATTGGCCTCGTTTTCGAGAAATTTTTACTGCTACTATCATAAGGTCCAATTTCTCTTATTGTGTGAAATTTTACTACCTCAAAGCCCATCTAGAGGGCGAAGCTGCTAGCTTAGTCCAGGGCATATCTATGGGGGATGGAGAATCTGATTTCAAAAAGGTTTGGGATGAGTTGACTTCTAGTTATGAGAATCAACGCAGGATGATCAAAGCGCATTTGAATGGTTTGTTCGCAGTAAAGCCACTGCAAAATGCATCAGCTGATGAGTTGCGGGCTTTAATCAATGGCACCACCAATCCTCTCTTGGCGCTTCAAGCAATGAAACGGCCTAATGAATCTTGGGATAATTTGCTTGTTGACCTCACTGCTAGTCGTTTAGATAGCGAATCTCGAGGGGGCGAATTTTGATCTTGTGGGAAACCTCTCTCGGTCAATCTTTGAACCCCTCTACTATTGCTCAAATGAGGGAGTTTCTCAAAACCCGATTGAATATCTTAGAAGCTATCAAAGCTGGTAGTTTCATGAGTATTACTTCTGCTACAGATGTCAACGGGTAGAAGCCCAAAAAACCTTCTACTGATTCTACTCCTCAAAATTCACAACAAAGTGCAAAATCGCTGCACACTTCTCAAGCAGCTGATCAACCACAAGCCAGAAAATGCTTTTTTGTCAGCAATTTTATTATATTCGAGAGTGTGAAATTTTCAAAGCAAAAAGCGTCGACGAGAGGAGGGCATTTGCTGAATCCAAAAAACAATGTTTCAATTGTTTAGGGAATCGCCCCTTTGACAAATATCCAGCCTCACATAAATGCAATAAGTGTCATCTCAAGCACCACTATTTGTTGCACCTTGATAGTACAAGTGCAAAACCTGCAACCTCTGCTCTGAACAATGATGCTACTAAAACTACCCCCTCTACCACTTTAACGAGCTCTCGGAGTGTGAGCTCTCTCAGAAATATTGAAACGGTTTACAGCTTGAGTTCAAGTATCAAATTCAAGAGGGGATAGTACTTTTGCTCGAGCAGTTGTTGATCAATGCTCTCAAACAAACTTCATTTCTGAATCTTTGTGCCAATGTCTTAATCTACGCGGAGGATCTGTTTTTGTTCCTGTTGAGGGAGTGGGGGCAAAACCAACCTACTGTCAAGGCGTCAGCAAAGGCAACAGTGACTTCAAGCATCGATCCCCACTCCTCGATCGATATTGAGGCGATGGTACTCAAGACAGTGACACGATACACACCACGTGTGACAAATGCAGCTGTGAACTGGCTTCACATCAAAGGGCCTGAGCTGGCTGATTCTCGCTTTGCTGAGAGAGCTCCTGTTGAAACTCTGCTTGGCGCTGTACCTCATGCGCAACGCGTTGAAGGAGGAGTGATTAAAGGTGATCCTGATCATCCTATCGCTTTTCGCTCAAAAGTAGGTTGGCCCTTGTCTGGACCTATGGAAAACAGACTTATTTCCCAAGGCGACCCATCGTTCTCCACTCCTCGTCCGAAACCGAAGTCGACAATCTGTTGCAACGTTCTCCGCGACAAGAAGAGGTGCCACTTAAGAAGACTCTACCCACTGCTGATGAGCAGCATCGTGAAGGTCACTTCGTTGCCACACATTGCAGGGGTTCCGATGGAAAATATATCGTGAGACTTCCTTTCAAATCTGACCTTGGAAAATTCAAGCCCGAACAATATCTTTTTCCAGCTCGCCAATTGCGCTATAAATTGGAGAACAGACTATCTCCGGATGAAAAATCTCACATGTCTTATTTCACTACTGTTACTCAAGCCTCTGATCTCACTGATCATTTCTTCTTGCCATAAAATGGTGTGCTCGAAGAAAGCAGTACCACCAGAAAGTTACGAACTGTTTTCAATGGATCTTTCCAAACTCCTGATAAGAAATCTATCAACGATTTCTTGCCCGTGTGTCCTAATTTACTTCCTGGATTGCCTGAGTTTTCACTTGAGGCGAGGCCGTAGTCCGCGGCCACCTCGAAGAAGCTAGGGAGATTGACCAAATCCGTTCTGTGAATATCTCGAGTTTTACTTAACCAAATCCCTCCAAATTTTGGATGCGTCAACAAAATGCATGTAAGAATTGCGCTATGGAGCGAAATCCCACAAAAGTAGAGAAAGCAACTTACATGATAAGCGCTGGACAGATGTCATCTTCTCCTGTGGTAACCCGTGTAAAAATGAAAAGGACGTGACCACGTACCTCTCAGGGACATGATCCCGCGGGACCACGTCCCTCTCGGGGACACGATCCCGCGGGACCACGTCCCTCATCAGGATGAGGTTTTGCGCAATCGGGACTGAAAAACTTCAAAAAGGAGGAACACAAGAATAAGATCTCAAAGGAATGAATAAGAGTGAGAAGGGCTAATGGAATCGAAAGAATGAATAATAGTTAGGCGAGCTGTGGAAATCCATTCACGTAATGGACGGAGGCTAATGAATCGAAGAGAATTTTTCGAGTTACTTTCAGAACTTTGTTTGTAGTGCTGTCAGCATGGATGTATGAGGGAATGGTTTTAATGTTACATGAACATTTCCATTCTATTACAAGTTCATATCATCATTTTATCGAATACATCTAAGGGTTTAGAGGACAAAAACAATCTATCCTCATTAGAATTCATTAGATGTAAGTGCTATAATTTCCTATGGAGGAGCATACATTCTTATGACGGGATTTACTGACGCTGAAGCATTGAAAAATATCCTAAAGCCGAGCTACCTCCAAAATTGTCTCAAGATGAGAATTTTGATTCGGACAATTATGAGTGAAGCTCCCATTTGAGTTGCCATTTCTCTTCTGAGCGAGATAGAGGTCACGTTCACGATCGCTTGACCCTTCTCATCACGGGTTGAATGATGAAAATTCCTGTTTTGTATCGTCAAATAGGACTTCTATCAGCTTGCCTCTGACTCGAGACTCGTCTTTGGAAATGTTGACACTTATTTGGGGGGGGGGGGTAGTTTGAGAGGAAACTCAACAAGGTTTTGGTGTGCATCAGTTCAGATAGAAGTGCATGCGAGCAAGACCAATGTTTTTATTCTTAGCAAAAAGTCGGAAAAAGGTGTATCTAAAGTGACTCACCTAGATTATTCTAGATTATTGTTTGAACTCGTAGGACTAGTATCAAAGAGCATTTTCTCACAGTTTTGGGGAATGGGAACGAAGAGCGATTATTTAAAATTGAGCTTGTAGGATTGCGTTTTCACGAAATCAATCGACTTCAATCGTGATTCCGACTGTAATTCTTGAAAGAGATAGATGATCGACGTTCACCAGTAATTAACTTGTGGGCCTTTTCAGCACCTTTTATGATGACTATTCATGAAAGAAAACGTCCACGTCGCTTCTGTTTCGAGATGCCAAAATATGATTGTTCTCCCAGTTTTTGAGCTCAAAAATTTTGATTCGCCAAGACAGACCCATCTTTGTCGCTATTCCCCTAAAAAATACCAAATCCAGACTGTGCCACCTTTAGGCTGATCCAATCAGTTTTAGTTTTTCAGAAAGTATACGAAAAACGTCTTGAAAATACCCATGAATTATCCACTCGTGGAACCTCTACGAGCTCTCCGGGCTACTTCAAGGAAATTTGCCTACAACTTCCTTGACCTATGAGTATTTTGATTTCTCAAAGATATTTCTCATTTATTTGGCAGATAATTATCTCGCTCCGCAACAATTTTCAGCCAGTCCTTGGGCTCATTGAGCTTTGTACGGCGTTTTCTTGAGAGCTGAAAAATCTTGATGAACAAGGAGTCACGTCTCTTTTCTTTCAAGACACGTTGGCAAAACCTTGGAAGCTCTCACCAACGTGTTTTTCGAATCATTTTTGATGAATGAATCATATCATTTATACATCCTCTAATCGTCAAAAAGATTTAACCAGCAAGAGAACAATTTCAAGTCAATACTGAGTCAGTACTCAGCATTTCCTGAGCGTGCGTGATTTCCTACGCCTCCAAAATTATTATTATTGATCAATAGCCATCGTCACTTCCTATAAGATAATTCCTTCCAGGGGTCGAAGGATGCAGTACAACCGAAAATATAGTTGTTGTGATTTGAGACAATATTCAAAGTACCAAATGCGCGGGCCCAGAAAGTGTTCGACGATTTCTGCAATCATTGCGAGCGTGCATTTCCGCCACGACTCCATTGAATTGACTTCAATAAGTGTTCGTCTTGAAGAAAATTGAAGCAGTCATCAATCACAATGAGTCACAGAAAATCAATCAACTCGAAGTGAAGTGGAGAAACTGTAGAAAAGGAGAGCAAAAAAGTTTTACAAGCAGATTCATTCAAACACTCAGGATTCTTCTTCATAAAGAATCGTGGCCTCTTGAGCCTTGTGACGGTTTTTGGTGACTCGTCACTTGCAGGCAAAGCCTGCTTTCATTTGAGAAGCTCAGGGAGTGAGCAATTGCTGTAATTGTTCAAGAAATCAGGAGAGGGGAGCACTGAATGAGCACACACTCGATTAAAATTATGAATTAAAGGGCATATATTCAAGAAAATACTATTCACAAATCGGTCCGCTGGCCGTTCGGATGAATCAAGCCCGAGCACGATTATCGAGGGCGCATTTAGGGAAAAATACAATCTATAAGCCCAGAAAGAGGAGAGAGAGATTTGCGAGAGGCACTTACAAATATTAATGGCCTTGACGCAGGATGGTCACTCGACCTCAGATCGGGCACCGGCCCTCGCAGTTCACGGCGATCAGGCAGCTCGCAATTGTCCCAGATGATGGTGATTTTGGTCGTAGACCACGGCACAGAGTATATAAAATGCACGCACCGGAGCCCCGGCTAAATTATGCCAAGGACGGGCTCCGGGCGCGACGTGGACAACTCGCACGAAAGCTCGATAGGCGCGGGCGAGCGCTCCGAAACGTCACGACGGAATGTACAGTAAAAGGTTGCTGGCCGGAGCAGCATTGGCTTGCGCCAGGGACGGCTCAAAATATGGGGCGCACGGGCCCTATCCGGTGCCATCTCTCTGTCTCTCTCCCTCTTACCTTCGTTTACTATGCAGCAACTCTTCACGTGCTTGGGCTATAACATAAAATATTATTAGTACAATATTCGGTCCAGGGAGAGAGGAAAACGGAATGACTTGGCCGTCACAGCCTAAGGCTCTGACGCATCACAACATTTTTTGACTGGCCTTAGCTATCCTTAAATCTCATCACAAGAAGTGTAGCACAGCTTGAAACTTGTTTGGACTTCCATAGATATCTTGATCTTACTGAACGAAATATTCTACTCTTACTAGGGTTGGCTTTTATTTTTCGATTGGAAATTGAGGTTTATTCTTGAACCTCTAATTTAGATGCATCTCCACATTATTCCACGTACCTCGCAGTTTATTTTGAGGCCTTTGTAATGAGTTTTGGTGTTGAACCGCGATATAGAATATGAAGTTGAACTTGAATTAGGAAAAATGTATCCACACTCAGCTTGCCAGCTCATTCGGAGCTCTAATATGATTCAGAGTGAAACTTTTCTTGAAAATCCCAGTTTCTTGAAGAAGTAAGATAAATAAGGATCCGATCAAAATCCCATCGCTCAGTTAATCCAGAAGGAAATTTTACAGGTGACTTGAATTCATATCATGAGGAAGTCGTAGAATAAAATATTTGTGTATGAAGAGATACATTTTCGGGAAACTGTTGGAATTTTAGTTCGAACATTTCGTAAGCTGAGAACGAGTCGAAAGGGTGAGTTAGGGAATGAGTGCTCTCATCTTCTGATGACTAGAGTAGAGTCTGTAAATAAGTCCTGTAAATTTCAAAGTAAAATGTTGCATGATCAGAGAAGGGGTTGGTCTTGTAGAAATACAACACATACGACATAACTCTAGGGAGATGAGTTTCCTATTGATTTGGGAGGGTCCTGAGGCAAGAAGTATTCCCTGAAATCGATATCATTCAACACGAAGAATGAGATTATCCAAGTTCCGCGAGGGTGAAAGAGATTTTGTTGAAGAAGATATTTGATGGATTGGAACCATTCATGGAAGACTTATGGTATTGAAAATATCGCTTTCCTCTTGTAAGGACCTATATTGAGCCTTGTGTAGGTCCTGAGGCCTATGTCTCTGGGCTCCGGAAGGATTGAATATATCAGAAACTCTCTGACTCAAATCTCAAGAGACCTGACGAGAAATTCGAGTTGAGTAGTTCTTTGGAACTACATTTGACAAGTAATGTCCTAAATGGTATAATGTATCCTAAAATCAATCTTCTTTAATCACATCAGAATATGATGACATACTTGATTAGATGTATTGAAAAAAAAAAATTATTATGAGAATTTTCAATCTCAGGTATGACAAAAAAATCAGTCATCTTTTCTTGAAGTCGGGACTGAAGTCTCATACGACCGACAGCAATCTCTTATGATCTAAGGACAATCAAAGCTGTTACATCTGTATCGATTTTAGATTCTTGATGAAGAGCATGTGGGTGCCGTGCGACCCGGGAGTTATATTTTATTTACATGTAACTCAAAAATTCGATGATACAAAGTTTGAGACGGGTTGTTTACTACTTATTATCATCCAAATCGTGGTGGAAAACTCGTCATTTGTTACCAATCACAAGACTGTGGGTAATGAACGAGAATAACTTGCCCTTGGGTACACTACCGGTCAAAAGTTTGTGCACCTCTAAGAAACGAAATTTCGACTTTACTCACTCAACTGCTCGGATCTCCTTGGTCCAAATGAACTCTACTTAGGCTCATTTTGCAGCTCTTCTCAAGCACTTTGAGAGCTATTTGGTATTTTTTCTGCCCAGCTCAATAAATTCTTGCAAAATCACTCTGAAGCCTTGTAGAATTTCACAAAAAACGGGTCATCACGCAGACCCCCAAAAGTCTGGCGGAAATCGGTGGATTTAGATGATTCAAAAAGCATCTAAAAGTAGAAGTCAAGAGCTTCAAAATCCGTCCTTGGAAGTTATTCTAGCTTGTTTCTGGTCCGAGCTGTGACTGATCTTGTAAGGGCAGATTTTTCTCGCAAAAAGACCAGTCATTGAGAGATTACACCGGCACATAATAAAAGAGTATCTGTACTTCTGACCAGACCTACTTTTCTTTATGTATTTTAGCACGCTGAATCCGAATCCGAGGTCGGTTAGGCCCGTTCCTATCTTGATTTCGAGAAAATCGTGGAAAATTCGGCGGAGATCGTGGAAATAGCACAGAATATCACGATTTTCTCGAAAACAAAAGGTAGCCGGACAAAACCGACCCCGGATTCTGATTCAGCGTACCAAATTACATGAAGAAAAGTAAGTCTGGCCCAAAGTACCGATACTTCTGACCAGGCCTACTGTCCTGTATGTATTTTGGCACGTTGAATCCGAATCCGAGGTCGGTTCGGCCCAGCTAACTATTGTTTTCGAGAAAATCGAGCTATTCTGCGCTATTTTCATATTTTTCACGATTTTCTCGAAAACAAGATAGGAACGGGCCTAACCGACCTCGGATTCGGATTCAGCGTACCAAAATACGTAAAGAAATGAAGCTCTGGTCAAAAGTACAGATACTTTTTTTTTGTGTGCCGGTGTTATGATCAGACTCATTTTTTACAGGTATAAGCACTGATATTGGTTCCACTCAACAACAGTATGCAATAACTTGGAAAAACTTAGAGGAATACCACAGTAAGCCCGACTTTTTCACTTTTCGTGGTTTTTGGGACTCTTCTCGAGACAAATCTTCCCTTACAAAAACAGTCACAGCTCGGACCAGGAATAACCTGAAATAACTTCTAGAAACGGGGTTTGAAGCTCTTGGCTCTCACTTTGAGATACTTTTTGAATCATCTGAATCCATTAATTTTCGCCAGACTTGCGGAGGTTTGCATAATGACCCGATTTCCATAATATTCTACAAGGCTTCAGATTGATTTTGCGAAAATCTATTGAGCGGCGCAGAAAAAATACCAAATAGCTCTCAAAGTGCTTGAGAAAAGCTGCAAAATGAGCCTAAGTAGAGTTAATTTGGACCAAGGAGATCCGAGCAGTTGAGTGAGTAAAGTCGAAATTTTGTTTTTTAGGTGTGCACAAACTTTTGACCGGTAGAATACTTCCTGAACTTATAAATCGGCACACTTTCATTCACAAGTATCTCAAAATCTTTTCCAATTTGGACTGAAGGATGAGCCATCCAGGTCAAGTTGGATGATCATAAAGCCTGAATAACTCGTCGTTTAGCCTAAATTGGGGAAGATTTTGAGATTTTTGTGAACAAAGTTCAACGTGCGCCGCGCCGCATCGCCTTACGATTCATTATCCGACTCTGGAGAAGTCCCACCGTTTCGCATCACTCAGATGACCACGTGTAGCGATATCCGAATGTCGAAATGAACAAATTCTTTAAAAGTCAGATCATTCTCAAGGGGAAAAATAAGTCTCGTTGAAAGTCTTGTTTGAAATCTTGTTTATGGGATTTATGAAGACTTTCGCAAGACTTCTAAGTCTTGGAGAAAGTCTTGGATAGGATATTTTGGTGGATGTCTGGAGAATTTTCAAGAAAACTGTCGAAGAATGACATGAAACATCATGACTTCAATCCCATGTTCACGAGAAAATCTATTTCAGCATATCATTACACCCGGCTCTTCACTTTTTGCATGATTTTTCGAAAAGAACTCACGCCTTGGCATTAGCCACAGGGGGTCGATTTTAAACTCTGGCCGTGGCCGCTAGACCACTCACACTGGTCGCGTGACCAGCGCGGACACGCTTATATGCGTGGGTCTGCGCGGAAAAAAACGTGCGCGGTCCGCGATTCCGCGTTTTTGTTCTTGGTGTACGAAACGCGGAATCGCGGACCGCGGACGTTTCTTTCCGCGCAGACCCACGCATATAAGCGTGTCCGCGCTGGTCACGCGACCAGTGTGAGTGGTCTAGCGGCCACGGCCAGAGTTCAAAATCGACCCCCAGGTAAGTAATCTAAGTTTCCTGGAAAATGAGACTACTGTCAGAAAAAACCGATAGAGTTGGATTTCCAAATTGAATGTCATGCCTACGATAGGGCTCTGATTGGCAAAATCTTCGAGTAAGCTCATTTCAGTGACTGCGTAGCACTTTTGAATGTGAGATGTTCTCGGTAGTACTGACCCCTACTGATGTGACTCACCACTTACTGCTCAGAAAAATTCACAAAGATAATCTCACTGTCTTTCGCATTCCCAGTTATGTTTGTAACGATATAAAGGTTCCAGGTTTTTATCAAGCGCGTTCATACGCAGGATATGTTTACTTGAGACAAGTCAATACCTTGGATGGCTGTACATTAGCTAGTGAGTCTTTGCATTTACTCACCGGAGGCTGATGCCGAGGCGTAAGTTCATTCCAAAACATAATGCAGAAAGACAAGAGCCGGGTGTGATGATATGCTCAGTTAGATTTTTCCATGGACATGGGATTAAACTCATACCTTCTGCGTCTCTCTGACACAGTCTCCTTGAGTTCTTCAGATATACACCAGTTATATCCTCTTCAAGATTGACCGCAAGAGATTCTCCAAAACTTTGAAGCCTTGCGGCCCATACCCAAGACTTCTGCAAGACTGTTAAAAAGGCTTTTAACAATAAGACTTATTTTCCTTCTCGGGGACACACAAATAAGCTCTTGACACAGCATCCCAATTTCCGATCGTTTGGAAATCTGAGCTTGAGAGTTTTCGGTTTAGATAATTTATATAAAATTGATTAATTTTTCGAGGTAGGGAGTTTTCATTCCACCATGTATCTTCTCGAGGTAGAGAGTTTTTCCCAAGAGCCGGGTCTTTTACTTCGAGCTAGGGGGTTTTTCGAGTTAGGGAATTTTGACTTAGAGCGTTTCTACTGTATGCTCTTTTCATATAATATCTGCGGGGTAATGATGAGAACATTTTCCAAGGGATTTTCCCCAGACTCTCTGTGTCATCTCCGAGGAATGACTAGCTAGAATTCTCCAAAAATATACACATATACATATACATTCCATAAAAAAATATACATAAATGTGTGTGATAGTATTAACGTCTAGAACTCGTCCAATATGATTTTTAGTTCTCCGAACCATGATGTAAAAATTCAAGAATGATGTGGAAAGTAACCATAGAGACACAACGGATATCCATGGAGAGTTGTATCTCTATGAAAGTATACCACATCTTGTTCTTTCCCACAGACAGGTCGTACAGCATCAGAGAATCTTCAGGAAAATAGCAATAAATTCAGAGATATTTCGAGATAGTCTCGGAGCAAAGGAAGGTTATTCAAGGACTACTTCTTATCGTTCTGCATTCAGCAGTTTAGTCCTGATATTGTTCAGTATCGAATAATTTATTGACTCATATTCATTGAAAATTAGAATCAACTCGGTGATTGAATGAAGAAACATCTCGCTTCAAGTCAAATCTTCAGTCGATCTTGGAGCAAAGAATCCTGAAGAACCGGGTGGCGACGCTGTGACACGAGCTTTGAGTCAGAAAACGACTCGTTCCGAGTGAAATTTCACTTGAATACTTTTAGCGAGATGCGGATGGATTGTTTTTGTCCTCTAAACCCTTAGATGTATTCGATAAAATGATGATGTGAACTTGTAATAGAATGGAAATGTTCATGTAACATTAAAACCATTCCCTCATACATCCATGCTGACAGCACTACAAATGAATTTCTGAAAGTAACTCGAAAAATTCTCTTCGATTCATTAGCCTCCGTCCATTACGTGAATGGATTTCTACAGCTCGCCTAACTATTATTTATTCTTTCAATTCCATTAGCCCTTCTCACTCTTATTCATTCCTTTGAGATCTTATTCTTGTGTTCCTCCTTTTTGAAGTTTTTCAGTCCCGATTGCGCAAAACCTCATCCTGATGAGGGACGTGGTCCCGCGGGATCGTGTCCCCGAGAGGGACGTGGTCCCGCGGGATCATGTCCCTGAGAGGTACGTGGTCACGTCTTTGTGATGGACGTGATCCCACGGGAGCACGTCCCCCTGAGGGACATGGTCCCGCGGGACCACGTCCTTTTCATTTTTACACGGGTATAAGGCATGCTGTTATACTTCATTCTATAAATTTGTGATCAGCTCGTTTTTTTCACTTTCACTCCATAGCGCAATTCTCTCAAGTTCGTAGATGATAGTAAGGTCCTTATTTGTTGATAATTCTCTATGATATTTGAGATAAATTCAGAACGGCGATGAGTTATATACATGATAACAGCCATAATTTTACGTTTCTTCAAAGTGGTCAGACTGATCAGCGGGCGCGAGGCGGGACAGCAGCAAAACCGTTTGCTTCGATCATGCACGTTCCCGTGTGTTGTCATCGCAGTTAAGATATGTTGCAATATGTTGTAAGACTTGTAAGCCGCGACTTCCCGGTGGAAAGCGACGGCCCAGGTGATGACATTATATGTCATCATCGGCTGGACCCGGGTCCTTTGTTGCGCGAGATTTCTGCGATCAGGCATGGTGGTGAATCTGATAGCCGTCCGCTGCGACATGCATCTTTTTGTATCTATTGTCAGAGAGCTCAGTGCAACATCAACTTTGCAAAGGACCCTGCCATAAATGATAGGATTTTGGGTTCGAGCTAATTTTGCTGAATCGGGAATCAAATTATATAGAGCTCGACGAGCTGATCAAAGGTTTCTATTGTTGTTTAGCCTGAAAAATTCTCATTCGTGAGTTATTCGATGTGGAAGTTATCGATTTGACCAAGGGAAAATAGGGTTATGACATCGATCGAACAATAAACATACGTTCGAATTCGCTCGGCAGTCGACGTTTCCCCTGCATAGTGAATCCGATGGGGTAAGGATATGTATTTGTCGCGCAATCCACCGATTATCTCGAGAGAATCTTTGACCACTGCAACTTTTGCCGAACATTTTTTTAAACACGAAAGGGCGAAACGCGCGAAAATCTCATCAGCTCGGCCGGCCTATGGCATATAGTAATCCGAGTATGCAAGTGTGGATAACGCGTTTCGTGAGAAACCGTCAATATTTCGAAGTTTGAAGCCCTCGCCGCGTAAAAAGACGGAGGCATATCTTCCGTGGGAATTCAAAGAGAATCACAACCACAAGAAACCACGTAAACTGCGCTGATGAAAAGTCGCGGCTAATACGACTTTTTTGCTCTCGATACAATGGACGATGTGCCTCCGTCTTTTCACCTGGCGAGGGCGCATTGCAAACTTCGAAATATTGACGGTTTCTCACGGAACGTGTTATCCGCACCTCGATCCGCACTTGCATCCTCGGACTACTATATATGCCATAGGCCGGCCGAGCTGATAAGATTTTCGCGGGGTTCGCTCTTTTGTGTTTAAAAAAATGTTCGGCAAAAGTTGCAGCGGCCAAAGATTCCTCGAAAGATTCTCTCAGGATAATCGGTGGACTGCGCGACAAACACATATTCTTACCCCATCAGAATCACTATGCCAGGGAATCCTTGACTGCCGAGCGAATTCGAACGTATGTTATTGTTCGATCGATGCCATAACCCTATTTTCCCTTGGTAAAATCGATAACTTTCACATCGAATAACTCACGAATGAGAATTTTTCAGGCTTAACGATAATAGAAACTTTTGATCAGCTCGTCGAGCTCTATCATTTGATTCCCGATTCAGCAAAATTAGCTGGAACCCAAAATCCTATCATTCATGGCGGGATCCTTTGCATGCACGAGCCCTTGAACAGATGCAGAATGTAAGTGTTTTTTTTGGACCTCTAATCCAGTTCTGATCATTCTGATGATTCTAATCAAGTTTCCAGTTTCAATACCCTAGAATACTTGGTGATAATAACGTATCCGGGTCACTCTGTGGGATAAAGTCAGTCTTGGAATATTGAATTGGAGTTCAAATCATGTCCGCTAAGATCCCTGCATTTCAGAGGGATGATTTCATGTTCAGTTATCTGAATCCGTTGGGAATTACTTGAGTTCTAAAGGTTTTTTGAACAGAAGTTAGGAAGTTAGTTTATGAATTTTGTTGTACTTAAGATGTATTGAACAAATACTGAATGTAACTGTTCTGTTTGGGCCTCTGAACCAGTTCTGATCATTCTAATGATTCTAATCAAGGTTCCAGTTTCAATACCCTAGAATACTTTAGAGAAATAACGTATCCGGGTCATTTTCAGAGATAAAGTCAGTCTTGGAATGTTGAGTTGGAGTTCAAATCATGCCTGCTAAGAACCCTGCATTCCAGAGGGATAATTTCATGTTTAGTTATCTGGATCCATTGGGAATTACTTGAGTTCTAAAGGTTTTGTGATCAAAAGTTAGGAAGTTAGTCTGTGAATTTCATTGTACTCAAGATGAATTGAACAAATACAGAATGGAAGTATTTTGTTTGGGCCTCTAAACCAGTTCTGATCATTCTAATGATTCTAATCAAGGTTCCAGTTTCAATATCCTAGAATACTTGGTCAAAATGACGCATACCGGTCATCTTCAGAGATAAAGTCAGTCTTGGAATATTGAATTGGAGTTCAAATCATGTCTGCGAAGATCCCTGTATTTCAGAGGGATGATTCCGTATTCAAACTTTGGGATTAGTTGAGAATTGATAAATTTGTATTTTCTGGAGTATTCCTAGATTTGAAAATTGGGGTTTCTGATAATACTTATTTTTTAATAGTTCATGATCAATGGCTTTCTGTTCATTCAAATTTAATTATCAAGTGAATGAGAGCTGATTTCTGCAAGCTCGTTGCAGGCGGCGCTAGCGTTCCGGTAAGGGTGCCCCTACGCACACAGACGCGCAAAGCCATGTATTCGTGTATCCGTGTGGAAATACGTGAGATATCCCCACCCGCTCCGCGAGTGAGAGTTAGCTATATATACTGACGCAAGTTTGCCTCGACAAGCGACGGGCGGCGATATCTCACGTACTTTCACACGGATACACAAATGGCTTTGCGCGTCTGTGTGTGTAGGGGAACCCTTACCAGAACGCTAGCGCCGCCTGCAGCGAGCTCGTAGAAATCAGCTCTCATTGAATTGCATCCAATTGCATCTGTGGTTTCTACTATAGGTACACATTATTTCCAAGGTCCCTAATGTATGTGAGAGGGGCACAATGTCAAGACCTCTGATATTAGTGTGCAAGAGGGGTACAATATATCCATATACATGAAGTATATATATATATATATATATATATATATATTAGGTCGACACTTATTTCCCGACCCCCCTGGATCCTTCGCGCACGTGCGTATATTTCATTTTCAAGATAAACCTAGATCGATACAATTTTTTTCAGATTCTTAAAGATAGCCTATATAGTGCCCATTTTGACATACATTTTCGATTTTTTGCAGTTTTGAGACATTCTTCGACAAAGTTCGTCAGCTTTACTTGGCAAGCACTTGCAATACAAGTACAATGAAGCAAACCGAGATGACTAACATTGATTGGAATGGTCTTAGGAAACTTTCAACGCACGGAGCGGTTAGTTTTAGTTGAATGCAAGGGTCAGGAAGGGGCCAGAACGGCAGAAATACAGTCCTAGAATCACTTTTTATCGCAGTTTTCGAGTTCTCCTGCGCATGCGTGATTTTCTACGATTCTGATGATATTTTCAATAGATAGCCCGTGCGATTTCCTTCAAAATTACCACTGTCAAAAGTCAATTCGATGCAATGGGACCGGAGTAGTGAATGATTTGGGATTAGATGAAGTCCAAGATGAAAATCCGTGCAAGTTGGTCGAGATTGCGTGCGATGCTTTTGATTTTGTCCAACGTATTTTTCTGGTGTCCCTGCGTCGAATCGACTCCACCAAGTGGTCATTTTAAAGAAAATTGTCTGAGCTATCGAAGTGAGTAGGCTACGGAGTGGTAAGTTGATCGTGAGTTATGGGACATTGAACATTTGATAGTTTTTAATCAAATAAACAAGTGTTTTCAACTGTTGTGCGTAATCATATTGTTACTTACCACCCTTTTAACCACAATCTACTAATTTCGATAGCTCAGACAATTTCCTTCAAAATGACCCCTTGGTGAAGTCGATTCGACGCAGGGAAACCCGAGAAACACGCTCGACAAAATCAAAAGCATCGCAGATGATCTCGACAAATTTGCACGGATTTCCATTTTGGACTTCACTTCATCCGAAATTATTCACTCCTCCGATCCCATTGCATCGAATTGACTTTCAGCAGTGGTCATTTTGAACGAAATCGCACGGGCTATCGATTGAAAATATTATCAAAACCGTAGAAAATCACGCAGGCGAAGGAAAACTCGAAAACTCCGATAAATAGTGATTTTAGGACTATATCTCTGCCGTTCTGGCCCCGTTCTGACCCTTGAATTCAACTGAAACTAACCGCTCCGTGCGTTGAAATTTTTCTAAGACCATCCCTATCAATGTTAGTCGGCTCGGTTTGCTTCATTGTACTTGTATTGCAAGTGCTTGCCAAGTAAGACTAACGAACTTTGTCGAAAAACGTCTCAAAACTGCCGAAAAATTGAGAATGTATGTCAAATTGGGCACTATATAACCTATCTTTAAAAATCTGGAAAAAATTTTATCGATCTAGTTGTATCTTGAAATTGAAATATCCGCACGTGCGCGTAGGATCCAGGGGAGTCGGGAAATAAGTGTCACCCTAATGTGTATATATATATATATATATATATATATATATATATATATATATATATATGAGTGATTCTGGAGCAAGCTGGACAAAACCGTCACCAGGGGGGTCTGGGAAAAATCCGCAAAAATTTTTTTCCATTAGTACTATGTTGAAATAGTACGAAAAAATTTTTTTCAGATTTTTTCGGCCCCCCCTGTGGGCCCCAGGGCCCATGAAAGGGCCATTTTAGGCCCTTTTTTAGCCTATTCTAGGAAAATCATAGCTCCGACGCAATTCAATATTTTTCAACGTACTTGGGCGCATTTTTCTCGTCGAGACTAGTACTTTGGAGAAAAAAATTGTCCAAGGCCACCTAGTGAGCCTGACGACTTCTGCCACCTATTTATTGAGAGCAAATTTTAGCGATTTTTGGGCTCGCTTCAAAGTGATGTAGCTCCCACTAGACAT
Source organism: Eretmocerus hayati (assembly GCA_029851415.1). Taxonomy (NCBI): domain Eukaryota; kingdom Metazoa; phylum Arthropoda; class Insecta; order Hymenoptera; family Aphelinidae; genus Eretmocerus; species Eretmocerus hayati. The sequence goes on from CM056741.1 coordinate 169,564,159, forward strand.
GTGATAATCGACCCTTACAAGTAGTCATTTTGAAGGTCTTGAAAATACCTACAATTTGCCCACCTGTAAAAGTCAATTATCGCACTTTTTGTTGGAGCTACAGTCGATACAAGTTGAGCTATTTACGAAAAAGTCGAAAATTCAGGACTCGATTCCAAAAATATATCTTAATTTTTTTTCACGAAACTTGTGCGAAAATGTTCTTTCAGACATCTACTTTTAGTAAAAAAAATTTGGCGGAGGTTATTTTTTTTTATTTTTTTTGCCGAGCGTTACAAAATGCCGCATTTCGTGGTTTTAGCAAAAACAGCATCTTTGACCACGGTCACATATGCTCCCATCTGGACTGATGTGCACCAATCTGTGTGAGAGTACTCCCCAAAGTACCCACAAGTACGTGTAAGAAGTTGCGGGGACGAGCCTCCACCCAGGAGCGAGCTGTAGGTTCTATTTACCGTGTCAAAAATAGGCATTATTTTGGTTATTCGAGCGTAAGCGACTGAGAGCATGATTTTACTCGTTCTGGCTCACAAATGAGATAATGGGGTAGAATGAGGATCAAAACATACTCTTCCGACTCAAAATGACCATCTAAACACAATTCCGAGGTCAGTTTTGCTCTAAATAGTCGTCCCTCTGCCCCTCAAGAACTTAGATTCTGTCGACGGGTTCTGACCCGTTGAGGCACTAGACGACATTCTAGAGCTAAACTGACCTCGGAATTGTGTTCAGATGGTCATTTTGAGTCGGAAAAATATGTTTGGACCCTCATTCTAGCCCATTATCTCATTTGTAAGCCAGAACAAGTAAAATCATGCTCTCAGTCGCTTACGCTCGAATAGCCAAAATAATGTCTATTTTGGACACGATGAATAGAACCTACAGCTCGCTCCTGGGTCGAGGCTCGTCCCCGCAACTTCTTACACGTACTTGGGGGTACTTTGGGGAGTACTTTCACACAGATTGGTGCACATCAGTCCAGATGGGAGCATATGTGACCGTGGTCAAAGATGCTGTTTTTGCTAAAATCACGAAATGCGGCATTTTGTAACGCTCGGCAAAAAAAATAAAAAAAAATAACCTCCGCCAAATTTTTTTTACTAAAAGTAAATGTCTGAAAGAACATTCTCGCACAAGTTTGGTGAAAAAAAATTAAGATATATTTTTGGAATCGAGTCCTGAATTTTCGACTTTTTCGTAAATAGCTCAACTCGTATCGACTGTAGCTCCAACAAAAAGTGCGATAATTGACTTTTACAAGTGGGCAAATTGTAGGTATTTTCAAGACCTTCAAAATGACTACTTGTAAAAGTCGATTATCACATGTCTAGTGGGAGCTACATCACTTTGAAGCAAGCCCAAAAATCGCTAAAATTTGCTCTCAATAAATAGGTGGCAGAAGTCGTCAGGCTCACTAAGTGGCCTTGGAAAATTTTTTTCTCCAAAGTACTAGTCTTGACGAGAAAAATGCGCCCAAGTACGTTGAAAAATATTGAATTGCGTCGGAGCTATGATTTTCCTAGAATAGGCTAAAAAAGGGCCTAAAATGGCCCTTTCATGGGCCCTGGGGCCCACAGGGGGGGGCCGAAAAAATCTGAAAAAATTTTTTTCGTACTATTTCAACATAGTACTAATGGAAAAAAATTTTTGCGGATTTTTCCCAGACCCCCCTGGTGACGGTTTTGTCCAGCTTGCTCCAGAATCACTCATATATATTCACCTCTGTAAACAGTGTTGTTGTTTGTGGGTGTGTGTTCACACATATACATCAACCAGCAGTATGTTTACAAAGGTTAGAGTGTGCGGGTAGTGACACGCCTGTTGATCATCAGTGAGCTTTCAGAGTTGGTGATCGCAGGGGTGCCACCATAAGTTACTGGGGCTGATCCGATATAGCGGCAGACTACGGCCTCGCCTTAACTGACGAAAATAACGCTATGCTTTTACAGCAGACATCGAAAAGATGTTTCGCCAAGTCTGGGTTCATCAGGATGACCGTGCCTTCCAATTCATTTTGTTGCGTAAGTCATCCAACCTACCCAGTTCAATTTCCCATCTAAATACCATCACATATGGTATGACAGCTAGCCCCTATCTTGCAAATAAAGTTCGTATACAACTTGCTCGTGATGAGCAAGAAAATTCCCCTCTCGTCTCAGATGCCCTCGAGAGAGAAACTTATATGGATGACGTCGCATCAGGTGGCCGTTCATTCGAGTCAGCTAGAACTAAGCGAACTCAACTCATAGAACTCTGCAGAGTGGGCGGCTTTAATCTTAGAAAATGGATATCAAATGAACCCAATCTTTTGATTGATCTTTCTTCGGACTCACTTGCTCACTACAAGTTAGAAGTATCTGAATCTTATCCTGATGATTTCAATGAGAACTCTGCCTTTTCAGTCTTGAGACTGCAGTGGTTCCCACAATCTGATCTATTGAAATTTAATCAGGCAAAAATATCACCAACCCAAAAATGGACGAAGAGGCTAGTCCTGTCAAAAATGGCCAGCGTCTATGATCCCTCGGGTTGGCTAACACCCATGATTGTCACTGCAAAAATCTGCATGCAGAAGTTGTGGATCGGCAAGTACGGATGGGATGAGGAACTCAGACCAAATGACCTTGAAACTTGGCATCGTTGGTACTCATGAATATCCTGTATTTCTTCTATTGAGATACCCAGGTGTATAGGATATACTCAAAATCCTACAGTCTATGAGCTGCATGACTTTGATGACGCTTCAAAGCACGCATACAGTGCTGTCGTCTATCCCAGAGCTGCTTCAAATGAAGGTATCAAGGTAACTCTACTTCAAGCTAAGACTCGAGTTGCACCCATCCAGACAGTTTCTATGTCTCGACTGGAGCTTTGTGCTGCCCTGCTGCTTGCACAATTAGCCTCGACCCTCCTGAAGTCCTTGAATATCCACGAGATCTCAGTACACCCACACTCTGATGCAATGGATGTATTGTATTGGCTGAGAGACCATCCTTCTCGGTGACCAACTTTTGTTGCGAATCGCTGTTCTGCCATACACACACTCCTACCACAAGCATCATGGAAACATGTACGCTCACATGATAATCCTGCAGGTCTCGCCAGTCGTGGCAATAATCCTGATGAGATGCAATCGGCTAGACTATGGTGGACGGGTCCTGACTGGCTGTCTCTCCCTGTTGGCGATTGGACTCCTTCAGGGCCCATCAAATGATCGCCAGATTCGAGAAATCAGACTGTAAATCGTCTATACAGTCTTAACCTTGCCACAGAACTGCCATACGCTCTCATCGCTGCAGGAGAAATCTGGCCCTTTGCAGAGCTGCTTGAAAAAGTGTCGTTCCTTCGACTGACTAACATCACAGCCTACTTGCTGCGATTTCTGTCTAAATTGAAACCTGACTTATTACAGCCTGATGCTACTTCTGATCTATTCCAACGCCAAAATTGGGCTAATGTTCCGCAGTTTGGGACTTATATACCATTCCAAGAACGTGAACGAGCCAAACTAGCTTGGGTGTATTTTGTACAAAGAGGCCAGTTCTCTCACGGAATGGCGAACTTGATCGATGGTGTTGAATTATCGAAAGCTCACCCTCTCTCCAAGTATTGTCCAATAGAAGTAGAAGGCATCCTGAGAGTTGATAGGCTCAAACACGCATTACTTGAATTTAATGAGAAATGTCCTGTAATACTTCCTTCTAATAGTACCTTTACTGAAATGATTGTACGCAGATGTCGTGCCTTGGCGCTTCACGGCAGGACTCAGATAACTCTGGCAACTCTCCGCCGAAAATCCTGGATTCCCACAGGTAGACAAATTGTTGAAGAAGTGATTTCCGAATGTGTCACCTGCCTTCGGTACAGAGCCTCCACTATGTACCAGAAAATGGCAAACTTACCTAAAGTCAGAGTACAGCCAGCTCGTTTTTCCCTCAAATCTGGGGTTGATCATTCCGGTCCTATTGCGGCGCGTCCAGCTCCAGGGCGAGGGCGAGTATCTAGCAAAGGGTATATTCTGGTATTCATCTGCTTATCCACAAAAGCCACTCACATAGAGTTGGTGTCAGACTACACTTCCAAAGACTTCATAGCTGGTTTTTGTTACGATTTTATTCTCTGTCATGCACTGAATAAAAAGTGCGGCCGCCGGGAAACGATCCGGCGACCTCTGGATCAAGAGTCTGACACGCTGTTGACTGAGCTAGTCCGGCCGCACCAAGCGGCAGTCCTTATATGTGGCACACTTGAAGTGCAGGCACCAGTGTAGCTTGCGCCCGTAACACACCCTCTGGCCAGAGTCGACGATGTCCTCATCGTCTCAACTCAATGTCATTGACTTCTAATTGTCGTCTATGTAGATCCCGAGTCCATCTTGTCGGTACAGCAGGTCTACGCGTGGACAGCGACACCTAATTATCATCGTTGATTGTCCTCCGAGTACGCAGTCCACTTGTGGGCGGGGTTCGTTCCGCTTTCTGACACCAGTTGTTACGATATTATTCTCCGTCATGCACTGAATAAAAAGTGCGGCCGTCGGGGAACGATCCGGCGACCTCTTGATCAAGAGTCTGACACGCTGTTGACTGAGCTAGTCCGGCCGCACCAAGCGGCAGTCCTTATATGTGGTACACTTGAAGTGCGGGCGCCTCTGTAGCTTGCGCCCGTAACAGTTTTCGTAGATTCAGTGCCAGGCGTGGTCACTGTTCTGATCCTTATTGCGATCAAGGCCCTAATCTTGTTGGTAACGAAGCTGAGTTGCGAGATATGTTCCAGAAGTCCAGTTCTTTCTCTTCTCGGATTTCAAACGATCTATCAGCGTTACAGACCAACTGGCACTTCAACCCCCCTGGTGTCCCGCATTTTGGTGGTATCTGGCGGGCGGCAGTGAAATCGGTAGAATTTCAGTTAAAACGGGTGATCCGCGATCGTACCCTTACTTATCAGGAGCTCTTTACACTCCTTAACCAAATCGAAGCTATTCTAAACTCTAGGCGACTTGCGCCTATGTCAGATGATGTCAAGGATCTGAGTCCTATCTGCCCGTCACATTTTCTGATCCAGTCGAAATCATTCCTGCTACCAGAAAAGGATGTCTCTGAAGACAAAATACCAGCTGGTGACATATGGTTACTTATTCAGCAAATGCAGCAGCGATTCTGGAAGAGATGGTCACGCGAGTATTGGCAATCATTACAACGCAGAAATAGATGAATCTCAGCTGTGCAGAACTTGCAACTCGGTGATCTAGTCATCATCAAAGCTGAAAACACGCCTCCTGCTACCTGGCCTATAGGCCGAGTGATCGAAATACACCCTGGAGATGATGGTCTTGTCAGGGTGGCTACAGTGAAAACCGCTACGTCGAAGTTCAAGAGACCTGTTGCAAAGCTGATCAAGCTTTGCACTGACACGGATGTCTGAACACCAGTATGTTCCAGATGAAGAAAATTTTTTGATGACCATATTGATTTTTCGGCCATATGTACAAACTTTGATTCTTATTTTTCCTTCTCCACTACATGAAGAAAGTGGGCGGAATGTTTAGGAATTTTGATTTCTTTTTAGTAGAACTAATGAATGATTTTAGAATCAATGAATCTTAACCCTTAGCTGGCGCCGCTCCGCCAAATAACATAGCTGGCTGACTGGGCACGGCGGGTCGGAACGGTGAAAAAGTGTTAGGTGCGTGATCATGAAAAATACCAATTGGATATGTTTCGGGCTAGTCTCTAGATCATTTTCCAGAAAGAATTAAAATCATCGGTCGGGGATTTTTAAAATAATCGTCATTTTTGTGTTATTCAAATTCATGCGTTTTGATACTTCAACGATCCGTTTCCAATCACTCGAGCTATGATCTTTCAACTCAGAATAACTCTCAGAACTGATCGGACAACAATATTCCCATTTATATCCATCCACATAATTCGTTGGCCTGGCCTGAATACCCACGTTATTTTGATCAAAAGTCGTTCAAAACGAGCATTCAGTCAGCATTCGGTGTCATTCATACACCAATATGATCCATATTAGTTACATCACATTCAACATTACACGCGTATGTGATGTCCATGCATGTTAGAGACTCACTGGTATGCGAAATATGTGAAATACCCATGAAGATTCACGCTAGATATGAAAAAGATTAGGCCTTCCTATTTCATCTTTCTCGAATGACTAGGTTTCATTATATCCACAAATTAACAGAGTTGATCTCGAATCCCTAAGATTGAGAGGGATCTCGAGAGTTTATCACCAGCGCCCAATACTTGTGGAAGTTGGGATTTTAATTTCGAAAAATAGCTATAATTTGTCATAGCGAGCAGACTTTTGAGTCTATACATCACAGTGTTCTTCAAATGTCGACGAAGGATCAGACTTATCACGATCATTTCGAATGCCAAAATCTCATACTACGAGTTGTATGTGAGTTCAATGGATTACATTTGGAATTGATTATCTATTACTTGTTGTTTTCCCGATCTTTCTGCCATCAAAGTTCAGGAGATGTTCGTGTACTCTTGATTTGAGATTTCATCTAGAAGAATGTGTAACGATTGAACAGGAAGAGTGATATAATTTTGATTCAAGAAGGTTGTAATCTCAGCCCTATTTGCTCTCTTAACCTTTCCGAGTGAGCCCCCCCCTCCTGTTGTGGCAAATTGGAAAGAGTGAGATTCACTCGAGCATGAGTGGAATTTTCACCCCGAAAGAGTTTCGGAGTTGCCACCAGGGGTAATAAGCGTAGTAGAGTCCCTCCCCTCAAGCCCCTCCAGTCAAGTGCAGAGAGCGTCACGGCTCGCGGCGGAGGAGCCCCTTCCCTGCGACGCCGCGGCGCGCTCTACTCATGACTGGAGGGGCTTGAGGGGAAGGACTCTACCACGCTTGCCACTCCTGGTTGCCACCAGGAGTGTCAAGCGTAGTAGAGTCCCTACCCTCAAGCCCCTCCAGTCAAGTGCAGAGAGCGTCGCGGCTCGCGGCGAAGGAGCCCCTCCTCTGCGACGCCGCGGCGCGCTCTATACATGACTGGAGGGGCTTGAGGGGAAGGACTCTACCACGCTTGACTGCCCTGGAGCGCGCCGCGGCGTCGCAGGGGAGGGGCTCCTTCGCCGCGAGCCACGACGCTCTCTGCACTTGACTGGAGGGGCTTGAGGGGAGGGACTCTACTACGCTTGACGCCCCTGGTTGCCACAAAGAAGGGGGGAGGGGGTAACTGGAGAAGGTCGAGAGAGCGCTCACAACAAAGGGAGGTGATGCATGAAAAGTTCTAATATCCCAATTGGCGATCGGAGGATGTCATTGATGTTCAAACATGACTGTGGGATACGATTGATACCTTAGTGAATTCAAGAATAATGTAGGAAAAAAGATGACCAGTCCGGATCTGAAACCATAACTATGGCCGATTCACCATCCTTACCTTGCCCTTTTAAATCCAAGAGAGGCTGTGAATCTCTGATTAATTGTCTTTCGAAGAAAGAATAACTAGAGGCAAGTATAATAGGGATTCCATTCTGAAAACTTCCTTCGCAGCTATTTTTGCTGCCCAACTTCAAACTCGTGAGAGGAGCCAAATCACGATGCTGAACCCAAGTAAAAATTTGGGCCAAGTTGGTTCTTCGATTCTCGACTGATGCCAAATTCTCGACGTACTCAGCAATGAAGCAAGATTACTCAAATGTGACCGGTACAATAAATCGAATATTCGATAATTGCAATGTCACATCATGGATTGAAAGCCTCCCTGAGATACTCATGAGGGGGGGGGGGGTTATAGTTTACGACGTCACGTTGCAATTATCGAATATTCGATTTATTGTACCGGTCACATTTGAGTAATCTTGCTTCGTTGCTGAGTACGTCAAGAATTTGGCATCAGTCGAAAATCGAAGAACCAACTTGGCCCAAATTTTTACTTGGGTTCAGCATCGTGATTTGGCTCCTCTCACGAGTTTGAAGTTCGGCAGCGAAAATAGCTGCGAAGGAAGTTTTCAGAATGGAATCCCTATTATACTTGCCTCTAGTTATTCTTCCTTCGAAAGACAATTAATCAGAGATTCGTAGCCTCTCTTGGATTTAAAAGGGCAAGGTAAGGATGGTGAATCGGCCATAGTTATGGTTTCAGATCCGGACTGGTCATCTTTTTTCCTTTTTTCGTCGTAGATATTTTTGCTCATGGAGCCGACGATTATTCAACTTCAACTGAGCGAAACAATCTCGCTTGATTCCAAATCCAAATTCGATCAATAACGATGTATATTAGGTTTCGACAGATTTTGGGAGAAAATCGATAGCCTGGCTGGGAAGAATTTGTTTCACATTATCTGATAACGCCGTAAACGACTCAAACGCTCTTATAGTTTGTACTGTAGCATGACTGGGTTAATATTGATAAGTGACAATCACCGCTTATGCTTGGTATTTCCACAAGAATTGGCCTAAAAGTACTGTGATTAAACTCCTTTAAAAAACTGAAGGCTGCTCGATTCACCAAATGAGTACTTCCAATTTGTCGCAGTTGAATTCGTCGAAAATTGAAGTTACAGTTTCAATAATTATTCAGTGCAACTTCGGTTTCTATCATCTTTCGGTAATTACCCAACAACAAGATCTCACAGGTCCTTACTGCTGTCTCCATAGTCGGCATTCTTGATCCAAAATCTTACGTGATGTGAAATTGAAGTTACTAGATCTGAGCTTCTAGCCAGCAAAATGACAGTCTTTGAAATTTTGAGCAAGTGAATCTTTTTGACAAGCCCAGATTCAGTGACTTGTTTGGCTCCGTCCATTATGGATTGTTTGGCGATCAATTCAGTCGAATTGAGAAGTTGCTATGCGGAATTGACGTGAAAGTTTGTTATTCGTCGATAGAACTCAACACAAAGTGTATCCAAAATGTATACTATCATCACTGAATCTCCAATCATACTTAGTCGTGGATGTTCTAAATTTTCGCTGATGCCGATCATCTCGGAATTCCGGGATATTTGATGCAGAATCTCGCAAAAATACACTTCCGAACCAATACTATTGCTTCAAACGCCAATTCTCATCACAAAACTTCGTAAAAAATACCATCAGCATCTTCTCTACGACTATGTTTCACCAAAAAGATAAGGACCTTTTTAAAAGTCGTTCAACTCTATCACTAAAAAGATTTTGCTGATCATACCCTGAAAGAACTCGAACATTGTGTTGAAAGGGATCTTCGTAAGAATGGGGCCATGAAGAATTGACCGAACTTCGAACGATTATTTTGCTTATCTGATTTCGAGATGTGCATTTGTGTGTTTCTGATATGTTTTTGTGTATCTCCGACCCACGCTGCCACTTTTTTGCACGTCATCAAATAATCTTCGTATACGCTCTTTAGTTAGCTCAGATCAAAACCGATATCAAATCAATGTAAACGACCCAAATTCTCTATGAAATGGTTGGCACATCCTATGTAAATCTACAAGACACGATTGATGGCATGAATAAACCACGTGTGCTTTGGCACAATATTGTAACAGCACGAATCCGGGTCTACTTACTACGTACGTCTCTAGAAATGATAAAATGAAATTTACACGAGTTGACACCGACACCCCACATGAACGCACGCGTTTTCTCCACCTCAATAATCAACACGCACTATGCGTCGCATTTATACCACTCAATTCGAAGCTTTCGAATAAATAACCCAAAAACTGACGGAAAATGAGGCTCACGAGAGCCGTACTTCATTAACGAAAACGAGATGACACGATACCCGAACTTCTATCATTGATTGTCAGCAGAGCAGACAGCCACAAGTATTCTTATTCTGTATACATCACGCGCTTTCTCTTCTGCTTGGTGTAAAAAAAAATCACATCACACGGATACGCTAACACGGATGCATGTCGGAATTTTATCTTAAACAATCGACAAAGAGATTCTCGAGTAATTCTCACAGTAAAATTTAGATTTTGTAAATATGAAAAGACAGGACAGCTAGGCCAGTAATTCTGGCTCAAAAATAACCCGTTCTCGACATGATTGCCATAGGATGGTTCTTTTTTTATTTCGATGCGGAACATCATGGAGAACATGGTAACATAAATCCGAACAATTTTTGGGCTGCGCAAATTTATACAATCAACAAATAGTGCGCGATTTTGCATTTTTTTTCACTTTTTTGCTCGTGGCTCTGTTAGTATGGAATTTGGATTGTTCTGAATGATACCATGATATAGCTTATGAAATTCTCTAAATATTCAAAAAAAAAAAATTCATCCTCCTATCTTGTATCTAACTCGCTAAAATTAGCAACAAAGGCAAAAAACGTCCAAATTTTCTTTCATTTTTCATTTTGAGAAAAGCCAGTGGATCGATGTGTAGTTACTGGAAAATGGAGCTCTCATATACTACTATATGTAAAAAAATCGCCAGTGCGATCCGTCCATAAACATTGACGCTATTCTAACTGTTTATCCAGAATTGTTGTTTTTTGTAATAGCTGCCAAAAATTTTTGAGCCAACCAAAATTGTTGCTAGGGCTCAGATAGCTCCCTGAAACCTTCGACTACAATATGCAACAATAAAAGTGGTCAATTTTTCATAACAAACCCGTCCTAGAGCCATTTGTTTATAAAAATCGAAAAATTGGATTTTTGTTTTGCCTCTGAGGCCACTAATAAGCCCAATATTGATATACTTTTCTATGCATCGCATAGTACTTATCTTTCTCTAAATTTGAAAAAAAAAACATTGCTCCACGACCTTCTGAACCGGAGATACCGATTTTTTTTTTAAAATCGATATTCAATAAACAATTGAATATTAAGAGCTCTAGTTTTGGGGAAATGGTAGAGAAAGGTTCAAAGTTTACTAAAAACAATATTTGGTAAACATACCTTCACTCATTTCGTCTTCGCAGCTATTTAAAGTTGGTGTCCAACTGCGGCCGGGTCGAAAGTGCTGGTAAGGAGCAGGGTGGGGGAACTGCCGCGACGGCGGCCCGCGTCTCCGCAGAAACTGAACCGCGACCTTCAAACTCAGGCGCGCGGATTTTTTGACGATATTTCGGGTTCTACTGAACCGTTTTTCATCTTTTCTTCCTCAATTTGGGGTAGCATTTCGAAAAAAACACAATGGGGTACCTTTAAAAATGATTTGGTGATTCATTTCATGTGTACGTGAGACATGATCAAAGAAATTTTCCTACAGTGATCTTATTATTGTTCAAGCTTCATGGAATTGATGGTTTTATCACAAAAAAATATATATTCAAGAAAAAGTGAGATGGAAAATTTCGAAAATATAAAAAGTTTTCCAATTTTTCCAAAAAAAAAATTCGAAAAATTTCAAATTTGTTGACTTGTCATATTATAATCATTATAAAAAATGAACAAGAACATATTATTGATTGCAAAAATTACTTTTATTGATGATACATGACAGGCTGGCGAATAAATATCTGACAATTTATCAAAATATGTTTAACTTTGGACCATAAAAAATCATTGAGTGTTGTGATTAGATGCGACTGTCATCAGACCACCCATAGCCTGCAACGTATTGCTGTAAGTTACACTACTTTCTTCGAAATCAATATTGTCAAAAGATTGCATCGTCGTGCTTGCATCCGAGAGTCGCCTCAGAGTTTCACAATATCGTATGAGCTCAGTCCGATCAGTGGTATTGTTAGGCACATCGTTAGGAGCCTTTTTAGGCGTTGTATTATTCATTGGCTCGCACATTGCCACTATGATCGCAAAAGTCCCTTTTTACTAAGATTCTACGCTAAGATTACCTTGTAAGCATCTTTTGATTCGATGATCAATAAACCTATGCTGTATACCATAATATATTTTGACGTGGTTGATTTATTAATTTTTAATGTCTTATGCTATAAAAAGTCAACAAATTTGAAACTGTTCGGATTTTTTTGAGAATTTTTTGGGAAAATTGGAAAACTTCTTATATTTACGAAATTTTCCATCTCACTTTTTCTTGAATATATATTTTTTGTGATAAAACCATCAATTCCATGAAGCTTGAACAATAATAAGATCATTGTAGGAAAACTCCTTTGATCATGTCTCACGTACACATGAAATGGATCACCAAATCATTTTTAAAGGTACCCCATTGTGTTTTTTTCGAAATGCTACCCCAAATTAAAAAGAAAAAGATGAAAAACGGTTCAGTAGAACCCGAAATATCGTCAAAAAATCCGCGCGCCTGAGTTTAAAGGTCGCGGTTCAGTTTCTGCGGAGACGCGGGCCGCCGTCGCGGCAGTTCCCCCACCCTGCTCCCTACCAGCACTTTCGACCCGGCCGCAGTTGGACACCAACTTTAAATAGCTGCGAAGACGAAATGAGTGAAGGTATGTTTACCAAATATTGTTTCTAGTAAACTTTGAACCTTTCTCTACCATTTCCCCAAAACTAGAGCTCTTAATATTCAATTGTTTATTGAATATCGATTTTTAAAAAAAAATCGGTATCTCCGGTTCAAAAGGTCGTGGAGCAATGTTTTTTTTTTCAAATTTAGAGAAAGATAAGTACTATGCGATGCATAGAAAAGTATATCAATATTGGGCTTATTAGCGGCCTCAGAGGCAAAACAAAAATCCAATTTTTCGATTTTTATAAACAAATGGCTCTAGGACGGGTTTGTTATGAAAAATTGACCACTTTTATTGTTGCATATTGTAGTCGAAGGTTTCAGGGAGCTATCTGAGCCCTAGCAACAATTTTGGTTGGCTCAAAAATTTTTGGCAGCTATTACAAAAAACAACAATTCTGGATAAACAATTAGAATAGCGTCAATGTTTATGGACGGATCGCACTGGCGATTTTTTTACATATAGTAGTATATGAGAGCTCCATTTTCCAGTAACTACACATCTTTGTTGCTAATTTTAGCGAGTTAGATACAAGATAGGAGGATGAATTTTTTTTTTCTGAATATTTAGAGAATTTCATAAGCTATATCATGGTATCATTCAGAACAATCCAAATTCCATACTAACAGAGCCACGAGCAAAAAAGTGAAAAAAATGCAAAATCGCGCACTATTTGTTGATTGTATAAATTTGCGCAGCCCAAAAATTGTTCGGATTTATGTTACCATGTTCTCCATGATGTTCTGCATCGAAATAAAGAAAGAACCGTCCTATGGCAACCATGCATAGTTAGAGTGCTAGAATTATTGGCCTAATGAGGATGGTTACTAATCATCGAGCAATGCCATAAGAAACTACCGAGAAAATTCTTCCCCGAGCCAAAACCTCTTTATACATCATTAAAACTCTAATGAAATGTTATGACAAGGTGAGGGTCGACGAATTCAAAGTATAGTTACGCGGTCGCTCATTCATTTTTTCTCTGAACTTATACTTGCCTGGGCGCGCGACCGCGCGCCTCGATGATTTGTTCAAAAAGTATAGATCAGTTGTGGATTCACCTCTTGGGGTCTCTTTCCGATCAAACGAGTGTTCGCCTTTATCTGTAATATGCATCGCTCTATGGGGATTCTGACATTACATACGCGGTTAATGTACACGATTATTACATGTAATGTGACAAATATGGATCATCTTGGGATGGCTCTGAATCCTGACTAAATCTTCGTATTGAACGACTCTTGACCAGAAAAATGTACTCTCTCTCGCTGAACCTCAATGTACATCGCCACATCTTCATTTCTGGCGGGCTTAGACCAGACCAACGAATGATATGGATGAATATACGTGGGAATATTGTTGTCTGATCAGTTCTTGTATTATGATCATTGGTGTATGAATGACACCGAATGCTGACTGAATGCTCGTTTTGAACGACTTTTGATCAAAATAACGTGGGTATTCCTCCTCACTAATACTTATCTCAAGGTATATCACCACGGCTTCGTCTCTGGCGGGTTTAGGCTAGGCCAACGAATTATGTGGATGGATATAAATGGGAATATTGTTGTCTGATCAGTTCTGAGAGTTATTCTGAGTTGAAAGATCATAGCTCGAGTGATTGGAAACGGATCGTTGAAGTATCAAAACGCGTGGATTTGAATAACACAAAAATGACGATTATTTAGAAATCCCCGACCGATGATTTTAATTCTTTCTGGAAAATGATCTAGAGACTAGCCCAAAACATATCCAATTGGTATTTTTCATGATCACGCACCTAACACTTTTTCACCGTTCCGACCCGCAGTGTGGGGTTCATTGCACCCCAGTCAAGAAATTGATGCTGTAGCTATTATATTGAATATATAGACTTGAAATTTTTTTGTAGCTTCTTTAATATGTTTTTCGTTAGTCAATGTAGCCAGACAATCTCCAAGGTCAGATAAAAAATTCCAAAAAATACAAATGTCCAAAAAAATGCAAAAAATCACATTTTTACAAAAAAAATTGTGAACGGCGCAATTTTCATCCAAATGAGCTGAAAATTCAACTGAGTCATCTCGAGATAAGGTCAATTCAAGGAAAGAATAGCGCGAGAGTGGATCTTGAAAAAACGGTATTTATTCTGACATATTTCGACGCATGAATTGAGAATTCTTATTCTCACCTAATATGCTGGAATGATGACCTCCATTGAAAGATTGAACACTGGACTATCCTTTTCTCATATCTACTTGATCTTGAGATAACTCAGTTGAATTTTCAGCTCATTCCATTAAAAATTGCGTCCTCTAGAGTATTTTCAGTGGAAAGGCCTTTTGTTGCAATTTTTCGCAATAATTTATTATTGCATTCAAAATGCACTCAAAAATAGCGCGCATAGCTAGCGCTCTGGGGTGTCTTGAACACCACGGCCATTTTGCTTGGCTGTTGCGGAGCGACACGCGCGCCAAAACTGGCGCTATGTGTATGGTCGGTAAGTAGCACATCTTGACTACCAACAAATGTCACTCTGGGCCCGGAAAACTTCGAATTACACGCGTGGCGTACTCATGAAGGAGGCCTGGGGTTTAATTCACCCCACGGGGACAGCCGAGGGTTAAAGAATGGAATTTCAGAATCTATCCTTATTTTTATTATGATTGTGTAATTCACGTTCAAACTGTCATGATTTGCGCGGCGTGACCGTCTGCCACTGTAAATTTTCGCCAGTCAACCGAACCCCTCACAACAAAACCATCTGAGCTCCTCCCGACAAATCTCAATTCATCAAAATCAGCAGCACCAAACATTCTATCGGCAAAATTTACCCAGTCAAATTCAACAGCAGCAATAGCCTCACCAGCAGAACTCATCCAGTCTAAACCAACTACCACTACGAGCTTGATGTTTGATTGCTCAGGTTTCACACCTTTAAGATAGGCGATTTTCCTCAATATGTCGCAGCAACATACATCGATTACCAACTCACTTCAATGAACTCGAATTTTTCTTAGCTAGTCACGAAGAATATGACGTAATTGCACTATCTGAAACTTTTTTGAAGCCCCACCGATCGAATGTTGCTTATGTACTTGAAGGTTACAATCTTTCTCGCAATGACCGAATTGGAAAAGATAGAGGAGGTGTTGCACTTTACTATCATGACAGTTACAGACCTCAGATCATTGCTCGTTCTGATTCCCAGTTCGATAACCTACATCTTGACCCTCGGTTGGCACACGTGGGTCTCTCCGACCCAAGGCCTTTTTTATGAGATCGCCACACCCGTAATTCGAAGTCTCCCGGGCTCAGGGTAACATTTGTTGGTAGTCAAGTTGTGCCGCTTACCAACCGTGCATATAGCAAGAGGGTTGGCGCTCGCATCTTCCCACCACAGTCAAGCAAAGTTGCCGCTGGCTCTAAAGTACGAAGGTGTGCCAGCTATGCGCGCGTCGTGTATTTTTCACTCAAGTTTGTTTCATGGATCAGAACTAACTACATATAATTTTTGGTTACATACGTTTTTTTCTCATCCGACTTCACGTCCATACAGCTCAATATTGTATACTCGATAGCCATGCGAGAGAAGAACGATGAAGTGCGAAAAATGAGTTTTTTTCATAACAGATTATTGCAGAAGATTGCAAAAAAGGCCCTCCACTGAATATTCTAGAGGACGCAACTCTCAATGAAATAAGCTGAAAATGTAACTGAGTTATTTCAAGATCAAGTAGATATGAGAGAGAAAATAGTCCAGTGGTCGATCTTTCAATGTAGGTCTTCATTCCGGCATATTAGGTGACAATAAAAATTCTCAATTCATGCGTCAAAATATGTCAGAATAAATACCTTTTTGCCAAGATCCATTCTTGCGCTATTTTTTCCTTGAATTGACCTCATCTTGAGATGACTCAGTTGCTTTTTCAGCTCATTTGGATGAAAATTGTGCCGTCTACAGTTTTTTTAGTGATAGGTGATTTTTTGCATTTTTATGGACATTTGTATTTTTGGAAATTTTCCATTTGGCCTTGGAGATCATCTGGATACATTGACCCTCTAAAAAATGTCAAAGAAGCTACAAAAAAATTTTCAAGTCAAAAGAGTCAATATAATAGCTACAGCATCAATTTTTCGGCGTGGGTCGAATCGACCCAGGTTGGCCAGCTATGTTATTTGGCGGAGGTGTGCCAGCTCAAAATTAATATATGATCGTTGAGGTCAAAGGAGGCCAGATTACAGTACTCGTTGTAGTCGTCTGCCGTCGTCCGTCAGCCGCATATCCCACTGCTTCATTCGACGATTTCCATACATTGCTCCCTAGATACAAAAACTTCATCATCACCGTTGACTTCAACTTTCCCATGCATAAGAACGCCCGGATTCGGACTACTTCCGAGAGTTCTTGCGAGCTCATCCTCTTGAGCTCGTTCCATCGGAACTGACGCACCACTGTCTTGCATCAGATGGCTCTCAAAGTGATACATGGCTTGGTCTGTTTATTGGCCCATCGCTTAAGGATGTTAGGTCCTACTGGAAAAAACACTCACCATTCGCGGCGGGTCATGACCTTATTTCGATTGATTTCCACTTTCCATTCCTGGTGGCTTTCCCTCAAGTTATATCTTCCAGGGACCTGAAGAATGTGGACACTAGAAATCTGCGCAACGACCTAACTCTCAGGTTCACTCATCCCACAATGTGTCTCTCTAACATTCCCGCTAGCTCACGTAATGAAGCATCTGCCAAGGTACAAGCCTTGTCGACTGCAGTACTAGAAAGCTTCGATTGCTACGCGCCAAGTAAAAACATCACAACTCATGAAAAACAGAAGCCGTGGGTCACTAGCGATATTAGAAGTATGATGAAGTCAAGAGATTCAGCTTTTGGACGGGCAAAAAGGACAAACCAGAATGCTGATATTTTACACTGGAAAAATCTTCGATCTCGTGTAAGCAACAAGATTGATGCTTTCAAGAATGAGCATTTGTCTTCTCTGATCGATTCTTCTTCAGATCCTGAAGACCTCTTGGAGCTGTAGGCATAAGAACCTCGAAGACTCCTTTCCCTTGGAAGTATTTTTCCCCCCATGCTCTCAATCGCCACTATGCTGCAATCTCTCGCGATTCTCCTGCTCTTTTGCCGTCCGATATAGCAGAAATAACAGAGAGACCTCTAGGAGGAGGAATCCCGAACAGTTGGGAATTTGCAACAATTACGGATGAAAATGTAGATGAAGCCTTCAAAAAGCTACGAAAAACTGTACTGGCCCTGATTCGATATCCACCACTATGCTCAAGACTGTCTACCCTGACATTCTCCCAACCGCGTTCAATTTTTCAACTCGTCGATACAGTCTGGAGCTTTCCCAGATTGTTAGAAACTGGCAACTATTATACCTCTTGGTTAATGTACTCCCCTCTCATCACCATCTGATTCTCGGCCCATTGCCTTACTGTCAGAGATTTCCAAATTGTTCGAACGAATAATTCACAAGCAGCTCTTTTCATTTCTAACTGTTCACAAATCACTTGATGACCGTCAATCGGGTTTCAGGGAACGCTACTCAACACAAACGGCTCTTCTTGGCTTCACAGTAGACGTGCGCCTGGTCATAGATCGCTACATGGTCGACCCACTTATTCTCTTCGACTTTTCTACAGCTTTCAAAACCCTATCTCACAAACTGCTTCTCAAAGAACTCCGAGATCTGATCTGTTCGGACAACGTTACCAGGTGGTTTGCAAGTTATCTATGTGGAAGGTGGCAGGCAGTTCGCGGCGAGAATGGAGTCCTCTCTGAACCAATAGAGACTATCACTGGTGTTCCTCAAGGCAGCGTCTTAGGCCTTCTACTCTTCACAATATTCATCAATGACTCACCATGTGTTTTTCAGCATACAGAGCACGGTATATATGCCGATGATACACGCATATACCTTCACTGTCGTGCTGATGAACTTGATGAATATATGATTAAACTAAATGATGATGCAATGACGATGTACAACTGGGCCGAAAAAAAGAAAATTGAGTTAAATCCTGACAAAACTAAATTTATAATCCTCGGTAGCCCTACGTACATACGAGCCATTAATCTCACCCCAACCTCACTGCTGATTATGAATGGCATCACTATTCCCAGTTGCGACCATGTCACTGATCCCGGTATCGAGCTTGAATCTACCCTGAACTGGAATGAGTAAATAAATTCCTTCTCATGCCGTGTTCATGGTTCTCTGTTTACACTACGCTTCCATCTGCACGTACTTTCACGATACCTGAGACAGCGATTAGTAGGAACTTTGACTACGGATGTGCGGTTTACAATGACATCAGTGAAGCGCAGAATCTTAAACTTTACCACCTCCTAAATACCTGCGTCCGATTTGTATTTGGTAATATACCCTGGTCATCTCCTGTAACGCCGTACCATCTTGCGTTAGGTTGGCTCAATGTTGAGAATAGACGTGAAATCCTTGTAACTCCCCTTGCTTTCAGCATCATTTCAACCAAAGAGCCCTCATACCTTGCGGATTCTTTCCGTGGCAGGATCGATGCTCCATCTCTTCGCACCTCTACTTGTCACACTCCCCCACCTCTTTTGTATGCCACACCACGAACTGACTTTTTGAAGAGCTCGTTCCATATCACTGCGTCTAAATCCATCAACTTGAGAGCGCTGGAAACAGTATTTGATATCAAGCTCATGGATAGTTTCAAACGCATTATGCGAGAAAAGTTTATCTCCGAAAAAGCAAAAAGTTGGTATATTAGAGCACACAGAGACAAATTAGTTCTAATTCCCCTTGATAATGATGACACTCTTAAGGAATCGCTGATAGGAGCCATGCCTGAGTCATTACCTTGAATGTCTTCTCTACAGCCCGCTTGTATTTCTATTTCGCCTGAGCAGTTGATGAATTAATAAATTGTCGATAAACTTTCAGTTCGTAGGAATGAATTTTAACGGCAGTAATTTCTCTCACAAAATTCACTCGACAGTAAATTATCAATTATCAACTAATCATTATGTCCAAGCTACTCTGAACTACTCTGTGAAAATCAGGTATATTATTTACCAGACAAATGCCAATGATTTCTGTTGTGTGATTGCTTACATTGTAACTTCCTAAGATGATACCGAGTGTTCCTCACAATGCTATGATTGAGTTTGGTAAAATTTCGTTCCAGGGCTACATATGGTCATACCCCATAGCCCCAATAAAATTAATCAATCAACCAATCAATCAATCAATCTCTCTCTCTCTCTTTCTCTCTAGGCATGATTATTACTCCATCCCTCAATTGGGAACTTCAAATCAACCAAATTTCAAAGAAAGTCCACGGTTCCCTCTACTCCCTTCGCATGCTCGGCAGAGCCCTCCCCATCCATGTAAAGCGCACCTTCAGTCTGGTCCTTCCGTACTTCGATTACGGTGCACCCTCCTCAAAGGCCTTGATGAAGAACAGGAGCTCAAAATTCACAGGCTTTGAAATACTTATGTCAGATTTCCGAGCGGATTCGTGCCTTGGCGATCGCATGTAACACCTTACCGACTTGCGCTCGGGTGGCTATCCGCCGTTCGGTGCCGTGAGTACTTGATTGGCTCTCTGGCCTTCTCGATAATCCACAATGAGGTACCATCTTTCCTCCGCCTGCGCCTCTCACTCGCGGCCGACTCAACAACTCTCCGACAATCAGAGCGCAAGAAAAAGGCATCACTCCTGTACAAAGCCCCCTGGACTGAAGCTCTCAATCAGTCTTTTACCTACGTGGCGTCCAAACTCATAAACTCCCTTGATGACGTTGATTTCGTAGGACAATCTTCAGAATCGTTCAAACGCTCTCTCCTTCAAACCTTGTTAGAACGCGACAAAGACGACTGGCTCGATCGTGCTCATCGAGAACATCTCGATGCCATCCCACCTCCCTTGTCATATCTTCTTGAGACCCGCGGGCACGTATAACAAGCATCTCAATTCTGCATAATTTAGGAATATCATGTATTTTTTCTTATAGTTTAATCATTTTTTTTTCTTATACTACTTCTCAGTACGTTATTTTAGCGAAACCTCATAGCACCTTCTCTGATTTCTTATCATCGATAAGTATGTTCCTGTATCGCAACATTCGTTTATATCTCTAACTGGGCAAATAGGGTTCACCCTCCGCCCTCAATAAATCTCAATCAATCAATCAATCAATTTTTCTCTCTCTGTTTCAACCTTCGAACGACGAAGTGCGTCGGTCAGAGCGGAATCAATCCACTCGGATTCGAATTCCTGTTATCCGCACGATTGCATATGAGAATGCATTTTCACTTCGAGCAATGCAACTATGGGAAACTATTCCCATTCAGATCTGTCTAAGAGCCCCTTTTGATAAATTAAAAAATGCTGTCTCGACTCATTTCCACGAGAAGGAACTATGAATGGAGTGTGTACGCAGCGTATTTGAATATCGAGTTTGCCTTGAATGAATTGCCTAAATTGTTGAGTCTCATAATTGCCTAGTTCTGTTTGCACAATCCATTGTCCTTTTCGCGTGTTTGAGCGACAATGATATCGAAGTATGTTAGATCTACCAAATTTTATCTATTAAGTCTAAACATGTTATCATATTAATTTATTTTGATAGGAAGTGAAGTATTTTATAGGAATGTATTTTTGTGCCTTTTGCCATACGGTCCGCTGTGACTACGGCATAAATAAATCGTTAATCAACCAATCAATCTCTCTGCTGCGCGGTAAGTCTGACTACACGTACTCATATCTCGCTCCACTTGCTGATCGCCTTGTCACTCACCATCTTCATTTCCTTCTCCGAGGTGGACTTCATCACGTATATCGGTGTCCCGCTGGCTCACCCACGCATCGAACATAAACAGTAGGCTTTCATTTTTGAGCCAGGGAGCCTATACGTGATTGCACTTCTTGAGGTTATCTCATCGGTAAATCCCAAATTTTGGGAAGCAACGTGCATGATTGTGTTGCATGGCAGCGCCATCGAACGGATCTGAGCACAACCTCATCATCAACTCGCCAAATCGTACAGATCGCTTAATTACCATCTCGCAGCACTCTGCACAGCACCAGCGACAAGTGAAATATAGTTGTGCCATCAGCTGACTAACTTTGTGTGAGTGAGTGATGAACAGTGGTACCGCAAAAAGTTCTTATTCGGTCTGTAAATCTGGTGTGGAACACGGAGAGCTCTCATTCCAATGTACCATTGGTGCGGGTCTAACACATTCTTCTTGCCATCCTGATCTGGGTGGTATTTCATCAGCTGTATTTTCGTGTGATTCTTGCGTCGCGTCACAACAAACCAAATTCTCGCCGCGAATAAACCCGTCGTCTGCTCCTAGTACACCACCACGCAAGCGGTCCGCTTCCTCGCCCCCAGCTTTGTCAAATTCGCGCACAAAAATACGTCTGCTACACTTGCCACCCAATACTCGTTCTCTTACTGACCTGAAAATGACAGACTTATTTGTTTCCGAGGCTCGAAAATTTCAGGACGAACCGACTGTACCTGATCACTTCAAAAACCTCGGAGCATTGCTAAAAACGTCTCATTCATCACTTCAGTCCCAGTTCACAACAATAGATTCCCGGATGACGGTAAATGAAACTGAGAATGCACGCGCGTTTGCTCCTTTACGGGCAGATATCGTCGCGACACGCACACAAGTTGACCGATTTGAAGTTCGATTCTCGCATATTCCTTCATCTGTCACAGCCCCGGACGGTGATATTATCACTGCTATCTTACGTGCTATTGAATGTGCTGATCGTGTCGGTGCAATTCTATCCATACGACGGTGGCCAACGCGATCAGCTCGACAACAAAACCGCGCATCAAATGATAATCCTGCATCAGGCACTGGGCACTGAATGATCGTGGGGAACCTGTGAGAAATCAGCGGGCTGATAAAATTGCACTCGTGGCAAAATTCTGTTCCCCACTGTTCGTGATTTTGTAGTGTCCAGCGCTTCCCATCTCAAGGATAAGACCGCGCAGGATATATTTGGCGCAGGTGGTGATGCCAAGGTTTACCTTAATCCTGTTTTGCCCCCAGCGGTGTATAAAATATGTCGAGCAGCGCTCGTCAAATCTGGAGAGCTGAGATACTTGCGTCCGATCCTGCAAAATTTAACAGTCATGATGCGACCAGCCCCCAAAGTCAATCTCATTCCCATACTCTCTATAGACGACCTTGCACTTCTCAAGCCAAACCCCACACCACCTCGCGATTTTCATATGGGTGCCGCATCATGAGACAACGCAGGTCTGTCAAACCTCCCTCCTGCCATCGCATCCCCTAGCAGAATCTTTTCTTCCATCGGCCATATAAATCTGAACCGATTTATTGCTAATTTTAATGCACTCGGAGTCAAGATGTCAAATGACTCATATGATATTGTGGCCATATCAGAGACTTTCCTTACCCCTCCTGACTCATTCGAACCCTACAATATCTCAGGGTACACCTTTTTCCGCCATGATAGGGTTGGAAAGATTAGCGGAGGAGTGGGTTTTTATGCTAGATCTGAGTTCGCAGTCAATATTTTGCACCAATCCGAATCTGTTTTTGTTAATAAACCTGAATACTTGATTGCTGAAATAAAGTTCAAAAATATGGAAATGCTTTTTGCAAGAGTTTACCGGAGACCGCCAGCCACATACCCCCATGACCCTATGGACGCACTGTCTCCTCTTCTTCTTCTATATGAGCACACTGTAGTGACTGGTGACTCCAACATGTATATGGCAGCGATGCTCCTGCCTCAAAGTCCTTCAAATCATTGTATGAGTCAAATTTGCTGCATCTTGTCAGCTCAGCGCATACTCACCACGCTATAGGGAAGGATAAACTCTTGCACCATACGTGTCTTAACCTATTTCTTGTTAGAAACTTATCGGCAGTATCGGAGCATAAAAAATCAGAATCGCCTTTCGCTGCCGATCATGACTTTATCGAAATCAAGTATCGACTGAAATCTTCAGCTATTCCACCCAAGACAGTTTCAGCCCGCAATCTCTCAAAAATTGACCCCGGGCAACTGTTGAATCTCATCAGTTCAGTGCTTCCCCCTAGTATCTCTACCCCATCTATGACAGACCACGTTGCCGCTTGAAACAATATTTTTGCCTTAGAAATTGGCTGCCCGGGCCGCAGTGCGTGACCACTACCTCTTGCTCCCGCGACTTCAACTCTTCCACCTGTACATACTGTATATACTGCTCTTAGTTGTGATGATAATGCTAGCGCATCCCCACGACTTATGGACTTGAGCCCAACCCTGTATCACAATCTTGCGAAAGGTCACATGGATGGCGCTGTACAATCGATTTCCAAAGCTACACTTGAGCCGTTTGATCAGCTTCCACCCTTTCGAAACTTCACAGTCACCTCTTCCGAAAAACCCTGGAAGACAGCTGATATCCAACGACTCATGCGCGACCGTGACGCAAGTTATCGCCGCGATTCTCGCACGAACTCACCAAACGATTTTGTCCAATACCGAATTTTTCGTGGCGAATTCAAATCGAAGTTGGACACGGCAAAGAATGAGTACATTACTGAAAAAAATAATTAAAAAAAATAAATTCAAAAATTCGCTTTTATGAACATAATAGCAACGCAAAATGTGAAAATAATCTTGAATCTCCTTTCTGCATCTAGCATAGATGTTGGCTAAGTTTACTGACTTACATGCTCCAAGATGTTCATGATTTTATGAATAAATATGACAAAAGCGTAGGTTATAAACTTGATTCATCAACATTAGTCTTCATGATGTAACCCACGCTTTTATCATATTTATTCATAAAATCATGAACATCTTGGAGCATGTGAGTCAGTAAACTTAGCCAACATCTATGCTAGATGCAGAGAGGAGATTGAAGATTATTTTCACATTTTGCGTTGCTATTATGTTCATAAAAGCGAATTTTTAAAATTATTTGTTTTAATTATTTTATTTTCATATTTTTAGTTCATATCTAATAATTCAAAATGGACCATAATTCAAAAAATTTAATATCAGGCTAAAGCCTTGGATAATCTTGGAAAGTTCTCTGGCTGATTATAATGAAGAGATGTATCCATTTCTGCGTAAGTATTGGGATAAGAAGGGCTGTAGAGTACAAATGGATTAGTCAGGAGTAGAGCGATCAGCCACGGTTGATCCCAAATTATGCCTCTTGTCATGTATAGCAAACCGGTAACTTTGTAATGAATGCCAAGTTATTGGCAAATCAAATTCAGGAGGCTGTTAGCTTATTGACAACATGAGTACATCTCTATCAATGAGTATTCCACAACATTTCACAAGTCGGAGATCAATCATGGATAGGGATATCTGCTAATTCAAATTAGTCGAGCGATGCTTTGTGCTTGTAAGAAACTGAATGATCCTTGAGCCCTCTATGCTGATACCACACCAATACTTTGTTATTAGTGTTGCAGAATTGTAAACATCTACACAGAAACCATTGGAGTGGTGGAATTTAGTTGAAAATGACTGCTAAATTTTTGTAACGGATGTGTCAGTGCTAGAGAGCATCCTTAGGAGTGTAAACGAACAAGCACTTGGTACTCATGGAACTATTGCAACTGATGTTCACAACAAAAGTGGTCTATTCCGTCACTAATCTGGAGTTCTGAGCAATGGCATACTTAATTAACATTTAGGAGAGAGATTGATGGCAGTTACTAATCAATTGACACACAGTGTCCCATGAAATACAATTCATCACTCTGTTACTGCTTGATCAAAACTGTGACTTGATTTCTCCACCGTATGCAAAACTTGATTGCGTACTAGAAAATTTAGCTCCTCACAGCTATGAAAAAATATAGAACCATCAATTACCTGTCAGTAATTCTACTGGTCTGAACATTTGTTTCTAATACTCTCCTCGTACATCTGCTTTGACACTGTTCACAAATTCGTCTACAAATTGATGAAGATGAGAGTCATCGCAGGATAGATCCAGAACTGGAACACATTAATGAAATCACTTCATCACACAAAATATCTGCTCTGAGCTGCAACCTGCAACAGCATCATATCACGCGGTGAACAATCGTAGGTTATGGGTATGTAATTTTCGCGGCGTGCAGCAACAATAAGCGGGCAGCTCGGTCAGGCCGGCGGGCGAGAGCATTACTTTTTGCCGTAATCACTGATGATCATTTATTAGTGCAAATTAGAAAGATAGCGAGGATCTCTCAGCATCTCCGGCTGATCGGCTGATGTGCTATATGGTGCTATATATGTGCTCTGCTCACAGCTGTCAGTTGTGACACCTCATAGATTCTTTCTCTACTGTTCTCTACATGCTCTCCCCTCGATCTGCGCACAAAGCCGCGTTTGCGTTTACACAATGTAAAATCGCGCATCAGAGCATTCAGAGCCTCGACACCAACACAACAATACCAAAGTGTGTCAATGACACGCTCACACGAAGTTTCCCGACAAGAAATCTTGTCCCCACGCGCCCGAGTTCAATAAAAGCGAATAAAAATAACCTCTGCATCTGATGCCAAAACAAAATGGTCCGAACTTCGGAAATTTGGTGTAGTATCCCAAACTTCCCCTCTTAACTTGTTCAATGCCGAAGTTCTAAATAAGCATTATGCTAAAGTGTCAAGTTCAGGTGACCCCTGGATTGACGAGGATATCGATCGAATCTGCCGTATTCCTCTCCCCATGTCTATTCCAACATTTGATTTTGCTCCTGCGACCGAAACTGATGTTGCCCGCACGTTTGCTACTGGGGAATCGAAAGGAATTGGGGCAGATGGAATCTCCTCTTCGATGGCAAAACTGGAATTTCCCGCTATCCAACTCCATCTCACGCGTGTCATTAATAAATCTCTAGCATCAGGTTACTTTCTTGATGCCTGGAAACATGCCTCTATTATACCCTTGCCAAAGATATCAGCCCCCAAAACACCATCTGATACTCGTCCAATTGCCCAATTCTGCGAGCTTTTTAAAGTCTTTGAACGTATTGTCCACCAACAGCTGCTACATCACCTTTCTTCGTCAAACTTGATTCAAGAACGACAATCTGGGTTCAGAGCGCATCACTCAACCCAAACTGCGCTCCTGGGTGTTTTAGAAGACACACGCTCAGCAACTGACCGCCGGATGCTCACGATCATGATCTCCTTTAATTTTTCCAAAGCCTTCGACACGTTACCTCACATCAAGCTCCTAGCCAAGCTTAGAAAGCTAGGATGTAGCAACCGTGTCATCCGGTGGTTCGCTAGTTATCTCAGAGGGCGGTCACAAGCTGTCCGCCTGGACGATGGCAGACACGAGCCCTGGATACCACTTATCACTGGTGTACCACAAGACAGTGTACTGGGCCCCTTACATTTCCTCGTTCTTATAAATGATCTTCCTGAAGCCCTAAACCACTCGCGCTCAGCCATTTTTGCCGGTGACTCGAGCGTATACCTGCACTGTCTTCGGTCTGAACTTGTACACCACGTTGCTTTGATTAATCACGATGCTCACTCTGTAGCCCAATGAGCTCTAGACAACGGGCTCAAACTCAATGCAGCTAAGACTTCAGTCATCATTTTAGGTAGTAATGCATATCCTCGGGAGATAAATGTCAGCCAACTCCCCCGTATCCAGGTTTTGGGTAAGGAAATTCTTTACTCCAAGAATATCAAAAGTCTCGGGATAATCATTACTATTCCCCTTGATTGGGGCATACAGATTGCGCAAACCTCCCGGAGAGTTCATGGGGCATTGTACTCTTTGAGAGCGACAGCCCGGGCCTTACCTCGTTCACTTAAGAAGGAACTCGTACCGAGGTTACCATTTTTTGATTACGGAGCCGCAGTAATCACTGGCCTTGACAAAAGCCAGGCGATGAAATTGCACCTACTCCACAATTCTTGTGTTTGATTCGTGTGCGGTAATATCCCCGAGCAGTTTGAAGTTTCCCCTTACCGGATCAGCCTAAATTGGCTTTCTGCAAAGAGCACACGAGACTTCCTCCTTGGTTTGCTAGCGCTTTCTTTTATCAAATTTGGCCTCCCCACCTTCCTTCGGTCAAAATTTTCTCTCACTTGTGACATCCCTGGCCTTCGACAGTCAAAGAGAGGCTACAAGAAGCAATTCACGTATCACACCCCTCGCACAGAAGCCCAGAACCAATCTTTCGCTGTTCGTGCCTCGTGCCTCCTCAATGATCTTCCTCCGCTCGACTTCGACGCGAATTTAGATTGTTTGAAAAGGACCTTGTCTGAGTTTTTGTTATCACGTGATCGCAAGGATTGGTTTCAGCGAGCTTCGTGCGAGGGGCTAGTTGCAATACCCCCTTGCCTCGACTACGTTTTTCGAGCTCTACCCTCATAATTACATATGAGTAGATCCGCGGAAAATTGCTCGCAATGTGTCCCGGCCTGTTGCCGCGTCTACGCGTTTTCAGTAGATCGGGCACAACACTTTTCTTATGTATTTTTTGTGCTCTTTCTTAGCAAAGTCAGAATAGACCTGGCTGGACGTTTGAGGGTCGAAAAGTGCAAATTAAGGGTCGAAATGTCAATTCCGTGGCCTGTCCGCACCCCTAAATTCGGCATTCAAGAGCATGGTATGAAGATATACGACTTCTAAACGATTCCTCCACAAGGAGACATCACATTTGGATATATTTTCAACATGTTTTTATAGTTGAAGAGTCGCAACTAGCTCTTTTACCTACCTAACGCTATGCATACATTGTGTCCTCGAATTCGCGCCAAAATTACGGTTTTGACAATATGTGCTACGTGAAAGCGTCTATCTACTCGTAAGCATTCGCTCATGGGCACATTTTGATCCTCTTGCTTCAAACTATCAAACAACTGCGGTATAAACATCCATAACTTCACTTCCGAAAAGTGGCGGCGTGCTCTTCTTCGAAAAAATGCCGGGGTAAATAAGAGTGTCAATTCCGTGGCCACCTACCAACACGTCTAAAAGATCGACAATCCAGCATCTCGCTCGACTTTTCGTAAGTATTTGGTATACCAAAGACTTGTCTAAGCGGAAAAAGCGATCCGATAACTCTCCGATCCGTTTTCGCTGATCAAACATGAAATGTCAATTCCATGGCCGTCAATTACGTCGCCTATTTGCGATTTCGAGCTGAGCTCTTATGGGATTTCACATGTAAAAATTTTTTTTAATTTTCTACATGTTTGAGTTTTGATCCTGAATATAGATGAGATAAGGAGTAAAAAAACCCATCTTGCGATCCCAGAAGCTCACTTTTGTCTTTCGTCCATTTTTGAGTTCGTTCCGAGCAAGTTTTCGCGGATCTACTGATATCCTCCCTCAACACCCTTGATTCTCCTCGAGAGCTCTTTGCAAATTGTCTAAATATTGCAATATTCTTCAAATGTTTTTCTCACATCTGTAATATAACCAACGATATATGGGCAAATCTCAGGAACTATGCGGTTTCGACTTTGAAATTTCGAGAATTTCCAGAATGGCAGCACATCTCCGATAAACTTTTGTTTGGTCCAAGTAATGCTCAAACAATGATGAAATACTTGCGTAAATCATTTTGGAGCCCCGCCGTGGATTTGTGAGGGTGTAGAAGTTTTTCCCATGTATTTGCGTGGGACCCGCATATTTTCGTAATTCTAATTGGCTCGTGTGTATGTGAATACATGGCATCCTTGGTGTTGGAATAGAAGAAGAGAGATGAGTTCAATGGTTTACAGTGTTTTCTGAAGGTCTGTGGTACAAAATGTAGATGTGCCTCAACCGTCGAAACGCTCATTTTCGTCATTTGTCGATCCTCACAAGCCTCGCATCGCGACCGATATGAGGCTGTAGTAGGGGCGATTCTCATAGGCATTTCTTGAGGTACAAATATCAGTTTACACGTGGTTTCCATCCCAACGGAATCGAAATTTTCGTGTGCTACACGAAAAACGATTTTTTTGACCCCATTTACGCGAAAATAACTTTTCTCATTTCAAGCCGCATCGTCGTGCGGAATCGAGCACACTATCGTTCTTGGGCTAGATTTGTAGGTTTTTGGATGTAGAATAATATGTCGTTTCTACAGATACGAAATATTCACCGCCCCGAGTGCTGCATCCATTAGAAGAGCGATACAGGAGAAAATGTAGAATCGGAGTTCGCTCCAACGAATCATCGGCACTCCGACGCATTGATAGGCACAGCCTCGGGCGAAAATTATATGTTTCTATGTATTATAATCCATCACATATCCAATTTTCAGACCGATCGGTGAACCGCCCCGCCTGTGGCGAGCTAAGGCGTGAGAGAACTATGGCCCTGTTCGGTCGAAAATTGTGATTTTGTCACGAAGAAGCGTCTCCCAGTACCTTTCTATAGCAATTTTTAGACTTCTGAATGATGCAGAACTATTAAATATGAGTAGATCTTCAAAATGATCTAATGCGAGCGGCGGAAATAACGCGACTGTTGTTCTGACAACGTGAAAATAGGCCTGTTCGGCCAAACCGCATACTTCGTGAGATTTGCCCATATATTTAAAGTTACCTCAACTATTTCAGAATTATCGATTTTATTCATAAGCACCTTCATCGTCTTACGTTATTATTATTATTAATTGAACTTTCGTTCCATGTAACATAATTTGTACTACTTCTTAGGGGCGGATGGGGTCCAACCCCCCGCTAACAATGAATCATCAATCAATCAATCAATCAATCTCAGAGATGGGATCATTCCGAGCTCACCTGAATTACGGAACAAATCGATAAGAGATATGTTAGGTTATGAGAATTACTCTAAAATCATCCGTAGTCCACTGTGGCCTAAAGAAATCCATAACCTTTCCAAAAAAGCCCGTTCTCTTAGCTGTTCACTCGAAATATCAAAATCCAAAGGTGAAAAATCTGATTGTGTGCATGAGACGCTCGAGGGACGAACCTCTTGTACCTATTTTTTCAGAACTTGACCTCGATGATTTTCCGAACCAAATATCAACAAATATATGACAAATATATTTATGATGAATTGTAAAATTATTCTCATCAATCAAAAGCCGCAATTTATATGACTGGTATCTCAAATTGCAATGCATGCAAAATAATCATCTTTTTCATTCGCTGATCCACCAAAGACTTCAATTTCTATGCGCAATCTCATGAGAAATAGTTTTATTTCCATTTTCGCTCCTTTCTTACATACTAGAACTCTAAAACGCGCGCGTTGCGCGCGGATGGTTACGATGATTCAAATTTCTGGAAATTATAGCAAAAGCTAATGTGTTAAAAAAAAATTATGCAGGTATATATGGTACCAGGAAGAAGCAAATATAATAATATAGTATCAAAATATGGAACGAAGAAGTTGTTTATCCATGTTTATCTATCTAAGATACCTCGAAATCCAAATTTATGAATTGCTGATTCGAAAATTCACGACTGTCTGAGGGATTCTCCGAATATTCTCAAGAAAATATTCGATCTACGAAGTGCGCGCGCTGCGCGCGCATGGTTCAACCACCCATATGGTGTGGGATCAAAGAACTATACAGTTTTTACGAAATATTATTGAGGTTGACCATGAAGGAATGAAGATCATTTTGAGAACTGAAGAATTGAGATCAACTCCAAAGTCAATGATTCAAATCTATGCAACGCTTGTGCATGAAAATTTCA
Source organism: Eretmocerus hayati (assembly GCA_029851415.1). Lineage (NCBI taxonomy): Eukaryota > Metazoa > Arthropoda > Insecta > Hymenoptera > Aphelinidae > Eretmocerus > Eretmocerus hayati. Next base: position 169,595,205 of record CM056741.1, read on the forward strand.
ATTCTCACGTAAAATATGTGGGTTTCCAATTCGATTGAGATTTTCACAGGTTCTTACATATTTTCGGGTGGAAAAATATTTCCCTTCTTCTCCTTCTTCTCCTTCTTCTCCTCAAAGTCGGCTATAAGAGAACACTTTTCGAGGATATGTATAAAGATCAGCCAATCAGCCCTAGTAAAGCGAGAATTCCTTGAATGCTTCTGCAGAAATCTTTTGAGTCCACTAATGAAAAATTTTCGATCGATTATTTGAAATTCAATTGATCATCATTCAGAAGTGAGAAAGTCATCGAACCTCGTACAATTCGAAAAAATACACTATTCACGAATAAAAAATTCCTCAATCCATTCGGTCCAATTCAGTACCATTCAGTGCCATCCACCAACTGGAGAGTTTTTCTACACATTCCAACTTGAAAAATTATATCCACAAATTGAAAACTTTCCTAGAAATGATGTAAGGTATTCAACATTCACGAAGAGAATTTTACTTGATCTACCTCAATTAGAAAATTTTATATATGCAATTTAAGAATTATGTTGAAACATCCATCATTCACGAAAAGAATTCTAGTTACTCTACCCCAATCAAAAAACAGTGATGCAACTTTAAAGTTTGGATCATTTTGAGAATTTAGATAAGATTTCCTGAGATCTTTTCGATCGTTGAAGAAAGATGGAATCAGAAAATAAATCTTCAAATGTTACCATTAACCTCATTATTACACGGGATATCCGATATTCCTGTTGTCGGTCAAGCAGCAATCTACTTTCCTATCACTTATTTAGCGAGCGAATCGCGATCCGATTAACTCAAGCAGGTGTAATAAGACCCGATATGATGCGCAGGCGCGACCGATCACCTGCTCAATGTTGACAACGAAGCAGACAGAACTGGATAAAACGCTACAGTGCATGAGTTCAGATGCTCGAAACTCATCGTTACTTTTCTTTCGATAAATTGGAAATAATCAACAGATATAATAGTTCGGCTATGTAGATCGCATGATTGGATACTTCCAATTATATTGATCCACCTATAAATACATTCAAATACTACAATGTGATTAATGCACAGCAACACACATTGAGACGACTCGTAAAACGCGCGCGAAATCTCGATCGGAACGCCTCGAATCTCGATATCGAAGTTATCCATTAATAATATAAGATTCTATAACATTCATATGCAGTTCTCCTTCTTTTACTTCTCTTACTGAATCAAATCAGATTTGTTGTACTGATCGTAATTCTAATTATGCTTTCCCGAGAACGTGTGTATAAACATGAGTGCATAATTGGATAATTATGTTCATCAGATGAAAAATCATACTTTTATGTTTTATTATATTTTATACGTGAACTGAGTATTTGCTATATGTACCAGATGGGGTTATACCCCAAGGTACCAAAATGAAAACCAATCTACAATCTACAATCTAGGCATCAGTATCTCGCTCCCAAACATATGATCTACCCAACACATAATCACAGCTCTCAGCGACGATCTCAATACTCCCCGAGTCGAATCGTGGGGTTAAAGAAATCAAACAGAGATATAAAACGACGGCCTGTTCTTGTGATGCCAATGAAATTGTTCATGACGCGATTGAAAAAATAATTGTATAGGGTCTTGAGCTGTGCCAACTGGGGCCTCCTCGAGCACGGGAAGTTTGCGTAGGCTGCGGCAAGGAGGTATTTGGCTAAGTTGAAGGAAAGTGTGAAGTTGAAAATCCCCAATTCAACGTATAGATAGGCACAGCACCACGCTCGATTTTTCTTGTCTAATCATACTCGCCAGCACGGCGCTATTGCCTCTTGATAATAATCCACCAGAGGCACCAATAATTCTTCTAGAGCGCCGGGGATCACTTTGAATTATTCTACAGAACTATGAAATCGATTAGGTTTTTTGAAAAAATGAGAAACACCACTGTGTCCCGGTTACTCATCACACGGAGAATTACCCACTTCCCCGGGATCCTCTATCTCTGTCGATAATATAAGAATAACTGCATTACTTAGGGTCTGAGCCTGCATGAGGTGTGCACCGTCGATGTGGACGTCGTGTTGGAAACCTTGGTATTCTTGCTGCTCTCGTCTTGTTATGGTGTCTGCTATCCATTGTGGTACATCAATGTTTCAAAGGTACACTCTTAATTCAACGGGTCTAGAATGGTGGGAACTAATGAAAATATAAACCAGAACAGTGAATAGACAGACTTTTCGTATGGATTATGAGGACTGAAGTTCCATCTTGGAGTGACTCTCATCTGCCCCTGCACTTGAATGACTTGAACCTGGCTTTTTGAATAGAGAGCTCAAAGTATCTGATATTTAAGAGGAACATTCTTAAATGAAATAATAGAGTTCTAACACTTTTCCCTCAACTTTGAGATACAGTTTTTATCACTTATTGCGATAACAAAGAGGGTGTTTCATGAGTTATAGAAATGGTCCTATCTGCTTTAGATTCAAAAGAGTGGATTCAGTTAAAATATTCTCAAATCCCCCAAGCCTGATTTTTCACCCTTGAAATCGAGGGGGCACGTGCAAATGGGGCATAATTGCAAAACGGTCATTCCGAAATAATCGATGAAAATTTTATGCGTAGAAACTACGCTCATTTGAAGGTGAAACCTGTGGGAAACTTCTTTGGAATCATACCACGATTGGTGTTTTATTATATGCGTAACAGTATAGCACGGCTTCAGATAGGACAGATTTTTCCAACTGTCACAACACAGAATCAAAGGACAGTAGAACACAACCTCTCAGAACAAATTCATATAAAGTAAATGTACCCAACATGTCCCTCCCTCTCTCCTAGAGCATGGTTCTCCCTTGTCAGGTATAACCCCGAAAGCTATTTGTGTAGTTTCTTATACCAAAAAATGAGAAGCGTGGGGGTTTTTAGATTCCGAGGCCACCCCTATATTGGTCGGCACTATAAATACGCTGTTAGAAGTTATTAGCACAATGCTCCCCCAAATCTTGTGGTAAAAATTCGAAGAAAATTGCGTACCAACCAATCGGTTTGAAATAATGATTCATGATGGGAGTGGAGATATTTCATGCAATATACTACCTAGGAAATTTTTGATGATACCGTATTTGAAAATAAGTTTAAAAACAAGATGTTGAATTTCGTATTGGTTAAGTCAAAATTAGAGTGGACATGAAGCTTGAATTGGAGTGAGATTTTTAACGAAATACAATGAGCCATTTATTAAAATTTTGAGGTTCTCGGACGAACAGTTGAGGATTCATGGGGAGTAATATAATGAACTCATAAGTTGATGATGGATTTTATCTCATGAGAATTGGTAAGAGTGACAAACCAATGAATAGTAAGGGCTTACCACCTGTTCGCGTCAAAAGATCCAAAAGTTCCAGGGTCGAGTCTACTGAGGAGAGCGAGCGCGAAGCGAGAGTACTCTGGTGGGATGCATTCGCTCTCGCCACTCGAAAGCATAGGTTTATTTATATTTTGAGGACTGATGCTGTGATTTTGCACTTCATAATCAATGCACTGATGTTCAAATGAAGAATAGTCCAGGGGGAGCATCAGTGATTCGAGAAGGCCCTCAAACCTTCAAACCCGTGGAAGCTTGCAATGATAATTCTATTGGGAAGATTTTATTCGCATACTGCATTTAGAAATTTCCGGCTACCAGTGAATATTTTTTTCTGCAGTTATCGTGACTCTTGTGGAAATACATATTCTATAAATTATTCATGCACTCATGCAAGGTTTCGCTGTTTCGTGTCGCGGCGATAGTTGTTTTCCGAGTCTAAAAGAATGGAATAAACTTTATTGAATAAAGACCGTACATAGAAAAATATTGAGTTCGAGACGCATATTCTATTTTTTTATTGTGAGCATCAGGATGATCTGACGCTCACTTCAGCCTGAAGCTGGGACTAGCAGTAGCGCAGTCACAACTATGCTAGGAAAAAAATTTCACGAATCTGGAACTGACGTTTTTATGGGTCGATTGGAGTCCTAAGCGAAGAATTCTTATTTCAGTGAGCATTATATTGATACGTCATATGAAGTGTAGAAGGTTTATGATATAAAGAAAGGACCTGCTGCATCATGAATTCGCTCAACAGCCAAAACTCCATTCGAAACGTCAGTTACTATATTTCTAAACTTTCGATAATCCATGCTGTAAAAAGAATTCTTCTCAGAGAGTAGGAGACTCGCTAGAAGATTCTCCTAGAATAGTCAAAAGTTCCTCAAATCGGGAGATTTTTGTCGGCCAGGTTTCCTTTCTGAGCTCGTCCCTTGAACTATGAAAAATCAGAAATTCGAATATTAATGAGCCAGCTTGGCCACAACAGGTTGAATTTTGAGCTCTCTTTTGTTCTTCTACTATTTACTTCTTAATGCAAACTCTAAACACATGTCGCTTCGGATACTTGTAATAATTAGCATTTATCTCGATTGAACAACAGATCAAGGACGTAGGTGTACAAATATCAAACACGTGGAGAACTCTCACAGACGAACGAGAAAAGAAGAAAATCCTGAAGTATCGAGAAATGGGGTGTGCATTGGCTACTCTTCTCTCAGGTAATGATTCATCATGCTCGTGAGAAATTGTTGCGTCAAGATTTATTCACATATCTCACTGGGATCATGAATGAATACCATGTATGGGATATGATTGCTGATTGGGGAATCTTCTATGTGAAAACTATGATCCAGACATTAATTGAGCAATCTGCACTGACCATAATATACCTCATAATTGTAACATACAAATAGTTGTTAGGCTCTGCCAAATCAAACGCCTTGCGCACAATCTCTCTTCGCATCAACCGCAACGGGGATAACAAGTCTCGGGTTGTGACGGCTCTCCGGCCCTAGTGACAGGGACACCGTACCTGGGATGCGGACCAAATCCGGTAGGAAGGGATTCGCACGGAAAAAGTAGTATGTTGGATTCACAAATGAGAACAAAAAGTTTTGTGATATTCACAAACCAAACCGATCCCGGACAACAAACTAACGTTTGTTAGATTTCCAAACTGACATTTGTTAGATTCACAAACAACCCGGTCTCGCTCTGATTCTAATAACGAACTGACTGTTTCTTAAGATTCATTAGCCCGAAAAATGTATAGTTTGATAGAGTCATAAAAATTTTGATAAATCCTTGAATAGTACTGGATCAAGTAAGAACATTCGAATAGTTTTGCCAGTGATGTGAGAGATGGACTCCTCTAGCTTGCAATCAAGTTTTTTTGGTGGTATGTTAGAGTGCTTGCAGAGCTAGCTCAGTTTCATTATCTAAATGATGAACCATGTGCAGAAAGATGAATATCATTCCGTAAGATACTGTGTGCCATTAAAATTGTTTGTGAGCTCAAATTCTTTTTTAAATACCTAATAACCTGGTATGTCTCGCAGCAGAAACAAGATCTAACACATAATTCATAAAATATACCACCTTCATCCTCGACTACGAAGGGGGTTCCGACAGCTTATGTTGTTATAGCAAAAAACGCTGCTAAAAGAGATTAGCAGAATGCTTTCTCATGGCAAAATTTGACCATATGTTCAAGTGAAATACATACATACCCGTACCGTGCAGCTGAGCGGGTGAAGCAGTATTGATATACGATTGCCGAAAACCGAGAACATGCTCCTAACCTCAACAAAGCAACATCCATGTGCGAGTTACATGGCAGCAGACGATACGGAAATCGTCGTCCTTTCCTGCTCAGTTCTATAAGTATTGTATGAATCGACGGGTTTGTACGCGCAGCATCAGTGACTTCTTTGGATGACCTTCTCGAAAGTGAAAAAACCGTCTCAATCGATATACGTATATTGTCGAATTTGACTTTGGATTTCAAATATAAATTGACAGCTGCTTGCTTGCAATCTAGGTGGTTCATCAGACTTATTCAATTTTATTTAGAATTCGACGAAGCTTCCCTTTTCTGTTTTACTACTCTCGTATTTCGCAGGCACTTCGATCATCTTTCCCTGTGATCAGAGATGGAAATTCTCCTGTTCTCGATTGTAACCAATTTCTCATTACTACAGCAAAACATCCATTTCTCTGTCTATCTCGAACAATATAACGTGTGATTAGTAAGTTTCACGGTATCATCGAAGCTCAGTTTCATTAAAAACGTTAAATCTTCTATCCCTGCATTACAACACCCTGTACTTCGCTTGCACTTCGACTTTCAATTCCGTAATCAGGGCTGGAATATTTTCCCAGTTGTACTCATTATTTGTGAATCAAGCAAATGTGTGTACCTCTATCGAATTCTAACACTTGCGTACCTTCCAAAACTTCTGCTTTTGTATGTCGAAACTTACTCATATGTACTCGTAACGTGAAACTTCCTGTCCCTGATTTACAAAACCCCGTACTTCACCTGCACTTCGACTTTTTTCTTCTCTAATCAGAGACCGGAACTCTTCACCATTGCATTTAGTCTCAACAACGCAAAAAATTTTCCATTCCTTGTATCAAATCAATCAAAGTCGCCCTTGATTCTCAAATGTTTTTGCTTTTGTAATACTAAAAGTCAAATATCTCTGGAATGCAAAGCCTATCGTGCCGTGTGTATATCTCAGTAGAGTCGATCTAAAGTGACACTGGAATGTTTGTGCTACTTTTCTCACAAGGTTGTTTCAAAATTCTCTGTCTTCAATTACTTTTACTCAACAGAATTTCAAACGCCAAACTAGAGTAATGATTGATAAAGTTGTGCTGAAAATCATATACTTATTGTAATTTCTTTGTAATTACTTATACACCAGACGGGGTTCTACCCCAAGGTGGAATAAAGAACATACATGCATACATACATACATATGCAATTACTAACGAATATCAATTTTCACGAGACTTGAGTGGAAATTTCCATTTTGAGTGATAGACGACAAGCCAAAGATGAGCTGAAAGGATTCACACGTGATTCTATGAAACAGTTTTCGACCTATGCGTCTTTAGAAATAAATATATAAAAATTGAATTCGGTTTTTGGAAAATATCTTCTAAAATGAGTTCCTAAAAAATTTAGAGTGAGCTAATGAAATGTTGATATTGGCATGATAGATCGATTGGTTAATACAGAATTTGGTAAAAATGTATGAGGAAAGAATAAAAAGTGGTTTTGTTTTACATGGTAAAAATTATAGATTTGAATCATGTAGATGAATAAGAATAGGAAATACACATTAACCAAGTGAGAGAAAATGGAAAAAATGAGTGTTCAAGTGACGGAAAGGTTGATATAAAAGTTGTGGGAAGAAATATTTGTATGTAGAATAGAATTTTCGAAGTTTTTCTCATTTTTGTTGTTGAAGACGCATAAGTCGTGAACTGTTTGATACAATGAGGTGTGAATTCGTGCAACACATCCTGAGGTGGTCCTCTATTACTCATAAAAATTTCAGACGGATCGATTGAAGTGTTGAGGAGATAGGGTAAAGCACCTACGGATACAAAGACACAGACAATGACGGATAAAGATGAAGGTTAAGGGGATGATAAAGATAATTGTTGGAGGGGATGATCGTGGAGGGAAAAGGGCGACTACAATCGAAGCATCTAAGCGAGGAGAACAGAATGGTTAAGGTTGAATCCCTGTAGGTGAAGATTCTTAGAATGGAAAATGGCTTTGAGTGAAAAAATTGAAGTAAAATCTCTTATCACGAATACAACCCTTCCTCTTTCGGATAAATGTTTCGCGCATGTGGTTGATCGTGGGGAAAAAAGATGACCGACAATCAAAATATCTAGGCGAGGAGAACAGAATAGTTGAGGTTGAACCCCATTCAGTGAAGATTTCTAGAATAAAAAATGGATTCGAGTGAAAATTGCAGAAATTCTGAGGTGCATTTTATTACTTTTCGTTCACGGTTTCTCCTCAACCCTTCGATCGATCCTTCTGAAATTCCTATGAGTGATAGATGACAAGCCAAAGATCAGCTGAGAGGATTTATACCTGAATCTATGAAACAGTTTTCGACTAATGCGTTTTTAAAAATATGAATATAAAAATTGAATTCAGTTCCTGAGAAATATATATTCTAAAATGAGTTCCTAAAGAAAAATAGAGTGAGCTAATAAAATATTGATATTGGCATGATAGATCGATTGGTTAATACAGAATTCGGTAAAAATGTATGAGGCGAGAATAAAAAGTGGTTTCGTTTCACATGGTGAAGAATTCATGATTTGAATTATGTGAATGAATAAAAATAGGAAATACACATTAACCAAGTGAGAGAGAATGGACGAAAAATGAGTGTTTGAGCGACAGGAAATTTGATATGAAAGTTGTGGGAAGGAGTATTTGTGAATGAAATAATAGGATTTTCGACATTTTTCTCATTTTTGTTGTTGAAGACGCATAAGTCGTGAACTGTTTGATACAATGAGGTGTGAATTCGTGCAACACATCCTGAGGTGGTCCTCTATGACTCATGAAAATTTCAGAAGGATCGATCAAAATGTTAAAGAGATAGAGTAATGCTCATGTGGACACGCACACACACACACACACACACACACACACACACACACACACGCACACACACACACGCACACACACACGCACACACACACACACACACGCACACACACACGCACACACACACACACACAGACATAGGCAGTGAGGGACAAAGATGGATGTTTTGCGTGGAGTGGATGGTCGTGGAGGGAAAAGGGTGACCTACAATCGAAAGATTTCGTCGAGGAGAAGAGAATGGTTAAGGCCAAATCCCATTAAGTGAAGATTTTTATAATAAAAAATGGATTTGAGTGTCAAAATTGGAGAAAATTCTCTTGTCACGAATACAACCCTTTCTCTTTGAGAAAGCAAAAGGTTTGGAGCTTACCCGTGTCAGAAATGCAACCATTTTTTCTGGCCACATGTTGCCAGTAGCAATGCGACGGGCAGTTATTGATGGTCAGAAAGTGCTCACCATTTCTACCAGTGCTCCAAACCATTCTTCTTACAAATTCCTTGAGCATCTCAGGGTTTCACCGTTCTTCTTCAACTATATTTCATAATTGCAACTTTCATGGAGTTATAAGATGATAGTGTCTGAATATTGAGCTCAAAATTCATTCAATCGCCCGTAATGGTCTCCTTTGGACAGATCCTTTAGAAATTATGATTACTCATGCTCCAGCTTCAAACTATGGTGTATTCCATATTTTATATTTCCTGAACTGAATCAGCCCAATTCAGAGCTGTTATGGGAGATTGAATGACGAGCTCAATATTTTGACAGTATCCTGTAACACCATAAAAGTATCAATCATTAAGTGGAGTTGAAAGAGAAGAGTGAATCTCTGAGATAATACTGAAAATTGTGAGAGGAATGGTTTAGAGTGCAAACAAGAAGCTGTTGAAACCCATACGGTTATTGTAGTCATTAGAGAGAAGATGGTCCATACCAGAACCCATCTACTAGATTTTTTTTCTGTTACTGCGAGGCGCAGGTATCAGATTATAGTTGAGGGACGAACTCGAGCCCAATAACAATCTGAACGATACACACACAATGTGATTTCATCTTATTCATGGCTTGATGAGCTGGCACTGCAGGCTTTTTCACAGTACAAAATAACTTGATTGCACGCTAGGATATCTATGTTCTCGCACACAATCATGAAAATATTCAAGGTTTAATTATTTCCTTCAAGGATTCATTCAGGAAACGCAACCACCCTTTTGTAGGTTTGGGGTGGAAGCAGCAATCTGAAGTATGTAAGCCCTACGTAAAGGAAAGATCAACCACATTAGAGAACTGAAGCAAATTAATCATCACAGGAGAACTACACTGAAGGGAAAATCTGCTGTAGCTTTGTGCAACAGAACCTCTCACAGCGGATTATTTCTCAAGTTTTTAACTAATTTGTCTAGCATGGCTGTGCCCTGACTAATGTGAAAGTGTCCTGGGGAGAGTCTTTTAAAAGAATCTTCAAAACAGTCTTGTGAAGTGTTTCATTATAGAGAGTCAGTAAATGAGACTCATGGCTGATGAGACGCGTGTAGAAAAAGACTCATTATGCGATTGCAAATATTCCGATCATGTCCACTGTAATTGTCATAACTTTTTTTAGAACAATTTTCCGGTGCTTTTCTGGGAAAGAACGATGAACGTATAAACTGTGGAATAAGCTCGATGGATGAGATGTCGAATCCACCTTGTTTAGAGGTTAAATGGAAAATCCCTGGGTTCACCATTCAAATGACATATACGCACCGTTCGTTTATAATCTATTGTTGCAATCTATTGCTGCATCTATTTGTTTATAACATAGAATGGAACGTTGCAAAAACCGCTACATTTAGACAATTAAACGTCGGAAAATCGATATGTTCTAATCAGAAATGGATAGTTGGAACTTCTTTTGCCCTTCATTCCCAAGTTGGGCGCTATCCAACCCGTAGAAATAACGTCCCATAGGGCTAAATATTGATGCTTTATAATAAACATTTAAAATAACAAGAAAGCCAGACAAACTACCGACTTGAAAAAATCACGCATACGTCTAAAATGGAGTTTCATTGATTCCATGCGATGACAAGGAGTATTCTGCTAAACTTTCCCAGGGAAAAATTCTTGGAAAAGTGCCGATTTTTGACACATTTAATTTGTTAGTAGCTAAACAGTAGGGTATGGAAATTCCTAATCTGGGCTATAATTTGTGTCTAGTCAATAACTACAGCTTACCCTTCGAAAATTCTGCTTGAATAAATACCCAAATTCCCACGAGCCATTTAAGTGCTTTTCCGGACTTTAGGAATTTTTTTGACCAACCTGCAAAAATTTTCAGGTGGTCCATATATGACGGCCGAGTCGTTCCGTCTTCCTCTCTCCCTGGACCGAATATTATAATGTGACATTTTATGTTACAGCTTGAGCACGAGAAGAGTTGCTGCATAGTTTAGCCAGGTAAGAGGGAGAGAGACAGAGAGATGGCGCCGTAGTAGGGCCCGCGCGCCCCATATTTTGAGCCGTCCCTGGCGCAAGCCAATGCTGCTCCGGCCAGCAGCCTTTTACTATACATTCCGTCGTGACGTTTCGGAGCGCTCGCACGCGCATATTGGCCGAGTCTACATAAGAGCGCGAGCGGAGTCCAAGAGCGCTCTCGCGGGGTGCATTCGCTCTCGCCGCTCAATAACGCCGGTTTTTTTATATGATAGAATTTGTGCGAAGACTGACGGGGTAGTTTCGCACTATAGAAACACAATTCTAACATCAAAGCAATGAATTATCACGGGGAAGGGGGCCTCAATCCCGAAACTCGAGAAGCCCCCAAAACCGCAAACACTCGGAAACTGGGCCTGAGAAAATTATTCCCAAAATCTAAGGAAGTAACCAAACTATTGCAAACATCCGGATGCTTCTATCGATAAACCAGCCGGGAACCAAAATGCGACCAGAAGTGAATCCCAAAACTCACTAAGGTAATCAAACTTGCTAATACTCGAATACTAGAACCGAAAATAGTGTCCGTGAGAGAAACCAATCTCAAAACCCAGAATAACAAATAAACCTGCGATAAAACCTGGATGTCAATGAAAAAATTTTCTGATTGCAAGAAGAGTCGATCGCAACACCCCGAAAGAAAATTAATGAACTCAAAATTCTATCGGGGCAGTAATCGATCCTCGAATCTGACATAAGCTCTCAACAGAAATTTCAGGCCGAGCATTCGCATGTTTGCGGTTCTGGAGGCTTCTTGAGTTGCGGGATTGATACCCCCTCGCCCCCCCCCCGTGATGATTCCTAGCTTTAATGTTAGAACTATGATCCTGTGGTGCGAGACTATCCCGTCAGTCTTCACACTAATTTGAAACATGATTGAACCTTCGTTGCAGAGCGGCGAGAGCGAGCGCAAGAGCGCTCTCGGTGCGCGCTCGCTCTCTTATGTAGACTCGGCCATTGAGTTAATTATCGTGCGCGTTGTCCACGCCACCCGGAGGCCGTTCTTGGCATAATTCAGCCGGGGCTCCGGTCCGTGCATTTTATATACTCTGGGCCGTGCTCTACGACCAAAATCACCATCGTCTGGGACAATTGCGAGCTGCCTGATTGCTGTGAGCTGCGAGGGCCGGTGCCCGATCTGAGGTCGAGTGATCATCCTGCGTCAAGGCCATTTATTCTGTAAGTGCCTCTCGCAAACATTTTTTTTCCGTTAGTACTACTGGAATATAGTTGAAAAAATTTTTTTTCACATTTTTTTGGGACCCATGGCGGGCCCTAAAAATTTTCCAAGTCCCATTTTTGAGCAGTTTTTCGCCTATTTTTCGCTATCTTGGAAAATTTGTAGCTCGGACCCAAATGCATCTTTTTCATCCTAGCTGGGCGCATTTTTTTCGGTATGACGTACACTTCCAAGAAAGAAATTGACCGGTCCAAAAAATTGATATCTGGTAGGTCCCACGGTTGCATCAAAAAAGGCCCAAAAATACGACTTTGCACCACCTTTGGAGGCGTATTGGTCAAAATGGAAGCCTCGTAGCAAACTTTTGCAAGAGAAAAAACTTGTAGGCCTTGAAAAAACCTTCAATTTCCTTTTCGAAACGTGTCATTATCTTATCTCACGTACGATCTGCAGCCGATTTAAGTTGGGCATTTTTGTAAAAACGTGAAACTTCAAGGCCAATTTAAAAAAATCGTTTATTTTTTATCGCCTCCAAACCAATGAGAGAAAATTCTTTCAGGTGTCTATTTGAAGGCCCAACAATAATTTGGTTGTTCCTTTGAAATCCCGATTTTATACGAGCTGTTCAAAACAGTCGAAAATACCGAAAATCGTGTCGAATTCGGGCCTTATCATGAAGCTTCGTGGACTGGGTCTTCCCTTGCTCTTGATTCGTGGACTCTAATTATACAGCACTCGGCATAAAATATCGTGGAAGATCAGACCTAGAGCTGAAAAATGGCCTCTCGTGCGATGTTTTACGATGGAACCGTCCAAAACTAGAGTAAATTGAGTAAATACAAGATAAATCGAGGAAATCGATTGTGATGCATCTCTCACTTAACTAGCCCGCGCTCACTAGCCCGACCGGCCGCTTTGGCACTCCGCGTTTGCTCCGCACTGCATGCCATCCTCCGTTTATGCGGAAGTGATGAGTGATATTAACAGCTGATGCAGTATTGTCAGGTATTATCCAGTATAGACAGAGATAAGAAGGTTCTCTAATCTCTGTTATAGACTGTAGACTGTACGAGGTTTCGGTTGTTAGTGACCACCACGGAAAAATTGTATGTGTCAGTCAGCGCCCCGATCAGAAATTTTGGTACCTTACCGGCGGGGTTTGCCCCGAAGATGGGCGAAATGTATTGTGAAGCATATGAAGTGCAACGCCTTCCCCGCGGGGCATCCGCGAGGTATCATCGGGGCAATATTTGCGCAAAATTAGTGCAGTTTCTGTTGAGACCTTTAAAATAATTTCGGATATGTTTGTAATATTATCACTATTATGTGATTGTTTAAATAAAGTATGTTCAAGTAAAGTTGAAAATTCATTGAAGATCTGGGAAAGCCTCATAAGAGCTACTAATATCCAGCCTGTGTTAACTTCTACTGAGGGTAAATAGTCACTTGACTTTGCAGCGTGTGACGAAGAAATTGATTTTGCTGGACTGAGATTTGTGTGAAAAGTGAGTGGTGCTCATCAATGATATTATAATATACATATTATATAGATATTATGATATAGATTTCATAAAATACAGTATGTTCACGTTCAATGCCTCTGTTGAAATTTCCATCATACACGCACAGAAGTAAGGTTAACTCTGAGACACTATGCAGGAATGTTGTGAAAGTGATCAGATACTTTGCGGGGGCCCTGCGAGGGAGGCGTTACACTTCATATGCTTCACAATATATTTGCCCTAATACCCGCGATAAGGTGTGTGACCGCACACGTTTTCGATGTGTCTCCACTCGACGCCATTTTGATATTCTTGACCGCGAACTTCCAAATCATGCTCCCTGTATAGTACTGTACAAACGAATTGCAAGTAGGTCTTATCTTGAGGAAGGTAAGAAGTCCTAGCGTGAACAAGCAAGTTTCAGCGTAATTATAGGCAAATACGTAAATCTAGAACGATGCCGCAATGATATTGCAGTTGGAATGAAGAATAAAATCATGAATTCATTTCAATCAAAATGGGTATTTATTTCTAATTTAACTGTTCACGAGACTGAAATTTTGAGGGGATCGGTGAAACTGCACATGCTTAACATCGATAACTCATCCTAAGCTTTTTTTGCACTTCGACAGAATGATCTGGATAGCGGGACAACAATTGTCGGTAAGCCAAGCCATACACGCTTGTCGGTCACCAACACTTACACGCGGCTCGAACTAAAATACGTAAGAAAGGCGAGTGGAGACAACTGGAGACGTAGAGAATCTCCACTCAGAGATTAGAGACCCTGAGAGGAGGGTCTCTAGTGGAGACAGGGCCATGTCTGCGCGAGAGTAGACGAGTTTTGAGGCTCCGGTGTCACACACCTTGTTATTATTCCACCATGGTTCGGGGCAAACCCCGCGGGGGAGGTAATGACGGTCAGTGGCCATTCGAGATCTCCCATCTAATTCGCACCTAATAGGTTATCCCATGAGTGCGAGGGAGACGAGAGATCTCGAACGGTCACTGACCGTCATCCCATTGCAGTTCACCTCATGGCGTAAAGATAACAAAAGTTATCTTCACGCCATGGTTCACCTTGTTCTCGAGTGTACCAAAATTTCTGATCGAGATGCTGACTGACACATACAATTTTTTCGTGGTGGTCACTAACAACCAAAACCTCGTACAGTCTACAGTCTGTAACGGAGATTAGAGAACCTACTCATGTCTGTCTATACTGGATAATACCTGACAATACTGCATCAGCTGTTCATCACATTCGCATACACGGAAGATGGCATGCAATGCGGAGCATACGAGGAGTGCCAAAGCGGCCGGTTCTCGATTTATCTTGTATTTACTCAATTTACTCTAGTTTTGGACGGTTCCATCGTAAAACATCGCACGAGAGGCCATTTTTCAGCTCTAGGTCTCATCTTCCACAATATTTTATGCCGAGTGCTGTATAATTAGGGCCTCGACAGGAAGTGCGCATTTGCTCTTTTTCCCTCTTTTTCCCCTGTGGAAGTAGCGCCATTGCGCGCCCGTGGCGGTGACTGCAACTACAGGGCCTATGCTTATACACGGGGGAAAAAGTGGAGAAAAGAGCATTGCGCACTTTCTGTCGAAGCCCTTAGAGTCCACGAATCGAGAGCAAGGGAAGACCCAGTGCACGAAACATCATGATAAGGCCCGAATTCGACACGATTTTCGGTATTTTCGACTGTTTTTAACAGCTCGTATGAAATCGGGATTCCAAAGGAACAACCAAATTATTGTTAGGCCTTCAAATAGACACCTGAAAGAACATTTTCTCATAGGTTTGGGGTCGATAAAAAATAAACGATTTTTTTAAATTGGCCTTGAAGTTTCACGTTTTTACAAAAATGCCCAACTTGAATCGGCTGCAGATCGTACGTGAGATAAGATAATGACACGTTCCAAAAAGGAAATTGGAGGTTTTTTCAAGGCCAACAAGTTTTTTCTCTTGCAAAATTGTGCTACGAGGCTTCCATCTTGACCTATACGCCTCCAAAGGTTGTGCAAAGTCGTATTTTTGGGCCTTTTCTGATGCAACCGTGGGACCTACCAGATATCAATTTTTTGGACCGGTCAATTTCTTTCTTGGAAGTGTACGTCATACCGAAAAAAATGCGCCCAGCTAGGATGAAAAAGATGCATTTGGGTCCGAGCTACGAATTTTCCAAGATAGCGAAAAATAGGCGAAAAACTGCTCAAAAATGGGACTTGGAAAATTCGTAGGGCCCGCCATGGGTCCCAAAAAATTCTGAAAAAAAATTTTTTCAACTATATTCCAGTAGTTCTAACGGAAAAAAATGTTTGGGGCATTTTTAAATTTCGTCGATTTTCAAAATGTTCACCTTGGTCCAGAATGACCCATTTTTATTTTCAATCGATCATTGGCCAATCAAAGTTATGCGGACTCACCCCCTAGAGAATGATGAACGAGGTCGATTGACCATGATATTATTGTATGATTTTAAGTATGTATTAGGCCTAGTATGTATGGAGTGCAGTATGGTCTAACGTTAAAGTATAGGCTATGGGACTGATGTCCAAGAGTATGATTTGTATATTGTATGCATAAAGTGCTTCATAAGTGCCCAATGGTCAATCCAAGAGACCAAGTGAATCAGTGAAAACCATGAGGTGGAATCACCTGAAATGTGCCTCAAGTGCAAAAACAGGACAGTGAAATGAACGCTCCCGTGAAGAATTTTTGAGTTCAAAAGAACTATGATTTCTATATGAACTGATTTTGACTAAATTGTATGTCCGTATGAGTGACTGCGCTTCAAATTCTTTTTCGGGGAATACAATCTACTCTCTTTTGAAAATCATATTTTCTGAGTCATGTTCGACTTTATTATTGATTTATGATCTCTTTGATCAGAATAATTCACTTCCCTTTCGAATATACTGAGCGAATGGCTCTATCCTTTTAATTTTCAGCCCAGATTGAGAGAGGTAGGTTTCCGAGCTGGTACGCCAGCCGGCTACCCAGCGTCTGGGGGAGGGGTGTGACGGCCGAGTCGTTCCGTCTTCCTCTCTCCCTGGACCGAATATTATAATGATAACATTTTATGATACAGCTTGAGCAAGAGAAGAGTTGCTGCATAGTTTAGCCAGGTAAGAGGGAGAGAGACAGAGAGATGGCACCGTACTAAGGCCCGCGCGCCCCATATTTTGAGCCGTCCCTGGAACAAGCCAATGCTGCTCCGGCCAGCAGCCTTTCACTATACATTCCGTCGTGACGTTTCGGAGCGCTCGCACGCGCATATTGAGTTAAATTATCGTGCGCGTTGTCCACGCCACCCGGAGCCCGTCCTTGGCATAATTCAGCCGGGGCTCCGGTGCGTGCATTATATATACTCTGGGCCGTGCTCTACGACCAAAATCACCATCGTCTGGAACAATTGCGAGCTGCCTGATCGCTGTGAGCTGCGAGGGCCGGTGCCCGATCTGAGGTCGAGTGATCATCCTGCGTCAAGGCCATTTATTCTGTAAGTGCCTCTCGCAAATCTCTCTCTCCTCTTTCCGGGCTTATAGATTGTATTTTTATAGCACTGCGTGACCTAAACCCGCGTTTATTAAACGCATTTGCGGGACTTAACTGGCCTATTATTCAACTGTGAAATAACGCGTTCGCTCTCTTTCACGCGGGTGCGAAACATAACAAATCGATTTATTTCACTACGAGATAATGAGGGTATCTTTCGTAAATTTTTCGTGAATTTCGTATGCAGTCATCGAAATTGTGAGAAAAATTATTAAATACCTCTGATTGACCGTGTCTGAAGCAGTGCCCCCACATCAATAACTCCAGAAAGCAAGAAAATTAGTTGAGATTTTACACACTATTTTTCATGGTTATAGATCATCAACAACATAAACATAAACATCAACACGTGGTTGAGTTTTGCACATGTGTACGTGCTAACCTTGCTGTTCATGCCATTCTCAAATTGACTCGCGCAACAAAATCTTTGGCCATGCTTCATCGTTATTTCGATTCGATACGTCCTCGTAAAGAAATGACAATGGATAACAAGATTAGAGACTTACAGTATGATGGGAGGTTGTATTTGATTGTTTTTAATGATCAACATCTGATTATTATTTGAATAGATTAGATGCGGATTTATCATCTTTGCGGTAAAGATGTTACTACACAGTTATCAATTCCAAGACAACCGTTATGAACAGTTCAAATGACAAGATGCTAATTTTTTAAGAACCTATGAGTTACAAGTGTAAATTTGAAAATAGCTTTTCGAATTGAGTCTGTAAGAGAAAATTCTAACCGAGATTAGAGTTGCACACTCATTGTATGATTATGGTAATTAACGATGATGCTCATTATGACTTATTATTAGTGTATGAGGGGTTGTGTTGTCCATACGAGCAACGTCTCTATCATCACTCGATGGGTTTACTCGCGAGTTTGTGATATCTATTCTAAAGGACCAGATTCTTAACTTTATTTCAGTCGGGGGGCTGCCACCCCCCCCGAACCCCCCCGCTTACCCCGCCCTAGCCACCCACCTCCACCCTCGCGCAAGCGCTCGGGTGTGTTATAACCCACAGAAAGGGAGGGTTTATGTCACTCGATGCTATAAAGTAGTGTACGATACACGGGACCCAAGAGCCTTGGTTATTACACGGCGTGTTTGGCACCCTCGCGCAAGCGCTCGGGCGCCAACTTCACGCCGTGTAATAATAAGGCTCTTAGGTCCCTTGTATCGTAAATAACTATTCCCTAAACGCGCCCTCGATAATCGTGCTCGGGCTGGATTCACCGTAACGGTCAGCGGGCCGACTTGTAAATAGTTATCTTTAATAAATGCCCGTTTGTTTCTCATTTTAATCGAGCGTGTGTTCATTCCGTGCTCCCCTCCCCTGATTTCTTGAACAATTACAGCAATTGCTCACTCCCTGAGCTTCTCAAATAAAAGCAGGCTTTGCTTGCAAGTGACGAATCACCAAAAACCGTCACACATATTGGAGTACATGATTCTCATGACCCCCGCTACACGAATACATTTTTATACCTGACACTTTAATTTTCTCCCGGTTAAACCCTCATCCTCTTAGACTAGTGGGTGTTGGAGGCAACCGAACTTATCAGCTGAGACTGACGGTTAGTGAGTGTACCCATTAATGCCCACCTGAAATTCTGAAATTCTCTACCTCTAACGCATCTTGATATTTTCCAACGCTTTTCCACTCGTTTTGGAGCTTATTTTAGAAATTTCCAGGAAATTTAAGTTGTCTTTAATGCGAAGTGAGATGAGTTTAATTGTTCGAATGGTAAATGAAGAATAACGCCATGTGAAATCGCGAGGGAGTTGCTCACACATCCTTATATCTTGCTCAAAATAATAATCCTACCCGTATTATATATGGGCATTATTGCGCGAACTTACTCATTTATGTCCAAAAATCTGGGGATCGGGAATTGGTTCTCCGCGTGTTCCTGTGAACTTTTCAAATTCATTTTTGCCACGGTTGTATAATTTTTTATATAGACTGCCGATTGAGGTGCATCTGGAGTTGGGAAGTGATATAAACAAGAGTTTCAGGAGTTTCATAAGCGATTGTGAGAGACTCTGCGAAGACGGGGTGACCAGGAGGCCTGCAAGTTTCCACTCTCCTTTGAGAGTACTTCGAGATAAGAAACGTAGCAAAATTAGTTCGGTGAAGAATTCGGAACAGAGACCAGTTCACCCTTCTCAACACTGCGTAGTCCATTCAACTAATTCATCGCATTTTGGATTTGAAATTACTTCAGTTGTACAAGACATATGGACATTATCGCGCAAACTTATCGAAAGCGTGCGCGTGTCTTCCATTTCGACAGCCAAGTTCCGAATCAACTCATTCAAATTTCCCTACACGTATTCTATTGAGTCGTGGCATGAGAGTCTGAGGCCAACCCCTCGAGTCATCTTTTGTTTTTTTGAAGACTGAGGGTGTAAGGGTCGAAATAGCACCTGCGCGAGCTGTGATTTTCGAGGCCCTGCCTATATCCCCACGCCCAGCGTCTGAGTAACCAACTCAACCATACAGCATGAAAACATCTCAGAAATATTTTACTGAAACATTTCTGAAATATAGGTATGTCCGCGGCTGGAGATGTTTCAGAAACATTTCAGGAACGTTTCAGAGACATCACATTGGAATATTTGCGGGAATTCGAGATAAAGAATATTGCGACGACTGAGCAAAAAAAGTTCCATATTCGAATTGAGAGTATTTACATTCAGATTTGTTCTTTGACTATTAAACCTCTTGAAATGATTGTAATCAGTGGAGGTATGGATATGATGTGATAATACGGTACATGAGTGTCGCCGGTAGGGTTTGAACCTGCGATCTTCGGGTTACTAGACTGTAACTTTGTTCACTGAGCTACCGACGTATTTGCGGGTAGTGGCTTAAAACGTTCATTTACCTAAACGCGAGTGTTTGTGATGTGGGAATGAGTTGATGATTGGATTTTATTCGTTTTTGGCGATTTGATACATACAATGAGGATTGTAATCCAAGTTTTTGATATGAAAATGGTTAATTTATTCTCTCACGGACTTAGTGGGAAAGAAGACTGTCTACTGAAATAGGTGAAATTCAGAGGAGAAGAAAGGGGGAAGAAAATGAAACAGAATTCCAAGTTAGAGATGACGCGAATCTTTTTATTTTACCAAAACAAATCATGTAGATGAGGATATCTCTGAAACTTTTGATTTTTGGCCTCAAAAAGTGTCACAGCGGTGGAAATCGAGATGTAGGGCTAGAGCTCGTTATTGAGCAAGCACAATGGTTCAAGTATAAAGATTGCATGGAATTAGGTGTTAGAATGTAGTAACGAAAGTCAGAAGAGAAATATACTGAACGCTCCACCAATGTTTTCATCATTCCTCTATGCATTCTTCACAAAAATTGGGCTGCACAGCCATCGTTCAAGCGGATGATACTCGTGGACCGTCCAAAGTCTCTGTAGATGGGAATTGGTATGATATTTTGAGGGTATTTGTAACATGTTCACAGTGTTTAAAGGTCTGTGCCCCCCCCCCCCCCTACCGCGCGTGTGCCTTCCCAAAAGCTGTGCGATTAGGCATGTTGTTTACACGTTCTCTTTTTCGTTTTATCCGGTTTCCTGTCTTCTCCGTCGTAGCACATAGGTCTACAGTAGCTCAATTTTTTTGTTTTTTTTTATGGAGGATACGATAAAGATCCTCCGCAGTGTCTTTAGACTACGCTCGCCGAGCTGTAGCGTCTGAAGTGACTCAAGAATTTTTCCCCAAAAATCTGTGACACTTACATCTCTACGAGTCACGGCTGAGCACAGTGAGGCTCACCTTCCTCCACCAGAAAAATTGTAACTTTGAACCATTAGAAATCAGTCTGAGAAGTTACAGAACCTGGTCAAAAACGCTCCACTCACGAGAGCCTGCCAAATTTCAAGAGTCTGACGTTGTGACACGTAAATTCCTCGTTTTTCAGGTGTTTTCTCGCACATGGTTGACTCTAGTATCTCCCCACATCCACCAATCAAGCTCCAACTAGTTGACCACTCTCAGGGCATCCAAACAAAGATAGTTTGATAGGTGAGACCCGAAGAAACGTCCTACAACTAGTTTGGCTGAGCTGTGACAGCCAATGTTAAAATTTTCAGAGATATCCTCAGATACATCATAATTTTGTTTTCCGAAATTCCGATATTGAACAATTTTGTTATCAAACTGGGTCGAAATTTCCGAGGAGGCTATCGAGAACCTTTCAAAAATCATTCGAAAAGCACTCACAAGGAGCACCCAGGTGTTTTGGGCCACAGATTTGGCTGGAACTTAGGAAATAGCATCTTTTCACCACCAAAAGGTGAAACCCAGAGCCGCACTTGCAAATGCCCAACCGTTTTCGAGCTATAGCCCATGACACTAGCATTGCCCATATGGGCCCATGTTCAAAAAAGATATAAGGTAAGTGTACCCAACTTGCCTCTGTACCCGACTTGCCCCCATATGTCGATCTCAGGAATGGGCGCTCGTTGACCTTCCCGCAATTTTTTTTACGTTTGTTATGTTAAAATATGAGAAAATACGTAGTTTTCAACGACCCCGGATCATTTCTGCGTTCTCCAGAAAATATAAAGTGAGTTTTCCATTTTTCGTGTTTGCACGGCTAAGAAATCAACGAGGAAATCACGTTCACTAAATTTTTATTCGACCAATCTTTACGTACCTTAGCGCATTCGATTCCTTGTCTCAAGACCTTCAAAATCCGCTCTTCAGGGTTGCAGAACTCTGATTTGGAGCGATTTTATGTACAAAACACGAAGATGGTTTGAGAATCAAGAAGGCCGACATCGGAGTGTACCCAACATGCCCCCATATGATTATCTCAGAAAGGCGTGCAGTATGACTTTTTTTACCACTCAGAACGTGTTTATCACGTCAGAATAGGTCGGAAACGATGTCTTGGGCCAGCTCAAAGCTACAAATGTCGCTGCACGGTGATCAAAACGGATCAAAGCAATTTTATTCACTTCATCGCCGATTTACATTGTTTTAAATGATGGGGGCAAGTTGGGTACACACTTTTGTAAACTCTCAAAAATCACCTTTTGGGAGAATTCAAACAGTTCGGCTCTACTTCATTCAAATTGGACGTATCTTAGCTTATTTGAAAGGTCTTGAGACAAGAATCAAAATGAGTTAAAGTACGTTGGAAAATATTGAGATTAGCCAGAATTATTAAGAAAATGGCTTAATGGGGGCAAGTTGGGTACACTGACCTTATATAGATATACTCACAATGCTAATGTTATGAGCTACAGCTCGGAAACGATTGGGCATTTGCAAGTGCGATTCTGGGTTTCATCTTTTGATGGTAAAAGGAGACTATCCCCAGAGTTTCAACCAAATCCGTGTTCCACAACCCCTAGGTGTTCCTCGTCAGTAAGTCCTCAAGAGTCTATCATTACAAGATTGCTTCAAAATCGTTGTGCAACATTCCAGGAATATTTCAAAGTCGGATCCATCGAATATTCCAATGAAATATTTCAGAAACCTTTCAAAAATCTTTCGGACAATTATTTCTGAAACACTGAGTAATGTTCCATAAAATGTTTCGAGGGGCTCTCCGAAAGATATTCATGATATATTGCAATGAAATAATCAACTTGTATATTAACCATCAAGGACGAAAAATCTACCGAATTACTTATGATATTACAAAAACATTTCTTGAGATGTTTCTGCAAGAATCCTGGGAGGAATCATTGGAATATTGCGATGAAATATTACGAAAACTTTTCCTGAAATGTTTTTGCGAGGTTTCTCGAATATTTCATTGAAATATTCCACTGAAACGTTTCCCTGAAATATTCCCATGCTGTGTGGGCAGTGAGGATCCTCCAATTTCCTCCTAAAAGTACAATGTTCGACAGATTATTTTCCACAGGTTTCACGACTAGAATGGTCAGACTCCGAGCCACGTACCACTTTCTTGTAATGAGATTTCCAATGAAAATGAGAAATTGTAAATCCCAACAGTGCACCCTAAATTTATTCTAGGTCGTTTTGTTCCACTTGAAATTTCGAGAAAATGTAGTGTCAAATGATCCAAGCGCGAGAAAAGGCCCAGAGTTGAAATTGTGGTTGGTGTATGAACATTGCTGTGTGTATTGCCAAAAATTAGGATGTAATCATCTTTGTCAGTTTTGTGAGCACCATTCTACCCCACTCATAGTAGTAATAACCGCTGATATTACGTGTCGAGCGCCGAAAAACTTCATTCTTCCCGAAAACCTTACGTGCAGCATGGTTTTTGTGGAAAACGGAGTTTTAGTACGAGATGCGTGTGCTTGTTTTAGGTTTGCACGCGTGGATTTATGGAAATCCAAATATCTGGTTGAGAACAATTTCTTACATCAATGTGTGATGAGGATTGATGAAATCGGTGCGGGAATGTCTCTACGTCAACTCTAATATTTTTGCGACCAATGTCAGAGCCAAATGTCACTTCCATGTATGTCAGATATAGGTGGACTCAAAAGCTGTTTCGTGGAATAGCCAATAGGACAAACACACACAACCGAAACTATATTTCTCTATGAGTTCTATGACAAATCGTCGTTCATATGCGAAAATTATACAACCGTGGCAAAAACGAATTTAAAAAGTTCACAGGAACACGCAGAAAATCCCTAATCCCGAGATTTTTGGACATAAATGAGTGAGTTTGCGCGATAATGCCCGTATATACTACGGGTATGATTATTATTTTGAGCAAGATATAAGGGTGTGTGAGCAACCTTATATCTTGCTGGTGAAAAACCCTCGCGATCCCACATGGCGTTATTCTTCATTTGCCATTCAAACAATTGAACTCATCTCACTTCGCATTAAAGACAACTTAAATTTTCTGAAAATTTCCAAAATAAGCTCCAAAACGAGTGCAAGCGCGTTGAAAAATATCAAGATGCGTTAGAGGTATAGAATTTCAGAATTTCAAGTGGGCATTGATGGGTACACTCACTAACCGTCAGTCTCAGCTGATAAATTCGTTTACCTGCAACGTGGGAATGAGAGAAAATGGAAAAAAAATTCGCCCCAGGTGAGGCTCGAACCTCGGTTCTTCGGATCTGTATTTATGAAGAGTTGATCTCTATGTATAGCAGGCCACCCGCGCGAGCAAATGAATCGCTCACGTTGATGCCGCGAAAAACGTCACAGCGAACAAGCGACTCACTCGCTCAAACTGCTCATCGAACCGAGTTATATCGAGTTACGTGAAGCTGGCTCGCCCCTATGAGATGAATATACCAAAAAATCAAGCAAAAAATCCTGTATCCAATGGTGCAACTCTCCTAATTTGAACAATTTGATCATTTGAGCAATGAATTTTCAAAGTGCTGAAATATCACCGCCCCCCCATCAAAACACAGTAAAAGCTCATTACCTCGCGAATATATGCAGTAGGAAAACCCACGTGGGTTTAATTCAAAGCTCTTCATTTGACCATATCGATTTCAGTATCAAAACTTATAATTATTGACGCGGAATTGTTTAAATAGACTGGGGAAATCCCCATGTATAAGGCATACAGCAGCAGGGGAGAGGCAGCAAAGGGGGAGCACGCACGGTCCACATAGCCCTCACCAGTCGGCGCCTGCCCATACCTTATACACGGGGACTTCTCCCAGTCTTTTAAAACAATCTTGCGTGAATAGAGATAAATTCTGATGATTGAATCGATATGGTCAAATTAAGAGCTTCAATTTGAGCCTGCGTGAGTTATCCTACTACATATACTCGCGGAGTTATGAGCATTTATTGTATTTTGGTGGGAGGGGGGGGGGTTATATTTGAGCACTTTGAAAATTCATTGATCGAATGGTCAAATTGTTCAAATCAAAAGAGTTGCACATTTGCATTCGGGATTTTTTGCTTGATATTTTGGTATATTCATCCCAAAGTGGCGGGCCAACTTCACGTAACTGTTATTTCGTACATTCATGAGCGGCTCACTGTATGTCCACACGGGCTTCCGTAGGAAGGCGATGATTCACGGCAATCCACAACTGATGATTGATCTGCTTCGCGGGACAGTAAATGTGTATTGTGTGAGGTAACAATTCATCATTTCACCTGAATGGAACGAGCAAATCAAGCGCTGTTGAGATTTCGAATGGAATCAATTTTTTTGTTTATGCTCTGCCAAATTTCTTGGACTGACGTCGCGAGTTGGAAACCAGTTTGCTGTGTGCTCAAATGGCGAGCCCCCTCAGGGAAGTTGCCGTGGATTTTTGGACGTACCTGTCCGTCCGGTGTCATCCACTTCCTGGATGAGGATTGTATTTTTGTCGTGCTAGGAACGGGGGCCAAACAGCTAACAACTCACTGGGGTGCACGAAAAACCTCTGCCCATGCTGAATTAAACCAAACACACATAGCCTGTGGACTTGTGCTGCTTGTGCATCAGATAAGTATCCTCAAAGAATAATCTCAATGGATTTTGGTAAGCGCTGAACTAAGTCCTCTTTGTAGAGATAAACAATTATTTCCAGGAACTCTGGTATCTCCGTGGGTATGTAGTCATTGTGACCAGGATCGTTTCACATCATAACCTGCCATGCACGCCAATCTTGGCTATCACCACAGTGTGAGTCACTCATTTGACTGCTCATTTCAATTTTGAGGGTTTTTATAGTTGGATTCCATCTTCAACGATATCATATTTGGATTCGGGTGACATTGCTCGTGTGTTCTACATTGTCATGCCAACTAACACGGTTGGTATAGGTAATTGTGTTTATTGTTGAATCTTAGATCATGCTCAGCTGGACGATGCTTCTTGCTAATCACTACTGCAGGACATTCTTGTGGTCCCCAGGTTACTGTCCCTCATGGAACGCAGTCGTATATTTGGATCATGAGCGTAAGTTTGACCAGATCCTGTATACCTATCCTGCAATCAATCCTTTCTTATCTAGATGGAACAGTGTAAACATCATCAAGAAGATCAAATACCTATTATGAGCTCGAAAAAGCTCCGTCATCAGATCATGGCTTGATAAACACATCTCTTGAATCAGATGTGAATACTTGATTATTCAACAAGGGCTGATTGGAGGGAATGTGAAAGGAGAAAAGTTGAGAACTATCATGCATTCGTAATAGACATGCATGTGGAACATGAATGGTGCTTTACTCCTGCAGGGAGACTCAAAAGGTTCTTCATTGGATTAACTACATGAGACCTTCGGCTATTGACTCTTCATACACTTCTCACCCTGAATTCTATTTTACGGCAGTTCATCTTTCTTGCCTGCGTTCCCTGTTTCCCTTTCTCAAGGTTGACATCAATCTCATCCAGTCAATTTTCAGGGAAGAAACAGAGAATGTTGTCCTGAATTATGTTCCATAACTGGGGGTTCAAAGTTTCACAGATGAGCTGAAGGCATCCCACGTGAAATCATTGCCGCGCAAGAGATTAATAAGTATATTAACTCAGGGTAAGTTTGTCAGTGTGCTAATACAAGAGCCTCGTGGTTCAATAGACTCTCTACTCTCGCAAACCAAAGACTGTCTCAGCCAATGAATCTCATTTTGAATGAGAGATATTCTTCAAGACTTTTTCAATTAATTTGCCAAGTTCAGTGCGTACTTTGAATGATGAACCAAGAGATTTTCCTCATAACCTCTAAACGAGGTTTGTTCGACACTGTTACCAACAAGCTTGTATCACGGTTTGCATGTCATGATTCTTCCATAAAAGCATCCAAGAATTGTTCTGAAAAAATAAAGGGAAATTAAGACACGATTCGAAGATTTAAAATCGCATGCCGCGCGCACTTGTCACATAGCAGACCATTCCAGATATATTCATGAGCTATAGTCATATCCCGGGAAAGTTTCAATGTTGCGGAGTCATATCGCCAAATTTTTATATTGTCTGTGCAGAGAGTTTTATAGTCGAAGTGTCATTTTGTCAAAGAGTCATATGGTTGAAGAGTCCTATCGTCAAAGAGTCTTTGGCGATAAGACTCTTCGACGATTGTTGCGTGCCAGAAAATACGCACATCAACTAAGAATAAGTCTGACATATTGACAGTAAAAGAATCTCTACTCTCGCAAGCCAAATACTCTCTCAGACCACGACAACGAATCTCTTTTCGCGTGAGAGATATTCCCAGGATTTTTTCAATTTAATTGTCAAGTCCAGTTCGTATATGTCCTCTGAATGTAACCCAGGGATTTCCCTCTTAACCTCTCAACAAGGTGGATTCGACACCTCATCCATCGAGCTGATTCCACAGTTTATACGTTCATCGTTCCTCCCCAGAAAAGCACCGGAAAATTGTTCTAAAAAAAGTTTTGACAATTACAGTGGACATGATCGGAATATTTGCGATCGCATAATGAGTCTTTCTCTCCATGAGTCTCACCAACCATGAGTCTCATTTACTGACTCTCTATAATGAAACACTTCACAAGATTCTTTTTAAGAGTCTTCCAAAAGACTCTTTCAAAGACTCTTTTTCTTTAGCCAGGGTGGCTTTGCCCCGCATCCCGCATCTTCTGCTGTGTACAGCTGTTTGCTGGGTGGTAGCGTAGAAACCTAACATTAAAAACATTAGCTGGACTAACAAAACATCCGTTTGTGAAACCCGTTCTCTGTGATATTCACAAATTTATTTGTGAATATAACAAATACCAAATACAAGAGCCAACAAACGGGCGTTTGTGATTCCAACAAACTATTTTTTCCGTGTATATGTATTACATATACATGGATTAACTGAATGGCATCACATGAGCAGTAAACACAACCACAAGGAAATTTGTGAGCAAATCCACGAAACGTGGTGATTTGGGAGGAAAGAAATTTTGAACATTTTTTTTATCGCACATTACTCGGGTTCTACATACTCTCAATTATCGGCATCTAGAACCCAAATCCACTCGCGTGACCGATTGTTTCGTACGAGATGAAGTGGGGTGGGACAGATCTCTTTTTTTTTTTTTTTTTTTTTTTTTTTTTTTTTTTTTTTTTTTTTAAGGTGGTTAGAGGGCAAAATCTGCCTCAGGATCCCTCGGATCCGTCCCCAGACACCGGACTGGTTCAGCTTACGCGGACTACGCATAGCCCACGCAGGCCATACCAGGCGGGACACGGGTTTGGGTGGGGCCCACCGAGAGGTGGGCCCGGCCGTGTGATATCCCTCTCCCCTCGATGTCCGATACCTAGGGCATCGGGCAATCAAGAAGGAGATCCACCTGCATCTACCATCTCATCCCGGAACCGCGTGAGCATTACTTCAGGATGAGCGGCATGTCTCGCGCTCGATTGCGAGCGTTCCTCTTCTCCATCTTCTCTCTTCGGCCACTTGTCGGCATCTTCTATCTTCATTCTTCATTGTTCCCTCTCTTTCTTCTTTCTTCCCTCTTCTTTCTTCTTTCTCCCCTCTTCAGTGCATCAGATTCCTCCTGGAATCATTTGGGCCTCTTCTGTTTCAATCGGCAGAGTCACTGTAATTCGCCTGCTTCGAGGCGCCTTACTTCCCTCTCTTTCTCCTCTTTGCGGGTCATCACCAGCTTGATGTATCCGGTGAGTCTATCCCATGTCTCCTGGTTGCGGAGCAAGTACGGGACGAGATTCTCAGGTGTTAGTTGAGCACCCAGCCATTCATCCAGCTCGGCGCGCTCTCTCCGGGTGTCGCTGCACTTGAACAGGGCATGTTCGGCGTCATCCCATTCGTCCCCGCATGACTGACATGCTGGGGTCGTCCTCTTCTTGAACCTGGTTAGATAGGAACCGAAGCAACCATGATCGCTCAGTGCCTGCGTCGTCCAGTAGTCCATCTCTCCGTGGGTGCGTTCCGCCCACTTGGCTACGTCACGGATCAGCCGGTGCGTCCATCTGCCGTTTGCAAATGGCGAATCCCACTCAGTTTGCCAATGCTCAAGGGTGGTTTCCTTCTCGTTGTCGCGGATGATCTCCTTCATCGTCGGAGTGAGTACTCGTTCGGCTCCGATCACTTTTTGGCGGTCCCAGATCCTCACTCGCTCCGCGACGAGCAAGTGGATGGGCGGAGTACTCGCCAATACGTAAGCTGCATCTCCTGACACAGTGCGGTAGGCACGGATACTCCTCAGGGCCGCTCTTCGGTGGACAGGCCCCATTCTCTTCTCGATGATGGTCTTCTCTACTCTCTTCCCCCACACGGGTGCACCGTACAGCATGATGGAGGTAGTGACGGTGTTGAGAAGTGCGCGCCTCTTTTCCTTGGGTCCTCCGATATTCGGCATAAGCCGCTGGAGCGCCGCACCGACCCTGCTCGCCTTCTGGGCGGCTTCCTGGATGTGCTTCTTGAACGACCACTTGTCGTCGAGCCATACACCGAGGTATTTCAGCTCTGTCTTCCGTGGAATCTCTTGCCCGTTGATATAAAACCGGGGTAAGTCAAACTTCCTACGCCTTGTGACCACGATTGCTTCGCACTTCTTGACAGCTCTCTCTCTCTCTCTCTCTCTTTTTTTTTTTTTTTTTTTTTTTTTTAAGGTGGTTAGAGGGCAAAATCTGCCTCAGGATCCCTCGGATCCGTCCCCAGACACCGGACTGGTTCAGCTTACGCGGACTACGCATAACCCACGCAGGCCATACCAGGCGGGACACGGGTTTGGGTGGGGCCCACCGAGAGGTGGGCCCGGCCGTGTAATATCCCTCTCCCCTCGATGTCCGATACCTAGGGCATCGGGCAATCAAGAAGGAGATCCACCTGCATCTACCATCTCATCCCGGAACCGCGTGAGCATTACTTCAGGATGAGCGGCATGTCTCGCGCTCGATTGCGAGCGTTCCTCTTCTCCATTCTCTCTCTCTCTCTCTCTCTCTCTCTCTCTCTCTCTCTCTCTCACCATTTTTTTCCCCTTAAGGTGGTTGTAGGGCGAATACGCTGCGACGTACGAAGGAGAGGCACCGGTCAGCCAAACACGGCTGGACAGCACCTCCCCAACAGCCCCGGGCTGGAACCCGCATCGATACGGCCATCCGAACCGGGTAAACCCTCTCTTCCTTCTCCGTTGGCGCCGGCCATTGGACAAGGGAGAGATCCACCAACTTACCAATCCGGCCCTGGAACCGCGTGAGCATTACTTCAGGACCGGTGGCGTCTCGCGCTTAGGCTCGAGAGTCTCTCTTCTCGCGACTTACAGGTGTCGAATCTCTTTCTTCAATCTACTTCCTACTCTTCATTTTTCTTTCTCCTCTCTTCTTTCTTCTTTCTTCCCTCTTCAGTGCATCATATTCCTCCTGGGATCATTTGGACCTCTTCTGTTTTAATTGGCAGACTCACTGTACTTCGCTTGCTTCGAGGTGCCTCACTTCCCTCTCTTTCTCCTCCTTACGGGTCATTACCAGCTTGATGTATCCGGTGACTCTATCCCATGTCTCCTGATTGCGGAGCAAGTACGGGACGAGGTTCTCAGGTGTTAGTTGAGTACCCAGCCATTCATCCAACTCGGCGCGCTCCCTTTGGGTGTCGTTGCACGTGAACAGGGAGTGTTCAGCGTCATCCCAGTTGTCCCTGCATGACTGACATGCTGGGGATTTCCTCTTCTTGACCCGGGTCAGGTAGGCACCGAAGCAACCGTGGTCACTCAGTGCCCGCGTTGTCCACTACTCTATCTCTCCGTGGGTGCGTTTCGTCCATTTGGCTACGTCACGGATCAGCCGGTGCGTCCATCTGCCATTTGCAAATAGCGAATCCCACTCAATTTGCCACTGCTCAAGGGCGGTTTTCTTCTCGTTGTCGCGGATGATTTCCTTCGTCGTTTGGGTGAGCACTCGTTTGGCTCCGATCACTTTCTGCCGGTCCCAGATCCCCACTCGCTCCGCGACGAGCGAGTGGATGGATGGCATCCCCGCCAACACGCAAGCTGCGTCTCCTGACACGGTGCGGTAGGCACGAATGCTCCTGAGAGCCACTCTCCGGTGGACAGGCTCCATCCTCTTCTCGATGATGGCCTTCTCTACTCTCTTCCTCCACACGGGTGCACCGTATAGCATGATGGAAGCGCTCACGGGGTTGAGCAGCTTGCGCCTCTTCTGTTTCGGTCCTCCGATGTTCGGCATCAGCCGCTGAAAGGCCGCACCGACCCTGCTCGCTTTCTGGGCGGCCTCCTGGATGTGCTTCTTGAACGACTACTTGTTGTCAAGCCATACCCCGAGGTATTTCAGCTCTGTCTTGCGTGGGATCTCTTGCCGTTGATGTAAAAGTGGGGCAAGTCAAACTTCCTGCGTCTTGTGACCACGATAGCTTCGAACTTCTTGACAGCAAGCTCCAAGAGCCTGCTGATCATCCACTCGTAGACTCGGGCCAGCGCCTCGTTTGCGCGTATGCCCAAGAGTTCCTCGTTGTTGGCCCAGACTATGAGTCCCGCGTCGTCAGCGAAAGCCACGATTATCACTCCTTCTGGCAGTTCGATACACAGTAAACTGTCGTACTGGGTGTTCCAGTTGAATGGCCCGGAAACCGATCCCTGTCCAATTCTGGCGGACAGTTTCCGGATCTCTTGTCCCTCATTGGTGTCGTCCACGAGGGTCCTGTTCCGCAGATAGTCACTCGTGACGGCTAGTAGATAGGGCGGCACTTTACCTGCTTGGGATTGATAGACTCGCTCCCAGCTTGCGCAGTTGAACGCGTTCTGTATGTCCAATGCAATGATGGCACAGGAACCTCCTCTTCCTTGGTATAGGTTCCCTACCGACGCTTGAACTCATTCTTGGACCTCCTCGATCGCGTGCACAGTGCTTCGTCCCTTCCGGAACCCGAACTGCATTGGTAGTAGCCCGCCGCTCTCTTCGTAGGCTTTGTCTACCCTGTTAAGCACCATCCTCTCATACATTTTCCCGATATTGTCGATCATGCTGAGAGGGCGTTGACCTCCTTGACCGTTAGGTTCCAGGACCACCTTCTGGCATTTCCACTTGTCTGGGAAAGTTCCCACGCTCAGACAGATGTTGAAGAGGTCGAGGAGTAAATCTGGCTTGTATTTGAAGACCAATTTCAGAGCCTCGTTTGGAATGCCGTCAGAGCCAGGGGCCTTGTCGTCCACGGGTCTCCATCTACTAATCTCATATTTTGAGAAAATCGTCGATTCAGAGGTGTGCCATGATTTGGCTATGATATTAGCTCTCATTTATCGATGTAACCGAGTTTTGTGGGAAAACTTTCTCTGGCTATTGTTTACGAAAATGATGAAATACCTTGTGCGAAACGGAGAATTTAGCAATGAGTTTTCGAAGTTAAAAAGGAGACGAATCGAATCCCGTTCGGTTTGTGAGTGTGCGTTGATCCGGACAAATTTCATAAAGCTTCAAAGCTCATGAAGTTATCGCGCCACTGGCTTTGAAAATGGTCATTTTTTGATGTCATACTCAGGAGACGCGGAGCACAGGGTTGAGACGTTGTCCCCTTTTTTCTTTATCACAAAAGGGATATAACCGCACTATTTTGAGTTGCAATCGCCGATCGGTATTTCTGTGAGAAGCTGAGGAGAAATATTTGAATCCGGATGGTAAGCTAAATAAGCCTCTAAATGTGATGGTATCGCGATTTTCTTGATTTCTACATAGTATACGGCTGAAATATGAACAAAATAACACCACAGTGTATTCTAGATATTGAGATGAGACTCATAGCTCTTGACTCGATTTTGGAAATCTACATCGAATTTCGGAAAAATCGATGATGAAATTCATCTTAAAGTCAAGTCAGGCAAAATATAATCCGTATCAATCGTCCTGACAATGTTTTGAATCGAATCTACTCGATTGGAGTTGATTCACAAATGTTTCAAGAGTGGAATTCCGTACTTGTCGTTCTGAACCAGATACCTTGGCTTGGAAGAGAGTGGCACCACTCTCTCTACATGTTTTCGAGGTCTTAGTATCACATAAAAACCATTTCAAACGTGTGCGATGGAAAATTTTTTTTTCTATTTTGGAGGGTCAATAGTTAAAAGTTCCATGGAAACCCTCCTATATGTGGCTCTTGCCCTCTGGTACGCAGTGCAGTTGCTGGCCCCAGATCTGTGGTCAGATTTGGACCCGATCGCCGCCTAGCTTAGGCATTTTGGGTTTTCCTTACAAATCGCGGCAAGGTGCCTTGGTTCGCCGCATTGGAAGCAGAGTTTTGGTTTCCGTTCCTCTGCCCCCTCATTTTTGCACCCCGAGGCCTTTTGGCCGTACTCTAAGCAGTTATAGTACCGTGGGATGCCACCCTTCTCGCGGATCCTGACTTTGCCCCATCTAACCTTTGGCTCCTTCCAGTCGAGGAGATGGTGGGCCAGTCTCGTTGCGATCGAAATAACAGCGCTTTGGGTAACGCGGTAGCCACTCTGGATGGTTTTGACTACAACGGCTCCCTTCTCGTTCTCTGGTAGGGCCTACGCGAGGTCACCCCGCACCATGATTATGTCGACATCGTAGTCGACTCCGAGGACCTCGAGGTTCGTGCGGTTCGCTAGACAGTGGACAGCTCCTTCTTTTCCGACGACTGGTGCCAAGTCTGCCTTGACGGCGGCGACATCGGTGCTCTTCTTGAGTTCAAGAAGGACTTGGCATTCTTGGGTCTTGCGGATGCCAATGACCTCAGAGCCCACTTCTTCATCGAGGTCATCCGTTTTTATCCTGCGCAGCATGTCTGCGTAGGTTAGTCCACCTTGGTTGGCCGTAATGAGGACAGCTTCGGGCTTCACCCTTCTCGGCTTCATTTTCGCTTTCTTTCCGGCGGCATCGTTCGATCTACCGCTCTTTTTTGCCCTTCTCGCTTGTTTCTTCGACACCACTTCCTTCCAAGGCCCATTCTGCTCCGGCCGATTGGGCGTTGATGTCGAGCGCGGTGTTCCGAGACCTCCCGGTGGAGGTCCGTGTCGCGTCCCCTTTGAACCGCGTTGTTGCCCCGGTCGCGATTTCGGTTTCCCTGCCCCGTCCCCTGGAAGCCATTACCCGACGCGGCTGGTTTTTTTGTGGCCGGAGGCTGCACATTCCCCCTCGCTTTCAGGGTCTTTTCTGTTTCCAGGAGCGTTGTCTCGAAAGCAGCCCCCTTCATCTTGTCTGTCGCGAGTAGGCCTTCGAGAGCGTGGCCTATAGTATGTATAGTATAGTACCTTCTATAGTATGGTATAGAAGGATACCTTCTATAGTATGCCTATAGTATGGCCTTCTTGAGTTCTTTGATGTCACCCTTGGTCCCTTCTGGGTTGCTGGAAACAGACTCGGCTATCCCTATAACCAAGTTGAAGTGCTCGAGGGGGAGATGTCTTTTTCTCGATCTCTTTCCGGCACGTTTTCAGGTCTTCCCATTTCCCCATGAGATCGCCTGCCTCGTTTCCACTCTTTTGTTGTGCCGCATCTCCGAATGAAAGGATAGGGTCAATCTCCATCCCATCAGACTCTTCATCGTGTACTCTCTTATCGAGCGCATTGAGACCGGGAGTCAAGATTGTTCGGTTCCCCTGGGACTCTATAGTGGAGTCGGACTCGCTCGAATCTGAGCTCAAGTTGACGGCGTCATCAACCCCGTTGCTTGGTTGCGTAATCTGGATCCTGAGCGCGGGGTTGTTCCTCAGCAGCTTCTCTGCCGCCTCTTGTGCTTCTGCTGCAATCTTCGCATTCTCTCCTAGTTGGACCGGAAAAGTGAGCTTCGATTGCTTTAGCACTCATTTTTCCGCTTCCTCACCCAAACTCTTTCTCTTCTCGCTGTTTGGGGTGAGGTCTACCTCCCTCTTGCGTTGGTCCTTTCCTCCAACTCCTTCCGCGTTTGGTGTATTTCTATCGCTTGTAGCTTTACGCGTGAGTCCACCAGCCAAGTGTGCCACTGGTAGCGCGCTTTGCATCGTTGCACCCCCCCCCCCCGAAGATCCGATGGTCCCCGCTTTACTTGGGGAATTCTTGCCGTCAATGCTGGACATCATCTTCTTTCTTCTGTTTTCCAGGGCCTGGAATCGCATGCTGGCCGACCCCGGACCAGACCAGCACGGGTGTGGTTTTTTGTGTGATGCGTGTTCTGTATAATGTTGGTATGTCTGTGTAATGCTTAAGCAAGCGTAAGTATGGTGCATGTGTGGTGTAGTGTGTGTAAGTGTAAGTGTAGGACTCGGGTCCGGAAGGGCGTCGCTCCCTCAAGCTCCAAGTGCAGCCCGAAGGTGACACTCGAAGCCCCCTACGGGGTCGGTCTCTCTCTCTCTCTCTTTCTCTCAGCGGTAATTGATTCATAGAGCCATCGGGTTCCCTGACTGAAAGAGTCGAATACTGTCGAACTACCTTTATGTTGGATACGGATTGAATCCCTTCGTACCGTGTTGGATCTCTTCAGAAATACTAATTAGACATTATTCGTCATTTTCAACTGATCATTACTCTTAGTTTTTTGGGTTCTACGATGATGTGAGTAAATTTTTGGAATATAGCTTACTTTGCTGGTCTCTGGATTTGCCTCGTCACACTGTTTATGGTAATTGAGGTGGTGAATAACCATATTAGAAATACTGCTACAGAGAATTCCACAAGGTCGGAGATTATCTTAAAACGAGCCAAGACCGAATTTTTCGACGGAGAGGAATATTATATCCTCAACTGTATACATTTGGATGCTATGATGTTTTCCTATTTCTCAACGGTGAGTGCAGCAGGAGGTTTCTACATCCGCTCTGTGTCATTTGCGTGTGGATTCTTTTCCGTATTGAGGTGAGTTCAACCACGTAGTTAGTCCTCAATGTTATATCCACACAGTTAACGACACACTTCTAAAGGGGTTCTTAAAAGGCTCCGTATAGGCTCCTTTTTTATAACCTCAATTGCCCCGATGGAATTCAAAGAGTGTGGCTAGACGTCCGCTCCTTATGGAAATAGGAGCCAATGATCACGAGGTGGAATAAGGAATCTTTCAGAATGTCAGCAGAGCTCAAAAATTACGGTCAAAGCGTGGTTTAAAGTAATCAACAGAGGTCTTTTCCTATGGATTCGGTCTTCCTACGGCCGAAAATAAATTCCATCGTCAGTTATGCGGAGGACGTTTCACAAAATCGGCCTGAAGAGTTATGAACCATCGGATCATTCCACTTGAAGACTTCTAGTGAAATGATCTGATGTAGGGACTGTGAAATTTCCGCAAGGATGAGGGTGAAAATAGAATCGATAGATAGATAGATGGTTCTTCATTTCACCTTGCGGTAGGACCCCGTCTGGTGTATTATAGTAAGTACTAGCGGTATTGCCTCGCGATGCTCGGCCTGTAAATGTTTCGGACAGGCGTATTGGCTCCTGTAAAAGCTTGCAAATCAAATAAAATAAGTTTTTAGGAGGAGCACACTGATGTATTCAGAAGACGTATATCGTATTAAGTTATTTCCCACAGAGTCAACTCGAATTTTTTCAATTGAGGCATCTTTGAAAATTCGGACCCTGGTCCACTCTGAAACATATTCGAACAGTACACCACGAACTTATTCTTTGGTCTACGCTTACTTCAAAAAGAAATCTTGGATATAAGGAATCTTGCGGGATAAATAATCATTATGACTGAAGTTAGTTAGATTTGTAGTGATCCGTAATTTTAGCAGGTATGACCTTTTTGTAGTTACGCCTGTTCTCCACGCGCCCCCTCAAATTCAGAAATTCTCACTACAATCATGAGACGTTTTCAACACATTCCATTACAAGTGAATACAACTATTTCTACTTCTCAATTATGAAATTTCAAGACAAACTATCTAAATCAAACTGATGTCATACAAAAACACAAATAAACTACTTCACTTTTGATTCGTATAATCACTCTCAGAAAAGTATCCATACAATTTCATACGTATCAGAGGTACTTGGAAGAGAGTCGAAGTCATATAGACAAAGCCCAGGAACTGTTGACTTTTGGATAAAAAAAATCAATTTTCAAATCTTAAGACACATTGCCCAAATTTTGGCGACATATTTTGGGACATATCAAAGATAGGAAAATATGCGCGTTTTCCATTTTCCTAACACGTTAATCGAATAAGCGCCCAGAAACAAATCCAAGACCAAGGAGAAAATTTTGACACATCAAGTGGCACTTGAATTTGATGAAAACCTCCCGAGATATCAAATCGATTAACATATGCATATATAAATCTATGAAGTAATGAATAACACCGGCCCACAATTTGAAAAAAGTTACCTTCCCAAGAACGGGGGACACATATTTCGACGTAAAATCGTGCGCTGAGTCCGGAAATGGCATCAGTTTTGATCGCACACCCCCAAAATTTCCAGATATTTGATGAAAAAATTTTTTTCAGACTTACTGGATTTTTGACCTCGGAATAGGAAAGAGGGGACAATTTTACGTCCAAATATGCATTTTGGGAAAATTTTCTTGATTGATCCCCGTAGAGCGCATGTCGAGTACCAGCTGTCGCCATGACGTGAGTCAAGGGGACATTGTCTTTGTCCAGTACTAGAAGTGACACTCGTGGTCCAGTACTCGAGGTGACACTCGTAGTCCAGTACTAGAGGTGACACTCGTGGTCCAGTACTAGAGGTGACACTCGCGGTCCAGTACTAGAGGTGACACTCGTGATCCGGTACTCGAGGTGACACTCGTGGTCCGGTACTCGAGGTGACACTCGCGGTCCAGTACTCGAGGTGACACTCGTGGTCACCTCTGGTACTGGACTACGAGTGTCGCCTCTAGTACTGGACTGCGAGTGTCACCTCTAGTACTGGACCACAATTGTCACCCCTAGTACTGGACCGTGATTGTCACCTCTAGTACTGGACCGCGAGTGTCACCTCTAGTACTGGACCACGAGTGTCACCCTTAGTAATGGACCGCGAGTGTCACCTCGAGTACTGGACCGCGAGTGTCACCTCGAGTACTGGACCGCGAGTGTCACCTCTAGTGCTGGACCGCGAGTGTCACCTGGAGTACTGGACCACGAGTGTCACCTCTAGTACTGGACCACGAGTGTCACCCCTAGTACTGGACCGCGAGTGTCACCTCGAGTACTGGACCGCGAGTGTCACCTCTAGTGCTGGACCGCGAGTGTCACCTGGAGTACTGGACCGCGAGTGTCACCTCTAGTACTGGACCACGAGTGTCACCTCTAGTACTGGACCGCGATTGTCACCTCTAGTACTGGACCGCGAGTGTCACCTCTAGTACTGGACCACGAGTGTCACCCCTAGTAATGGACCGCGAGTGTCACCTCGAGTACTGGACCACGAGTGTCACTTCTAGTACTGGACAAAGACAATGTCCCCACGACTCACGTCATGGCGAAAGCTGGTAGTCGATATGCGCTCTACGGGGATCAATCAAGAAAATTCTCCCAAAATGCATATTTGGACGTAAAATTGTCCCCTCTTTCCGATTCCGAGGTCAAAAATCCAGTAAGTCTGAAAGGAAAATTTTTTCATCAAATATCTGGAAATTTTGGGGGTGTACGATCAAAACTGATGCCATTTCCGGACTCAGCGCACAGTTTTACGTCGAAATATGTGTCCCCCGTTTTTGGGAAGGTGAGTTTTTTCAAATTTCGGGCCGGTGTAATAGATCTAATTATAACTCTGTAGCGATCTTTGCTCTGTGACAGCTCAAGTTAAAGCTCCAAGTGGGTCAAAGTCTTCGTAAAGAATGTAATCTCTTCAATCATAACGTCTGTTTCCTCATTTGCTCTAAAAATGCATGAGTGGGATTTGGGCGAGGGTA
Organism: Eretmocerus hayati; assembly: GCA_029851415.1. Classification (NCBI taxonomy): domain Eukaryota; kingdom Metazoa; phylum Arthropoda; class Insecta; order Hymenoptera; family Aphelinidae; genus Eretmocerus; species Eretmocerus hayati. Next base: position 169,634,134 of record CM056741.1, read on the forward strand.
GAGGAGAGGGAGGAGGGGTAGCTCCACAAGGAAAAGAAAGAACAACGCGTCGCTGTTGGATTTTGGATTCAATAAGGAAATCGCCAAAGGTGGACATTCAAAAGTGAACAAACATCCAAATTGAAATACTTAACATTGTTGCGTACATCTCAATCAAATATCTCATCATTCTAATCATAAGCTCGATATAAGGAGAAATGTGTACATGTCAAACGTCGTAATTACAGTCTAGTAGATTGGGAGAAGTATCAAGACAACACAAATATCATTAAATAAATTGATTCTTCAGTGTTCTACTTAGTTCTCTTGATCTTGGTTTTACATTCTTATCATTCCCATCGCCCACGAGCTCCCATTATGATAAGTATTTTGAATACTTGGTCCCGTTTTGAAATACGCTATTGAACTCGCGCTTAATGCTTGATGCCAAGATATTTCTGCCCATCAAAATACCAAACGAGTCCCGCCGCGATACTATGAGTTCATTAAGACCGAAGAGAAAGAAACCACAACACTTGGAACTAAAATTTGGACTGTTCTATCGACGATGATTTTATGAAGAGATCCTCAATCGAACACCAACAATTGCACTAAAAAGAGCGCTCGAAATACATTAATATTGACTTTTATTATATTTTTTTCAAGCATCTTAAGCGTTTGTACAACGAGGCCAACATTATCCTCTAGTTCTCATGGAACTACGGGAATGAGCGTTACTGAGAGCAACTTTATAGATCATTGTCAACTAGAACACATTGGGTGCACACTTTCAGCGTTATATATAACCAGCCAATATTTACCTAAGAATTCTTAGTTTTAATACCCCATATCGCACGTGTTCAATTATCTTCTGACTTTTCTATCAAATTTAAACGTATCATGAAATTGTGTGAAAATAATGGAAATATCGAACTCTATTCAGTTTCAACTGTCTAAAAACATGTTCAATACATGTTTTGACAATTTTACATAATTTTGAGCAATTAAGAACATGAAGAATGGAAATTAAAAAAAATTTTGCGCAATTTCGGGAAGACAAAGATATAAAAAAAATTTTTTTTGTATGAGTTTCCCCAAAAATTCCCAGAGAATTCCCACTCTGCGGCATATTTCCATGTGGTTTACGTAACCACATAGTCACGCAATATCTTGCATTATTCCGTTGTCATAATTCATAACAATTTGGAAAAAATTGAGATTGAAAAAAACGAAAATTCAAAAAGAATTTGCGCGATTTCGGGGGGACAAAAATATAAAAAAATCTTTTTCCCTGCATGAATTTTTCGTAAAATTCCCAGGAAATTCCCACTTTGTGGAATATAAAATGATTCCCGTGAACACATAATCACGTGAGTTCATGTCTTCCAAATGTCATTTTGGCGTTCACTCCGCGTCAAAACTTGCACGACAAAGGGAAACGTCCTATGTAGATGCCAATAAAAAACCAAAACATTCGGTCAAATACACTTCTCCACCAGCTCGCAGTCTCACGTTGCCCATTTCTGCAAACACAACTGCATACCGAAGGATATCATGCGACGCAATGATTAGAGAGATATGGGGTGGCACTCAATAGTAGTCTCTTCAACGCCATTCCCCAGTCTTCACTGGGACCGAATAACGAACAAGCAAACGCACGAACGAGCGCACGACGCGTACGATGCGCACGCCAAGCGCGAGAAACGAGCGACCGAAAGATACGGAGCGCGCGAACCACGAGTATTCCCACTATACCGGCCCCTATACCTTTTACATTAGGGAGGTAGAGTGGGGGTACCTGTGTTTCGCGCGCTCCGTCATTCGATCGCTCGTTTCACGCGCTTGGGATCGTGTCGCGCGCTCGCGTCGCTCGTGGCGCTCGCTCGCTTGTTCGTAATCCGGCCCCTGTACACCCCGGGCAAGCAAACGTGCGCGTGAGAAGAGTTATATACGCGATAGTCAATGGAGGGAGTAAAGTTAGGAAACCCCCGTGCTTGCGGGGGCCACATTCGAAGTTCAACTCTTGCCACGACTTCGCACGTGCACGCCGCGGAAGATGCAGCCTCTCAGCAATTGAAGAAAAGTAGGGAAGCGTCAGTGATACAAGATCTCGATGCAGCTTGCAGTCATCCTTTTGTTCCCGTTGCATCAACACACGCCTGCCCGAACCAGTCATCAAGAGGAGCAGGGACCGACTGCGATGATTCATCCATCATGTTATTCGAGAAGGAGTCAACACGAGAGCACGTGAGTAATGAATTCAATATCTATATATAATTAGAAAATGTTAGCTCAAAAAATCTTAGTTTCAATACTCCATATCACACGTGTTCGATTATCTTGAGACTTCCTCATCAAATTTGAACGCATCATAGAATTGTGTGAGGAAAACGAAAATATCGGACTCTATCCAGTTCCAACTGTTCAAAAACATGTTTAATACATGTTTTGACAATTTTACGTAATTGTGAGCAGTTGAGTACATAAAAAATTAGAATTTAAAAAAATTTTACGCGATTTCGGGAGGACAAAAATATATAAAATTTTTTTTTCCTGCATGAATCCTTCCCAAAACTCCCAGAAAATTCTCACTTGGTGGCCTATAGATTCATCCCCGTAAAACCATAATCAGGTGAGTTTATGTCTTCCAAATGTCATTTTGGCGTTCACTCCGCGTCAAAACTTGCACGACGAAAAGAAACGTCCTATGTAAATGCTAATAAAAAACCCAAATCACTCAGTCAAACACTCTCCTCCGCCAGCTCGCAGTCTCACGTGGCCCATTTCTGCGAACACAACTGCATACCGAATGATATCATGCGACGCAATGATTGGAGAGGTATGAAGTGGCACACATAAATGAACTTCATATCTCATTCTAATAATTTCTTGCCCTCAAAACATGTTAACATCCATAACTCAATTCCTAATCCACAGACTCCCAAGACGATGTTCCACTCTAATCAAATACCATGAAGGAAATCAACAAGAGCAGAACTTATCGGCCAACGGTGAAAGAAAAAGTGAGAAGGACTGAGGCATACCAATCCATTCCCCCACCACCAGTAACGCAGAATAAGATCTGAGAAGCAGGAAATTACAATCCATGGTAAGTGGACTCCTTTATAGAAGTAATTCAAATTAATTATTATCGACATCATACACCGCGTTCGATAAGATATATTCAAATACTCTCACGATCTCTATTAGTATGTCCATTACAATAGCACTATTCAACACAACACAAAGTCGCGTATTATTATTCTTATTTGTTATGGAATATTTCATGATCTACGCAATGAATAACGCGATCTCGTGCTCATTTTTGAATCAATTCCAATGACATTTTTAACCACCGGCTACTTTTTATATATTCACAAACTGTCAATTCTCGCGAAAAATTACTTCTTGTAACACATTGCATGATCATATAGTACCTTACAAGCTCAATTTATTTGATAGTAACACAGGAGTATATCTATCTCAAACATAATCTCTGTCATAAAAAAACCATTACTCGTTTTCAAACAATCATTCTCTCACGTCACATGATGTTTGACCCTCTATATGTATACTACATAATATAGAAAGCAATACATACACCTGCCAATTCATTATATTCGAATCTTGAAAATTTTATAATGTATTTTAATTTGTTCTACAGAGTAGAATCAATTTGGAATGTGCAAAGAAAAAATCAAAAACATCATCAATTACGAATCATTCAAGATCATTCCGATGAGGCAACACTGAAGAACTACAACATAATTACTTGTATCACAACAGGAGAAAAGATGGCGTGTTTGGAGATCAACGAGAAGAACCCACTGAAGTAAGATTGAAGACATCTTCCAAGAAATCATATGTGAGTGCTAAGCTGTGTGATCTTCTAGTACAACTTAAAATTTCGAAAACAAGAAGAGTGTATTCCATAATTCAAACCACGATTTTCCAAACAATATATTTAGATGATACGAAATCTTCTTATATCTCACTAAACATGTTCAATATCATCATTCATTCAAGAAATCGAATTTTTAAAGATGATTCCATCTTTGAAAATCTCTAGTTTTACATTTGTTTGATCACGATATGAGAAAATCAAGACCGTCTGACGTTCCCCAGATAAATCCCAAAAGAATTTGAAATTTCCAATACATTTCAGAATTTTTAGAATCAATCCGATTGTTTTCCCGATCGATCTACAAATAATTCACGAATATGCGTATGAATTCAATATCACTAGAGGAATTTGAGACATTTCCTCTTATTTATTAAAAATTAAATATTCTCGCGTTAATCTCTCGGCATAGAATGCGATCCAAAGCTTTCCTCAGGAGGAAAATATCGAATCATCCTCGTCACACATACTCAAAACATACCACTCCACACTGTTACGAGTTGCAACAGCACATAATGCCTTGGCTCATATGGGAGTTGGATTTCTCATTCCCGAGTGCGGCAGAGTGTGACTCCCTGTTGCCCAGCTATTGTAAAACAACAACACAACACCGACACCACTCTTCTGAAACATGTTGCTGGATTTCCTCTGATCTGAGCATCGCTCTGTCCCTGTTACTGGGAGCCCAGATCGACGTGTCAGTCTCATCTGATCATGTCTCCTTCAACCTCTGGGATGAAGAGTTACATTTTCACTCTAAACATGTAACACTTCCCAGTTTCAACTCAATCTCACATCATAAACAAAAAACAAGGATGATGAATATTAAAATCATTCCAACGAATCAAAAACTTTTCAAAAATCCAAACCTTTCAACGTAAATACTAAAAAATAGTATGAAAACAAAAAGATTCCCTGATAGTAATTCTGTAGCAATTGTTTTTGATGATCGCGTATCAGAGACCATCACAATAGATCAATTCAATTCTTCCCTCACGGATGCATCGGTCAAATGATATTGGATTCATTCGCAAACGTCATTTTGAATGAATTTTCCATAAATATTTCGCCAGTGAGTAATTAGATTTAGAGCGAATCGAAAACGTGATTGAAGTTGAAATCTTGTGAACTAATGAAATTTTGCTCTTTTCATTTGAAGAAATTTCATCGAATAAAACATTAGACTCCAGTGAATTACCAAGTCACACCATAATTAGCTAAGATAAATATATTGTCTACAATTGTGATACTCATATCATATCCTCTAGTATAGTATAAATTTGATTAGTTATCATATTGTATGAATTCATGATTCTCATAAAATTGAATAAAAAATTATGTAGTTCGGGGAAAGTCTCGAACTGCACTCTCTTGTGTCTACTCACTCCCCCTAACATAAGAATTCCCGAAAACATATACGATTCACATCAATGATCTGCAATCGATCTTTTCATCTCATAGAGTCATTACAGCTTAATTTTTATGATAATAACGTACAGATAATTTACAGGGTTGTGTATGAATCCAATACCACTTGAAAGAACGAAGTAATTTTTCTCATCTTATCAAAAAAATGGTTACCATTCATCTTGTACCATAAAATCCAATCTCAACCTTTCCTTAGGAAAAAAAATCAAATCATCCTCGTCACACATGCTCAAAAAATACAACACCACACTTTTACGAGTTGCAACAGCACATAATGCCTTGGCTCATATGGGAGTTGGGTTTCTCATCCCCGAGTGCGACAGAATGTGACTCCCTGTTGCCCAGCTATTGTAAAAAAGCAACACAACACTGACACCACTCTTCTGAAACATGTTGCTGGATTTCCTCTGATCTGAGCATCGCTCTGGCCCTGACACTGGAAGCCCAGATCGACGTGTCAGTCTCATCTGATCATGTCTCCTTCAACCTCTGTGATGAAGAGTTACATTTTCACTCTAACCATGAAACACTTCCCAGTTTCAACTCTATCTCACATCATAAACAAAAAACGAGGATGATGAATATTAAAATCATTCCATCAGATCAAAGACTTCTCAAAAATTCGAATCTTTCGAAATGAATGCTCAATATGAAAACAAAGAACTTTCCTGATGAATATATTTCCAATAATTGCTCTTAATGATCGCGTATCAAAAACCATCACAACGAATCAATTCAATTCTCCCCTCACGATAGCATCAATCGAGTGATATTGGATTCATTTTTCAAAAGTCATTCCCAATACTCTATACGTTACCGTTCCTCAATGTAAAGTATCTATCCCTAAATCTCATGAAAATTACTAAAATCACAAACTGGTCAAGAGAGTTCCCTCAACCACCCCCTATATAAAATGACGCCCTCTAATATAAGCATTCGAGATAGACATAAACCGCTTCTCACTTCATATTTTCATAAGTTCAAACTTCGAAAAAACGTTCAATCTCTCCTCCAAATGGAGATAAATTCAAAAACGTCAAGGTATTACGTAGCTTAACACTCAATATGAGTGGAAATGCAAAAATTATCATATTCAAAGTCAAATCAAAGATTCATCGAATTCATCAGAAAAGTTTTAGAAAGGACCCCGCTCCGAGAGATAGGATTTTGGCTTTCGGTTAATTTTGTCGGGGAAGAAATATGTTGTCGAGCACAAAATTCTGAACACAAAGTTCAATGGGCTCGAAGACGGAAAATGGCTAGTTTTTTCAGTATAAATCAAATAAATACCAATAAATGGGAGATTATGAGGTTATCTAGAACAACAACAAGGCTTGTCTGCAGCGTTCGAATTTGAATTGAAAATGTACAATTTGAGTGTGATGTAGCTAAAAGGTCATCACTTTGGCAATTGAAACATTTTATCTGAAACCTTCGATGCAAAAAGCAAATAAATGCATGCAAAAAAAGTGATAATGCGCGATTGACAAAGAAATCATAACGGCTTGTATTCGCAATAATTACATTTCATTTCAATCAATGTAGCAGCTAACGCTGCAGAGCTGGATCATAAGGCTGTGCTGACTCGATGCAACGAGTACATGATCTTGAGAGCCCAGATATGGGGCGGGAGCGGCTTTTTGACATCAACATCATCGCATACCGTGAGGCTCGCGCTTTGAATAGTTGATAAAAGGCGTCCGATAGTGCCTCGTTGCAATCAAATTATATGGAATGAATCAAAATTAATCTTGGATCGCGTGAGACTAGTGTCTGCCAAATATTTCGAGGATATGGAGATCGAATCTCATATTACCGTATCTCGAGATCATATCGCGTAAGAGGCTGCAGGGTCGAGAGCAAGCCACTATCAAAATCGAGCTCGAAAAGTCGAGTGGAGGGTCTTTTTGAGGTATTTCAAGGTCGCTGAACACGAATATGACATTGCCTTGCCTCCTAATCGTGTTGCGTTGGCGGCTGCGGGGTCGGAGGCGCGAATTGATCGAGATCGAATCTCGAGACTTGAGTAAGGGTGTTTTCGGTGTATTTTGGGGTCACTAAGCACGAATTTGAGATCGTCCAGCCTCCAAGTCATGTTGCGTGGGCGGTTGGGGGGGGGGAGGGGGGAGGGTCGAGTAGAGGCACAAATTGACCAAAAGTGTAGTTTGAGAGTTGAGTAGGGGTTGTTTTTGGAGTATTTTGGCATCGCTAAGCACGTATTCGAGATTACGCAGCTCCCGATTCGTGTTAAATGGGTGGCTGCAAGAGCAAGGACGCGTGTTGAACTAGATAAAACTGGACGAGCGGGCGTGGGGGGGGGGGGGATCCTCGATATCTCGAGATCACTGGACACAAATCTCAGATCACCCAGCCTCAGAACCGTATTGGCTGGGCGGCTGTGATGGTGAATTCGATGTAGTTTTCTGACAATGATCATTTCCTGAGATAGAATCTGACCAGGATTGTATGCTGAATTAAGGCATCGGGACCAGACCACGAGCATACGCCAAGTATCTTCATTGGCCGAGGGGTCGAACGATATCCTGTTGATCGGAATCCCGATTCACTAAGTATGTAATCACAGTTTTTGATCACGGAATAGGCCACAAATAGTTTCAGGCGTGAATGTGCGAGAGAGTGGTGACTGCAAGGAGATTCGAGAGCTGAATCTCTATTCTGGCCAATTTTCCAGGCGGAGTCTCATCTCATCATGCGCGAAGCATGACCACTTCACAACGACCATGACCAGAGCGTGATGTGATAGCAGCGGGATTGGGTAATGACTTAGGGAGTGTGATACTGAAAACTCAGCTCTGTAACCGGAAATCTTAAAAGCAGTCGATTCTCATATATTGACGGGCGTAAATCACGCATACCACGAGCCTAAGCCAACTGTGTTTGTGGGATGGAGCACCGTGCAATATCCTAGGGATTCGAACCCTGATCCTCTAGCTATGTGATCATAATCCTCAATGACGGAATGGACTACAAATCGTTGCGGGCGAGAATCTACGAGAGAATGATGACTGCAAGAAGATTCAAGCGTTAGATCTCTATTTTGACTGTTTTCACAAGCGAAATCTGATCGCATGTACCGAAAAGCATGGTGACCATACAACCACCCAGAACTATTACATGATCCAATAGCCTAGGGATCAGGAGATATCCCAGGACGTGCGACTATGAAATCTTAACTCTGTGATCATAAATCTCGAGGAGGAGCCTATTCTCATAGATTTATGGGCGTGAATCTACTTCTCGATAGTAACGGTTAGGAGATTTGAGTTTTTCCTTCCTGAATCTGGACATCTCCACGGCTTAAATCTGATCCCAAGTAGTGGGATGACTTACGTTATTCGGTCACCTTACCACGAACCAAAGCCTAGTGTGTTCAGTCGCCGAAAATTCGAGCAATATTCTGGGCACGGGAACTACGATCCTCTAGCTATGTGATCACAATTATTGATAAAGGAATGGACTACAAATTTTTTCGGGCGTGAATCTAGGAAAATGTGTTGACTGCAAGGAGATTCCAGCATTAAATCTCCATCCTGGCCATATTTACAAGCAGAATCTGATCTCATGTATCGAGAAGCACGGTGACCATACAACGGCCCAGAACCAACACGTGATCCAATAGCCTAGGGATCGGGAGATAACCTCGGACGTCCGATTCTGAAATCCTAGCTATGTGGTTGAAAATCTCGAGAAGGATTCGATTTTAATACATTGGCGGACGTGAATCTACTACTCGATACTGACGGGTAGGAGATTCGAGTGTTCCTTTGCTGAATCTGGACATCCCCGCGGATGAAATCTGATCCCAAGTCGTGTAAAGGCTCACATTGAATTCACCAGATTATGCTAGTTCGGAGCGCTCGGAGCGCTCCTACCCCCGAACCTCTCTTTCCAAACACAATGAGTAAGAGAGAGAGAAAGAGATCCCAGAGTTCGGAGCGCTCCGACTAGCATATTCGAATAAACCTGTTATCTGTCACCATACCTCGAGACTAAGCCGAGTGTGTTTGGTGGTCCGAAGATCGAGCAATTTTCTAGGGATTGAAACTACGATCCTCTAGCTATGCGATCACAATTCCTGATATTGGAATGGACTACGAATATTTTCGGGCGTGAATCTATGGGAGGGCGGTGACTGCAAGGAGATTTGAGAGCTGATTCACTATTCTGGACGATTTCATAGGGAGTATCATCTGATCCTGCGAGAAGCATGACTACAATACAACGACTGTGGCCAGAGCACGATTTCGAAGCAGCTTGATCGAGTGGTGTTTTAGGAAGTGTGATCTTGAAATCTCAGCGTGTGATCAAAAATCTTGAGAAAGAGTCGAGTAGATTCTTGAGTTTTTTGCCACAGAGCTAAGATTTCAGAATCGCACGTCCTGGGATATCTTCCGATCTTTAGGCTATTGCTTCACGTGGTGATTCCGGGCGTTGTTTAGTCATCGTGCCTCTCGGTACATCCAATCAGATCCTGCTTGTGAAGATGGCCAGAATAGAGATTTAACGGTCAAATCTCCTGGCAGTCACCACTTTCTCGCAGATTCACGCCTGAAACTATTTGTGGCCTATTCCGTGATCGAGAATTATGATTACATACCTAGCGATTCGAAATTTCGATAAACAGGATATCGCTCGATCCCTCGGTCAAGGGAGATACTTGGCGTATGCCCGTGGTCTAGTCCCGATGCCTTAATTCGGCATACAATCCTGGTCAGATCCTATCTCAGGAAATGATCATTGTCAGGAAACTACATCGAATTCACCATCACAGCCGCCCACCCAATACGGTTCTGAGGCTGGGTGATCTGAGATTTGTGTCCAGTGATCTCGAGATATCAAGGACCCCCCCCCCGCCGGCTCTTCCAGTGTTATCTAGTTTAACACGCGTCCTTGCTCTTGCAGCCACCCATTCAACACGAATCGGGAGCTGTGTAATCTCGAATACGTGCTTAGCGATGCCAAAATACTCCAAAAACAACCCCTACTCAACTCTCAAACTCCACTCTTGGTCAATTTGTGCCTCTACTCGACCCTCCCCCCCCCCCCCCCCCCCAACCGCCCACGCAACATGACTTGGAGGCTGGACGATCTCAAATTCGCGCTTAGCGACCCTAAAATACCCCAAAAACACCCTAACTAAAGTCTCAAGCTTCGATCCCCGTCAATTTGGGCCTCCACCCCCGCAACACGATTAGGAGGCAGAGCAATGTCATTTTCGTGTTCAGCGACCTTGAAACACCTCAAAAACACCCTCCACTCGACTTTTCGAGCTCGATTTTGATAGTGGCTTGCTCTCGACCCCGCAGCCTCTTACGCGATATGATCTCGAGATACGGTAATATGAGATTCGATCTCCATATCCTCGAAATATTTGGCAGACACTAGTCTCACGCGATCCAAGATTAATTTTGATTCATTCCATATAATTTGATTGCAACGAGGCACTTTCGGACGCCTTTTATCAACTATTCAAAGCGCGAGCCTCATGGTATGCGATGATGTTGATGTCAAAAAGCCACTCCCGCCCCATATCTGGGCTCTCAAGATCATGTACTCGTTGCATCGATTCAGCACAGCCTTATGATCCAGCTCTGCAGCGTTAGCTGCTACATTGATTGAAATGAAATGTAATTATTGCGAATACGAGCCATTATGATTTCTTTGTCAATCGCGCATTATCACATTTTTGCATGCATTTATTTGCTTTTTGCATCGAAGGTTTCAGATAAAATGTTTCAATTACCAAAGTGATGACCTTTTAGCTACATCACACTCAAATTGTACATTTTCAATTCAAATTCGAACGCTGCAGACAAGCCTTGTTGTTGTTCTAGATAACCTCATAACCTCCCATTTATTGGTATTTATTTGATTTATACTGAAAAAACTCCCCATTTTCCGTCTTCGAGCCCATTGAACTTTTTGTTCAGAATTTTGTGCTTGACAACATATTTCTTCCCCGACAAAATTAACCGAAAGCCAAAATCCTATCTCTCGGAGCGGGGTCCTTTGAAATCCATTCGTATCTATCATATATTCAAAATCAACGAAATAACAACCTCTCGATCTCTATTATTCCATCTTTTTATCAGTACAATTCGATTTCATCGTCACTGTATTACTAATTTCATTCGAAATCAATCAATACTCATGCGGATCGATCTATCTCTAACAAAAAATTAAAATAAAAACCATTAAATATAACTAAATCGAACATCAAAATTACTTCACATCTGAAAGTGAGGCGGCCTTGTCAACCATTTAAGTTGTTACTCGGCTACCTTCGATATTGAAAATGGCGGTGTCTCGAATTTTCTAGAACGTTTCACTAAAATACGCCATAAAATGACTCCCAGCATGCACTTAATACGAAAATATTCAAGCGAATTTCGTAAAAATCGATTGCTCCTAACCTTCGCCAACGGATTCGGAAGCTTAGGCAGTGTTCGAAAGGGCTCCGTGAGACCAATCAGCGACCGTCTTCACGGCAAGAATTAGCAGCAAATCGAATATATAATAGCAACGTATAAATTTATATAATAAAATCAAAAACACATATACAAAACTCAAAAATACGTCAAAAAACGTCAAAAATACGTAAACGACGCTTGAACACGTATTCTATACATCGCAGAAAAATCTAGGGACATTTGACCTGGTCTAGGGACTTTTCGCGCCGCCAAGTTGGCAACACTGATTTTGATTTTATGTTGGCAGGCCTGATATAGGGATTCCGTGGGGGAAAATGACCCTGCATGCCTCTTAATATAATACTAGCGTAATGCCTCGCGTTGCTCGGCTTGTAAATGTTTCCGATAGGCGTATTAGTTTTCCAAAATGCTCTTCCAAATCAAATGAGAGTACGTTTTTCAAAAATTTTATATATTTAGGTAAGCGGCGGTTTCTCACATGGGTCTGAACTCATAAAGACCATGAAAGTTATCATTATATAACTCGATATGTGAAAATGGTACAGAACATATTTTCATTTGATTTAAAAGAGCATTTTGGTGAACTGATACGCTTCTCGGGGACTTTTACAGGCCGAGCAACGCGAAACATAACGCTAGTGTTTAATTATGAAAATACGGAAGTTTTCTATCGGAAATTCAGAAATATGATGTTGTAAAATATCGTTATGCTCAAATAAAGTGATTTTTAGTAGGCCAAAGAGATGTACATCGATTTGACGTGAATTAATTACTCAGTTGGTTACAGGGATAAATATACAAGTGACACTCAAAATTTTCATTCTGGGCCTTACTTCGTACTAAGATCAATATCACCAATGTCACCTGCTTGAGCCCATCGCGAATACACGTACTCTTTGAAGTTCAGCGAGTGTAAGAACAGTCGACGCAGAAAGAGGTGAGCTGCACAATATCATCGTGGACATTCACATCTGAAGAAAACATCGTAAGCGCAAATAATTCCATCAAAAATTTGATTACTCGTTTTTCTGAAATCGATAGAATTGTGGAAACAGGAAAGTCGAAGGTGTTCGAGTGATTCGAATAGAATAGGAACATAATGAATAGGAAAACAGAATTTTCTCCGAGCCTTCAGAAAAAAAGAAAATGTAAGAGATGAAATTTTTCCGGGCTTCGACAAAACAAATATATAAAAATGAAAATTGAAAAATTTCTCGGGATTTTGAAAAAACAAAAATATAAAAAATTATTTTATTTTTCAAAATATTTTTCCGGAAATTATCGAAATTTCCCACCGTGAAGCACATCCTGAACTTGCCTTCATTCTTCTTAGTCTCACTTAGAGGAACGCTCAAACATACGCGCTCTCTACCAGAGCCACAGTCGTGTCCTCGCTGCCTTCAAAAACACATACGCGTGCGAGAAGCATCAAACAACGTGACACCAGAAAAGGGAAGGGGATTCTTAGTGATGCGCGCTCTCTCAACAGCCCGCAGTCATCTTCTCAAGCCCGTCGCGAACACACGTGCTCATAGAAGTTGAGCGAGTATAAAAACAGTTGACACATAATGAGGTGAGCTTGCAGAATATTATCGTTGACATCGACATCTAGGAAAAACATCGTACGGGTAAGTAATCCCATGGATAATTTGGTTAATCGTTATCTCTGAAATCAATATAGAACGAAAATATATTGGATAGAAATTCGGAATTTTTTCCGGACCCTCAATAAAAAGAAAATGTGGAGAATAAAAATTCAAAAATTTTTGGAAATTGAATGAAAATTTTTTCCGGGGCTTCGACAAAACAGATATATGAAAAATGAAAATTCGAGAATTTTTCGGGACTTTGAAAAAACGAAAATATAAAAAATCGTTTTTTTTTTTCAAAAAATATTTCCAAAAATTTTCGAAATTTCCCACTCTGAGGCACATGCTGAACTTGCTTTAATTCTTATCAGTTTCAGTTAGAGAAACGCTCAGGCGTTGGCGCTCTCTACTGAAGCCGCATTCTCCCCCTCCCCGCCTTCACAGACACAGACACGCGTCGAGAAGCATCACGACACCAGAAGAGGAGAGGGGATACTTAGTATCGCGCGCTCTCTCAACAGTTCGCAGTCTTCTTCTTGTGCCCAGCGCAAACACGCGTATTCTATGGGGTCGAGCAGGTATGACAAAAGTCGACGCGGAACAGAGTCAGCTTACAAGATGGCATCGAAAAGATCATCATACATAGAGGACATCATGAAGGTAAGTGATTTGAACCTAAATCTCGAAATTCATTCTTTCCGAAATCATTAAAACTAAGAAAACGATAACGTCGCGAATTCCAATAGTTCAAATTATCTGAATGTATGTAACATGGAATTTGAAAATTTTTTCCGGGGCTTCGACAAAACAAATATATAAAAAATAAAAACTCAAAAAATTTTCGGGACTTTGAAAAAACAAAAATAAAAAAAATTATTTTTTTTTTCAAAAAATTTTCCCAAAAATTTCCAAAATTTCCCACTCTGAGGCATATGCTGAACTTGCCTTAATTCTTTTCAGTTTCAGTTAGAGAAACGCTCAGGCATTCGCGCTCTCTACTGAAGCCGCATTCTCCCCCTCCCCGCCTTCACAGACACAAACACGCGCCGAGAAGCATCACGACACCAGAAGAGGAGAGGGGATACTTAGTATCGCGCGCTCTCTCAACAGTTCGCAGTCTTATTCTTGTGCCCAGCGCACACACGCGTATTCTATGGAGTCGAGCAGGTATGACAAAAGTCGACGCGGAACAGAGTCAGCTTGCAAGATGACATCGAAGAGATCAACATACATAGAGGACATCATGAAGGTGAGTAATTTCAACCTCAATCGAGAAATTCGATTTTTCCAAAATTGTTAAAATTCAGAAAACGTTATCGTCAAAAAATTCAATAGTTCAAATTATTTGAATATATGATACATGAAATTTGAACATTTTTTCCGAGGCTTCGACAAAACAAATGTATAAAAAATGAATATTCGAAAATTTTTCGGGACTTTAAGAAAACAAAAATATAAAAAAGTTTTTTTTTCAAAAAATTTTCCCAAAAATTCCCAAAATTTCCCACTCTGAGGCACATTCTGAATTTGCCTTAATTCTTATCAGTTTCAGTTAGAGAAACGCCCAGGCATTCGCGTTCTCTACTAAAGCCGCATTCTTCCCCTCCCCGCCTTCACAGACACAGACGCGCGCCGATCATGTCATGACACCAGAAGGGGAGAGGGGATACTGAATGATGCGCGCCCTCTCAACGGCCCGCAGTCATCCTCTGGAACCCATCGCGAACACACGTACTCTATGCGGTTGGGCAATCGTAAGAAGAGTCAACGGAAAATGAGGTGAACTTGCAAAATATCATCGTGGACACACAACATTTATAGAATGGCTGAAGGGTGAGTAATTCGATCATTTATTCAATTACTTGTTTTCCCTTGAATCGTTAGAGTTACGAGAACATAAACGTCGAGAGTTTTGATGATCTAAATAGATGAAAGATACAATGAAAAAATTTCAAGATTTCGTCCGGGGCTTTGAACACAAAGATATGAAATATAAAAATTAGAAATATAAAAAATTGATTTTTTTTTGAAAATTTTCCCCAAAAATTTCCGAAATTTCCCACCATGAGACAATTCCTGAACTTGCTTTCATTCTCATCAGTTTCAGTGAAAGAGACGCTCAGATATACGCGCTCCTTATCGGAGCCGCAATTTTCCCCTCGCTGCCCTCGCAGACACACACGCATCGAGAAGCGACAACGTCACACCGAAAAAGAGTGGGGATACTTAATGATGCGCGCTGTCTCAACGGCCCTCAGTCATCATCTAGAGCCCGTCGCGATCACACGTACTCTATCAAGGGGGGCAATCATAAGAAGAGTCGAATAAAATGGAATACCCTTGCAGAATACCATCGTGGACATCAACATTCATAGAACGTCTAGAAGGTGAGTAATTGCATCATTAATTCAATTACACGTTCTTCCTCAAATCGTTGAAGTTGTAATATCGTAAACGTCGAGAATTTTGATGATCTGAATAGATTAAAGATTTGATGGAAACATTCCAAGATTTTGTCCGGGGCTTCGAAAACAAAGAGATAAGAGATAAAAAATTGGAAATTTTTACGGGATTTTGAAAAAATAAAAATATAAAAAATCGATTTTTTTTCGAAAAATTTTCCCGAAAATTTTCGGGATTTTCCACTCTGAGACACATCGTGAGCTTGAGTTCATTCTCATTAGTTTCAGCGGAAGAGACGCTCAAACATAGGCGCTCTTGACCAAAGCCGCAGTTTTTCCCTAAATAGCCTCACAGACACACGCATCGAGAAACGACAACGTCACACCGAAAAAGAGCGGGGATACTTAATGATGTGCGCTCTCTCAACGGCCCTCAGTCATCCTCTGGAGCCCGTCGCGATCACACGTACTCTATGAAGGTGGTCAATCATAAGAAGAGTCGAATAAAATGGAATGAGCTTGCAGAATATCATCGTGGAGATCAACATCTATAGAACGTCTGAAGGGTGAGTAATTCTATCATTTATTTAATTACTCGTTTTTCCTCGAATCATTAGAGTTATGAAAACATAAACGTCAAGAATTTTTAGTGATTCAAATAGATTGAAGATATACGGAAAAAATTTTAAGATTTTGTCCAAAGCTTCGAAAACAAAGATATAAAAAATAAAAATTCGAAATTTTTACGGGATTTTGAAAAAACAGAAATAAAATAAAATTATTTTTTTTCCAAAAAATTTTCCCAAAAATTTCCAAAATTTCCCACTCTGAGGCATATGCTGAACTTGCCTTAATTCTTATCAGTTTCAGTTAGAGAAACGCTCAGGCATTCGCGCTCTCTACTGAAGCCGCATTCTCCCCCTCCCCGCCTTCACAGACACAGACGCGCGCTGATCATGTCATGACACCAGAAGAGGAGAGGGGATACTGAGTGATGCGCGCTCTCTCAACGGCCCGCAGTCATCCTCTGGAGCCCGTCGCGAACACACGTACTCTATGCGGTTGGGCAATCATAAGAAGAGTCAACGAAGAATGAGGTGAGCTTGCAGAATATCATCGTCGACACACAACATTCATAGAATGGCTGAAGGGTGAGTAATTCGATCATTCATTCAATTACTCGTTTTTCCTCGAATAGTTAGGGCTTCGAAAACGAAAATAAAAGAAATAGAAATTCGAAATTTTTACGGGATTTTAAAAAAACGAAAATATAAAATATTGTTTTTTTTCGGAAGATGTTCCCAAAAATTTGCGAAATTTTCCACTCTGAGGAAATTCCTGAACTTGCCTTCATTCTAATCAGTTCCAGTGGAAAAGACGCATAAGCATACGTGCTCTCTCCCGGAGCCGCAGTTCTCCCCTCGCTGCCTGCACAGACACACATAGGCAACGAGTAAGATCAAACAACATGTCAACAGAAAAATAGAAGACATTGGTGATACGCGCTCTCTCAGCAGCCCACAGTATAGCCCTTTACACGGTCACGAACATTCGTACGCCAAAGAGGAAATCAAGTCCAAGAAAATCCTATGTAGATATATAAGAAGAACTTATAAAATACCATCATGAACATTGACCTCTACTACACAATAATGGAAAGGTGAGTAATATCTATCAAAATATTATTCCCCATGTTCTCTAAAATTGATAATAGAACCAAACATCAAAATACAAACCTTTTCCGAAATTTTATAAAATCATGTACATGATAAATAAAAATTCAATTTTTTTCCGAAATAAAATCGAGAAGTGAACTAGATTTCCATAGTCCCAATCGAAACTGATAAGTTACCTCCAAAGACAGAATTTCCGGGCTCTACGATTCCAATTATCAAGTTTTTCCACAATAGAGATATCTTGTAATATCACAAAATTCAGTCGAATTGACAACTCATCCATTAAATTGACCCCAATGGGGAGTTCAGTTTCATACCAAGGTCTATCATCCCACAGGCATCCAGATATCAAATGTGAGAATCACCCAGTGGAGGATCTACAAAAAGTTTTCAACTCAACGTGTTACAACCGTTCCAGAAAGATTAACAAAATCAAAACTACAGTAAGATGGCATGGATCCAAGCACAAGAGAATGACAAAAATCACATAAAACAAGGGAATCCATAACACCTCTGGAATCGAATCAACTTCCGAAGACATCAAATGTGAGTTTCATGTATCAACCCGTGTCACTCCTTATTCTAAAATATGTATGGAATTTTGATTAGATATAGCTCTATGGAAATTTTTCGAATATCATGATTCTATGGAATCGTCGTCAGAACATTTAAATTGATTAGTTTTTCAGAGAACGTAAGCACATAATAGCCTTTATTTCTTTACTAAATTGGTATGCATGGTATCTCACAAATCTATCCTTGATCTTACAATTTAATTTGAGGCTAATTTTAATTACGAAAAAAATCAAATCATCTTCGTCACACATCTCAACAAATGATTCCCAACAATACACATCTCTTACATATCCAAGTGCAATCGAATACATTTACAAGTTGTAACAGGACTGTATGATGCCATGGCTCACATAGAGACTATCATCTCTGAGATCGACATACTACAATCTCCTGTTGCCAAGCTGCTGTAAATGTCGGGTATTCTTCCAAAAAAACAACACAACACACTCACACCACTCTTCGGAAACATGTTGTTGGATTTCCTCTGATCTGAGCGCCGCTTTGGTCCCGACACTGGTAAACCAAATCGACGGGTCAGTCTCATCTGATCATGTCTCCTTCAACCTCTGTGATGGAGAGTTACATTTACACTGAAACGATATACACGGACCGATTCACACTTAATTCCACTCCATATCACACAACGAAGATGATAGATCGATATTTCTGTTCATTTCAATAAAATCTTCCGCAAATATCACCAGTGGTTATAAAAATATAGATCAAGGTATTGTTGAAATTAGTGCGTTCCTAGAATCATATATCAAATATCCATGATTTCATTTATATATTCGTTTGTTATCGAATATGATTGAGGATTATCATTGATCAATGTAGTGACTCCCATATACGTTTCTCAATATTCAATCTTTTGTTATGACAATTCTCATTCAATTTGTACGATGACTCAATTTTATCAACAAAACGGCAACATGCGCCTCCCATACGATTGTATATCATTACTCCCTCTATTATAAGTAATCAGGATGTAAGCCTATAATTGTAATAATGTATGATGAAACTTTTGTTAAGAATATCACGTTCCATACTCTATATTTAAATATGGTCAATATGGATTGTATCAATATCTGAATCTCCTGAAACGGGATGAATAAAATCGAATGGTTGGGGAAATTGCCCCAACCATCCCCGTGTCGATTCATTTATTATAGAATAAGCGATCGAAATAAGTACAACTCATTAAGCGATATTTTCGTACAATCTTCAATTGTACATTCTTTCAATCTCGAGTTAAAACATATGCTATTCATCATGAAATTCATACGAATTTTCGAAAAGAGCATATGTGACTTTTTTAATATATTGAAGGATTTTGAGTACTGATTCCAGCTCATCTTGAATCAATTCCAAATCATGAGAGAAACATATATGAATCCACTATCACTTAACAAGATGAACTCATCGTCCCAATTTCATCAAAGAGTAAATGCATTCAAGTAACCTTCATTAACAGGATCCAATTCAAAACTTCGCTGATTACATATCGATTCAACTCATCCTCGTCATACTTACTCAAAACTACCACACCACACTTTTACGAGTTGCAACAGCACATAATGTCTTGGCTCATATGGGAGTTGGGTTTCTCATTCCCGAGTGCGACAGAGTGTGACTCCCTGTTGCCCAGGTATTGTAAAACAACAACACAATACTAACGCGACTCTTCGGAAGCATGTTGCTGGATTTCCTCTGATCTGAGCGCCGCTTTGGTCCCGACACTGGTAAACCAAATCGACGGGTCAGTCTCATCGGATCATGTCTCCTTCAACCTCTATGATGGAGAGTTACAATTTCACTCTGAACATAAAACACTCCCCAGTTTCAACTCAATTCCACATCATAAACACAAATCGAGGATGATGGATATCGAAGTCATTTCATCGAATCGAAGACTCCTCAAAAATTCGAATCTTGCGACGTAAATGCTCAATATGAAAACAAAGAACTTTCCTGATGAATGAATCCCCAATAACTAATCTTAATGACCGCGTAGCAAAAATCATCACAATGCATCAATTCAATTCTTCCCTCACGATTGCATCAAGCGAGTGATATTGGATTCATTTATTGAAGTCATTTTTAATACTCTATACGATACCGTTCCTCAATGTCAATTATCTATCCCTAAATCTCATGAAAATTACTTAAATCATAAACTGTTCCAGAGAATTCTCTCAACCACTCCCCAATAAAAATGACGCCCTCTAATGTAAACATACAATCTTTAATTGAACATTCTTTCAATCTCGAGTCAGAAAACATTCTAATCATCATTAGATTTCTACAAATTTCCAGAAAAAGCATAACTGAATTTTTGAATAGATCGGGAAATTTTGAAAACCGATTCCAGCTCAGATTGAATCGAATTACGAATCATTTAGAGAGAAGAATATGGATCCACTATCACTTGACAAAATAAAGTCATTGTCCCAATTTCATCGAAAAGTAAATACATTCACGTGATTTTTATCAACAGGATCCAATTCAAAGCTTTTCTGATGAGAAATATATTCAACTCATCCTCTTTATACTCACTCGAAAATAACACAACACACTTCTACGAGTTGCAACAGCACATGATGCCTTGGCTCATATGGGAGTTGGGTTTCTCATTCCCGAGTGCGACAGAGTGTGACTCCCTGTTGCCCAGCTATTGTAAAACAACAACACAATACTAACGCCGTTCTTCGGAAGCATGTTGCTGGATTTCCTCTGATCTGAGCGCCGCTTTGGTCCCGACACTGGTAAACCAAATCGACGGGTCAGTCTCATCGGATCATGTCTGCTTCGACCTCTGTGATGAAGAGTTACATTCTCACTCTGAACATAAAACACTCCCCAGTTTTAATTCAATTTCACATCATAAACACAAATTGAGGATGATGAATATCGAGGTCATTCCACCCAATCAAAGACTTCTCAAAAATTCAAATTTTGCGACGTAAATGCTCAATATGAAAACAAAGAACTTTCCTGATGAATGAATCCCCAATAACTAATCTTAATGACCGCGTAGCAAAAACCATCACAATGCATCAATTCAATTCTTCCCTCACGATTGCATCAAGCGAGTGATATTGGATTCATTTATTAAAGTCATTTTTAATACTCTATACGATACCGTTCCTCAATGTCAATTATCTATCCCTAAATCTCATGAAAATTACTTAAATCATAAACTGGTCCAGAGAATTCTCTCAACCACTCCCCAATATAAAATGACGCCCTCTAATGTAAGCATACAATCTTTAATTGAACTCTCTTTCAATCGCAAGTCAGAAAATATTCTAATCATCATTAGATTCCTACAAATTTCCAGAAAGGGCATAACTGAATTGTTGAATAGATTGGGAAATTTTAAAAACCGATTCCAGCTCAAATTGAATCAAATTACGAATCATTTGGAAAAATAAATATGAATCCACTATCACTTGACAAAATAAAGTCGTTGTCCCAATTTCATCAAAAAGTAAATACATTCACGTGATTTTTATCAACAGGATCCAATTGAGAGCTTCTCTGATGAGAAATATATTCAACTCATCCTTCCTCGTTATACTCACTCGAAAATACCACACCACACTTTTACGAGTTGCAACGGCACATGATGCCTTGGCTCATATGGGAGTTGGGTTTCTCATTCCCGAGTGCGACAGAGTGTGACTCCCTGTTGCCCAGCTATTGTAAAACAACTACACAATACTAACGCAATTCTTCAGGAGCATGTTGCTGGATTTCCTCTGATCTGAGCGCCGCTTTGGTCCCGACACTGGTAAACCAAATCGACGGGTCAGTATCATCGGATCATGTCTGCTTCAACCTCTGTGATGAAGAGTTACATTTCCACTCTGAGCATAAAACACTCTGCAGTTTCAATTCAATTTCACATCATAAACACAAAACGAGGATGATGAATATCGAGGTCATTCCACCCAATCAAAGACTTCTCAAAAATTCGAATCTTGCGACGTAAATCCTCAATATGAAAACAAAGAACTTTCCTGATGAATGAATTCCCAATAGCTAATCTTAATGACCGCGTAGCAAAAACCATCACAATGCATCAATTCAATTCTTCCCTCACGATTGCATCAAGCGAGTGATATTGGATTCATTTATAAAAGTCATTTTCAATACTCTATACGATACCGTTCCTCAATGTCAATTATCTATCCCTAAATCTCATGAAAATTACTTAAATCATAAACTGGTCCAGAGAATTCTCTCAACCACTCCCCAATATAAAATGACGCCCTCTAATGTAAGCATACAATCTTGAATTGAACTCTCTTTCAATCTCAAGTCAGAAAATATTCTAATCATCATTAGATTTCTACAAATTTCCAGAAAAAGCATAACTGAATTTTTTAATAGATTGGGAAATTTTGAAAACCGATTCCAGCTCAGATTGAATCGAATTACGAATCATTTAGAGAGAAGAATATGAATCCACTATCACTTGACAACATAAAGTCATTGTCCCAATTTCATCAAAAAGTAAATACATTCACGTGATGCTTATCAACAGGATCCAATTCAAACCTTTTCTGATGAGAAATATATTCAACTCATCCTCTTTATACTCACTCGAAAATACCACACCACACTTCTACGAGTTGCAACAGCACATGATGCCTTGGCTCATATGGGAGTTGGGTTTCTCATTCCCGAGTGCGACAGAGTGTGACTCCCTGTTGCCCAGCTATTGTAAAACAACAACACAATACTAACGCGACTCTTCGGAAGCATGTTGCTGGATTTCCTCTGATCTGAGCGCCGCTTTGGTCCCGACACTGGTAAACCAAACCGACGGGTCAGTCTCATCGGATCATGTCTCCTTCAACCTCCATGATGGAGAGTTACAATTTCACTCTGAACATAAAACACTCCCCAGTTCCAACTCAATTCCACATCATAAACACAAATCGAGGGTGATGGATATCGAAGTCATTTCATCGAATCGAAGACTCCTCAAAAATTCGAATCTTGCGACGTAAATGCTCAATATGAAAACAAAGAACTTTCCTGATGAATGAATTCCCAATAATTAATCTTAATTACCGCGTAGCAGAAACCATCACAATGCATTAATTCAATTCTTCCCTCACGATTGCATCAAGCGAGTGATATTGGATTCATTTATAAAAGTCATTCTTGATACTCTATACGATACCGTTCCTCAATGTCAATTATCTATCCCTAAATCTCATGAAAATTACTTAGATCATAAACTGTTCCAGAGAATTCTCTCAACCACTCCCCAATAAAAATGACGCCCTCTAATGTAAACATACAATCTTTGATTGAACATTCTTTCAATCTCGAGTCAGAAAATATTCTAATCATCATTAGATTTCTACAAATTTCCAGAAAGAGCATAACTGAATTTTTGAATAGATCGGGAAATTTTGAAAACCGATTCCAGCTCAGATTGAATCGAATTACGAATCATTTAGAGAGAAGAATATGAATCCACTATCACTTGACAAAATGAAGTCATTGTCCCAATTTCATCGAGAAGTAAATACATTCACGTGATTTTTATCAACAGGATCCAATTCAAAGCTTTTCTGATGAGGAATATATTCAACTCATCCTCTTTATACTCACTCGAAAATACCACACCACACTTCTACGAGTTGCAACAGCACATGATGCCTTGGCTCATATGGGAGTTGGGTTTCTCATTCCCGAGTGCGACAGAGTGTGACTCCCTGTTGCCCAGCTATTGTAAAACAACAACACAATACTAACGCGACTCTTCGGAAGCATGTTGCTGGATTTCCTCTGATCTGAGCGCCGCTTTGGTCCCGACACTGGTAAACCAAATCGACGGGTCAGTCTCATCGGATCATGTCTCCTTCAACCTCTATGATGGAGAGTTACAATTTCACTCTGAACATAAAACACTCCCCAGTTTCAACTCAATTCCACATCATAAACACAAATCGAGGATGATGGATATCGAAGTCATTTCATCGAATCGAAGACTCCTCAAAAATTCGAATCTTGCGACGTAAATGCTCAATATGAAAACAAAGAACTTTCCTGATGAATGAATTCCCAATAATTAATCTTAATGACCGCGTAGCAGAAACCATCACAATGCATCAATTCAATTCTTCCCTCACGATTGCATCAAGCGAGTGATATTGGATTCATTTATTAAAGTCATTCTTAATACTCTATACGATACCGTTCCTCAATTTCAATTATCTATCCCTAAATCTCATGAAAATTACTTAAATCATAAACTGTTCCAGAGAATTCTCTCAACCACTCCCCAATAAAAATGACGCCCTCTAATGTAAACATACAATCTTTAATTGAACATTCTTTCAATCTCGAGTCAGAAAATATTCTAATCATCATTAGATTTCTACAAATTTCCAGAAAAAGCATAACTGAATTTTTGAATAGATCGGGAAATTTTGATAACCGATTCCAGCTCAGATTGAATCGAATTACGAATCATTTAGAGAGAAGAATATGAATCCACTATCACTTGACAAAATGAAGTCATTGTCCCAATTTCATCAAGAAGTAAATACATTCACGTGATTTTTATCAACAGGATCCAATTCAAAGCTTTTCTGATGAGAAATATATTCAACTCATCCTCTTTATACTCACTCGAAAATACCACACCACACTTCTACGAGTTGCAACAGCACATGATGCCTTGGCTCATATGGGAGTTGGGTTTCTCATTCCCGAGTGCGACAGAGTGTGACTCCCTGTTGCCCAGCTATTGTAAAACAACAACACAATACTAACGCCACTCTTCGGAAGCATGTTGCTGGATTTCCTCTGATCTGAGCGCCGCTTTGGTCCCGACACTGGTAAACCAAATCGACGGGTCAGTCTCATCGGATCATGTCTGCTTCAACCTCTGTGATGAAGAGTTACAATTTCACTCTGAACATAAAACACTCCCCAGTTTCAACTCAATTCCACATCATAAACACAAATCGAGGATGATGGATATCGAGGTCATTCCACCCAATCAAAGACTTCTCAAAAATTCAAATCTTGCGACGTAAATGCTCAATATGAAAAGAAAGAACTTTCCTGATGAATGAATCCCCAATAACTAATCTTAATGACCGCGTAGCAAAAACCATCACAATGCATCAATTCAATTCTTCCCTCACGATTGCATCAAGCGAGTGATATTGGATTCATTCATTAAAGTCATTTTTAATACTCTATACGATACCGTTCCTCAATGTCAATTATCTATCCCTAAATCTCATGAAAATTACTCAAATCATAAACTGGTCCAGAGAATTCTCTCAACCACTCCCCAATATAAAATGACGCCCTCTAATGTAAGCATACAATCTTTAATTGAACTCTCTTTCAATCGCAAGTCAGAAAATATTCTAATCATCATTAGATTCCTACAAATTTCCAGAAAGGGCATAACTGAATTGTTGAATAGATTGGGAAATTTTAAAAACCGATTCCAGCTCAAATTGAATCAAATTACGAATCATTTGGAAAAATAAATATGAATCCACTATCACTTGACAAAATAAAGTCATTGTCCCAATTTCATCAAAAAGTAAATACATTCACGTGATTTTTATCAACAGGATCCAATTGAGAGCTTTTCTGATGAGAAATATATTCAACTCATCCTTCCTCGTCATACTCACTCGAAGATACCACACCACACTTTTACGAGTTGCAACGGCACATGATGCCTTGGCTCATATGGGAGTTGGGTTTCTCATTCCCGAGTGCGACAGAGTGTGACTCCCTGTTGCCCAGCTATTGTAAAACAACAACACAATACTAACGCGACTCTTCGGAAGCATGTTGCTGGATTTCCTCTGATCTGAGCGCCGCTTTGGTCCCGACACTGGTAAACCAAATCGACGGGTCAGTCTCATCGGATCATGTCTCCTTCAACCTCTATGATGGAGAGTTACAATTTCACTCTGAACATAAAACACTCCCCAGTTTCAACTCAATTCCACATCATAAACACAAATCGAGGATGATGGATATCGAAGTCATTTCATCGAATCGAAGACTCCTCAAAAATTCGAATCTTGCGACGTAAATGCTCAATATGAAAACAAAGAACTTTCCTGATGAATGAATTCCCAATAATTAATCTTAATGACCGCGTAGCAGAAACCATCACAATGCATCAATTCAATTCTTCCCTCACGATTGCATCAAGCGAGTGATATTGGATTCATTTATTAAAGTCATTCTTAATACTCTATACGATACCGTTCCTCAATTTCAATTATCTATCCCTAAATCTCATGAAAATTACTTAAATCATAAACTGTTCCAGAGAATTCTCTCAACCACTCCCCAATAAAAATGACGCCCTCTAATGTAAACATACAATCTTTAATTGAACATTCTTTCAATCTCGAGTCAGAAAATATTCTAATCATCATTAGATTTCTACAAATTTCCAGAAAAAGCATAACTGAATTTTTGAATAGATCGGGAAATTTTGATAACCGATTCCAGCTCAGATTGAATCGAATTACGAATCATTTAGAGAGAAGAATATGAATCCACTATCACTTGACAAAATGAAGTCATTGTCCCAATTTCATCAAGAAGTAAATACATTCACGTGATTTTTATCAACAGGATCCAATTCAAAGCTTTTCTGATGAGAAATATATTCAACTCATCCTCTTTATACTCACTCGAAAATACCACACCACACTTCTACGAGTTGCAACAGCACATGATGCCTTGGCTCATATGGGAGTTGGGTTTCTCATTCCCGAGTGCGACAGAGTGTGACTCCCTGTTGCCCAGCTATTGTAAAACAACAACACAATACTAACGCCACTCTTCGGAAGCATGTTGCTGGATTTCCTCTGATCTGAGCGCCGCTTTGGTCCCGACACTGGTAAACCAAATCGACGGGTCAGTCTCATCGGATCATGTCTGCTTCAACCTCTGTGATGAAGAGTTACATTTTCACTCTGAACATAAAACACTCCCCAGTTTTAATTCAATTTCACATCATAAACACAAAACGAGGATGATGAATATCGAGGTCATTCCACCCAATCAAAGACTTCTCAAAAATTCAAATCTTGCGACGTAAATGCTCAATATGAAAAGAAAGAACTTTCCTGATGAATGAATCCCCAATAACTAATCTTAATGACCGCGTAGCAAAAACCATCACAATGCATCAATTCAATTCTTCCCTCACGATTGCATCAAGCGAGTGATATTGGATTCATTCATTAAAGTCATTTTTAATACTCTATACGATACCGTTCCTCAATGTCAATTATCTATCCCTAAATCTCATGAAAATTACTCAAATCATAAACTGGTCCAGAGAATTCTCTCAACCACTCCCCAATATAAAATGACGCCCTCTAATGTAAGCATACAATCTTTAATTGAACTCTCTTTCAATCGCAAGTCAGAAAATATTCTAATCATCATTAGATTCCTACAAATTTCCAGAAAGGGCATAACTGAATTGTTGAATAGATTGGGAAATTTTAAAAACCGATTCCAGCTCAAATTGAATCAAATTACGAATCATTTGGAAAAATAAATATGAATCCACTATCACTTGACAAAATAAAGTCATTGTCCCAATTTCATCAAAAAGTAAATACATTCACGTGATTTTTATCAACAGGATCCAATTGAGAGCTTTTCTGATGAGAAATATATTCAACTCATCCTTCCTCGTCATACTCACTCGAAGATACCACACCACACTTTTACGAGTTGCAACGGCACATGATGCCTTGGCTCATATGGGAGTTGGGTTTCTCATTCCCGAGTGCGACAGAGTGTGACTCCCTGTTGCCCAGCTATTGTAAAACAACTACACAATACTAACGCAACTCTTCGGAAGCATGTTGCTGGATTTCCTCTGATCTGAGCGCCGCTTTGGTCCCGACACTGGTAAACCAATTCGACGGGTCAGTATCATCGGATCATGTCTGCTTCAACCTCTGTGATGAAGAGTTACATTTCCACTCTGAACATAAAACACTCTCCAGTTTCAATTCAATTTCACATCATAAACACAAAACGAGGATGATGAATATCGAGGTCATTCCACCCAATCAAAGACTTCTCAAAAATTCAAATCTTGCGACGTAAATGCTCAATATGAAAACAAAGAACTTTCCTGATGAATGAATCCCCAATAACTAATCTTAATGACCGCGTAGCAAAAACCATCACAATGCATCAATCCAATTCTTCCCTCACGATTGCATCAAGCGAGTGATATTGGATTCATTTATTAAAGTCATTTTTGATACTCTATACGATACCGTTCCTCAATGTCAATTATCTATCCCTAAATCTCATGAAAATTACTCAAATCATAAACTGGTCCAGAGAATTCTCTCAACCACTCCCCAATAAAAAATGACGCCCTCTAATGTGAGCATACAATCTTGAATTGAACTCTCTTTCAATCTCAAGTCAGGAAATATTCTAATCATCATTAGATTTCTACAAATTTCCAGAAAAAGCATAACTGAATTTTTTAATAGATCGGGAAATTTTGAAAACCGATTCCAGCTCAGATTGAATCGAATTACGAATCATTTAGAGAGAAGAATATGAATCCACTATCACTTGACAAAATGAAGTCATTGTCCCAATTTCATCAAAAAGTAAATGCATTCACGTGATTTTTCTCAACAGGATCCAATTCAAAGCTTTTCTGATGAGAAATATATTCAACTCATCCTCTTTATACTCACTCGAAAATACCACACCACACTTCTACGAGTTGCAACAGCACATGATGCCTTGGCTCATATGGGAGTTGGGTTTCTCATTCCCGAGTGCGACAGAGTGTGACTCCCTGTTGCCCAGCTATTGTAAAACAACAACACAATACTAACGCGACTCTTCGGAAGCATGTTGCTGGATTTCCTCTGATCTGAGCGCCGCTTTGGTCCCGACACTGGTAAACCAAACCGACGGGTCAGTCTCATCGGATCATGTCTCCTTCAACCTCTATGATGGAGAGTTACAATTTCACTCTGAACATAAAACACTCCCCAGTTCCAACTCAATTCCACATCATAAACACAAATCGAGGATGATGGATATCGAAGTCATTTCATCGAATCGAAGACTCCTCAAAAATTCGAATCTTGCGACGTAAATGCTCAATATGAAAACAAAGAACTTTCCTGATGAATGAATTCCCAATAATTAATCTTAATTACCGCGTAGCAGAAACCATCACAATGCATCAATTCAATTCTTCCCTCACGATTGCATCAAGCGAGTGATATTGGATTCATTTATAAAAGTCATTCTTGATACTCTATACGATACCGTTCCTCAATGTCAATTATCTATCCCTAAATCTCATGAAAATTACTTAAATCATAAACGGTTCCAGAGAATTCTCTCAACCACTCCCCCATATGAAATGACGTCCTCGAATATCAGCATGCGAGATAGACGTGAACCGCTTCTCTTTTCATATTTTCATAAGTTCGAATTTCAAAAGAACGTTTAATTTCTCCTCCAAATAGAAATAAATTCAAAAACTCCAAAGTATTCCGTAGGTTCACACTCGGTATGAGTAGAAATACGAAAATCATCATCTTCAAAGTCAAATAAAAAATTCCTCGAATTTATTCAAAAAAGTTTCAAAAATTTGAAATCCATTCGTATGTATCATATATTCAAAATCAACGAAATAACAACCTCTCGATCTTTAACATCCCATCACTTTGTCAGTACGATTCGACTTCATCGTCACTCTATCACTTATTTCATTCGAAATCAACCAATACTCATGCGGATCGATCTATCTCTAACAAAAAATTAAAATGAAAATCATTAAATAAAGCTAACTCGAACACCAAAATTAATTCACATCTCAAAGTGATTGTCAACCGTAAAAAGTTACTCAGCTACCTTTGATGTTGAAAATGGCGGTGTCTCGAATTTTCTAATACGCTTCACTAAAATACGCCATAAAATGACTCCCAGCATGCACTTAATACGAAAATAGATAAACGAAACACATAAAAATCGATTGCTCCTAACCTTCGCCAACGGATTCGGAAGCTTGGGCAGTGTTCGAAAGGGCTCCGTGAGACCGATCAGCGACCGTCTTCACGGCAAGAATTAGCAGCAAATCGAATATATAATATCAACGTATAAATACATATAAACTAAATCGGAAATACATATAAAAAACTCAAAAATACATCAAAAATACGTAAACGACACTCAAACACGTGTTCTATACATCGCGGAAAAATCTAGGGACATTTGACCTGGTCTAGGGACTTTTCGTGCCGTCAAGTTGGCAACACTGATTCGATTTTATGTTGGCAACCCTGATATAGGGATTCCGTGGGGGAATAGGCACCTTGTGTCTCTTAATATAATAATACATAAGCATATACATAAAAAATACTTAAAGCCATTTCTAATGACAACAGTTTTCTAAAAGTAAATATCAACGTAAATCTTTAGTGACCGTCACATGTGGTCTTGTTGAACTAATTTTATGACGCATCACTAGTAGTGAAAAAGAAAATATTCACTCAATTTTAGTTTCTGTCGAAAAAATTAAGGGCAATCAAGTGGTTTTGTAGTGCGTGTGATGTAGGCATGTCGACTTGCACAAGTAGTACTTTTCGGTTTAAACAACAGTTTCGCTCAATCCGTAATTAATGGAATGAAAAAGGAATTTCAGGTGAAGAAAGAAGAAATGAAGAAAGACAACAAAAACAAGGGCATATAAGACGCGTGAAAAATGTTGATGCATTTGGTATGTTAATCTCATATGTCTGCGATGGGGCCTGTAGAATGCAATCACTCTTTTTTCTATATTCGCTACTCTCTTTTCATTTGCGGTACATGTATCGCGATAATCAATTTAAAACAGCTGATGCCAGTCGGGTGTGCTCCGCTCAATTTCTTCGCGCCGCGCAAGGAGATCAAGTTCTCGCTGACTGCGATCTATTGCCATAATACTCGTTTTTGGCGGCGAATTTAAACGTTGAACCTCACAAGCCTGTGCCAATATCAAAGGTGATGGTGTGGACCTCTAACGTTTTCCTGGCATGTTTGTTTTGGTAGGTGTTCGTAAATTGTGGTGTGAGTGGCTAAGGATTGTAGTTGTGGTTTGTATATGAGAATTTGAGTTCCTGTGTTGCGTGGATGTGTGTAAAGGTGAGTGCAAATTTGCATTGGTAGATATATCAACAGAAGATGACAGATTACTTGCTATATCATTGCCCAGTGCAAGATCTACGCAATTATCACAGCGACGAACTAATGTACCTTTTTCACTGAACTCTCTCATACAATCAGAGTGATACTTACAGTCGCAGTCTACACACAGTATTTTGAAGCTAGTCCGCGTAATAGCTTTCTTGCATCTGTTACATAATACTCTGCGCATTCCGATCTCACTAATACACACCAACTCATCGATTTAATACACTCCCTTTCAGTTTTTCACGGCTACCGCAACGATGTAAACAAAAGTCAGACCAGGCCACTAACACTGTTGAATTATTGATTCAAATAACACATGAAAAGCTTTAACAGCCATGAATTCCCTTGCAAATCCATCATAGAAGCTACACTTGATATTTCACTTCTCACTAGTTTCTTTTTCACATCAACGTATTTAATTCACTCAAAATTCTGAAGTTTTCATGATCTTGAAGACGTTGAAATTTTTATAGGGGGACAATGAGAGTCAATTATTGCTGCTTCCACTGCAGTAAAAATCCAAGGCTGGTGTATTTGGATTTGATAACAGATGCTTGTCACTTTTCCATTATCCGTGATTGTCAATGGAATCCACAGCAGGAATATCAGGAGCATCGCAATATGGCCGCTTGAAGTTACTCTGTACTTGTTTGCTTAGCAGGTCATTTCCGATTTTCGTAGGAGCGATGTAGAGTACGTCTGGTGCTGCCTACTTACCGATGAAGAATCGGTCGAAAAAGCACATCAAATAAGCACATCTATATATGTAGATAGTGCCAGCTGAACGAAGTAGCCGCGTAGGCCCCATTCAGTTTTATCAGTTAATGGGAATATTCACGCAGTCTAGTAATGATTAGCAATATGCGTTAATAAAGTAGAATAGTACATTTCGATACAAGAATGATGAAACTTCCTTTGACACACCATGCGAAAAGGTAACTTTTTCACAATGATTTTCCATTTCCTCTCATAGTTTGTCAAAAAACACAGGTCGATACAAGAGTGATGAAACTTCCTTTGACACACTATGCGGAAAGGTAACTTTTTCGCAATGATTTTCAATTTCGTCTCATAGTTTGTCAAAAAACACAGGTCGATGCACGGGTGTTGAACCTATTTCTCGCATCCTCGCGTTGATTCCTACCTTCGCCTACGGCTCAAGCCGGAAACCCATCACTCGGACGCGGAAAAAAATTTTTCCATCCTTGTATCGAAATGTACTATTTTCGCGTCCGAGTGATGGGTTTCCGGCATAAGCCATAGGTGAAGGATCCAACACGAAGATGCGGAAAATAGGTTCTGAACCCGTGTATCGAACTATGTTTTTCTACAAACTGTACGAGAAGGTGGAAAATCAGTGCGGCAAAGACAGTCTTTCGCAATGCGTGTCGAAGAAAATAGTTCATATGAGTACATTATCATACTGACAAGAGAGCTTGATTTGGAAAAAGATCGTGCGCGATGCGCCCGATCTTTCAACCATTCCATCATGCGATTTTGCAACTCCCACGGCTGTTCACATTGTCACGTTTTTCTGACGACGCGCTTCTCAAGAGACATGCGAGACCCTGCGCTCCTGCATTGCTTTTGCGCCGTGCTTGCAAATCCCTTGCGTTTTCTCAACGACTCGCGTCACAAGATATACGTGTGCTTTGATGCCAATATGACTAGGCTCGTTTACTGATCAACGGAAGCGCTAGAAAAAAAATATATATATGAACGAGAATATATGTTTTGTTCAATTTCTCATCGAAGAAAATGAGATGAATTTTCAGTTATCACGGTGGCAGTAAGCATTGCAATATGGCAATCAACACCTCGGACTCATGCACCTTGCATTTATATTCGATATTCTAACTCCCATGTTCGCCATCAGGTGGACAATACCCGAAATTTTGTACCCTCTACGGGTAGTAACCCCTGGATAACATAGTTCGGAGCAACATAATGTTTACGACCAGGTAATATTCTATAATATTTCGGGGATCTTCACACCAAACATCCAAATTAAGATTATTGATTTCATGCCCAATTGTTGTGGAGTGGTAATTTCGAAAGACCGAATTCTGAAGTGGCTGGTTTTAGTCGCTGTTGTCCCTTAGCTGTGCTAGTGCAAGCGCGTGAGCAGTCACTCTGGCCAACTTCGAGTAGGTAAACATATTGCATTTTGTCCCCGGGCGAGGTTCATTCAAAATCTGATTTTCATCCATTGTCTGTCATCTTGGCTGAGGCCTACGATCAGCATCCGATGGACTTTGCAGAACGGACCCCCCAAAACGCCTAAGTGCTATCGCAGATCCCTACCTGGAGGGTCTTGCTGGGTACCGTCTGCTACGTGGTGCGCGAGCATGTGGTAATCTTGGCAACACACATTACCTGTCAAGACATTCTCGAAAAGCCATCTACTACCATAATGGAAGAGTAAAAATCGGCAGAGAATTTGGAGGAGAAGCAGCTGAGAAGTGAGCTAATAGTAATCTTGGATCTGGTTGTATCGGTCATTGGCCAAGGTCAATCTGGTCCCGTATCGATCATCGGCGAGTGTCCATCTGATCTCGTACCGATATTTGGCGAGTGTCGATATGGTCCCGTATCGATGCTTGGTGAGTGACGATATGATCCTGGAAGGGTTATCGGCGAGTGTCGATTCGGTCCCGTATCGGTCTTGGGCGAATTTCGATCTGAATCCGTATCGGTTATCGGCTATGGTCAATCTGATCCCGTATCGGTCATCAGCGAGGGTCCATCTGGTCCTGTAACGGTCATCGGCTAGTGTCGATCCAGTCCCGTACTGGTCCCCGGCGAGTGACGATCTGGTTCCTTATCGGTCATCGACGAGTGTCAATCTGGTCCCGTGACGGTCCCCGGCTAGTGTCGATCCGGTCCCCAGCGAGTAAGGATCTGGTCCCGTATCGGTCTTCGGCGAGTGTCGATCTGGTCCCGTATCGGTGCTCGGCGAGTGTCAATATGGTCCCGTATCGGCCATCGGCGAGTGTCCATCTGGTCTCGTACCGGCCCTCGGCGAGTGTCCATTATACAATACGTGTCGGAATAGGTGTACATCCCGTAACCGGGCTATAGATCGCGTTTTGTAATTTATTTTGGTATTTTCAGAATTTTTTGTAATAATTTCTATTTTTTGTAACTTTTAATTCAAAATGTGGTTTCAATCATTACATTTGTAATGCTTTAAAGCGGGTGCCAACTTCGGGCACGTAATGATTTGCCACTGAACATTACACAACAAACAAGCGTTTGTTGTGTAATGATGAGTGTAATGCCATATCGAGGTTAAGTCTGAGTATGAATTGTCTTTCCCCTAAATGTAATTAATTTATCACTTATTTGCGACGATCCGATGGTGGTTCCGAGAGTGATGTGTGCTAGAGTTTATTTTCGCGAAGGTGTGAGCATTGTTTGAATTGCGAGCGAGGCCGCGCGGTGAAGCGCATAAGATGCAGATGTCTGCTGTCGGGTCCACGTGTTGCAGGCGATTCTACATCTGACTAAGCACATTTTAAATTACCACAAGTGACAACCCGAGACTTCTCTGCTGTGCCCAGCAAACATTTCGTCCGATAGGACAAGTTATCAGATGTCGGGATTTTGACGAAAACTTGTCGCAGTCTGGGAGTCGGAAAAACATCGGCAGAATCGACATTTAAAATTGGAGCCGAAGTGCATACGATGCACTGCGATCAGCCTGCGATGCATGCTGCTCTGAATTGTGATCATTTACGGGAGTTAAAAATTAAGTTTCCTGAAGGAAACTCTAGCTTTGCTATGGCGCAAACGACATTTTCGACCCTTGCTCACGAGGACGAGTCGAATAGGTCTTCTTAAATACTCGCTTGGGCTTGTTCTTCACTGACTAATCAGCGTTATACTCATTTGGAATTTTCCGACGCATATTGAGAATTAGATCGATTGATCCATTGTTGGAATCTGGTGACTATTGCATCAGGTTAGTCTATTGAGCTGTCGCCGCTGCTCAGGTATCTGCCTGAGCAGCGGCGACAGCTCAATAGTATCCGCAAGTGTACCACTCTGTAGCCTTTTGAAGAACTAAAAGCTCGATGCAGAGCCGGTTATCAACGGACTGAGGCACGTGCCAATCAGAGCCACCGTTAGCGTCTGAGCAGAGCAGACTGTTGCAGTTACTAATACAATTGTAGGAGAGATAGAATTTCATGATTCTAATTAGCAAATTGAACTCATGGTGTTGACAAGCGCGGCGCTATAAGTATGTGAGCCAATTTTCTACGAGTTTTTGAATAAGTGTGAGGGCTCCGTGGATAAAAATTCTTGCAGGTTGTCATTAGCCTGATCTGTCACATACTATAGACAATTAAATCAAGTTTCTGGGCGTGAATATGCATAATTACAATAGAGTTCATTCTCTCTCAGAAATTATGGTGGAAAAAGTCTCTAATTTTCATCAGTCGTACTGTGCTGATCATCTAGCTAAAATTTGGACATTATAACAATTCAATTTGCCTTGAACGAAACCAATATCAACTTTTCAGCTTTTGCCTTTTTAGATATACTCGACAAAAGTGAAGTCAAGATGTCAAATGAATTTGAACGAATTGGAATGAGCTTCATGAAAATTTGATTTACGAATCTGTGAAAGACCACAGATGGTCATGAAAATATCCAATCAAAATTATTACGGTTCAGATACGCGGTCACATCACTCCACAGCAAAATTCTTCGTTCGATTGCGATCGTCAGTACCAACCTTTTGCGTGTAAATGAGGGTATTTGTGATGGAAAGTTGCGGAAGGTCTCGTTAGTGTGATGACAGATAAAGAGTTACGCCACAATTTTGCGCCACGCCTCGACGCTCTATCGCACGCCGAGACCAGAAAAATTTAATGTCAGCGAACCCGACCATCGATGGGTTTTATTTATTGTTACAGTATCAGTCGTGGGTTATGAGAATGTAACAAATTTGTTTTTGAATTGAAACGAATTTGGTGCTATATAAACACCATCGATGGTTGGATTCGCTCGAATGAATTTTTGGGTCGTGGTGTGCGATAGCGCGTCGTGGTGTGGCGCAAAATCGTGGCGTAGCGCTTTATCTGTCATCATTTTTAGCTATGAGCTCAGTGCTACTGTACTGATCACAACAAACTAACAGTTTCTCGGGTAGCTTAGCAGATCCTCGACCTATTTAACTAATTACTATCCATGGCAAATGTGCAGTGGTTTCGATAGTTGGTACACATTTCGATGAGACAGAAGATTCCGATAGTTCTTTGCTTGAAATAATTGATAATCGAGAAGCGGAAATTTTTATGTCACTTAGGCCCCTCTACGGTTCCGGCATAAATTATTTCTTCAATTTTCAAGCTTGTTCCAGGGTTTTTTGAGTTAGGATAAATTCAATTTTGACTAAGTAGAATCGAGATACCACATTTCACCCAAAAAGCGAGTTTGCAAAATGTTGTCCCAGTATGTACCTCAATGGAGTGCATTAAATCATTTTTGTCTCCATTCGACAACATGCACAGTTTTTGATCGATTCAAATGACCATTTCCAAGTAATTTTGGCGCGATAACAAACTCTAAAAAATGAAAAGAAATCATTATGCAACTCTTCCGGGATAACTATATTGGGGCGGTGTTGAGTGCACTCCAATGTTGATCTTCGTGATTTACAACTGATCCCGGTACTTTGCTTCGGAAATTAGCTCAAGATCGAGGTTTGCCATTTGAAGAACCAATCATTATGTTGACAAATTAGACTTTACTTTCACAATCCTCACTACGAGTATAAACATTGTATCGACAAAATCATGAGATGTTGCATTACAACTAATTGCAATGAGCTGTTCACTCAATAATGTATAAACTATTCAAATAAACTTTATAAATTGATCATCAATAAAATGCCAAAATAGATTCAGAGGAATAATCAGGGGATGAACTAGCTTCACTTTTTACTTGTTTTCAATCTAACTGAGATGGCTTCTTCTTGAGCGTTTGTAGTTGTTACTCTACAGCAGTCCAACCGAGATCATCTTTCCATAATTTAACTCTGAAAGAATTTCTACAAAAAATTGAGGTATTCAGATAGAAATCATCGTTGCGTCAAAGATTTATTATCGCACTATCACTTACGCGAGCTCTTTCAATCCAATGGATCTATAGAAGTTTTGAGCAAATAGTGAATCCTCTTTCCTTGTAAAGGGAAACAGTCCCTCATGAGAGGGTTTGCGCCATCTTGTGGAAAAATGAATCATCAAATTATCAATTACGTAAGGTTAATAGTGCTGGACTCTTATGTGATTTGATCATACATACATATCCAATAATTTCTCTTCCAACTGTTGAGGTCTCATGAAATCGGACAAGTTGTTCAGGAGAACATCCAGAAAAATTTTTTTAGATTTCGTTAACACTTCTTCATTCACAGTCCATTTTAGGAGAATCTTCCAAGAAATTGAATGCGAAAATAACAGGTAGGCACACAACTCTGTGATGTTGATCAGTTTGCATTTGTCAAATGTATCCAGAGTATCATAAATACTACCCAATACCTCAGTGAAAGAGCGAAACAAATTATACTGATACGATTCCAAAGTCATACAGGATCAGCATCACAAATTTTTTCTCTGATGAAAAGATCGATTTTTGCGGCACTAATTTCCTCTTTTGCATCCAAATCATCGCTGTGAAAAATTGGTCGACTTCCCACTATTTGGCAATTACCTGATCGAAAAGTCTTCATGACTTTTGATGACAAAAAAGAACACTAGCAGTGACCCCACGAGACTTTCCGGAGGCAATTTCAGATTAAGCAATGTTTCGAGGGTGGTCGTATCCGGATGGGGGACCATTTATCTTGCGTTTGTCCAGTTCCTGATCCCAAACAAGCTAGGATTTGCAAAGTAAGATGGTCACCCATCCGGATACGAAACGCCACAACATTGCTTGACATAGATTTTTTACCAAAAAGGCTCGCGTCGCCACCGTGGTCAGTTTTTTTTCTATTCGTTAACGAAAAAAACACGATAACACTTATTTTTCTGGTGCAAAAATGCCGTCCGGGCCTCATTATCGACCAATCCAGATCTGGGGGATATTGAAATAGTTCAGTTTATTTTCAAAATCTACCGACGAAAGACATTGATTCACGACCTATTGAAATTTTTTCATGACGAGTAC
The DNA here is from genome assembly GCA_029851415.1 of Eretmocerus hayati. Classification (NCBI taxonomy): domain Eukaryota; kingdom Metazoa; phylum Arthropoda; class Insecta; order Hymenoptera; family Aphelinidae; genus Eretmocerus; species Eretmocerus hayati. Next base: position 169,672,564 of record CM056741.1, read on the forward strand.
AAAAGTAGCGTGCGCTAAGGTAGCGAAACCTTTGGTAGCGTACGTTGAGGTAGCCTGCGCTACGGTAGCGTGCGCTACGTTAGCGAATTTCAAGGTAGCGTGCGTTGAGGTAGCCTGCGCTAAGGTAGCGTGCGCTACGGTAGCCTGTGCTTAGGTAGCGCTCGCTACGGTAGCGAACCTCAAGGTAGCGTGCGTTGAGGTAGCCTGTGCTAAGGTAGCGCGTGCGCTACGGTAGCGTGCGCTACGGTAACGTGCGCTACGGTAGCGTGCGCTACGGTAGCGTGCCCTAGCCCAGCAAACAAGGGTCTGTTGCCGGAACGTTGTGGCACCGTGTCAGCGCAACCGTGCCACGTACCATTTTCCTGCCCGGAACGTCGCTGCCCCCGTTGCGTCAACGGGGGTAGCGACGTTCCCCCCAGGCAGGAGGAAAAAGGTCTACTTTGAATGTTCCGGCAACGGAGTCCACAACGTTTCGGCATCGTTGCGCTCGATTCCTAGCAGCAGCGCCATCGGTTCCCACGAGGTTGCGGCGAAACGTGTGGGGTCACTCGAGACACTCATAGTGGACCTCAACCTTAACCGGTGGATCGAAGCGTTGCTAAATGTCTACTTCACCGACGTGAGGTATGAGATTGCACCAGAAGCCGTTCGATTCGAGGTAACCCCTAACTTTGACGCCACCACCGGGTATTTCGTAAACTGGAAATACCCGGTGATGGCGCCAAAGTCAGACCCGCCACCTCCAATCGAAAGTAGATGGCTTTCCTTGTGAGGATGGGATATATGATGGATCAGGATTTTCAGCTAGTAGGTCGAATTCGAGATTTTTATGGCTTGAAACGAATTTTTACGGACCTGGCCCAATCCGAAGAAAATCGTGTCAAAACATAGGTATCTCGAATTCAAACCTGTCAGGTATGTAAATTCCTAAGAGAGAACTTAAGATCTAATTCTCTTTTTGGACTTGACATACCTGACAAACTCGGTGCTAAGTTTTATAGTCGGTTAATGTCTAGCCAGAAATCCTGACGCAACAGGACCAAATGACCTCAAAATCTATGTTTAGATGGTTGATTTGAGTCAGAAAGACATGTTTTTGAGCAGATAGTTTTATCTCTCGTGCTGTTAATTACCCCAAGGAAAATGAGCTTTTGAGTATATGAAACTGAGATTTAACCCTTTTAATCGCAAAAATGATGGCTTTGACGTAGGAACTTCTCCGCGCGGGTTTCATCCTTCCCCATCATATACGTTGTCCATAACAAAGTTCTACAGAATCAATTTAGGATACGCTGTGAGCACTTTGAACAATGTCTCATTTAGCAAGCATTATCGATGCGAAATTCGACCGTTTGTCTGCTGGCATTCTTTGGGCCTCAGAAATATCGATCCCCTAAGTTCTTTTGTTTAGAAGTTGACTCATTGCAACGCCCCAGTAGAGTTCGCCCAATTGAGATGCAATACATGTGCAGCCGCTGCAGGGTGTGGGGCATACTCGCATTGAATGTGCTGAGTGACGAGGAGCTGCGCTAATGCCTTATCAATTTCTAATGAATCCAGAGACTGTTAGAGAAGTATTTTTGTGCATTAGGAACGTTGGTTCCGTATTGTTGTAATCCTAAATCTCAGGAATTGCTAAGCAAATTCATCGTTAATCATGATTCGCAAACGAATTTTTCTACCGTATCGGAGCCATCGAGACCAAAGGTAGAATAATTTTGAAAATATGTCGAAAATCCAGAACCACAACTCTCGATCGGACTCAGAATTATAAATGTAAAAATTTTGGAAGAGAGCCTGGGCTACTGTGATGCAGAACATGCGCAGCTGCTGCAGGGTGTGAGGTTGACACGCATCGAGTTGGGCTGAGCGATTAACAGTTGCGCTCATGTGTTATTTATGCGGATCTTCACTTTTCGTCTAATGGCTTATTTTGTGCCTCATAGATATCGATCGCTTTGTTTTTTTTTTATTCTAAAAGGTCACGCATCGCAACACCGAAATTGAGTCCGCCCAAATGAAATGCAAAACATGCGCAGCCGTTGCAGGGTGGGGGGTCGAGAGCATTGAGTTGCGGCTGTGCGACAAGGAGCTGAGCTGATGCATCATCAATCCCGAATCAGCCCGAATGATTATTAGACGAAAGCTTTCGTGCATCAGGAACAATGGTTCTCTATGGTTGGAATACTCTGTCTCATAAATTGCAAAGCAAGTTGATTGTATTCAGATTCCCCTGAAAATTCACTAGGGCATCCAAGAAAGTGATTATTATGGAGAAACAATTTAAAAAAGGGGAACTGCCGCAGAGACATCTTCCTACCTGTTATTCACAATGGGATATGGAAATAGTTGAGTTTATTTTCAAAATCCACCGACAAAAGACTTTGATTCACACCCTATTGAAATTTTTTCATGACAAATACAAAAGTAGCGTGTGCTGAAGTAGCGTGCGCTGGAGTAGCGTGCGCTAAACCAAAATAGCGTGCGCTAAGGTAGCGAGTGAAACCTAAGGTAGCGTGCGTTGAGGTAGCTTGCGCTAAGGTAGCGTGCGCTAGTGTGGCGTGCACTAAATTAGCGGAAGCTAGGTTAGCGTACGCTCAAGTAGCGTGCGTTGAGGTAGCCTGCGCTAAGGTAACGTGCGCTAGAGTGGCGTGCACTGAAGTAGCGGAAGCTAGGTTAGCGTACGCTACAGTAGCGTTCACCAAGGAAACGTGAACTCAAGTAGTGTACGCCAAAGTAGCGTAAGCTGAGGTAGCGTGCGCTAAAGAGGCGTGCGCTGAGGTAGCCTGCACTGAGGTAGCGTGCGCTAGAGTAGCGTGAACTAAAGCAGCGGAAGCTAGGTTAGCGTACGCTACAGTAGCGTTCGCTAAGGCAACTTGAAGTGAAGTAGCGTACGCTACTATAGTGCGTGCTATGATAGCGTGCGCTGAGGTGATGTGAGCTAAAAGAGCGTGCGCCAAGGTAGCGTCCATAAATTAGTGTGAGCTCAGGTAGCGTGCGCTTAGCTCAAGCTAAAGTAGCGTGTGCTGAAGTAGCGTGCGCTGGAGTTAGCGTGCGCTAAACCAAAATAGCTTGCGCTGGAGCCACTGACAATCCGCCATCTCCAAGTGCTGCGATTCTGCAGCGCCTGGCTTAGCAATCATAGATTGCCTCTGATGCATGTGCACTAATGGCAAATTTGGCGAAGATGGAGACCATCCCGTCCAGCAACGGTAGCCAACAGCGTCTCCGATGACGGCTATATGCGCCATCTAGGTGAGTGTTTGTGTGTGTGTCTGTCTCTGTGAAGTGGAACTTGTGACATTGTGTCCCGCCTTACTCGCAGGGAATTAGTGTGGGTCAGCTGTTCAGCAGCGATGTGCTCATACGAATGAATCAACTAGTCGAGTAAGTAAGCTCCTGAATTCGTTCACTAACCGGCTAAACTCTTCCAAGCCCTCCAGTTTTGGGCTCAAATGATAGGTGGCACATCTAATAATCAATATTAATAAGAAAAATTGTTCAAAAATTGGGGCAAGGCATGAATAAACAATAAAAACATGCATTTTTCCGTCCTTTTTTCGGATTTTCCATTATAAGTCGGAAAATATTGGTTTTTCGAGAAAACTTGTTCACAAGTAATTTGTAGATCTTTAAACGAGATAAAAACCTGGTTCACATACTTTTTCCCGTAAAATGCATCCTTTTGGAGTTATTCTTGATCGAAGTTATAATCGAATTTGTTTGAATAAATTCGCTAAAATTGTTTATAACGGGTTCAAATTATTATCCCTAGGTGATTGAGTCAATTTTGAGAAGAAAAAGTTTCTTAGTATTTTTTCTTAAATTTGACTGTTTTTGAGTAATGAGAAAAAACAGATTTTGCAAATTCGAAGTCAAAGTGCTGTCATAAAAGCACCGTATTGAGGGTTAGAAGTAGCGAAATTTGCTTTTTTCATTAATCGAAAATGATCAAAGTTGGGAAAAATACCAAGAGACCTTTTCTTCTCGAAATCGACTCAATCAGCTAGGGAAAATAATTTGAACCCGTTATAAACAATTTTAGCGAATTCATTTAAACAAATTCGATTATGACTTTGATCAAGAATAACTCCAAAAGGATGCATTTTACGGGAAAAAGTAAATCAACCAATTTTGTAGATCGTTCAGAGATCTACAAATTACTGCTAGACAAGTTTCCTCGGAAAACCAATATTTTCCGACTTATAATGGAAAAACCGAAAAAAGGACGGGAAAATGCATGTTTTTATTGATTATTTATGCCTTGCCCTAATTTTTGAACAATAATTCTTATCAATATTGATCATTGGATGTGCCACCTATCATTTGAGCCCAAATTTCGAGGGTTTGGAAGAATTTAGCCGATTACTCCTAAATGGAAGCGTCTTTTCGGGGCTGACTTACTTGACTAAATTCCCTGGCTGTATTCGTGCACTCGAGCCGTAGAAAATGGCTCCTGCCTCGCCTGTGTTCGATTCTACAAGATGTATAGCTGATCGGCAGTAGAATTGCGTCCCCGTGTTTGTATAGGCCTTCATAAGTCTTGAGTTGTTGATGGTGGCGATTTCCTGTTATGTAGGATAGGACCGTTGATGGTTCATCCATACAAAATGATGATTCTTTCATGCTTGAGCCGGAGTCCTGTGTGTTTCGTCTTCCATCGGCAATCTGGCTCACCGTAACCCGACTTGTGAGCAGAGCTGGAATTGAAGGTGAGTACCCTGGACGTAGAGGGGCCTCAGTGACATAAAAATTTCCGCTTCTCGATTATCAATCATTTCAAGCAAAGAACTATCGGAATCTTCTCCCTTATCGAAATGTGTACCAACTATCGAAATCACTGCACATTTGCCATGGATAGTAATTAGTTAAATAGGTCGAGGATCTGCTAAGCTACCCGAGAAACTGTTAGTTTGTTGTGATCAGTACAGTAGCACTGAGCTCAGAGCTAAAAATGATGACAGATAAAGCGCTACGCCACGATTTTGCGCCACACCACGACGCGCTATCGCACACAACGACCCAAAAATTCATTCGAGCGAATCCAACCATCGATGGTGTTTATATAGCACCAAATTCGTTTCAATTCAAAAACAAATTTGTTACATTCTCATAACCCACGACTGATACTGTAACAATAGATCAAACCCAGCGATGGTCGGGTTCGCTGAAATTAAATTTTTTTGGTCTCGGCGTGCGATAGAGCGTCGAGGCGTGGCGCAAAATCGTGGCGTAACTCTTTATCTGTCATCACACTAACGAGACCTTCCGCAACTTTCCATCACAAATACCCTCATTTACACGCAAAAGGTTGGTGCTGACGATCGCAATCGAACGAAGAATTTTGCTGTGGAGTGATGTGACCGCGCATCTGAAGCGTAATAATTTCGATTGGATATTTTCATGACCATCTGTGGTCTTTCACAGATTCGTAAATCAAATCTTCATGAAGCTCATTCCAATTCGTTCAAATTCATTTGACATCTCAAATTTTAGCTAGATGATCAGCACAGTACGACTGATGAAAATTAGAGACTTTTTCCACCATAATTTCTGAGAGAGAATGAACTCTATTGTAATTATGCATATTCACGCCCAGAAACCTGATTTAATTGTCTATAGTATGTGACAGATCAGGCTAATGACAACCTGCAAGAATTTTTATCCACGGAGCCCTCACACTCATTCAAAAACTCGTAGAAAATTAGCTCACATACTTATAGCACCGCGCTTGTCAACACAATGAGTTCAATTTGCTAATTAGAATCATGAAATTCTATCTCTCCTACAATTGTATTAGTGACTGCAACAGTCTGCTCTGCTCAGACGCTAACGGTGGCTCTGATTGGCACGTGCCTCAGTCCGTTGATAACCGGCTCTGCATCGAGCTTTTAGTTCTTCAAAAGGCTACAGAGTGGTACACTTGCGGATCTGCCTGAGCAGCGGCGACAGCTCAATAGACTAACCTGATGCAATAGTCACCAGATTCCAACAATGGATCAATCGATCTAATTCTCAATATGCGTCTGAAAATTCCAAATGAGTATAACGCTGATTAGTCAGTGAAGAACAAGCCCAAGTGAGTATTTAAGAAGACCTATTCGACTCGTCCTCGTGAGCAAGGGTCGAAAATGTCGTTTGCGCCATAGCAAAGCTAGAGTTTCCTTCAGGAAACTTAATTTTTAACTCCCGTAAATGATCACAATTCAGAGCAGCATGCATCGCAGGCTGATCGCAGTGCATCGTATGCACTTCGGCTCCAATTTTAAATGTCGATTCTGCCGATGTTTTTCCGACTGCCAGACTGCGACAAGCTTTCGTCAAAATCCCGACATCTGATAACTTGTCTTATCGGACGAAATGTTTGCTGGGCACAGCAGAGAAGTCTCGGGTTGTCACTTGTGGTAATTTAAAATGGGCTTAGACAGATGTAGAATCGCCTGCAACACGTGGACCCGACAGCAGACATCTGCATCTTATGCGCTCCACCGCGCGGCCTCGCTCGCAATTCAAACAATGCTCACACCTTCGCGAAAATAAACTCTAGCGCACATCACTCTCGGAACCACCATCGGATCGTCGCAAATAAGTGATAAATTAATTACATTTAGGGGAAAGACAATCAATACTCAGACTTAACCTCGATATGGCATTACACTCATCATTACACAACAAACGCTTGTTTGTTGTGTAATGTTTAGTGGCAAATCATTACGTGCCCGAAGTTGGCACCTGCTTTAAAGCATTACAAATGTAATGATTGAAACCACATTTTGAATTAAAAGTTACAAAAAATAGAAATTATTACAAAAAATTCTGAAAATACCAAAATAAATTACAAACCGCGATCTATAGCCCGGTTACGGGATGTACACCTATTCCGACACATATTGTATATCACATTAAAACCTTCCCAACCATCAATACTGCTAAATCCAACATTCACTTTTCCAAAAAAAATTTCGAGGCTACCCCAAATCAGTTGAGTTTATTACACACATTTCTTGGACAACTGTGGGACAAAAAATTGGTCTCTTGAATGATTATGAGAATCGATGACGAAATACTGATAATCGAGCAGAATTTTAGACATCTGTAATAGGCTTTCCCGGCGCACGGGATTTGCAGTGGTAGGTATCTATGAGAATTTACAATCGATTTTTACTCACTTCTACATCCCTACCCTATATAACAATCAGTATAATAGATTTGACAATTTCTGATTGACGATACACGTGTAATAAAGGGTATGAGGCTCAAGTAAGTTTTGTGATTTCGACTGATCTGTTCAACCGACGTTAAACGGTTGAAAGATACCGTTGACTCGAATATTTACCAACGTATTGTCGGGTCTACAGTGTTGAAGAGTATTCAATTCTCGGCACATTAGAATTACTTTTGCTCTTTTTGATAAGAGAGATTTCGAGTCACTCATTATGGTAGTAGACGGCTTTTCGAAAATCTCCCAGCAGAGCGGGCAATATGTCCTGGTTTCCAAGATTACCACATGCTCGCACACCACGACGGTAGCCAGCAGCCAGTCGCACATTTTGCGACAAAGCTGACCAGGATGCTGATCGCAAGCCTCAGCCGCAATGACAGACAGTGGATGGAAATCAGATTTCGAATCAACCGCGTCCGGGGACAGAATGCAATATGCTAACCTACTTAAAGTTGGTCAGAGGCACTGCTCACGCGCTTGCGCTAGCACAGCTAAGTGACAAGAGCGACTAAAACCAGCCAAATCAGAACAGCGACTAAAGCCAGCCACTTCCAAATTCGGTCTTTCGAGATTACCACTGCACAACAATCTTATATTATTAAGTACTAAGTTTGATTGATCTTGAACTCGATCGTAGAGGACTGAGGTCTGTGTGAATGAAAATACACAGTATGGTTGCAATTTTGATTATATTGCTACGTTTCGTCCACATATTTTGTGGACCTCATCAGGCTGTAAATAAGATGTAACACATAAGATTTTTTGCACATGATCACTAATCGTCACTATCACAATGTTAAAAGAACTATCCATACACGTACCTCAACTGTAATAAAATTCACATTGTTTAAGATAAAGTTTGAAAACGCGTGAGCTCAAGGTGATGTGAGACGCGTCTTACGTCAGGCTTTTGAATATCGATAGATGACAATATGTTCTAATATGTAGCACGGGCAGAGTCGGAGACGATACCATATGATTGAAGGAAAGAAAGAAAGAGAGGGAAGCAAGCAGTGGAAACTATTAGGAAAGGGGGGTACCGCTGTTCGTGAATATATGTATAACTAATGAACTGTAACCAACTACTGTAGGATAGATTTATATACACGGTTTAAATGTGAGATATCTTCTTTCAGATTGATGTTGTTGGTATCAGAATTTATAAAGATCATCTCTGAAAGTATTCTTTTATGGTAGTTCGGTTCTTTGTCCAAAATCACGGTGTTTTTCCAATCAAACTCATGATCTAAGTTCTTACGGTGAAGTGACACAACTGAAGAGGGGGTTTTAAAATTGATATGTTCACCTATTCTCACTTCTAGGGCATTCCGTAGATCGAATGGTTTTTTGAGATTATTCGAAAAATCCTTCAGACATTCGTGAATTTTTGAATCAGCAATCCATTAATTTCGATTTCGAGGCATGTTAGATGGATAAACATATAGATGGATGACATTTCCATCCCATATTTTTATACTATATCATATTTGCTCCTTTCTAGTAGTATATATGCCTGCATAATTTGTTTTTCAAACACAATAGCTTTTGCCGTATTTGCAAGAATTTTAAGTGATCGGAACCATCCGCGCGCAACGCGCGCGTCTTAGAGTTCTAGTTGGGCATGAAATCAAAACTCTAGCAGACATTTCATCTACAAAAAAAAATCAAAAACAGATTGTAACCTCAACGTATCGCGTATCGCGTCACGAACGATACGCAAATGCGACACGCGCGAGACGCCAAAACGGGGATTCCGCGACACGACTTTCAAAGTTGATTTGCAAAACGACCGGGGCCTGAATCCGTCATTTGCCTATGCGATTGGGACCGGACAAGCAATTTCTCCAACTCTTTTCAGGGCTTACCTATAGTTTTGGATGACCATTGTCATGGACGTCTCAGATGATCAATTCTACAAGATCGGTTTTGTTGCAGAATCTTCCCACAAGAAATCATTCTGAAGTTTGCTCTGGGAGGTTGCAAAATTAAAAATCCAATGAGTAATTTGAAATGGAAATATGCGCTGTTATAATGAGTAGTTTTCGGAACAGCTTTAGCGACAATCTTCTATGACATATACGAGTTGAATATCAAGGACGAAAAAATCTAACAAAATCACTTATGAAATCTTTCATGACATTGTGCTTTTGTTTTCAACAGCTATTCTGTTCATGGTATTTCACAGATCGACAAATATTCGACAAGACATTTTACTGCCAACTTTTCATTCGATAGATAATGAATAAACGAGCCCGACATTGAACACCATCACTCGATCTTCCTATATACTCAGAATTTGAGATAGTAAAAGGTCTTGTCTGACATATTGTCCGTCTTCGATTCCGCAACACTTCCGATCTCCGACATCCACGGGTCGATGCCCAGTGAATGCTGACATTCACTCGTGAAAGCCCGAATTACGACTTGAGCGACGATATTAGCTACGAATATCGGGCTCACACTTGTGAATGTCAGAATTCGCTGTCCTCGACCAGTGAATCTCAGAATCCATTAGTGAATCCCCGGCAATCACGGATTCCAGGCTTTCACGATAATATATGCACTCTTACGAAATTCTGCAAATGAGTCAACCAAAATATTTTGGCAAAACTTTTCGAGAATCGCCGATCTACTTACCCAAAATGAAGTGACAAAAGAGAATTGACAATCCCAAATAAACATCTAGAAATAGGAAATCTATCTTTCGGCTCGCAGCTTGCTCGTCTTTGGAACTCTCTTCCTGCTCCCTTACGCAACTCACCGTCTCTTTCTACTTTTAAGACAGTAATATATTGAGTTATCTGCTCGAGACTGATCGCACATGAGCGTGAAATTTGATGGTGACCGAGTTTCCATGAGGAGATGAACTTGATTAATGTAATATCTTTTCCTTTGAAAATGTATGTATACGAGGAATATCATATTCTACTTTGAATATCTGTGATATTTATATCTATACTTGTATGATAGTATGTGTTGCAATCGGGGTATTGAATTTTTGTTTTATGACAAAACAAATTGTTTTATTACAAAAATGTCTATCTATCTATCTATCTATCTATCTATCTATCGATTGCATGTGACATTTTGGTTCCTAAGCGTGTCGCAGAACTAGAGAAATTTATCCTCGTTCGTCATTGGTCAGACATGTGAATGTAAGGGGCCGTTTGGGTGCATTTTCTCTTTGCCGACGTTTGCTTGCTCCGTGCAGTTAATCTCCTCGCAAAGTATGACAGATCATCATATAAAAGTTTTACCAAAGAATTCTCAACCTCATCCTGGGAATGTTTTCGATGAACGAAGTTATTATGTTTGTTCGAGGTTTTATTATCTTCTATCCTATTATTTACAGAAACGAAAATCAATCATCATGGAATTTACTCTGCACTGTGAATCAGAGCTTAGTCCCCGATGAAATATAGTATGTGCCCCTAAGACATCTCATTGCAGAAGTCATCTTTCCCCCAAACTCGGGCTGTAATCGACATTTTCAGTATTCATGCGTTCTAAAGGAAAATAATTATGAGATAAATGTCTCATCCATTGATTCTGCACAGATGCATAATAAATAATTCATATTTCTATGTGTGCCTTCGTGGTCATAACAAGATAACCAGATTCATTCAAACTATTTCTAGCGACAGATATCAAGACATTACAAATTCTCAAACACAGACTGCACGTCATCCTCTTGGTAACCGAGAGCTTCACAATTTGGGTTCTTCAATAGAGTTACACATCAAGGCTATCAAGTATGTCGTTAGATATTGGCCATACAAGCTGAAAGGATCCATTGAAAATTGTCTTACTGAGAAAAAACTATCTGAGAATTCATATTACCTAGTGCTCGCTAATCGGCTAACATCGCCGTAACGTGATCATTCGGAAGCGAAGAATGTCAGGGAAATCTGCAACGTAGTCCCCATATGTGTAAAATGAAGTTTCTCATTGAGTTGCTCTCCTTTGAATGATCGGCTGGGTTCGAAAATGAAGTGAATTAAAATTCTTCCTGCTAAAGTCTCAATACATATTGATGAATCACTCTAGATTATGATTAACTCTAAATCAGTCATGTAGATGTAGTTCCGTATCCTCTTCAGGTAACAGCTCTTGCGAAGTGAATTTTTCGTCAAGTGATTTTGGATGGTTCCTCTCTGCTTTAGTATTCCAGATCATCTCTGCGCATGTAGGCTTTGATCTGGAGAGATTAGATCTGTGATTGATGATAATCCTATTATATGTCCTCTGATCAGAATTTGTGACACATTGGAACAGATTCTCTTCATGATTTTTCTTGTAGCCCACTTTTTTGCTGTGATTGTTCTGTCGATACTGTATTACGCTGTAAGTGAACTATTTGAATAACTCTGAGGAGTGTTGATAACAACTCAAAATTTTAATTACAGCTGGCTTACGCAAGTGTTTCCCTGGGTACGAAAATTATATGCATCTTTCTTATAATCGGAATATACACAGTTCTGTTGAGTATTAATTTCCCGGGCCAAATGATTATTGATCATTCTAACGGAGTATCAGAATCGATGTAAGCAGTGAAAATCAAGCTCCATTCATCTACTCCTGAATGTCTCACGTGAAGATGAATCTCTGTAAAAATTAATATCTTGATGCAACATCAGATGCGGAAGCAATTGGTACTTCGCGTCTCCAAATGACAGGAAATCTATACAAATGGTCATGCAATTCTCACAGCGTCCGGTTGTATTCACAGCAGGAAAACTTGCACCTGTTTCAATAGAAACTTTTGCTCAAGTAAGTATCTTCGTTGGTTCCATCTTGATTGATTGATATTCATTGAGTTGAGTCCACAATGTTTATTCACTCCGTTTTCAGTTAATCAAGTTATCATCAAGCTATTTCACCGCCATAGCATCCATGAGTCTGAGTGAAGACTCTTAAACTTTGATCATTAGCGAGATCTGATGTTTGTATTTTTCAAGTCATACACGGTGCGCTTCTGAGGAGGATGAGCTTTTCAAAATTGTCAAAAGAAACTGGAAAGTGGATGTTTTTCTACGAAACTTCATGAGCAGAACCTGATTTTGAGCGACATCGGATCAGCTCCTTTTTTTGAGTAGTTAAACTATACTCGACTCATATTCATAGGAGTTTTCACATATACACGACCCAACAACCCATGACCCCAGACCCACGACCGGCGCCCTTTGCCATCTTTACTACGTAGATCGTATTCGTTGATGCTACTGGAAGAATTACCGTAGTCGGATTATTTTTGTGTATTTGATCTTCATACACAAACACATATATCTCCCGATACAAACACATGGGCGCGCACGCCTCGGTCTACCTAGATAATTTGCCCTCACAACACACTGTAAACATTTTTTCGACAAACTTCAACCAACTAGTTGGAGAATTCAACCATTTTGTTGAAAAAACTGGTTGAATGCTCAACCAGGTGGTTGGAGTTTTTCGAAAAAAATTCTTACAGTGCAAGACACTCACCAGCCACCCATCAACGAATGGGTTATACCTAAATACCTACGACTGCACCAAATATACTGTACAACCATCACCAGCTACCAATGGAATGTGCAAATTGGTCGAGTTATTGGGCTCCGCGATACGTACACCCAACTTCCGGTGCGTGTACTATTCGCGTTCAGAAACCCGTTGAAGATGAACTGTATGTGTTAATGTTTTTCCTGTGATGTCTGAGATAAGTAAGATGAATACATGCAAGATCATCAGATTTTCTCGTGGCAAATTACTACAAGGCGTATTTGGTAATACGCCTTGTAATACAGTGCGGAGACAATTATTGAATAAGTGAATGTAACAAATGAACTACCACCTCAAACACACCTGTATGTTTGAAGTGGTAATAATCAGGCTACTCGATAACAGTGCAAGTGGATCCACTTTTGAAGTGAATCAAACTTCTGGGATAAGACAAGTAAAATTAAATTTACAGTCGTTGGTATTGAGTATGGGTTTGGTCATGGCCAAGACCTTGCACGCGATTCAAGAACAAAATGGGAAAATAAGTTTGGAATCAAAATTTTCGGCTGATGTACGGAATGTGACAACAGCTGCTAGTCTGTTGGAATGCCATGGTGGTAAAAACTGCCTTACAAGCACAGGACTGATTCGTGTTCTTACGACAGTGACAAAGTGAATCACGAAAAACCATAGTTGTAGCAAATGCGCAGTTCACCGATTATATGGATGAAAAACAGTTTTGACCACTAGTATTCCGACAAACTAGCGGTTAAAGTCATATTTCGTACACGAGGCCGGGAATTTTGACTCAACACTTATATTCGGGCCTCATCCAAGAATCGCGTATCTTGCATACTCTCGGTCATGACCAGAACGATAACCAATACCAACGACTGTGAATTCGGACCTTGTACTCATAACTTCATCATATTTAAGTTACTGTAAACACAGAGATACTGATCACATTTCCATAACCTAACCAACAAGTACCAATAAGTGGTCAAGTATGACAGAGTCAAAAAGTGCGCTGATCTTTCAAGTAGATTAAATTGTATATGCCCTAGTAGAAATCGATCAGTCAGTAACTGACTAGTTAACTGAATACTGGCTTTTGACTGACCGGGAACTGATCAGTATCCTGACGCATTTCAAATCCGGGGTCTGATCGGGCACCCCGAATTGCTAAAGAAATATGAGACATTTGGAATTTTGAATGACTCCGAGAACTCCTAACTGCCACGAAAATGGGTTGTATTATTAAGGAAGGAATTTGAGAGAATTTATAGATCTGTCTTCGTGATCGAAAGGATAGTGGGTAAGTTTTTACCATATCCCAATATTTATATTCAATTTTTTCTGAAAAAAATAATAGGTTTAGACAAAATAAAATTTCAACTTAAAGTCATAATTATGAACATCGGTGAAGCAAGACGAAATCTTACCATTCCGTAATTATGACTCAACAACAACTTGAAAGAGAGGTACTCACATTTTCGAAATGTCTACATTATTAGTGATTTTAGCGCTCATACATATTTGATGAAAGTAGCCGTAAATGTATCTTATGTTGGTGCTAAATTGGCCATTCTGATAGCTGAGATACTCAAAATATCTTACTTTACCTTAAAAAAGCATTAATTACCAAAATTAAGGTTCGCGCGTACTCTATCGATGAACATATCGGTGCTTGGGTGTATATATTCGAAGGGTCAAAAGGCAACTTTTTGTATTGAGATAATGATGGAATCCATTCTATGATCAATTCTGGGTTGATATTCATCAATGAGATGATCGATTCATTGATAATTTGACAATGAATCAATGGGAATCATTTAAAAAATCACCTTCAAAGAAGAATCTCACTTATCTGAATTCAAAAAGTTGCCTTCTGACCCTCCTTATACATAACTCCAAGCACAGATATGTTCATCGATAGAGTATGCGCCAATCTCAATTCTGAAAATTAGTGCTGTTTTGAGGTTAAGTTTGATATTTTGAGTATCTGAGCTATCAGAATGGCCAATTTGCACCATTATAAGATGTATTCATGGGTACTTCCATAAAATATGTAATATGAGCTCTAGAATCACTAATAATGTAGAAATTCCGGAAAAGTGTGTGCCCACCCCTTAAACGTGCGTATGTTTCAGGAGACCAAAATAAATTTACCACTTACCAGACCCCAGCGTGCATGACATGTATGAATTTGAGATGAAATACTGATTTTTGTGTCTTGAGAAACTACGGAGTCTCTGGAAAAGCAAGTCAAATTCGCTTATCGCATAAAAACCACTCTGATGTATACAAATAGGCAAAATTACCTCACATCACTCAATTCATAGTTTTGAAAAAATTATTGCCTGACATGATACTGTTATCAGAACTGTTAGAACCAGCTGTACACATTTTGTTCATGCGCTGGAAATTCGCAAGAAATGTCTGCTAAGAGTTAATTATTTACGCAGAGAGACCCAGAGGAGTAGCAGCCGACAATTTGAACGTAGTATATTTTGCTAGCAACTCGTGGTACCCGGTCGGTTCCCGGTCATGAAATGCGTCAGAAGACTGGTCAATTCCCGGTAAGTTTTAACTGATCGGGGACTTGCTGGAAGTCAGTTTACACTAATTTGATTTCTACTATGGTGAAAGATATTAAGATAGATACTAAGATCTGCTTGCTTTGATTCAGAAGTGGTAGTCAGAATTAATAATAAATCCACCAATACTGTGGCGTGGTACATTATCGCAACTTCAAACATACAGTATTTGCGTGCTCCCCATTTGTACTGTAACTCATACTTCTTAGGTTGATCTCACCGTCTAGGGTTTCTGTGAAGTGCATCTCATTTTCTGAATGGAGTATGTTGTTTTGTAGTCGTATCCAAGTATTGAACTGATGGGAGTGGATGAATACCTCCTCCAATTCCATGGGCTCGCTGAAATTCGCCCATGTTGTCATCTTGCAACCTCCAGAATTTCGTTAATTTGAAATTGTTATAACTGATGTGTATATATATATATAATTTCTCTGGCTCTTATCCCAGCATGTACATATATGAGTAGTTCCGTGGAAACTTTGAAATAATGTGTGCTTGCTTGTACGAACCCTCAAAACGCTTCAGGAAAAAGTCTCAAACGTCATTTTCAGTGGATTATTTTGTGTTCTTTCTGGCGCAATCATCAGTTTTTCGATCCAGGGTCGCCAAAAAAAATATCGAAAAAGGGGTCAAAATGTCAGGTCCGTGTGTTGTGGTTTTCCATTTTTCCGACCTTTGTGAGCGTATAGCACCACCAAGAGGCTCGCTCGGGTTTCGGACGGGCAAACATATCAAATTTGATGGTATCAAGCACCAAATCCCACTGTTACAAGGACCCAAAAACCACTTTTCACATGCGCGCTGAGTACATACATTTTGAGGCGAAATTTTACTTAAAATTTTACTCCCTCAGTTTTCCTCGATAAAAGTGAATTTGCCTCATCCTAGACTTTTCCGCATCAACTTATTCTTGAAGTAAATCGTCAGGCCCAACTTTTCCATGCCTCAGAATTTCGGAAAATGGATTTTCACACTTTGCGGAGTATTCTTCGGAAAAAATCTACTTTTGCTAAATTTTTATGTCAGGTCCGTGTGGTACTAGCTCGACCACTAATCGCGAGACTTCGGAGGTCCTAGTCACTTACTTCCAAAGGATCTGAGGGTCAAATCAAAATTCCAAAACACCAAAGCTGTAGCTCAAACCGTTTGGCCGTGAGATCAATCTTAGTGGCGAAATGTCAGGTCCGTGTGTTGCTTAAAAATGTCAGGTCCGTGTGACGCTACCGCGTCTCTCCATGTTATCCTTATGATACTGATGAGTGGGAAAATTTACATTCGTGCGCGGGTTTATTCATACTTTATATGTTTCAGAAAGTCGAAAAACACAACATAGAACCTTCGGAAGTGAGATTTAGCGCTGGCACATTATCGATCCCCAAATATCGAAGTTTCGGCAGTACTACTCATATATCATTCCTCACCTATGCACGATTCAAAGGTATCCATACGTTACTCACACATATATAGTTTAACCCGCATGTATAGGATGTTTTTGTCATTGCATAGCAGAAATGAGTTGGTGAAATGGCTGATAGCTTCTTACTCCCAACGTATCCCACACGTGCGAACTTATACCATCATTTTAGCGGTACTAATACCTATGGAATCAGATCTTTGATGGGTGACAAAATCATTACGTATATGAAGATTTTTGCACGCCAATTAGAGCCACCGAATTAGTATCTTCACCTGGTGACGAATCAATGAAGCTTTTCTAGAGATTCCGTCGTGGAGTTATCCGGACGGAAGAGAGAGTATTTGCATTCTAGAGCGCCAGTAATAATACGAGCGTATTGCTGTATATTTGAGCTTGCAGCTCAACTAAATATTTCATTTATCTGGATTGCAGGAAAGAAGATAACGGTGATAATTTATCCTATATAAAAATTTGCTGAGCCCATATGTGAGTTTTTCCGTGGCTATACGCGTCGCGGGGGAGGACACCGGTCACCTTCGGGCTAGGTGTCCTGTCCATGTGCTGCTTTCCCCAAAGTTCGGGTAGGAGACTGCGTTGCCAGGACAAAGGGCAGTGGATGAACACACCCCTGATTCATCCACGTATTGGCATGTGGCATGGCTAATTAGATAATTCCCTGTAGGAATGTTATTCGAGTCACCCGGATCGCGTCCCCAGGAGTATAAAATCAATTTTATGTTTAGATACGAACAAGACCAGCCACGGTAACATCATTAGAACATTTTATTTTTATTTAGCCAAAATGTATGTCTGGGTGGGATAGAGTCAAATAATATCATTATTTTGCCGATGGTGTATTGTAATATGAAATTGAGGATGATGAATATTTTATTGGATTGAACATTGTTGTATTGATTATTGAATAATTTTGTATTTGTTCTATTTATGAGATACCCAAGAATTATGGGCGTTTTCTCGACTTATCGAGCAAGACAATTGAAATGATTGATATACGTTCTGTCAGGAACCTAGTTGGTTCCCAACTAGCCCTACATCTATTTGTATACGGAGATACTATGCACACGCGTACCTTAATATATAGATATACCTTCGATGTATAACATTTGGACATACCTTGTACTCTTGCAGATAGACATACATTATCTCTCGAATAAATAAAAGTACAGAATGGTTAATCCACGGTAGTTTGGAGAAACCCCAAAGAAACGGCGAGAACTCTCTGACGCCTGAGAGTCTAGACGAGGGGTGCAAGGACAAAGCGCTGCCGCGCCTCACCTGCGTTTCTCCTAGCAGCGAACGAAAGAAAAACGCGAGGTCTGAAAGAGTGTAAATAGAACTCAAAAGCCCTAGCAGGGGGCTTTAGAATTACAGTTCATAACAAGTCAAGTACGTTACGAGCTTTTAGAGTTGCAGTTTACCGCGAGACTTCGTTGAATACGTTTCGTAGCTTTAGAGTCAGAGTTTACTGCGAGACTTCGTCACGTACGTTTGTCCTTAGGATCGCGCGCCGGGCTTCTAGTTCTTAGTACCAACTCACCTACCGACCTGACCACATCATTCATTCACGCCACTCCAAGTCAAGTTCCTCAACCCTTGACGGACTCCAATCAAATAGATTCAACCCCAGTACATTGTAAAGTCTCTCTCTTGTGATTGTATTTGGGGATTGATAAACGCAGCTCTATAAATTACCATTGTATTTTTTTTTATCTCCGAATTTCCACCTACCTTTCTGTCGAGTCAGAACTCCCGAGGTGCAGTATTGAAGAACCCACATTACCAATTACCGTAACAAACTGGTGTCAGGAGTGGGATACTGCGTGGGAAAATTCGGAAAATTTTTTACCGCGCAAAGCGCGTCGCGCTCCACCTGATTCAACCAAACACATCTTCCACTGACAAGTAGGAACGACAGGAAGGATGCTCATCTGGTTTATCTGCTTACTGTTCTACGCAGCATCTGGTAGGTAATTTAGGATTTTCCCAATTTTCGTCCCTCGTGGGGAGAGTCGCGGAGAACAGACTTAATTTTCAAAAAAAATTTCTAGAAGCCAAATACCGTTGAAAATTGTTTAATGTCAGTGCATATTTATACAATAACAGTTGTTATACGCAAATCACGAGTAAACTCCCTTAAGGGGGTTCGGAAGCTCTACTTTTACCGACCTAGGTAGCCGCATGTGAGCTGTGTCTGGTGACTGATACGTGACTTCCTGGTGTCTATCTGTAGACATCTATCTCAAGCACTCGACAGCCTGACATAAGAAGAGATGAGTTTGTTCAATAGAGATTTGGTGTTATATCTCTATTGTTTGATATTCACCTCTGTCACTGGTGGTCACTGATGTCTGTGAATGAACTTCTCTGCTGTTTGTTACACATAGAAGTGTGTATTTCTGACTGCAAAGATTCATGCAGAGGAATGAAAAAATTCTCTGTATGAATCACTTCTATGTTCTCCTTAGCATTTATATGCAATCACATACATTTTTTATGCGTTAGTGGAGATTGACATTTCTAAATAAAATACTGCAGCGTACTCTCCAAAACTCCATTTTGGATGCTGTTTATACACATCTTTCATATAAATACACTGCAAATGTGCATCTTGGCATGCCTAGATGTGTATTTCACGTCAATATCTTGCATTTCAAATACAACCAAAAATTGGGTGCATTTGCTATGCAGTAATGTAAACGAAACAGATGGCTGAGCCTGGACATTTTCAACTTTGAGCGGATGGAAGGAAATATTTCTGGTATCTAATAGAGACCTCAAAACCAATCAATCTTCATTCCTGCTCAAATTGGTATTTTGGTTGAATATCTTGCATTTTTTATGCACCCAAAGAGTGGGTGCATTTATTATGCAGTGATATAAACAAACAGATGGCTGAACCAGGACATTCGATTGTGAGCGGAAGAAAGGCAAATATTTCTGGTATCCAATAGAGACCTCAAAACCAAACAATCTTCATTCCTGCTCAATTTGGTATTTTAGTTGAACATCTTGCATTTTTTATGCACCCAAAGAGTGGGTGCATTTACTATGCAGTGATATAAACAAACATATGGCTGAACCAGGACATTCGATTGTGAGCGGAGGAAAGGCAAATATTTCTGGTATCCAATAGAGACCTCAAAACCAATCAATCTTCATTCCTGCTCAAATTGGTATTTTGGTTGGATATCTTGCATTTTTTATGCACCCAAAGAGTGGGTGCATTTATTATGCAGTGATATAAACAAACAGATGGCTGAACCAGGAAATTCGATTGTGAGCGGAGGAAAGGCAAATATTTCTGGTACCAATAGAGACCTCAAAACCAATCAATCTTCATTCCTGCTCAACTTGGTAATGAACTGCATCAAAACCCATACTTGATCTAAAAAATTCCACATAAATTAACCTATAGAAAGATCAAGTTATCAGTTATTCTTTAGTAATTCATATTTTCTTCTAATAGAATAATTTTCATGAAAGTTACAACTTCTATCTAATTCACAAATTTAGAAATGATTTGACACCTGGAGAATGCCATTATCTAGAATGCGCTGGTATAGAAAAAGCAGTTGAGCTTCGAATATGAAATTGGGTTGCTTCCATCGATGGAGCATGTCATCATCAATAGATCAATATCTGAAAGTATAAAATAGTTAATATTCAGGGATGTGATTCAGTCCACATCATTTTACTGAAGTGAATCTTGCATCATTTTGGAACTCATTTATTTTTAGAATCTGAAACATGTAAATTTTTAAATATGATGATTTTCTCCCTCGAAGACCTCAAAATGTAGATTAGAGATGTGGTACTTACCCAATCTGAACACTTACAGAGTTGTATGATCCCTCAATACGGTTAGTGCTAGGGAAAATGGAGAGAAACAGGTTGTTTGATTCCACGGAAGAACCCATGCTGGAAGCTAAGAATCGACATGAGTGATTGAGTTCTGCTTGCACCTGGAAGCAGAAATTTGCTTGAGGTTTCTATAACAAATTTCTATACGTGCTAGGGTAAAGGCATGATTGAGGCTCAATATGATCCATAAAAGCTTAAAGAATCTAGTTTTGCCACTTGTGTAGTACATAACCTGATGACCAAGTTTTGAAATTATTTCTAAGCAATAACAGAAAACCATGAAGCTTCATACATTATTATGAAATTCGGAAAATTCTCACTATTTGTAGGTAGTTTAGAGTATAAATTGATGGGCTAACTCACCATACTGAGTCTACATACAGAATGTCGTCAACTGCCCAATCAAACAACCATGCCGTATGGACCTTCAAATCTTCCTAGGACAGCAAAAGACTGCTCAAAATATTGCTAAGAGCCTCCAGTAATATGCCATACAGTGCAGATGGTTCCCCAGAAGCTCTGGGTGAGTTTCGAGCCATAACGTAGAGCTTTGCTTCAAATGACGAGGTCCTGGGAATGACACAAAATCAAGAAAATGCCTTTATTGACAACTGAAACCTTTCATACTAGTAAAATCACAATTTTGACAATATTTTAAATATAAAAAATTCTAGGTTAGGCTTTATCTATGAGAAAAATCTTCAAAATCAGATGAGTTGACATCTAGCCCCATTGAAAGGCATTGCAAAAACAGCTGACTTATAACCTTCCGGATGAGAAAAGTACACGACATAGCTAGTCGATTTTGGGCACAATAGATTCATGATGAATTTGAGCACCACCGACGTGCACTATTTGCTGGGAAGATGTGTGATTTAAAAAGATACTCACGTCAAAAAAAACGTCACGGCGTCCATGCAAGCAGTCGACGCCGACCGGGCGTTGCTAGATGGGAGATGGAAAACGCCGACGCCGCGATGTAGCCAGGGTTGGCCTAGTCTCGTACTTGCACTAAATATAATAACCGACACTGGAGTATTAGCACACACTCGATGGAAACCATCTCATCACCCGCGAGAGCACCGGGAAGCCCTAAAACATCCACACGGTGTCAGCTGACGCGGCGGATCCAAGGCGGACGGCCGGACCCGTATCGACTCCGGACCAGCTCACACGCGTTTGTTGACATTTGGAGGAATCATACGCTATTGGTAGTTATTGATTTTTTATAATTTTTATAGGCCGAATTAGAGAAAAAGGGCACTGTCATCGTAATTCTGTGGATCAGATCTACCTCCTGAAACAATTTTCAGGACGATCCGTCTCGATTTGAAGGAGAATTCAACATCCGGAGAATGGCAGTCACTATTTTGGAAACTGCGGATGTAGAATTCTCCTTCAAATCAAGATGAATCACCCTGAAAATTGTTCCAGGGCGTAGGTATGATCCACAGAAATACGATGACAATCGTGGTTTCTCAAGATATTGCGTAATTCACGAGTAATAAAATTTTTTCTGGCGAAAGTCAAGGTCGGTAAAGGTAGAGCTTCCGAACCCCCTTAAAGATACACAGACTCAATGCAAGAATGTTATACGGTAGCTCGAGCCGAGCTCACCCGCAGGCTGCAGATGCCCAATTGTGACATTATTCAAACTTGCAAATATTCCTCTCCTTTTGCTGAATCCTCTATTCTTGGATCAACTCGTCGAGAATCAGCAGCTACAAATCTATGCGAAATTTTGAACCCGAGTAATGGAATGGCAAGCAATCGGGGAGATAATGAATACCATGATACAATGGGGAATGTTTCTGATGGCTCAATCGAAAATGTTTCGGTCAGTGAACCTGGTCGAGGCGCCGAAGTCTCTAGTATCCCAAGTATCACCAACGTGAATGGTGTTGCGCACACATGCAAAGAAGGGCGCGCCGCTGCAGTCGGGGCGCCGCGTCGGAGGAGCGAGATTGTCAACAAACTTAAATTCTCGGGCGCTCGCCCGAGATGAGCCGGCGCGTTTGCCCCTGAAAAATCGACACAACGCCCAGGGGCGCGCAACTCAATGGTAGAATGGTGGCGTGCTAGCTCTGTGCTAGCCTCGTTCCTCGTGCTTGGCGGGTACGCGTTTTACAGGCGCACACTGTCAGGGAGAGGCAACGCCAGCTGTGCGGCCAGCACAGATGAGCACAGAGGAGACAGATATCTAGCTCCCCGGCAATATGTAACGGCGCTTTTTGATGCTCTTGCTTCCATGCCTGTATATAAGCCAGGGCACTATACGTGTAGGTTTTAATTGAATCATTGAATACAGAACTTCAATTCATGTTTTTTGTAGAAGTTGCATTCCCTATAGAATAAGTTATGAAATAAGTTATGATCGTACACTCACCGGCTATAAATTCTCTGCAAATCTGAAAAAACTTTTTGTCACTGGGCTGTTGTTTCAATCCGAATCGGATCGTTGAAGGTGCCTCATTTTGCGATCGTGATTTTATCTTCCAATTAAGAATTCAGGGACGGAGAAACTTTCTCAGATTTGCACAGAATTCATGTTTGGTGAGTGTACGTATATTTCGCAATTTTTGGAGGTTGAATTGACAAAAATAAAATTAAATTAATAATACAAGAGTTCTTAATTAGTACTTAAGATGATTCTAACGACCGAACTTGCATCGATAACACTACTCCTAGTTATGGTTGTTCACATAAATCCAACTTATTACGCTCGGGATAAATGTAACGTCAAGATGATGAAATCACCAGGAAATTTGGATTTCTGGTTTGATTCTCTGGTAGCACAGTCGGTGTTAAGCTCTTTCCCTCAGGAATGTTTTGAAAATTGTCGTTGTATTGTGTGTCGTCTTCTGCTATTTATTTTGACTATGTGGCTGCTGCTCCAGTCACTCGCACTGATAACATAACCATACTGTGAGTGCGAGTCAGACGGATGTAAGCACAATTCAAACTACCGAAGTTTTGGCCTTAAACGTGGCGCTCGTTTTGAAATTGCGACTTCAATCAAATGGCATCACGAAGATGTGTTGTGCCCGGATGCACTTCGGGCGATAGCATTACAAAATTTATGTTCCCAATTGATGAAGAAACCGGCCAGAAGTGGGTGAAATTGGTGAAAAATGATGAAAAACTCGGCGGACTCACCTATGCTCAAATTCGCGCAGGGCGTTCCAAAGTTTGTATAGAACATTTTAAGGATGGAGACTGGGCTGAAAAAAAAAACTGGACCCGGCAACCGCTAGGAAATATTGTTCCCAGCCTTCATCTGCCACATTCGGTTGACGATGCCGGCATAACTGGTAATTTTCAAATAAAGCATCATCAGAATCAGAAGACAATAGAGAAAAGTAAACTTCTGAACTTCTAATAAAACTAAATTTCTAGGTGATTTGAATACCCTAGATAACAATGATAGTGCAGGTCATTTTTGTCATTGCAATCATAGCGCCTAGAAGTCGCCTATACAGGGCGGCTTGTATGCAGGTGAAATTAGATTCGTCTTTGTCCTATTGATTCATTCATACCTCTATAAATATATTCATCAACAATTCACAGGGCAGGCTATTCTCAGCTGCTCTAAAAAAATTGGGGAAGAAGGAAGGTGTGATTTTTCCGTGGTGGAGTCTCAAAGACAAGAGATCCCAGTAAAACTCAATACCACAGATCCGCAGCCGTCAACCTCAACGGCCATGGATAGTCCACGCAGGAAACGTCATTCTGAAAGAGAATCAACTATTTCCGCGGGGAAGAAATCAAAACCCGATGGAGAAACCAGTTCATCTTCTGTACCCGTTTTTGCTGAGTTACTGGCCAGTCAAGTCCTCAAAATGATGAGCAAAGGAACACACCTTTCTGCTGATACGTCGGCCACAATTGAAGCGTCGGTGCAAGAGTACACGAAAAAAAGATACGGATCAGTTTCTTCGACTCGTCTTCCAAGTCATGGTTCACCACGCCCTCATCACGGCCGTCTACTCCTTCATCAACTTCCGCATCACATTCGTCCACCCCTGCACTAGAACCATCAACGCCGACTTCTCACGAGTCGATGGCTATTTCCGGCTCATCAACACCTAATTCTCACAGGCCTATAGCTCATTCCGGCTCATCAACACCTAGGTCTCGTAGCTCTACACCCTCCATTCCAGAACTTTTGAAGAGTAAACTTCAGTCTACTTCTACTGAACTGTATAATCAAACAAAACGATACAGAAGGTAAACTCACGCGGAGTTTTCATGAATATCAATGCGAAACAAGCTCTTATTGGTGCAGGTTGCAAGCTTCATTCGACAAGTCCTCAGAACAAGAAAGATTTGACAGTGAAATTTCCAAGAAATATGAGAAATGTACTCCAACTCAAAAGACAGTGGTAGATACTATCTTGAATAATGAGCCGGTGAATAAAGGAAATCGGCATACGCAAGAGGCTAAGCTGATGTTTAGTACAATGTACAAGCGAGGCCCAGCAGCGTATAGGTATGATTTTCCATCTGAACGTGATGATATGTGAAACTCCTCACATCTGGATATACACAGTATAGATGCAACACGGTTTTAATTTCATCCCATATGATGATAATGCTTTTTCGCTCTGAAATAATGGGATTTTGAAAACGATCATTGATTCGACTTCTGCCCACAGGTATCAGTCTGAAATGCTCGGGTATCCGTCGGAGAGATTGCTTCAAGACTTTTTGAAAGAAATTAACATAGAAACTGGGGTGCACGAATCTTTACGATCTCACATGATGGAGCTCATTAAAGATCTTCCAGAAATTGAGAGATACATTATTCTCATCTGGGATGAAATGAAAATCATGTCACATCTTGACTATGATGCATTGAAAGACAGGATGATTGGTTTCGAAATGTGGGGAGATGATACGACGAATAAGATAGCCACTCATGTCATCGTTTTCATGATTCGAGGTGCAAATTCAGGATATAAAATGCAGATCGCATTTGGTTTCTGTAAATCAGATACAAGTACTCCTCAGCTCATGATAATTGTGAAAGAACTAGTTCTGTTCCTGAAAGGTATTGGCCTCATCGTGATCGCAAGCGTGTGTGATCAAGGAAGGCAAAATCTATCAGCAATAAACCAACTTATTGCAGACACTGGCGAAATATTCAAAGACTGATGCCTCATCTCAGCCGAGAAGATGTCTATGAGAAAGAAATGAGCAAAATGAGGGTGAAGAGCATGGCGCATATTTGGAGTGAGAGGACGGGGAAAGGTATCTTGAAGTTAGCAGAAGAGAAAGGTAGAATTATTCCTGAATTTTGCTATCAACTTTTCCTTATCATCCTGCCTAGTGACTCAGAAATCTTCTATTCTTTCCGTAGATAAAGTTTACGATACTGACCTTGGTGAGAGAAAAATGCCAAAGAATTCATTAGAAGGAGCTCATGCTATTATTTTCTTTGATGAACTCCTTGATGTTATGAATGGTGAGGCTGACTCTGATAAAAGAAAGGTTAATAGGCGACCCATCGTAGAAGGAAGTGATCAAATGGAAATCATCCGGAAAGCAAAGGCAACTTTACATAACATGCGATTCTGTGTGATGGACAAGAAAAGTGGTTTACTCAAACCAGTGTCCAAGTCAGATGCTCCGACTTTTCACAACTTGATTTTTGATCTGGATAGTTTCATCTCGCTGAGAAGAAAATTGACGAGTCTAAACATCATATATTTGTATCAACGATTTTATGACCAAGACTGCGGCGAAAATCTGTTTGGACAAATTCGAGAAATTTTGGAAAACCCAGCTTCGTACCAGTTTGGCCCAATATTCAGGACTTGTATGATGAAGAATCTCACTTCCCACAGCTCGTAAAACCAATTGCATGCTTGATGGAGGCGAGTATCTCGTGGCAATGGGAAAAAATCGTCTCTTACAAAAAGGCATAGAGCCGTTACAACAAGTTGTCGATTTGAGTATCTTGCCAAGGTCTAACTGCACTCCGTTCAGTGGTAAACACGTCAGCTTCCCTGAGTTGAGCTCTCTTTTGCTCGAGGTAGGGTCAAAACTCAAAAAATGTAATGCATGCATCGAGTCACTATCAAAAGAAGATTCTTTTATGAAGTCAGCTGCTGTGTACAGAGAGGTTCAGAAGCTTGTCACCGAAAACCTTCCCCTTGTCTTCGGACCCACAGAAAATTTGACAGCGCGTATTCATCATAAAATTTTGAAAGATGTTTTTGGAAAAGAAAAACCAGAGATATGTGTACCTGGTGACCACGATAGCATTCCGGATATCTATATTTCAATGCTAGTCAGGGGATACCTATCACTGGTTCTCAACTTTATAAGCAGGATACTATGCGGGAAAACCGTTCTCCATGATGCGCTGGAGCATAATACTGTTGTACAAGAAGCGCATGACATTAGGCAGAAAATGTTACCAAAGAAAAACCGCAATATTGCTTCTGGTCAGCCCGGAGAAAAATTATAATTATGATAATCATTGTATGCATGGCAATAAACTTATATGAAATATGAATTGATTTTTGTTTGGTTACCCCCCTAGGTTTTGAAATAGATTTTTTAAAGTCAAAAATTCCGGTCCGAGCATCCGGGTGCTTGCGGGTTTGGTTGCCTTCCTAGGTTTTGAAATAGATTTTTTAAATTCAAAAATTCCGGTCCGAGCATCCGGGTGCTTGCGGGTTTGGTTGCCTTTCTAGGTTTTGAAATAGATTTTTTAAAGTCAAAAATTCCGGTCCGAGCATCCGGGTGCTTGCGGGTTTGGTTGCCTTCCTAGGTTTTGAAATAGATTTTTTACAGTCAAAAATTCCGGTCCGAGCATCCGGGGGCTTGCGGGTTTGGTTGCTTTCCTAGGTTTTGAAGTAGATTTTTTACAGTTTTGACATAGATTCTCTAAAGTCAAAAATTCCGGTCCGAGCATCCGGGTGCTTCCGGGTTTGGTTGCCTTCCTAGGTTTTGAAATAGATTTTTTAAAGTCAAAAATTCCGGTCCGAGCATCCGGGTGCTTGCGGGTTTGGTTGCTTTCCTAGGTTTTGAAATGGATTTTTTACAGTTTTGAAATAGATTTTTTAAAGTCAAAAATTCCGGTCCGAGCATCCGGGTGCTTGCGGATTTGGTTGCCTTCCTATGTTTTGAAATAGATTTTTTACAGTTTTGAAATAGATTTTTTGAAGTCAAAAATTCCGGTCTGAGCATCCGGGTACTTGCAGGTTTGGTTGCCTTCCTAGGTTTTGAAATAGATTTTTTGCCATGGAACATCCGAGTATATGTGAACAAATTCAGTCGATGGATTAGTCTTCTTAACTATCAACAAGCCATTTCACGTAACCTCATCGTCTTCTCAAAATTGAGAGATCTGTCTAGAAGCACTTTTCTCTAGATACAGTAATGGCATCGGAAAACTCAAAATCGCCCGACAAGGAGAAGCAAGCTACTATGATGTGGGATGAGATGCAGATAAACTTTCACCTTCAGTGGAATGTGCGGGCGAGGCTGATAAGAGATACCATCTCACTGGTGAAAAGTGTGCCTGGCCTTATGACATCGATTATTCCTTGTGACGGTGGATAATCATCCAATCAATGTTATTCTAATATCACAAGAGAATGAGTCTACGTTATTCGGCAAATTCAAAGTATCGTGCCATGAGTTTTGCATCACATAATTACTTATTTACCCCTACGCTACCATTAGCTTAAATTGATATTAGATAATCTGAAATTCATCTGAAATCAGAAGTAAAGTTTATTAGCCCCGCAAATTAGCCGTATAGTATTGCTCCACAGACAGCAGCTCTTCGAGCAACAGCCGTGAGCTGCGAGAGCAGCTGCATGAAAGCTGTGCTGGCTGGCAGCGCATAGATGCCCCTAAACAAACGTCTACACGCCAAACACGCTGCCTTTCTCTCTCCGCCACGCTGCCTATGCGAGTTGCGCGCCCCTGGCAACGCCCGCGTTCGAGCCATGAGAGAAGAAAAAGGTCAGCCGTGCCTCGCCACTATGGTCGGCACTGTGACATGACTCGATGAAATGATCTGAAATTTTACACACACATAGTTGAAGAACATTGCTTTGATGTAGTGGAAGATTTGGGATGAAAAACAATTCCAAAAAAATTAGAAAAATCATACAATTTTCCGACGTTTTTGCGGGTTCCGATGCCGAGATGAGCGCCGCCAGCACAACTTTCGAGATGCGAGAAAGTTTTTCAGTTTTGACCCACTATAAAACTCAAAGTGAGAAAGTTGTTCGGAAGGGTATAAAGTATCTTAATCTTCAAGATTCGAATCAAATGATGCAATAGGGAACAAGTCCTAAGAGTTTTATTGAGATTATTGTTTAGCACCACGTCGTTTACTCGCCGGCCACAAGTAGATTTATATACAAAAGGTACTCTAACTTTTTTCTTATTGCATCATCTGATCTGAATCTTGGAGATTAACATACTTTAGACCCTTTCAAACCACTTTCTCGTTTTGAGTTTTATAGTGGGTCAAAACTGAAAAACTTTCTCGCATCTCGAAAATCATGCTGGCGGCGCTTATCTCGGCATCGAAACCTGCAAAAACGTCGGAAAATTGTATGATTTTTCTAATTCTTTTGGAATTGTTTTTCATCCCAAATCTTTCCCTTCATCAAAGCATTGTTCTTCAACTATGTGTGTGGGAAATTTCAGATCATTTCATCGAGTCATGTCACAGTGCCGACCATAGTGGCGAGGCGCGGCTTGCCTTTTTCTTCTCTCATGGTTCAAACGCGGGCGTTTCGTCGATTTTTCAGGGGCAAACGCGCCGGCTCATCTCGGGCGAGCGCCCGAGAATTTAAGTTTGTTGACAATTTCGCTCTTCCGACGCGGCGCCCCGACTGCAGCGACGCGTTCTTCTTTGCGTGCACGGGAAATAACTTTACAAAACGATCAATGGAAGGTGATCTCAAGGCAAAAAAGGTTATATTTGCATTCATGGCTGCAGATATGGGCTGCAACAGCCGAGTGGATTGCATATGAAAATTGTTCTTCGCGATCTGAGTCGCATGCTTACGACAGAACTGAATACTTCGATGACGGGGGAATATTTTTGTTAATGGATCTGGGCGAATTTCTAGAACAAAGACACTCTTCAAACGGGGCGCGTGTAAAAGTGGGAGATAAACCTGATCATACTGATTATGATCAATTCCGAGCAGAACGAATATTCGCGGAATCCTCGCGATACGACGGACAACTACAAAATGAAGAAATACTTAACAAATGAGGCACAGATACGCAAAGCATTAATGATAATAACACTGAAAAATCTACGAGCTTAACTGAATATACAATGCCAGGAGAATACCCGTGAAGTTTTCTCAGTGACGACGGATTGCAAAAGCGATTTGATTATAATTCCAGCCAACGGCCATTCGGGGGCCAAGGTGCTGAGTCGCAGAGGTATGATAACCAGGACCGTTGCTTCATACATGAGAACATAGGGTCGCGCTTCAGGAATCAGCCGCATAGAGTCGGTACTGAATTGCTTAGGACAAGTAAACCTAAGTTCCGTACTCGGCTCACCAAAAGCGTTGGTGCGGAAGTGCGGAAGGTTGCCCGCCAAAGATTTGACCTGACAGTCAAAATGCGGAGATGCATCATTTAAAACCTGATGAGAACGCCAACCGACCACTCGCTGCGAGCTTTGATGCTGGGATGCATTATTTGAGGGAATCAAACCAAATCGAGCAACCCAGAGAGTACGAAAAGCCACGTGAACGTGACATCGAAGAAATTTCGTTTGAGAACCGGACCAAACGGAGCTTACGCAGACAAGACCCGTACGACGACTTGAAAAAAATCTGTACGTGCAGATACCGACAAGACAGTTCGCGATAGGTCAGAGAGGTATGAAAATACTATATACGATGTGGGTATTCACAGACAGGCTCATTTTAGGGATAGTAATGACTGTTCAGACGAAATAATTCAAGACAATCAATCCCGACGCGAACCTAAATATGCTGTACTTAAAGAAGCAGACAAGATCCGCCCAGAATTGAAAGTAGCACTGCAAAATCTGGGAGAGAGTGCGGGGGACTATGTATCACGAATGCATTCTACCCATGATCGTCTGCTCATTGCATATCATACAAATATGAATCTCAAGATCTGGGAACGCGAAATATATAAGTAAAATGCAAATGCCGGAGCCCTCCAACAATTTATCCCTGGACTTTCTGGCTCGCTCGGAAATCGAGTCCGGTGAACAAATCCTCCAACTTTACGAGTAGCAATTTTTAACGCGATAGATTTCGTGAATAGAAAGGATCCGTGAAGTGCTCCCTCTTCAAAACGTTCCGACAGTGGGAATGATCAATTGGAGGATATGGTCGGTACTTATTCCGAGTGAAAGATGAGAGAGATTGGACTACAGGAGTCCATTTCTGAGGAATCTGCGACCATACAGTCATCGCAGGCTCTGAGTGGGTGTAGTTATTTTCGTAGGCTAGGATATTCCGAAGAAAATTCTTCAAAGAAAATACGAGATTCAAAATGTTGTGGTTGTTGCCGTAGGCAGGGACACGATATGAATGAGTGCCATAATCTGGGAAACGCATTATACGCTGAATCATATTCCAAAGAGTCAAATTGGAATGGTGAAAAGGATAGGAAACATTCCAAAACATTATACATCTCAAAGATACAGTGTAAAAAAATTTTGCGGAAAACTTCAACCAGCTCGTTGAATGGAGACTACAACCAGGCGGTTGAATATTTGGCGGCCGTGGATATGGTTAGGGATACGCGGCTCGTAGGATGGATACTTGTGGTGGTCTCCGGACAACATTTTTGGCTCAGGAGGACAAATTCATGTTTTCTTGTAGATGAATGGAGAAAAATCATCACCGCCGGCCAGGCGAGCTTTTTCAGGGAAAATCTAGGTCAAGCAATATTTTTGCAATTTATTACGGTCACCAATCCGGATTATGAATCGCGGAAATGTTGCTTGATCTGGTTATTTGATCACAAAATCTCCCGCGGCCACCACTGGTGTTTTATTTTCATTCGTATTATTTGATCACATCTCCCGCGGCCACCACTGATGTTTTATTTTCATTCGTTCATAAGAAAACATGAAAAAATTCGTTTTTCTGGCTCAAAAATGTCGTCCGAAGACTATCGTTCACCAATGCAATCTCATGGATCCTGCGTATGGGGAAATCCCAGAAACGTTTGACTTTTGATGTCACTCCTCGATCATTTGG
Organism: Eretmocerus hayati; assembly: GCA_029851415.1. NCBI lineage: Eukaryota > Metazoa > Arthropoda > Insecta > Hymenoptera > Aphelinidae > Eretmocerus > Eretmocerus hayati. Next base: position 169,704,400 of record CM056741.1, read on the forward strand.
GCTGTACGACGTCTCATGAAGCTTAACAAGTCAAATTTCCCTCGTTCAGATGTCCTGAAAATAGACATCAAATTTGGGATCGATTGGTGGATGCGGATAGATACCAGAGAAGGTCATGTGCAAGGAAACACCCGAAAATCCAGGGATTGACGTGTCACTTGGACCGACTCTCAAAATTCGTTGAGTTCTCACGGTTCTAGCGTACCACAGCGCGGTCCGTAACTTTGCAGGGATGTTTCTAATGATCCAAAGTTGTGATTTTTCTTTTAGTGGGAGATGTACATCGATGTACTGAGCCGTGGCAGGCATTGGACGGTCTGTCACTCCATTTCGATGAGAAATCATTATTTTTGTTCTTGAGCTCATATACTTTTTAGCGATTTCTAGAGGAATTCTGCGATGAACTCATTGTCTTACCCACGCAAAAATGAAAGAATTGACTTATTCCACATCCATGTACATTAATGGGGGAATCAAGGAATTGCGTTCAACCGGAATGGAATTAGTATTACTGGTGGTACATTTACGCCGTTCTCGGCGGTGTACACTTGCTGTGATCAACGGACGGATTCCTAAATACCGAGGAAAAGTAGGTAATAGTATCAGAAAACCATACCCACTTCGCTACGCTCAGACTCAGGCGCGTTTGAGAGTGCCATCTGTTTGAATGGAGACAATTGACAATCTTATTTAGATGAAATCGTCTCGGAATATTCTATCAAATCTTTCGAAGGGTTCAGGGACATTTCGGATTGATATAAAAATGACTAGGATCGTGTTTGATGTTTGTATTTGTCACTCTCCACGAAGGAAAATTTTTCCCGAGACACTTCAATATGTAGTGTATTTTTGCCACCTTTCAATAGATCACAAGCCCCCATTATTACTCTTGTGCAATTCTTATCACGCATTCTGGAAGTTGAGACTCTTTCATGTCCATTCAAGTATTCTAAGGAACCTCCCAACGCTCACTCAAACAATGAAAATTCAGAAACGAATTTTCCAAAAGTACTCGCTCAAGACTTTGCACGGTGTCCCTGAACCAGCTTTAAATGAGTCGGAAGACCACCTCGCCAAATATTTTCTTAAATGGTTGTTCAGGGCTCAAATAACATCTTCCAACTGTTTTTAAAATCGCCTACGTTAGAATTTTCAAATAAATCAACTTGTAACATATTTCATTTTTGCTACGATCTGAGTCAGCGATGTAAATCTCTGCTGTTGAATCATTTTTCCAGACTCCGTGTCTTTTCAGTTCTAGCATCGAAGCCCCTGCGTTAGCCAGTATGCTTGCTGATATTCGGTTGAAGGGTGTCCAGTGAACCTTTCAGGCTTCTCCAGACCCGAATATGTTGCAATCTTTCCAGGCATTGCTCCTATCTTGTTGATACCAATCACTTGGTTAGTGTACCTTCCGTTGTGATAGTTGAGGAAAAGTCTAGTACTGGTAGCATTTACTGGACGTGTAGCTAAATTGTCTCCAACAAATTCCTTCAACGGAGAGCCCGCGGAGGAGGTCCTGACAGTCTTGGTCTTTGTGACAGGGATAGTCACATTCAGGTGCGTAGCTGTATTTTTCACGTGCTGCAAAAGTATAATTGCGACGTTCTTCACGTCACAACGCTCCAAGAATACCCAATATAAGGGAAACCTGAAAAAAATTATACAACCATGAATGTTCCATTCACAATGCATCCTCATTCTTCTCACAATTTATAAAACAACCACATATTAGAGACATTGATCTACGACGGTTAATGAGAAAATATTGACAAATGAATTATTCAGTTATAAATCACAAGTACGGATCAATTTCGTCAATCCATCAATTTTGACATTTGCAACAAAGATTGAATGATATCAGTCAAGGTCCATTAATCAATATCGTACCTTCATATCCAAATAATCAGCATCTGGTGCTCGGTTGAGGAAGGTGTATATCTGGTTCGTGACGAATGTAAAAGCTCTTTTGCTTTGGAAACCAATAGTTTTCTGTTTCAACAAGCGCTTCAGCTTCTTGTACTGATCAATGTTTATGTTTTCATTCCTCTCTATCGTCAATTTAGGCATAGACCATTCCGACGACAACGTCGATGGTGCCATACCATCTGCTAATTTGTTGAAATAAGCCAGTATAAGCGTCTCACTTGTCATGGTCATTCTTTTGCTTTGTCGCCAATCGACGTACATGTTGTACACTTTCTCATACACTGATTTAGATTCCATTAGTGGCTGTCGACGTCGCTTTCCAATTCAAAGTCTTGCTTATTTCTTTACGACGTGGCTCTCCAGAAAAGAAATAGTTTGCAAATATGTCGCATCTCAATTACAATGTGAGTAATGACAGTCTACCACGAGAGATAATCCACAAGGCTCGAGATGCTGTCGACGAGTGTGTGCCCACCAGAACCGAGTCGATGTATGAAAAAACGTATGATGCCTTCGTCGAGTGGCGACGAAGCATGCAAATAAACAATACGAGTGAGAAGCTCTTAATTGAATACTTCAACAAGTTGGCAAACATTATGGCACCTCCGGCATTGTTCTCGAAATGGTCGATGCTCAAGGCCATGATAGAAAAGAATGAGAATATTGACATTGATGAGTACTCATATATTGAGTGGTTGTTGAAGCAAAGGAAAATTGGCTTCCAGAGGAAGAGAGTTCCAACATCTTTCTTGACTGACATCTGCACCTTTCTCACCAAGGCCCCAGACGCTGACTATTTGGACGTGAAGGTGAAACATTCTCTAGCATTGTCTAATTCCTCTATTGACAGAGATGATCTTTTTCTGAGTAGCATGAAATGAAAATGAAAGTTGTGATTCCATGCATATTCTGGTTCATTAATTTGTTACCTGCACATCACTCATTTTGGCAAAGTAGATTAATTTTTTTTGTAGATGGTTGCATTACTACCGTGAGATGTTTGAATACGCATGAATATTCTTGAAACCTCAGTTGCACTGTCATTTGATTAGTCGTCCTCGATAATCGTCCCCTAACCCCAAATATCAAACTACTTTATTCTCCCCTCATCTTCTGCAGACAGTCCCAAGCATCCGAAGAGGAAACCGAAACAGTCCCAAACTTACTGCGTAAATTGTTGAATGTGCCACGCGCAACAGAGATGCCAACGAAATCGTAAATTCTCGTATCCCATTAACAGTTCATGATACTTTACCTGATCACATATATCAAGATGCAGGTATGCGAACTTCAATGCCCCAAGAATTTCCAGATCTCACGATGCTAGCTAGTATTCAACATCCTCGTGTCATGAATCTTGATCGCTCCTATGCCTCGTGAGATTGTAAGTATTATTTGTGCAGTAATTTTCTGGCGAAGCATTATCATCTATATCAAATTATGCAGGACCAGATCATTTCATTTTGGATTAGGAATTTTGTTCCAACATCAAGATCCGTGTTCAGTATCATTTCTTTTAGCTGTATCGTTCCAAAATAATCAAAGATGAATTTGTGATTGAAAGATTTCCAAAAATCCTGGAAGTTCTACTTCGTTGCGATCCTTCTTTTAGTTCAAGATCTTACTTATAGATTACCACTTGGTCCGTGAGACGATAACAGACCTCAATGACTTGATCTATCAGTATGCTAGAACTGAAATTTTGTGGTCTCCTTTATTTTATTCTAATGTCGGAATCGACCGGCTAATAATTTGATTGCAGCTTGACCTCTTCTTCTTTTATCTAAAATCTGGCTTCTCTCATTGCAGATAATGCGAAAGAATCGGCTGAATCTACAATCGGAGCCCCAACCTTGCTCATCGACATCGATGAATGCTACGATACTCAAGACATAACAGCGATCTATTACTCTTGAACCATGAGCGAATCGGAGAAACTAACAAGGGGGACCCACGAAGTGCGGGTCACAAAATCTCACCAATTTTTTTTTACAGTCTCGTACAACCTAGAATATGAAGAATCCAGAGTAACTTCGTCAAATGGGCCTCCTCTTCGGAGCTACAAGCAAAAATGTTAGCATTGTCAGTATATCTATATGTATCACTTTTTAATATGGGCCTATATGGGCAATGCTAATTTCATACGCTGTAACTTCGGATAGAGGGCCCATTTGACGGAGTTACTCTGGATTCTTCATATTCTAGGTGGTACAAAACTGTGAAAAAAGTCTGGTGAGCTTCGGTGACCCGCACTTCGTGGGTCCCCCTAGTAAGTGTAGAATTTTCTGTAGTTCATTCAATAGAATTTTCTTTTTCCACTCATGTAGAGACAGAAGAAGTTATCTGCACTAACGAGAGAACAGTTAGAGATGAAAAAATGTGTACTATTGGTTGTGAGGGAATGCCATGGAGAATAACCAAGATGTTTGTGATCCTGCTGGCGAGTTTGACGCTTTAATATTCCAAAAATATATGGAAGACATGAAAAAGAAAGTCCCATTCAAACACTAGGATGAGGGAGAAAGACCGCAATTTTCTTTTGAGTCATGTTGCAAAATATTTCAGAGACCTGGAACACACTTGCAAGCACGGTCGCACACGGACCGTGCTTGCGAATTAAGATGTATATGCATGCTTTCAAATTCTCAAGCAGTTTGATTCACGCACTGATTTCAAGAAGAAATTATGATTTGTTAGGTGTCTTATTTTGCCGTTTAACGTTTCCCAGGTGGGCGTAGAACTGTGTCTGGACCAGCTGAGACCTGCAGCATATCTGTTACGGTACCCAATGGGCCATCTGGAAATATATCCGCCGGAGGAATTTCGGCTGACAGTGATTGAATAACCGAAAGTTTGGAACATCCAGAGTTGAAAGTCACTTTCGATTAGGTTTCCGAAACTCTGACCTACATTTTTGACAAGTAATGTGAGAAAGTTTATTCGCCTCCGAATTATCTCTCATTCTTCTTTTCGTAGAAAAAGCTCTGATTTCTTCAACAGGCGAGTCTTATGAGATTGGACAAGGACAGATTCTCTGTTAACTTTTTCAGATCTACGAAAAAGGCTTCTACACATTTTTCAAAAGAACGCGTCCCGTTCGAGCTATAGAGCATAAGAGGTCAAAAGGTCGCAGAAAAATACGTTTTTGGGACTTTATTAAAAAAACGGCCCAAGTGGCGACTTCTAGATTAGCTGGAAAATGATCCCACAGGAGCCTAAAATGATATCCTACAACAGTCCCTTCAGTGGTCTGCACCATGGATTTAGACCTAGTTCTAGAGACCCGTGGGGGGGGGGGGGGGCTGAGTTCAAGCTCACAGATGGAAGAAATGGCATAGGATTACTTAATCATAGACCCAGTCATCAACGTACTTAGCTCCTGAAATAAAATTATGGATAAAACTGTAGTTTTGTATATAATGTTATTCCTTCGTTTATAAAAAGGCTCTGTCTCCTATGTCTACAGAGAGCACAGTGTTATGAAACATAACCTCGGTAAGGGTGTGAGCTGCTGGATCATTTCCAATTCCGTATCAGATATCACACTGATGTTACTATTTTCATCAGAAAACTCTGAAACATCTTATTATGATACGATCTTAATTCAACACTTGATCATACATGGTAATAATTGCTGTCATCAGGATTTCAGTACATCTATCTCAACACTGCTTATCACAGACTTTCTTCCGGGTGCAATCCAATCTCAATCCGGGTCCCTTAACAAAGAGTTTAATCCGGGCGCCTTGATCCAAAATTGATCCTACCCGGGTTCCGACCCGGACTAGAACGGGAACAATTGATCCGGGACCCGAACTCAAACTGGATCCAGATTGGAATTGTTAGTCCGGGACCCAGAATAACTTTCTATGTAACGAGCCTACCCCTTCCACAGAAGTTGCGGGACTTGTGTGTACGGACGTGCTTCAGGGCCAGGCTACCGCGGTATGACGGGAATATTCCCGAGGTATGTATAGAAATAAACCACATATCGTAAGGAGGGGAGGGGATTAGGCACACCTTCTCTTGATTACATTTCTTATCTCTTTTGCTTTCTCTAATAGTCTGACGCCCACCGATGCTCCTGTATGCACTTTATTTCCTGCGGAAAATCTTCACGTTTTTCTACGTATTTTGACGCGCTGAATCGATTTTTCGATGTCGCTTTCCCAAATTTCAATTACTTGTTTGTTATTAATAATTTTGTGTGCAAAATCTAGGGTCTTTGACAACGATGGGGAAATACTCCTCATGTCTTATTGGCGTGGAAAGTCCAAGAAAGAATCGTAGAATTTTGAAACTTGATTTCCCCACGCCACCGCGGTGACGTTATTACCACTTCTCATTGTACTACGTTTTTGGAATGTGAATTTAGTTAATACCACCCTTAGAATATTTCTTTGTTTTAATGATCCATCGAAAATCATTACAAATTGTCTGTAGAAATCTCAAATTCTACTTTTTCGTCCATGAACGATCTTGGATCACCGACTCATATCGATATGGTTAGAGCTTAATTTTTTGTTCAACTGTACTATAGCCTGGAAATATTTTGCAGTAAAAGTTGCTAGAATAAATACACTTCACTATTGTGAATAAGTAATGGAGAAACTTACAACAGAATATCAAGTTTTCCGATCCACTGGAACGACTAGAAAGTTCTACCACGTATTGAATTTTTATATCAGACCATGCCCTGTGACCCAGAAACTTGAGGAATACAACGTTATTATTCCTTTGAGAAGAATCGATCAGATCAACAATATTCCGTAAGAAAATTGCGATGGACTTGAGTTTACGTGTTTTCATGAACACTATGTGCGTCAGGAAACAGTTGTGATTAATGCATGCGATTCGGCTGCGTATTTCTTGTGCTAGTGCCCGCCGTAGAGCTCTTAGCAGCCATGATCAAGATGATAGGCCAGTAGGTTTTGGTATGGAGACCTGGACGAACCACAAACCTCCTCTCTACAGTCCAGTGGGGTATACCCAATAATAGTCGAAAGTGTTGATTAAATTCCATATCAATCAAAAGTTGCTAATTATTCCATGCCCATATAAGAAAAGACACTATCTTTGTGCCTGGACACATTTGATGCATAAATTGTATCAGATAATAGTAACCTCAGGTCATTGGAAGTAATCGAGTACTCGAAATCATTCAATCATGAATATGAAACAAATCATAAACAAATTGCCTGAAATGCAAGGGATGGATATGAATGATAATGTGTTCGGCAATCTCAACAAGTTTGTCACTCAGATTGCCGGGGTATCATTTCAGCAGCCATTATATGCAAGAATGTTGATATTTGCCTACAACATGGTCGTATTCATGACATTTTTAATCCCACTTGTGAGTATTATACTGCGAAAGAAGCAATTATCGGGAGCAAATCCGAACTGCGCCTGCTATCAGTAATTAAGAATACGTATATCGCCCTCCCCCCTCCGACAAAGAAAATACTTTCCATCGATACACTAACTCAAATTTCGTATGGGGGACGTGTTTTTCTTCGTCGGGGGTGACGATATAATCTGCAACCGGGCTAATCCTAACGTGGCGTTATGAGCTGCGCCTGGGTAATCCTCGTTTGTGACATTATGAACTGCACCCGCTTACTTTTTTGAAGGTCATTGATGTATCCGTCCAGTCATCCATCGACAATATCGTATATATTGCTTTTGCAGACCCAAAATTTGACTACCACTATCTATCAGCTATGATGAGATATCTCAATTTAGGCGTAATTGTCAGTTGAATTAGCCCTGATGGATTTCTCCAAATTGCACTCATACACTTGAAATAAAACAATATCTAAGAAATCCAAAAATCTGAGACAAAGTATATTCAGAGTTATACATTTATTGACTGGCTGAAAAACAACAATGAATTTCAATTAAAAACATTGGATTTCTCCAAGAGCCCTCGCCTCTGCTCTTCCTTGTCGAGCTTTGTGGGCACGTCTAATGGTAGCCATGCAACGCGGCCGCAGAGCTCTATTTCCATCTTATGTTAGAATTTCGATGAGATGAAGGTTGAGATGAGTTGTCGACATATTGTTATTCACTAACTTATAGTCTACAACTCGCCGTTTAGTCTAAACTATAAGAGTGTAGAGAAAAAATGGAAACAACTGTACTTCCTAACCTATACAAAATGAGCATATTGTAATTCGCTCTTTTATCCGATTCTCTCGCAATTTGGACTAAACGACGAGAAGAGCAATCCCAGTTCGATGATAACAAGTGTGGCTTTTCTCGTCGTGTATTCCAAACGGAGGAGAGATCAAGTAAAGTGGGAACAAAATTCAGCTAGCACGGCTACCCGCAGGCCCTTGATATCTAATTGTACACAATCCAGGACATAAGTGAAATATGAATAAGTTCGGGTCGCTCTTCGAGCGATTCGAGAGTTTCCTATGGGACGATTGATATGCATTGGTTGTTTATTCCGATGACTTGAAATGTGTCGCACCCATCAGCGGGGGGAATCTCAAAACATTCTGGATATCGAGCTGGATATAATTTTTGGCGAAATATTAAGCCACCTCCAAATGGTCTGGGGCTATTAGCCGTGAGGTAATAAATGAAGTATTTGTAGACAACGGTGGTTTCGTGATTGTGGTATTGCGATCAAATACAGGCATATGCTGGCATATTATCGAACTCGTACTTGGCCACAAAATGTGACAGAGAAGAGGCAGGATATACCATGTGTAGGAACTCTGCGGTTGAACCTTCCAAGAACTTGCGGGCGCAGTTGATTACGCCGCACAAGATTTACTCGCAAGCAGCTCAGAACAAAATTGGGCAGACGAAAATTAAGCAGGCGCAATTCAGGGTCATCCGGGTAGTTTGGTGTGAAATTATTTTCTAAAACAAGTCTTACAGCGATGTTTCAAACTATTTGTCTAATATTGTAATCCGATTCTATGGTTCAAAAGTGAACATCAATAAGTTATCTCCGAGATCCCCAAAAATTCTTCAGTCCAGTAAGCATATCAACTCCACACCATATACTATCCTTCACAAGAGAAAATAAAATTCTCTGAAATAAGCTGACAGGAACTATTTGGAGTCATTTCGAACTCCTCCCTGGCCTGCAGAACAACTCATTCATAAGAGATCCCTGGAAATTTTTTCTTTTTATCCTTTTCGGAAACTCCATAGTTATGAATAATGTCGAAATAGTATATTACGCAACGATGTCGAAAAGTTGGATTTACGCACGAGTGAAAATCTTTACACACGAGTGTGAGTCTTTACGCACTGGTGAGATTCTTTACGCACGAGCCGCGTAGCGGCGAGTCACATCTCGTGTGTAAAGGTTTTCCGAGTGCGGAAACCTTTCGACAGAGTTGCGTCCGATATTTTTCGAAATTTTGTGCGGAAAGTTAGTATTCTGTCGGTCACCTCTATTCGCTAGTAACCAAACCGCGATAGGGGTAGGTGGGAGAAGAGGGCGCAGAGCGGGGTTCAGGGGCGGCAGCAAAAAAAATTCTGAAAATGTATTAGAAAAAGATCTTTTGTTCGATATATCATATGTTATCGCATATATTGAAAATATCGATCTCAATTCTCAAAAGTTCTAGTAACAAACAAGATCAGAGATATGTAATTTCATGAGATAGTATGAATTTGAATTTTGAGGAAAATTATTACAGAGTTATATGAATGTCACCAAGGACGGGCAAAACTGAATCAACGGATTGGTGGAATAATGTTGTATTCCTTTGGTTCGATATAGACAGAACTTGTCAATTATAATGATAATAATAATGTTCTGAATACACGGGATAGAAAGCGCCTCTGACAGAGGAAAACCTCTTTCTTATGAAAAATACGGGGATCCATCGCCGGCACTCTTTAAGAGGCGAAGTGTCCGAAAAGTAAATTTACCATTTCCTTTGAACGTACACTTCAAGGTAGATTTTGAACCACGCAAACCACGGTGGAAGCTTTTCAGAAATGTCTCAGTCATAATTCATGTTGTACTGAATTGAATTAGACTCATATTCTACCGGAGCGATCGATTTCCATGTTCAATTCGATGACAAACCAGGATATCCAATCGTATGGACTTACCGACTTACTGCGAGAAGAAAACTGAAGTTTAACAATTTAGAGAGCTCACAAGTATTCATTCTATCGAGTGGAAGAAGTCATTACACCTGCTTTGGACAGCTTCGAATCAACGATTGGAGTACTTCGATTCTACAGAACTAAGACAAAGATCATTTTGCCAGTCAACGCAGAAACTTCAAGAGATGTCGCAGGATATCAGGCTAGAAAGAAAATACGGCAGTGCGTAAAGATACGTACCGGTGTGTAAAGACATACCTTACGCACTGTTGCTAACTTTACGCACAGGTCTTCACGCATTCCGTGCGCAAAAATTTCTTTACGCACGGAAAAATGTTCCTTACGCACTAACTTTACGCACATGATTTCGAAATCTTATTTTTCGCAATTTTCCAATGTTTGGGTGCCTACAAAATTACGAAAAATAACTTTCGCGCCTCGCCCATGAAGTTCCCCGCTTCCGAACGATTATTTCGACCCTCGCCTGCGGCTCGGGCCAAAAACGAATCGCTCGGAAGCAAGCTACAACCTCATGAACTCGGTGCGACATATACTATTTCGCAATTTTCCAATGTTTGGGTGCCTACAAAATTACGAAAAATAACTTTCGCGCCTCGCCCATGAAGTTCCCCGCTTCCGAACGATTATTTCGACCTTCGCCTGCGGCTCGGGCCGAAAACGAATCGCTCGGAAGCAAGCTACAACCTCATGAACTCGGTGCGAAATATACTATTTTGCAACTGTGTGCGCGAAGTTGTAAAAAAATGAGACTTCTCTTCATTATTTACAGTGCGAGAAGTAATGCGTGAATGACTTCTCGCACAGTTTTACATTTACGCACTGGTAAAGTGTGCGTAAATGTAACTTCTCGCTCTAATGCATTTTCATCCACGCACAGTTCCAAAATATGATGTCACGTCATCCCTCTGAATCTGGCCTTTCTTGAGAACTCCCTTTTCAAGATAATCTTGCTCGGACAGTGGTGCATATAATTACAACTTCACGCACAGTTGCAAAAAATAGTATACGCAACACGTGCGAGAAGTTTCCGCACACGTTGCCAACTCGCGCGAGAAGTAACATGCACGAACTCGTTTGGCAACTTGTGCGGAAGCACTTGTTGCGTAATATACTACTAGCGTAATGCCTCGCGTTGCTCGGCTTGTAAATGTTTCCGATAGGCGTATTAGTTTTCCAAAATGCTCTTCCAAATCAAATGAGAGTACGTTTTTCAAAAATTTTATATATTTAGTTAAGCGGCGGTTTCTCACATGGGTCTGAACTCATAAAGACCATGAAAGTTATCATTATATAACTCGATATGTGAAAATGGTACAGAACATATTTTCATTTGATTTGAAAGAGCATTTTGGTGAACTGATACGCTTCTCGGGGACTTTTAAAGGGCGAGCAACGCGAAACATAACGCTAGTGTTTAATTATAAGAATACGGAAGTTTTCTATTGGAAATTCAGAAATATGATGTTGTAAAATATCGTTATGCTCAAATAAAGTGATTTCTAGTAGGCCAAAGAGATGTACATCGATTTGACGTGAATTAATTACTCAGTTGGTTACAGGGATAAAAATACAAGTGACACTCAAAATTTTCATTCTGGGCCTTACTTCGTACTAAGATCAATATCACCAATGTCACCTGCTTGAGCCCATCGCGGATACACGTACTCTTTGAAGTTTAGCGAGTGTAAGAACAGTCGACGCAGAAAGAGGTGAGCTGCACAATATCATCGTGGACATTCACATCTGAAGAAAACATCGTAAGCGCAAATAATTCCATCAATATTTTGATTACTCGTTTTTCTGAAATCGATAGAATTGTGGGAACAGGAAAGTCGAAGGTGTTCGAATGATTCGAATAGAATAGGAACATAATGAATAGAAAAACAGAATTTTCTCCGAGCCTTCAGGAAAAAAGAAAATGTAAGAGATGAAATTTTTCCGGGCTTCGACAAAACAAATATATAAAAATGAAAATTGAAAAATTTCTCGGGATTTTGAAAAAACAAAAATATAAAAAATTATTTTATTTTCCAAAATATTTTTCCGGAAATTATCAAAATTTCCCACCGTGAAGCACATCCTGAACTTGCCTTCATTCTTCTTAGTCTCACTTAGAGGAACGCTCAAACAGAGCCACAGTCGTCTCCTCGCTGCCTTCAAAAACACATACGCGCGCGAGAAGCATCAAACAACGTGACACCAGAAAAGGAAAGGGAATTCTTAGTGATGCGCGCTCTCTCAACAGCCCGCAGTCATCTTCTCAAGCCCGTCGCGAACACACGTGCTCATAGAAGTTGAGCGAGTATAAAAACAGTTGACACATAATGAGGTGAGCTTGCAGAATATTATCGTTGACATCGACATATAGGAAAAACATCGTACGGGTAAGTAATTCCATGGATAATTTGATTAATCGTTATTTCTGGAATCAATATAGAACGAAAATATATTGGATAGAAATCCGGAATTTTTTCCGGACCCTCAATAGAAAGAAAATGTGGAGAATGAAAATTCAAAAATTTTTTGGAAATTGAATGAAAATTTTTTCCGGGGCTTCGACAAAACAAATATATAAAAAATGAAAATTCGAGAATTTTTCGGGACTTTGAAAAAACGAAAATATAAAAAATTGTTTTTTTTTCAAAAAATATTTCCAAAAATTTTCGAAATTTCCCACTCTGAGGCACATGCTGAACTTGCTTTAATTCTTATCAGTTTCAGTTAGAGAAACGCTCAGGCGTTGGAGCTCTCTACTGAAGCCGCATTCTCCCCCTCCCCGCCTTCACAGACACAGACACGCGTCGAGAAGCATCACGACACCAGAAGAGGAGAGGGGATACTTAGTATCGCGCGCTCTCTCAACAGTTCGCAGTCTTCTTCTTGTGCCCAGCGCAAACACGCGTTTTCTATGGGGTCGAGCAGGTATGACAAAAGTCGACGCGGAACAGAGTCAGCTTACAAGATGGCATCGAAGAGATCAACATACATAGAGGACATCATGAAGGTAAGTGATTTCAACCTAAATCTCGAAATTCATTCTTTCCGAAATCATTAAAACTAAGGAAACGATAACGTCGAGAATTCCAATAGTTCAAATTATCTGAATGTATGTAACATGAAATTTGAAAATTTTTTGCGACGTTTCGACAAAACAAATATATGAAAAATGAATATTCGAAAATTTTTCGGGACTTTGAGAAAACAAAAATATAAAAAAAGGTTTTTTTTTCTCAAAAAATTTTCCCAAAAATTTCCAAAATTTCCCACTCTCAGGCACATTCTGAACTTGCCTCAATTCTTATCAGTTTCAGTTAGAGAAACGCTCAGGCATTCGCGCTCTCTACTAGCCGCATTCTCCCCCTCCCCGCCTTCACAGACACAGACGCGCGCCGATCATGTCATGACACCAGAAGGGGAGAGGGGATACTGAATGATGCGCGCTCTCTCAACGGCCCGCAGTCATCCTCTGGAACCCGTCGCGAACACGCGTACTCTATGCGGTTGGGCAATCATAAGAAGAGTCAACGGAAAATGAGGTGAACTTGCAAAATATCATCGTGGACACACAACATTTATAGAATGGCTGAAGGGTGAGTAATTCGATCATTTATTCAATTACTTGTTTTTCCTTGAATCGTTAGAGTTACGAGGACATAAACGTCGAGAGTTTTGATGATCTAAATAGATGAAAGATACAATGAAAAAATTTCAAGATTTCGTCCGGGGCTTTGAACACAAAGATATGAAATATAAAAATTAGAAATATAAAAGATTGATTTATTTTTGAAAATTTTCCCCAAACATTTCCGAAATTTCCCACCATGAGACAATTCCTGAACTTGCTTCCATTCTCATCAGTTTCAGTGAAAGAGACGCTCAGATATACGCGCTCCTTATCGGAGCCGCAATCTTCCCCTCGCTGCCCTCGCAGACACACACGCATCGAGAAGCGACAACGTCACACCGAAAAAGAGTGGGGATACTTAATGATGCGCGCTGTCTCAACGGCCCTCAGTCATCATCTAGAGCCCGTCGCGATCACACGTACTCTATCAAGGGGGGCAATCATAAAAAGAGTCGAATAAAATGGAATACACTTGCAGAATACCATCGTGGACATCAACATTCATAGAACGTCTAGAAGGTGAGTAATTGCATCATTAATTCAATCACACGTTCTTTCTCAAATCGTTAAAGTTGTAATATCGTGAACGTCGAGAATTTTGATGATCTGAATAGATTAAAGATTCAATGGAAACATTCCAGGATTTTGTCCGGGGCTTCGAAAACAAAGAGATAAGAAATAAAAAATTGGAAATTTTTACGGGATTTTGAAAAAATAAAAATATAAAAAATCGATTTTTTTTCGAAAAATTTTCCCGAAAGTTTTCGGAATTTTCCACTCTAAGACACATCATGAGCTTGAGTTCATTCTCATTAGTTTCAGCGGAAGAGATGCTCAAACATAGGCGCTCTCGACCGAAGCCGCAGTTTTCCCCTAAATAGCCTCACAGACACACGCATCGAGAAACGACAACGTCACACCGAAAAAGAGCGGGGATACTTAATGATGCGCGCTCTCTCAACGGCCCTCAGTCATCCTCTGGAGCCCGACGCGATCACACGTACTCTATGAAGGTGGGCAATCATAAGAAGAGTCGAATAAAATGGAATGAGCTTGCAGATATCATCGTGGACATCAACATCTATAGAACGTTTGAAGGGTGAGTAATTCTATCATTTATTTAATTACCCGTTTTTCCTTGAATCATTAGAGTTATGAAAACATAAACGTCAAGAATTTTTAGTGATTTGAATAGATTGAAGATATACTGAAAAAATTTCAAGATTTTGTCCGAAGCTTCGAAAACAAAGATATGAAAAATAAAAATTCGAAATTTTTACAGGATTTTGAAAAAACAAAAATAAAAAAAATTATTTTTTTTTCAAAAAATTTTCCCAAAAATTTTCCAAATTTTCCACTCTGAGGCATATGCTGAACTTGCCTTAATTCTTATCAATTCAGTTAGAGAAACGCTCAGGCATTCGCGCTCTCTACTGACGCCGCATTCTCCCCCTCCCCGCCTTCACAGACACAGACGCGCGCTGATCATGTCATGACACCAGAAGAGGAGAGGGGATACTGAGTGATGCGCGCTCTCTCAACGGCCCGCAGTCATCCTCTGGAGCCCGTCGCGATCACACGTACTCTATGAAGGTGGGCAATCATAAGAAGAGTCGAATAAAATGGAATGAGCTTGCAGAAGATCATCGTGGACATCAACATCTATAGAACGTCTGAAGGGTGAGTAATTCCATCATGTATTTAATTACTCGTTTTTCCTTGAATCATTAGAGTTATGAAAACATAAACGTCAAAAATTTTTAGTGATTTAGATAGATTGAAGATATACTGAAAAAATTCCAAGATTTTGTCCGAAGCTTCGAAAACAAAGATATAAAAAATAAAAATTCGAAATTTTTACAGGATTTTGAAAAAACAAAAATAAAAAAAATTATTTTTTTTTTCAAAAAATTTTCCCAAAAATTTCCCAAATTTCCCACTCTGAGGCATATGCTGAACTTGCCTTAATTCTTATCAATTCAGTTAGAGAAACGCTCAGGCATTCGCGCTATCTACTGAAGCCGCATTCTCCCCCTCCCCGCCTTCACAGACACAGACGCGCGCTGATCATGTCATGACACCAGAAGAGGAGAGGGGATACTGAGTGATGCGCGCTCTCTCAACGGCCCGCAGTCATCCTCTGGAGCCCGTCGCGATCACACGTACTCTATGAAGGTGGGCAATCATAAGAAGAGTCGAATAAAATGGAATGAGCTTGCAGAATATCATCGTGGACATCAACATCTATAGAACGTCTGAAGGGTGAGTAATTCCATCATGTATTTAATTACTCGTTTTTCCTTGAATCATTAGAGTTATGAAAACATAAACGTCAAAAATTTTTAGTGATTTAGATAGATTGAAGATATACTGAAAAAATTTCAAGATTTTGTCCGAAGCTTCGAAAACAAAGATATAAAAAATAAAAATTCGAAATTTTTACAGGATTTTGAAAAAACAAAAATGAAAAAAATTATTTTTTTTTTCAAAAAATTTCCCAAAAATTTCCAAAATTTCCCACTCTAAGGCATAAGCTGAACTTGCCTCAATTCTTATCAGTTTCAGTTAGAGAAACGCTCAGGCATTCGCGCTCTCTACAGAAGCCGCATTCTCCCCCTCCCCGCCTTCACAGACACAGACGCGCGCCGATCATGTCATGACACCAGAAGAGGAAAGGGGATACTGAGTGATGCGCGCTCTCTCAACGGCCCGCAGTCATCCTCTGGAGCCCGTCGCGAACACACGTACTCTATGCGGTTGGGCAATCATAAGAAGAGTCAACGGAAAATGGGGTGAACTTGCAAAATATCATCGTGGACACACAACATTTATTGAATGGCTGAAGGGTAAGTGATTCGATCATTTATTCAATTACTTGTTTTTACTTGAATCGTTAGAGTTACGAGAACATTAACGTCGATAGTTTTGATGATCTGAATAGATTGAAGATTTAATGGAAACATTCCAAGATTTTGTCCGGGGCTTTGAAAACAAAGAGATAAGAAATAAAAATTTGGAAATTTTTACGGGATTTTGAAAAAATGAGAATATAAAAAATCGATTTTTTTTCGAAAAATTTTCCCGAAAATTTTCGGAATTCCCCACTCTGGGACATATCATGAGCTTGAGTTCATTCTCATTAGTTTCAGCAGAAGAGACGCTCAAACATAGGCGCTCTCGCCCGAAGCCGCAGTTTCCCCCTAAATAGCCTCACAGACACACACGCATCGAGAAACGACAACGTCACGCCGAAAAAGAGCGGGGATACATAATGATGCGCGCTCTCTCAACGGCGCTCAGTCATCCTCTGGAGCCCGTCGCGATCATACGTACTCTATGGAGGTGGGCAATCATAAGAAGAGTCGAATAAAATGGAATGAGCTTGCAGAATATCATCGTGGACATCAACATCTATAGAACGTCTGAAGGGTGAGTAATTCTATCATTTATTTAATTACTCGTTTTTCGTTGAATCATTAGAGTTATGAAAACATAAACGTCAAGAATTTTTACTGATTCAAATAGATTGAAGATATACTGGAAAAATTTCAAGGTTCCTCCGAACCTCCGAAAACAAAAATATAAAGAATCAAAATTCGAAATTTTTACGGGATTTTAAAAAAACAAAAATAAAAAAAATTATTTTTTCTTCAAAAATTTTCCCAAAAATTTCCAAAATTTCCCACTCTGAGGCATAAGCTGAACTTGCCTTAATTCTTATCAGTTTCGGTTAGAGAAACGCTCAGGCATTCGCGCTCTCTACAGAAGCCGCATTCTCCCCCTCCCCGCCTTCACAGACACAGACGCGCGCCGATCATGTCATGACACAAGGGTGTCAAGCGTAGTAGAGTACCTCCCCTCAAGCCCCTCCAGTCAAGTGCAGAGAGCGTCGCGGCTCGCGGCGAAGGAGCCCCTTCCCTGCGACGCCGCGGCGCGCTCTACACATGACTGGAGGGGCTTAAGGGGAA
Source organism: Eretmocerus hayati (assembly GCA_029851415.1). Lineage (NCBI taxonomy): Eukaryota > Metazoa > Arthropoda > Insecta > Hymenoptera > Aphelinidae > Eretmocerus > Eretmocerus hayati. The sequence continues at coordinate 169,722,028 of CM056741.1, forward strand.
GGACTCTACCACGCTTGACACCCCTGTCATGACACCAAGAGAGGAGAAGGGATACTGAGTGATGCGCGCTCTCTCAACGGCCCGCAGTCATCCTCTGGAGCCCGTCGCGAACACACGTACTCTATGCGGTTGGCCAATCATAAGAAGAGTCAACGGAAAATGAGGTGAACTTGCAAAATATCATCGTGGACACACAACATTTTTTGAATGGCTGAAGGGTGAGTAATTCGATCATTAATTCAATTACTCGTTTTTCCTCGAATAGTTAGGGCTTCGAAAACGAAAATAAAAGAAATAAAAATTCGAAATTTTTACGGGATTTTAAAAGAACGAAAATATAAAAAATTGTTTTTTGTTCGGAAAATGTTCCCAAAAATTTGCGAAATTTTCCACTCTGAGAAAATTCCTGAACTTGCCTTTATTCTAATCAGTTCCAGTGGAAAAGACGCATAAGCATACGTGCTCTCTCCCGGAGCCGCATTTCTCCCCTCGCTGCCTGCACAGACACACATAAGCGACGAGTAAGATCAAACAACATTTCAACAGAAAAAGAGAAGACAATTAGTGATACGCGCTCTCTCAGCAGCCCACAGTATAGCCCTTTGCACGGTCACGAACATTCGTACGCCAAAGAGAAAATCAAATCCAAGAAAATCCTATGTGGATATATAAGAAGAACTTATAAAATACCATCGTTAACATTGACCTCTACTACACAATAATGAAAAGGTAAGTAATATCTATCAAAACATCATTTCCCATGTTCTCTAAAATTGATAATAGAATCAAACATCAAAATACAAACCTTTTCCGTAATTTTATAAAATCATGTACATGATAGATAAAAATTCAATTTTTTTCCGAAATAAAATCGAGAAGTGAATTAGATTTCCATAGTCCCAATCGAAACTGATGAGTTACCTCCAAAGACAGAATTTCCGGGCTCTACGATTCCAATTATTAAGTTTTTCCACAATAGAGATATCTTGTAATATCACGAAATTCAGTTGAATTGACAACTCATCCATTAAATTGACCCCAATGAGGAGTTCAGTTTCATATCAAGGTCTATCATCCCACAGGCATCCAGATATCAAATGTGAGAATCACCCAGTGGAGGATTTACAAAAAGTTTTCAACTCAACGTGTTACAACCGTTCCAGAAAGATCAACAAAATCAAAATTACAGTCAGATGGCATGGATCCAAGCACAAGAGAATGACAAAAATCAAATAAAACAAGGGAATCCATAACACCTCTGGAATCGAATCAACTTCCGAAGACATCAAATGTGAGTTTCATGTATCAACCCGTGTGACTCCTTATTGTAAAATATGTATAGAATTTTAATTAGATATAGATCTATGGAAATTTTTCGAATATCATGATTCTATGAAATCGTCGTCGGAACATTAGATTCATTAGTTTTTCAAAGAACGTAAGCACATAATAGCCTTTATTTCTTTACTAAATTGGTATGCATGGTATCTCACAAATGTATCCTTGATCTTACAATTTCATTTGAGGCTAATTTTGATTACAAAAAAAATCAAATCATCTTCGTCACACATCTCAACAAATGATTCCCAACAATACACATCACTTACATATCCAAGTGCAATCGAATACATTTACAAGTTGTAACAGGACTGTATGATGCCATGGCTCACATAGAGATCGAGACTATCATCTCTGAGATCGACATACTACAATCTCCTGTTGCCAAGCTGCTGTAAATGTAGGGTATTCTTCCAAAAAAACAACACAACACACTTACACCACTCTTCGGAAACATGTTGTTGGATTTCCTCTGATCTGAGCGCCGCTTTGGTCCCGACACTGGTAAACCAAATCGACGGGTGAGTCTCATATGATCATGTCTCCTTCAACCTCTGTGATGGAGAGTTACATTTACACTGAAACGATATACACGGACCGATTCACACTCAATTTCACTCCATATCACACAACGACGATGATAGATTGATATTTTTGTTCATTTCAATAAAATCTTCCGCAAATATCACCAGTGGTTATAAAAATATAGATCAAGGTATTGTTAAAATTAGTGCGTTCCTAGAATCGTATATCAAATATCCATAATTTCATTTATATATTCGTTTGTTATCGAATATGATTGAGGATTATCATTGATCAATGTAGTGACTCCCATATGCGTTTCTCAATATTCAATCTTTTGTTATGACAATTCTCATTCAATTTGTACGATGACTCAATTTTATCAACAAAACGGCAACAAACGATTCCCATACGATTGTATATCTCTCTATTATAAGTAATCAGGATGTAAGCATATAATTGTAATAATGTATGATGAAAATTTTGTTTAGAATATCACGTTCCATACTCTATATGTGAATATGTTCAATATGGATTGTATCAATATCTGAATCTCCTGAAACTCGATAAATAAAATCAAATGGTTGGGGAAATTGCCCCAACCATCCCCGTGTCGATTCATTTACTATAGAATAAGCATTCGAAAGAAGTACAACTCATTAAGCGATATTTTCGTACAATCTTCAATTGTACATTCTTTCAATCTCGAGTTAAAACATATGCTATTCATTATGAAATTCATACGAATTTTCAAAGAGAGCATGACTGACTTTTTTAATATATTGAAGAATTTTGAGTACTAATTCCTGCTCATCTTGAATCAATTTCAAATCATTGAGAGAAACATATATGAATCCACTATCACTTAACAAGATGAAATCATCCTCCCAATTTCATCAAAGAGTAAATGCATTCAAGTAACCTTCATTAACAGGATCCAATTCAAAACTTTGCTAATTACATATCGATTCAACTCATCCTCGTCATACTTACTCAAAACTACCACACCACACTTTTACGAGTTGCAACAGCACATGATGCCTTGGCTCATATGGGAGTTGGGTTTCTCATTCCCGAGTGCGACAGAGTGTGACTCCCTGTTGCCCAGCTATTGTAAAACAACAACACAATACTAACGCCACTCTTCGGAAGCATGTTGCTGGATTTCCTCTGATCTGAGCGCCGCTTTGGTCCCGACACTGGTAAACCAAATCGACGGGTGAGTCTCAACAGATCATGTCTCCTTCAACCTCTGTGATGAAGAGTTACATTTTCACTCTGAACATAAAACACTCCCCAGTTTCAACTCAATTTCACATCATAAACACAAAACGAGGATGATGAATATCGAGGTCATTCCATCCAATCAAAGACTTCTCAAAAATTCAAATCTTGCGACGTAAATGCTCAATATGAAAACAAAGAACTTTCCTGATCAATGAACCCCAATAATCAATCTTAATGACCGCGTTGCTAAAACCATCACAATGCATCAATTCAATTCTTCCCTCACGATTGCATCAAGCGAGTGATATTGGATTCATCTATAAGAGTCATTTTTAATACTCTATACGATACCGTTCCGCAATGTCAATTATCTATCCCTAAATCTTATGAAAATTACTTAAATCTTAAACTGGTCCAGAGAATTCTCTCAACCACTCCCCAATAAGAATGACGCCCTCTAATGTAAACTTACAATCTTTAATTGAGTATTCTTTCAATCTCAAGTCAGAAAATATTCTAATCATCATTAAATTTCTACAAATTTCCAGAAAAAGCATAACTGAATTTTTGAATAGATTGGGAAATTTTAAAAACCGATTTCAACTCAGATTGAATCGAATTACGAATCATTTAGAGAAATGAATATGAATCCACTATCACTTGACAAAATAAAGTCATTGTCCCAATTTCATCAAAAAGTACATACATTCACGTGATTTTTATCAACAGGATCCAATTCAAAGTTTTTCTGATGAGAAATATATTCAACTCATCCTCGTTATACTCACTCGAAAATACCACACCACACTTTTACGAGTTGCAACAGCACATGATGCCTTGGCTCATATGGGAGTTGGGTTTCTCATTCCCGAGTGCGACAGAGTGTGACTCCCTGTTGCCCAGCTATTGTAAAACAACAACACAATACTAACGCCACTCTTCGGAAGCATGTTGCTGGATTTCCTCTGATCTGAGCGCCGCTTTGGTCCCGACACTGGTAAACCAAATCGACGGGTGAGTCTCAACAGATCATGTCTCCTTCAACCTCTGTGATAAAGAGTTACATTTTCACTCTGAACATAAAACACTCCCCAGTTTCAACTCAATTTCACATCATAAACACAAAACGAGGATGATGAATATCGAGGTCATTCCATCCAATCAAAGACTTCTCAAAAATTCAAATCTTGCGACGTAAATGCTCAATATGAAAACAAAGAACTTTCCTGATCAATGAACCCCAATAATCAATCTTAATGACCACGTAGCTAAAACCATCACAATGCATCAATTCAATTCTTCCCTCACGATTGCATCAAGCGAGTGATATTGGATTCATCTATAAAAGTCATTTTTAATACTCTATACGATACCGTTCCGCAATGTCAATTATCTATCCCTAAATCTTATGAAAATCACTTAAATCTTAAACTGGTCCAGAGAATTCTCTCAACCACTCCCCCATATGAAATGACGTCCTCTAATATCAGCATGCGAGATAGACGTGAACCGCTTCTCTTTTCATATTTTCATAAGTTCGAATTTCAAAAGAACGTTTAATTTCTCCTCCAAATAGAAATAAATTTAAAAACTCCAAAGTATTACGTAGGTTCACACTCGGTATGAGTAGAAATACGAAAATCGTCATCTTCAAAGTCAAATAAAAAATTCCTCGAATTTATTCAAAAAAGTTTCAAAAATTTGAAATCCATTCGTATGTATCATATATTCAAAATCAACGAAATAACAACCTCTCGATCTTCAACATTCCATCACTTTTTCAGTACGATTCGACTTCATCGTCACTCTATCACTTATTTCATTCGAAATCAACCAATACTCATGCGGATCGATCTATCTCTAACGAAAAATTAAAATGAAAACCATTAAATAAAGCTAACTCGAACACCAAAATTAATTCACATCTGAAAGTGAGGCGGCCTTGTCAACCGTAAAAAGTTACTCGGCTACCTTCGATGTTGAAAATGGCGGTGTCTCGAATTTTCTAATACGCTTCACTAAAATACGCCATAAAATGACTCCCAGCATGCACTTAATACGAAAATAGATAAACGAAACACATAAAAATCGATTGCTCCTAACCTTCGCCAACGGATTCGGAAGCTTGGGCAGTGTTCGAAAGGGCTCCGTGAGACCGATCAGCGACCGTCTTCACGGCAAGAATTAGCAGCAAATCGAATATATAATATCAACGTATAAATACATATAAACTGGATTGGAAATACATATAAAAAACTCAAAAATACGTCAAAAATACGTAAACGACACTCAAACACGTGTTCTATACATCGCGGAAAAATCTAGGGACATTTGACCTGGTCTAGGGACTTTTCGTGCCGTCAAGTTGGCAACACTGATTCGATTTTATGTTGGCAACCCTGATATAGGGATTCCGTGGGGGAATAGGCACCTTGTGTCTCTTAATATAATAATTTCGATACACTGTGCGTAAAAGTGCACTTTGCGCACAGTTTGTCGACTTTTACTCACAGTTTATCGAAAAGTATAGTTAGATACACGGCCGTAAAACCAATTATTCGCATCCTCGTGATGATTCCGACCCTCGCCTGCGGCTCGGGCCGGAAACCCATCCCTCGGACGCGAATAAAACGTTTTACGCCCTTGTATCGAAATGTACTAATTTCGAAATCATGTGCGTGAAGTTAGTGCGTAAGGAACATTTTTCCGTGCGTAAAGAAATTTTTGCGCACGAAATGCGTAGAGACCTGTGCGTAAAGTCACCAACACTGCGTGAGGCATGTTTTTACACACCGGTACATATCTTTACGCACTGCCGTATTTTCTTTCTACCCTGATATTCTACGATATCTCTTGAAGTTTCTGCGTATACTGGCAGAATGATCTCTGTCCTAATTCTCTAGTAACTGAGTGATCCAATATTTGATTCGAAGCTGTCCAAAGCAGGTGTAATGACTCCTTTCACTCGATGGAATTAATACTTATGAGCTCTCTGAATTGTTATATTCTCAATTTTCTTCTCTCGGCTAGTTCATAGATCAAATATTCTGATTGGTCATCGAATTGTACATGGAAATCGGTCGCTGCGGTAGAATATGAGTTTAATTTAATTCGCAGTACAATATGTATATACAAATTATGATTATAATTTTCCACGTTCTTTCTATTGAACCGTGGATTCGTTGATTTACTTTTGCCTGTCCTTGGCGACATTCATATAACTCTGTAATAATTTCCCTCAAAATTCAAATTCATACTATCTTATGAACTTACATATCTCGGATCTTGTCCACTACTAGAACTTTTGAGAATTGAGATCGATATTTTCAATCTATGCGGTAACATATGATATATCGGACAAAAGATCTTTTTCTGATACATTTTCAGAATTTTTTTCAGTCGGGGGGCTCCGCTCCCGAACCCCCCGGCGGGGACTTCGCCCCCTGCCGCCCCTGGACCCCTCTCTGCGCCCTCTTACTCTATCTGCCCCAATCGCGATTGGGTTTAACGTATGAGATAACCGACAGAATACTAAATTTCCGCACAACATTTCGAAAAATATCGTATGCAACTCTGTCGAAAGGTTTCCGCACTCGGAAAACCTTTACACACGAGATGTGAATCTTTACGCACTGTTGAGATACTTTACGCACAAGCTGCTACGCGGCTCGTGTGTAAAGATTTTCCCTCTTGCGTAAATCCAACTTTTCGACATCGTCGATCACGACAATCACTCGAAAAGCAAAACCAAACTTCCCCCCCCCTCGAATTGAAAAATACTATTTTGATTCCAAATCCAGCAGAAATTGATATTATGGTGTAGTTGAGTCGTTTTTCATCCTTTGCATATTCAATTTGTTGACCAATCACAAAGTAATAATTTTTTGCGCATGCGTGTCACTACTTGGGATTGATAATTGGATTGTTAGTTCTTGACTATGGGTTGCAATAAGTAGCGTAATACTTAGCTACTAGGAAAAAATCTCAAAACCAACTTGAAGCATTTGAATTCTGAAAGTTTGATCAATTCTGCATCAAAATAGTAAGTCGATGTGCGCATACGCCCATTTAGTAATATTCCAATCAATCTTGTTAATTCTCTCCACATCATACCAATAACCGCCCAAATCAGAAATTCTCATTGGTTCATATCGTCACACTGTAGACCGTTACATGGCCTCGAAACCAAACTTTACCGTTAACGAACACGCCACCACGAAAGAGTGAGATTCACTCAGCCGCGAGTGAGATTCTCACTCCGAAAAAGAGAATCCGCGAATAACACAGCCCCGGTCATGCAGCTCAGTATCACCACAAATGGAAAGATAGGTTACATAACGTGACGATCCATTTGATGTCATGAGAGTGTGTACACAACTTTCCATGAAACAGCCAATATATGGAGCCCTGTGACGCATCTGAAAGTGATAGTCCAGTCCGCGTAGGACCATTTGTTGTACCGTTTGCGTACAGTCGTAGAAATCATGCCATGGAAAGTGTGTGAAATGAAAAATAATGTCCATCTAAGGTGGGCATTGTTCGTGCTATAGAAGCCGAGCAATGAATTTAAAAAAAAATTAATTTGTAAGAGGTTTCGTACCGGTTGCGTACAGTGCCCACCCCATGCTCATTTGAAAGTTTATCAAGAGTACATTAAAGTAAGAATAAGGTAGGCACCCTAGGTATCGTCGGTATCAAGTAATGAACGGGTCAAAAATCGAAAATTGACAGAGAATGGTTAAAATGCGATTTTGCCGTTTAACTCGGAAAACGATTGCATTCATCAAAATTTTACAAGAATGCTGTTTGCTCGTCTTTCCAAAATCTTCAATACGTTTACCTTTGTTCAGGATTGAAATTATGTATACGAAGCGAGTCGCGCTCGCTCAAATTTCCTCTAATATGTATTGTCGTGTGATCGATCTCACCAAGACAATGACGTCCGTCCGTGTGTCTTTCCTCTCTTTTCAATAGAGCTCACGCAGCTCGTAATCAGTTTTGCCTCAATATTGGCCCACGGCAGACTTACACTCTGGTGCCCCGTGCGGTATAAAGTTCAGCCTTGACCAAGGCTCACGGCGGATCTTTGTTTACCCCGTACAAGCGACGATTGCTCATTATATATATATATATATATATATATATATATATATCGACTATCGGCCGATCATACCGACCAAAGTACCTTTTGTGTGTGCCCGCGGATTGTGAGAAAAGTGCAACCTCGCACGACTGATTTAGTGCACTGAACGCGAGTGACAACCTGTGTATTTAGATCGTAAGCTTTAGTGAATAAATCTGATTTTCTGTGAAGTTACACGAAATCTACAAATCACTGGCTTGGATCACCAACCCCGCTCCAGACTCCTCTTCCCCGTGTTTCAACCAAGGGAAGCACCTTAGGTCCCGAACAACCTTTTTCTCAGAAGTTCGCCATGTCTGAGATACTTTCGGTAGACCTTCCAATGCGCGGGTTCTCAGGACCGGTGGACCAAATAGTTGACGGACAAGGAGCAAAATTTGATGTGAAATGGACTCTCTTGTTCATCGAAGCAAAGAATTTTCGATTATCATCAACTTATTCCTCTCAGATATCATTCGTTTCTGAGAATATCACCATCAAGATAGTACATACAAGCCGGGTGTTCTCGGATTTACTCTAGATGCTAACTCGCGGATGTTCCCCTGAACCGATTCTCTACAAGAGAACACATCTTTTCTGTGTGAAAATTGTGAAATTCGTATTCTATGCAAAAAACATACATCGCACTAAAGTGGTCTATAGCAAGAGCAGGATTAAAGTAGAAGAAGTAGGATCCACGGAAGAACTATGTTAACATACTAGTCTCTCCCTGGCACTTCTTTGCTACTCATTATACTAGTAGCTCTGGTCCACGTTATTTCAATCCTCGAGCGACTCTCAAAAACGTCGAATAAGCGTTCATTTAAGAGGATGCGGTACTCTCTTGGGTCATCAGACGGGCTCATACTAGTAGCACATCCTAAGTGTAGATGGTGACACTTAGAATGGTAATTCTAAGTGTCATTTTCATGTGTTTTCGTGTCAAAAGTGGCTTTTCATATGTAATTTTTCGTTAATGGCAACACTGACTTGTCAGCGCACGAGTGGATGACTTGTGGACTAGCTCGAGTGAGAATCTGCGCTCGAAAGCTGAGAAAAGATCAGTCTCAACTAGTCTCAAGAGTGAAAAATTTGACTTACTCTTCATAAAGAGCAAATCTCAGCGCTCAATCTTCCCAACTCGACACAAATGAATGATCTGAGAATACTTTCCAAAAGCATTCAGATTTTTCAAATCACGATGGATCCACCATTTATATCCTTGCATCCAATATATTCACGCTCACAAACGTGAATGGTTTGGAAATAAGAGAGCGATTCCTCTAAAATAAGATAATCTCAAAATTTTATGTTGACGAAAAGGGTACGTATACTCAGGATTCCTGATTGAGAGCAGAAGATCCATCACCTTGAAATTTGCCATCCGTGTGTTCCAAAATCCATGTGCAGAATCAACAGTGGATCCAGTTCTTCCTTGGAAAGCAGGTTAATTCTACCAAATAGATCCTCCTTGAAAATCATTATCCATCAATTCCAGAATTCATGTTCAGAAACAAGAATGTATCCAGAGCTTCCTTAGAAAGCAGGTTGATTCTCCCAAACAGAACCTCATTGGTTTACTTTACGCCAATTCCAGAATTCATGTTCAAAAACAATAATGGATCTGGAACTTTCTTGGAAAGCAGGTCGATTGAGAAGAAATCAATTATTCTATAAAACAGCTTCTAGAGTGCTCTTACAAGGGGGACCCACGAAGTGCGGGTCACCAAAGGTCACTAGACTTTTTTCACTGTCGTGTACCACCTAGAATATGAAGAATCTAGAGTAATTCCGTCAAATGGGCCCTCTGTCCGAAGTTGCAGCCTATGACATTAGCATTGCACATATAGGCCCATGTTGAAAAGTGATATATATATAGAAATACTGAAAATGCTAACATTTTCACTTGTAACTCTGAGCAGGGAGCCCAATGGACGGAATTACTCTGAATTCTTCATATTCTAGGTGTCACGAGACTGTGAAGGATGTTTAGTGAGATTTGGTGACCCGCACTTCGTGGGTCCCCCTTGTTCCTTCGCTGCAATTATCTTGCCTGATTCAAGAATTTGGAATTGAAACTAACAAGGGGGACCCACGAAGTGTGGGTCAACAAAGCTCACCAGACTTTTTTCACAGTCTTGTACCACCTAGAACATGAAGAATTCAGAGTAACTTCGTCAAATGAGCCCTCTGTCTGAAGTTACAGCCTATGACATTAGCATTGCCCATATAGGCCCATGTTAAAAAGTGATATATATATATATAGAAATACTGAAAATGCTAACATTTTCACTTGTAACTCTGAGCAGGGAGCCCAATGGACGGAGTTACTCTGAATTCTTCATATTCTAGGTGTCACGAGACTGTGAAAGAAGTTTGGTGAGATTTGATGACCCGCACTTCGTGGGTCCCACTTGTTCGTTCTCTGCAATTATCTTGCCTGATTCAAGAATTTGGAATTGAAACTAACAAGGGGGACCCACGAAGTGTGGGTCAACAAAGCTCACCAGACTTTTTTCACAGTCTTGTACCACCTAGAACATGAAGAATTCAGAGTAGCTTCGTCAAATGAGCCCTCTGTCTGAAGTTACAGCCTATGACATTAGCATTGCCCATATAGGCCCATGTTAAAAAGTGATATATACAGATATACTGACAATGCTAACATTTTTACTCGTAGCTCTGAACAGCAGGCCCATTTGACGGAGTTGCTCTGGATTTTTCATATTCTAGGTGGTACGAGACTGTGAAAAAAGTTTGGTGAGATTTGGTGACCCGCGCTTCGTGCGAGCCCCCCTTGTAAGTGTAGTTATGAGTCGTCAAGAATTTTGAAAATCGAGTTGACAGATATTTGATTGACCCATGGTCTTTACGAGAAAAGTAGAACATGTCACTGCAATTGTTTGATTGTAAAAAGCATTCATGAATAGTACTCTATCTATGATATCATTCCAATTTAATTGATAATTCACGCTATTTCCAAAAGTCTAAGGAACAGCTGCTCACAATTGAAAATCTATTTTCCTCGCCATGAGTGCATTAGTAATCATGATGCATCTACATTTGGGGAGCTGCGAGAATGGCAAATGGAGTTCTCTAAGAGTTCTAGATGGCTCAGGGATGATCAGCAAGTAACAAGAGACCAATAACGAGGTCAAAGACAATGTTCGAGGTTGGTGCTACTTGCGGGTCCTGAATGAACCACGATATTCAAAACGGTTTTGTCTATACGGCCGGACTCGCGTGCGCGAATTCGCGTACGGGAAACGTCCGTTTTGGGCGCCGACAAACGGGCCAATTTCTGAAGACCTTGGAGGATGCGTCGCGTACGCGAACGGTGAGGCCCTTTTCGCGCACGCGAGAGGTCCCCTTTTCGCGTGCGCGAAACTTCGCAGGCGGGCGGCTGGTGAAAACCTTCACGTACGCGAACCGGAAAATTTTCGCGTACGCGAAGACTTCTTTCCTTTCGCGTACGCGAAAATTCTCCGGTTCGCGTACGCGAAGGCGTTAATCAGCCGCCCGCCAGCAAATTTTCGCGTACGCGACGTTTCGCGCACGCGAAAAGCACTCGTTTCGTGCGCGGGACAAATGTCTGATTTGCGGATGCGAAAACTTCTATCAGCTGCGCGCCTGCGAATTCTCACGTACGCGAAGAGGAATGGGCATCCAGGGTACCTATTGAAGTAAAATTTCGCGCTAGTCGCACGCATGCGAGCATGATTTCGCGCGCGTAAAATGTATTGATTTTTGCTGCGGCCGCCGTATCATAACCTAGTTGAAAAATATGGTAAATAAGAAAATTCCAATAACTGCCTATAGCTGCACTTATTGGGACGGGCGATGCGGTGCATGCTTACTCAAGAGTCATGATATTCTTAATATACGCAGGAAAACAATACTAAGGTCTCCAAAAAGCTGGCCATGAACAGGAAAAATTTTGAATGCAAACTTTCAAATTGAGGCCTTAGGGAAAATGTGGTGAGATGCCTGGACAGTTTCAAAAATGTTATTAACACTTCTGGCAAAATTCTTCCGTGTATGTAAGGCCAAAAAATAATAGATTGTATTATTTTCATTACTCATTACCCACTATTCTTACCTCAGTATCCCTAGTCTTCGAATTCAATGTTTGCTTTGAAAATTTTTTCTACCATGTCCAGTTTTTTTAGAGACATTGGTATTGTTTTCCTGTACTGATGAAGAAATCTCGACTTTCGAGGGAGCATGCACCGTTATGCCTGTCCCAATAAGTGCAGTCAAAAGTGTTTATTGAGATTATTTGATTTACCTTATTTTCCGGACTAGGTTATGATGCGACGGCTGCAGCAAAAATCAATATATTTTACGCGCGCGAAATCATACTCGCACGCGTGCGATTAGCCCGAAATCTTACTTCAATAGGTACCCAGTTGTCCCGCGGATGTCACAGCCATTTTGCGTGCGCAAAAGTTGTTTGGTTAGCGTATGCGCAGGCTTTCATCAGCCGCTAGCCTGCGAATTCTCACGTACGTGAAGAGAATCGGGCAACTGGTTCTCTCGTGGGTGCCACAAGCTCGTTTTACGTAGGATGCGCTCAGTGCGTGAGCGTACGCGCAGGCTTACATTAGCCGCGCGCCCGCGAATCCTCGCGTACGCAAAGAGAGATGGGCAGCCGGTTCCCCCGCGGGTGCTACAGCCGTTTTGCGTACGTCATATCTAGAGATGGTTGCAAGCTGTCTCTTATTCGCGCACGCGAAACTCGTTTACGCGAAACAGGGACGATTCTGCGATTGGTACAGTCATCATCCACGTGCGCAAGAAACCGGATGCAGGTGCAGTTGGCAGTGATAAGTTTTCGCGTACGCGAAGGATACTCTCCCTTCGCTTACGCGCAAGTCACCGCGAGTCGAGATCGTGTCTATTGGTTGCATGTGAGAGCTCCCCGTTCACGGGTACGCTAAGTTTCGCGCACGCGAAAAAAGGCCCTCTCTCTTGCGCGAAAAGGGCCTCACCGTTCGCGTACGCGACGCACTCTCCAAGGTCTTGAGAAATTGGCCCGTTTGCCGGCGCCCAAAACGGACGTTTCGCGTACGCGAATTCGCGCACGCGAGTCCGGCCGTATAGACAATCCGTATTCAAAAACTCATCCAAAATACTCTCTAGACAACTAATCTACTCCATTCCACTTGCATACAATGCATTATATTTATCCCATCATTTTGAATGGAAAAATATCTTCAAACCGTCTCTGAATGAATATTTCAGGGAAAATCTAAGAACTGGCAAAAGCAACTACATGCAATTAGATAGGAAAAACATGCTGCCATAAATCATCACTCACGCTACGAATTCACCACATGCAGGCTTTCTCTCAGTCTCGCTCGATTCCAGAAGGCCCTGTGCTGCTCCGACGCGACATTTTTCATGGTCCTGCGCCATATCTTTGTTATTCTTAAGAATAACAAAGTCGTGTCATAGGAGATACGCGAGTTTTTGCAATGTTCGCTATTGTACATCATCATGCACTCAGTACAGCACAAACCACACATAACTAGCACACCTTCACACGACCGGCACACTATTTTCCACCGGGAAGCCACGATTCTCTCGCAAAACACCGGTTGCAAGGATTTGTGTGTGGCGTGCCGACAAGCAGCGTGTGACGTAGAATCGCGCTCGCGATGTTAGCAGCCAACATCAGCAAATCAGAGATCACGGCAATGCTGCCAACTTGACAAATGCACCTTTCGACTTTGCGATACGAAATTCTGACTCGCGCTACCTCAAAAAAGCATATACCATCTCACGTCCCCAAAACCGATTCGATCGATCAGAAATTTTGGCGAGAGACAGAGTAAAGCCTTATATTGGGCAGAAAGTCCCTCTCGAGGCGGTTCAGCATCCACAATTCTCATATTGTGAGTATAATCATACCCTAACCTCAAAGCCTTTCCACTTTCGAGACAATTCTTGAATCTCACAAGTCTCTATGAAGTAAGCCACTGACTTTCCGCCAATTCTACGATATTTTTCTATATCTGTGTGGAATTTGAAGTTCATCAGGTGGATATTCACGACGAGAGATGGTTATTACGGATTTGGGGTAATTTAGCGGACGAATTTTGACCGGTATACGCCATCCTCTTAACCAAAATAATAGCAACTCCTCGAGATACTTAATTAGATGTGTAGCGATACATGAAGTATTTAGTATCTTTGTAACATCATTGAAACTATCCACCATCAGTTTCATTACCTACCTCTAGATTAAAGTTGCCCAAGTCATAGTCAGAGTCACCGTCGAGTTCATGATCGTTGCTATTATCTTCTGCCTGGAGGACATCGATTAGTCTGCCCAGGGACATATGTTCTATAATAGACAACTTTAGTGCAACGCATGTTTTTTCGCATGGAATACAAATGCCACAATCTAGACACAGAGATAACATGTTCTTTTGTAAATAATCCGTTCATCGCAACGTCCGCGAGTTAGCATCCCAACTCAATCCGAAAAAATTCGATTCGTACCATCTTGATGACGTTGTTATCAGAAACTAGTGAATTCTGGCAGAAATGAGTCGATCACAATCGAAAAACCTTTGCATAATAAAGAAAAGAGTCCATTCCACAGAAGTTTGCTTCCTTCTCGGTAACTATTTGCGCCACCAATAGATTGTCTCAGAGTAATTCCCTGAATATACTAGCTATAGCCACGCATTACGAGGTCTATCACGCTTATCTCAAACACCACGAAATTCTTGAAAAAACTAAAAGTACACAATTGAAGACTTTTGAAAGACAAACGAGAAAGTATTCTCGTAGAATTTCGATAAATGGACGGCTCCCGACCAGAACGGTGTAAGTCCATGTTGGTGAAAATCGAGCTTTTGACAGGAAACGACAGGGAATAGATGCGAAAACATGTACGCACAACTCCGGGAGTGAAAATTCATTTCGAGGTGTCGCGAGCACCATCACAATTTTTGGTGGGAAACAAGTTTCGACTCATTTTGGGGACCAGAACGGTATAAGTCCATACCCGAGCATCAAAACACGGCTTCTGCACCTTCTATCCTCAATTATTGCACTTCTCTAGGCTTTGTAAGGTAATAGTAGACCCCAAAAACTAGGATATTGGTGCCCTATGTTATGGAGGTGGCTGCATCGAGTCGACATCGAAGTTCATCGCTGCTTTTTTCACGCTTTGACATTATGGACAAGGCTCATCTACATGAAAAATCACGGAATAGCATTCTGTGGGAGTTTGTTTGAACATCTTGACTTCGCTGAGAGCTCTGAATTGATTCTCTGCCATCGTCAGTAATGAGACAGGATTTACAGGGTTAATCGAAGAATTTCAGTCGATAGTGCGATCGATGCTGAACTTGCTTTGGTTCTCGTTTATAATCATTTCTGCAGGGATGATATCGTCTCAAAGGACTGAATAATTGCATCTGAGATACAGACAACTTTCCTTCTGGTAAAAGCAATGTGAATGACGAAAAATACCTAGCCTCATCATGAAATAGACATATTTCATTTACAATTATTCCGAGAAATCATTTTGAATATTATCAACTTGCACTCTTGTTATTAGTAATCGCTCAACTGTCCGAATTCGATTCTTTTGGTGGTTACAAGTGAATCTCATTATACTCCATATTGTTGTGAAAATACTATACTCCTCGAATGGAGCCACCTGCATTCATTTTGAATCGCTTGATGCTTTTCATCAATATTAGTTGTTTCAGACTGCTGAATTGAGTAAAGTCCGATTACTCATTCAAACTCCACGTTTTGAGATAAAAGTATTTTGATTCTGATCTTTTCAAGTGAACTCTCTCCAGGCGAATCTCCAAGTAGAAAATATATCCTTCAGAACTTCCCAAACACCATATTAGAGTGTAAACCAGGCTGATTGAATGGATATCGCTCGACTGAAACCCTAGAATACGCACACGTGGACTGCAATTTCAAAAATGTCATCGATTACGGTCGTAGTACTCCAAATGTAACATTTTTGGTGAGATCTGTCGATGTAACCCGAAGATGATGGTTCATGGACCTAATCAAATATCTTCACCAAGCCCCAGACAGCTCCCAGTCAACAATTTCAGAAAAAAACATGGATTTATACCGTTCTGGACCCGAGGAATTTTCAACTTTCTTTTACGCAAAAAACGGTATAAGTCCACAGAGTTTCGACGTTCTTTAATGCAAAAGGGTTCAAATTGACAATTTTTTAATATTTTACGATCTGAGAGGGCTAAAGCCGACTAGTTCCCTTACTTTCCTCGGTCCAGAACGGTATAAGTCCGCTTCAGAAAAAATGATGGGATTTATACCGTTCTGGTCCGGAAAAAAAGTCGAGAAAATTTGGGGACCAGGACGGTATAAGTCCATTTTTTATTGCAAAACAAGTGATAAAAAATGTAGGCAGTTGAAAACCATCACGCCCCATGCAAAAACTGTCGTAAAAACATACTCATTACATGATAAATGAAGCATAATCACTAAAAATGACAATCCGAATTTTCTATTGCAAGAAAACTTTGAAGCTCATTAGCCAAAAATGCCAAGAATGGACTGATGCCGTTCTGGTCGGGAGCCGTCCAAATGCCATCGTTTTCGAGTTAAATGGCAGAAATCACATTTTTAACCATTTTTTGTCAGTTCTCGACCTTTGAGCCGTTCATCACTCGATACCGACGATACCTAGGGTGCCCACTTCATCCTTACTTTGATGTACACTCGATGAGCTTTATAATGAGCATAAGGTGGACACTGTACGCTACCAGTACGACAAGACCTCTCGCAAATCAATTTTCCTGAAAATTCATCACTCGGCTTGTATAGCACGTACAATGCCCACCTTGGGTGGACATAACTTTTCATTTCACACACTGCTCATGGCATGATTTCTACGGCTGCATGTAGACGGTACAACAAAAGGTCCTCCGCGGACCAGACTAATGATCTTGCTAAGATCATCTCAGCTAGAGTGCCCCCCTCCCCCATCCCCATAAAAATCTCCACCAAAACTCATTTCCCTGATCCCCCTCTGCACTTGATTTGTCCAACTCCTGATGACCTAAACAGATACTTTTGAGAATTTCGAATCTATTTTCGACACCGAACTTATTTGAAATTCGTAAGACATTAATAAAATGGAGTTTCCTTCCCAAAATTAAAATCTCCACCAAAACGTCGTTATAGTCATCTTTAATCTAGCTATATCAAATTTCTGTCCCAATCAACCGGTTGATCTTGCTTTGAAAACCCTAGTCTAGATGCACCAAGTCTCCCTAAAAAGCTTCCTTAAAAGAACAGCTCAAAATATAGGAGAATGAGTATTCTGTTTCAACATAAATCTGTTTTCCGTAGCTTCTTCTACAACCGAATTATCCAATCAAATGACCTTACGTAATACTTCAACGGCACTCTACATCGATGGGTTGATATCGAACTGTTCTGGAATTTTTTTATGGACAAGTGTTATTGCATGAGGGTCGAGATTTGGAAACGACCCTGAATGAGATTCTTTCCCGACTTTTGGATGCGATGAGCCACTTTTTGATACATAATGTACTCTTGAGTTGCAAAGATTTTACCAAAAAGTATCGTCTCTCTTCCTAACAAGAAAATACACAGAGTAAGATTAGTAAGCTCAACACAGGTACAAATGTTATTTTTGAAGCATCAGAGTTGGCTTTGAATTAATTTGGATTACTATGGAATCGATTGACATTATTTGAGAAAAAATATTCGAAACATCACTGTGATCCGATTACCCACCTCAGATGGAATCACATATTTCTCGGGAAGGTCAATTTCTGTAAATGATAAAAATGTAACTACTTTGTATAGGTTCTGAGCCTGCCTAAAGTGTGGAACGTTGATACGGATATCGTCATCCAAACGATGCTGCTGTTCTTACTCGGCTCTTGTTATGTTCTCACTTATCCAATCGCACAGATCAATATTCCAAAGGTACGGACAAAGTACAAGGGGGCTGAAATGGTGGGAGCTATCTATGGAGAAATCGACCAGAATATTGAACAGACTCTTTTCTATGGATTACGAGGATTGAATTTCCATTTTGAAGTTAATTCCATCCACTCTTTTATTCGAATAATTTGGGATTGGTTTTCTTGAATAAGAAACTCATGGTATTCCTTAGCTACTTGGAGACATTTTTCTCGATAAAATAATAGGGTTTCAACACGTTTCTCTTATCTATGAGAGAAAGTATCCGGAATTCTGTTCTTGTGAATCAATTATCACAGAGAAAATGTTGCAAATATTCCAGGAGTGTTCTAAGCTGTTTGATATTAGAATCTTGTCAGAAAAGAATTTTTCTCAGAAAATAAAAGATTCTCGACGAATAATCAAGGTCCAGTAGAGTCGCGTTGAGGCCGTGTCGGAGTCTCGCGAAAAACGGGGTTACACTTTTCGCAATGGTTTCTCCATCAATTAAGACGGGGTTGGTTGCAAATGACTTGGAATTGCTTCAGGATTGTGCCTCTGGTACGATCAGCGAGAACGTACGTCTTTGATATCTCTCTCAAAACTCGATGTACACCTTATAAGGTGCAAGGTCAGGCTCTCTGCGAATAAGAATTGGAATATAGTTCTTCGATTCCTCCTCAAGAGTGAGAGACGTTTATCCTCACAGATCGTACCAGAGGCACATTCCTGCAGCAGTTTTGAGTCATTTGAGTCCACCCCCGTCTCAATTGGTGTAAAAACAATCGCGTAACTTGTGACCCTGGTTTTGCCGCGAGATTCCGACATGGCTTTGACACCAAATCTTGGGGAGCGGAATAAAATTCGTGTTAATGAAGAATCCGTGTAGTGGCGTTTCCTCGCCGAGACAAATTTAAACACCTATCCAATGGATAATCCAATACCAAGGAGTTACCGAACGCGCAAAAAATTTACATCATCACAATATTCAATGCCGAATTCGATGCAGATGCATGCCATTTCTTTATTTATACATGTTAGTGAAAATCATATGCGATAATCTCATTCTGATAGACGATTAGCTCTTCAATTCGTGAAATTTCCCATCAAAATTTGATTCATTTTGATTTGCCGTCAGAACGTTCCAAACAATCACGGGATACCCATCTAGAACATTTAACAAATTCGAAGGAAACATCCGAGAATCGTTTGTATCTACTTTTGGCGAAACATTGGATTTTGTACACAAAGGAACTTAATTTTGTTTTCTTTCGGCCATGACTTTGCCCAGGTATTTTATAAAAATCACGAGGCCCATGAGAAAGAATGCTCTATGCTCTCGATCAGCTCCTTTTAAACACTGAAAGAGAATTGGGTAGAAGTCACTTTTTCAAGAGTATTGGACAAGGGTTTGCAAAAATAATGATTGACAAGTTTCGATGCCGTTACACAGAAACAATCGTAAAATTTCAAGTCGCCGCTACGGCGGATATCAAAATCACATGTACGCGTATTCTCTAAGTTACGCATAAAGAGTTCAAAACGTGTTCACTAATGGATTGATTGATTGATTGATTGAAATTAACTTTATTGAAGTCTGGGGGTATAACCCCATGAGACTCTTTAGGATAAGTTATGACAAAGTTCAAGAGACGTAGAATATGTAAAAATAACCGAAATTCAAAAGAAGTAAATACAGGTGATTTCATGGAGAAGTACTATGGACACGTGCAGTGCATACCCGCCGATTTACTACTGAGGACGATGAATAGAAAGGCTGAAAGAGGGGAGGGGAGAAGAATGAGGGAGAGAAATATGAAGATTCAAACAGATAAGGGGTCAGGAAGGGGAAGTGGAAAGGGTACAGCACCCAGAGTTTGAGCTTTCATGATCCAATCAGCTCTATCTTGACTCAAGAGTTGGTTAAGAAGAATTTCCTTGAACTGAGGAAAAAGTTCAATACTAATTTTCATTGGGGGGAGGGAATTGATGAGTTCTGAAGCAACAATGATAAAGGACTGCTTCAACGCTTCAGTTCTAGGAGTTCTATAGTCAAGCATATGAGCTGGGAGCCTTCTACTGTAAGGAGGAGGAGCATCGTCATACTTGAGTTTGAATAGAGACCGTAGAGTGGAAGGTTCCCCGGTTGCGAGGATTTTGAAGGCAAGACAGCCTATCAAGTAAAGGCGCCTGCGTTTCGTTGATAGCCAACCAAGGGATAGCCGGTAAGGGGAAACATGTTCCCGCCATGGGATATTGCCATAAACAAAACGTATGCAAGCGTTCATCAGGCGTTGAAGTTTACCATCCAGGTATTGCTGCATGTGGTGGATGACGGGAGCGGCGTAGTCGAGGTGAGGCAGGGCGAGGCTTTGCACTAACTTCAAGCGGAGAGAACGCGATAGTGCACCCCTGTACAACCTTAAAGCATAAAGCGTACCATGAACTCGCCGTACGATGCCGTTAACCTGGGTGGTCCAGTCTAGTTTGGAGGAGATGTGTACTCCAAGACTTTTGATAGACTCTGAGTAGGGAATTTCCGATCCTGACACAATTATTTTGGGTATATTCGCAATCTGGATTTGTCTGAGATTTGGTTCGCTGCCTAGGATAATTACGGTTGTCTTCTTGGAGTTCAATTTCAGCCCATTGTCAGCTGCCCAACGAACAACCGCACTGGCATCCTGATTGAGTAGAGCAATACAAGCAGTTAGATCGGAGGGATAACAGTGGCGGTAAATTTGAGTGTCATCAGCGTATATAATCCTCTGTACATCAGGACTCAAGTTATCAGCTAAATCATTGATGTATATAACGAATAACAGAGGACCAAGGCAGCTTCCTTGCGGAACACCAGATGATAGAGTCAACCAATCAGAGTGTTGGCCATTCTGAGACCGCACAGCTTGAGTCCTACCGCGAAGATAGCTCGCAAACCATCTTATAACTCTGTCGCTGCAACCAATTTTCCTTAGTTTGATAAGAAGTCTAGCATGAGGCACAGTGTCGAAAGCTTTAGAAAAATCGAATGATATCAGCACAGTCAACATTCGCTTATCAACAGCTTGACAAGTGCCTTCAAGGAGTTGCAAAAGTGCGGTTTGAGTTGAATGGGAAGGGCGAAAGCCGGATTGAGAGGGACTAAGCAGTTTATTGGTTGACAAATGAGCCATGAGTTGCTCATGAACCAGTCGCTCAAGGATTTTAGAGGCCTCCGGGAGCTGTGCAATGGGACGGGTATCGGACATCGAAGCCAATGTTGATGACTTTGCTAGCGGGATGACAGATGCACGCTTCCAGTTAGAAGGAAAATGTCCGGTTGAAAGCGACTCGTTGAAAAGTTGAGTGTAATACGGTACAAGCGTAGGCAGGGCGGATTTCAGCATACCGGACGAAATTAAGTCCTCACCAATACCGTGTGAAGTACTCGATGCGTGGGCTCGAAGTACGTCACCTTCGGAGACGGGCATGAAATCAAACGTGGGAATATTTGCAGGTTTGGAAAATTGACAAGCACGCTCTATGTCAGTATCAGTCAGTGGATTGGAACCGGCTGAGACAGATACGTAGTGATTATTCAAGGCATTAGCAGAAAAATGGGTAAGCGGCGAGGGAAGCCTTTGAGAGAGTAAACCAAGCTTCCGTAGTTCTCTCCATCTAGATTTCGGATCTGGAGCGTTGTCAAGACGGGATGATACGTATTTGTTTTTACCAGAGTCAAGCTGATTTCTGACATCGTTGCGGAGAGAACGGTACTCTTCATATTTTGAAGGAGAGGAAGTTCTGGTTGCCGCTCGGTACACTCGATCACGCTCCTTAATCAGACGCTTGATATCAGCTGTCACCCAGGGTTTATGCTGAGAAGATGCCGAGATAATTTTCACAGGGGACAGCTGGTCAAACGTCGATAAAGCAGCGGATGAGAGGTGCTCAGATTTAGCATCGATATCAGCTGCACTGAATGAAGAGAGGATAGGGGAGCTTAAATCTAACAAAATTAACTTAGAAGTATTTACAGAACTATTTACAGTATTTACAGATGCATAACGATCGATGTTTCGGTCTGACTGAGAGGGAACTGGGTGGAGGGGAAAAACGTTTGGATCGATCCTCCGCACAAGTACTTCGGCCAACTCCTGTGAGTCAAGCCTAGACAGATTACGAGTAGCGAATTCCTGTGATGGGGCTGTGGGAGGCATGATAGAATAATCAATTTCAATGAAATCATGTCCATCAGTGAAAGGAGTATCGGATTGTCTGAACTCAAGTACAGATGATCGAGAACGAACTATGAAAAGATCAATACACGTATGATGGAACGAAGCGTTAGTCTTGTAAAAGGTGTGGTGAGTAGGCTGAGTACTGACAACCTCGAGCAAACATGGATCAAGATAATCATAAAGTACTTTTGAGTCGGGGCAGTCATGGGCTATATTCATATTGAAATCTCCTGTAATTATTGAGTGAGTATATAAGGGAAGAAAGGGAGAGATGGCGTCAAAAAAGGCATGGGGATGAGCGGCGGGAGGTCTTCTGTATACGACTGAGAAAAGTAGTTTAACTTTGTCAATTTTTATTTCATATATAACAAACTCAGGTTGATTACAAAATTGCTGCTCAGAAGAGATTAAGACTTTTACTGAAAAATGAGAGCGAACATAGAGCCCTACTCCACCGCCTTCTTTCCCTAACCTATCATGCCTATAGAAAGAAAATCCTTCCAATGAATACGGTGCGATTGAATCTTCAGGTTTCAAGAACGTTTCGCTAAGAGCAATGATATCGTAGTGACGCAAAGTAGTTTGATGCTCTAATAAAGTGAAGTTCGTGCGCAATCTGTTGATGTTGATGTGCCCAATAGTGAGCGAAGCGATGTTGAGTTGCTTGTAGACGGGGGAAGGCTCAATCAGACCGAATTTTATTCATGGTTGCATGTGTTCATTCTGAGGAGGAACGAAAGGGGCCAGTTGCTTTAGGTCACTTACGTTGAGAATAGGGATCAGATCTGAGTCGCGTGTCTGTCTCATATAAACTGCAAGCCCACGTGTTAAAGGTCGAGCATACCCTAGTTCTTTCGATGACTTCAAAGCTTCGCGCCAGATATGATAGACAGGGCCAGGCAGAATTGGGGAAGCATAAATTGGATTATTCCCACCGATGCCGAAAATAGACGCGGCGGTCTTATCTTTGAGCTTGCCGCAGCAATTACGAATAGTGTCCCGAACAACCGATGATGCATACTTGACAACAATCGAAGTGAAAGAAGGCTCAGCTGATATGTTATTGGATGCGCCAGCATTGACTGTAGAATGAGCAGACGACGCGGCAGGCTGAGACGGATGTCCAGAATTATTTACAGGTTTTCGCGGTTGCCAGATACGACATTGAAATATAAATTGATCAGCTTCGGAACAGTCAAGCAGGGCGTGGAGAATATGAATAGCATCTCTCGGTTTATTGGCAAAATTGTTAGGAATACCGGTAAATTTAATCTCGAGGGTGTCATTTAGAGCACGCGTGTTGAGAATCTCAGAGCGGCATTCATTGCGGAGGTTGCTCATAGCAATCGCGTTCGCCTCTTGAGAGTTTTCGAGCTTGGTCGATAAGTTAGTGATCTCAGTGCGCATCTCTCCAAGCCCCGTGCTGGTAGTTTTCATCAAATCAGCGTAAAGCGCTTTTATGTAAGGAGGTGTGGATGGATCATCAATAAACGCGGCAAATGCGCTGGCTTCCATCATAGATGAAGTAGGCGAGTCACCCAATTCAGCACGGTTATCTGATGTACAGATAGATTTGAGTAAAGGCTCACAGTCAGACGAGGGAGGCGAAGACCGTGGGCGCTTGGAAGAGAGGGGGCGAGGGGGGCTTGAGATCGCGGCACGATCGGGCGACACAGCTGGGCTAGCAGACGATGAGGAGTGAGCGATATCAGTACCCGGCTGTGATGAGCAGCTATGGCAAACAAAAGCGTGATGGTCGGGAGGGGGCGATTCTAAACACTGGAGATGTAACGGGGTTTTGCACTGCACGCACCTCACAAACTGGACGCTATTACTTTTCACAGATTTCTTACACACCGGACAAGTAGATCGAAGCTTGGATCTAGGCATAATATTGTTCAAAACACATCACTTGCTCTTCAACTGCATGGCACAGCAAACGTCGGTGTGTAGCAGACGAGAAAACGGAACCTGACTTGATATCAGAAGCCCACAAGACGTCGACTGTCAGGGTGGTATAGGTCTGCTCGACGTGTGGATGAGTATGGGTGAATGTAGATGTGCAGCTGTTACGTATGCTGGGAGCTCGAATTCGCTGGCCGCATGCTCGTGCTAACCTCAAATTTTACAGGTAATACGGACACCCTGGCCCGAAATTGCGAGCCTGTGCCTTTTCTGCTCGCCAAGGTGTGAGCCAGCAGGTGCCCAGAATTACCTGAAATCAAATCTCTCTCGAGAGAAGTAAAAATAACGATCAGAAATCAAGTCGAACCAGGAGCGAATCTGCACACGTCTGATTATACTCACAGCGCCACGCAGCACCGGGCGCAGCACCCACGCAGCACCCACGCACAGGATATCGGGCAAAGGAATATTAAGAAGGGAAGGCGTGACAATTGTCACTGCAAAAAATTTTGTGAGGAAAAGTTCTTTGTGATCGCCCGATTACGTCATGTGGGCGGAGTTCGTGTTGTGTTGCAATAAGATATCGCTCTCAGGATCCAAATTCACTTTGAGATTTGTGCTATCAAGGAAATTTGCGATATCGAGGGAAATATGCACGTGCGTCCATGCATAAAGCGTACCCGGGACCCAAAGCCACTTTATGTAGTCGGAGATTTTGTCAGTATCCTAACTTCGTTCGGAGTTATCCTAACTTCGGGTAAACGAGAATTTACTGTAATTGTACATCAAGTACGTGAGTCAAGGAGATTTAATCCGACTCTTCCGGCTACACCACTATTGTCGAAATCGATATAATCGTGTTTTTTGCGTTGAATAGCCGACAAAAAGAAACACCTAACTTATCTCAAACAGGAATAGGCCCAAATTTCATAGTTGAGTGCCATAAACACGTTATTCGGCGTTAGCTGTTTTGCATTTGGGATTCTTTACAAGCGATTCCTGAAAAACGACACGGTCAATCATGCAGAGACCTGGTGATATCTTTTATCAACAAGTAAACTTCTCTTTCCTCAACTTTTGTGGTTTTTCGTCATTCAGAGTTTTTCTGGACCTCAATTTGTGGATTTTCTCCTCCGCTTCCACAAATGCAATGCAATGTTAAAAATGACAAAAACATCCCAACTTCCATATTTATGACTCCGAAACAAGACGGCCAATCGGTCTAAGATTTCGCATGCATGCTCTCAAAAACTTCAACTCTGCATGAGGGTTTCCGTGGGGCTTTCAAGAATCAACTCTCAGAAATGGAAAAAGAATGCATCGCACTTGTTTGAAATGAGTCTTACATGATTCGTAGACTTTGAAATTGCATGAAAAAATCGTCACCACTCATTTGTAACCTAAGGTATTTGGTTCAGAACAACATGTACGAAATTTTACTCTTGAAACATTTCTGAAGCAACTTCAGTCGAATAGACTCGACTCGAATCATTATTAAGACGATTGTTAGAGATTATATTCTGCCTGATTTGACTTTAGATTTCTCATTGAACTATCAATAACTCAATGAAAATCTCAGAAATTGAATCATGACCCATGAGTCTAATTTCAGTTCCTGGAGTATACTGTTGTGTTGTTTAGTTCAAGTTCTTGTCGTATACTATGGAAACTACAAGAAATTCGCGATAACATCACATTTTGATGATCTAATTTCATGACTATTAGATAAGAACGAAATCGCAAAGAATGTAAAATGCGTAAATCCCTCTGCTTGTCGATAATGTCTCTTTCTGGTGTTGCCGGGAAGCGCGCAGTTTGGGTTGGGTTGTTCTCACACAGTCCGCCACGGTCTACACAGTTGCCGTTGCGTGCTGAGAGATTGGTGACCGAGTTGCAAGTTCCATGCTATGTTTTTATAGTCCTTTTAACTTTAAACATTTCACAGAAATACCGAAGGACAATGGCAAATCAAAACGATGCGTTTACATGGGAGTAGCGTCGACAGAATCTAAGTTCTTGAGGGGCAGAGGGACGACTATTTAGAGCAAAACTGACCTCGGAATTGTGTTTAGATGGTCATTTTGAGTCGGAAAAATATGTTTGGATCCTCATTCTAGCCCATTATCTCATTTGTAAGCCAGAACAAGTAAAATCATGCTCTCAGTCGCTTACGCTCGAATAGCCAAAATAATGTCTATTTTGGACATGGTGAATAGAACCTACAGCTCGCTCCTGGGTGGAGGCTCGTCCCCGCAACTTCTTACACGTACTTGGGGGTACTTTGGGGAGTACTTTCACACAGATTGGTGCACATCAGTCCAGATGGGAGCATATGTGACCGTGGCAAAGATGCTGTTTTTGCTAAAACCACGAAATGCGGCATTTTGTAACGCTCGGCAAAAAAAATAAAAAAAAAATAACCTCCGCCAAATTTTTTTTACTAAAAGTAGATGTCTGAAAGAACATTTTCGCACAAGTTTGGTGAAAAAAAATTAAGATATATTTTTGGAATCGAGTCCTGAATTTTCGACTTTTTCGTAAATAGCTCAACTTGTATCGACTGTAGCTCCAACAAAAAGTGCGATAGTTGACTTTTACAAGTAAGCAAATTGTAGGTATTTTCAAGACCTTCAAAATGACTACTTGTAAAAGTCGATTATCACATGTCTAGTGGGAGCTACATCACTTTGAAGCGAGCCCAAAAATCGCTAAAATTTGCTCTCAATAAATAGGTGGCAGAAGTCGTCAGGCTCACTAGGTGGCCTTGGACAATTTTTTTCTCCAAAGTACTAGTCTTGACGAAAAAAATGCGCCCAAAAACGTTGAAAAATATTGAATTGCGTCGGAGCTATGATTTTCCTAGAATAGGCTAAAAAAGGGCCTAAAATGGCCATTTCATGGGCCCTGGGGCCCACAGGAGGGGCCGAAAAAATCTGAAAAAAATTTTTTCGTACTATTTCAACATAGTACTAATGGAAAAAAATTTTTGCGGATTTTTCCCAGACCCCCCTGGTGACGGTTTTGTCCAGCTTGCTCCAGAATCACTCATATATTTTCGGTCCCGCGTCATCAATTGAAAAATATGCCTTGGTTCTCTCGTGAATTACTGAAATATCATCTTCTGAGGTATGCTATTGACAAATCAGCATGTGTATTGGCAAAAATGAAATGTAATGCCACTTTTGCGTGGCCCTGATAGCTCAGAATACACCTGGAATACTGGTAATACGTGAGTAAAAGTTTCCGTCGAAACCCTCATATGCGCGGATTCTCATCACGACATTCTGTTGATGGATAAATTTGATGTACAACAACCTTCAAAGATTCTGTGAAATGAAATAGTTTTGTGATTAACATTTCTCCTTTGGACGTGCCTCATAGAGTGGGAAAAGCAAAAGATCAAATCGCAGGCAAGCCAGCGTGTTGAAAACAGGTCAAATTTTCAATTCAATTTTATTTTTTTATTATTTGACGCGAGCATACTCCCGCACTAAATATTCTGTATCACCGCGAATATACAATTTTTCGCACACGAGCCAATCACTCGCCTACGCAACCGACGCACCCAAATCGTACGTTACTCAAGCGTACGATTCAGCGCGTTTAAAGCCACGAATCAATCAACTCATTTTCGTACGCCGCTTAGGCGTACGTTCGGATATACTCCAAATCGTAAATCAGATCAACTCATTTTCGTACGCCGCTTAGGCGTACGTTCGGATATACTCCAAATCGTAAATCAGATCAACTCATTTTCGTACGCCGCTTAGGCGTACGTTCGGATATACTCCAAATCATAAATCAGATCAACTCATTTTCGTACGCCGATTAGGCGTACGTTCGGATACACTTCAAATCGTACATCGGATCGACTCATTTTCGTACGCCTCTCAGGCGTACGCCACGGTACTCATAAATCAGGTAGATGCAAATACACGTACGCCTTTCAACCGTACGATTTTCGAGACATTGAAATTCGTACGTCTCCGGGACGTACGAAACGATCTCTCTATACAAACGTACGCTTCAGCAGCGTACGTAGTATACGAGGCATAGGATCGTACGCTTCCCGAGCGTACGAACATAGGTAGAACGCGGGTATATAAGACCGCGCTCCCGAACGTCAAGGATCATCAGTCTCCTCCAGCTCGCCGTCGCGACGCTGTCTCCACGACACTCGGCCCAGCCGTGGCCTCGACGAACCCGACGCAACGTGCCCCGCCGCGACCGTACCAAGTTGCCCCGGGGGCATGAGTGACCAAGTGTGCATAGTGTTCGTGTTTCGCACCTCGAGTACCGAGTCGCAATTGTATCTTGAAACTGTGAGAATTATTCGAGTGCCTAACCCCGTCCCTAATCCAACGACGTCGTGAGGACGCCCACGCACCTTGACTGGACGGATGGACCGTCCCAGTCAACGACAGAGACGTTCCAAAACCTACGTACCCCGCTCCGAAGAGGAGCACCGACGAGACCTCTACGGACTGCAACAGGCCAAACGCTTGGCGCTGCTCGGAGCGTTGAAAGCCGAGGCCTCCACTCAACAAAACAAGACTGCTCAACCCTCAACTATCTCGTCTCCGCCCAGCGAGACGCGGGAGTGAATTTATTTTCATTCTCATTGACGAGGTTTCCCGCAAGCGGAATTCCGAGCCCCGTCAATTTGGCGCCCAACGTGGGGCCCGAGGAGGGACTTTTTGGACTTCGTCGGCATCAGGAGATGCTAGGACCTGCGACCTGATGAGCAGTCTTCCCCGGACGCCGCCTGCAACCCGGACGACCCGGCAGACAGCGGCAAGCACTTCTGGGAGTGTGGAAACACCCAGTGGCGCCCAACTGGATCAACAACGCACCGTCTCGCTTGAGCGCACCGCTCGCGTGACACGCCACCAACGTCAGCGGTCCCTTGGCTCGGAGCAGGAGCTCGAGTCCCTCCTGGACGGAGCACAGCTGCCTATACGCCGGAGGACATCCCGCAAGGACCTTGCTCCGACCGGACCATCGCCTGCTGTGCCATACGACGACCCTGCAGATCCCCAAGCCGGAGCTCAGCAGCAGCAGCCGGCGGATCCCGCCTCCGTCAACCAGGTACCTACTCATCCGAATTCACTTGTTGCTCCAGAAGCTGCAGCGGACGTTTCGGCGGCCAATCCGGAGCCACCTGCGATCACCATGGACGACCTCCGGCTGATGTTCCGTCAACTCGCTGGCACGCCCCTCAACCCTCCGGACTTCACTGGTGCGGAGCACGAGGACCCAGCGAAGTTCATCACGAAGTGTACGGAGCACTTCCGGCGCCTCGGGACCGAGGAGGCCTTCAAGGTGCAAGTGGCCGAACGCGCACTCAAGGGTGACGCCGAGAAGTGGTGGTCCTGCTACAAGAACCTGGCTGTCGACTGGACCCGTTTCACCGAGCTGTTCCTGTCCCGCTTTGACTCATCGCAGCTTCGACTCCGACTCAAGGCCAAACTCTACGGACAGGCCCAAGGCGAAAAGGAGGATGTGAGTACTTTCATTGAAAAACGTAACCTCCTAGCTCGTCGTCTGCTTCCTGAGGCCACCGAGGAGGAGCTAGTGACCTTGATCACGGAGTCACTGAACGCGACTATCCGCTGCCACCTGCGAGGCAACCCGCCGACCACTGTGGGCGAGCTGCTGACCAGAGCCACGGAGGTCGAACACGACGAGCAGGCCAAGCAGGCCGGCGCCCGCAAGTTCAACCCAGCCAACAACAACCAGGGCAAGGGCAATGCTGCCACTCCAGCGCAGCCATCGAAGGCCGTGCGAGACTTCAAGCAGATCAATGGTGAGAGATTGCCTAAATGTGATTATTGCCCTGAATATCATTGGCACAGGGATTGCCCCAAACGACCCCAGTACCCGAAGGCCACGACTCCGGGAAACTGGCGGGAAGCGGGGAATGCTGCGGGCACACCCGCTTCGACACCTGCAGCCCCGCAATAAGCGCTGCAGCCGCAGACGCCACCGGACTCCACGCCGCCAACCTAGACATCTGGATTGGAGGGAAGCTCGTCGCAGCGCTCGTCGACTCGGCAGCATCCGACAACTTCATCTCGCCACGGTGCATCCCGGACGGAGCCATCGTGCAGAGAATCCAGCCACGCGGAGCCAAGCTGGCAAGCAGTGGAACCGAGATGCGCGTCCAAGCAACCTGCACACTCGCCGTGCGGATCCAAAACTTCGAATGTGACGTCAAGTTCTTCGTCGCCGAGGAGCTTCGACCTGCCGCCATCCTCGGACGACGATGGCTTAAGGAGGTGAAGGCCGTCCACGACCACGACCTCGACTGCCTCTACCTAGGAACCAGCAAAAGGATCCGGGTATTCCTGGGACGCGCCCCTGACGGGCCATCGACCCACTTGCAAGAGCAAGTATGGAGCAAGGTAAACCACGGATTCCCTAATGAATATGTTGATCAATTCAAGGAAATCATGATGCGACACGTGAGGATCTTCGATGATTCGGCGCCCCTGGCCAGGACACCCTTCATCATGCACGAGATCAGAGTCACGGACCGTCGCCCCTTCAAGATTCCACCTTATCGCTACTCTGCTGAGAAGAAGCGAGCGATAAGCGACATGGTCAAACAAATGCTGGCAGATGGAGTCGTCGAGGCAGCCTCATCCCCATACAGCTCACCCATCGTACTGGTGGACAAACACGATGGTACCTTCCGCTTCTGCGTCGACTTCCGGAGGATCAACAGCGTCACGGAGGATGCAGGTCAACCGAACCCGGTCATCCATGAGGTCCTCAAGGAAATCGGCGGAGCCACCATCTTCACGACGATTGACCTTCGAAAATGCTATTGGCAGATCCCGCTGACCGAGGACTCCAAGCAATTCACTGCCTTCTGCACACCAGACGGCGGACAATACGTATTCAACGTTGCAGCTTTCGGATTAAAGAACTCCGGGAGGACTTGCAACCAACTCATCGGGATGGAAGTGCTACTCGGACTACTTGGTGAGTTCTGTCTGAATTTCCAGGACGATATTGTCATTTTTTCACACAGCTGGTCAGACCACCTCGTCCACGTCGCCAAAGTCTTGGAACGACTGTCGATGTACGGACTGGCCTGTGCCATTGACAAATGCCACTTCGGAAAGGACCGCCTGGAGTTCCTGGGCCATGTGGTATCCACGGACCACAACGAGGCCAAGATGGAGCACATTCGCGCTGTCTTGGAGTTCGCCCCACCACGCAACAAGAAGGACTTACAGAGGTTCCTGGGCATCGCCAACTGGCTCCGGGAGTATATCCCCAACTTCTCCGAGATTGCAGCACCTATGACGGAACTCCTCAAGGGCAAATCTTGGAAATGGACCCAGGCTGCGCAGGCTTCGATGGACCTCGTCAAAAAAGCCTTCAAGAAGCCGTTGAAGCTCCATCGACCTCGATTGGACCAGCGCTTCTACTTGCAGACCGATGCCAGCGACGCCGGCATGGGAGCCGTGCTTTTCCAACTGGGACCAGAAGGAGAGCGGCACGTCATCTCCTATGCATTGGCTAAATTCACGACGACTGAGAGAGGCTATCACTCTAACGAACGAGAGTGCTTGGCCGTCATTTGGGCACTTCGCAAGTACAAACACTTGCTTGAAGATGCCCCATTCACCCTTCGCACGGACAACCAAGCCCTGAAATGGCTGGACCGTGTGAAAGACGAGCGGGGTAAGTTGACACGATGGGCAATGTTTTTGAGTCGTTTTAGTTTCAGTGTGGAACACGTCCCTGGACGAGAGAACCAGCTGCCAGACGCACTGTCTCGTGCCCCAGGAGATGAGGACTTCGAGGACCAGGAGCACGACTACGACGCCCTGACGCCTCCAGTCAGTTCACCACCCTCAGACGAGCTCATTACTGCCTGCGTGGAATGCAACTGGTTGGATGACTACCTCCGCCAGGCTCAAGACGACACCAGGGAACTACCTCAAGGACCGGAATGGAGCACGCACGACGGTTTGCTGTCATACTGCCGAGATCCGGCCAACCCGAGGATCTACGTTCCTGAGTCCGCACGCGACGTCGTCCTGCACCATTTCCACAACGACCCGCTCGCCGGCCATCCTGGTGCTGCGGAGACACTCCGCCAGGTACGCGGAGAGTACTACTGGCCCGGACTTCGCAACGACGTCCGACAACATGTGCGAGCATGCGGGCCCTGCAACCTCACCAAGGCTGCACGACCAGCGGATGCCGGAGCCAACATCGCCAGGAAGCCGAAACGACCTTGGGAACAAGTGGCCTTGGATCTGATGGGCCCTTATCCCCGGACGCCCCGGGGGAAGCGGTTCATTCTGGTCGTCACGGACTTGTTCTCCCGATGGACGGAAGCCTTCCCCATCTCATTATCGACGACCGAGGTCATCGCCAACGTCCTGGAGACGGAAGTGTTCCAACGATGGGGATACCCGGGAGCCGTACTCTCCGACAACGCACCACAGTTCAAAGGTGCAAAATGGCTTCGCCTCTGCGACAAGTGGCAAGTCGAAGTATGGACTACGCCCGCATACCATCCCCAGGCGAATCCTACGGAACGTCGGAACCAAGAGATCAAGAAGGGACTACGCCTGGCCTCACTTCCGTACCAACACCAAACCAACTGGGACCTGGAGGTCCCAAGAATCCTGTTTGCCATGCGCCGCCGATGCAACGCCGCCACTGGATTCTCACCTAGTGAGCTGCTCCTGGGACACAACATCGCTCGCCCAGGGGAACGAGTCTCGCCACGATCGGACGATCTCGAGACCCGCATCGCTGCAGCCAACCAGGCACAGGATCACTTCACCAGCAGCTGGAGACCTTCGGATGAAGTCTTCACGGAGGGCGACATGGTGTTCATCAAGACGCACCCCCTTTCCAAAGCTGCCGATAACTTCAACGCCAGCCTCGCCCCGAAATGGGAAGGCCCATACGAGATCGTCCACTGTCATTCAGCGCAGGTGTTCACCGTCGACCGTCCCGGAAACACCGCCCTGAAGGTGCACATCTCGCAGGTCAAGCGAGACCACACAGCTCCAGCCCCTCCTGCGGCTGAACCTGGGTCACCATCCCCCGCAACCAGCGGCGCCAAGGATGCAGACGGACCCCGAATCGAGCGGCCACATCCGCCGACCACACCTGCCGGTGGGGACGCCCACTTGTCCGAGGACCAAGGTCGGAATGGATCCGCAACCGTCCCCATTGCCACGACCCCTGATCGTGCGCAGGACGACATCGCAAACCACGTCGAGGAGGACTCCCCGACAGACGTTGCCGAGGTGGACATCTTGGCAGAACCATACCCAGGGGTAGCGGATGCGCCCCGAGTCCTGAGCAACCAGCAATGGAAGCGACGTAGAGGGCGACCTACCTTAGCGGAAGCAGCACGGAGAGAAGCCGAGCGCAAGCTCGCCTACCCACCGCCTAGCCACCGCTACAATTTGAGGAGCCGGAGGAAATCCCCAGCTCCGGAACAATAATTAAGTATAACTATCTGGCCAGAATATATAATCAATCATGTATAATCATAGTATGTATCTTAGAATTAGTTTGGTCGAATAAAAAGTCGACAAGGTACCGAATGCGATGCACACTCACGGCACTGTTCATGCAAAAATAATATCCGCGTCGATCCCCCGGACGATTTGACGCGAGCATACTCCCGCATTAAATATTCTGTATCACCGCGAATATACAATTTTTTGCACACGAGCCAATCACTCGCCTACGCAACCGACGCACCCAAATCGTACGTTACTCAAGCGTACGATTCAGCGCGTTTAAAGCCACGAATCAATCAACTCATTTTCGTACGCCGCTTAGGCGTACGTTCGGATATACTCCAAATCGTAAATCAGATCAACTCATTTTCGTACGCCGCTTAGGCGTACGTTCGGATATACTCCAAATCGTAAATCAGATCAACTCATTTTCGTACGCCGCTTAGGCGTACGTTCGGATATACTCCAAATCATAAATCAGATCAACTCATTTTCGTACGCCGATTAGGCGTACGTTCGGATACACTTCAAATCGTACATCGGATCGACTCATTTTCGTACGCCTCTCAGGCGTACGCCACGGTACTCATAAATCAGGTAGATGCAAATACACGTACGCCTTTCAACCGTACGATTTTCGAGACATTGAAATTCGTACGTCTCCGGGACGTACGAAACGATCTCTCTATACAAACGTACGCTTCAGCAGCGTACGTAGTATACGAGGCATAGGATCGTACGCTTCCCGAGCGTACGAACATAGGTAGAACGCGGGTATATAAGACCGCGCTCCCGAACGTCAAGGATCATCAGTCTCCTCCAGCTCGCCGTCGCGACGCTGTCTCCACGACACTCGGCCCAGCCGTGGCCTCGACGAACCCGACGCAACGTGCCCCGCCGCGACCGTACCAAGTTGCCCCGGGGGCATGAGTGACCAAGTGTGCATAGTGTTCGTGTTTCGCACCTCGAGTACCGAGTCGCAATTGTATCTTGAAACTGTGAGAATTATTCGAGTGCCTAACCCCGTCCCTAATCCAACGACGTCGTGAGGACGCCCACGCACCTTGACTGGACGGATGGACCGTCCCAGTCAACGACAGAGACGTTCCAAAACCTACGTACCCCGCTCCGAAGAGGAGCACCGACGAGACCTCTACGGACTGCAACAGGCCAAACGCTTGGCGCTGCTCGGAGCGTTGAAAGCCGAGGCCTCCACTCAACAAAACAAGACTGCTCAACCCTCAACTATCTCGTCTCCGCCCAGCGAGACGCGGGAGTGAATTTATTTTCATTCTCATTGACAAGGTTTCCCGCAAGCGGAATTCCGAGCCCCGTCATATTCACTTCCTAATACAAATTCAAAACACATATCGCTTTGGATGCTGGTAATGATTAGTATTTATCATTATTGAGCAACAGTTCAAGGACGTTGGTGTACAAATATCAAAGACGTGGAGAACTCTTACAGACGAACAAGAAAAAGAGAAAATCCTCGAATATCGAAGAGTAGGGTGTGCATTGGCTACTGTGCTTACAGGTAACAATCATTTATGCTTATGAGAAACTCTTGCACCCAGATTTATTCTTATATTTGACTTCCTGAGTGAATGCAATGAATGGCTTAAGACAGTTGTAATTCAGAGATCTTTTCTGTGGAACCTGTGCTCGAATTGTGTAGTATGTAGTGACAATAATGCTCCAATATAAGTCCGAAGTGCTCTGTTTTATCGACCTGGCGTGATTTTTACAATATCTGATTTCTGAATAATTGCAAATACTTTCCGGGTCATATTATTAAGCCAGAATGCTTCGCAATGGAGTTATCCAATCATTTGAGTTTTGTTGCGTCTTAAGGATCTTCTTGAATGAATTGGAAAACTGCAAACGTGCCTAAGCGTGTGGTGCCTGCGATGTAACAGCGATGACTCGAGATTGTATCTTCCAAATTTTTCGAAGTACATCGTGAGTTTTGAGACGCAAGAAAGCTTTCATAGTTGGAAATTTTATTGCGAAGCGCGCTGAGTGACACATTCGATCCAGGAAGTGCCGCAGTCATCTGAAAATGAGATATCATTGAAATCACGCTATGCCGATGAAACAGAGCAGAACGGATCAACTTTGAATGTCTCTAGCGGTCAAATTGATGTATGGTCAATAAAAGTTTTCAAAAACAAAGAAAAAGGAAACTAATACCTCATTTGAAAGAAGTTTCATCGAGATTGGTAAGGAATTGGGCTCGGGAAATGCGGAAATAGTATATTAAGCAACTAGGGTGCAAACAGAAATTTGCGCACGAGTGCCCGCAACGAGTGTGCAAATTATCGTTTGCGCACAGTTTCATTTTTGCGCAAACGATAAATTTGCACACGAGTGCGGGGACGAGTGCGCAAATGTTTGCCCCGTGTTGCTTACGATATTTTATGCTATTGCTGTGAGCAAAATTGCAACTCGCCAAACAATACGCATCTATCGAATTAGATCTCACATGAATGAATATTCAATTATTTTGAAGTTACAGAGGATATCTCGAGAGTCTATTGATTTTTAACACTTTTCTTGTTATTTTAAAGAGCGCAGCTGTGATCCATGTAGAATTCGTCGAACAGTTGGAAAATTCACGCGACTTAGTCATCGTCCGAAGGCGTTTATAAATCTGAGACATCAGTTATCTAAGCTTGTGTCTTCCTATGATGAATGCTTCCCGGCCAGTTTGTGAATCAAGAAAGTAGAGAATCGTGTTTCGAAATGCTATGGCAGCATTTAGCCCGATCGCAAACGTGGGTCGGGGGGGAGCGCAGGGCGCAGGAGCGGGGTCCAGGGGCGGCAGCCCCGGTGGGGGTTCGGGGGGCGGAGCCCCCCGACTGAAAAAAAAATTAGGAAAATAGTTTCAAAAAGCCAGTTTTATGCGATTTTCCGATGTTTGGGTGCTCGCATTATTGCAGAGAATAGTATTAGTTTGTTCGAATACTTGCTTCCGAGCGAGTATTTCGACCCTCGCCTGAGGTTCGGGCCGAAAACCAATCGCTCAGAAGCGAGCTACAACCTCATAAACTCGGTGCTAAGTATATTGTTTCCTCTGCGTCACGGACTCATTACTCCCGAGAAAATGCAGAGGGTTTTACACTGATACCCACATATATTTTACACACACGACACGTACACTGAACAAGTTCGCGAAATAATCCCGTAGAAAAATTGAAATTGGGTAATGAAAAAAAAAAAAAAAAAAAAAATCCAGGTTCAATGTTCAGTTCAAAGAAATCGTATTTTCCGTGCGTAAATGGAAATTTGCGCACGGAATTTTTTTGCAGCGTGCGCAAATGGCCGATTTGCACACGGTTTGACGATTTGCGGCGTGCGCAAAAAAAAAAATTTGCGCACAGTTTGCACATTTACGCACGCTGCTCGCCATTTGCACACGGCACACAAGCGTCTAAATGGGCATTTCGGCCCAATTTTGCGCACAGAATAGCATAAAAATTGAACACCCACTAAAAATTTTTTATTGAAATTTTGCGAGCTCAATTTAACGTAGATCTCGATGCAATTTTTTTTTTTTAAATTTGCAAAAAAATTCTCCATATGTGGTGATACATCGCACGGTGTTCTACGTCACAATGAACCAATTTCACCGCAAGATGACACTGAAAACAGCTAGAGAGCACTCTCAAGATCATGCACTACAGCTACTGAATCTCATTCCCGTTTTACGCAGAAACTTTGATAAATTCGAGTTTGATGTGAGCAGATGCAGGAGTTTTTGTACGATGAGAACTTGAAGGAATGCACTGCCCGTGCAGTGAAAATGCTCAAATCGCGCAGCAAAACTTTCAAAACGTGCAACCATTATTATCTCGGGAATACTTTAAATTAAGGCGATGCGGTCGCCGTACAGCCCGAAAATTATGTCTCGTTTAGATGTAACTCAAAATTTTCACGAAACGAAATCGGAGACGATTTCTCCATTACGTATTATCATCTGAATTGTGGTGGACAACTCATTATTTATCACCAATCACAAGACTATCACTAATAAACGAGAATAACTTGCCCGCGGGTACTTTCTAACCTACAAATTGGCACATTTTCGTTCACAAAACTCTCAAAAACTTTTCCAATTTTGGCTAAACGGGGAGTTATCCAGGCAAAGTTAGATGATTATAAAGCCTGGATAACTCGTCGTTTAGCCCATATTGGAAAAGATTTTGAGAGTTCTGTCAACAAAGTTCAGCGTGCACGGTGACCGCATCGCCTTAATACACGATAGGTCATTCTGTTCCCTTTTATGGAAAAGAGTCGTTTTCAAAGCAAAGTTTTCATCAACTTTTTATTTAACCCAAAATCCTCTTCATTAAAGCTTCTATTTATCTCAATAAAACTAATACAACCTTGTTTCTCTTGGTAGGATCGATCGATTAAGAGTGACATCCCCGTCCCCTACGGTGGATCGGAAAGGCCGGAGAGACGAAAGTGAATAAAATGAGAAAGTTCATTTACTTATCAACGCATTTTCAACCTCTCTCAGTAGTTATTATGCGACCCTACACTTTAAGCAGGAATATTGGTTTTTCTATACCGGGTTCCTGCCTTTCTGCTCAATCTCGGTTGCTCCCATGGGCGCGGGCTAGGGATATGCCCGGCCAGCGCGTCGGTTTGGAGGACGGCCATCACCGAACTACAAGTGATCCAGCACTGACCCGCTCCTCCTCCCCAAATACCGAATTTTGGACTCAGCTCAAGACCGAGCCCACCCCTCGGTCCGGCGTTCGGGGCTGTTCTAGGCTTTTTTGGACCCCAGGGAGCCCCTTCGATTGCTGGATGAGTCACCAGGCTTCCATGTGACCATCCACAGACGGCCCCAACACGAGTCCCTAAACACACCCATTTCCGGGCGCCGGATGGAGCTGTGGGGTACCTGAAGCTAGCGAACACTAACTCACAAATCGGGCCCAAACCAATTTCACTTTTTATTACTATTTTATTACTAATTTATTACCAGAGAAAAAAATTTATTACCGGTCATGGGCCCGAAATACGAGAGTTTTCGCTAGCGGAAGCTTACGCTAGCGAACACGTGGCCGGGGAAAGATCGTACGGGAATGTGCGATAGCTCATTTTTCATAACTTCTTTATTACTCTCAGAATATGTCCTCAAAATATGCGTGTGATATATTTCAGCTGAAATATGATGGTTTTCGCTAGCGTAAGCTTACGCTAGCGAACACCATATACAGGCGTAGCTTCGAGGACACTCAGAACTACACGGGATTTTATTACTTTTTTATTACTCTCGAAAGGTATAGTCGAGATAGTCCCGAGACCAAGAGGAAACCGATATTTGGGCCTGAGGCTGGACGAGAGCTGGAGCGGGGCGAGATGAGAAATATATGATAGACTGAGCTACCTCTGTACAATAACGTGCGAATGAAAAAATTCCATCGCATACGGAAACCTGTCTGACGATGAACAGGGTACACATGAGTCTTCAGAGATAATAGGGAATCGATAACGAATCAGCAAACTCGATCATAGGGCCCAAAACAGGGGAGACCCTGCTTAAAGTTATTATAGTCGCAGTCGAGACGTTACGGGGGGATGCAGAGAGTCCCAATGGACCCGAAACCCTGGGGAACCTCAGATCGAGTGATCAGGTACCATCGACTGAGACCAGAAAATTTATTACCAGTCAGCACCCTCGGCTATGGGGCCCAAAACAAGGCGAAATCGAGCTTTGAGCAGTTATATGCGCAGTTATGACGCCACTGTGGGTTGTAGGATGTTCCAATGGACCCGAAACCTTACAATTGGTTCGTCTTTGAGCTTGAATCGTCCTCTTTTTGTATAATATGGTGAGATCACTTAAATCGATCATGGAGGACTGGGAATCGTGTGAATAAAGACACACGATTAATAATGCAAATTTTATTTGTATTTGCTACGTTTCGTCATTGCAATTCAATGACCTCATCAGGCTGTAAAAGAGATTCATATCGAGATCACTTAAGGAGGTTGGATAGTGACTCGTGAGTCAAGATAGCAACCAATACAAAATTCTCATTTTTACGCTCCCAAACATCCCACATTCCACGTGTAAATTCAAATAATGAATTTAGACGAAGCTAGATGATATTTTTTTCCTCAAAAAATGTCCAAAATAATAAGTCTCACTTTTGTGTGACTCGCTTGATTGCTGAAAGTTATAAGTACTATAACATGTCTGCTATTGTTTACGTTGCGTGTCATCCGTGATACTTGTGAGCTTTCGTGATTACAATCAGAAAAAAGTGATTTCAAGTGCGAAATGGAACCCCGAATAAATACTATGATTATAGTCAACGTGTTACTTATTTCAACAAAAAACTTTGAAAATACTTGAGCAAATTCAATTTATTAGACGTAAATAGCAAGTGAATTGCAAGGTCTGCATCTCTCATACGGCAGAGAATTCATTCCAACAAAAAATATTGAAAATCCTTGAGCAAATTCAGTGTATTAGACGTAGATGACAAGTAAATTGCAAGGCCTCCATCTTCCATACGGCAGAGAGTCTAGCCTCATTTCAGAAAGAGTTGAGCCGGTGAATAATTCCGACTTAAATCACCTACCCTGCCTCGAGATCGAGCCTCCCTCCTCCGTGAAATCATTATTTCTATCTTGTCAAAATCCTTAGTGCGATCAATAAAACTGACTTGTGTGTGTAGAATGTATTCGA
Source organism: Eretmocerus hayati (assembly GCA_029851415.1). NCBI lineage: Eukaryota > Metazoa > Arthropoda > Insecta > Hymenoptera > Aphelinidae > Eretmocerus > Eretmocerus hayati. The sequence goes on from CM056741.1 coordinate 169,762,525, forward strand.
ATTCAGCATCGTTCGACCGCGAGTTTTCCCCGCAATACCGTAACCTGTACGTCATCGAATTCAATCTCAAATTCCTCTCGTAAAAGTGCGGCAACCCACAATTTTCATGGATTCATCAGAAAGTACAAAATTCCAACTTCCTCCGACTAGTTTTTTGATGGTGTGAATTATAATTACGAAAGAATATCCCATCACTTCCGGTCGAAAAAAATGATATGGCCGTAAGAATAAGGTTAAAAATCCGATTTTCAAAATGCTTTTTCTTGTGAAATCTTTCGGTAACCCGTCGTTTTCTTCACGGGAAACGATGCACAAAATCGCGATCTATACGGCTGCATGAATCTCAATCCTCTGTAAAAAAAAGTCATTTACTATCCAACCTCCTTAAATAGCACTGTTTACAATTACATTATAAAATGATTCATAAAGTAGACTGACTATGTCTACTTTATGAATCATTTTATAATGTAATTGTGAACAGTGCTATTTAAGTGATCTCGATATGAATCTCTCTTACAGCCTGATGAGGTCATTGAATTGCAATGACGAAACGTAGCAAATACAAACAAAATTTGCATTATTAATCGTGTGTCTTTATTCACACGATTCCCAGTCCTCCATGATCGATTTAAGTGATCTCACCATATTACCGAAACTCTACAGAACCTTAGATCAAGTGGTTATGTACCGTTGATCATGTCCAGAGAATTTATTACCAGTCAGCACCCTCGGCTATAGGGCCCAAAACAGGGCGAAATCGAGGTTTGAGCAGTTATCTGCGCAGTTATGACGCCAGTGTGGGTTGTAGGATGTTCCAATGGACCCGAAACTCTACAGAACCTTAGATCAAGTGGTTATGTACCATTGATGATGCCCAGAGAATTTATTACCAGTCAGCACCCTCGGCTATGGGGCCCAAAACAGGGCGAAATCGAGCTTTGAGCAGTTATCTGCGCAGTTATGACGCCACTGTGGGTTGTAGGATGTTCCAATGGACCCGAAACTCTACAGAACCCTAGATTGACCTTGGGCCTCCCAGATGATTGACAGATGTCTTAACTGTCTCATGGATATCTGAGCCCATTCCTTCCCATTACAACTCTCGGCGCCATCTAAGCGGGTGGCCCGTCTGAGCTGCGCGACTCACAACTCTCTCGAAAATTCCACTGTATCTCGGGCACGATGACCAAAGGTTCAGACCAGTGTTTGATTATATAGGCATTCCTGATAATGGATGAGCACCCGAACTAAGATTTCATAGAGTTATGAATCCGTGACAGTTGCATACGGCTCTAGGGGTCGGTCGAACTGCGTGATTCGCTACATGTGCATGAGTTTGCTCATTCTGGGGCCCCATCACCGTGGGTGCTGACTAGTAATAGATCTGGTAAACATGATTGACGGTTGACAAATATCTGGAGTGAGGTTCCATGAAGCTGTGAGCCAGTCTGAGACGACTCCGGCCGAGGTACGCTCCAGATTCTGTGAGCCATGACTAAATGCTAGTTCGAATTGATGACTCGGAACCATAGCCGAGGACCCGGGTGCTGACCGGTAAGAGATTCTTTGGGCATTGCAGATAATATGTGACTAATTCATCTGAGGTTCTGGAGAGTTTCGGACTCATTGGAACTATTTGCAACCCACAGTGGCGTCATAACTGCGCAGGTAACTGCTCAAAGCTCGATTTGGCCCTGTTTTGGGCCCCATAGCCGAGGGTGCTGACTGGTAATAAATTCTTTGGGCTCCGGAGATGGTACGTGACTACTGAATCTATGGTTCTGTAGAGTTTCGGGTCCATTAGAACTATTTGCAACCCACAGTGGCGTAATAACTGGGCAGATAACTGCTCAAAGCTCGATTTTGCCCTGTTTCGGGCCTCATAGCCGAGGGTGCTAACTGGTGATAAATTCTCTGGGCATCATCAATGGTACATAACTACTTGATCTAAGATTCTGTAGAGTTTCGGGTCCGTTGGAACATCCTACAACCCACAGTGGCGTCATAACTGGGCAGATAACTGATCAAAGCTCGATTTCACCCTGTTTCGGGCCTCATAGCCGAGGGTGCTGACTGGTAATAAATTCTCTGGGCATCAGAGATAGTACGTGACCACTTGATCTAGGGTTCTGTAGAGTTTCGGGTCCATTGTATCATCTTACAACCCACAGTGGCGTCATAACTGCGCGGAAAACTGCTCAAAGCTCGATTTCGCCCTGTTTTGGGCCCCATAGCCGAGGGTGCTGACTGGTAATAAATTCTCTGGACATGATCAACGGTACATAACCACTTGATCTAAGGTTCTGTAGAGTTTCGGGTCCATTGGAACATCCTACAACCCACAGTGGCGTCATAACTGCGCATATAACTGCTCAAAGCTCGATTTCGCCTTGTTTTGGGCCCCATAGCCGAGGGTGCTGACTGGTAATAAATTTTCTGGTCTCAGTCGATGGTACCTGATCACTCGATCTGAGGTTCCCCAGGGTTTCGGGTCCATTGGGACTCTCTGCATCCCCCCGTAACGTCTCGACTGCGACTATAATAACTTTAAGCAGGGTCTCCCCTGTTTTGGGCCCTATGATCGAGTTTGCTGATTCGTTATCGATTCCCTATTATCTCTGAAGACTCATGTGTACCCTGTTCATCGTCAGACAGGTTTCCGTATGCGATGGAATTTTTTCATTCGCACGTTATTGTACAGAGGTAGCTCAGTCTATCATATATTTCTCATCTCGCCCCGCTCCAGCTCTCGTCCAGCCTCAGGCCCAAATATCGGTTTCCTCTTGGTCTCGGGACTATCTCGACTATACCTTTCGAGAGTAATAAAAAAGTAATAAAATCCTGTGTAGTTCTGAGTGTCCTCGAAGCTACGCCTGTATATGGTGTTCGCTAGCGTAAGCTTACGCTAGCGAAAACCATCATATTTCAGCTGAAATATATCACACGCATATTTTGAGGACATATTCTGAGAGTAATAAAGAAGTTATGAAAAATGAGCTATCGCACATTCCCGTACGATCTTTCCCCGGCCACGTGTTCGCTAGCGTAAGCTTCCGCTAGCGAAAACTCTCGTATTTCGGGCCCATGACCGGTAATAAATTTTTTTCTCTGGTAATAAATCAGTAATAAAATAGTAATAAAAAGTGAAATTGGTTTGGGCCCGATTTGTGAGTTAGTGTTCGCTAGCTTCAGGTACCCGGAGATGTGCGGTCTCCACGCTCCGGCGGGGGCTGACTGGGGCCGGGAGCTCGTCAGACTTTAGGGCTCACTGAGCCCAGATAACGGTAAGAAGTGCCGACGGTGCAGGCAGCACGTACCTACTCTGTCAGGAAGGTTATGCCGAGCCGGGCCGGACTTTTGCCAGGTCGGCTCTCTCGTCTGCTACACATACTGCGAAGACGATGTCCACAGCACAGCGCGCTATCCGCTGCGGTTTACATATATATCTGTGTTGTTGAATCAAAACATGACTCGGTGGCGTGCAATGAGGGAAGTTTTTAATAAGTGTGACTCACTGTGATGAGTGAAAATAGTGAACTTAATGATATTGCCGCATCATCCGCTCATTAAAATTTTCTTCATACACCTGCTAAGAGTCAGGTTATGACACTCCACAGCAATGTCACTGTATGTGTAGAATAGGCATGATGTTTTTTCATTGCAGGTTATATCCTGAGCTAGATTTTACTCCTTTGTAAAAATCTGGACAGCGAGCAGGTACAGTGGAAATCTGAAAGATGAATCCTACGCCTCAGCCATATCTAGAAAGATCTGGTTGCATTCCTTAAGTGGTGAACTGGTTTCTGCTTCAACACAGTAGAAAGTGTGAAATTTATTGTTGAATAATTCTTACGCCTTTTTGAGCTCAAGATGCTAGAGCATTTATCGACTGGCACTTATTCGATATAACCCATACCATCACACTTCCTGACTTGGAAGCTTCATTCAATCACAGTCATTTAAAACTATTGACTCCACTGACCTCAATAAGGGAATGTCCCTTCTAAAATCCAGATAGACTGATATTGAACGAAATAAACCTCATAAAAGTCTATGGCTCAATTCTTGGAAGGAATAGGAAGAGTAGTTCTACATGTAGATTGTGGTAGAGATTAATATTGCAAGATGAATTAGTTTGAAACGATAGAAAAAGGTTTTATTATTCATATATTGTCTAAGGATTGAGCTATGAAGTTTCATGTGATTCATTTTATTCAATTTCAGTCTATCTGAATTTTTAAGGGACATTTCTCTTCTAAGGTCAGTGGAGTCAATAGTTTTAAATGACTGGGATTGAATGAAGCTTCTAAGTCAGCATATTGCTTGCGGTGTTTGACGTTTACCGACTTTTGCCCTCCCTCACCCGCCCCCGGAATTCATCCGCCTACGCAAAGAGTGGGCTGTTAGACATCATATCAGATGTGTATGCTTGCTAAAAGAAGCTGAGGCCCAGACATGTGTTCAGTCTCGTTATGACCATCCATATGGTCTCCAAGCCTTTTCTAAGATATTTTTGTCTTCCCCCGCAAGCTTGCCACCCGCGCAGGGTGTAAGTGGAGATCACACGTGCCGAAGTCAGCCTGAGGTCCCGCATCGACAACGACAACATCGCGGGTGTATTTTTCGAACATATCAGACATTTTCCGCAATTTTCAACGATCTCCCGCGCACAAGTCATTGTCAAGTCATTCGCTTTTCATATATCAAGCCAAAGCGAGATGGTACTCCCGTCTGTCACTGCACAGTCCTTTTCTTCTAGCCACCGATTCCCTATTTTCTTACGAACTGTCCTTACAGAAATAGTTTCCAAAAAATTTAGATACCTTACGATGTATAGATAATAGCAATCGTTCGACATTCCACATCACTTTGGCTCGAATCATTCGAAGGTTCTGCATGGAATGAGGAAGAAATTCATGTGCACAACGTATACAACACATGTCGGAAAAGGGATCAACCATTTCCTCTCGTGGATCCCTCACGACTAGCCCAACTCTCTGTTTAAAATTGATCATACATTCTCCGACACTCTTGGTTGATCGGCACTCTTAATGTTTTAAGTTCTGCAATAATAATTATGGATTCCTAAAATATAGTTTACTTCGTGGGTCTCTGGATTTTCTTGGTTGCACTGCTCATGGTGACTGTGGTGGTGAATAATCACATCAGGAATGCCGATACCGAAAACTCCACAGGGTCAGAGATTATCCTAATAAACGCCAAGACCGAATTCTTCGACGAGAGAGAATATTATTTCCTAAGCTGTTTACACGCGAGTGCTTTCACTTTTTCATATTTCTTAGCGCTGGGTTCAGTAGGTGGTTTCTACGTCAACTCTATATCATTTGCGTGTGGGTTCTTTTCCGTGTTGAGGTAAGTTCATCCATACAAGGTGTCCGTAATGTTAGACTCATGAATTATCTGAATTATCTTAAATTCTTGGGAGTAAAAGGCTTGGCGGTTTGCGCCAATTGATAGTTAATCAAGAAGGTTAGGCCAACATCACCATCATGATCGGTTTCATATAATTCGTGTAATCGTTTGATGTTCGTCGGACATTTCTCATCGTGACTCTGTGGGATCACAGGATCATGCAAATATACATGTAGTTCCATGAAAATTTCGATATTTGATGGCCTGAGCTGCGCCCCCTCCATTTCATTTTTGATGGTTCCCATCACAGATGTGGTTTTCAACTCTTTGAGACATATAGAGAACGAATTAATGCACGCACAAATATAAATATTTCTTAGATGTAGAAGACTCGAATCGCATAACTCTTGAGTAGATGAGGGTGACATGGATGAAACGGTAGCATGACAGAGAACCTGATATTCTGAACATAGAAACTGACATTTCTCAGTAAAATTAATTCCACAGACAAACAATTCAAGCTACAGTCTTGCGGTTTTGAAGGTCTTGAGACAAGGAATCGAATGCGCTAAGGCACGTTAAGATTGGTCAAATAAAAATAAATTCATACCGCTTCTAGTGGACGCGATCTCCTCAGTGATTTCTTAGCCGTGCAGACACGAAAAATGGAAAAATCACTTCAAATTTTTTGGAAAACGCAGAAATGATTCGGGGTCGATGCAAAAGACGTACTTTCTCATATTTTAACATAACAAACGTGAAAAATAATTGCCGGTAGGCCAAGGAGTGCCCAATTCTGAGAACGGCATATTAGGGCAAGTTGGGTATATTTATCTTGTCTAAGAAAAATTAGTCTTGGCCCGTCGTTGCCCACTCACCCGCGTGCGCGGGGGGAGGGAGGTGAGTGAGTATGTGTTCGTTTTTTCGTCGGCGTATGCCGGTCGCTCTTCTTGGCACATGCAAGGATGACAGTTGATCATAAGAATGTGTTTTGAAAGAGATTTTAGCTTGCTTTTTGAATTTTTGCCGTGAACAAGTCTGATGAATTAGCAATGTCAAAATTTTCAAAATATCAATTTCATCAATTCGAAATATGTACTCTGACAACACTGTCTCACGGTCCTCTGAAAAATCATTCAGGAGCTATTTTTGCAGCATTTTGTCGATTGAAGAATATGGAATACTGGTTTTGTGTCGTTCTTTATTCTTCATTATTATTTTCATAGACACGAGAACGAACACAAGAATCTCACAATATAAAATTCGCTCTATTACAAATCAGAGCTTAGATCGGAATGAAATATAATATAATGAGCAGGAAATTAGTTTTTTTTTTTTCAAGCTCGAGCTGGGACCGAAGTTTTCATTACTCATTTGTTTGAAAAGAAGGAAATTGAGATGAGAATTGAAAAAAATTCCCACCTACAAATTCTGCACGGACGCATTCAGAATATGTCATATTTTTATGTGTATTTTTACCGTCATAATAAGATAACCAGACTCATTCAAATTATTTTTAGCGACAGGTTCGAAAACTTCACAAATTCTCGAAAACAAGCTGTATGTCTCGCTCAAGGTGACCAAGAGCTCAACAATTTAGGCTCTTCAATAGAGTTACACATCAACGCTATCAAGTATGTCATTAGATATTGGTCATACGAGCTGGAAAAACCTATTCAAAACTGTCTAGTTGAGAAGAAACTATGCAAAAGCTTTATATATCAATTATATAATGGTGCTCATTAATTGGCTAACATCGTCGAAAAGTGATCATCTGATCATTTGGAGGCCAAGAAATGTCAGAGGAATGCAAAATGTTACTGTGATGTAGTAAAATGGAATTTCCCATTGTTATAGTCTTCTTCGAATGATCGGTCGGAGTCGAAAATGAAGCGGATTAACATTCATATTCTGCCTACTCAACTCTCTCCAATTCTTGTCTAGAAAGGGATTACCGTTCCTGCCATCTAATTAATCACAGAGGCTGTTCTGTATGAATAAGACTAACGATCTGCTCATCACATTTTGATAAATCATCCTAGGCTGTGATTAATTTTTAATTAGTCATGTAGATGTAGTTTCGTGACATTTTAGAGAACAATTCTTGCATAGCCAATTTTCCGTCAAGTGATTTTGGATGGTTTCTTTCTGCTTCAGCGTTCCACATTATCTTCATGCGTGGAGGCTTTGATCAGATCTAGAGCCATCAGTCCGTGCCAAATAATAACCCCTATTTTATGTTCTCTTATCAGAATTTGTGACACGTTGGAGAGTATCTTCTGTATGATTGTTTTTGTAATCCAAATTGTTGGGGTAGTTGTTCTGTCGATGCTGTATTATTCTGTAAGTAAACTATGTAGACGAATCTGAAGGTTCAGGACTAAACTTCGAAATTTTTATTACAGTTGATCTATGGAACTGATGTCTTGATGAGAAAAATTGTCTCCTTCTCCGTTATAATCGGAATATATGTAGTTTTCTTTTGTATCAACTTCTCAGGCCAAATGATTATTGATCACTCTAACGAAGTATTAGAATCAATGTAAGTAGTGGAAGTTGAACTTCATTTATCTATTATATTCAGGAGCTCTTGAATGTCTCACGTGGCAATAACAGCATGGGAAGGCCGTGACGTGGTGACCGAGTTTGCAAAAAAATTTTGAAAAAATACTACCCAATTGTGAGTCTTAAGCGCATTCAGAAACCGTTTGAAAATTAATTGTGAATGTTATGGTTTGAAAAAGAAATAATAGAGAAATTTTTGGGTGCTGGGAAACTCAATTGATTTTTTTTGTTATTCTTTGCGCGAAAATGGCTATTTAGACGCGAGTGTGCGTGCGTAAATAGCGAATTTGCGCATTATTTCAGATCAAGTGTGCGCCAATAGTGTATTTCCGTACTGACCAGGAGAGGTCATCACATCCGGATCACGGATTCGGCTGAGACTCTGGGAATAGTCTTCTTTTAGCACAAAAAGACGATATCCAAAATTATAGACCCTAACGCTCAGGCGTTTCCGAGCTACAGCCAAGAACATTAGCATTGGCCATATAGGCCCATGTTAAAAATTATACATATAGGTATACCTGCAATGCTATTGACCTTGGCTGTAGCTCGGAAACGCTTGAGCGTTAGGGTCTATAATTTTGGGTTTCATCTTTTGGCACTAAAAGAAGACCATTCCTAAAGTTTCAGCCAAATCCGTGATCCGGATGTGGTGACCTCTCCTGGTGAGCGCGGTAGACCATTTTGGGCACTATAGTAGGACAGTTTGTCTGTCGAGCGAAGCGAGACAGACATGTCCTCCAGTGCCCAAAATGGGTTTACAAGCCAAGTGCGGATATATTTTTTCATTACGAGAATCCTAAAGTCCTATTTAAACGTGGCATTCTTAGGTTAGAGTAATGAAAAAACTTTTTCGATACACTGTGCGTAAAAGTGCACTTTGCGCACAGTTTGTCTTCTTTTACTCACAGTTTATCGAAAAGTATAGTTCGATACACGGGCGTAAAACCTATCATTCGCATCCTCGTGATGATTCCGACCCTCGCCTGCGGCTCGGGGCGGAAACCCATCACTCGGACGCGAATAAAACGTTTTACGCCCTTGTATCGAAATGTACAATTTTGCAATTGTGTGCGCGAAGTTGTAAAAAAATGAGACTTCTCTTCATTATTTACAGTGCGAGAAGTAATGCGTGAATGACTTCTCGCACAGTTTTACATTTACGCACTGGTGAAGTGTGCGTGAATGTAACTTCTCGCTCTAATGCATTTTTATTCACGCACAGTTCCAAAATATGATGTCACGTCATCCCTCTGAATTTGGCCTTACTTGAAAACTTCGTTTCCAAGATAATCTTGCTCGGACAGTGGTGCATTTAATTACAACTTCGCGCACAATTGCAAAAAATAGTATACGCAACACGTGCGAGAAGTTTCCGCACACGTTGCCAACTCGCGCGAGAAGTAACATTCACGCACACTTCGAAACTTCTCGCACACCCAGAAGTACATATTTACGCACGCTCGCGAACGCGAGCGTGCGTAAATGTGTTCTTCTGGCTGTGCGAGAAGTTCCAAAGTGTGCGTGAATATTAACTTCTCGCACTCGTTTGGCAACTTGTGCGGAAATTGACCTTCTCGCACTTGTTGCGTAATATACTATTTTGCAACTGTGTGCGCGAAGTTGTAAAAAAATGAGACTTCTCTTCATTATTTACAGTGCGAGAAGTAATGCGTGAATGACTTCTCGCACAGTTCTACATTTACGCACTGGTGAAGTGTGCGTAAATGTAACTTCTCGCTCTAATGCATTTTCATTCACGCACAGTTCCAAAATATGATGTCACGTAATCCCTCTGAATTTGGCCTTTCTTGAAAACTTCGTTCTCAAGATAATCTTGCTCGAACAGTGGTGCATTTAATTACAACTTCGCGCACAGTTGCAAAAAATAGTATACGCAACACGTGCGAGAAGTTTCCGCACACGTTGCCAACTCGCGCGAGAAGTAACATTCACGCACACTTCGAAACTTCTCGCACACCCAGAAACCCATATTTACGCACGCTCGCTTCGCGACGTGCGTTCTTCTTAACTTCTCGCACTCGTTTGGCAACTTGTGCGGAAATTGACCTTCTCGCGCTTGTTGCGTAATATACTATCTCATACTTTTTTTGCAAACTCGGGTGCTGACGTCTTGAAGCCGCATAGGAAAACTAATATTCAAATGCAACTTCAGATGCAGAAGCAATTGGTACTTCTCATCGCCAAATGACAGGAAGTCAATACAAATGATTATGCAATTCTCACAGCTTCCGGTTGCTTTTACATCAGGAACACTATCAATTCTTTCAATAGAGTCTTTCGCTCAAGTGAGTATATTCATTGGTTTAAAGATGGCTGATTGATATTTATAATATTGAATACTTTATTTTGTATATTCAATCCACTTTCAGTTGATCAAGTTATCATCGAGTTATTTCACCACTATAGCATCTATGGCTTTGAGAGAAGGCTCTTGAACTTTGACTGTTTGCGAGATTCGATGTGTGTACTTTTGAAGTCATAGTGAGGCTCATTAAACCTTATTATATCGTCACTTTCTAAGAAGAACAACACTCCTCGATGTATAATAGGGTATGCCGAAGGAAATTTTTCGAGAATCTATTAGCACTAGCGCGTTGGCCTCGCTCGCCGACGCTCGCTGTGGCCTGTAGGTACGGTTGTTCTGGGACATCAATCAAACCACCCACGAAAAAATGAATGTTGCCTCAACGTTTCTGGATCATCGCAATTGATTGCACCCTCGTAACGTTCCGTAAATAATCGGAAACTTCGTTACTGGAACGTTGAAGCAACGTAAAATGTCTACAAGATGTCTGTTGTTTCAACGTTTCCAGCACGTTTCTGGGACGTTTCAACGGTATTTCAAACGTTGCACAAACGTTTCCGAGATAGTTCTTGTGCAACCAAGACTTAGAAAATTTTTTATTGAAAGACAAATAAATTGTTTCTAAAATTTTGTGTCTCACAAGCTATCAACTCCATTTCCGTTTAATCCCACCGATCAGAAATATATCCACTTAGTACAAGAAGGACGTTGAGATTGTGTTGGAATATAATAAGAGCCAATTAACAACAATTTATGAAAAACCAATCTATTTATTTATTTATATTCGCAACGTCCAGAAACGTAGACTCATATATACAATGTATATACAGATAGTTCACGCCAATAAAAAAAGAATATTTGAAATAAATTGGAAATTTCTTGAATTCATGAGCGCCATCTGAACTCGTATATTCTGTGTATGACATGATAGGTCATAAGTTCATTTAAATAGAAGAATATTTATAATAACTTGAAAATTTCTTGAACTCATGAGCGCCATCTAGATTCATATATTTTTTGTATAAGATAGTAGAGACCCTCCAGGTAGTAATCTGCGAAAAACCAGAACAGCGGTCTAGGGGCACTGGTGAGGAACGCGGTTCGTAGACAGAGAAAGCGGATCTGGCTCGCGCGCTTGTTCAAAGATGAAACGTCGTGCCCCTCGGCATAGAGTAGCGAGTCCAGCCATCATACAGCAATCGGTTTGTGAACAAAAACGTTTTCAGCACGAGATGCAAACAGAATTTTATGGTTCTCATTCGAGAAAGCAGTCTTTGCGATGCGCCGAAAGATATCTCACATAAAAACTTTGATGATGATTCGAAATTCGAGACGAACGCTTCGCTCAACGAACTAACCATCATTGTAATCAAAACGGGCTGCCGCGCTCAGTACAGATATTATATACTTTTCCAAAAATTTCGACAATTCACTTCTTTAGATGAATGTGATAGTTATTATAATGAAAGCATGACTTGAAAATAATGAAAGCATGACTGCATAATGAAAGCATAACTTGAAAATATCGCAAAGAATTCAGAGTGAAATGGCATACACTCACACACAAAAAAATATCACAATATACAAGTCGACCGATCCTAAATCAGCACACAATTCCAGCCCAAATCATTACGATGTACAATCGGATTATTCACAATTCTTAGGACTCTTAACGTCTTGGTAAGGTAACCAGGAAAGATTATAATCTGTAAGAGAAGACTTATGACACTCAGAATTTCAAGGTAGTTTTTGTAAAAGAGAGAATTTATCAAACCAGCTCTACTTGAGCCACGCTTCTATTGCCGTAGCAAATGCTGCCATTGAAAATGTTCAAGTCTGAAAATGAATTTCATCATTTCTCACATGCATGAGGCATTAAGTGAGGTGAAGCTAATGTACAACTCATATGATCGATGTAAGGTGAAAACAAATCCATGAAGATTTCATGTTGAGAAATCATATATTAACTACATTAGCTCCATTTTACTTATGCATCATGTTGAAAAACAGATAGCCAGATGGGTTAAGCCTGAATTCACATTAAAACACAACAACAAAATCATAGTTACCTTGCTGAACAGGCTCGTTTTCAAGTAGAACTTCATTTTCTTCTCTATGTACAGGTCCCTCCTCTGTAAACTTGATATGTACATCCGATACTTCAACATGCCTCTGATCAAGGAGAGGCTGTTCAACATTTCCTACTTCTCCATCAACTTGAACATCACCATGCAATGCCCCTACAAACCAGACAGAGATTGTCAAAATTGTGAATTTCTTTTTCTATTGAGACACTTATACATGAAAAGCAATATTTACGTACAATAGTATATAATATTATAATATGCAACTTACTTTGATGGTTATTCAACTCCTTTCTAGCAAGCAGAGCATTAATTTCATTTTCAATCATAGGTTCACGAAAGACATTTTCATTGAATAAGGTAGGAATAGCAGTTTTTTTGAGGCGTATACAATCAGCTGCTCCTCTACGCTCCCATTGATTGCGCTCAAAGTGTACCTACAGAGGGAAAATATATATGCAATTAGAACAATCTAAGATTGTCAACATAGCTTACACACTATAACATAATCACACTGGGAACCAACATACTTTACAAAATTGGCTATGGGCATTGGAACGTTAATTGGGTCAAACAATGTTTGTTGTCCATTCTAACTCTCCGAGGATCTTCAGGGACTTTACCCATGCGAAAACCTTTCTCAGAGGTATACCTACAACCATCCACACAGCAAAGAACGATCTTATCTGTGGGGAATGCATCCACAGTTGAATGAGCTAAATGATTTCCCTAGAATTTCATATCATTCATGTGAAAAAGTCCATTGTTACACACATATGTGGGTTTCGTAAAAATAGGATGGATTGATAATTATGAGACACACAGCTTGCTGTATTATTTTTAACTATAACTAGTAGTTACTGTAATATTCACAGTGCGTATGATATACTTCATGCCAAACAAACTTTCTGACCTAAGATGCACCACATAAGTTATACCACCAAATCAGAAAGATTTCACTCACGTCATTATAATTCTGGAGACACAGCTCGTTCTCGATACTTTTTGGAATTTCGATGCCGGTAGAATATTGCTTGAGGCACCAAGATTAATAACAATGCGCTCAATTACATATATTCTTGACTCTCGTGGCTCCAAACACGTAAAACATTTCTGAAGAATTCTTACACGCTGGATGTCCCAGTTAGTAGAATAATATTGCTTGAGAGACGACAATCAACAATATGTTATATGTTCATATGTTCAAGAATATTTAAAATAACTTGAAAATTTCTTGAGTTCACGAACGCCATCTAGACAAAGCTATTCGAATGTGTCTATATCGTTGATTTATTGTAGTAGAAAAGATTACAGAATTCAACAGCCATATATTCGTTTTTGAAAAAAATTATCATATCTTTCTAAATCATCATGGATTCTTTAACGCCTAGTGATAGATTGGAATATTGCGAATTGAAGTATGAAGAATTGTCACAGTACTTGAAGAGATTAGAGATTGAAATTATTGAATTAAGAAATAGGTTAGGATACTCAGAGGACTATATAAGGACACATGAAAAAAATGAAGGTAAGTCGTTAAACAATTTCAACAAAAAAAATGAAAAGAAAATAAAATCATAGCAATTTTTTTAATTGATTTCGATATAATTATATATATACAAATTTATATAATTTTCAAAATAAGATTTTTATCAAAGTTTTTGACAATCCTACTGAAAAAAATGACTTACTACAATGTTTTCTAAGATTGAGTCGAAAGATTAACTGATTAACTGGATTTTTCATCAAAATCATTTGAGTTTATCAAGATCTAGCAGAGTTGTCGACTATAAAAATTAATTTGGAAACTTGTAATCAATTGATAAAATGATCTACAACGTATATTAATCTCAATATATAAGTAACATTCACGCACACTTCGAAACTTCTCGCACACCCAGAAACACATATTTACGCACGCTCGCGAAGCGAGCGTGCGTGAATGTGTTCTTCTGGCTGTGCGAGAAGTTCCAAAGTGTGCGTGAATATTAACTTCTCGCACTCGTTTGGCAACTTGTGCGGAAATTGACCTTCTCGCGCTTGTTGCGTAATATACTATCTCATACTTTTTTTGCAAACTCGGGTGCTGACGTCTTGAAGCCGCATAGGAAAACTAATATTCAAATGCAACTTCAGATGCAAAAGCAATTGGTACTTCTCATCGCCAAATGACAGGAAGTCAATACAAATGATTATGCAATTCTCACAGCTTCCGGTTGCTTTTACATCAGGAACACTATCAATTCTTTCAATAGAGTCTTTCGCTCAAGTGAGTATATTCATTGGTTTAAAGATGGCTGATTGATATTTATAATATTGAATACTTTATTTTGTATATTCAATCCACTTTCAGTTGATCAAGTTATCATCGAGTTATTTCACCACTATAGCATCTATGGATTTGAGAGAAGGCTCTTGAACTTTGACTGTTTGCGAGATTCGATGTGTGTACTTTTGAAGTCATAGTGAGGCTCATTAAACCTTATTATATCGTCACTTTCTAAGAATAACAACACTCCTCGATGTATAATAGGGTATGCCGAAGGAAATTTTTCGAGAATCTATTAGCATTTGTCGTGATTTAATGTATTCAGATAATAAAATATCGAAAAAATGTTGCTGCACTCTCAAAATTGAGTTCTCCATGTGGAGCTAGAATCATGAATTTGGAAAGGAAAATATATGTCATTATCTCGTCACTCTCGAAAAAGAAAAACGTTTCTCAATGTATGATAGAGTAGGCCGAAGATAACTTTTTCCGAAAATCGATTAGCATTGGTCGAGATTTTATGTCTTTGGGCTAGGAAATATAGGAGGAATATTCCTGCACGCTCGGAGTTGAGTTTCCTACGTGAAACAAAAGCCGTGTAATTGTAATGGATAATATATCGTATCACATTATCAGGCTCGAAGAAGAAAATCATTCCTCAACGTATTATAGACTGGAGCGAAGAGTAGAACTCGAGACTTACATTTTGTAATAGACTAGGCGAAATCACCGCCATCGCTGGAAAAATTATTCTAGTGGAATTTTTTTATAGGACCCCCTCCGGAAGACCCTTCTGAATCCGAAAATCCATGTTCCCAGGCGAAATTCGAATGCAAAATTGTTTAAACTGAAATTGTTTAAACAAATTGTCAAAATAAATTTTTTCGATCAGGAAGTAAATTTTTAAGGTAATTTGGCTCATTTCAAACAGAAAATGTCTCTTGTCATTTTTCTCTAAAAGTCATTGTTTTCGAGTTAAGAGCGTTTCAAAGTTGAAAAAACGCGAAAATCGCGATTTCCAGCGACCGATTACAGTATGAAAAACGGAAAAATCTCATGTTACCAAAGCGGAAAATTGTTTATTGGGATCTCCTTAACAATATCCAATAGCCAATATTCATGATCCCGAGCGATAACCCTTTGTTTTTTCAATGTTAACAATAGGTAGTTGCGCACGCTATAGCATAGGATATCGGCACGAGCAAGCAGACGACGCGCAGGCCGCCACCGCTACAGCATATATGGCTATAGCTTGCGCAACTACCCATTGTTAACATAGAAAAAACAAAGGTTTATCGCTCGGGAACATGAATTTTGGCTATTGGATATTGTTAAGGAGATCCCAATAAACAATTTTCCGCTTTGGTAACATGAGATTTTCCCGTTTTTCATACTGTAATCGGTCGCTGGAAATCGCGATTTTCGCGTTTTTTCAACTTTGAAACGCTCTTAACTCGAAAACAATGACTTTTAGAGAAAAATGACAAGAGACATTTTCTGTTTGAAATGAGCCAAATTATCTTAAAAATTTGCTTCCTGACCGAAAAAGTTCATTTTGACAATTTGTTTAAACAATTTCAGTTTAAACAATTTTGCATTCGAATTTCGCCTGGGAACATGGATTTTCGGATTCAGATGGGTCTTCCGGAGAGGATCCTGTAAAAAAATTCCACTAGAATGATTTTCCCAGCGATGGCGGTGATTTCGCCTAGTCTATAATGATATGGAACTTGTATATTCATGATTGAGATTTTGAAAGGGACAAATCAACTAATGCAAAACCAAGCTATTATCATTATTCCATCATAGACCACCATAAGAGCAATGAACATTCGATAATCATTATTGTATCTAAGAAATCTTCTATCCATTTATCTAGCGAGAATATGGCAGAAGCACCAATAACGTATTAGAATGACTTAAAATTTTACTGGATAATGTTGTTTCTCCCATATTGGAGGAACAAATTCTAAGCTCGGGACCCGGAGTGGAACATGTTAAGATTCTTTTGTAGGAACAGAGCTTTTTTTTCTTTTCTTTTCTTTTTTTTCATTTTTATTGAGCTTTCATTCTTTATGCCTCTAGGGCCCATTTAGACTACAAGCACATATAGAAAATGATAATAACAATCAACATAGATTATACAGATGTTTTCAATAAATATCACAATAACTGTATGCCAAATGACAATTATCTAGTGTCTTTTTATGACTAAATTATATACATTTACTATTACACTTTAAGATTTCATTCTGCCAAAAAAAAAAATATAAATTCACATGCTGGGATCAAAGGTTCAGAAACAATAGATTCGATATTGAGCGGAGGTTTCAAGCGGAGGGTTTTCAATTTTTTCAAGAATTTTTGTCTCTGAGTGTCATGCAATCCACATTGATAGCTAGCGAAGTCGCAAAGCTGCTCAGAGACATATTTTTAGCAAGAAACGTACTGCCCAAGTATTCAGCTCTTTCTTCTAATGACACCAGTTTTGATTCGGCAAGCATCAAATTCAGAGGAGTACTGTTTCTACATCCCAAGCCAATTTTGATCGCAGAATTTTGAATACTTTCGAGTTTCTTAATATCACGTTGCAGGGTCGGGAAATATACGAATAGCCCATAATCTATTATTGACCTAATGCAACTTTTGTAAAGAACTATGAGTGTTTCTGGTGAGGAGCCCCACTAGGTTCCACAGAGATTTTTGATAATGTTAGTTGCTTTCATAGAACCCTGGTGTATTACCGAAACATGCTTAGAGAAATTCACTCTATAATCGAATACTACTCCTAAGAATCGTGCAGAGTCTGAAGACAAGATTTTTGTGCTTTTTACTACAATACTCAGAGCACCAGAAAGAACATTGTTCCTATTGAAATAAATCAGTACAGTTTTAGGAAGAGTCAATTCCAGATCGATCTTGAGGAAGTTCTGCACTGATGAATTGACAGCTTTTTGTGAGATGTTCTTCCTCTCTCGACGTTAGAAACTTTGATATACAACCCAACATCATCGGTAAACTGACCAGGAGATGTCATCACATCCGGATCACGGATTTGGTTGAAACTTTGGGAATGGTCTTCTTTTGGTGCCAAAAGATGAAACCTAAAATTATAGACCCTAACTCTCAAGCGATTCCGAGCTACAGCCGAGGACATTAGCATACCCATATGGGCCCATGTTAAAAATCACGAATATAGGTATACCTGCGATGCTATTGACCTTGACTGTAGCTCGAAAACGTTTGAGCGTTAGGGTCTATAATTTTGGATTTCATCTTTTTGCGTTAAAAGAAGACTATTTCCAAAGTTTCAGCCAAATCCGTGACCCGGATGTGATGACCTCTCCTGGTGAGACACTGAGACACTCTTGAGGAGATTTAACGTTATACTAAGGACACATATTATGTAGAGTATTGGGCTCATACGCCCCCCCCCCTACCCCTAAGGAACTCCTTTATGAACAATTCTGTACTGGTCATTTAATGTATCTGCATAAACTTGCCTTCCCGTCGTCAGAAATTTGACGAAATCAAGAACTCGAGTCGAGCATCCTATTTCAGAGAGTTTTTCAAAGAGGTATGCCTACATCGATGTTATCAAATGCTCCTTGTACATCTAACAGATACACCCTTTGTTCAATGGGTGCTTCTTCGATTTTGGGCGCTAACTCCAGAACATTGGTAGAACAAGATTTTCTCTCTCTAAAACCATACTGATTACTAACAAGGGGAGGACCAGACCTTTGGATCACCAATCCTTTCCAAATTTTTTTTACAGTTTTGTATTACCTAGAATATGAAAGATCCAGAGTAACTCCGTCAAATGGGCCTCCTATTCAGAGCTACAGCCCATGACATTAACATTGCCCATATAGGCCCATGTTGGAAAGTGATATATATAGATATACTGGTAACGCTAACATTTTTGCTTGTAGCTCTGGACAGGAGGCCGATTTGACGGAGTTACTCTGGATTCTTCATATTCTAGGTGACACAAAACTGTAAAAAAATTTTGGAAAGGATTGGTGATCCAAAGGTCAGGTCCTCCCCTTGTAAGTAAGACGTTTGTATACTCGACCCACCAATCTCGTCTGTTTTTTACCAAGGTCTCAAAAAGCTTCAAGATGCATGAAGTAAGGGATGTCGGACGTAGATTACCATCGCTCTTGGGTATGAAATGTACAAATGATTCTTTCCATTCTTCTGGATAATCGCCAGAAGCATACGTCTCATTCGAGATATCTAATAGAAGTCATTTGTACTTGATTGAGAGACTTTGAGTGATTTGACGATTTATTCCATCTAAACAAGGTGAAGATCTGCGACTTTTAGATTCTAAAAGCAACATTGAATTCGGTAAAGTCAAATGGTGAACCAAAAAATCATTGCTTTGTTCAATTAGGATTTCCTCAGAACTTCGCGGAACCCATGGAGGGCATACTTGAAAATCTTGCATTTTTTCCGTGAATACCATGCATTATGGTGTATATTAAGTCTAGAACAAAATGTTCTGAAGCTCTCTCCCTCTCTCCCTGAATCTTAACGTCTTCTTCGCTATGGCGCAGTCCTTTTTCAATTCAACATAATCATCTATATTCTTGGAGTACTCCCATCTCTTGAATTTTGCCTAACGCAGTCTTCTGATCTTATTGCACTCCTTATCCAACCGGGAGACAGAACTAATTAATTTTCTCGGATTGAAAGGTCTTTTTTTCAATTGGAGTGCTTTTGCACACGGCTTTCCTCATTTTATCAACAGAATTTTCATATTTACTCGAAGCAAGAAGCTGATCATATTTAGAAGAGAGGAAATAATTATACTCAGACTCAATAATTTCATCAATTTTCGAATAAGCAGTGCAAAGTGAATTGATTTTGAACGATTTTTTCTGATAAAAATTTTTCGAGATCCCTAAATTAACAATTAGAGGGTAATGATCCGACCACCAAGTTTTATCAAGCACATTAACATCTACTCTATCTGAAATATCTGATGTTCAGAGAACAAGATCAATATTTGATTTCTGTTTCGTACGTGAATTGATTCGGGAATGCGTTGCATCATCATGAACGGAGAGGCCGAAATCTTCGATGAAACCGCGGAATCTATTCCCGTTACTATCGTTATTTCGGCAATTCTGAGTAGTGTGATGTGCGTTGAACTCACCTACTATCAAGCAGTTTCCGAGTCGTTCATGAGAAACAATTTGAGACCAACACACTTGAACAAGTGATCCTGGGGGTCGGTAACATATTATCAGATCAACGCCGGGTCGGAGTCTCGCGCAAAACGGGGTTACACTTTTTGCCATGTTGTCTACATCAATTGAGACGTGGTTGGTTGCAAATGAATTGGAATCGCTTCAGGAATGTGCCTCTGGTACGTTCAAAGAGAACATACGTGTTTATCTCCCTCAAAACTCGATGTACGGTGCAAAGTCACAGTCCCTGTGAATCAAAATTGGAATATCTCGCGATTCATCGATTTCTCCTAAGGAGTGAGAGACGTTCATCCTCACAGATTGTACCAGAGGCATATTCCTGAAGCAATTCTGAGTCATTTGCCACCATTCCTGTCTCAATTAATGTAAAAACCATCGCGTGAGTTGTAACCCCATCTTTTCCGCGAGACTCCGACATGGAGTAGGGAAAACATTGTCAAAGCGCAAACCACATATTTCAACCGATGGATGGGACGAGGTAAGTTGATCAATCTTTTGAAACGTATACGACGGGTTGATGAAGACGACGATGCCTCCACCACTTGTATGAAGTCAATCTTTTCTATAAGTGATATATCCAGGTAGATGTATGTTGACCTCTGATGTGAGCCATGATTCCACAAGAATGAGGACATCGTACCGCTTGTGGATGATCTCGATATCTTTAGATCCTCGACTGTAGCTTCTCGCGTTCGAGGAGAAAACTTTGAGTTGACTTTTCACTCCATCATTCCTCCTATCCTGAGACGCCGTTGACAGAGCCGTCGAAAGGTGCACTTCGCGATTGTGTTCCAGGTATTTCACGATTATCAGAGTCACTGTCATTTGGTAAAGGGGCAGTTTTGCCTCCAATCTTGTTCTTTAGTCTCGTGAGGCGGGCCCATACTAATGAATCGTCTGAAAGAGCATGTGTTATCTCCATTGTCTTTATGAGTTTCAATGTATCAGCATCCGGAAAATTTTGCAACGTATCGCTTATATTCAGAGTT
The DNA here is from genome assembly GCA_029851415.1 of Eretmocerus hayati. Classification (NCBI taxonomy): domain Eukaryota; kingdom Metazoa; phylum Arthropoda; class Insecta; order Hymenoptera; family Aphelinidae; genus Eretmocerus; species Eretmocerus hayati. Next base: position 169,783,356 of record CM056741.1, read on the forward strand.
CCCCAAGGTTTTCCTAAGAAACCTCGAAGTTTATCAAATGAAACGTGAACCTCTGACGAAAGTTCGTCAATACTTGGTTTTATTGGTAACAGAATACCACCCGTGGTCTTTTTGTTTGACATAGTCTTTTCACCAACGTTCAATCTCTCTTCCTTATTTGGTTTCTTTCTACTGAGTATTGGTGAAAAAAAAACCATCTTCGTTCATCTCAAACTTCGCGGACTTTTGTGTATCATGGGTAACTGCTGAAGAGTCTTCTCTCATATTTTGTTAACGTATGATGTCATCCGAAGCAGTTGTAGACGTAGACGGAGGAGGCATTTTCAAATTATTGCTGTTTTCGGGTATTTCCACCATATCTTGAGTACTAATATTAACCATAGTCTCTGTTGCTGGTTCTATTGTGTTGGCCTGTTGTGATGTTTTTCGGTTGAGGCACGTCTTCGCGATATGATCAGGTTGTTGACACACAAAGCAAGTTGAGGAATCACCAACACTAAGGTATACCCAGGGAGTGTTATTATTGTCGTAAGGAATTTGCATTGATTCCGGAACTACTTGATCTTCTTTGACATACACTTGTTTCCCAAAAGACATGTGTTGGCAACCTGGTTTAAACAAACTTTCTTAATAATCTATGATACAAGTTTTTGACAACATGACTTTTTAAGGCATCTGCAATAGCACTGTTAGAGATCCATGGGTAAACATTTGAGATCACAATTCGTTTGTGCTCTTCTACTCGAGGCCGAATTTTAAATTCTTGATCTTTCACTTTCACTAATTTTCCACTATACTTTTGTTCAATAATGACACACACACCTTACCAACAGATATTTTCGAAAAAGTTCTAATATTCATCACATTTGTAGGCCGTCAATATAATCTCCAATGGTTGCATCTTGGATCAAGTCTTGAACTTTAGCTTGATCTTCGTTTGGTTGCATAACTGTTGCGTAGCTTGACTGCGTGATTGTGGCTGTAGCGGGATTTGCATTATTTTCTGTGGCATTTTCTTGAATTACATTGAGGCCATTAGGACCTCCACTCGTGTTGGGAGCGGTCTCACTCATTTTGCACTGTTCCTCAAGCTGCATATGCATCTGAGGACTTTTGGCACTTCGATCTCACAAATCCACTCGAAATTCAAACACTTGATAAAGTCAAGACGTATACGTATACTAGTGCACCGCGTGCACCGTGCACAGTGACGATGTGATATGTATTGGCCGTGCGCCGCGATGCTTTATGCATAGATTGTAAACTTGAGTGTACACGAGTATGTATGGTATAGTCTAGTCGGGATAACCCTGCTGGATTGTTTACGTTGTCCGCGATACACGTCTGTACTGTACGATGGCTCGCGAGCGAATCCCAAATAGAGCTTTTGAGTCATGTTGAAAATATGCACTTCCCTCATGATAGATGGACGTTGATCTGCGTGGATCCAAGGACATGTGATCGAATGGAATTTAATCCCATCTTGTTACTCTTCATAATCAGACTATGAGTCCTATGCATGTTGAGGGTATTTCCTCATTCCACTATATTACCGGGTTCCACTTAGGTTCGAGAGGCTACGAAAACGATCGACCTCCTCATGAAGCGCGCCGAGAAACACACGGACAAAAACGTCTGTACCGAATCATATTCGCCTACACAGAGTAACCGACAAATTTGACCCTAGCCCGATTATCAGTGATCGTAGACATCTCAAATTTTGCATGACGAAAGGTCACATATCGCTCATCAATGTTACATACCGTAAACAGTTTTCTGGGAAGATTTCCCGTTTACTTTTTCCAAGACACAGTCGCCACGGGCAACGTCAGAATCACGCGTTCTTCGTGTATTCTCTTGAATCTAAGTGGGCGATTTTGATAGACATCGCGCATAGTTACGGAAAGCTTATACATTGAGAGGTTCTCATCTCCAAGCTGAAGAAAATCCAATAACTGTAAACGGAGAATTGGCAAATCACAATCCACTGATTTCGGGCCCTCAAACGTGGCCATCGCCGCACACAGATTTACGTAACACAATTTAGGCCTTAATCATGATTATCCTGAAAACATGTGATATCGGAGAGTATCAGAACCCCCGACGACAGTCTTCCATAATCCCATCTCGACTTGATAATACTACAATGATCCATTCGTCCAACCGAGTCCAACATTTTAATGGACGGGTGGAATAGGATAGGATGAGGTGGAGAGGGATGAGCTGGGCTGGGCTGAGATGGGTGGGATCGAATGGGATGGGATGCGACGGGATGGAAAGGGTTTGTGAGGTTGGGTTGGGATGGAATAGGATGGGTTTGGAGGGTTGGGTTAAAGTTGGACTGGGGTGTAGGATAGAGAGGGTGGAAAAGAATGGGAATGGTCTGGGATAAGATGCACCAGGGCGTGAGAGGGTGAGATGAGCTGGGCTGGACTGGTCTGGGCTAGGTTCACCAAAGGATAAGCTGAGACGGGATGAGTTGGGGTGGAACGGGGTAAGCGGGGCTGGATTGAGATGGGTTGAAATGGGCCGCGTTATGATGAGGGTGCGTGATGATAGAGGTATACGAATTCCACAACAATGAACCCCGTAAGATGGCGTTCGAGTTGAATTTTTGAAGTAGTTTTCAAGGCATGCATACTTGTGGAAGCTAAAATTTGTTCCAATTTCCCTCAAATTCCATCTTTTGTAATTTGAAAATCAATAATAGCCGAGCGAGCATGGTGAGCGAGGACAATCGCGCTAGTACTTATTAATTAGCCAGAATCTTGCTTAAACCTCTTTTACCTCCTCGGCTTTCATCTCCCACGAGGGATGGTTTAGTTTTTTAACGCAAAACCACTGTCTAAGCAATCTTCTGTCATCTCCACGGCGGTCATCTCCCACGGGGGATGCTTTAGCTTTTCAGCTACATACCGGGGCGTCAAAACCTCTCCTCGCAACGTCTTGTCAGGACGCGAACCTTATGTGAAGAGCTTAAAAAAAAAAGAAAAATAAAGAGGTCTTGGCAATTTCGAAAAATTTTTGGAGCGACAAGTATTAGAATAAAAAGCGAGAGTGATCTTATTTGTTGTGATAATATATGACAAGTATATCATTGTGCATTATAATGTTTGGTTGACGATGCCTAATTTCTGAACATTTGTGAATTACTGCAAACTGTTTACGTCTTCTTTCGCATTGATGAACTACATCTCTCAATTGTTCGTCATTCGGGAATTTTCAATTTTATGACGAGACCTACACGCAGAGTCCTTGGTACTCTGTTTTAGCCTCTTGAATTCAAGAGGCATTTTTGGTTAGCCTCTTGAATAACAAGACGCTCCATACCTGTTTTGACGCCCCTGTTAAAACATAATCGCTGTCCAAGAAACTATCGTTTTCTTCTCCAAGAACATCGAATTCGTCAAACACGAATCACCGGGTGGACGCCGTGGTTCGCCTCGCCGCCGCGTCGTCTGCTCCGGTGACCGTGCACAACCGCTGAAAATCTGTTTTCGTTAGTTTTTCATAGAAATAAGTCGTGTTTCGATAAAGTAAAAATACTCACTTGTACGAAAAACTACGCGCAATCGACCGCACTAAACGCACAATTCCCAGAGTGTACGGTTGCCGAGAAAAACATTAGTTAAGTTTCCCAGCACCCGAAAACTTCTTTATTTTTTTTTTTTTTTTTTTTTTTTGGAAAAACCATAACATCCACAATTAATTTTCAAACGAATTCTGAACGCGCTTAAGACGTACAATTAGGTAGTATTTTTTTCATAATTGTTTTGCAACCTCGGGTGCCCACGTCACGAAGCCCACCACCGCATTAACGCTTCCAATCATCACAACCTTATATAATGCGCAAGGCAATGACTCTCTAGAAAATCAATTAATCTATAATCCAGTGATGATTCTAGACACCATTATATACACGCTCGCTCATTACCTAAATATATACAATCTACATTTCTTAATAATAGCTCATATCTATATAGAACAAACGCAAGAGCAAGATTAGCTTCCCTCTCGAAAGCAGTAGTCTCAAGATTTCTCGTAATCTTATCCAATCTGCTTCTTCAACTCAATATATAAAACAAATATCTATATCTATACATCTAATCCACATACCTCCTAGCTGAAACCAATTCCACTGCCGTGTCTCAACGATATCTCTAGCTAGCGAATGAGAATTCACTTTTCCTCTTCCACATAACCTCTCCATCATATAACATACCTAGATACACGGAACTCGTATCACTCAATTTCCATTACCAACAACATTTCGCTCGGTGAAATAACATTTTTCAAGCATCCACTCTGTATAAATTCCACTGAAAGTACTACACATTCATATCATATCCAGATACGTATTCGATTTGAAAAGTGAAGGCTATCGGCATGCAGCATCAGGTGAGCTTTTTGATTATATCCTCTCTCGATCATCGTTTAATCAAATTCAGTGTTCATAATGTGTCTCCAGGCAAAAAAGATGAAGGAAGAGATGAAAAGAGAAAGAGCAGGGGATTATTGGATGTGACAGGGAAATTCATTTGAGGGTTGATCGATCGGTAAGTAGATATTATATTTTTCTTGCAGATCTTGTAAAGCATCGCTGCGAGTATCGAGGTACATGAGGTAAGGGGAGAAAATGGAAGGAAGGGTATAGGCGCCATCCCTACACATACAACAGAATACCATCCGTGTGTGTGTGTGCGTGTGTGTGTGTAGGAGCTTTCAAGCAGCTCTACCCCCTGTGCATTTTAAATCAAAGCTCGGCAGGCTAACGCAATCACCAGGCATCACGACGCTTCCACAATTTTCTACTTTAAGCTACTTTGTGTATTAGTGCCTCTCTCTCTCTCGTCTCGCATTATGATCTCTCTCTCTCTCTCTCTCTCTCCCTCTCACTTTGTCGTACATTAGTGCCCACTTCGCGGACGAGACTCTGTATGTATATGGAAAGCTCCGACGGTAGCATAAGGCTCTTGCCTGCCTCTCCTCTCCTTCTTCCCCTCTTTCTCGCTCCTAACCAAGTTATTTTATTAAACAACCTCTAAGTAGCTGCTACGACCATGTCCTTCTATATACACCATCATTCTCGCCTTCTCTCTTATAAGTATATATACTGTGTGATACTTGCAAGCTTACGTTAGCCTGAGTTATTACGCGCATCGCTAATTATATTTTTTTTAGTCAACTATATAAGGGTATATGTATAGCTTGAGCGAACCTACGACGACGACGACGTCAAGAGCTTTATTATAAATTATCGGATAGGTGTATGTGTGCTCTCTATATATAGGAGTGAACTATAGGTTTGTAGAGTAGTGGGCTACTATCAAGGTAAGTGTTAGGTACTGACATTATCTCTAGCTTGCATTCAAACCGAAGCTACTGCTTGACTATATTTTAATCTCCCAAACATCGTAATGCCTGGTGATTTTGAATTTTTGCGATTTGCAACCACGCGCTGTTTATTATATAAAAATAGAGTCAAGTGTATTCAATTTTTTATGGAAGAATTTCTGTTCACATATTCAAGAGTATGTCTTTTAAACTACGTAACTATAGGACTGCTCGAACCTCCTCCAGAAACATTTTTTGAGAATTCAAGAGTTTCTTAAATTTCATGTCAAATATTCTGAACTTTGAACATGACGATCAAGTTCACGAGCATTCTCGGATAATTTAGCCCGACATAACGAAAAAAGTACCCTTTCCCAGAGATCGGACATAATTGTCCTTGCGTAAGATAGTGGGCTGAATCCGGAGATGAAGTTTTCCCCAGACACCGACAAGTTTTCGAGAAAAGCTAGAAAAATTCTTTTTGAAGCCAGAATAAGATTTCTGACCCCAGACTCAGGAAGAATGAAAAATTCTACGTCTAAACATGAACTTTTGGAACATTATCATTCAGGGTCGTCATTCTGATCCAGTACTCAGGGTGGCACTCGTGACTCAGACCCACGAGACCTCAACGTGGCACTTGTGATCAAGAATTCAATGTAGCACTCGTGATCGAGAACGCAATGCGTCACTCTTAATCAAAAATTCAATGTAGTCGTTGTGGTCCAGAACTCAATGTTGTACCGTGATACAGAACTCAAAGTAGCACTCGTGTCCGAGAACTCAATGTGACACTCCTGATCAAGAACTCAATGTAGTGCTTGTGGTCCAAATATCAATTTGGCTTTCGTGATTGAGAACTCAACGTTGTGCTCATGATCGAGAACTCCATAGGGGACTCGTGATTGAGAAATCAATGTGGCACTGGTGATCGAGAACTCATCGTAGCACTCGTGATCTAGAATTCAATGTAGCCTTTGTGATCGAGAACTCAACGTAGACTCGTGATTGAGAACTCAATGTAGCATTCGTGATCGAGAACTCAACGTAGCACTTGTGACTGAAAACTCAATGTGGTAGTCGTGATCGAGATCTCAATGAGGTACTCGTGGTCCAGAACTTAACGTGACACTCGTGATCTAGAACTTAATGTAGCCTCTGTGATCGAGAACTCAACGTAGCACTCGTGATTGAGAACTCAATGTAACATTTGTGATCGAGAACTCAATGTCGCACTCCTAATCAAGAACTCGACGTGGCACTCGTGGTCGAGATTCCAATGAAGTACTTGTGATAGAGAACTATTGGTGGCATTCGTGCTCATATTGAACACTGGATCAGGAATACCACCCTTAGTTCTCAATCCCGAGTACCACATTGAGGCCTCGATCACGAAAGCCAACTTGAGCACTGGATCAGGACCACCACCTCGGACAAAAATTCTGAAAAGTTCACATTCGGATGTGAAATGTCTTCCTGTTTATGAATTAGAGATCAAAATTTGGATATCTAGATTTGGAAAAAAATCCCCTCGTTTTGTCGAAAATTCGGTCCCGATCTCTGGAATAGGGTCATTTTTTCGTTTTGTTAGCCTGTGTAATAACTTTGTTACAAGCAACTTGACAAGGAACCCAAAGTCATTGAATTCACCTGATTATCGAGCCTAAAATTTAATGTTGAAGCATCATTCAAGGGGGTTTCCTCCATCTAAAATGAAAGAAAGTCCATGGAATTTGTGTGCAGTACAAAATAGTAGCTTCGGAATTCTGAAGTGCGCTGATTAATTTTGAGACAAATATATTCTGGAGTTGACCTAGTTCTTTGTTATACTTGATCAATTTCTGACAGATTTTGAATAAATGTGCTCTTGTAAGCAATAAAAGATTACCCACTGCTTCCTCCTCATTTCGACAATCGTATCTCATTAAAATTTGAGAGCTTTTCTAATATTCGTTAGGAAGGATTTCTTACACAAGTTGAATTATATCGCCCCAATCATGGTACGCAGAACTTGTTGTTCTGAAACAATGAGGATGTTAGGGCGATCCATTTAGTCTCCGGACAAACTTACTCATTAAAAAAGTTTCATCGTTTCATCTTACGTCATTTACTTCCTAGATTCTCGTTAAAACTTTTTGATTGAGAAAATTGATTTTCTCTACCTGTGATGGCGCTCAATGTCTTCAGGAGAACCTGTTCTCTCATCAAATGTACTTCGTTATTATAAGTTTCATTCAAGTCCGTGAAGGTCAAACCTGAGATTATAAAGAGAATATTAGCATTTGATAATGATGAATCAAATATTATTGAGAATAATCATCAAATGACACACACGGAGAGAGAAGAAGCTGTAATTGATGAATCTCATTAGAATTCTACGTATGCGGTTTCACGAGAGCCGAGTTCAATCTTTTGCAATCATTTTACCAATACAAAATTCCCCACGACAAATCGAGTAAACACTGAATAGTGAATTGATACAGGAGTCATTTGGTTTCATGATAATAGAACTGCACGTGGAATTCCAGTGATATTCTCATCCCACAAGACATTGTTCAGGAATTTCTATCTGAAGACGTTTATTTTAGGAACATAAAAACTGTGGTAAATAGAGGTAATAATAAGCTCCTCTGATGAGTGTCGATTCTTGATCTTCATGAAATGTAATCTCGGGTCGATCAAGAAGAACTGTGGTGACCAATTTTTGAAACTTGAAAAATGTTCGCTTAATCAAAACTCTTAATTTTTGTGATGCACTCTCGATCTGAGGACCATGAACAAAGCTGGCTGTTCCAGTAACTTTTTATAGGGTTGGCATACATGGACAATAGGGGAGAGTGGGGCAAATTTGGACGGGGGCATAATTGGATAAGTGAGGTAGCTCGGTCGGGGACGAGTATAGGCTTTTGCCGCGTGAATTCTTTTTCAGCATAGGGCGATTAAAGCGCCACTTTTGCTTCCGGCTGGGAACATGAACTTGACGTTTATTCGCCCAAATACGAAAAAATAGCATACTTCTCTCGCTCGACAGGCTGTTTCGAGGCACGGAGAATATTTTCCCCTCGTTGCACTCGGGGAAAAACCATCCCCGTGCCTCTACACAGCTTAGCCTCGCATCGAGAGTAATATTGGACGGCTCCCGACCAGAACGGTATAAGTCCATTTTGGTGAAAATTGAGTTTTGGACAGGAAACGATAGGAAATAGATGCGAAAACAGGTATGTATGACCCCGGGAGTGACAATTCATTCTGAGCCGTCACAAGCACCATGAAAATTTTTGTTAGAAAAGAAGTTTCGACTCATTTTGGGGACCAGAATGGTATAAGTCCATGCCCGAGCATCGAAACACGGCTCTCGCACCTTCTATCCTCAATTATTGCACTTCTCTAGGTTTTGTAAGGTAATAGTAGACCCCAAAAACTAGGATATTGGTACCCTATTTAGTGGAGGTTGGTGCATCTAGTCGACATCGAAGTTCATCGCTGCTTTTTTTCACGCTTTGACATTATGGACAAGACTCATCTACATGAAATATCGTGGAATAGCATTCCGTGGGATTTTATTTGAACATCGTGACTTTGCTGAGGGCTCTAAATTGATTTTCTGCTTACATCGTCTTACATCGTCAGTAATGAGACAGGATTTACAGGGTCAATCGAAGAATTTCAGTCGATAGTGCGATCGATGCTGAACTTGCTTAGGTTCTCGTTTATAATCATTCTTGCAGGGATGATATCGTCTCAAAGGACTGAATAATTGCATCTGAGATACAGACAACTTTCCTTCTAGTAAAAGCAATGTGAATGACGAAAAATACGTAGCCTCATCATGAAATAGACATATTTCATTTTCAATTATTCCGAGAAATCATTTTGAATATTATCAACTTGCACTCTTGTTATTAGTAATCGCTCAACTGTCCGAATTCGATTCTTTTGCTAGTTACAAGTGAATCTCGTTATACTTGATATTGTTGTGGAAATACTATACTCCTCGAATTGAGCCACCTGCATCCAATTTGAATCGCGTAATTCTCATCCATATTAGTTGTTTCAGACTGCTAAATTGAATAAAGTCCGATTACTCATTCAAACTCCACGTTTTGAGATAAAAGTATTTTGATTCTGATCTTTTCAGTGTAAACTCTCTCCAGGTGAATCTCCAAGTGGAAATTCTATCCTTTAACACTTCTCAAACACTATGTTAGAGTGTGAACCAGGCTGATTGAATGATACGTGTCGACTGAAACCCTAGAATACGCTCACGTGGGCTGCAATCTCAAGAATATAATCAGGGCGCGCCACTTTCAAATTTTCCCAGGTCTGCATTTTTGGGAAGCTTCAAGTGGAAGCTAAAAAAAAAAGGTCATCGAATCAGGGCAGAGTTCCAGACAGGAATCTGAGGCAGATGTGTGAGTAAGTGAGGGATATGGGTAACTTTTCCATCAATTATTTCATTGCGAAAGTTGACATTCTATACTTATTGGCTGTGATGAATTCATTGACCCATTGGGGGATTTTCTCATCTTCTGCCAAATCAGAATAGATGAAGAGAATGCTTGCGTTATTAAACCGTTCTTGAGACATAGTTGATCGAACATAATTTTTTACTCTCTTCATCACTGAAGAAGAACGCTCGTTAGTACATGATGAGCCAGGTATAGTGAGCATTAATCGAATTAATTGTGACATTTGGGGCAAGATAAGTTTCAATTGCAGTCTGCTCTTCAGATAATTCACAATCGTTTTTAAATGCATATCCCTTGATGGGAATTACGGTCAATATACCTAGCATCTGCAGTTTTTTTGAAAGTCCTAGGCGGAATTGAGTCTACTTCATGTTTGTATGCTTCATCTTTAGCCATCGCGCTCAGTAGTAAATCTCTCTCTCGCTCTAAAATTTTAGCATCGACTTGTAAGTCCCGCTCATCATCTTTATCAGAATTGTAGAATTCAGTTATAATTAAAGCATCATCCCTCTTCCCCACTATAAAGTTCTCGAACTGATTGAGCAAATCCATGTTTTCACTTTGAAATCTAGTGCGAAGAGAATTTGTGGTCGTATCCAAAATTTCGAAGTATACCTTTGCTTTCGCGCAGTATAATATCTTTTGCACCCGTCGTGACTTATTAAAATGCATGGTGTTGAAGTTTGAAACGTTTCAATACAACGAAGTGGATAACCTCATATCGTTAGATAGTTTTCAGAGCATGAATTTAGGTATTTTTGTTCTAAACAACAGCAAGCAATGCTCGGTTTGATAAACTCTACGAATGGTTAGTGATTTATGTCTTGAGAATTTTTCATATTGCTGACATTTTATTCGATCGTTGCATCAAAACGTTTCAAACTTCAACGACATTAAAATGCACGCAGGATATCGAAAATTTTCACCCATCGTGCCAGTTTTCCAGGTCTGGATTTCCATACGTACTTTTTAGTCAGGTCTGGATCCATCCAGACCATCCAGAGGAGAAGTGGCGCCCCTAAATATAATCGATTACGGTCGTAGTACTCCAAATGTAACATTTTTGGTGAGATCTGTCGATGTAACCCGATGATGATGGTTTATGGACCTATTTAAATATCTTCACCGAGCCCTATATAGCTCCCAATCAACAATTCCAGAAAAAAACATGAAGTTATACCGTTCTGGCCCCCAGAATTTTTCAACTTTTTCTTACGCAAAAACGGTATAAGTCCACAGTGTTTCGACGTTTTTCGATGCAAAAGGGCTCAAATCGACAATTTTCTAATATTTTACGATCTAAGAGGGTAAAAGCTGACTAGTTTCCTCACTTTTCCCGGTCCAGAACGGTATAAGTCTGCTTCAGAAAAAATGATGGACTTATACCGTTCTGGTCCGGAAAAAAAGTCGAGAAGATTTGGGGACCAGAATGGTATAAGTTCATTTTTCATTGCAAAACAAGTGATAAAAAATGTAAACAGTTGAGAACCATCACGCTCCATGCAAAAACTGTCGTAAAAACATACTCATTACATGATAAATGAAGCATAATCACTAAAAATGACAATCCGAATTTTCTATTGCAAGAAAACTTTGAAGCTCATTTCCCAGAAATGCTAAAAATGGATTTATACCGTTCTGGTCGGGAGCCGTCCATATACTATTCGAATACCATCACAGACAACGGTTTTTATGACGGTTAGACCTCCTGAAACGATACTGGGAGTCCACGTTGACATATAAGGGTGCCTTTCGAGGGTATCGCTCGGTTTATTTTGAAAATGCAAGAGTTTATGCTGCTTCTGCATGACTGAACGGACTTCATGGCCATCCGAGGGTCAAAAACTACATCACAAAACGAAGGTTTTGGAGCCATCATGAGTTAAAATTGGTTAAATTGGACACGAGTTATCGCAATTTCGCGAAAAAAACGCTCAGGGGCATTTTAGACCGATTGGACGGGGCGAATTTGGACAATGCTAAATCCCATTTAAAATCGGTCGACCGACCGCGGGGCCATGTTTTTCGATGATAGTTGCACCTATCGAGGTGCGTGTGCGTTTGTGCGAGTTTTCCGAAGCGCGGGAAGTTGAGAGTGAGTTTGATGATTGAAAATGGGTGAAAAAGTGAAGTTACGATGTCCAATGGCCGTCTGAGGATTCAGATTAGAGGCCAGAAGTCGCTTCCAACGTGGTCCAAGATAGTGTTGGATTTGCGCATTCTCACTCTCGCATTCGCTGATATTGGGTTGATTGTCGCACTCCATCATTAGGATCGTTTTCGTAGGCGCGAGTAAGGGTATCTCCAATGTGAAGAAAAAAGATAGAAAGTCGACTCTTAGAAGCCACGAGTCGATTGCTGATTGCTGAAGAAGGTAGTGCACCAATAAAGCAAAGATGGCACATTTGTTGAGGCTATGGGAGGATGTGAAGGTCACAGGTGGGATTCCCTCTTGGTTCTGGGTTATTACCACGTGTTTTGGTGAGTAAAAGTGACTCGAATAGGTGGAGAATATTGCCGTATACCTCAGTTTTGAAAGGCTGTCCAAATTCGCCACCAAAACTTGTCAGAAGTGCCCTCAAGCACGGGGTGAATTTGGGCAGAATTTTTTTTCAACTTCAAGAAAAGGTATGAACGCTAAGACCTAGGGGTCTAAAAATTTTTTACAATCTATTCAATAGTTGAACTTCAAAGTCCCATATAGCGCGCCTAGCCCCAAGGAATGCCAGATAGCCCCACTGCAAAATCCGTCAAATTTTTCCCCACTTTCCCCTAATGATCGAAGACTCTGAAAGCACTGCGCATTACTCTCACACTCGGGTCATTCTACTTCTGAAGTAAAATTTTTTCGAGATAATAAGCCTGCAATTCAAATCAACTTGAATCAAGCCCATAAGTGATTCAAGAAATTCGAAATGAAGAACGCACAGTCGAACTCTGGCTGTTCGACATTTTTACTTTGTAAAGTTTAAAGATCGGGGAAAAATTTTCCTTGTCCTATCAAAACCGATATCAACGATAATAATGGTTTGTTATCGAATTCAATGCACATCAAGAGCTATAGACTTTTGCACAGATTTTTGTACTTGATAATCATTGACAATTTTTTTCATTTATTTGAAAAAAGTTTGCTCACAATTGAATGAGTATGAACGGTGTAATTTTGAGCGAGAATGATGGTAGTTTTGTTAAAATGCATCAGAATGCATCAGTAGACTTCGGTTAACAGTGCTTTTCAATTAAGAAATGTGATTCTATCATTTATTTGAGCTTATCATCGGGCTATGCCGATGGATACACCAAAGTTTGAATTAAATATCAAGCACATGGGTCATCATGGTGCCTTTCCCTCTATGGTCTCCAGATGGACGATTTCTTTTCTTTCCATGGCCAATTTGAATATAGATACAAATGATCTAAGGTAAGTGTACCCTGCTTGCCTCTGCAACCAACTTGCTCCCATATGCCGATTTTAGAAATGGGCACTCGTTGATCTTCCCGTATATGTTTTTTACGTTTGTTATGTTGAAATCATAGAGATATAATTGAAATATGAGAAAAAAAAGTAGTTTGCATCGACCCCGAATTATCTCTGCGTTCTCCAGGAAATTTAAAGTGATTTTTTTCATTTTTCGTGTTTGCACGGCTAAGAAATCTTCGAGGAAATCGCGTTCACTAAAACCGGTGCAAATTTATTTTTATTCGACCAATCTCAACGTACTAGACGCATTGGATTCCTTGTCTCAAGATCTTCAATACCCGTTCTTCAGAGTTGCAAAACTTTGATTTGGAGCGCCTTTATATACACAACACGGAGACGATCTGAGAAACAAGAAGGCTAACATCGGAGTGTACCCAACATGCCCCCATATGGTTATCTCGGAAAGGCGTGCAGTATGGCTTTTCTTACCACTCAGAACGAGTTCACCGCATCAAAATAGGTTGGATAAAAAAAAAGTGTCTTGGCTCAGCTAAGAGCTACAAACGTGGCTGCACGGTGATGAAAATGGATCAAAGTGATTTTATGCCCTTTATCGCCGATTTACACTACCGGTCAAAAGTCTGAGGACACCTGGGGAGCAAACGGATTATTTTCAGAGTTGGATATCTCAGAACCTATTGGTCGTAGAGAGCTCGGCGTGGTCGCATTTTGTAGCTCATATCGAACACTTTCAAATCTATTTTCTGTATTTTCCATCCCGCGTATTATACTAGAGACACACGAGTTAGAAAGATGGATTTTTTTGCAATTTTTCAGGCAAGGTACGAACGCCTGCCGATTTTGGAGAGATTGTTGGATCGTTATGAGACCTATGACATCTTCAAGCCCATGAAAAAACCTTCGAGATCCGTTTTTGAACTTTTCCCAAAGTGGTTCTGGACTCGAGATCTGACTGATTTCGCTGAGGTTGTTTATCTCTCAAAAAATCACACGATAATCCAAAAATGATGAGAAACAGCCCAGTCCAAGGTCGCTAGCCTTCAATTTCGAAAGCTATTCTGATATTGAGTTGAACTCTTGCGAAAATGAGTGTCAGATGCCCCAACGTGGGCTATTTCTCTACATTGTTGGATTATCGTGTAATTATTCGAAAGAAAACCACTCGCAGACAATCTGTCATATCTCGGAATCAGAACCAATTTGGGAGACGTTCAAAAACGGATTTTAAAGATTTTTTCATGAGTAGTGGAGCTATGCCGTTCCTGGCGCATGCCGGTCCTGGCGCAACGGTTCTAGCGCAATGGGAAATAGCATGTGTGCCAGTTCTGGCGCACGTCGGTAAGGTAGGTCACCACCTTAACCACTGTGGGCGAGTATCGATCCAAACCGGTATAGTAGGAATCTGGTAGATTTTACAGCCCATAACCCATATCTGTGTAGAATTTCATAACCCATGACCCATATACGTGTAGATTTTTACAACCCATATCAGTGTAGATTTCCATAACCCATGTTTGTGTAGATTTTATAACCCATATTTGTGTATATTTTACAACCCATAACCCATATTTGTGTATATTTTACAACCCGTAACCCATATTTGTGGAGATTTTCATAACCCATATCTGTGATGAAATTCCCCAACCCTACTCGTGTAGATTTTCACAACCCATCTTTGTGAAGTTTCTCATAACCGATATCTGTGATGGAATTTTCCTAACCCATATCCGAATGGACTACCACATAACCCATGTCGGTAAGGCAGGTTGCCACCTTGCCTACTGTAGGTAAGGGGTACACTTGAGCCGATAAGGTAGTGATCTGCATTACCATCAGATGGTAAGGCTCTGCTTGACCGATGGTAACCGATCACAACATGTGCAGGACAAACAGCCTGTACGTCAAATGTTTTTGATGGCCCTGAAAAGGGCCGATTGTACTCCCCGCTCCGCCTAGCAATCCGGAACATCATTCCTCCTTGCAGGCCTTGATGTTGGCACCGGCTCAGGCCTAGTCGGGATCCTAAACCATGGTTCTCGAGGAGGTGGTGGTGGAGGTGACTGGAACAACCTGACCTCGATGACCACCACCGGTTCCCGACGTCTCGGTTCTATGTCGATGATAGGCATCGATGGCAACTCGGTGCGGAGCTCTTGTTGATCCATTGTGAGCAAGCGATTGAATGACACCCTGACGCTCGGTAGCCTTGCTTTATAGTCGAGCCCCCTCCATCGAGCCACCGCAACGCATGCGCACTTTCTTTTGGGGCCCAGGGCCGCCTGTTCACTGGGTTGTCCAGTCATCCGAAAAGGAAATCCAGCAATCTAATTCCACGATTTCGATACCTAGCTCCCCCATCCGTGCATGATCATCTTTACCTATTCCGCACTCTTTCATCTTACCTACGCAGTCTTTCAACTTGCGTAAGAACGGTGTCTCCCATCGAACTAATCTCTGCATGTACAGATTGACATCTGTGATGATGATCTCTGCATCTCTCTTGTAGTAGTACCCGGTGTCGAAATTATAGAAGAAATGATCATCAATCCATAAATTGCCATCCACTGTGTTGAACTCGAGTTTCGCCGATTCTACACATCTCTCGCACGACTCCTCTTCATCGAAGAAATTAACGCTGACTGCTACCTCACCAGGCAAGAGCCTCCAATCTTCGGATACTGGATACCCTTTGCAGGACTGCAAGGTCTCCTTTCTTTCCGTACACCCATCTTCACCCAGAAAATGGATGCAGATATTGAACGAGAAGCCCATGACGACAGAATGATCCGTCTGCGTGTCCGACCGAGCTTTATATGCCAGTCGAGCCGCCGACGCCGCACGCATGCGCATATCTCGAATTCTTGAGTGTGTGCTAGTGTAAGCCAGAATGGCTCAATGGTAGAGTGTATGACTTTTGATCATTCGGTTCTCGGTTCGAATCCGGGTTCTGGCATTTTTTTTTCTCCAGTTCAATGGGTGTTAATCATGGATACTCTAGAACTCGCCGAAGTAGCTCAGTGGGAGAGCATATGACTGAAGATCATCCGGTCCTCGGTTCGAATCCGAGTTTCGGCAAGTTTTTTGCTTTCAACTCTCAAATTTTCTGTAGGTGTCAGAACTTTGGAGCTTTCGATAATCTTTGTGGTCGGGATACGTTTGTTTTTGAGCTTTATACGTCTTTTGAGAGTACTCTCTCCATTCGGAAGGTTCTCCTTGTGTGATTAGGGCACACCGTGACTCGCTTCTGATTATACAGCTGATCCAAGGATAGGTATCCCGAATCTTCGATATCTCGGACGTTGAATCCAAACCTCTCG
Source organism: Eretmocerus hayati (assembly GCA_029851415.1). Classification (NCBI taxonomy): domain Eukaryota; kingdom Metazoa; phylum Arthropoda; class Insecta; order Hymenoptera; family Aphelinidae; genus Eretmocerus; species Eretmocerus hayati. The sequence continues at coordinate 169,799,918 of CM056741.1, forward strand.
AGCCACTCCTTGTTCATCGAACCTTTGACAGTGACTACCTCGGCATTACCCAACACCTCTCTGAGCAGCTCACCGATACGATTGTATGGGATATCTCCAGAGCTCCAGGGAATGCCATGATAATGTTGCTCCAACCATTTATTCCGATCTTTGTACTTTTTCGCAAGCTTCTTCCGAGGAAATGGCTCCTTGAACAAGAATACTTGGGGTTCAGCTTCGCTTTGAAGTGGTACCACAGCCAGCTCTTTCAGAATACGACTTCTTGATCAAAGAGCAGACGACGATTCGGTCAAGGCTCCACGTGATAGGAACCGAGACGCGCAAGAAGATCGTGCTTAGTACTAACGATGACAAGCGGCATCTTATTCCAGAGAGTACAGACACTCTCCCGCATGGCCATTACAGTCTCCGGAGTGATGGAGGAGGGAGACGATCAGTAGAGGGGGAACCGTCGGTGGAGGGGAGACCGAGTTATAAGCGAGCGAGCACAGCAGCGGAGCTCACATCTGCTGATGAGCCCAGAGAGAAAAGACCTCGACACCTGGACAACACACGCACAGGGTGAGTACACCTGGTGATCTTCCTCTCGGACTACCTCCTAGAGTACTAATTCTCCAACCTCTTCTAGATGGATCTCGCGGAACTAAATGAAGTCGCTCGAAATAGCTTCCTCCCGACGAAGAAGATCTCTGACCTCGAGGAAGACCACTCATACAGGATCACAAAGATAAAGCACGTGGTTACCAAGTACGGGCCCAAGGTAGTGGCGAGACTCGAAGACGAGTTCGAGGTCTTCCTTCCGAAGAAGATTTCCATGACTCTCATGGCCAACCCCGAGATCAACCTCAGCATGATGGATGCTGCGGACAACGGAAGACTCTCTGTCAAGAGACACGGGCCAGGCCTCTCATTTGCTCAAATTTGAATCATGTATATATGTTGTAAATAAAGCGAAAAAAAAAAAAAAGAGAAATAAGAGTCAACGGAGGAGTAGTGGCTTCCTATTCTTGGTTCGAAAGAACGGTATAGGAAGCGGGTAGACTCCACAGACAAGGGCGGTGGCGGGGCCTTTGTCACTCTTATTTCTCTTTTTTAAATGCCATCTCTTTCTATCCAACTGTTGTGAGAATCATCGAAACCCAACCATTTCACAAAGACTTGGCTCCCCCGCCTTCTGATAATTTTTTCCACTAGATACACATCAGGATACTTCGATGAAGAAAGTTCCTGTTCATAGAATCCTCCAGAAACATCGTTGCCCTGATAGTCTTTCAAGTGGTAGGTAACTGGATTCGTCAAAGCTACTCTCCGGATGGTAAAGATCTCTGTTGTCCAGTTAGCCATAAACCTCCGAAAGAAGGGTTGCTCCATAACCCAACTTGCTCCATAACCCATGTGTCTTCAAAAGAATGTTTTACTCCATAACCCAACTTGCTCTATAACCCACGTGTCTCCAAAAATGCAGGTTTTCCGGTAATGCAGGTTTCCTCCCTACCAACAGTCGGCAAAGTAGAGTCTCTTCCTCATCATCAAGAGTTGAGCGGAGGTGATGCAGGTATCATGACAACTACTCTCCCCAGGTCCCGATCTGCGGGACTCAAGGTCCGTAACTCAACGAATAAAACTAACTCACACGATTGAGCGTCAGCTATCGAATTCACGTCTAGTAGGCAGCCGTCCAGCGGCCAGATGCCAGCAGCCAGCAGCCAGGTGCAGGTGTCAAGTGGGGCAACTCATCCCGGTGCTCGCATCCTGATGCATGCGCTCCCCTCTAGCGGCCTGTTCTGATCATTCCCACGACGTGCCGGTACTCAGCTATACCGCGCGGTATTCCGTCGGTATTTGGCTATACCGCGCGGTATTCGATCGGTATTCGGCTATACCGCGCGGTATTCGATCGGTATTCGGCTATACCGCGGGGTATTCCGTCGGTATTTGGCTATACCGCGCGGTATTCCGTCGGTATTCGGCTATACCGCGCGGTAATCCGTCGGTATTCGGCTATACCGCGCGGTATTCGATCGGTATTCGGCTATACCGCGGGGTATTCCGTCGGTATTTGGCTATACCGCGCGGTATTCGATCGGTATTCGGCTATACCGCGCGGTAATCCGTCGGTATTCGGCTATACCCTGCGGTATTCGATCGGTATTCGGCTATACCGCGCGGTATTCCGTCGGTATTCGGCTATACCGCGCGGTATTCGATCGGTATTCGGCTATACCGCGCGGTATTCCGTCGGTATTCGGCTATACCGCGCGGTATTCGATCGGTATTCGGCTATACCGCGGGGTATTCCGTCGGTATTTGGCTATACCGCGCGGTATTCGATCGGTATTCGGCTATACCGCGCGGTAATCCGTCGGTATTCGGCTATACCCTGCGGTATTCGATCGGTATTCGGCTACACCGCGCGGTATTCCGTCGGTATTCGGCTATACCGCGCGGTATCCGATCGGTATTCGGCTATACCGCGCGGTATTCCGTCGGTATTCGGCTATACCGCGCGGTATTCGATCGGTATTCGGCTATACCGCGCGTTATTCGATCGGTATTCGGCTATACCGCGCGGTATTCGATCGGTATTCGGCTATACCGCGGGGTATTCCGTCGGTATTCGGCTATACCGCGCGGTATTCCGTCGGTATTCGGCTATACCGCGCGGTATTCGATCGGTATTCGGCTATACCGCGCGGTAATCCGTCGGTATTCGGCTATACCCTGCGGTATTCGATCGGTATTCGGCTATACCGCGCGGTATTCCGTCGGTATTCGGCTATACCGCGCGGTATTCGATCGGTATTCGGCTATACCGCGCGTTATTCGATCGGTATTCGGCTATACCGCGCGGTACTCTATCGCTATTCTCTCCCTCAAATCATCCCGCAACTCGGGTCGAGAGTTAGAGTCCTTGGACTAAGTTTACCTCATCAACCGAGAGACGCTAGTCGCTCAGCTCCCTATTTCTGGCTCCAGTTTGGACCAGTAGTATCTCCCATTATAATGACGCCTCCTGATACCCTGCACATATTGTATGGTCCGTGGGAGAGTCTCGTATGACGGAAGTCCTAATCGTCTGAATGATTGACGTGCGAATGTGAGCAATAAATCTCTGTTCCTGGACCTCGAAGTTTGCTGACTCTTTCCCGAATAACCTTTGACTAGGCAAGGGACCCACGCTCCGGCCTTTGGGGCTCGGAAATCCATGTATGGAGAAGTTCCCCTATCGTATATTTCGTCTGTGGCGTCACCTGTCGCAGACCCTCTGGAGTAACAATGGGGTTGCCAATGATCGCGAGTTAGCCATTGCTCACTGGACTCATTTTGTTTGGACTCCCAGTTATCAATGCATGGATTATCTGAGTCAGACTGTGAATCGTCCCTCGAACTGAAAGGGTAGGATACTCGGGTACTTCCGGAATCATTCTGTGAACATGATATACTCTCTAGGTCTTCGTGCATACTGCTAGGGTCCGAAATATCAAAGCTAGGGTATGATTCCGCATTACCCTGTGAACTGGTGAGACCCGGATTGTCAGAACTTCTATCGACCATTGAATGACTCTCATTGCGACCCTCCTTAGGAGTAACACTGTCGACAGCTCCCTCTCTATTCGATGACTCGTGAGGAGACGATTCCACCGAACTCTTGGAATTCTCAACGATTACCGACTGGTTCTGATCACGACTCTCTGGAGGCGCAACATTGCCAAGAGCTCCACTATTCTCTGCATTCTCATACGTAGACGGTTGTGTTCGTAAAATGAGCTCCCCGGCATGGTTGTGATCGCCAACGCTGACCAGATTCGTTCCCCGAGTCACTGCTGTACTTCGACATTTGGTCTTATAGTATGCATGGCATTTCCATCGAACTGAACCGTCTCGATGGACTTTCTCTCGGTTAAAATGACTCCCATTCACTACAAGTTGATCCTTGCCAAGACGATTCTTGATGAATTTCATCGATTCATCGATCTCTTCTGCCTGTGGAGGCTCCTCATTTCCACCCGGTACTCGGACCTGATTCGATTTGCTCAGGCCCCCTCGATATGAGGGCTCCTCGCGTAGAAGCTGCAGTTTCTTCTTCACCGCCATAGCAGCTCTCTCGAGAGCTTCCTCCAAGTTCTCACCCATGTCGTCAGCTTAACTGCTCAATGAGTAATGTTCCTCTGGTCATTCTTATCTGTATTTATACTAAATCTTGCTCAAGAATACTAATTCAAGAGTAAGTTGTACTTATGTAGCCCGCCAGATACAAAGATTCTAAGATAGCTCTTATCTCATCATCGTTATTTCGATTACCAGCTGACTTTTCATCAATTAGACCCCGAAGTCTGTCGACTATCTTATTCGGATCATCCCAATATATAGTGATCAACCCACTCGCCAGTGATCCGCCTCGTTTATCCACGTCAAATAGTGGCGCGATTATGTTCTGGAATTTTCGGCTCTTGCTCTTGCGCAGTTCTCCATCGTGCACGAATCTTTTACGGTGAACATGCGAGACATCCAAGATTTTGCGATAGTTTCTCATATCTTCCTCAGATATCACATTTTGATCTGGGGATCTTTTGAAGATCAATTCAAGCAAACCAGTTGTGGTTGGGAACCGGTGGTTATCTACTGTGATATAGTCATTGGTTAGCTGTACTCGAGATTTACCGATTCCCAAGGAATTCCCATTCCGTCTGACTCCATATATCCTATCAAGATTACGATCATCCCTACGCAGGGTAGATAAGTAGTATTCGGGCTCGCTAAGTTCATCATCAGCCGTCTCGAATGAAGCAACCGAAGAATTTTGACTCTCGATATCCTCTGGAACGCTCCGATTCATTAAAGTCTCGTCGCCTATATACGAGGCCTTGACCGAATCGTCCAGTTGTCCGAATTCTTTCTGGAGATCCCGGTGGTTTTCTTGATGGGCTATGATTTTTTCGAGTGGATCAGTAATGGGCTTGAATGTATCACTCATGTTTTTCTCAAACTCAGCTTGTTGGCGCTGCATCGCCACATATTTTCGTTTGAGAGCTCGTTTGGCTTTCATGAGCTTGACGAGTTCATCTCTTTGATTGATATAGTCCTCCATGTCCGCGGTTTGACGTGCTCTGATTGACTGGAGTACCTCCCTAGGAATCATCCCTTTTATATCAGAGTTCCTGACCATTCGTGATGACTCAAACCAGGATACCGATCGAGTACTAATCGAATACCGCGCGGTATAGCCGTATACCGACGGAATACCGCGCGGTATAGCCGAATACCGATCGAATACCGCGCGGTATAGCCAAATACCGACGGAATACCCCGCGGTATAGCCGAATACCGATCGAATACCGCGCGGTATAGCCGAATACCGACGGATTACCGCGCGGTATAGCCGAATACCGACGGAATACCGCGCGGTATAGCCAAATACCGACGGAATACCCCGCGGTATAGCCGAATACCGATCGAATACCGCGCGGTATAGCCGAATACCGATCGAATACCGCGCGGTATAGCCAAATACCGACGGAATACCCCGCGGTATAGCCGAATACCGATCGAATACCGCGCGGTATAGCCGAATACCGACGGAATACCGCGCGGTATAGCCAAATGACGACGGAATACCCCGCGGTATAGCCGAATACCGATCGAATACCGCGCGGTATAGCCGAATACCGATCGAATACCGCGCGGTATAGCCAAATACCGACGGAATACCCCGCGGTATAGCCGAATACCGATCGAATACCGCGCGGTATAGCCGAATACCGACGGATTACCGCGCGGTATAGCCGAATACCGACGGAATACCGCGCGGTATAGCCAAATACCGACGGAATACCCCGCGGTATAGCCGAATACCGATCGAATACCGCGCGGTGTAGCCGAATACCGATCGAATACCGCAGGGTATAGCCGAATACCGACGGATTACCGCGCGGTATAGCCGAATACCGATCGAATACCGCGCGGTATAGCCGAATACCGACGGAATACCGCGCGGTATAGCCGAATACCGATCGAATACCGCAGGGTATAGCCGAATACCGACGGATTACCGCGCGGTATAGCCGAATACCGATCGAATACCGCGCGGTATAGCCGAATACCGACGGAATACCGCGCGGTATAGCCGAATACCGACGGAATACCCCGCGGTATAGCCGAATACCGATCGAATACCGCGCGGTATAGCCGAATACCGATCGAATAACGCGCGGTATAGCCGAATACCGATCGAATACCGCGCGGTATAGCCGAATACCGACGGAATACCGCGCGGTATAGCCGAATACCGATCGAATACCGCGCGGTATAGCCGAATACCGACGGAATACCGCGCGGTGTAGCCGAATACCGATCGAATACCGCAGGGTATAGCCGAATACCGACGGATTACCGCGCGGTATAGCCGAATACCGATCGAATACCGCGCGGTATAGCCAAATACCGACGGAATACCCCGCGGTATAGCCGAATACCGATCGAATACCGCGCGGTATAGCCGAATACCGATCGAATACCGCGCGGTATAGCCGAATACCGACGGAATACCGCGCGGTATAGCCGAATACCGATCGAATACCGCGCGGTATAGCCGAATACCGACGGAATACCGCGCGGTGTAGCCGAATACCGATCGAATACCGCAGGGTATAGCCGAATACCGACGGATTACCGCGCGGTATAGCCGAATACCGATCGAATACCGCGCGGTATAGCCGAATACCGACGGAATACCGCGCGGTATAGCCGAATACCGATCGAATACCGCGCGGTATAGCCGAATACCGACGGAATACCGCGCGGTGTAGCCGAATACCGATCGAATACCGCAGGGTATAGCCGAATACCGACGGATTACCGCGCGGTATAGCCGAATACCGATCGAATACCGCGCGGTATAGCCAAATACCGACGGAATACCCCGCGGTATAGCCGAATACCGATCGAATACCGCGCGGTATAGCCGAATACCGACGGAATACCGCGCGGTATAGCCGAATACCGATCGAATACCGCGCGGTATAGCCGAATACCGACGGAATACCGCGCGGTATAGCCGAATACCGATCGAATACCGCAGGGTATAGCCGAATACCGACGGATTACCGCGCGGTATAGCCGAATACCGACGGAATACCGCGCGGTATAGCCAAATACCGACGGAATACCCCGCGGTATAGCCGAATACCGATCGAATACCGCGCGGTATAGCCGAATACCGATCGAATACCGCGCGGTATAGCCGAATACCGACGGAATACCGCGCGGTATAGCTGAGTACCGGCACGTCGTGGGAATGATCAGAACAGGCCGCTAGAGGGGAGCGCATGCATCAGGATGCGAGCACCGGGATGAGTTGCCCCACTTGACACCTGCACCTGGCTGCTGGCTGCTGGCATCTGGCCGCTGGACGGCTGCCTACTAGACGTGAATTCGATAGCTGACGCTCAATCGTGTGAGTTAGTTTTATTCGTTGAGTTACGGACCTTGAGTCCCGCAGATCGGGACCTGGGGAGAGTAGTTGTCATGATACCTGCATCACCTCCGCTCAACTCTTGATGATGAGGAAGAGACTCTACTTTGCCGACTGTTGGTAGGGAGGAAACCTGCATTACCGGAAAACCTGCATTTTTGGAGACACGTGGGTTATAGAGCAAGTTGGGTTATGGAGTAAAACATTCTTTTGAAGACACATGGGTTATGGAGCAAGTTGGGTTATGGAGCAACCCTTCTTTCGGAGGTTTATGGCTAACTGGACAACAGAGATCTTTACCATCCGGAGAGTAGCTTTGACGAATCCAGTTACCTACCACTTGAAAGACTATCAGGGCAACGATGTTTCTGGAGGATTCTATGAACAGGAACTTTCTTCATCGAAGTATCCTGATGTGTATCTAGTGGAAAAAATTATCAGAAGGCGGGGGAGCCAAGTCTTTGTGAAATGGTTGGGTTTCGATGATTCTCACAACAGTTGGATAGAAAGAGATGGCATTTAAAAAAGAGAAATAAGAGTGACAAAGGCCCCGCCACCGCCCTTGTCTGTGGAGTCTACCCGCTTCCTATACCGTTCTTCCGAACCAAGAATAGGAAGCCACTACTCCTCCGTTGACTCTTATTTCTCTTTTTTTTTTTTTCGCTTTATTTACAACATATATACATGATTCAAATTTGAGCAAATGAGAGGCCTGGCCCGTGTCTCTTGACAGAGAGTCTTCCGTTGTCCGCAGCATCCATCATGCTGAGGTTGATCTCGGGGTTGGCCATGAGAGTCATGGAAATCTTCTTCGGAAGGAAGACCTCGAACTCGTCTTCGAGTCTCGCCACTACCTTGGGCCCGTACTTGGTAACCACGTGCTTTATCTTTGTGATCCTGTATGAGTGGTCTTCCTCGAGGTCAGAGATCTTCTTCGTCGGGAGGAAGCTATTTCGAGCGACTTCATTTAGTTCCGCGAGATCCATCTAGAAGAGGTTGGAGAATTAGTACTCTAGGAGGTAGTCCGAGAGGAAGATCACCAGGTGTACTCACCCTGTGCGTGTGTTGTCCAGGTGTCGAGGTCTTTTCTCTCTGGGCTCATCAGCAGATGTGAGCTCCGCTGCTGTGCTCGCTCGCTTATAACTCGGTCTCCCCTCCACCGACGGTTCCCCCTCTACTGATCGTCTCCCTCCTCCATCACTCCGGAGACTGTAATGGCCATGCGGGAGAGTGTCTGTACTCTCTGGAATAAGATGCCGCTTGTCATCGTTAGTACTAAGCACGATCTTCTTGCGCGTCTCGGTTCCTATCACGTGGAGCCTTGACCGAATCGTCGTCTGCTCTTTGATCAAGAAGTCGTATTCTGAAAGAGCTGGCTGTGGTACCACTTCAAAGCGAAGCTGAACCCCAAGTATTCTTGTTCAAGGAGCCATTTCCTCGGAAGAAGCTTGCGAAAAAGTACAAAGATCGGAATAAATGGTTGGAGCAACATTATCATGGCATTCCCTGGAGCTCTGGAGATATCCCATACAATCGTATCGGTGAGCTGCTCAGAGAGGTGTTGGGTAATGCCGAGGTAGTCACTGTCAAAGGTTCGATGAACAAGGAGTGGCTCGAGAGGTTTGGATTCAACGTCCGAGATATCGAAGATTCGGGATACCTATCCTTGGATCAGCTGTATAATCAGAAGCGAGTCACGGTGTGCCCTAATCACACAGAGTCAAAGAAGGCAGTGTGTGCGTTGCACAATGTCAAGCTCATCAGACACTTTTTGCAAGAGCATGCAGTTTTTGACGAGGAGATGGAGTGGGAAGATATAAATAGCGAGTGAACATGACGTAGTTAACTCAGTCTACAATGGGTAACCGTCAGAGTAACAGCGCTGAGCGTACTCCTCTCTTAGATGAGGGGAAGCAGAAGCAAGGAGAACCTTCCGAATGGAGAGAGTACTCTCAAAAGACGTATAAAGCTCAAAAACAAACGTATCCCGACCACAAAGATTATCGAAAGCTCCAAAGTTCTGACACCTACAGAAAATTTGAGAGTTGAAAGCAAAAAACTTGCCGAAACTCGGATTCGAACCGAGGACCGGATGATCTTCAGTCATATGCTCTCCCACTGAGCTACTTCGGCGAGTTCTAGAGTATCCATGATTAACACCCATTGAACTGGAGAAAAAAAAATGCCAGAACCCGGATTCGAACCGAGAACCGAATGATCAAAAGTCATACACTCTACCATTGAGCCATTCTGGCTTACACTAGCACACACTCAAGAATTCGAGATATGCGCATGCGTGCGGCGTCGGCGGCTCGACTGGCATATAAAGCTCGGTCGGACACGCAGACGGATCATTCTGTCGTCATGGGCTTCTCGTTCAATATCTGCATCCATTTTCTGGGTGAAGATGGGTGTACGGAAAGAAAGGAGACCTTGCAGTCCTGCAAAGGGTATCCAGTATCCGAAGATTGGAGGCTCTTGCCTGGTGAGGTAGCAGTCAGCGTTAATTTCTTCGATGAAGAGGAGTCGTGCGAGAGATGTGTAGAATCGGCGAAACTCGAGTTCAACACAGTGGATGGCAATTTATGGATTGATGATCATTTCTTCTATAATTTCGACACCGGGTACTACTACAAGAGAGATGCAGAGATCATCATCACAGATGTCAATCTGTACATGCAGAGATTAGTTCGATGGGAGACACCGTTCTTACGCAAGTTGAAAGACTGCGTAGGTAAGATGAAAGAGTGCGGAATAGGTAAAGATGATCATGCACGGATGGGGGAGCTAGGTATCGAAATCGTGGAATTAGATTGCTGGATTTCCTTTTCGGATGACTGGACAACCCAGTGAACAGGCGGCCCTGGGCCCCAAAAGAAAGTGCGCATGCGTTGCGGTGGCTCGATGGAGGGGGCTCGACTATAAAGCAAGGCTACCGAGCGTCAGGGTGTCATTCAATCGCTTGCTCACAATGGATCAACAAGAGCTCCGCACCGAGTTGCCATCGATGCCTATCTTCGACATAGAACCGAGACGTCGGGAACCGGTGGTGGTCATCGAGGTCAGGTTGTTCCAGTCACCTCCACCACCACCTCCTCGAGAACCATGGTTTAGGATCCCGACTAGGCCTGAGCCGGTGCCAACATCAAGGCCTGCAAGGAGGAATGATGTTCCGGATTGCTAGGCGGAGCGGGGAGTACAATCGGCCCTTTTCAGGGCCATCAAAAACATTTGACGTACAGGCTGTTTGTCCTGCACATGTTGTGATCGGTTACCATCGGTCAAGCAGAGCCTTACCATCTGATGGTAATGCAGATCACTACCTTATCGGCTCAAGTGTACCCCTTACCTACAGTAGGAAAGGTGGCAACCTGCCTTACCGACATGGGTTATGTGGTAGTCCATTCGGATATGGGTTAGGAAAATTCCATCACAGATATCGGTTATGAGAAACTTCACAAAGATGGGTTGTGAAAATCTACACGAGTAGGGTTGGGGAATTTCATCACAGAATGAAAATCTCCACAAATATGGGTTACGGGTTGTAAAATATACACAAATATGGGTTGTAAAATATACACAAATATGGGTTATAAAATCTACACAAACATGGGTTATGGAAATCTACACTGATATGGGTTGTAAAAATCTACACGTATATGGGTCATGGGTTATGAAATTCTACACAGATATGGGTTATGGGCTGTAAAATCTACCAGATTCCTACTATACCGGTTTGGATCGATACTCGCCCACAGTGGTTAAGGTGGTGACCTACCTTACCGACGTGCGCCAGAACTGGCACACATGCTATTTCCCATTGCGCTAGAACCGTTGCGCCAGGACCGGCATGCGCCAGGAACGGCATAGCTCCACTACTTTCATGGGCTCAAAGATGTCATAAGTCTCATAGCGATCCAACAATTTCTCCAAAATCGGCAGGCGTTCGTACCTTGCCTGAAAAATTGCAAATAAATCCATCTTTCTAACTCGTGTGTCTCTGGTATAATACGCGGGACGGAAAATACAGAAAATAGATTTGAAAGTGCTCGATATCAGCCACAAAATGCGACCACGCAGACCTCTCTGCGACCAATAGGTTCTGAGATATCCAACTCTGAAAATCATCAGTTTGATCCCCAGGTGTCCTCAGACTTTTGACCGGTAGTGTACATTGTTTTAAATGATGGGGGCAAGTTGGGTACACACTTTTGTGAACTCTCAAAAATCACCTTTCGAGAGAATTGAAGCAGTTTGTCTCCAGATGGTTGAAATTGAATGTACTTTGACTCATTTTGAAGGTCTTGAGACAAACTTTAAAATGAGCTAGAGTACGTTGGAAAATATCAAGATGGGCTAGAGTTATCAAGAAAATGGCTCAATGGGGGCAAGTTGAATAAACTTACCTTATATTCAAGTTGGCCATGGTTTCAAAACTGGTACCCTCCTTCAAAAAGTGACACAGAAACACAGAGAAGGCTTCTCTAAGCGTGCAAATTCGCATTCGCCACGGTAGTCTAGTGGTTAAGGCGCCAGTCCGGAGAACTAGAGATCGGGAGTTTGAATCTTGCCTGAGAAAAAATTTTTTACTCTCTTTGTCGCTTTCCAAAAAAAAAAAAAAATCCTCCATCAGAAGGCCATAGAAAAAGTCGCACCATGAAAGTCCATGTGCTTGATGTTTAATTCAAACTTTAGTGTATCCATCGGCATAGCCCGATGATAAAGGAGCTTGCACCAAAGAAATCCGCACTTATATGGGGGGGGGGGCTGACTCGCTGTCACGTCCTCAGAGAGTTATGACGTTTTTTGTACTCTTGTCAGTTCTTGATCGAGTTCCAATATCATCGCCGGTTGAATAGGAATGGATATGAAATGTAAATTTAATCATTTACATCATGTTTTTGGTAGGTCTCTTATCTAACGATCATCATCTCATTACTCAAAAATGATTCGGATGAAATTTTGATCAAAAAAGAGGGAGAGTCGTAACGTGTGTGACAAGGTGTGATAAGAAGGGAGGGAAGGGTCCTAAACTCCTAAATCTTTGAAAATCGTGCGGATGTCTTTTGTGCAAGCCCCCTGAGTTCAACTAAACGATAGAATCACATTTCTTGATTAAAATTTCTATTAAACAATAGATTTAAATAACATCTATATTCAACAGTGTTCTTGCCAATGAAAAAAAGCCGGCTCACAAGTTTTACCATATTTCTAGAAAATTGATATTACTACGGGGTATATCTCTCGCGATTTGTTCATTCGTGAAATCGGCAACCATATCAGAGCACGATATACGTGAAGGTATTTGATCCGCAATGAAATCGAGCACTCAGTCAGGCAAAGAGGAGGGAGGGGGTTGAAAATCATGTGGTGAAACGGAGAGAGGCGCGGCTTATACGTTAGAGGCTCACGAGAGCTGAACAAAGCCGCAAATTGGCCCGAGTGCGTGTATCACACATCCCATCCTTTTGATACCCATCAAAATCGCGATACCCTCACTTAACCTCCGCCCCCCCCCACCCTCACATAAACACACCTACGTTCACACACACACACATGTACGTATAACTCCATCTCCAGTCCATTCATGTGTACATATATTAGATGGATAACTCACACTCTCAAACCAACACATACACACACACACACACACACACAGCCAGGCTATACGCACACAAGGATATAAACCGCAGAGGTGATGCTTGAGGGGATGAAGTATATACCATCAGATAGTAGGGTATGTCTCCTCAATATAATACGGTGGTGGTACACTGGTGGCATGTATAACACGATCAAAGAAAGAGAGTGGGGGGGAAGAGAAGAGCAGCATCTGGCGAGCTATATACCGTCACTGCTCGGGCGTAATGAAAAAGCAATCGCGGCGCCTTTCAATTTGCGCTTGCAAGCTCGGTTCATTCATTCATATATATATATATATATCTAGTAGTGGCGTCGGCGCGACGAGAAGCGACAATATTGCATTGAATATAGCTATATTATTATGTGCTTGTCGTGTGGTCAGGAAATCACATAATTCCCCCACTTTAAAACGGGCGGAGGGAGGTGATGGCTCAGCCAATGAAATGATATCAGAATCTACTGGGCGGAGCGAAGGTAAAAGATATAGGGGATCCGCCCACTTTAGCATGCACGCGACATTCGAACAGGGTCTTTGCAAGCCCGCCAGAGTGCTACGGTGTTTGCGCGAGGCTGCATCAGTCAGTACTACTCCGCGAAAAAATCAAAAATTCTTGGTGAAGCAGACCATCAAAAAATATTATATAATAAGAGTGTTGGATATACAATTTTCGTCCGCGTGTGACTCTGGTGTTATTTATATTGACCTGGGATTGTGAATAAGCGATTGATTTTTTAAAAATGTTCGTGAGAAAGTTTTCATAGTTAGGTATAAATAAGTGTGATAGAGATTGAAGGTGTAGAAAAAATTTCTTACCAAACTGCAATAGGGTGATATATCAAGAGCCGCCGATTCGTCGGGGGCATATACACGATTCCGAGCGAGGGCGCGAGCGGGTCGCCCAGCCCGCCACCGGCCCTCATTACGGCAAACGCTACGGCTCAACCCTTGCTGTTGCAGCAGTCGCCCTCTCATCAACAACAGCATCAACAAATTCAATTATTTCGACCGGCTGCCGATTGCAGTGGTGCAAGTAGCTCCCCACCCACTTCGCCCATTGTCAAGGTTAGACCTAATACTTCATTATAGATAGTTTGCAGTCTCCCTTCTTACGTTTTTCTGTGATTTCATGCAACAATTGTTGTATAGCCCTCGCTTTATTCGGGCCGCAATTGCATCCTCAAGCAACAATCAACCCCATTCGCTTGACCGAGTATGATTATATAATTGAATTTTGAAAACTGTCAAATTTATTGACTTTGGTAAAAGACGAAACAGATTATTTTTTGACAGCGGAATTACATTCACCCTGTTCAGGAAGGACTTTTATAGTACGAGAGCTCAAGGCCCGACCAAAAAATCACAGTATCACGCTATTGTGATGGAGACCAGGGCGAAATTGGACAATGTTTGTTCAATTTTCTATCTCAAAATTTAGCCTGATGATCGAATCATATGTCTTCGAAAATAATCTTCTCCGTCTTACTCGTCCCAAATTAGACGGAAGAAAATTTTTGTCACCTCAGGTCTTAGTTTCTTACAGTTCTCTGTTTTCTCTAAATTCTCTGTTCTGAAAGATAGGAAAGTTATCCAATCCTACCCCGGTCTCCCCTATACTTTGTGATTAAAATATAATCATTGTTGGTCATGTCAAAATGATGAATATAGATTTTGCCGTCTTTACAGAATCGTGAAGGTATTCCAAAAACTTGATGAAAACTAACAAAATAGTGGTGCAAATTCATGCTAAAATTGACGTGCAAGAAACTCACAACTGTAACGCGTGATTTTTTTCTACAGCTATAGGACTAAAATTTGATGCAGAATCTTTGTATAACCAAATTATGTTTCAAAATTTTTGAATTTCTCTTCAATTGTCGTTCATTAAATTTTTGACTGATAATTGTGATACATAGAGAACGTATAATTGTGCAAAATTTTGCAAAAAAATGAAATTTGAACGAATAATTCAGCGCTGAAATGAGAGATGAATCAGCGCCCCTGAAAGCATCGCGTGAAAAGCTCTTTATACCCAAACCGTATGGACCACAATAGCAACAACAGCAAATTTAACCTCAAAAACACATCACAAACGTGGAATAAAGTGCGTCCCGCGCGTCGAGCGTCAAAATGGAAGAAAAAGTGGCAAAATATGCATATACATCCGTCGGCTCTCGTTAAATTATAAATAAATCTCAGCTGGGCGTTAAATAATGGTAACGTTTGTCGCAAACTGATTCAGCAGCCACGGACTAGTTATTTATTCAACGCTCGGCCACGAGTGAGTCGCATGAGCGCATTTGCATCATATACAAAGGTACTACCACCAATTTTGCATGGGCACACACATACACGTACGAAAACTAATCCGTCGTCGTCGGACATATCAACCATGAGGCAAAGTGAGGACAGTATCCGCATAACCTGTCCCATCTATACATATATAAAGTTATACATCCTCACATCCGTCTGCATCATCTGCATTGGGTACCATTTATACACGTATATACATCAGAGAGAGTTGGTCATGTCGGCGCGCTAAGCGAGTTATACTACTAACTCCGTCCACCGCCGCACCGCGGATACTCTTTCATTGCATATACGGTATCAACTATCCTTCTCTCTCTCTCTCTCTCTCTGTACTTGCCGAGTTAGTTACTCTACTCGTGCGTCCATTGAAGTAGATTCGTATAATCACCAATTCCGTAATTCCACTCGCGCAGATTACGCTTTCTCGTTTGCATTAAACTAAATATATATGGGTGATTTTACCGTAACTTTGGTATTTGGAGGTAAATGACGGCGGCGGTGGTCAAGATCTGGCCCAAGAAATGGATAATGGAAATATAGATACAATCTAATATCTAATAAGTATTTTCCGATCTATGCGACACCTAGAACGGATTCTTGGGGAGGACATGGCTGTTGCTGAATCACGTCAAAGATATAAACAATTATCAAAGTTTTCTTTTGCCACAGTTAGGACATTTGGCATGAAACCTGATCCCAAAGGCGTAGATTTTTCGAGTACACAGCACTTCTTGACGTGGAAAATGAACTGTAAGAAAATTTTTGGACCCAAATATTGCATAAAGTTCGAGAGCCAGTGACCACGGTAAAGACAACTGTTATTTTATAACAGGGAAATTGCCCATAAATCGTTACGTGGCAAGCTGCTCGTGTAAGTCATCACTCTATTGGTGATGGATCTTTATTCTTCGATGTGTTAGGAACAAATTACCACCATTTAAAAAGTCACTCGAAACTATTCGCAGGCCCGGAGTCGAATTGTCAAAAAGTATTCGAGAAATTTGCAAAATATTCCAGAACATGATGTCGCGGCTGTGTTTTGACTATTTTAAAGTGAGAGTTGATAATCGGTTTATTCATAATAATACCATTTTTTAACCTAATTTTGATATTTGACTGATCCGAAACCGAAATTCAGATAACATCTCGATCTACTAAGCGATTGAACATTGCAAATCAAGCTTAGGACTGATGGCTACGGTGATGACATTTTGACCATTTTTGGTAATCTCAGGTCTAAACAAAGTCTATATGAGATTCATGCCCGCTCCTAAAACTACTGGAATATCATTCTTCCAATATAATACGCCAAATGTCATTGTTAGACGGATCGATTCGGTCTTCCAATATGAATACAAAGTTTGGACGTCGAGTGCACAAGTTGTGGCAAAATCACCCATATATCTCCTCACTCGCTTGCGCATCTCTGCAACTACTTCTCTCCGTAAGTGCTAAATTACGTGCTCTCATGAGCGCTCATTCAATTATCCATCGAGTTGCGCGTACGTATATATGACCAGGCTCCCTTCAATCCATTGCTCTACATATACTTACCTATAATTCCTCTCTAGACTGCTATATTTCTCGACTCGTGACTACGTGTGAGTAATGGTTCTTAGATTCGATTGTCCGTGTAGGAGACTGCCTGAGATTCAAGTTTTGGAAAGAATTTGATTTTTGCTTTTTTGCGGGTTGTTCGAAGAATTACGTAAGGATTTCAGAATAGAGGATGAGGGAGGGGCTCCTAGTTGGTTACGCTGAATATACAATTAAGTAGTTTTTCAATCGAAAAATTTTATGAGGGAAGGAATATTGGGTCTAAAATGATGAAATTTCACCTTACGTAACTGATGGGCAGCCCCTTATCAATCTTTCCGAGGTCCCCAATTTACTCTCTACTTGATGGTTCCCATCAGAATTTGATGGTAAGAATTTATCATGAATGATTCTTCAAAAATACCATGATTAAGTGTCATAAATACTACGTTCTCTGAGGTTCACGATGGCCTCACGTTTAAAAAATGTGGATATCTTGCATCATTTTTGACCTGAGGCTTTCTTTACAAATTCACACTCATTCAAAGATTCTAGGGTAGAAATATGGTGATCGGAATCCAAAACGGGAGAGCATATAATTTTGGTCAAAGCTAATTTTCTATATATAAACCACACACTCTTGCATCTGTTTTGATAAATTTTCTCATACAAAACTTTGTTCAATAACAAAGCTGAAGAGACCACAATTTTTGTTCAGTAACTCCTTTGTCAAATCAAAATTCAACACAGTCGCTAAGATTTTCTTCAGAGTATTACAGCAAAAATGTTAGGGAAATGTTCTCGGTTGTTTTTTTTTGTCAGATTTTCAGACGTAACTGATATCATCCTCCCTGGATACATTTATGGAATTTCATAGCTTTCTCTAGATGAGATAATCTGATTAACTTGAATTTTGTACTGCTAAAATGAAGCCAAGTCGTGCATGTAATATGAACTGTTCAGAATCACGGTCAACTAACCCGACTCTTGAGACTCATTCCATCCCCGGTCTCCCGAAATCGAACCATGAAAGGAAATTATTCGGGAATCATTCCTCAAGTCGAAGAGCATTATATTATTACAGAAAATACAAAAAGATCTTGTGCAAGAAATAACTTCAAAGCCGTCAAAATGTGGGCAATTTTCAAAAGTGGATTTGGTCCATCTTGGTTCTGAACAGCTCATTCATTGCTTTTCCTCGACATCGAGCAATACTTTATGAAAAAGCCAACAATCATCTACGAGTTAATCAACCCTGGAAAAAACCACACATATCTTTCGTGCAAAGCTGTAGGCCTCTTCAACAGATCGCTAAGCCCATACGACATTTCGTTCAAAACCGTAATGACTACCGTGAAAAAAATTCAGATCGAGTCATCAGGTTGCGTGAGAATTCTATTTGTTTGGGGTCAAATTCTGAATTTTCTCGTTAAAACGCCTCACAACTCGACAGATATCGATTTTTATAGGAAAACATAAGAATCCTCTTTTGTTTAGATCAAAAAAATATATCGAAGATTGAGAAAAAAAATTGCGAAAAACAAGAAGAATATCGTCAAAAAACTCTATAAGTATATATATGTCTAATTTTTAGATATAAACTTGACTTTGCAATTTCTTTTTCGTTGATTTTATATCCTCCTTTGATTCAAACGAAGAAGTAGTTCTGAGATTTTCCGAAAGAATGGTCATTTTTCGAGTTTTGGGCCATTTTCAGAACCGAATTCAGAATTTGACTCGAAAAATGGAACTAGTCATACATAACTTGAGGAATCGATCTAGATTTCTTTTGGGAGGGGGGGGATCGATGGTTTCGAACCAAATGTCGTATGGATTTATTGATCTGTTGGAGGAAGCGTGATCCAGAAATTAATTTTGTCCGAAAAGCTAACTTACGCCATTGTATTCATCACGAGAAAATACGCATGATCATGAAACCTCATCTCCACGATTTCTCAGTCCAGACTCCAAAATTAAGAATGTGAGTGTATTTATACAATGGTTTCGTTAGCTAACTAGGTTCTCTCTGAACATAAGATTCCACGGAAAAAAAATGCATCCAACTGATAAAACTTGCTATGTACATTCTCATACTAGTATGCTCATAAGTATAATAATAAATTATTAAAAAAAACGTCGCGTCTCTAAGTACAGTGGTGAGTGTGGTTCCAGGGATGAAGAAAGATAGAAAGAGGAAAAGGAGGAGGGCATCTCGACTTGGGCGCCGGCGGGTACTTTGAAAAGTGATAAAAGTACGAAAGGAGATAAGGGAGAAGCTCGCGTTAGTGCGCCCCCGGTTCGAGCTACTATCTCTAATGCAGAAATGTGTCTCCTCTTTTTCCCTCACTTTTCCACTCTTTTTCTCTGTCTCGCGTGGTCAATAAAAATGTGATTTTCGGTGAACCACCACCACCACCACTACAACTACCACCACCGCGTACTGCTCACATACGTAAACACACATACGTAAAATAGACATTGGACCTAGGAGGGGCTGATGCAGTGTAAAGCGTAAGAAGATTCGAGAGGACACGCCTTCGGGGTATTCTGGTTGGATGAGATTTTCTCCTGTAACCCCGAGGATGTGGCAGTATTACCACTACCAAACACTTTAGGGTATATACTTGCCCTCAGCACTACATACGAGAACATGTATGAGATGAGGGCGAGTGAGACTATACTGTATCTATAAAGCTGTAAATGTAGTAAGGGAGGTTAGAGGTCGGGGGTGAATAGAAGCTGCAGAGAGCAGTTTTACGCCTTTCGACTCACTCGAGATTTATTCCTAGCACTTGCTCGCTTAAATCGTCTTGCCGCATCGTGAAATTTACGGTCTAGCAATAACGCTTGTGACTCGCATTAATTCTACGCCACGGCTAGTACGTTGAACATACCATGATAGTGCACTAACTTTACCTCATTTACGACATGTACACCGTAAAACTTGATTTACACATGCATCTATCAGGTAAAATACGAAACATGAGAGAGCGCGGAGATGGCTATTTTTTCAATGGAAGCATCATAAAGGGGTTTATCAACCGGCGATTGATTTTATGCAGGCCACGATTTACTTGATAAGGCTGGCTGTCCCATTCCAGTACAAAATATGAATGATTTTGGACCATCAGGGTTCAAGTATAATTCAGCTGTTCCTAGACAAATTGCTCGGAATTTTAAAGAATGTTGTGAGTTATCACTAATATGTTCAGAAAAATTTCATCGACATTATCTGAAATAGGAACCCAATTGTTTGATGCCAATATAAGTATACCCAGAAAGTGATCATCGATCAAAACCGATTTCCAAAGTATTGGAACAAACTTTTGAGAAGTTAAATAAACCTTTACTACCCTGATCTGGAGCTAACCATCAAAATTACACTTTTTTCCTGACATTTTGACTCGGGTTCATTCTCATTTAAGTGAATTTGATTATTTCACCGGGAGTCTACATCCACAATTATATGGTCATCAAAGCTATGACATACATCGAACATTTTTTATCTGTGATTATGAGTACTGGAGATCAGACACAGGTATTGCGAAGCAATTTACTACCGCCACCAAATTTTAAGTAGAAAGTCCCCGATATGGTCAGACGTGAAACAAATAATCTTTTTGAACAAATAATTCTGATAAAATCGGATGGCATGTACATTTTGTAATACATGATGAACCTCGAGTATTAAAATTTCGACCATGATTTCTAATTTGAATGATGAGACCAGTTTGTTGCAAAACCATTGCAAGACGATATACGTTCATCTAAATTAAGCTCCGCACATGACGCGTCTAAGATTATGCAAAGAAAGTTCCTGTGAAAAAATGAGTAGAAAATATTAACTTTGCGAGTAACAATGATTGATCAAATTCGAGTCTCAAATTCAAATCAAAGCACATTTGAAAAATTTTTCGTCAAAATTGAAAATACTTTATCTTGAATTTTCATCATTGACAGCTTTTCCCGGGCGAAATCACGTGGCATGTCAAAAATAATTAGCCAATCCATTCACAACTCCTAATATAATGGACTATTTTGTTTCTATCGATTTTCAATAATCGGTTATTATTTTCTTCGTACCCGTCAGAAAACTATAAATAAATACTCAAAAGTCGTTGGCCAAACAAGAAAGCAATCAAACCAGAGACCGAGGCCAAATATCTGGTTGCAAGCAAGAAAAGATAGAAACCAAAAAATTTACAAAATTTTAATTTTGTCTTTTTCCGTCCTATTTTCGTCACGGGAACATATTCTGAAGACACATCATTGACACTTTTCCCCTGACGAATTTACTTGTCATCTCGCAAATAGCTAACAAGCTTGTACGATGCCAGACAAACAACTATTATAAAAATGATTTCTTCCCTAAGCAACCCTCAAATTTCTTTCTGGTGATTAAAAACTTCCCAATGGATTCTCCCGACTTCGAGTACGGTATCAGTCTATTTCCACATTCCCCATGAAATTCATGAACCATACGCATGCAGGAATCCAAGCTCTTCGAATCTAAAGGCTCGTTCTACATAAGATGCGCTCAGCGCGTGAGCGTACGAGCATACGCTTGCGCTCAAAGCACTTAATGCAGGGAATTCCATTAAGCAACCTCACCAGTCGTTTTCCACTCGGGATTTCCCCAAGGGAAGAGTTGGTTGATGATTGGTGGGCCCCGAGTGACATTATCGATCCAACAAATCAAGTTTCTCTGTGTTATTCCACGAACAAATGGAGAAAAACATTAGCGTTGGCTGGGTGAGCCTTTTCGGACAGAAATATAGGTTGAGCAACATTGTTACGATTCAGTATCCGGATTGGTGACCGCTCATTTTGCTTTCGCTTAGTTTCTGATCCCAAACAGAGTTAAGTCTTTGCAAACTAAGACGGTGCAAACCAATCCGGATACTGAATCGTGGGACTGTTGCCCAACCTATATTTTTCCCCGAAAAGCCTCGCGGTACCACCACTGCTGGTTTATCCTATTTGTTCACGAAAAAACACGAAGAAAATTTCTCTTTTGACCCAAAGGTGTCACCAGGACCATCATCCAATGTCATATGTCCCATATTTCACCGATAATGAAAGAACGGGTAATTCTTAGGGTGGTCAACGCTGATGTTTTGCTCTGATTGGTTGTGGAAAAACATGGAGAAACTTGATTTTTGGCTCGATAATGTCACTCGGAGCCCACCAATCATCAAACAACTCATCCCTTGGGGAAATTCTGTGTAAAAAACGACTGGTAAGGCTGCTTCATGGAATTCCCTGCATTGAGTGCTTTGAGCGCGAGCGTATGCGCGTACGCTCACACGCTGAGCGCATCCTATGTAGAACGAGCCATAGAACAGCTAGTGCAAGCTTCGGATCGCTATCCGCGTTACATCTCTCAAAGATCGTTGTATTAGTTTAACACATCTGCCTCATATGTATGTACACACGAATAAGATAGAGCAACCATGCGCAATGATAGAGATAGAACCAGCCAATTGAGCTTGCTTGTTGAATCAGTGCACGCTACCATCAGAGTACTATTATACCGTCTCGAGAGCTGCAAGCGAATAGAGCTTGCGGCACCACACACACGCGCGCACCCACACACACACGCACATACAAAGGTCAAATATCCTCCATTACCATCATCCATCCATGCGTACTTCTCCCTATAGTAGATCAAATTTCTATGCTTGTGTACGTACAAGTCGAGAATCACGAGAGTATCAAGTATGGCTTGTGAGTCTGCGCAGTAAAGCTTCATCAGAGCTTTGATGGAGGGGCAAGCAAAATACACCAGAACGAACACCACTACCACCACCACCAAGATCCTTCTACGCCCGCCTGCAAACAAACTCATCCATGTAATTGCTAAATTGACGGATTAATTCAATCAATGCTGCGCAGCGCCGCCGCCACCACTGCCTTCCAATTTCTCGCAGTTCACATACGTTGTTACTATATACATGCATATGCCCTCATCGCCTATATACTTAACCACTTCACTCACACATTTAACGAGAATTAAATTGAGATGAGTGTGCGTTCACGACTTCATCATCATCACCCTAGATATATAGATATTTTGAGCGGTCAATTTTTTTTTTTTCAACCGTCGATGGGTATTACTGTCCCCTCGTCGGTTTATTGAATCTACCGAGCTCATTGGCTTTTATAAAAAGCTTACGTAAGGATTCGCTGAAATTCTCGCTCTCTTACCGAGATAACTATAGATAGAGTGGTAGAGAGATTCTACATCTCGAGAATTTCAATTTAAATTAATTATCGTCGGCCTCCATTGAGAGAACTTTATTTGTGGTCATATGACGGGGCAATAGCGGCATCAGTTTAATATGTCGCGCCTCCAAGATGCAGCTGCCATATGCTGCCGTTTGTTGCCTCAGATCATGAGACCGAAGAATATGCGAGATCGTTCGAAATGATAATAATGTATAAATGGCATGCTTGCGATGTACGTTTTTTGTCGATTAAATTACGAGACTTGTGATACCCGTCGAGTTATTTTTACAAAATGATGGCTGTTATTGCGTATCGGGGGTCACAATAAAACACGTCGAGGATGATTTTGTGCTGAATTCTGAGAGGTTGAAGAGAGCGAGTTAAATGATTTATGAGAGAAATCATTTCGCTTCAAATCCTTGTATGGCCCTTGAGAACCACTGAGCACTTACCCTTTGTGAAAAATGACAGGAGAATGTTAAAATTTTGCTGATTATTTGTAACGCAACGCAGAAGAGGAGGGGGTCTCACTGACTATAAGTATCGTGTGAAACGTAGAGGCGAAAGGATGTAACTCAATCGTCATATAATTTGATTTGACATTAAAACGTAGAGTTCTAAATTCTGTAACACGAACCGACGATGCAAGATATCACGAACAACAATAGTACACTAACGGTCAAAAATTTGTAAACACCTAAAAATGAAAGTCCATATGAGAAATTTCGATTTCCGCGGCCTCGTTGGTCTTAAATAACTTCAATTTGGCCATGTTGTGACTGTTCCAAGTACTTCAAAGGCTTGGGAGGTTTTCCCATCAGGTGCAACAGATTTTTGCGAGGTCATGTCGAATTTTTGGGTACTTGAATTCGAAAAACTTCGTCAACACAAAAACCTTTGCAAATCAGACACGAGTTGATGAATCGAGAAGATTCGAAGAATATATGAAAGCAGGAGTCAAAAGCTTCAGATCCGTTTCTGAAAGTTTCTCCAAGTCTTTCCTGGACTATACAAAATGACGTTATTTCTTACGGAAAATTTCTCTCAGAAAATGAGGCAGCCTCTGAGATATCATGGAATGACTCATATTCAAACTATTTGTGGTTTTGCCCACCGAAAGTAAGGAAAAATTTGAGAGGAATCATAGAAAAATCACCGTTAGTCCGATTTCCTCACTATCCATGAATTTATGGACTCTTTCACGAAAACAATGTCAGAAAAACCGTCTTTTCTTGGACCAGGAACGACCCAGGATAGTTTTCAAAAACGAATCTTGAAACTCTTGAAAATTATTTTGTTCAGTGTTATCAAATAATCTTATGGAATATGATCAAATTCTCACATTTGATGATTCCCAAATTTATCAACAGTTTCATCGATGATTAAATCTTGTTAGATCATTCTGCGAGTAGACCAGTGTAAATAGAAAACTCAAAATAGTCATTAGCAACTTCGTTGGCTAATCATCATAAACTTCAGTTCGAACAGTGACGAAAAATTGTTGAAACGAGATATACCCCAATTATCAAATTTTGGTATGGTACAACTGAAATAATCTTTCATAATTATTTTCAACAAGTTTGTCAATTTTATAGCAAGGGAATTACGATAAATTAGTCAAAGCATCAAGCAGGGATGTTCACATTGGAAAACTTTCACATCTATCGTCGAATGGTGTACACCTCGCTTCAAGCTACGATAAGTATCACAAAACTGACACTAAAATCCACCTATGGGGTGTTTTTTGGGAGATCCTACACATTAAGTATCCGTTTCGACCCGAATCGTATTGGTTCACGCCTCAAAATCGCGAGTAGAATCATTTTTTCCGTGTATAAGTATATGGAGGTCCATTTCGATAAATTGGCAATTTTGACATAGTTCCTCATTCATCTTTTGATAACGCGGAAACGGCCCGTTTTATCGAGAAATGTGTAGAGAAGTTTTTTGTAGAACTTTCAAAAATCTGAAAAAACATGCCCTGCAAATTTCTCCAACAATGCGTCTACCTCGAGTTGTGAGGCATTTTAATTACAAGTTTCATGGATTTTTAAATATTTCCTTGAGATGTCATACCTCAAATTTCATATTTTTAACCACTTTCGCAATGTTGGAGGATGATTCAGGGAACGTTTTCTTATTAGTTATTGAGATTCTACTTGATGTAGCTTGAGAGAATCTTCCGGTATTCCATAATATGTTAAAAATATGAAGTTCGAGACATCATGTACCATGGAAATCTTCAAAAACCGATGAAACTTGCAATAAAGACGCTTCACAACCCGAAGTAGACGCACCGTTTGAGAATTTTCCAGAGCATGATTTTTTTAGATCTTCAAAAGTTCTACAAAAAGTTTCTCCACACGTTTTTTGATAAAACGAGCCGTTTTTGAGTTATCAAAAGAATTATGAGAAAACATGGAAAAATCGTCAATTTATCGAAATGGGCCTCCATACACTTATACACGGGGAAAAATGATTTTACTAGCCATTTTGAGGCTTGAACCGATACGATTTCGGTCGAAACGGATCCTTACTGTGTAGGGTCTCCTGAAAAACACTCCATTGGTGAATTTTGGTGTCAGTTTTGTGGTACTTATCGCAGCTTGAAGCGAGGTGTGGGTGAATATTGTATGAATTGGGGGGCGAATCAGCGACACGTTTGCAGCTCAAACTCGGGTAAATCCGAGAATTTAATTCGCTTTGATCATCACTCGGAGTTTGTCGGAATCGTTGCAACTTCATTACGAGCAAATATACACAAATTAATAATCAAGCTTCACTAATGCCCGTGCAATGTTTGAATTTCAAATACATTTGATACTCAAACATTTAAACTTTGATGTTGATCCATTCCCATCAGAGTTCGGGCAAGCCGTAACTAATTGATTTAAATTCTCTGTGCAGCTGGGCATCTACGATATTATTTAATCAATTTGAAACGCATTCCCATTCAAACAACCTCTGATAATATACAAGCAAATAAAGAATTCGAATTTGCATACTGCTTCGTTCATGAGACTCAATATGGAAAATGAGGGATACTAGTAATTCATATTTATGAGATCGTGCTTTTGATCCATACTCTTCCACACTCTAAAATAGTTTTTTCTCGTTTCGCACAATTTCAATTTTAAAACAAAATATCTCATCAAATAATCAGCCGTTGCGAATCCGCTAGAATTACAATAGACTGATAATCGTTTTTTCCTCGCAAGAAAAAACTTCGACCGCAGAACCAGGATGCAGTTCGTTTTGGTCCAAATTCGTGGGAAATCTTGATGCTTAATTGCGCGAGAATTTCGACTGCTTATACTCCCGTCATCACCTTACTCGCCAGCTTTCCTGGTTTCCTGTATGAATACTCAAAATCTCACGAGGTCACATTCATGAACATTCGAAAAAATCCTCAGATTATGAACAGTATATTCGAGCAAGATATTCGTTTAGTTGGGTCGAAAAATTTTGAAACTCAATAAGATCTGAGGTAAAAAGCCTAACATGCCCCCCCCTTTTAACCGTTTTGCTAATAGTTTTGGCCCACACTGAGAAAAAATTCTTGGTCGTACGGCCAAGCGTATTGTCGTACGACCAAAATGGTATTTGCTGCAGAACAATACCGATTTTGTTATCGCATCAATCTATCAGAACGGTTTGGTGATCTGGTATTAGAGCCAGAATAGTTAAATATAACGCGTATATTTCGAATACCTCGATACTTAATGGATTAAGAGTCATATTACGGTTCTTTTGCTACAAATGCTACCAATTTTTTGCACGGGATAGCACCGCAAAGGGATAAATATAATCCAACGATTTTTTAGATTATTCGTGCCAGATTGGTTCAATAACAAAATCATTTTGCTGTGGTTTTAATCCAGTATTGGTCTGACGGCAATACCACGTAACAATACAGTCGTATTGTTCCGACGGCAATATTTTATTCTCAGTGCACTTCAATGTTTTTCAACGTATTTTAGCTCATTTCAAAGCTTATTTTGAGACCTTGAAAATGAGCTCAAGTAAATTCAATTTTGAACCACCAGCCTACCTGTTACAATTCTCCTTACAATTGATTTTTTACGAATTGGCGTGAGGGTGCACCCAACTCGCCTCCATCATTTGAAATGGATATTGGCAATAACGTGCATCAAAGCGTTTTCATCCATATTCATTGCCATGCAAACATATTTGGAGCTTTTCACCGGCCCAAATCACTAATTCTGGATCATGTGACTCAATAAATAAGGTAACTGTGCCAATTTGACCCCATTCCCTAATTTGCCCCCATTCAAGTTCTCAAATGTGTGCACCCGCAGACCTTGCTGCGCATTTTTTTGCATGTTTGTCACGTTAAAATATGAGAAAATGAACGTTCTGGACCGATCCTCAATGATACGCGCATTTTTTACAACAAAAAAATGGTTTTTGGTACTTTCGACTTCTTCTTGGTTAGTCACTAAAAGCTATGCCAAACAAAATTGATGTGATCAATTCCAACGATTCTTAATTCATTTTCTTTGTCTTTGTCCCAACTTTAGAATGCTTTTTGCAGAATTGCGAAATTCGATTTTTAGCCGATTCTACGCTCATATTACTAGAAAAAGTACAGTGTTCCTAATTTGCCCCCATAGTCTTTTTTGGAGCTCGTTCTTCACTCCATTCGAATACATTAATCCCACTCAAGAAATTCAGAAGGGGATGAAGAAGCTATAAAATGTGCTAAAGTACGTCTCATTTGGAGGTCTGGGCCCCGAAATATCCCGATTATACGAAAAACCCGTATAATCTCATAGAAATAGGCCTCTTTTCCACGTGGGGGCAAATCAGGAACACACCGTTGAAAACTCGCAAAAAATCTTCTTTTGCAAAGATTAAGATATCTCGGCTCCAATTTGTTGGAATTGAACGTACCTTACCTCATTTTAGAGGTCTTAAAACAAGCTTTGAAATGAGCTAAAGCACGTTGGAAAATATAGAAACGAATTAGAATAACAAGCAAAACAAAAGTAGTGGGGGGGGGGAAATCAGGCACATTAGGTAAATACCTTACGTTATGAGTAGTAAAGAGAGTTACATTGTACCCCCTGTCGACATATTTCCACGTGGAAGCATGCTAGGTACACCTCCAAGTTGGCCTTCGTATTTGTTAAATGATCTCCGTATTTTGCGCAAAAAATAGCTCCAGATTGGGCTTTTGTCACTCCTGAAAGCAGATTGTGAAGGACTTAAAGACAAGAAATCTGCACTAAGGTATGTTGAGATTGATCGAATCAAAAATTGTTGGCACAGGTTTTACCAAACATTATTTCCTCGGTGGTTTTTCAGCTGTGGAAGAGCAAAGACTGCAAATCTGGCTTCAAATTTTCTGGAAGATGCCGGAATCATTAGGGTGTCGGCACAAATCATCATTTTATCACATTTTTACATAACAAAACATAAACAAAATTTGGGGGAAGGTCAAGGAGAGCCCATTTCTGAGATCGGCATTTGGGGGCATGTCGGGTCATGTCGGGTACAGGGGGCACGTTGGGCACACTTACCTCACAAATTTATCCAAGTTCTTCAATCTTATCAATTTCGTCCTGGCAGGCATATCAATAAGATCTTCCTGAAATCTAATCGACCATCGTCACTATCAGTGATACCACCCTCATAAATACTCCTTGAATTGTATTGTGAGCTGTTCCGGAAATCTAGAGAGCAAAAACAGAGGGACGAGATAAAGCCGCACGTGCTGAGTCTCAATACCATATTATAGCCATTGAGATCGCGCTTCACATCAGTTCAGTACTTAGCAAGAACACGCCTAACGATTTCTACATCAGATCATTCCTATTCACTAAGGGATATTTGCCAACACAAAATAAGCCTCAAAAGATCTGTACTCAGCTGGCTCATGGTTGATATATGCTCGATTAAATATCTCTAAATACCAACACTCGTTACTCAAGCTTCAAACAGTCAGAAAAGACCCATTGACTGCCATAATAAAGTGAGCAATCGCCAAGTGGCCTATTCGAACCATTGATGCACACATATATATATATATATACAGGATTGAGTGCTCAGCGAAGCGCAAGATGATGCTCAGAGCAGTGGAATCGAGTGGCCCTATACTCCGTATTATACATTGTCCTCGACATCACCAACCACCACCACCCTATGTAACACCATAATGTAACAGCATCCAAACGATAGGGGCTGGTTTATACGATTGTGATTCTTTATGATGGTCACCGCCGTGTGTATACGATACGCCACTGGTTACTCGTATGTATGTGAAAGACGCTTGCTTCCGGAAGTCAATCGGAATCTCAATGGGCCGAATCGGCAATTCTCAGACGTTGTCGACGTGACCCTCTATCTGTACTATGATGTGATGTATATCTATTCTATTTGGGATACTGGTTCGTGCTCGATTTTCGGTCCTGTCCGGAAGCTCGTCCAACTCTCACACCCGGAATTCCGTGCCATGGGTACTTATCAGCTTAATGGGCCTTTTTGCGCACCCTCTGACAAACCCTATTTCAATACAAAGGCATTTTCGCGTAATTACTGTTCAAAGTGGTCCGGATTTCTTGTGAGTGTTTTCAGAGGAATGGAGGAATCTACTAATAGGTATTCAGAAGAAAATTTTTGCAAGGTTTATTTTATTTTATGAGATGAGGTTTGGGTGCTCAATGATCTTTTTGTGAGGTCTGAGGAGTGTGGTGAATTTTTTGGGAAGCGAATAACTTGGAAAGCTAAATCCTGGAGATCCAAAAATTTTGGTTCGACCGGATGTAGAATCACGGAAAAGCAAGTATTTAAAATCAGGAATGCGGAGGAAAAAACATTTGGAATAGCCGCAAGGGCAAAAATTAGGATCGTCCAAAATTCGGATTGTGAAAAACTAAGAAATGCTCCTTCTAAAATTTTGGCTCTTCGGAATTTTCATCTCTGGATCTTTTACCAGTCCGAATTTGCGCCTTCCTTAGCATTTTTATCTCTTTACCCGCGTTTCATGTTTCATTTCATGTTTTGTCCCTATAGATCACATTCAAGACAAAATCTGATCAAATATTCGAAAAGATGAGATCATTTTACGTCAAAATCATGTGCCATGATATTTTTTTGATGAATTTTTGCACCAGAATAGAGCAAGGCGAGACGAAACAGGCACCAGCTTCGGCATCTCCATAAACAGTCCATGTAATACAAAGTTTTCTTTCCAAGCTCGTTACTTGGACAGGAAAGGTCGTAGAGAGAACTTCAAAAAAGGGAAATTGTAGGTTCTAAAAAGATCTACAAGCAACCGTAAAAATTTTTGTGATCCAATCACTCCCGCGAAAGTTGTAGGTGATTGATTGAAGGAGAAATTTTTTAGATTTTCATCGTTGACTACAGGCAATCAAAAAGGACGCAATGAATGTTTTAAACACACGAATCGATAGATTTTTTTGTGATCTTTCAGGTACTTTTCTCAAAACTCCCATACGACAAAGTATATTGGAAATATCACTGTTTTAGTGAGACCCTACTTGATCCATTATTTATGAAAGGTACTGTATGAAGATTTGAAAAAATTCCTAAAAATATGTGGCAACATTATAAACGTATTTCAAAGAATTCGTAATCTTCACACGCTTCGTTTTTGAGAGAAGCGGAAAAAACTAAAATTTTCTGCTTCGTAATTTTGCTATTCTTCTTCATTTTGCGACTAGTTATTGATTAATTTTATTTTAAAAAGATTTCTCGAGATTGCGACGCGTGGCCCCAAAAGATTCAGGATCCACGCAGTATGCAATTTGTGGTAATCAATCGAGAAGATGTATCCGTGCACTCTATTCTAAGATGGAGAGATAGTCATCCTCGTAGTCATTCCGGTGAATTATTGAGTAGTTCTATATTCTCATTATTCCATTGGAAGAAGATCACAACCAAAACCTTGTCTACCTTGTATTCGTCTTTAAAATATTGCGTAAGAATTTTCCTGGTTCCTGAAATTATATTTACAAAATTAGATTTGAAATATCATAATGTTAAGAATCTTCAAGACATTGCTCACTCAGGCTCAATTCTGCTATGATATTTTCGAAACTCATCCATGAATTAGAATAACTTTTGAAACTTCCCTTCCCCCCTATAACTTTGTAGAGTGTTTCTCGTTTTGCACCCTTGGCAAACGCTCACGTATCACGCGGTCAGAATTTCATCAAACTAAATTTGATTTGAGCGTACCTGTGTGTAGCAAAATTAGATAGAGTTGCAAAAGTTCGACCGAGTCGAGTAAAGTTTTGCGCCGACACAAAATTTGGTTGTAGTTACATATAAGATGGGTACCTACCGTCAAAAGTTGATTAGAACTTTTTATGTCATTATGCTTGCTCCCTCATTTTTTTGATTGAATAAATAATTGCATAGTCTTTGTTCAGAATAGACAAGGCTCTCTCGGTGAATCTTATAACAAAACAGTTATTTGGGTCAGTGTCGAGTTTAGGTCGAATAGAATTCCGTAACTAATACCGAAAGAACAAAGGTGTAATTAGGAGCTTGGCCAGAGTACATAACTCGATTAATTAATTCCCCGAGACCTTGACTCACGGAAAATCTACTTAACATTGAATGCGCTTTTGCCTCGTGCTGCTTACCTCTTCCAAACTTGATGAACAAGATCAACATATTTTTCATCTTCATCCTTCGTCACACTAAACGGATAACAGGCAAACTAAGACATCATTATAGATCCTTTTATATCCTGATCCCGGCATGGGTAGAACTCAATAATCACGAGAAATTGATAATAGATCAAAGAATCTATATTGATTCTATTTTTGAGTTCGAAACGCTGATTAAATTGACCATCCATTTTCATGAGTCCCTATCGAATGTTTATTGATTTATTAGTTAAGAAATCATTTATTCTGGTTTAGTTGTTACGGAATGTTCTATTCTGTATCGGACTATAAGACAAAATTTACTGGTTTGCACTTGTAAAAGGTCTTTGGGACCGTGAATAAACGAAATAAAATAGAATGAAAATAAAATTCAAATTAAGCATCCGATTGAAGAGTGAGCCGCCTTCATTTCAGTTCATGATTATGGTAAGGGTAATTGAATTCGGTTCTGGGACTTTATGGATCAGCAATAATATTTCGCACCTGTAACTTTTCAATTTGGAAGAATCACTATATTATTTTCAGAGACATGAGCCAACTCAAATTTCTGAAAGAAATAATTTCCGTGTCATTTATCTACGACATCTTTCAATAAAGAGAGAGCTCTAGACTTTCTGATAAGTAAAATCTTCCCTATCTAGAAATCTAGACTATAGAATAACCGGCATGTCGAACAATACTACCAATAAAAATTTCAACACAAGATACATTAATTCTTCTGAATCATTCTTCCCCCCAAAAAAATATATCATCTAATCTCATGAAATCATGAATAATGTAGAACCATGCGTTATTTCTTTTCAAACATTTGAAATTAGTGATTCAAAAGAGTTTTAATTTTTTACATCGTATCCGGCTCTGATTTCTGACATTGCCTTGCTAGAAATATAGATTTTCCAAGTATGAAAAGAAAAAACTTCAAACAAGCCTCGAAGAGCAATGCACATTTCATTACAAATTCAAGTATAATATTCCACTTGCACTCTAATTACACAATCCAAATTAGCACTTTCCATCAAGTTGCTCATCTCTCGAATGAAACAACGCAATTATTCTCGTAGCACTGCAACATATATATATATACACAACTTGTCACAGATTAGCATTTCTGAGAACCAGTTTATCACGGTTATACACGCAGCAGCACGGCTCGCGCCCAAGCCAAAATCTACTCTATATATCGTATACATTCTCTTAACTCAACCCTGATGCTGCAGGGCTACCAACATATCAGGATATATATCATTATTCGCACCTGAGACCCGCCAAAGCACGCGCCCAAGTACATAACTCTATCTCACTACTAACACCAAAGCTATCTGTTTGCAAATACATAAATGTATAGATATATACGAAAATTGAGAATTTCGCGAGTATGTATTTCGTGCACTTTGCTAATTAGCCAGAGCTTGATGAATTTTCGCGCACTCAGTATATAGATATATATGTATATATATTTATATTATATGATGAAGGCCGGACGTTCCTCTTGGATCCCTCCTGTTCCACTGCTGCTATACTGCTGGTGCTTGATTTATCGAAATTCGCGCGTCCACTTTGCGATGGCCCTCATTGCGTATACGTACATACACCGGTCTTGTTTAGATAATGGATTAATGCGCGCAGGAAGCGATTACGTTGTCGCACTCGGGAATGGGATGCGTTTATAAGCTTATGGTACTGTATATAGTACACGCACGGGAAGCTTTGACTGAGGCACAAAGTGGACAAGCTGAGGGATAATGACTGAGAAAAATGTCGCAGATTCACTGACAGTGATGTATTAATTTCGGTCATTTCCAAACGGACATTTTGGGTGATTATTTTGTCGCATTGTTTGAATATTTAGGGAAAGTGGATTTTTCCAATAGATTGGTGGTTGGACTCGTTGATTATTTTGAAAATTTTTGTCAACTCTTGATTATAATTTTTATGAACATGTTGCGTAATTTTTAGTAAGTAGATGAAAGAAGTTCACGACTAAAGATAGAAGTTTGCAGGAATTGTGATACCAACATTTTTGGCAAATGACATTAACCCGTAATGGTCACACGGGGTGTATTACACCCCTAACTGTTTTCGGAGGTCAATTTAGCCCCTCGAACGTTTGAATTTGATACCTGTGGCGCCATCCGTCGTTGATTCGGATGTAACACTATACTTTCCGCGCGGTGGAGTGGCCCGGG
The DNA here is from genome assembly GCA_029851415.1 of Eretmocerus hayati. Classification (NCBI taxonomy): domain Eukaryota; kingdom Metazoa; phylum Arthropoda; class Insecta; order Hymenoptera; family Aphelinidae; genus Eretmocerus; species Eretmocerus hayati. Next base: position 169,833,947 of record CM056741.1, read on the forward strand.
AAGGCGTCAGTGTGCTGTGAGAAGCCGAGCAAGTTAGTGCGCAGTAACGCCGGGGTGTATTACACCCCGTGTGACCAATACGTCACCAAAACGATATTCGTTGTGTATCGTGACTTCATCTCCCTACGTCTCTAAAACGTAAGTATCTCAGTTTACAGTGGGAGAGTGATATACTGGGACCTTTTCCTACATATTCAACGCATTGCAGATGGCATACAATCTGCGAAGCCGGAATAGCACAGTGGCAGAACTTCGTGATGAGGACGAAGCAGGGGACGGAGATGAGCTTTTCGGTGGCCCGGCTTCTGATTCTGAGGAGGACCATGTGAGTGAGATCTCCGGCGAAGAATTCGAGCAAGAAGGCCAATGTTTGAAAAGCAAAAACGTTGTATGCTCTGCCCGCGCGACAAAGATCGCAAAACGAACAAACAGTGCGCATCTTGCCTCCGGCCCATGTACGAGAATCACCGCATGTGGATTTGCGTCGATTGTGGCTGCGAGGACTGAATTTTTATGATCCTATTATCATGATATATTGTTTATTCATTCATTTTTATATATTAAGAATAAAGTTTTTGCCCAGAATTGATATTTTTTCGCATGATTTACACACCTATTCCCCCCTCTGAGAGCGGATCATCGATGTGCTGAGTTTCACATATTTTGTTATCAAAAATTGTTAATAATAAATATAATTCTTTCGGCAAATATCATAGGCAAATTTTTCATCTCAAAGTGTATCATCTCCCGAGTAGAACCCCGCAAGAATTTTCAAAATCGGTCGAGATTTGCCATTTTTATGAATTTTTTAAGCCAAAATGGCGATTTTTTCGAAAATTTAATATTTTTAACAATTTTGTTATCAAGAATTGTTAATAATAAATATACTTTTTTCGGCAAATATCATAGGAAAATTTTTCATCTCAAAGTGTATCATCTCCCGAGTAGAACCCCGCAAGAATTTTCGAAATCGGTCGAGATTTGCCATTTTTATGAATTTTTTAAGCCAAAATGGCAATTTTTTCGAAAATTTAATATTTTTAACAATTTTGTTGATAAAATATTGCTTTTCTCGGATAAAACCCATGAGATACCTAAAAGGAGACGTCAAATTTGATGTACGTTAAAGATTCAGGTCGATAGCTTCATTTCCCGCTGAGAAAATCGAAATTTTCTGCTGGGGGTGGATTACACCCCGTGTGACCATTACGTAACTTTCCTGACGTGTGACCATTACGGGTTAAGCAGATGAACTCTGGGGTCGAAATGCTTTATTGACCAGATTATGGCTTTCTCAGCTCGTCCCAAAACGAGCTACGGAACTGACATCCAAAAAATATGAAAACCGTAGACTGATTCAAGAGACATGCTGACTCTAAAATTTTGTTTCTTATTGTCATGTCTCAGATAGTGTCAAGAATATTCGAAACAAAAATTTTTATAGGAAATTAAAGTCATTCTGAAATCCCATGGCCCATTTTTGGGAGACTCGTTCTCGTCCAACATTTCAATAAAGAAGCACATTTCTGATCTGGTTTTGCAGTACTATTCCGGGCCTTGGGACCATTGGACTTCCGAGCGAAGCGAGGGAAACCAGTCTTTCGAGACTGAAATAGGTCGTCAAATACGGATCAGATTTTTTTTTTCATCCCACGGAGCTCAAATCACCCCTGCAAATATGAATTTTGGTCGATCGAATGGATGTAATGGAATTCATTCTATGCTCTTAAAGAATTTTTGGAGTCAAAGGATGCTATCATGCAGTCATGGATAAATTTTCTTTTTCTCTATCGCTCAGTAACTAAGAAAATTGCAAAAAAAAATGTTAAAAATCGCCCGCACTGAACTTGAACTGAACATGGATAACAGTTCATAACTAAACTCAGGTATAATAATATGCATAGTATCGATATTTCCATATAGTGCTTCATTCTATTACCTTCTATCAGCTTCAAATATAATTTTCGAGGATAAAATGAATGACTTCAAAAGGCTGAATTCTGAAAATGTACGCAACGAGCTCAATTGTATTATAAACTTTTATACCACACACACACTCCCCCTTTACTTTGTAGCCTTAATGCAAAAAAATTATGGGAAGGGTCGTGCAATGCCTCAAGCTAATCCGGATGAAATAGAGAGAGAGCAAGATAAATGCAGGATCGAACATGGCATAAGTGGATCAAGGGAGGCGCCGTACCATGCCAGCCACCACCGCCACAAGCACATTTTTTTAAATTTTGCCTCTTGAAGCAAAGGGGAAAGCAAATGATGCCCCGAAGGGTGCACAGCAATTTATATTCCTGTAACGCGGTTTTGAATATTCTTCTCTATGAGTATTCTCGCGAATGATATGATTTTATTTGACATTTGACATTCGATCACAAAATTAGGCATAGATTTTCGCCTTAGTACTGGATGGCTGATAACATGGTTCTGTTTTCAAGTTTTGATATTATTTTAATACCTGTAAAGAAGAATAATTTGATAATCATAACATAAAACAGAACCCCCGTGCAACTTAATAAACTATCGCTCGTGGATGGAACATTTTAGAATTTGTAGTCTTACAATGCACTTATGGATTTTTTATCTTTCGAAATCTACAGTGAAACTCAGTTATATATAACGAGATCCAAGGAACCGGGAGAAAATGCACGCTGTAACCAATGCTCTTTATACCCGAAATTTCTTCCTTTCATTTAGCATTGTAAACATGATGCCATGATTGTAACCAACAAAAATTGGGAGTTCTGCATGCTTGCTGTAACCGAGTTTTCGTTACAACGGATCTCGTTATAACCGAGATTCCCCATAATTTCCACATGTTTTTTGCCTCTTTATATTGACGTACCGCCAACTGGGTTGACTTTGATAGCAAGGATAGCTTTAGAACACTAGAGTAGACTTTTGGACGCTAAATAGCACCCTGAGTGCTCAACAGCGTCGTTATATAAATAAAAAAAAGAAAAAAAAAAGAGTAAGACTTTGTTATGAGACTCGAAAGTTACAGGGAGATTCCACTCAAAAAAAGGGCAAAAGTATTCATAACTTACCTCGTTTGACAGTACTGCAGACCGAGGTGACTTTGACCACTTTGATGCTTCTGATCAAATTCTCATCGTGATTTTCCGACCAAACCTAGATTTCTCTTGAATCTTTCAGGCGTCTTGACGTGTCCTTGAGAATGCTGTGCCCAGGGTTCAATTTTACTCATTTTCGTTGTTGAGAATTGTAAAAAATAGGTTGGCCGGCTTCCGGGGTGACTTTTGCCTCGTTCGTTGAGCAACGCGAACTTTTTGTACTTTTCAAGATAAAAACGGGTATTCTCTCCTCAGATCACATTTTCTGATCACGAATAAGCCCAGAGACAGGACATGAAAGTTTTATCAAATTAAGCCGACGGACTGGAGAATTGCCGCCCTAGTTTAAACAGCAAATTAAGCCTACTACTCTTGGATGGCCATAATCACCCCGGGAGAGTGGCCAAGGTCACCCCGGACGACCGGTCGGTTCAAGGAACAAGATGAATGACAAGTTTACATTCAAATTTTTGTTAGAAATGACATAGCCAGGGTGTCCAAAGTCACCCCGGGGAACCCAAGAAATTGCAAGTTTTCGTTCAAACGGACGTTCTAAATAGGGGTCGTGCCGAGATTCCATCCACAATGACGCAAGATGTAGAGAACGTCGTTACCTACATTAGAAGAAATCATTCGAAAGAGATGGATATCGATCTAGAGTGTTGCTGCGGTGGATTTTTGCAACATGAATATTTTACTCAAAAATATCCACTTCATTCCAGCTAAGAAAGGGTCAATAGAACCCATCTAATCACAAATGAACGGAAATTTCCTGAAAAAAGAGTTTTCAAGCTCCAAAATAATCTTTTAAACGTCCCTCTAGGTATTTATATACCGTCGGAGCTACGACTTTCCAGCATGCTAGCGTGCCGCAGGGTTCTAAAGCAGGCCCACCATTTTACTCTCTATACGCTAACGATGCAGCTCTGGTCTGTCGGCATTGCAAGTCGCACTTTTATGCGGACGATTCGGTGATATATTATCATGGAACTGTAAACGAAGTTAGGGATATTGTTAAATTTGTCAATGGGGACCCGGGATCATTAAAGGAATGGGCAGTACTCAATGGACTGGGGCTAAATGCCTTCAAGACCTCGTTCAAGACTAAAGCCATCTGGTTCGGATCACAGCACTTCATTCACCTGCTATGAGGAATGAATTTCCCGCAGCTTGAAATCGATGGGCAACCCACTGATTATTGTGACTCAATAAAGCTGCTAGGTGTAACGTTGGACAACTGACTCAGCTTGCGTGAGCAGTGTGTTCGCATGTCAAGGAATTGTTTCTCTGCCTTGAGTAGACTTCGTAAGTTTGGTGAGGTAACATGCTTAGGCTACGCAAATGGGTCTACTTAAATCCCTAGTATTCCCCTACCTAGACTACTGTCAAGGCTTGTTCCTCAACTTATCTAAGGAGTTAACTCAGAAACTCTCACGGTGTAAAAACGCAGCGGTACGTTTTGCTGTGTCGTGCAAGGAATCCGATCACATTACACGGCATTATCAGAATTTGAGGATCATGCCATACGCTCTGAGACGAGATTTCGTATGTTTATGTCTATTGGCCAAGATACTAGCCTCATCGGAGCGTGAATACCTACGGGAGAAACTCGCCTTCCGTCCACTTAATAAGCCTGGGTCCAAACGCCTTTCCTCGCTGGACATAATTGTTCCGAAATTCGCTTCAGATATGTATGAGAATTCATTCCTAGTAAAGACCATTAAGCTATGGAATAAGCTACCGGAGAAAATCCGTAATAATTATGGGAGCAAGTCCTTCAACTCCACCCTCTTTCTCCATTTGATGGAGGAATATTATGAGATTCAAACGACTGCGTTCTGAAATTTTTTGGTAGAAATCACGGTCTGGTCATATTTTTTTTTCGTCATAAAGTTTTTTGGTTGCTTTGCAGATCGAAATATAGTCTGATATCTTTATCTTTATTGTTTTTATTTCTTTTCATGTCAGATGTCTATTTTGTTTTAGTCGATTGACTTTCTAATAGTTGTTGACATATGTTGTCGTGAACTTTCATTTTAATTGTTTCAAATTTTTTCCCTTATTCTTTATATTAGAATGAGAGGTGGATATCCTCGAAAGTTGCAACTCATATTGTGAAGAATTGCAATGCAGGTAGCCTCTACTACACGGAACCTTGAAACCTTAGTTGTATAAAACTCTACTCTACTCTACTCTACTCTACTCTACTCTACTTTCACAATTTTTTTCTGGAAAAGTGGCCACAGTCACCAAGGTGTTGGGTCACCGGAATGACTTTGGCAGTCAACCCGGTTCACGGTACTTGAATTTTATATAATAGACCGCAGCCGAATAGCGTTTTAAAGGTACTATTCGATTTCATGTGCATCAAGAATGTGTAATTGACATGATTCAAAGTTCATGAGCCGAAATATAACCCAAATATATTATAAGATCGAATCTTTTGCATACCTTGAAATTTTTCGATCATTTTTAGGGCGAGAGGTTTTATAGCATCCTTTGGCAGATCGAACTAGTGAACAGTAAGAATAGAGCAATCAAGATTGATAAAAGATTTTATTCCTTGCCCTACGGATCAAGCGACACGTCCAAGCCCATAATATAACAATCGTATTCAATGAGCAAAACCCTGATGATGTCGCACAATAGCAAAAGACAGTGTAAGTATCACATGGGGGCGAGCCAAGAATCAGCCTTATCGAATTGTGTCACGCGAGAACGAGGGCTAACACGCTGCATTCAATTTGAGCTGTTTAATTAATTCTCTTCAATTCTTCAGGCTCACTCACTCATTCTCTTCGGTGTTTGTAACTTTAGATGCTGGCACATTTAACAAGATTGTCCATCATTGACGCCGTCTCGTATTATATCTTCTATAGAAAGACTAAACAGCGCCGTTTGTTGAAAAGTGTTCCACCGGCTCGAATTTTTCACTAACTCTCGCGAATTCTATTCTAAATTAGTTGAAATATTATGAAATATTAATAGGAAAGTTGTTTGGAGATATATATTTTTATCGTATACGAAATCATAGATGAAGTAATCTCACGACAAAATTCTCCGTCAAATATACATTTAGGCGTCTACAATCAGGTTAATAGCAAATGACTTGTGTATAACTTAATTTTCAATATTTTGTGAAGAGCCATCAAGATCACTGTGAAATAAATTTATTTCGATTTCTAGAAAATTGCTTTTACTATTATGAGCTCAAAGATTCAGGAATAAATTCACTTGTGACATTCTCTAACATTTCAATAAATGAATGTCGACATTGCTCAATAACGATCACAGAATCCTTTCGATAATCGAATGGTTCGATAGCCACACCACGTCGAAAAGTCGGGGAAGTCCTCAGTTGACCAATGTGGATTTGAAAATTCCTCCGCGATCAATTTCTAGATACTTCTAGGGATCAATTTTCAGGAAAATGGCTTAACGGTCATTTTTTCGAAAGAATCAAAATCATGCATTGATGGGATCTGGAATAATTTCAATTTTTTAATTTTTCCAATATATTTGGGATGAGAAAGTTCGTCCTTTCCACGGTTTTTCTTATTCGTTTTGGTTTCCCCTGACAAGTTGATAGGGATGAGTTTCATAAAAAAAGTGTCGAATAGTTCTTTGTAGATTTTTTGGAGATCTACAAAATTGTGTGCTCTTAGTTGTCCAAACTCGAGGAACGATTGCTGTCATACGATTCTCAGATGAATGAAAAATATCACAAAAGCTCATAAATTATTTTCGGATTATTTCCTCAACTTTCTCAACTATCTGGAGTGGATCCAGTTTTTAAATGAATGGAAGAGCATCATTTTGAATTCTACAAAAACCTTTTCCACACACTTTCCGAGAAAACTCATCCCTTCCAACTTATCGGGGAATAAATAGAAAAATGACGAAAATCCATGGAAAAGCCGAATCTTTACATACTATCAATTATGAAAAAATGAATAAAATGGACTTCATACCAAATTCCATCGATATATAATCTTAAAACCTCCGGGAAAATAACCGTGAGCTTACCTAGAAATTAAAATAGCGGAGGAATTGTTCATATTTTTTCGATCGACTGTGCGTAAAGCACTGCTTCACGCACGGTAGTTTATGTTCACTTTACGCCCAGTCGATCGAAAAACTTATTTCGATACTCGGGCGTGAAGTTTTTTTGCTTTACTCGTGCTAATTTCGACCCTCGCCAAGGCTCGGGCCGAAAACAATCACTCGAAAAGCAAAACCAAACTTCCCAACCTCGAAAAATGTATTTTAACCTTTGACTTTCCTGACATTCCGAGATCGTTAGTTCTCAAAAGACTACATCAATTTTCGGTCAGTCGATCATATGGACTCGAATTAGTATGGTCTACACATTTTTACTACTAAACGAACAGTATCAAATCTGTGTAAGTCAAAGTTTGACCCTTACGTCAATCGAATTTACAAAGAGTCGAGAATTGCCGAGCGGTCAAAGTAATCGAATGACTCTGAAGCATCCTCTTCAGCATTTGATCTTTCTTGCTCAACCTGATTGAATTTCGACGTAAAAGAGAAAAAAAAGGGAGATAGAGAGTCTCTCGATCGATTTGGTGAATCAGCAAAGGAATGCGGTTGATACGATTAAGAAAGTTACTAGACGAGAAACTCTCTTCGCTCTTTGCGGCAACCCTGCGTAATTCTTTCACCACTCGTTTCTCACTCTTCCTTCACGTGCTTTCCTTACACTACTTTTTGCTTCCAATATTTTGAACCACCCCCCCCCCCCACCTCTTTTACCGCCTACCTCGAACATCACGGCATAATAAATACAAAAGAATTGACTCATTCCAACCCAGCCAAGCCCTGAAAAAAAACAAAAGTCTCGCCGAGCACTACGCGGATAAACAGAAATTCCATCAAACACTGTAAACAATTCGATATATCTCGTTTGCATGACATCTTCACGTTAATTCCGTCGACGGCCATTGTAAAATAGAATTAACGAATCGGTCTCAATCGACGCAGAGAGTATGTCCCACGTGATGCGCATGGATATAGCAAAAGCACTCTTAATCGATTCGATTAGCCTCGATCGACATCGAATCTACAAATCGAATAGTCGCCGCAAATTCTCTCATCGTCAAAGCTATCGGATTGCTCTTCACTGCAGTCGAACATACATACATTCATTCATTCATTCAAGTCCCACGAGACATTGGATTCGGTCTGATTCGATCTGTCTGATGTACTGTCACATGCAACGTTTTCCCAATGGTCAATATTATGCGCCACCCTGTCGCCAAGCGATTTCCACGAAAGCATCAGTGCTGCATCACAGTAATAATAGTGATGAGAGAATACTCGGATTGTATATGGGTGTAAGTATGTATAACATCGCGGGAATCAATTAAACTCTTGTTAATTGCATAATTGAGCTTTGCTGTAGTAGTAGTCGTTGTCGTCTTTGTCTCGATTGAACCGTCTGACGTCAACATATTCAATAAAATGTCGACGCGAGACATTATTACCAGAGTGATGAGTAATAATACCGCGCACAAATCTTGATCAATTGACTTTTTGCCATTTGCAGTTGATAGTCTTAGGTTTTGAGCCTTGAAATGAGTAAATGCGAAAAGCTCGCTACATTTCACGCTACTTTTGCCATGAAAAACTGTAGAAATCTTTAGTCTTACTGATACGAGAACAGTTTTCATTGAGATCCGGTATGAGATCGTTGTAATAATGTGAACTAATACCTCTGATGGCTGCTCGTTTTCTACAAGGCCACAGTCCCAATTGATACCGATATGAGTCTACGAGAAAATTTGGGACGATCTGACTATGATAAACACGAAAGATCATTCCCAATATTTTTGGGTTCCAGGGGTCCAAATGACCTTGCACTTCGGACTTAATTAAAGTAAGAGTCTCTGAATGCGAGATATAGGATCTGTTGCAGCATTTTTCATTCACAGTGTAGACAATTTTAGCTTTGTCCCAATTGGCTAGGTTAGTAGCATTGTCTCTGTGACATGGTGAGTCTCGAGCCTCCGGCCCGCGCCTCTCCCCGTCACCTGACGATGCACCAGATGCACCGTCAGCGTTTCTGACGGATAATCGCCCGTTTCCCCACCAAGTGCGATGTCGCGTCGCAGACCCATCGTCGCGGACGCCGGGCCACGCCGCGGACAGACCGCTCTGACAAACCGAATAATTCACACACTCTCTCTCAACTCACAAGTTCTCTCATATCTATTAAGGCGATGCGGTCACCGTGCACGCTGATTTTTGTTCACAGAAATCTCAAAATTTTTTCCAATTCGGGCTAAACGGCGAGTTATCCAGGCTTTGTAATCATCTAACTTGGCCTGGATAACTCTTCGTTTAGGCCAAATTGGAAAAGATTTTGAGATTTCTGAGAACAAAAATGTGCCAATTTGTAGGTTAGGAAGTACCCGCGGGCAAGTTATTCTTGTTCATGGCCGATAGTCTTGGAATTAGTGGGAAATGGCGAGTTATCCACCACAATTTAGATGATAATACGTAATCGACAACTGGTCTCAAACTTCATATCATCAAAATTTTGAGGTACATCTGAATGAAATATAATTCCCGGGTTGCACGCGCGGCGACCGCATCGCCTTCAACTCACCAATTATCAACTACTCGTGTTCTTACTGGAGACTAGACCCCTCACCACGTTACATCTCAGTTAACTGAAGGAAACGTTTGAGAACAAAAAAAATATTAGGCTGGGGTTCTTTGGATCCCGTTCGACAGCGAAGTCACCTTTTTTGTTATTTTGCACGCATGCATTTTTGATATATAATCCTCCCAGAAGTCGCACAAAAACTATTGAGTGGTTTTTCAGGGAAGTTGAAAGAGATGTTTGTTCGAGATTTGGATCAACAGCTGTATCATTAATGAATTGACTGCGTGATGTCTAGATGAACCCGTGTGATCTGTTCATAATTTTTAGGAAGTGTGATCTTGACGGATGATCTGCACTCAGAAAAATTTGGAAATATCTCATTTTCTTCTTTTTATCATTTCTTCGATATTTGAAGGGCATCGTGTGTTATCAGGAATTTTTATAGAGTCGGAAAAAATTTTTATTGATTTGACAACAATTTTTATCAATTTAGTCAAGTATACTGGGGGAGATTTTTCGATGGAACCGTAGCCATTACTGATTTCTCAAAAACAGCTGTGGAATTTTGTTAAAATACATCTTCAAGTTCACGAATGTTATTGAGAATGCGAGATGTCTTTTGAAGTCAGAAACTATACCAGTTAACGTTAGAACTTGAATATTTTAAAATTCTGAATTAGCACCTGCTTTCAATATGACGAACGGCGCAAATGAGTCACGTGGCACAAGACTTTTCCTAGTCATAAATGTTCAAGACGATTCTTTACTTTTGCGCAAACATTTTTTGGCCTTATTGAAGTTTTTATGGAAAGTATGGCTTTTGTGCGAAATTTTAGGAAAAAACCTGTCACTTTTGAACTTTTTGATCCCGAATTTTGTGTGCAGGGTCTACCATTACAATATCGCAAATTCAAATCATCTCGGCGTCCAAAGAACGTTGGTCTGTTTCTACTTTTCCGACCACTTTAAAGGCACTCCTTGTTATCCGCGGGGGTTTACTTCCAGAAAAGTATCGCAAATAACGAAACCGCGGGTATTAACCGCGGATTGCAATATTGTATACAGGGAAATAACAGATGAATATGGAAAATATGATTAAATTATTAATTATGAAGTAAAAATGACTCTTAGACTTTAGGAAATCAGATATCTTCGCCTGTTTGGCTCGTCTTAGAAAATCTCTAAGCACTTTTTCACAAATTTTTCCACCCAAGTCGAAAAAATGCTTCAAACTCAGGCTCCGAGGGAGTAGAGGGTCATGAGTCATAGCCAAATCTCCAATTCGAAGTGACCTGAGGTGTATCAATATGGTTATTTGATCATATTCGAGCAGAAGCCGGTATCGAAGATAAGATCGCTCAAAAGTGCGAGACTGTTGAACGAGAATAAATTAGCAATGTACAGATTTATTTTTAATACACATGGGTCAGAGATGATTTGAGGTTGACTGGATTGAAAAATTCATCCCTAATTTCACGGACTAGCTACGGGCTGTGTTCGATGTGATCGATAAGTTGCAAACATCATATTTATTTCCGGTCAATTATAACAATCAACCCGTAGATAACGAGACTTGATTCGACCCTCGTGGAGCAAGGGATCATCACTAATCAAAGATCCGTGGATATCAAACCCCGCGGATAATAAAACCGTGGATAACGAGAATTTCTGTATCGTAAGGTCTTGAAATGTAATCTTTCTGGATCACTATGGGCAGTTTTTTACAAGAGACAAATTATTATTAATGAATACAGGCGTCCCTCATTCAACGCGGGGGTTACGTTCCGGCAGGTTACCGCGTTGAACAAAGCATTGCTCTTATGGAGAAGTAGGGGATGCGTACCAAGACTCATGATCGACTAACTATGACCGATTTTTTTTGTGAACTTGGGATCAAATAAGAGTCTTCTTAATAATGAAATCATCGTTAGTGATGATAAACCATAAAACTTTCCCGGATTTTCTGTTCACTGTCACGAATAGTTCTTATTGTTGATTCATTTACACTAAATTTCCGCGCAACTTCTGCAACTCTTACACCTATTTTCAATAGGTCCTAAATTTTCGATTTTTCTTCCAAGTTCATCACTTTTCGAGGCTTTTTAGCCGCGGGAGAGCTTTTGCAAGGTGATACTTGTTTTCTTTTTTAAAGCATTATGGAAAAGACTTGATAGTTTTACTATTTCTTTTTAGATTTTACTTTGCTAAAAAAACAGCCAAGATTTATGTAAACAAGAATTTACATTTTCTGATTAGAGGTTCAAACCATCAGACTTATTTGTCTAAGAAAATCGATGCTGCCGTCATTCGAAGTTTTTTTCAAAAATTTTATTTTCAAAACCGCATTGTGCAAGTCCCAAACCGCGTTGAACAAAAAACAGGTGGCAATTAAAAAACCGCGTTGACCAAGATCGCGTTGAACGAGGGACGCCTGTAATCTCATTTTTAACCCATAAGGTTTTCTTTGCTAAGAACAGCGATTTTGAGGTTAGCCACATTTCAGCATTTGGTAAAAAAAAAAAAAAAAAAAAAAACGATGCACACAGAGATATGAGAGATGTTCAGTCCTCAGGAGACCAGTACCATGTGCACCGGATGCACAATACAAAGACTATACATGCAAAAGTGAATAAAGTGATTTTAGCTATAAGTAGAAAACTAGACGTGCGGTCAGCCCCTTTACACTATACTTATATAACTATATATAATACATGTATGTTGAGGATATAAGAGTTCACATCAGAGTTTGGGGATAGACTGTAAGCAAATGCTGTTATAGCCTAATAAACCGCATTATCGACATCTGCCATGGACAAGAAGTGGGGCGGTGAATTAGTGGCAAGTGCAAGCACACCAAGCAGGGATTATTATGTAGTGAGACACGTTAAGCTTCTCTTTCGACACTGACTATATATATTTAACGTCACTTTTGATGTCGACGTCGTCGTGTCCGAGTATATATTATCTACATTTCTGACTCTATATGTCTGTGTGTTGAAATCACTGAAATAAGCCAAGCTTATTATTTCATATTTCTCTCCCTTTGTATGCCTGTCTTCCTTTCTGTACCGCCTCATTCTCTTGTACTCTATTATACACTTACACACGGAAGCGTGATAATTTACTCCCTGTATGATTTCTTTTTCTCTCGTTAGTTGGTCTTCTCACCTCTGATTCGTCTGATGAGTGTAGGAAAGTTGTTGAGATTTGCACGCGTAAAATTTTTTTTGTACAGCTTGAGAGAGAGAACGAGAAAATTAAGTAATCACCTCGGAGTTTGCCTCTACTTTTATGGTCTGCAAGGTTAAAAGAAAACCTTGAAGAACAAAGTACGAGTGACCAGTCATTTCAAACTTTACTGTACAAATTTTGAGGGTATAAAATTAGTCGAAAATAATTGATTCCGTATTCTGTATTGATAAGATAGTGTCCTGTAGTAAGGTCCTGTGTGCCGACGAGTATCATCGTGATTGGTTTCAAAATTGGTTTGAATTATAGAACGATAGAAATCGACTAGGTTACATTCGATTTCGGAACATCAAACCCTCGATCAAACCGGTCAAATTATTGTCCGAAATATCGATTTCATTTTCATCAAGATACACTCAATAATTGCATTCCCTCCATCTCTGAAGTCAACCATTGAATTTCATTTCAGGATTTTAACCACGGAAATGAAAGTATCGAAGAAACTTGTCATCAATTTCGTGACATAGTACACATTAAATAGTCTGTGCGAGAGGGTTTTAATACATATGGTTAACTTCATAAGTATCGATGATATCATTTGCCTCAATTCTTAGTACAGTAAACAAAGGCATGAGAGAAGTGATGGCAAAAAATTGAACGGCAATGTATCTCAATCTTAATAATTCACCATCAGCAACTTGTTCTCATGAACGTAACTAGTCCGATTTACCGTGATATTGAATCATTTGTGCAAGCCTCAGAGTCGAGTTCTCTTAAATTCTATTAGCTTCCACAGTTCAATCGTTATCGAGATCATAAGGCCAATGGATTTCTAAACACTCTCATAATTCCTCTTCGCATAAATATTTGTTGACAGAGGCTCGACATGATTCATAAACCTCATCTACATCTCAGGGAATACCCATATATGCATGGTTTACGGTGTTCATTCGAATCTGTAGTATGGGTATGACGAGAGTTTGCCTGGTTTAGATTTAGTTATAAAAGGATGAAGGACACCTGTGACTCGCCATCAGTTCATTATGTCATTCGAGCCAATAAGAACGTAGAAAACCTAGTTGAGGGGGAGTTTTATGTATGTAGAGGTCGGACACCCTTGTTTCATCGTATCAACTCTGCTGAATTTGATCATGCGCGTTGTCGCTATCAAGTAAGTTGGTATCAATTCACCCTTTCACAAACTTTCAAGCTTTCATACGCTGGTATGACACCCTTTATAAACGTGTCTCCAAGCTTCATGTAGATATATTGGAGGGCTCATAATCCATTCCTGACATCATGTAGGGGAGAGTGGGGTGAATTAGGACAGGTTTTGCAGTGGGGCTATCTGGCGATACTTGGGGATAGGCGCGCTACGGGACTTGAAAGTTCAACTATTGAATATATTGTAAAAAAATTTCAGACCTCTAGGCCTTAGCGTTCATACTTTTTTTTGAAGTTTGAGAAAAAAAATCTGTCCTAATTCGCCCCGCGTTTGGGGGCACTTTAGGACAGTTTTGGGGGCAAATTAGGACAGCCTTTGAAAATTGAGGTATACTACAATATTCCTCAACTATTAGAGTCGAGTTTGCTCACCAAAACACGTAGTAGTAACCCTAAATACAGAGGGAAACTCGCCCGCGACCTTTACATCCTCCTAGAGCCTCAGAAAGCGAGCCATTTTTATGTCAATTTGGAACATTATTGAATCAAGCACTTTATTGGCGCACTACCGTCTTTAGGAATGAGCAATCGTTTCACAGCCTCTAAGAGTCTACTTTCATTAGTTTTTCTTCATATTGAAGGTACTCATACTCGCCCTAAGTCAAGGATCCCGCTGATAGTGTCTAACATTCAACCCAAATCAGCAAATGCGAGAGTGAAAATGCGTGAATCGAGCACTATCTTCGAACACGTGAAAAGCGACTTCTGACCTCTATTCTGACTCCTAAAACCATCATTGGACATCGTAACTTCATTTTCTTACCCATTATCAATCACCTAACTATCCCTGAACCTCCCGCGCCTCGAAAAACGCCCAACATACATCATTCATATATAATATACCCAATATACATCATGTATATATTATATAATATATAATATACATAATGTGTATCAATATACAATATACATCATATTATATCTATATAATATATATAGATACGGGTAATTATCATCGAAAAACACGGACTCGCGACCTGTCGACCGATTTTATATGGGATTTAGCATTGTCCTAATTCGCCCCGTCCAGTTTGTCCTAAATTGCCCCCAAGCGTTTTTTTCGCAAAATTGCGATTACTTGAGTTCAAGTGGGCCGATTTTGACCCACGATTGCTAAAAATCTTTGTTTTGTAATGTAGTTTTTGACCCTCAAATGGCGATGAAGTCCGTCCAGTTATGCAGGAGCAGCGTAAACTCTTGCATTTGGAAAATAAACCACGTGAGGCCCTCGAAAAGCACCCCTACGTCAGCGTGGCCTCCCAGTATCGTTTCAGGAGGTCTAACCTGGATAAAAACCATTGTCTGTGATGGTATTGAAAATGTTTTTATGCGGCGGAAGCCTAGACTCACCCACAAGCGAGCTATCTTGCTTGTCCTAATTCGCCCCTGTCCTAATTCGCCCCACTCTCCCCTATACTGCGTTCCAGAATGATGCTAATAATTTCTGTGTGAAGATGTATGAAATCGTCGTTGTGATCACTTTCGTATAAAGAATGTTCAGGCAAATTTTGTAGAGTTGAAAATGGTTTGTGGAATCGCAGGAATATTTTAGGTTATAATCAAAATCTGAGTAAAAGCTTGCAACGTATTTTTCCCCTATGAATAACTGGTTGATTGAAAGCATTATGTCAATAGTTCATTGTAGAGAGAAGCTCTGCTGGTCGATGTTGAACGAAGCAAGTCTTTCTGAAGAAGCAGTCACTGTATTACCAAAGAGTAAAACGTTGTCTATTTACAAATCTTTCATTTCCCAAGATTTGAAAGGTCCAGTGACCATAACCACGCTGAAGATCAAAATAATGACCATGTACAAATAATCAAGGTCAGAGTGACTACTGCAGTACTCATAGCACTTTCTAACACCGTCAGCCTCTTCCATAATGCTCTACGGAGCAACCATCTGGAATTTCCTTACCAGAGAAAATCTCATCGACAAAAGAATAGGTCCAATGCAGAGGAACGCAGCCTTGCGGGCTGTCAGCGCTGACAGCACTGTGTCGAGAGACGCAGTGTGTGTCCTGGCAAAACTTCTTCCGATACGCCTGTTCGTTCACGATCATATACGACTCTGGGAAAGAAAACAGGAGCTAACTGAAGCTGACGATCCGGCTGACTACAGCTCACAAAGAGGCACTGAGAACTTGAGAGAGAGAGAGAGATTAGATTAGATTAGTTTATTTAATGGTACCTTGGGGTATTACCCCATGTGGTACAGGTAGCAAGATTCATTTTACATAAAAATATAAAATGCTTTAGTAGAAAATGAATAGTTCAAGATGATGAAAACACTTATGAATTGTATCGATGCTTATGAATTACAACAATATCCTAGAATTACAATATTTATATATTAGAGAGAGAGAGAGAGAGAGAGAGAGAGAGAGACCTGGGGCACGCCATATCGCGTGGTCATGTCAAAGGTCCGACCCCGGAAGGGCAACCCAGCACCGACCAATGCAGCAACATTGCGCACCATCGTGGAAGACCTCTTCCCAGCAGGAGAACCCAGAGTTACATTCCCTCCGGAGAGCGAAGATCCCATCCCGCTCTTCACTATGCAAGAGCTACTCATAGCGGCGAAGAGAATGCCGAACGGCAAGGCCCCTGGCCTGGATGGCATCCCAAACGAGGCTCTGAAACTGGTCTTCAAATACAACCCAGATTTACTCCTCGACCTCTTCAACATCTGTCTGAGCGCGGGAACTTTCCCGGACAAGTGGAAACGCCAGAAGCTGGTCCTGATACCTAAGGGTCAAGGAGGTCAACGCCCTCTCAGCATGCTCGACAATATCGGGAAAATGTACGAAAGGATGGTGCTCAACAGGGTGGAAAGAGCCTACGAAGAAGGCGGTGGGCTATCACCAATGCAATTCGGGTTCCGGAAGGGACGGAGCACTGTGCACGCGATCGAGGCGGTCCAAGAACGGGTTCAAGCGTCGGTAGGGAACCCATACCAAGGAAGAGGAGGATTCTGTGCCATCATTGCGTTGGACATAAAGAACGCATTCAACTGCGCGAGCTGGGAGCGAGTCTATCAATCCCAAGCAGGTAAAGTGCCCCCCTATCTACTAGCCGTCACGAGTGACTACCTGCGGAACAGGACCCTCGTGTACGACACCGACGAGGGACAAGAGATTCGGGTACTGTCCGCCGGAATCGGACAGGGATCGGTCTCCGGGCCGTTCAACTGGAACACCCAGTATGACAGCTCACTGTCTATCGAACTGCCAGAAGGAGTGATAATAGTGGCTTTCGCGGACGACGCGGGACTCATAGTATGGGCTGACAACGAGGAACTCTTGGGTAGACGCGCGAACGAAGCGCTGGCCCGAGTCTACGAGTGGATGATTAGCAGGCTTCTGGAGCTCGCTGTCAAGAAGTGCGAAGCAATCGTGGTCACAAGGCGTAGGAAGTTTGACCTACCCCGGTTTCATATCAACGGGCAAGAGATTCCACGGAAGACAGAGCTGAAATACCTCGGTGTATGGCTCGATGACAAGTGGTCGTTCAAGAAGCACATCCAGGAAGCCGCCCAGAAGGCGAGCAGGGTTGGTGCACCACCGCATGCGGCGCTCCAGCGGCTTATGCCGAATATCGGACGACCCAAGGAAAAGAGGCGCGCACTTCTCAACACCGTCACTACCTCCATCATGCTGTACGGTGCACCCGTGTGGGGGAAGAGAGTAGAGAAGACCATCATCGAGAAGAGAATGGGGCCTGTCCACCGAAGAGCGGCCCTGAGGAGTATCCGTGCCTACCGCACTGTGTCAGGAGATGCGGCTTACGTATTGGCGAGTACTCCGCCCATCCACTTGCTCGTCGCGGAGCGAGTGAGGATCTGGGACCGCCAGAAAGTGATCGGAGCCGAACGAGTACTCACTCCGACGATGAAGGAGATCATCCGCGACAACGAGAAGGAAACCACCCTTGAGCATTGGCAAACTGAGTGGGATTCGCCATTTGCAAACGGCAGATGGACGCACCGGCTGATCCGTGACGTAGCCAAGTGGGCGGAACGCACCCACGGAGAGATGGACTACTGGACGACGCAGGCACTGAGCGATCATGGTTGCTTCGGTTCCTATCTAACCAGGTTCAAGAAGAGGAGGACCCCAGCATGTCAGTCATGCGGGGACGAATGGGATGACGCCGAACATGCCCTGTTCAAGTGCAGCAACACCCGGAGAGAGCGCGCCAAGCTGGATGAATGGCTGGGTGCTCAACTAACACCTGAGAATCTCGTCCCGTACTTGCTCCGCAACCAGGAGACATGGGATAGACTCACCGGATACATCAAGCTGGTGATGACCCGCAAAGAGGAGAAAGAGAGGGAAGTAAGGCGCCTCGAAGCAGGCGAATCACAGTGACTCTGCCGATTGAAACAGAAGAGGCCCAAATGATTCCAGGAGGAATCTGATGCACTGAAGAGGGAGGAGAGAAGAAAGAAGAGAGAAGAAAGAAGATGAAGAATGAAGAGATGGAAGAAGATCGAAGAAAGGGAAACAACACCTGCGAGTCGTGAGAAGAGAGACGCTCGATCCTGAGCGCGAGACGCCGCCGGCCCTGAAGTAATGCTCACGCGGTGCCGGGGCCGGATTGGTAAGTTGGTGGATCTCTCCCTTGTCCAATGGCCGGCGCCAACGGAGAAGGAAGAGAGGGTTTACCCAGTTCGGATGGCCGTATCGATGCGGATTCCAGCCCGGGACTGTTGGGGAGGTGCTGGCCAGCCGTGTTTGGCTGACCGGTGCCTCTCCTTCGTACGTCGCAGCGTATTTGCCCTACAACCACCTTAAAAAAAAAAAAAAAAAAAAAAAAAAAAAAAAAAAAAAAAAAAAAAAAAAAAACCACCACGATCAACGAGTAACAGCTCAAGTGGGACGCACCGAAGAAATAGGAGCCTTGGACGCACCGGCTGATCCCTGACATCGCGAAGTGGGAGAAGCGAAAACATGGACAGATCAACTACTAACTCGCCCAAACTCTGAGAGCAACCACGGTTGCTTAGGAGCATATCTAACGAGGATTATGAAGCGTGATACATCGGAATGCCAGAAGTGCAGGGTTGACTAGGACGACTGCGAGCACGCGCTTATCGACTGCAGCGACACAAGGACAGAGCGCATAGCATCAGAGGAGTTACTGGGATATGGTCATAGGCCAGAAAACTTGGTTGATCGGATGCTCGAGAACCAAAAGAAGTGGGGCGATATCGCGAGTTACATTAATCTGGTGATCACCAGGAAGAAAGAGAAGGAAAGAGCTCTGGAGTGACAAACACCGCTTGAGTTATACACCACCGGACGGATATCGACGCGGAAAGACGAAGAATGAAGACAGAGAGGTGAAGACCGAAGAAGAAGTGCGAAAGGACAGACGAAACGGGACGGGCAATTGAGACAGCGTGGCGCACACGAGCATACCTGCCAGCTGGAAGTATACATTATAATGCTAAGGCAGTCCCCGGCTGGGTGGAGAGCTATTGGAGTGGTTTATAGCATAGTACACCGTAACACCCAGGAGTCGTGCTCGAAGGGATGGACTAACCATTTCAAGGAGTATAAAATCATTTTCCCCTTCACAAAAAAAAGTACTCAAGGCATTGATGACCGTCCTCGCAGTAACATGACAGTAACCATATCCGTAGCCATGTGAAGATTAAGAATATTCGTGACATCTGAACAAAGTCACCGATTCTAGTATAACCGTAGTGGCAAAGGGGGTGACTGTGACCGCAGAAGTCAAAAAAGTGGTCGTGGTAGCTGTGTGGGGGCGAGAGTTCCAAAGTAATCTTCAACTAATGATGTCACTCTGACCTCCAATATGACTGCGGTCATGACTCCCGAAGACCTGCTGTAAACATCAATTCTGATATGGTCACTGCATCCATGAATACTATCGCCACCATAACCTCTCCAACAGACTGGTTACGATAATTCTGATCTCCACCACAACTACGGCAACTAATTCTATGCGGTCACTAGGTCAAATCAACCTTTACCGATGACTTGAGTCACTATTTTTATTATCTTTGCAGCTTATGTAATCTTCATCATGGATGCGCTTAAGATATCCATGACTATTCAGGTCACTGTGACCTAATTATAATCAAGGCCATCCCGGACATTGTGATCTTGGTCCCAGGTACGGTGACTTTAGCCACTACAGCCAATTTGATCTCCACAACGACTACGGCCAATATCTATGACCTCCGCGGACTTTGTAATCTCTACGTTGAGCAAATTCACCACGTGTATGACTACATTCAATACAGTCGTGATCACAGTGACCGTTGTTTTGAAGTTGTCGCAGGCATTGCGGCCTTCAGACCAGCTACGGTGACTTTTCTTCATGGCCACTACGGTCAATTCAACCTCGACGATGACTACGACCACTTTCCTTATGATCTCTCCAGCCTTTGCAATCTCCTTTATGGGTAAAATTACTATGTCTATGACTGATGAGGTTACTGTGGACTCTAGAACAAGGCGTTAGGTCATCTTAACATTCTGCCCGATCACCGTGACTGCTCCTGTGGCCACTGCGGTCAGTTTAACCTCGACGATTACTAGGGCCACTGTCTTTATGATCTCCACTGTCTTTATAACTTCCCCGTGGAGTACGGTCACTACGTTTATGACTACTCGAGTGTAACTGTGACGATCGGAACATCTCTCAGTACAACACTGTAAGAAGAAATTCTTAAAGTCAGTAAAATTTGTACTGAATCGCAAAAAAAACCCCAACTTTGTATGAAAATTTCTTCTTACAGTGAAACACATTGCGCTACAAGAACCAACACAATCACCAATTAGTTACCTACAAAAAGTACCGAATAAGTCAAAGAGGATAATCAGTTTTGGTGTGTTCGCCAGCCAACTATCAGATGTGTGCACACTCAGCATGCGGTAATTGTTGGTGTTACCCTTTCTCTAAACAAAAACATGGAGCTCAAAAAGCATAGGTAGGTGTGTCTACAGATTGGGTGCATACAGATTGCGGTAGATCGAGTGCTCAATGGTTTGGGCGCGCGCAATCGGATAATCGGTCAATGAAACAGGCGCGTGCACTACCATCAACATTTCTCTCTTTTTCTTACATCACACATGAGTACGTGGAACCCCATTTACACACAAAATAATACGCGTGCAAGGTCTCATTGTTCTCCTCAAAACCAAGAGTAAACACCATTTACACGTATGCTCGATTGAGCTATGCACACACTGGTAAAATATACCAAAGTGGCATCATGGAGTGCGTATTATATATACGCATATAGAAGGCAGCAAACATCGCGGGAGGCCATATCCTATTATATATAGTCAGAATATGTATATATAATACGGGGGTGGTTTGCGGGTGGTCGATCTATCCGTATATATGTATATATGTATGTATGAGAGTTGAGGCCCCTGCGGGTTATATACGGATTAGTCTCGGTCCATTTGGCCCCTTCTGTCGCTTTCTCGCCCCGTTACACGTACCCTACTGCTCGTTACTTTTCACTTCTCTTGCGCATGAGCTCGTTACTGCACTATACCGTCGTCGCTATGCATCTCCTCTTCTTTTATTACATGTGTGTACATGTGTGTATACAGCCACCGTTGTGGAATGAGATAACAATAAGCGCAAGTGGCTCCCCCGCAAAATATGTTACATTTGTAGTTGATAGTTGTATAGGTGTCTCGCGTACGAGCTTGTGGTAATCATGTAAATTAAGTGGTAATTGATGGTAAACACACGAGAAAGTGCGCGATGAGCTTTGAAACTTTTGAATCGAAAAATGATTGATTATATTCGTTTCGTGAGTACGGAGTGGAATAAAAATTAAACGATTTGACTTTCAGTTGGTAAAATTCATAAGCATGGTATCTGAAGGAAAGAATTCTCCCAACTTTTCAAAGTAGACGTTTGATAAGCAAACCGTTATGATTTCCACTTATTGTAGCATTCTCAACAAATAACTGAAATTTGAATTGTGCGCCCTCATAAAATTTTTTAACTTAATCTCACAAAGGCAAATCATTTGCATCATACAAACAAGCCATTCATAGCAAAAAAAGTTATAGCAAAATTTATGGTGTTTGACATTCTGAGTAATTATCATCATCCTGTACATTGATAATGATCTTTGGAAAATAAGAATGGAATAGGATTGCAGTCTGTGAAAGTCTATGAACCCTTTATTTCAGAATATGTGTATCGTAAATGTAAAATAAAGCACAGATAAATTTTTCTGCTAATCCTCAAGGATAAACCAAACCGATTCTGTTTGCCTAAAAACTTTGGCTCATCAATTTTGTCAATGACACGATTTTCAATTAAAACTAACATCTCAGTAATTACAAAAGTTAATTCAAAGTTCTACACAAAATGAGAAGTTCGCACAACCCTTTTGACTTTATTCAATTTTCACAGTATAATGAAACCTACATAAGTGGCAAAATATGGGGTAGCTAACTCGACACGAGAAATGAATCCGAGAGTCCTTTTCTCGTATACATATATGCATGCTGAGTGAGAATGTAGCAACAGTTTCACGAGGCTCTATATTGCGGTCTACGCGCGATTTGCACGAGCAAACTTTCTACACGGCCACACAGCCGGCCACTTTATCGAATTAACAAAGTTAGCTCAAGCGCGCGCTATAACCAATCGGATTCACCTCTCGGCACGCTGAATTTTCGAAAAACGGTGGCTGGTCATACCTGCCTACCTTTTCATCTATTATCATTTTTCTCTATCTTTCTCTCAATCTCTTTCGCTTCCGAGGCTTCAAGTCAAGATCATGACCGTGTCATATCAAAAATGAATATCCCTCTCAACGGATATCAGTAGATCCGCGGAAACTTGCTCGGAACGAACTCAAAAATGGACGAAAGACAAAAGTGAGCTTCTGGGCTCGCAAGATGGGTTTTTTCACTCCTTATCTCATCTATATTCAGGATCAAAACTCAAACATATAGAAAGTTAAAAAAAATTTTCACATGTTAAATTCCATAAGAGCTTAGCTTGAAATCGCAAATAGACCACGGAATTGACATTTCATGTTTGATCAGCGAAAACGGATCGGGGAGTTATCGGATCGCTTTTTCCGCTTAGATGAGACTTTGGTATACCAAATACTTACGAAAAGTCGAGCGAGATGCTGGATTGTCGATGTTTTAGACGCGTGTTGGTAGGTGGCCACGGAATTGACACTCTTATTTACCCCCGGTATTTTTTCGAAGAAGAGCACGCCACCACTTCTCGTAAGTGAAGTTATGGATGTTTATACCGCAGCTGTTTGATAGTTTGAAGCAAGAGGATCAAAGTGTGCCCATGAGCGAATGCTTACAAGTCGATAGACGCTCTCACGCACCACATATTGTCAAAACCGTAATTTTGGCGCAAATTCGAGGACATAATTTACCCACAGCGTTGAAAGGGTAAACGACCTAGTTACGACTTCTAAACTATGAAAACATGTTCAAAATATATCCAAATTTGACGTCTCTTTGTGGAGGAATCATTTAGAAGTCGTATGTCTTCATACCATGCACTTGAATGCCGAATTTAGGGGTGCGGACAGGCCACGGAATTGACATTTCGACCCTTAATTCGCACTTTTCGATCCTTAAACGTTCAGCTAGGTCTATTCAGACATTTGGCTAAGAAAGAGCACAAAAAAATACATAGGAAAAGTGTTTTGCCCGATCGATTGAAAACGCGTAGATGCGGCAGCAGGCCGGGACACATTGCGAGCAACTTTCCGCGGATCTACTCATATCGGTTGGGTTGGTGTGGAAATTGTATGAAATTATTTTTTATGGTCTAATCTATCTGAGTATCGTGCTACTTTCACATAATTGTTTAATCAATTCTGACTAGTCCGAGATGATTTTTTTACCATCGAGATCGATAGTGCGTGAGAGCCAATAAGAGATGAGATTGGACTAAATTACACGGAATGTCGGTGTGACTTTGTCCGACCTGTTGTTTGCAATTATTTGAAAAATTATTCAAGTGCACCGAAAAGTAGCTACACCGCTCTGTAGCTGGGACCAGGACTGGTATTTTGAATAATTATAGAGTTTATAAATGTGCTTGCATTGTCGAGAAATTCTAGGAAGAAGCTCCGAAAAACAAGGTCATTTTGGTTCACAGTACGTAACATCGACCACTTACCTGTGATTACCCATCAAAATTGTGTGGAAATGGCATACAAAACAGAATATTTTGATACACAGATAAGTAAATGTTGCATGTTAGGAAAAGCGAGGTGAAACTGGTTAACCATTTCAATTCCCTATCTCAAAATTCACCTTGAAGATCGAATCATATGTTTTCCAAAAGAACTATCTCCATCTCTTCCAACCCGAAGTTATACCAGAAGAAAAATGATCAACCTCTCGATTTTCCTGTGAATGTTCGATTCTGAAAAATAGAAAAATAGTTTAATTCGATCCCGCCCGGCCCCAATGGCCCTACCACATTCGGGTTTTACAAATCCAATAAATGATTTAATCATCGCCTCATAAATTAAGTCGATTTTTGCAGATCATATTAAAAAAACTAGACTATTACCCATAAAAATCAATCAAGTCTATTTGTAACAAGAGATGAACAATTTACAAGTGAAAATATTTTCAATACATACATGAAAGTATCAATGATGTTCAGCTATCATGTAAATTACGTATCCTGAGAGATATTGACACGGATAATGCATTAATTTACAGGTAAAAAGTTGTACGCAACCTCGCGTGAATACTAAATCAAATACAATACATCGCACTCGGGAATTTTCAGATGAAATTTCAAAAGTTCATCACGCGCCGCTAGCTACCTAAAATTTTTCCATCATTGCACTTTGTTCACACAAACTCCGGGCAAAAGTGAGCATCGAAAATTTGAAAAAATTCATCAGAGGGTGAGAATGCACAGAGTGAATATAATAATTCATCTCAGTCAGACATCACTCACACACATATAATACATATCGTCACATCAAGAGCCAGCAATATACAGTATCCGTCAGTGTATATAATTAAATTTGGTTCGTCAGAGGTTACACAGTATAATAATTCTCTAATATCAATTTCAAATTTCAATTAGTATGATCTGCGTGAGCGGACGTGCGCACATGCCGGTGGCGGCGGCGGCAGCGGTCTAAAATTCAATTTGTCCCTTTGGCTGTATGGCCTGATGTGGCTGATGTTACGAAGCGTCTGTCTGATACGGTTAATACTAGAGGTATATATATATATATATATACAGAGAGAGCAAAGCGCAAAGCTCGGTTAGCCCCCCGGACGACGTTATGTATGCGCCATGGTCCATTCGAGCTTGTATTATTATATGTATATAGTGCTATATTGGATGAAATTCACGCACACACTCTGTTGCAAGCATTATTACAAATTGACGAGAGTGAGGAGTCTGAGCTTATTAAGTTGCGAACGTAGCGATGGCTTCAATAACCCTCGTTACTTATTTACGCGAGTTTAGAATGCGCCCATCGTGGTATAAAGTAACCCCTCACCATATTTGAAACACTCTCATCTCGTCATTGATGTTGGGGATCTTAAAATTGTTATCTCGTTGAATTTCTATTATACTTACGCTTTGCAAGCTCTATATAGAATGTATATTATGTGCTTGGTGGTGGTGGTGGTGATGATGCTAGAATATAATGGGACATCAGTGGTAGTGAGTAAATTTACAAAGTGTGAGTGTCCGCATTCTCGCGGTTACGAGGGGGTAAATTTACACTTTTTTCCACGAGAAGATTTTAGATGTATGATTTGCGTGAGTGAATGGTGTGAACTGTGTGAATAGAGTAGCGAGCTTGCGGGCTTGCGAGAAAACAATCTTGAAGTGTGTAGGAGAAAGCTTTTTGTTTACGGTCGCTTGCAAGCACTCGTCGACCGTTTTGTTTTTGCCATGCTTCTTAGCTTTCGTGTTAGCTTACCGTATTTGGCCCCAATTATCCTGAAACGATCATATGGATGATGGCTTATGGCTTATTCATATCATGGATAGTGTAATAATAGGCGCTTCGGTGCATGATACTCTAGATAATGTGATTGGAAAGTATCTGACTGGTTGCTTAGCTAGAAGCTCGTGATGCTGCTGGCATTTTCAGAACGGAATAGTATTTTTCGATAAGAGGGTGGGAAATTTGGTTTTGCTTTTCAACGAGCCTTGGCGAGCAGGCCTGTTGGCGAGGGACAAAATTATCTCGAGTAAAGCAAAAAACTTCACGTCCGAGTGTCGAAAAACGAGATCTGCCGTGCGTAAAGCACGCGCTTTATGCACGGTCGTGCGAAAAAGTTCATTTTGCATCGCTTTCATGAGGTTGTAGCTAGCTTCTGAACATCTGAACTTCGACCTGAGCCGCAGGTGTGGATGGTTTCAGGGAGTTAGGATGCGCCCAAATCTAGTGACAAGCTGGATCCTTCGAGTTGTTATCATCAGAATCTGACTTAAACTTTGCATTAAATCTTTAAATGCTCACGAAATGTACCAGAGATAGCCTCTTTAGCTCAGAACGGCGCATTTCCTTGATGTTTATACTCTCGTTGAAGAAAAATTATTTGTAATAATCCGAAAGTAGACGGGTCAAACATATGTGTATTATTCCGAAAAAGGCGTTTCAGTTTTTTCTGGGGTAAGCTTGGCCTCCTCGTGAATCTCAAATATTTATTCCTACCATAGCGAGGTTTATAAGAAAGATTTGAATTTCAATAATCACCCATTGGTCTCATATATCCTGCGTAATATTCACTGGTTCAATTTTATTTTGATAAGCAAGCGGTATAAGGTATACCCATTATTTACCATCTTCTACTTTGTTACAGATTGGATCGGTACACTCGCATGTGCAGTCTCAACAGTCAGAGCATCAACATCATCATCATAATCAGCAGCAACGAGGTCAAGAACAGAATAGCCCACAACATCAGCAGAGCCAACTGGGCCAACTGGGAGCAGGAGGCCCAGG
This sequence comes from Eretmocerus hayati, assembly GCA_029851415.1. Lineage (NCBI taxonomy): Eukaryota > Metazoa > Arthropoda > Insecta > Hymenoptera > Aphelinidae > Eretmocerus > Eretmocerus hayati. The sequence continues at coordinate 169,861,053 of CM056741.1, forward strand.
GGCCGGAGCGAGGGCTGCGGCTGGCATGTTTTGCTACCACTGCCCCTCGGGTCTACCGGCCCCGAGGCTGCCACCAGCACTCGAATATCCGTTTGCGCCCACACACCCATGTGAGTATGACTTCATCTCATAACCTATCTGATAATAATCTCAAAAATTCACTTTTCGATGAAGATTTTAAACTATTCGTTGCATCAGAAATTTAATCGGTATTCCCTCATTAGATTGATTTGGATAGCATTGGATTACGCCGGTAAAGTTATTAGTAACTTAGAAGTTGACGCAATATTAGTTTCTGGTGGCGGCAAAACAGATTTGCGACTAGCTTTTGATCATTAGAGACCTGTTACAGAATTTCACAACTTTCTAATGCCTTATCTCTTTTTATGAGATTTTCGAAATGGAAAATCGTTAATCTAGATGTCGGACTGACATCGTCGGTTGCTCCAATTGAAACGAAACATCATTTACAGTAACTCTGAAATTATAAGCCTGACTCTTCGTGGCAAAGGATTTGATGATGATCGATGTGGGGGGCTGTTTTGTCAGTTTTGCGATTAGACAGGTTTTGTCAGTAACGGCCCCGACAGAAAGTGCGCGTTTGCTCTTTTCATCTTCCTTCCTCGCCGTTTACGACGTCCGCCAGGTGCCAGTGCATGCACAGTACGCCTGCGCAATGGATTTGCTCTTTCGCTCTCTCTAAAGAAAAAAATTTGTTTTCACCCCAACAAATCTTTGATCAAATTTTCTACGGAATCCAAAATACTTTCAACGAAATTCCGTTCATCTCAAAAAAGCTTGTGAATAGTGGAGGAATGGCGCTCCTGGCTCAGTTTGCGCTCCTGGGAAAATTCTCCCCCCCCCCTTTCTTCATGGCGCTCCGGGCTCAAGAAATTCCATGGTACCACCCTCAGACGTTCCATGGTGGTACGGTCTCGAATATGTATTCTGATGGCCTCGATGTGAAATTACGTGACTGTATTTACGGGAGTGCTGAGCTACATATCACCACCAGATGGCGTCTCGCCACTGAAATACCTAAGAGGAGCATGTATACGAAGATGCAAGTTGATACAGTACGCAAGTATCGTATAAGATAGTTTAGCACGCAACCGCTAGGTGGCTACTGGTGTACCCAGGGTCGGGTTTCAGCGTTTACGAATTTACGAATTTACGGATTTACGAATTTACAGATTTAGCGAGGCGCATGCCCAGTGGTGGCCCAGTGCGTTGCAACCAACAAGCTTCATTCATACGATTGGGCCCGTCGGATCGGGCCGCTGATTTGTAAACGAATTCAGACAAATGGATTTGGTCCAATGTTTCCTAGTTTGGAATGTTGGAGTGAAGCAACAAATCAAAAATGTATGAGCACAAGAAAAATTAGTCCAAAATTAGTCTAAATTCATATACAAATCAGCGGCCCGATCCGGTGGGCCCAATCGTGTGAATGAAGCTTGCTGACTGCAACGCACTGGGCATGCGCTCTGCTAAATCTGTAAATTCATAAATCTGTGAATCTGTAAATTCGTAAATTCGTTAACGCTGAAACCCTACCCTGGTCAGGAAGGTAAACTGCAGTACATCGAGTTCTGCTGTCTGATACGCACTCATAGGTTAGGGTGCCATAACCTTATGAGTGCGAGTGAGACAGTGGATCTCGACGTCTTACAGTTCAACTTCTTGCCGAGTGTACCTCGCAAGTGAGTTGCAATCTATAGCTGACATACTTAAAAAAAATTTTTGCCTATTCTTACCTCCGAAGTATTAATCTGAGATTCGAATCCGTGACGACTTGACATGGAGTCGAGCAATCTTGAAAGATGTCGATGAAACGGTCAGAACCAGAAACATAAAAGAACATATGTAAGGAAAGACGTGAAACTACATGTAAAAAGTGAGGAACATAAAATTGCATAAGATCACACCTAAAAGGGCTTGCAAATACAGGTGCACATATTAAACATATGTGAATCTATCCTCAAGCTCAAGAGGCCATGCTCTAAGCTCTCGGTTACTCCTCGCGCTGGCTCTTCGCAGCTCTTCGAGCATCCAATACAGGTCATCAGCTGCGGACTGCAGCTGATGACCTGTATGCATTACAAGGTTCTGAACCACTCTCAAATGAGCGTTCGGATAGCCTTAATTCACCTCACTCCTCCTTCCAGTTGGCCGTTAGCTTTATAATCAGCTCTCGCACCTCCAAGCTCCACTCAAACAGAGCCCTTGGCTCCGTCGGCAGCCCGACGAAGAGTAGGATCTTGTACTCCCGGAGAAAAACTCACCCAGGTGGATTTTCCCGGTGTCCTCTGGAGCCGGCTTCGGAGCTACGACTAAAGGTGGCAGAGGCACCTTGAATTAAGGTATAGGTTGCAACTCACTTGCGAGGGAAACCTGGCATCACCTGACATGTAAAACGGTTTTTGCGATACTTGCCTGTATCGACTAAGGTTGTTAAGTACACACTGTTCTTAGGTATTTGAGCGACGAGACGTCATCTGGTGGTGATATGTAGCACTACAATCCCGTAATTGTACTGACATAATGGCAGTCGCGTAATTGCACATCGAAGCCATCATAATACATATTTGAGAGCGTACCGCCATGGGATGCCTGAGGTCGGAGTGCCATGGAATTCCTTGAGCCCGGAGCGCCATAAAAGAGGAAGGGTAAATTGTTCCAACAGCACCAGTGAGTCAAGAACGCCGTTGGACCAGGAGCGCTATGCCTCTGGTGGGCCAAGAGCGCCATTCCTCTACTATTCGTAGAATTTGTTCCTCTCGCCTAAATCCATCGATTGTAGGTAACACGTTCCAAAGTCCTATCCTACAGCATCGAGATTCGTTCACAGGGGCGCGGCCATTACGGTGGATGGTCGAAGTCGAAATCGAACGGTCGATCGAACGGGGTGCGCGTCGCAATTGTCGTCTGCTGTCTCGAAAGCCGTAAGCGACAGTGTTCACGGGTATTCTGCGGGTTTCGGGGGGAGGGGGCGGAACGGTATACTGTGTATGCTAGTTGGTACGCAATCCCGAGGTTATTCCTGCGGGCGCGCTTGCGCGCGTGAGTTAATCCTATAGTTTCCCCCTTATATTAGGCCCTCGAATCCGTTGAAAACCCATCTACCCTACCGTTTGTTCGTGTATGTGTCTGTTCGCGCGTGTGTGGGTGGGTGCGGACCACGCTTTCTTTCCTACTGTTCATCTGATGAACTTTACATTGATTGCATATTCAACCTATAAGCGAGTCTCTCTCACTAATCTTTCCTCATTCTAACCTCTCCTCTTCCCCGCTTCACTCCCCTCCTATCCGATCACCATTCCCTCTCATGTCAAATGTTCCCCCTCTCTTTCATCCACTATCCTTCTTTCTCTATAATCAATTAATGTATTATATTTAGAAGTCAGTCAAGTAAGCTGTTCGACACGCTCGTTATGACGATAATCAGGTGTATATCTGCTGAAAAAATTTCAAAAATGTAACATTTCACTTGTCAGAAAATTTTCGGTTGGTTATCATTGAAGATATTGTGCATGTTTCATGTGGTTCTCGAAAAAATACCCATATTTGTTTATATTCAATTTTTTATAGCCTGATGAGGGCATCGAACCTTGATGGCGAAACGTCGCAAATGAACAATTCGCACTAAGAAACTGTTGCTACCACTCAATAACAGCCCTAATCTTACGAAATCGCGCCAATAACACAAAGAAATTATTTTTTGTTGCATGGACAGGAAGCTAAGACTTTTGGGCGGTATGATATTCCTCTCGAACGATTGTAACTCTCTCAATTTCAATCCAAAAATGCTTGTTCAAAAAATCGACCAAAGCGTTAAAAAATTTGTGCCGTGAGATCTTAGACCTCGAACAGCTCGTTAGAATGTTCAGACAGGCCTTTTGAGATATTCTCTGTCTCATCTTCAAGACTCTTCCCAATGATATAATGCATAAATCAATGGTCCCCAGAGTACTCAAAAGTTACTGGTGCTTTCTTCTCTTGGCTGAAACCCTGATTAAGCGTTTGATGAGATGAGACTAATGAGATGTTGTTTGTTTTTTCTTAAAATTGGCAAAAATAAGCATAGCACATCGAAAATACTCTTTTCTTCATACTCAAGTACAAGATTTCCCCTCCTATCAAATCACACTCGCAATTGCTCGAAGGGGTGGATATAAAGTTGCACGTATCATTATCTTCCTTCGCATGACTCTCTAGCACGTAAAAGTGGATCAACCTTCTCGTCGAAATCTTCGTCAAAGTCGTCCTACACTCAATCCCAACAAGTAAGCGTCAACTCGTACACTTCATCGTACATATCACTTTACCAACTACATACACAGACACCTAGTTTGCTTCATTACATCCTCACACAACGAGTTATACGTACAACATACATCACTCGTCGAGTCTGGTGCCATCAAAAAGAAAAAGAAAAATAAACCGGTAGTCACGTATCACTCGTGAAACTATGATGTATAACGTGGCTCTTGCGAGCTTCGACTTTGGTCCAAGCTATAATAAATTGGATCAACGCAGCAGCCCGCCCGACTGTGCCGCATCGCGGTACATATAGGCTTTACTCTTCCGAACTCTAATCTAGGATCTTGAGTGGATTTCGGTGAGCAGCTAAATTTATTTACGAGCTTCTGACACATTCTGAGCCACTGTAGGTATTGCAGCCCACATAAAGGTGTATAACGCTGATCGATAATTGCTGGATTTTTCTGAGACTCCCATGGGATTTTATGTATATAGAAGCCACCGAGTTTCAGTTCTCGCTCTCGTTCCCCAGGCGAATGCAGCGGTTTTTCACGCTCCTACGAGATTACGAGATACTACGAATTTGATTGGTAACGACGTGCGGTCTTGCTGCCTTGCCCCGATTTCCCTGTGATAACATTGATTTTGCTTTAGGTAGTGGCTTACTGAATGGTATCATTTTATTCCGTCTGAAACAGAAAATTGGCATGAATGAGTATCAAATTGAATTTACTTTTCGAATTTCTTTACATTCGGTTTTTTATAATTTGCGCCAAGATTGATACGATTCTATATTCATATCAGATTATTAGGAGCATGATATTTATACCACAATGAAAACGGTACTGATGGGATTCCATAACAAATTCAAATGGGAACTGCAAATAATAAATTAAACTGAAATTAGCTCTGTAATGTAAATCGAATATAGATTTTGGGGATATCCCCTTGGACATCCTTCTGCTGTCTTGGAGCTAAGATTCAAAAAGTCTCTGAATTTTCCTCGACTAAAAATAATTTAAATTCGAAACCTGAATCGTCCACGATAAAATGTGATAGTTGAAATATCATGTTCTCGCTCATCATGTACCTGGGTGACAAAAAAAGAATTTTGAATCTATCGATCGGTAAGGTGGGAATCGACTCTGATGTTTGCTCTTGGTGATTTTGATTTTGAAATGTATCATGGATTAAACAGGTCTTACGAGCTATTACTTTTACACATTCAGCTTATGTGATAATTTTTCACGAATAAAATTTTTAATCGTAAGTTCAATTTGTGCATCTTCAAGTCTCATTTGGAATGAAGTGTTATTATAGTACATTTCGATACAAGAGTGGAAAAACTTTTACACCCGAGTATCGAATACTATTTTTTGACAAACTGTTAGAGAAAATGAAAAATCAGTGCAAGAAAGTTACTTTTTCGCACAGTGTGTCAAAAAGAAAAAATTTTTTAGATGTTGGACATTGGAAACATTGCCGAAGACAAAAAAAGAGGTTTTATCTCACTTTGTTCGAGATAGCAAGTACGATTGTTCTAAAAAATATAATAAATTTGCGACAGCCTGTCGCGAAGAGAAAGGGAGCGTAGGATTTTGTTTCATGTTTTCAATGACTCATGAACTAAATTATGCCCTATAAACAAGACTTCCGAAATAAACAATATGTTATACAAACCTTTTCCATATCAATTGATTGATTTACCTAAAATATCTACGTGTTGATCACACAATGACGGCATCATTCTATATCCCAATCAAGTAAATTATTCACCTGGTAGTATGATATTCAGTATTGAATACACCATTCAAAATTCAACATGCAAAATTTAGCTGCATTCGCCAGTTCAAAGAGCAATTCAATTTCGTGGTTATATATTCCAAGAGCAATCGCCGAGAGAGAGCAAGCGAGTGGAAGGCAGAATATCATTGCAGTAACACGATTTGAATTCAACGAGGCAGCATTCCATTGGCCATGATTGAATGGCATCAGTTCCAACTCGATCCAATTTCATGATGATGCTGCTCTCAAGCGAGAGCTTAATCAAAATGACTCTCTCATTCGAGATTAACTTCGATTGGAGATGGAATCATATAATATGAAATACCCGCACTAAGCATCAACTGAGTATATCATAACTGAATTTCTTCTCACTTTGAGACCCTCCTCTCACTCTTATATAATTGAAGACAATTGCGCAATTTCAAAATATACATATATGTGTGTACATACATGTATACATGATGGATTAATCCGTTCGTCTCTTCTACTATTCTTCAAACTATAATAGTTGTAATAATACCATAACGTTTTGGTCATGGAAATATGCATGAGGCTCATGACAGTCAGAATTTCTCTGAAATACTTCCAACACTAATGCACAGTGTACCCGCATATGTTGATGATAATGCTCTCTCGAGCGTAATTCAATTTTTCAATGAGGCCGGGCATGATAAACTCGAATCAATTACCGCGTCAAGTTTCAAAGTAAATATAATTCAATAGCGAGTTGAGAACGCGCGCATTGCCTGCTGGAATACGAATTCTGCACTTTTCTCTCTGAAAGTTGTAATTTTAAATCATTTTAGCCGCTTGAAAAGTTGCACGCTGGCTGCGCTAACGATGTGAAGCAATTTGAAAATTTCCGTCAAAGCGAGCGAGCGCTCTTTCAAATTTTGCGCGAATGAGCCGCGTTGCCGCCGTTCCTCGTAATATGACTCTGTCAATTTTTATGAGTTTAGGGGCGGATTAATTTGTGTTTTTCACAGACTCTACCAGGCTAAAACGAGATGCAACGGAGAGTACCGAGGTAATTGATAGCGCTGATTGCTCGTGCATCATTAATGAGCGGTTCTGGATGGGTTTCACGGCTAAATACCGTCCGGGCTTTACGTTCTCTCTCGCTATGCTATCGTATTATCCTCTTCTTCGTTTCGTACAGACGCATATTTTATTATCAGTTTTGCAGATTCGAATTAATTTTACTGAAAAATCCAAGTTTTAATTGAACGAGCACTGTAGTGATCGTCGGATCAAAATGATCCCCTAATCAATGAATGAATTTTACTATGAAACATATCCAATGATATTGAAATAATCTTCTCCATGGTGAGGTACGTCAGTGCCATTATGCATTCAAATGAGTTTTTGTGAACCTATTCGAATGCAAGCCTTATAAAATACAAATTTCGTCGCTTTCAAATACTTGGTGAAGTCATTTATTCTGAAAGAACTGTTTTCATGAATTCGTATTACTAGAAGCTTCTACATTTATGACTCTATTCATCGTTATTTGAACAATTTTGGATTCGTGGTCACTCATTATATAATTTCATATTTGAGTGACAACGCTCGTTCATTTCCAAATTAATAGATCAATAAATATAGAAGAATTGTAAGACTTACTAAAAGTATTAGATACTTTTGAAGTTAAGTCCAATTTGAGTGTGAGATATTTTTACGTTGATTTATTTATCATGGGTCAAGCAAATACTAGCGTAATTGCCTATCTCGCTACCATTCAATTGCCTTGTAAAAATTCTTGATGAGCCAGAGACCCCTAAAATGCTTTGGCTGCAGCTGAAAAACAGAATTTGTCAAAGAACAAGTAATGATCCTTTGGCGATATTGGAAAGAGTTTCGTCATGAAGTTTGTTAAGATGGCACATTGTCAATTGCTAATGAATTGATCAGTCAATCTCGATCATAACCCATACGGCCAAGTAATATACTTTTGCGAGAACAGACCGAATGAGACCGATCTAGACCGAATCGGTTCGAGGTTGACCAAACTAAACCGAAAATTAGGCCTAACTAGACCGACCAAGATGAAACTAGACGGAATAAAACCGAACTAGACCAAACTACACCGAAGTGGACAGAACAAGAGTGAACTGGACCAAAGTAGACTGAACATTAGGCCGAACTCTCGGTCGAACTAGACCAGAGTAGACTGAACTAGAGTGAACTAGACCAACCTAGACCAAATTAGACTATAGTAGACCAAGAATTAGGCCGAAATCGGCCAAACTACGGTGAACAAGGTCAAACTAGATCGAACTAGACCGAGCTAGACCGAGAACTAATAGGCCGAACTAGACCGAACTAGAACAAATCAGACCGAATTACATCGCATTAGACCGAATCAGATCGAAGTGGATCGCACTAGACATTACTAGAACCGTACTAGTACCATCATAGAAATGTGCCAGAACCATACTTGAACCGTGCTAGAACTGCACCAGACTGAACTAAACCACACTAAACCGTACTAGTGCCGTATTAGAACGAACTAATAGACTGGACCAGACTACCGACATTCATCCATCCATCCACCTACCAATCCAGCACCCACCGAACCACCGACGACCCATACGCCCAGCCATGACAAGTTACCTGTTTAGCGTAGGAAACCCGATACGCGGGATGTGGACGCACAATTTTGGACTGGCGTTCAGTCATTATAATGATGAAATATAGCCAAGTATTCAAATACACCTATATTCAAGTACACCTTGAACGTCGTGTATGATTATGACGATGATCCAATGGCAAATTCCAAAAACTATTTGGAGGTCAAAAAAATTGCCGTAACGTTTCATAGTTAAACGCTGTTCAAAGTCACAGAACATGCAACACATTCCAAGAAATGATTGGTACCACTCTTAAATGAGACATCCTTCTTTTACAAACATTTAAGCAGGATTGCGATGTAATAAATTTCAAAATTGATGTCGAATTATGAAGATTATAAGGGCGGCCAGAATTCACCCAAGGAATACTTATATTCCAAACTGGTCAAAGTTCAGGAGAAGTGTCAATACGAGGGTCGTCAGATTCTCTTTTGAGCCGTCATAAAACTCTCGCTTGTAGCCATTAGATGTAGTTTCCTTTTGATCTGATCGGATTGAAATCCCAGGGGAATGCGCGCGGTGCTCCAAGAGAAGCCACGTCATATAGTAGTAGTAAAAGCTCAGAATTCATGGGAAAGGATGCGCAACGGCTCGGGAATATCGGTACGGAAAATATTCTCCTAGGCCATCTGCTCTGCTCTGCAGAGAGTCGTACATGAGGCCACTGATGTTATACTCCCGGGTCACATATACATGATGCCTTAACATATTACGGATATACTAGTATGTAGGATCCGTCCTGAGGGACTATTGGCACTTGATACGGGCCGAGCTCTCTTACTACGCCCGGACATCGAGATCTCTATATGTCTCTGGTTTGGCTTGAGGATATACCGAGGGATATATACCCATACAACTTGGGTATAGTGTAACTAATTCAGTCGGGATAAGTTGACGACGCAGCGTAATTGCACTAAATTGATTTCGGGCGAGCTCGCAAGTGCTATACGTAGTACAACTCGATCACGGTGTCTCGTATCTGTTTCTCGGACGAAACTCGAGAGTTGAATCTCGTTATGCTTTTGTAGTATAGATATAATGAGATCTCGGAATTGTTTTTTGGCTGTGCGAATTAATGTAATCCATGTAGATTTATTAATTGATCATTTATTGATACTAATTCACGGGTACAAAGTCTTTTTTTGCATAAAGGTCGAAATCGTTCAACATAAAATAAAGTACGAGCTGCACTTCACTGATGGAAAAGTTTGCGCTCCAACAGATTTTCTGTATGCTTTTATTCTATTTCACCCTAGGGTCCAGTTTTCTCTCCTCTAAATTTTGGACTTCGACTAGTTCCAACTGGACCTATTTCACCTTCCGGTTGAGTCGTACACTCAGTCATCCACGAGCTGACCCATCTACCCAATTGTCCATCCTTCCACCTGATAACTGGTCAAACCTTGCACCTACCCACCCGCCCATCGCCTCATTCGACCAATTTACCTGCCCACCCCTCCACCAATCCCCTTATTCACCTACCGACACCTCCGCGGGTCTACCCAACCATCCATGCATGCACTTGCGTACCCCTCCACCCACCCGACCACTCACTCACCTACACACCTGTTTACCCAGCCACCCATCCACCCTAGGGTCATTAGAAAGGGGTCTCGACACGGTTCTCCCACCCCTGGGTAAATCGCCGCCATATTCAGACAAACTAATACTTTTTGTATACCTATATCTACCGGATTTGTCTGAATATGGTGGCCTGTGTCGAGACTCCCTTCTAGGGACCCTAATTCACCCGCCCGACCACGCACCCATCCACCCATCCACCTACGTTCCTACCATCCGTGCACCCACCCACTCATCCATCCACTCACTTACACGGCCGAACAATTTACCCGCACATTCACCTGCCAATATCTCAACCCACTCCATTATCCATCCCACCAACCCGTTCCACCCATCCGCCCGTCCAAACGTGCACTCACGTACCCCACCAACCTACCAGTACATACATACGCTCACCCACCCACCAATCCACACGACCACCTACCCACCCACACACTTGTCTACCCAACCACCCATCCATCTGCCGATCCCTCCACCCACCCAACACCCACAAACCCGTCCCACCCATCCACCCGCCCAAACGTGCACTCACCACCCCACCCTCCCGTCCACTCATCCATAACCCATATGGTCCCTTATCATATTCTACCCCTTCCACGCATACGTTCCCCGTACGTCAGATTGCATACATGCAATCTGACAAACGGGATCCCGTCAGAAAGATTCTGACCATGCATTCGATTATTATTAAATTAGCAATGGTTTCATGATAATTCATCGTAATAGAAAGTCAATAAATGATAAGAAAGAATGAATCACCAGGTCATCTGACGAGTTTGAGATCAATAATACATAATATGATTCCATTCTCAACGGAACATGATGAAATCAAACGGCGTCAAGATAAGTTCGATGCCGCGACATAGATGAAATTCATAAATTCTCAAACAGGATAATTAGTAGTTGATTAGGGAGATATCCTTAGAGATATCATGTTAATTTTGAAAGGCAATTAGTAGATTGGGTAAAATTAATGTTGCAGATGCGAGTTACTCGGCGTATCACCCGGCACTTCACGGAGTCGGAGATGACTCGTTCGTCAGAAGGAAACAGAGACGGAATAGGACGACTTTCACGCTGCAGCAGCTCGAGGAGCTCGAGTCAGCCTTCGCTCAGACGCATTATCCAGACGTCTTCACGAGGGAAGATCTCGCGCTGAAGATCAACCTCACCGAGGCCAGAGTACAGGTATGCCTATTCAAATCATATGAAAATTTTCTGCTGTAGATGAAGTTTTAAGGTCTTCGAGAGAAGTTTTATAACTTCCAATAGAAAAGACGCCATATTTATCAAAAAAAGCATTTTCTGTGTTTCCACTTCTAAAATACGATATGAACGTCGTTCATATCGTGTTGTATATCCGAATTCATTATCAAAATCATTAAGGTTTTCGGGCATCATAGAGATCCAAAATTAGAGATTCAAAATAATATCATATACAGTGAAGTTTTTTTTCAAGAAGTCGTGCAATTTTTACAGAAAATGTAGGCAACATACAAAAAATCATGAATCTCTGGTATGATCAAGTAAAGTCGAAATCAACGCTTAGAACAATTAGTTGTCAAAATATCTGCTTGTTTCAGGTTTTTGTGGTCTCGTTTTCAATAATCTTTTTTTGCTAGATAAGGAATCCATATGAAAAATGACGATTAGCATTAATTACAATTTCGAACTATCTTCACTAATACTCAAGATCAGCCAAATCGAATAATAATCAGGAGAAATGAGTCATGAATAAATAACAATCTTGTGAGATCCATTATCCATTGGGCAAAGGGTTAACACCGAAATGCTACAACTACGAACAAAATTGAATACACCATGAGTAGACACTGAAATTTGAGAATGTCATCAACAGTCCTATGCATATATGGGCACTAGGGACTCCAGAGTAATACGGATTACGAAGTTGTTAATCACGTTATCAAATAGTGATGAGCGCAGATAATCCGCACATACTGCCGATGAAACTAACGTCAGTCCGTATGAATATCTCATTCCACAACTGTCTCTTTATCTATACTGTACACAGGGTTGCGGTTTCTTGATATTTTAGAAATCAACGCTATAAATCCTGGGGATAATCCAGGTTCAATCAAACGAAACAAAATCGCGAATCAGTCGATCGTTTTCCGATTTTATACATCTGGAAAGCGATCGAGTATACATTACACAAAATCAGACAAGTGTCGTATTCTTTGAAAGGAATCCCTCAGAGACACTCACATGAAAAATAAAATGAGAAGAGGATGAGACAGTAAATTTGAGGGTAGCTTCAGCTTGCAGACTCTTTTACACGTACGAGCTTTTCAGAGTAAAAGAGGAAAATATATGTATATAAAGAAACGATACAGAGCAAAAAAGTAGACTCTGTATAAAGGCAAAGGCCCCTCGGGGTCTCTCAGCAACTGACACCCTTACAACCTGACGTAATCTTCTGACAAGCTAAGCCGGTAATTCGCCAGATTGCTGCCTTACTACATCTCAACTCAAACCCCCTCTAATATTTGTAACCATGTACCATAGCATATATATGTACTGTACAGAACCAGATAGACACCCTCGATCACCATCTCACTTTCCAAGCACGCGCCACACACGTCTCGACACAAGCTATCTAAAGCATCACACTCAATGCCAACATCATGGTCTTATAACATCTGATGCCTTGCGGGCCGGCTATTATATCCCATCACCATACATCCCTTGTACACACTATCAGACTATGGGTACATACATACATAGGGTTAGGGGTGTTGGGGGGGATCGTCATGAAAATGTTCGAGGGGTTAGAAGTTTATTGAGAGCGCGACAAACCGCGACGTGTACTTACTCTTGTATAATCACGATCAACAGCCTGTTGGCTAATTTTTATTATCCTAAGTGCATATATACTACATGCAATGATTGATTTTGGGGTTGGTATATAAAGAAACTCCGAGATAAGCCAATACTCTTGTGGAGAGAGTTTGATCTGGATGCTGGTGCTTGTATGATGGCTTTGTGGATAATTCAAACCAACAGGTGCCAGAGGCTACTTAGTTTGTTATCTTACTTGTATTTGGATATTGGCTTTGCTTGAGACCTGTGTAGGTGGAGATTTTTTTGAGGGGTGAGATGTTTGAACTTTGTGGTGAGATTTTATGATTCTTATGTGGTCTGACGTGTAGACAGATCCTCAGCCAGATCGTGTTATGTACTTCAACGAATTTTCAAATTGTTTAAGGGCATGCTGGTAACCGTGCAAGCTAAATTTTGTTCCAATTTTCCTCAAATTCTCTTGCGATTTGGGCTAAACGATGAGTTAGGCCATTCAAGTTATTATCGAGTTTAGCCTAAATCGCAAAAGAATTCGAGGAAATTTGGAACAAAAATGTGTGTATATTATAGGTTAGGATGTTCCAGACGCCCAGTAGTTCCCGCTTTTCTGCAATAATGGAATGATTTGATTGTTGCATGAGTTGTCGAGTATATGAGTACATCCGTAGAAACTTTGAAATAATGTGTGCCTGCCCGTACGAAGCCTTAAAACACTTGGGAAGAAATTCGTACAGATCATTTTCGACGTATTTTTGGGCTCATTTTGACGCAATCGTTAGTTTTTTTTATCCAGAGCTACCGGAAATTATCATCATCAAAAAAGGGGTCAAAATATCAGGTCCGTGTGATGTGGTTCTTCCTCTTTTGGGTCTTTGCGAGTGTGTAGCGACACCGAGTAACTCGTTCGGAATTCGGGCGAGCCAATACATCAAACATCATGGTATTAAGCACCAAATTCCGTTTCTATTAAAGCCCAAAGACCACTTTTTATGTGTGCGCTGAGCACATACGTTTTGGGGCGCAGTTTTACTTAAGGGCGCTCTGTGCCTCCAGAACAACGATTGTGGCGCCATCTTGCAATCAGATTGGTTCATTGTGAATATAAAATCAACAAAACAACGGAGAACGGAATGCGACGTTTACCCACGCGCGGATAATTTTTCTGCAGATTTAGAAAAAAGTTTCATCAAGATCAGTGCAAAATTGAGTTCATAAAGTTGTGGTGAAATCTTCCAAAACAGTGAGATACTTCGCCACAACTTCATGAGCTTAATTTTGCACTGATCTTGATGAAACTTTTTTCTAAATCTGCAGAAAAATTATCCGCGCGTGGGTAAACGTCGCATTCCGTTCTCCGTTGTTTGGTTGATTTTATATTTACAATATACCAATCTGACCGCAAGATGGCGCCACAATCGTTGTCTTGGAGGTACAGAGCGCCCTTAAGTTAAAATTTTACTCCCTCAGTGTTCCTCGATAAAAATGAATTTACTCAATTCCAGGCCTTTCCGGACCAATTTATTCTGAGAGGACATTGTCAGGCGCAACTTTTACGGGCCTCAGAATCTCGAGAAAATTGATTTTCAAACTTCGAGGAGTACTTTTCCGCAAAAATCTACTTTTGCTCAATTTTTTGGTAATTTCCGTGTGGTACTAGGCGACCCTTAATCGCGAGATTACAGAGGTCCTAGTCACTTTTTTCGAAGTATCGTCAAATCAAAATTCCAAAACCTGAAAGCTGTAACTCAAACCGTTTGGGCCGTGAGATCAACTTGAGTGGCAAAATGTCAGGTCCGTGTGGCGATAGTACCGATATGTGAATGCGCGACTTAATTAGTGTTTTATATTTATATGTCTCAAAAATCTTCGGAAGTGAGATTGTGAGCTGGCACATTTTCGATCCCCAAATTCGTAATTACCGCGAAGCTACTCATTTGTCAAACAATATAAGAATAAGTAGACAACTCATCTCAAACTTTGTACCATTAAAATTTTCACATAAGTGATGAATGGAACTTTACGACCATGGTGATCGGCTACCGCATGTCGATTTATCCATGGAAGCTCTGATCAAATGCATTTGATCTGTCCATAAGAGATTTGCGACTTCTAAGGTTATTATTTTGCTTTTGCAACAAAGTATTGAAGTTGACTAGAAAAATTTTCTCATCTTCTAGAGAGTCAATGATTAATCAATGAAAAATTTGCTGCCTGTTCATAAATATCTCACAATTCATCAAAATTCATGATAATTTTAAAATAAAGTTGTGATAATACTTGGCCGATGATACATTACCCACTCGAGTACTCTACTCAGCTATAAAGAGTAATATACAGCAGTTTGGGAATCCCCCTTGCGCAGCAGACACGCCCTCACTGAATCGTATTTCACGTAGGATCCCTACATTCTATTTAGATGTCTAACCAGCTACCTATCGCCCAACCATTTGTTACCTATGGAATAAATTTCAATGCATTTGCGTCAAATCTCATTCTCTGCTTCCAATTTCTCTCCGCCTTCTTGACCCAATATGCAAATCTAGGGGCGTGGATTCACATTTGAGCTTTATTCTCAGTATTATGGCATGCAAAATTGTATTTTCATTGGGGTTTCAATGAAAAGAGATAATAGAAAAATGTTAATAACCACGAAAAGTATAACCAATTTCTTCCTCGACTTCCATATCCATGATTTACACCCAAATATTATTGTATTTTGGTCCCTGGACATTTGCAGTCAGAAACTTCAATCGTGGTGGGGCTATTCAATATTTGATATAAACAGGAATCCAAAAACTATGCCAGTGCAAAACTAGTTAATCGTCGCACTGGACATTTTTTCTCAAATGAACTTCTTCACGGAGAAATAATGTTTCCGAGCAAGGGGATTTTGGACCGACTGGTCACCTATGTCTCATTTTTTTTTCAGAATTTTTGAAGTGAGATGATTGACGCCTGTCATATTTCAGAGGCGTACTTTAATTTTTATACTTTCCAATTTTCATTTTTCATCGATGGTTTTTAGAAATTTGTAGATAGAGAAATTCCGAGATATCCCCGAGGATATCCCTGGTAAAAAAATACAAAGATTATTGTTTAGGTTATTTCTCTTACACCACCAATCGTTTCTGAAAATAGTGAACTAGAATCCTCTCTGGTGACCCATGCAAAATACCTCTCTTCCTAATAGGCGGTACATTCACGTTTGTAATTCATTCATTTTAGTCATTTATTTCAGTAAAAGTCATTGACGCTTGAAAAAACCGGAATTTAAGATTAAAATCAAACCTGTCGAAAAACAGTTTCTATCTTTTCCATCTCATTAATGGGTACTTTGCAAAAATCACATTCCTAAATTTTCACATACACTGGTCACATGTGATCACTGTGCTACGAAAATCTGGTCTACAGTGATCATTTTCAAAAATTGAGACGGGAATCAGATTGGCAATCTCTAATTGAATACACTTGCTGCAAAACTCCCCCCTCCCAAAAATGCAGCAAGCACACTCAAAGTATCGAAATCAGAGCTTGCAAAAGTACCAACCCTTGACCTTGTGCAAGAACGCGAGAGACCAGGACATGCAGAGAGAGAGCGTCATCAGAGGGTTGAAACGAACCTGCAGTCATCTAAGTACACTGTAAAAAATTGGTTGACTTTCCACCAAAATCGTCAACCAGTGGTTGGTTGTCAAAATCAACCAGCTGGTTGGAATTCAACCACTGGTTGGAATTCAACCACTGGTTGACTTTGTCCCCACAGCGAATATATAAGGATGAATGCGGCGCCCACGATATTGGTCGATGGTGGTCTCCGGTTGACACTTTTGATTCGGAAAAACAAGTTTCGTCATTTTTTTTCACAAACAAAGAGGGATAAACATTAGCCTCGGTCGCGTATGGACGACAAAGCGGGTTGCCTGTCCTGCAGGAGTCGAATACACGTCGTATAAAGCTGGAGGGATGGATAGATGGACGGATGGGGTGGGAGGGTAGATGGGATGGATGGATGGATGGAATGGAATGGACCGGAATGGAACGGAGTGGAATTGAACGGAATGGACCGGACCGAAACGGAATGGAACGGACCAGAATGGAACGGACCGGAATGGAACGAGTGGAATGGAACGGAATGGACCGGAATAGAATGGAACCAAATGATATGGAACGAAATGATATGAAACGAAATGGAACTGAATTGTATGGATGTCTCCCATCCATATAATTCAATTCCATTTCGTTCCATTCCGTCCCGGTCCATTCCACCCAATTCAACTCCGTTCCATTTTGCCCCGTCCGTTCCATTTTGCCCCATACCGGCCAGTTACGTCCCCCTCAACCAATTTGACTCCGTTCCATTTTGCCCCACCCGTTCCATTTTGCCCCATCCCGGCCAGTTCCGTTCCCCTCCGCCCAATTTGACTCCGTTCCATTTCGCCCCATTTCGTTCCATTTCGCCCCATTCCGGTCCGTTCCATTCCGTTCCATCCATCCATCCATCCCATCTACCCTCCCACCCCATTCGTCCATCTATCCATCCCTCCAGCCTTACGACGTGTATTCGACTCCTGCAGGACAGGCAACCCGCTTTGTCGTCCATACGCAACCGGGGCCAATGTTTATCCCTCTTTGTTTGTGAAAAAAAATGACGAAACTTGTTTTTCCGAATCAAAAGTGTCAACCGGAGACCACCATCGACCAATATCGTGGGTGCCGCATTCATCTTCATATATTCGTTGTGGGAAAAAAGTCAACCAGTGGTTGGATAGGTATCAACCACTGGTTTGTGCCAAAAATCAACCAGCTGGTTGATTATAAACCAGCTGGTTGATTTTTGGGATAAACCAGTGGTTGAGGGAAAAACTGCAACCAGTGGTTGCAGTTTTTCCCACAAATTTTTTACAGTGTACGACAACGTTCTCGACAACGTTGCATGCCACGGGTCTGACGCAATTACGGCGCAGACTCATTGTTTCATTAGCCAAACGACAAAGAGAATCTGGAATAATGGACAAATAGGCGCGTTTACGTGAGGCTTATACACTGCATCATAAGTACTCGTAGTGGATACCTATACATAGCTAGAAGGTATACACTGCAGCAGTCGGTCTATTCTCCACTCAAGTCTCAAGGGCGTTCATCTTGTACATACACAGTACATGACTATGATGCCTTAACCCTACTTGGTCCGCCCACTCACTCTGGTCTCTGGTACTCGCATTCTCCTTGTGCCCAATTAGGAGCTCCTGGGGGGCTCTGAGCTTAAAGCACGTTCTCCCGCACGCCACCGGCCTCTCTTTGTCTCTTTCTTATTGCAAATCCACTTGCTGAGCAATTTACTTAGATCACGTTTCGTTGCTAAGTGAGGAAGAATGGAAAGCTAGATTTTGTGTGGACCTGTTCAGTTTATAACCTGCAGAAATACACTCAACAATTTGCCGTTTTATGGAAGTACCTTATGTGTCAAGGCTTGAAACTCCTTCGGGACGAAAGTCATACAGTAGCAAGAGTAGAGACCCAACCGAGGACCCGACTAATGAACGTACGACTTGATTCAGAAGCTTATTAAGTATGAGAGTAATATTAAAGTTTTGTGAAGAGGGACAGACAGGAACGTGATATACCTACGTCTTTGCTTGCACGGGCACTTGTCTTGAGTTGACGTAGAGGCTGGATGAGATAACAGATTACTACCTTAATTTTGATTTAATGATGGTCATAATCATCGTTGTGCATATCACTATTTCCAATCGTCATGATTATATGTGGGTCATTCCATTTGAAATCAATATTCTAGAAATAGGCGAGTCATCTAGCTCAGATTTTTTCTTCTCAGAATTCTTGCAACATCAGACAATGTGTGATCATTATTCTCGGAAGATTTGGGACGGTATGACATGGTCTAGTACATTTGAAACGGCCTGAAACGTTCTAATTACGGTCTGCAACGGTATATTTTTGGCATGGTCTGAAACGGTCTGGCACGATCTGGAACGGTCTGAAAAGGTCTGAACCGGCCTGGGATTATATGTGACAGCCTGGAACGGTTAGATATGGTCCGGAACGGTCTAGCTTGATCTGGAACGATCTGGAACGTTCTGGTACAGTCTGGCACGATCTGGGACGATCTGGAACGGTCTGGAATGGCCTGAAACGGTCTGGGATGTTTTGTTAGTCTGAGACGGCGTGGTATTTTCTGGGAAGTTTCGGTACGGTCTGGTACGTTCTGCTGTGGTCTGGAATGGTCTAACGCGGTCTACAATGGAGTGAAACGGTCTGGGACGGTTTGGGGTAGGCTGAGCGGGGCTGGGCTAAAAATCAGATACGTGGTCGTTAGGGTGGGCCGAAAAAGGATTTTTTTCGAAAATCGATGCGCCCTAGCGTGGCCCCCGTTTCATTAAAAGCGACCGCGTTTTTCTATATACTCAAAAATTAGTGTAGATTTTGATAGAAGTCTTTAAGAAACCTGAAGAGAAGTTTCCCTCGAAACGTATGGTTGCCGAGCCGCTTGCAAAATTCAATTATACGAACTGAGACTGAGATGACTATGTTTGAAATACCAAGAATAATTAAGATACAAACATGTAATAGTATGAGACACAAAAAAATGGAGTTCGATGAAGTAGTCAAATAACGAATAAATCGAACGGGCGTATATATGAATATTCGATACTCTTGAGCACCTTACCCCTAGTAATACTGCATTCATCTGTGGCGTTTTAATAAGTATGGAACATCTTGCAAAATTGGATTGTAAACAGTAATAGCGATCTTATCGCAAGTATTTTTCGTACACGTCTTGAGTGCCTCAACTACACATAAAATCTCGATACCATGAGTTAATTCATTCACAATGGGAATACGTAATGAGCAAAATGGGAGCACACGCGTCCATAATTACGAAGGATGGATGGCATCAGGGTTCAGAGCACTGTTGGAGGTGGGATTTTAAAATTTTCCCCCACGAAATAAGTTGAAATTTGAGAGCCATAATTCGATAAGCCTTTGATCTGTCTCGGTACTCGGTGCGCACCGTGGTAGCCTCCAAATGAGCTATATCAAGGGTGTGAGATATATAGAGCGCGGCATATTCTAATAATATTACATATGTATTTGGCCACCCTTCAGTTTTGTACTTTAAAGAATGATGGGTGATGGATAAGCGCGAGAGCACGCAGCGTGCCATCAAGGGTATGGATACCCCGAAGGACCAAGGATCATGAGGTGAACGTGCGAGTGAACGTGCCTCGCTGCACGTTCACCAGAACTTGGTGTCTTTCTTACGGTCTGTTGACCTCACTTAGCACACATTTTGTCCTGTTACAACCGTTAAATTTCACTTCGACGCCTGAGATTTCATTTGAATCACAGATTTATAGAAAAGAGTCGAAAAATTATTTAGTTTTCTATATTTTTTCAGAGTAAAGGCTAACGAGAGATTTTTGTGGGAAATTCGACTCGGTTGTGGAACGAGACAAGTTTTGTATAAAAATTATCCGCACTCAACGTGTGGGTGCCGATAATTAGGGATCAAAATTTCATAATTTATGCGTCCGATGCTAATGCAAATTCATGTGTGAGTCTATTGGGATCTGATAAACACACAAGACAAACTTGTAGGCACATTCGCGATGTTTGAAAAAATCGATAGTTTCCACGACTATACCGAGGTTACTGTTATCCCTTGAGTCATGACACCGTCTCAAATTCGAACCAATTTATTAATAAGTACTCACCATAAAACTGATTGAATGAATCAGAAAATGAATAAAATAGACTGGATGTAAGGAATAAGATGATACTCGAGCTTATACTTCTGCGTGCAGTTCACCATTTCATCATGATCAAAATGAGCAAAAATAAAGATGTCAATAGTTTTATAGATTTTCGAATGGGAAAAATTCACGAATGCCAGATACTGTTTTGTACTCGTGAACTTCCACCTCTCAACTGCTTTATGAGATACGATCTTGAAGACAATTCTCCATCTAGATCACAATAATTTCTTCCTAATCAAAGTCATACAACTCAAATTGAACCCCAAGAAATGCACCCAACCACTCCAAAAGGAGTAAAAATTTTTTGTACTCTCTAGTAGGAGCTCAAATCTCAAATTCAAAGCCAAGCTTGCGCACTTACCGAATAAACATCAAGCATTACTTTAAGGTATTCGATAATGTAGTATGCCATCGGTTTTCTCTTACTTATTTCAAATATCGTATACTTATAAGCAAACGAAAAGCACATAATAATTTATTGAAGCTTATGCGAAGTGTACCGCACTGGCAGAAAACTGGACAAGATTCTATAATACACAATTTGAAAAAAAAGAGCGCAGAGGGGTTGCGCAAACCTCTGAGAGAATTTAAAGATGTGTCTCGGTGTGCGGCAAAGCTATACAGGATCGAATATAGTTCCAGACGTACTCTGGATTAAATTCGCGCATCAGCAAGCCGCAGAGTAAACTTGACATTATGACTATACATTATAGGTATATATATATATGTATACACATATTTATAAAAAATTTATTATATAGATGTTTAGATAGAGCGTGAGAGTATAAGAAAGACGGATAAGCGCGGGGTAAAAAAAAACGCACTTGCAGTCCCCGGGGAAAAAGAATCGCAGCTTTGTTCCCAGCTATTACCCTTCCCCAGTTCTTATAGACTTTTGACTGTGTTATTATATCTGCGGACCGTCTGCTGGGATGCTGCAGTGGTGGCTCGCGAGCTTATTCTAAAGTCTTCTTCTCGAATCGCATTTTACTTACCCCTGGATATGATGGCTGCTTCTGCCGCATCTTATTGGGATGATTCTGTCCAAAATGCTTGGTCTTGATATATTATATATATATATATATCCAAGATGATGCTACGCTCATTTTATTAAACCATTTGCCGAGTATCTGATGGGCATCAACTTTTCAAACGTGAATGGATATTTGAGATCTGACGTGAGCTTTATGAAGTTACTCTTGATCCATGCGAAAGAGAATTTTTATCTCGACTTTTTATGTGCTAGCGTACGCAGAGGCTTTTATTTGCACAGAATGAAAAATGATGATCTTCATTTGCAAAATGAATTTACGTTCTAGAATTTTTTCTTGAAATTGAATTTCTGAACGAGGAGATCACTCGTAGAACGTGAGAAATGGGAAGCATGAGATCAGATCAAATGTACAAAAAGTTGATTGAAAATAAAATTTTTAATTTTTTTCTTCAAATTCTGAAATTATTTCCAGGCCTGACTATAAACATTTATGAGATATTTATAGAATTCTGAACAAAAATTTTTATCGTTGATGTAAATATTTGTAGAATATTTCAGATTGGTATAGGGCGAGGTATAGGGGGTGAGTTTGAGGATGTTACATACTCAATCATCGATGAAACGGACCGTAAAATTCCAAGCACAGCAAATTGAGTGAAAAATCTATCACTTGTTTGACAGGTTATCATTACCTGTGATGTTACCTAATGATAAGAGATAAGTTATCATCATAGGTCTACTCTGCTGATTCAAAAATTTCTAAAAAGTTGAAATTTGAATCTGCAACATCCTCTGCAGAAAAAAAAGTAACACGTGGCATTCAGAACTATCGGATGCGTATATTTGACAAAAATAATAAATATTAGAAATATTATATTACACACTATTGGAATCTTTCTGAACAGAGTTATATACTTGATGAAACATAGACATCTTACATACATTCAGAATTTGGCAAAAATGTAATCAAATATACTCGAATGTAGAATTCAAAATTTTAAAAATCCTCAGAGAATTTTACACTGTAAATAATATTTGATAAAAAGACTCAGAATAATAATTCACTTTCCACTACGAACATGGATCACCACTCTTAAACAGTCTTTACTCCAAGCACACATGCTTCAATCGACTCATACTCACAAACGATTTTGCAAAAATTCTTCTCACATGAGGGTCCAAGTATTCTCCCTCAACGGCATTTTTGCACACGGTGGTGTAGCCTTTCTAGACGACGACATGCTCATCCTTCTGCCTTCCTTCGTAGCACTTGCAGTTGGAGTCGAAGCGACGACAAAAGTTGGAATATGCATTTTTGAATGTTTCACCATCGCCAACATGATATCCTTACACAGATGAATATGACTTTTTTCAATATTCTTAAATTCTGGTGTCTCGACAACCAATTCCACGTGTTCGGCAATAAATTTGAGCACTTTCTGCTTATCCAAAGTGTAAACGTCGGCAAGAACTAAAATTTCACAAGCATTGCTAACACTCAAGCTCTCGAC
The DNA here is from genome assembly GCA_029851415.1 of Eretmocerus hayati. Classification (NCBI taxonomy): domain Eukaryota; kingdom Metazoa; phylum Arthropoda; class Insecta; order Hymenoptera; family Aphelinidae; genus Eretmocerus; species Eretmocerus hayati. Next base: position 169,884,415 of record CM056741.1, read on the forward strand.
AATATTGGTCCAGCAAAGATTTCGTAGCCATTCAAAACCATATTTGTGAGCTGCTACTAAAATTTTACTTGGGCTTTGCTTAAGTTCGGAGTCAAAATTTGATGATTGCTCGGTGTAGACTAGGCGAAGAACTTCTTGCATTACATCGTACTCTATGTCATCGATAATTACACGATTTTCAGCTTTTTCACGCATCTCACTACCCAGCATTGCTTTGAAGACTGGACTGTTGGATGCCAAGACGATTTTGTGGGCTAAAATTTCCTTTTTTTCGACAATGAGCTTGACGTCAGTAAATTCGCCTGATTGAAGAAACTCGTAGTAGCTAGTCTTGCCGGTGTTGTTGATGGTCTCGATTTTTTGGTTCGAAGTCATCTTGATGATGAAGATGTTGTGATGATGTTTTACGGTGTAAGTATACACTGGGCTGGTATTATTTTATCCAAAATTTGATGATGAATTTTACTCGGGTTGGAGTAAAAATTCAATTTACGAGCAGATGTGAAATCGGTACGTGCTGGTTCAAAGTGGTTCAAAGTCGAGAGACAGACTGACTGAGCTTTCGGAGCACGAGAAGAGCGCACGACGCGATGGTTGTAATGCCCAAAAGAGGCCCACGCAGGGGAGGAGGTGCAGGTGCAAGCAGTATATAAGAGAGATGAGTAGAGGTCGAGGTAGGGGGTAATAAGGCCCTCCACTATATGTCTAATATGACTCTACCTGAGACGGGGTTTCATAGATGGCTCATCCACAGCTGTTGGATTATTGCACCCTAATACTCTCGCATAGAAGGACAATTATCCGTAGCTCAAAAGTCTTGGGCTGTTTCGCGAAATTATTTGAAGGATCGCATTTTGTGGGATCGTGGGTGGATGATGCTATAAACCGTATTCATTTGAGCCCGCAGGAGTATCGGATGATTTACTTTCCTTGTAAAGTCGCGGCTTGCTCCATGCGCAAAGTTTACTGCATCTTGAGCTTGAAAATCTATTTTTGATTTTTCAATCGAAACAGATTGCTCCTGCATAGTAAAAAGTAAATTAGATATAATGAGGATTTTGGTGTTATCGCTTTGCTTATTCTTCATATTGGCAAACGGGCAAAACCGAGCAAAGGTATCTAAAAAATAATTTTCAAAAAAACTGAATAAATGAATAATGAACGTTTTTTATGTTTAATCATGTCATTTACCCAAGTCCCAAGATAATTTTTCAAACTATACTATATCTATAACTTGATAGACCATGATCGACTCCAGATGAAGGGCATAGTTTAGATGTATCAGATTGTACTGTTTGAATTGAATGTTGGTGATTTACAATTGGCTCATGGGTAGTTATAGTGGGCCATAGTAGATTAGATAATCGCAAAAATGATGAGACTTCAATAAGAGTTTCGAGAAACGAGAAGATCAACATTGGTGTATATAAAATGACTTTGCTAGATACAAGCTGATTTTCCGGCTAATTTGAAGATAATTTTGTCTGCAAGCTGTTTCAAATGAAATTTTCATCTAAGATATGCAACGAGCCTGAAAACTATTGAATCATATCTCGGCTCATAAGAAAGAGAGTCACACAATATCATTCTAGTTAACCTGATCATTCGATTGCTACATTTTGAAGGTATTCAACTCTTCCAATCCAATTTTAGCAGCTTTTACTCAATATCTTGAAAGAATGAATCACACTCATGAAGAAAGTCTTCCTATGCAGAAAGACAGATGTCATAAGTTTCTCTCTCATGAATCAGTTAGATTCTCAAAGATTTAATCAGTATTATAAATCTCACTGGTTGAATCAGTCAAAATTTTCCGCGCCCATGCGGTTGACTGGTTACTCCAATGTCCCCCTTTCCGCACAGAATATTAATGATAACATGTCGACAATCGAACAGACTTTCAATAGCGATGATTACTTTCACTTTATGCCAGATATCCATCTGCAACACTTCTAACTGATGAAATAACTGATCAAATCATTCGTTTCACAACGATTCATCAGTTATAGTTGATCCCAAATCGACTTACTGATCTTCAGTGCATATGAACTGATTCGGTCAGTAGCATGAAGCCTTAGTGCATCAGTACCGGTACCCGAATTTGACTGGTATTTATAGACGCCAAGCGCCTTCAAATGCTCTACCCTGTTGAAATTTCGTCAATTAGTCATGGCAAAAGACTGAACATGCTATAATCACAGCATTATAAGACCTCAAACAATATGTTCGGACGATTTTGCATAGTAACCTCCAAATCGTGATGAGTACTGATACATCAGTGCCGCTCACGAACTTTTTCTGGCATTTATAGACGCCAAGCGCTTTCTGTTGATGTTTCGTGATTTAGTCATGGCAAATGACCGAACATGCTATATTCGCAGCATTATGAAACCCTAAACAGTATATTAGAACTATCTCGCACCATAACCTCTAACTTGCGACAAGTACTGATACTTCATACTATACCCAGTCATCACAATCGCTGCTCGACTCTGATTGTAATTTTTTAGCTGTAGAGCAGCTTCAAATGCATTTTTGAGAGCATAATCATGTAAATTAGTCATGTCAAATCAAACAATTCCATCTTCAGATGAAGTATTATCTGTTAGAGAAGATATATCATTTGTTGTAGAAGATGGTGCCCTAAAGAGATGAATTATATTGGATAGGAGATTGTTTTTGAGTCGGATTCATAGTGCACTCGGAGGCTCATCACACAGAGTGAGAAATTACAAGAACAATCTACTGTCATAATGGCACAATTACCGACTGCTTGAGACAGTAAACACAAGTTCAACTTCCCTAGAAATGTGCCTTAAGACATGTAAAAGTTTACAATTGTGCATAAATAGTTTTGATAAGACATTTACCTCTACTAGCACCATATTCAATATACCTTGTGTCCTCATGAATCAAGTCAGTATATTTGCAAGTGACTCAATAAAGAGGAGCAGTTTGTCATGAATATTCCTTGGCTTGAGAATGATTGGTTAGATAACAAGACTTCCTTCCAACACCCTGAATTTCATAATCTCCTGAGGTATTCGAAGTCACTTATCGGATCTGGGATAATATTGGTTTCTACAAGCACTTTCCTACACAGATTTAGCCAGGTGCATACAAAAGATGTTTAATTTGATTTGCTGAATGCATAAAATATCTTATCATTATAGTATCAATCACAGGATCATCCGTTTTTGCTTATGGAAAATCATTCACCCTCAGAATGATGATTTCCTCAAGATAATACCTTGGATAAGACATGAAGGCCTCATATAAATACACGCAGCCCTAATATTAGGTCTGATTTTATTAAAAAAAGCAAAGTGGAGTATGATAGTACAAATATCCAGAATGTTAAGGCGATGCGGTCACCATGCAAGCTGAAAATCATTCCCAACTTTCTCCGATTCTGTTGCGGTTTGAGCTAAACGACGACCGCACAAACATTTGTTATCATCTAACTTAGATTTGTCTGCTCTCCGTTAAGCCCAAATTGCAATAGAATCGGAGAAAGGGACTAGGCGGTTAAGCATGGTGAAGTGGACCTTGTCAGATATGGCCCCGAAAATATTTTTCCCCGCTTTCTAACACCGAATGATGGGGGAAGCAAAGGTTTGTAGGTCCCAAAATCGCCCCTGTTTTTTACAACACCCCAGAAACCCTCTAAAAACGCTAAAAATCGATGTTCCTTCTATCAAATCGCATTCTGACGCATTTCAACGAAACGATCTGAAAATTTTTTGACATACTCTTGAAATGTGGTCAATCATGAAGAAAATATTTTCATTCCGACAACTCTCGATTGAGGCCCTAAAAAAAATTCTTCAAAACTTCAAAGTCAATTTTCTTATGTAAATTGGGAAGAACTATGTTAGAAAACTATTGCATCGTGTTTATCAGGTTATTTTGCATCAATAACAGGTATTTTTGGGATTTTTTAGGTGGTGGAACATGGTCAAAAATCTAAAAAACCATTTTCAAAGCAAATTTTGATTGAGTAATTTGCATCTTCTGCGCATGCGCGTCCTCCTACGTCTCCGAAAGTATTCTTAATCGATAGCTGATGCAATTTCCTTCAAAATGACCCCTTGAGAAAGTCAATTTGATGCAGTAAAACCTGAGATCTAGCTAGTTTGAAAAATGGAAAAATCCAAGGTACCAAATCCGTGAAGCCGTGGCTCCTTCAATGGGCCCGAAAAGTGCGAATTTTGAGTCGGACTGTTTCAAAGATGTGAACATGTGTTTTCGATGTAATTTCTGACGTAGAAACCGAATCCGTGGTCAGTTTTGTTCCGAACCTTCAAGATTTTTGATGACACTCAAAAAACCGACTAGCGGGTGTATGGCCATTTCCAGCCTCGTTCTACACATTTGAGATGTATGATCAGTATCAGCAAAGGTTTGAACTTGTCGCATAGAGGATGCAAGTATGTTTTCCTTTGTATTTTGACCAGCTGATGATGATGCCAATGATTTTGAGGCACAGAAATAACTCGAGAGAGAGAGATATAAGGTGCATGATGCAGTTTTCTCTGATGAGATCATAAAACAAAATATAGCTCCATCAGCCCAAATCTGACTCCCAACTCATTCCCAAGCCTCGAAATCATCGGCATCATCATCAGCTGGTCAAAATACAAAGGAAAACGTACTTGCATCCTCTATGCGACAAGTTCAAACCTTTGACTATACTCATCATACATCTCAAATGTATAGAAGAAGGCTGGAAATGGCCGTACACCCCCCGGTCGGTTTTTTGAGTGTCATCAAAAATCTTGAAAGTTTGGAACAAAACTGACTACGGATTCGGTTTCTACGTCAGAAATTACATCGAAAACACATGTTCACATCTTTGAAACAGTCCGACTCAAAATTCGCACTTTTCGGGCCCATTGAAGGAGCCACGGCTTCACGGATTTGGTACCTTGGATTTTCCCATTTCTTAAACTAGCTAGATCTCAGGTTTTACTGCATCAAATTGACTTTTTCAAGGGGTCATTTTGAAGGAAATTGCATCAGCTATCGATTAAGAATACTTTCGGAGACGTAGGAGGACGCGCATGCGCAGAAGATGCAAATTACTCAATCAAAATTTGCTTTGAAAATGGTTTTTTAGATTTTTGACCATGTTCCACCACCTAAAAAATCCCAAAAATACCTGTTTTTGATGCAAAATAACCTGATAAACACGATGCAACAGTTTTCTAACATAGTTCTTTCCAATTGACATGAGAAAATTGACTTTGAAGTTTTGAAGAATTTTTTTAGGGCCTCAATCGAAAGTTGTCGGAATGAAAATATTTTCTTCATGATCGACCACATTTCAAGAGTATGACAAAAAATTTTCAGATCGATTCGTTGAAATGCGTCAGAATGCGATTTGATAGAAGGAACATCGATTTTTAGCGTTTTTAAAGGGTTTCTGGGGTGTTGTAAAAAACAGGGGCGACTTTGGGACCTACAAACCTTTGCTTCCCCCATCATTTGGTGTTAGAAAGTGGGGAAAAATACTTTCGGGGCCATATCTGACAAGGTTTACTTCACCATGCTTAACCGCCTAGTCCCTTTGGGAATGAAAATGTGCATATATTATAGGTTAGGAGGTTCCCGCGGCCGAGTTATTCCCACTTTTCCTCGATTCTCTTATGATTTGGGCTAAGCGACGGATTGAGGAATACAAGTTGGACAATAACAAGTATTCGACAACTCGTCTCACATTTTGAATCATCAAACTTTTTATGTAAGGTGTATTTTCAAGGCCCATGGTCACGGTACACGGTGACCGCATCGCCTTAACCACATGTGAATCAGTAGAATAGGAACAGAATTACTGATGAATCAGTCTATATACACTGATTCATCCAGTAAAGATTGATCCCACTTTACTGACCCGATCAGTGTATATGGATTGATTGTCAGTTAGATCTGACTGATTCATGCTGAGATTTAGTTAGTACGAAAAATCCCTATTTTATTTAGAGCTCGATTTAGAGTTGCATCGTTCAGAACTGGCCTTGGTTGTAGTCTTGAATTTTGAATTTACCGTAAACTCAACCACAGGCCTCAATATGTGTGTGTGTGTGTGTGTGTGTGTGCGCGCGCGCGCGCGCGTGTGTGTGTGTGTGTGTGTGTGTGTGTGTGTGTGTTAAAAACAGTGTTACATCGTGTATTTCAAATTTTGAGTGCAAAATAAAGCAAAGCAAGCAGTGTCTAGCGAAAAGAAGTTCACTGCAATAATTACAAGATTGTCAGAGCCCTTGTCTCGGTTGAAATTTCATCTCTGGCAGAAGTTTATTTTCGCCGAGATTACGGCGCGTTAGGCACGTTACCGGGCACTCGTGGTTCTTCCGACTCTCGGCTCATTAAACACGCGCGACCCTTTCCCTCTTTTCTACCAAGGCAAGTGTCATCAACGTTTTCTTTCATCTTTGCAAGAACTTTACAAGTATGCTAACGGTCGTAATGGCGAAATTAATCAGAATACCTCATTTTCCCTTGGAAATGAGACAGAATCCGAAGGCTCAAATTATTTCAAACAAGAGAAAATATTCTGAAATGCATTGAAAGTCAACTTTTCGAGCGACTTTTTGATTTTATGTTTGCCTTCCTTCTCTTCTTACGAAAGTATACACTGTGAGAAGAGATTTTTAAAGCCAAGCGAAAACTGCACTGAATCTTTCGATTCAGTCACGACAAACCCCCTTAACCTTGTAATGAAATGCGAAATTTGAGACGATCAGTCTGATTTGAGATTCTTCTATCGGGGTGATTCTGAACAAATGGACGATTGATTCTTCGGAAATGAGATTTGCCCATACCAAAAAAAAGAAAATTTTTGTGTTGGCCTCGACACGTCTTTTCTCGTCTTTTGGCGATACGGTGCCCAAAATATAGAAAAAATTTGAATCTTTTCATAGCTGTATTATTCTGCCGTAATGCGTAAGAAGCACGTATCTCCAATGTGTTTCCTGTGGGATTCTTCCGTACCACGGCAGTATTGAGATTTTCACCTTTTTCTACCGGGTCCTTTTTCTCTGAAATACATGCATGGATTGACGTGAATCTTCAAAGGTGTTTGGTGCCCTATAATTTTCCGAGTGAGATAACCTCGCGGCGGTTACTGTCAAGATAGTCACAAATACGAGCACAAAAATCAAGCGGAGATCAAGCTGATGATGTGAGAATGTTTACAAATTTTTCGAAATGCTGCTCAAAACGTAATTCCTTCATGAAACCGACTTAAGGGTTAAGGGTCTGAAGCTTAAATTCTGGTACGCAGGAATGAATTTCACTGTCGCACACTTCAGACAAAGATTGGGGAATCTTCCCCCCCCCCCCCATTTCTGGTACAGAATACATCGAAAAGAATTTGAAAAAAGGGCGAGAAAAAGATATCGAGCTTGACTTTTGAATGCTTGGTAAACCGAGCAGAAAATTTTACTGAAAATTTTACCCTGAGCGGTGTGGATCAAAAATTCTCCCGCATGAACTTATCAAAAACACTCTGCAAACATTAAAAATCTAACAGTATCGTTATCCAGGTATGGTTTCAGAATCGACGAGCCAAATGGCGCAAAAATGAGCGCCTCAAGGAGGAGCAACGGAAAAGAGACGGTGGTGAGGCCAGTCCTGGTGAAGGTGACCGTCCACCAAGCCATCCACCCACCAAAACCCACATTTTTATCCAAAATCGTAATACAGCACCAGTCGGTAGCCTTGTGAGAGGTTTATCTCCTGGCCAGGATATTGAAACTTCGTCGAATCTTCACGATCAGCATAGCGGATCTCGAAGCCCGAGTACGACATCGACCTCGGTATCTCCAAGACCAGCCCACTGTCCAGCGTCTTCACCCCAGCCAAGACTAACACCCCAGCCAAACGATTCTCAACAGCAGCAGCAGCAGCAGCAGCAGCAGCAGCAACAGCAGTCAGTACCACCCGCTGAGAGGTGAGATAGATATCTGGCCGGATGAGAGAGCCGCTTTATTTTTGCACGGGTCATTTAGTTCTTGAGACGTGATCTATGTATTTGCACTTTTGGCGTATACATAACATAAGGATACGAAAAGAGACTTACTTATGGCTCTGCTTTTTCCGGTATGGTGATAATAGAGAGGTGCTTATATTGTGGCATAGGGATCACCCGCTAAATGATCCTGTATTACAGAAATTGCTTTTTATGGTCTGGGGTGTGGATAATCTGATGATGCGCGGAGAGAGAGTTCGTGACTCTGTTATTTCTTTCTTGGTTGAAAATTCGGTTGACGAGCAAATATTTTATAAAAATTTCACACACACAATGAATTGTGCAGAATTTATGGGTATAGAGCCTTACTCGAGGAAATATAAGGTAGGTGTTCCCAACTTGACCCCATTGAGCCATTTTCTCAACAACTCTGGTTTACTTCACTGCTCCGTCCCACCTCAATATTTTCCAACGTATTTCAACCTATTTAATAGGGTTTGAAACAATCTTCAGAATGAGCCAAAGTACGTTGGAAAATATTGAGATAGGCCATAATAGTGGAGCAAACCAGAGCAGAGTTGTTGAGAAAATAGTTCAACTTAGTTGGGTACACTTACCTTACAATGGAAAACAGGCACAAAATTCTTCTATTTTATGGCATGTCCATGACTTTCGTAACCAAGATGGAAACGAAATGATAAAGCTGATGTGCAACAAAATTTTGTGGTCGGAATTTAGTATTGACCGTACCATGTTTTTTTTACGTACTTTTTGACGCTGAAACCGATACCGAGCCCTGAATTGCTCCAGAACGCCGGGATTTTTTTTAAATCGTGAAAAATCGTATTTCAGCGCTTTACTTGACGTAGACAAAATTTGTGACGTATGAGCTCAAAATGGAGCACGGGATCGTCTTTAGACCCCGAGTCAGACGGCGAGCAGACGGTCATTTTGCATGGAAAAAGCATATTTGGATATCCCGCCTCGTATATCGCAGAAATATCGCAGAAACAAGTGTTTTTACAATCAGAATACGTGAAAGCACCTGTTTTTGCGATAAACTAGACTGTTTTAAAATTACAAGGAGAAATATCCTCGCTCGCGCGGTGTATCCAAAAGAATTTTCCGATGCAAAATGACCACCTGACGACGACCCCGTACGTTGGAATAACGCTGAAAATACGATTTTTCGCTATTTAAAATAAATTCTGACGTTCTGGAGCAATTTAGGGCTCGGATTCGGTTTCAGCGTCAAAAAATTCTCGAGAATGTCACGGCACAATCTATACGGCATTCCGATAATTCTAGAATTTTAATAAATAGTTGTGCAAATTGAATCGTGCCTATTTATTCATTTTACGTGCAAAATCTACGCAAACATCGCATTTGGAACTTTTCTTGAAAATTTCGTCATAAAATGTTTCATTCGACTACATGGTTCAAGGCGCACACATTTCTTTTTATTCGAGTATTAATTGTTCCAATACTCATTGGGTCGCATTGGGTTCACCTTAATTTCGATTCAACTGAAAATTTCATAGGAAATTCGAGAAGATAGCTCTATAAAACTAACGAAAGCGGAATGGCAAGAATGTTTGACAATATTATTAGATCGTTAATCTATCCAAAATTTAACATAAACGCAGAGTTCAAATAATTCCTACAGAGATATAAAAATATGGAATTCCTTGTGAGCGATTTCAAACAGTCTGTTTGGAGACAATATTACAGTCTCTCACTGGACGTGAGGTTCTATCACCTTTCATTGTAGCAATCTACCACATCTCAACGAGAATAATATCAGTGTCAATTTGCCGTTTTGTTGTATACCGCAAGCCACGTTCTTATGAATGGCTCATTTTCAATAATTGTCGACGTTCGTAGCTGTAAACACAGTGGCGAAAAATTAACCGTGACCCAAGGAATCTGAGCATTTATTACCCGTGCAGTTTGCTTGCTCTTCCTCTATTATCCCCCCCCCCCCCCCCAGAATCATACAAGAAGGTGTTCTCCGGTTCTAAGGAATAACCATAAACTGACCCACTCACGGCTATTACAATACCGAGGTGTTTTCCGAAACTGTCGAAGAAAGGTGAAGTAAACCGCGATTGTACTCATTCAGAGTCCAACATTTTCACTTTCACACCTTGTGACCGCTGTTGGAAAAGGTGACGCTAAGGCAATTTTGCCAGGAAATATTGTACTTCCTCAAAATCGCGAGAGTGTACCAAATCAAATAAGTTGTCTCAAGTAAGTCCAGAATTAAGCTGAAATTTCAACAGTCAAGTTATAAAAGAAGTTTCACCTGATGGCAGTCTTATTACTTTGGACAACTTTTTAAGGGCTTTCAAAATATCTCGTAAAGTATATTGCCTGTCAAAATTATTTCTATTATTTTCTTCTATTTTTACGCTTTTTACTGCATGTGGTTTGGGTCCATTTTTTGTATTAATCACACGTTTTAGTGAATCTGGAACAGAGTATATTGGAACTGATCGAAGAAATTCTACGTATAAAAACCATCAAAACAAAATTGTGGAAGTCATTTGAAAGATGTAGAATGTTCCAATTCACACGGGAATGGACTCTTCCAAACGTCACTGAGAAAAGTAACAATTCTACGAGGAGGCTCCTAAGCGATTCGAGTACTCGAAATTGATTCCAATCATCTTCAAAAATGAGTTTACGGAACGGTGATTGCTTTCTCAAGCTTTTCGTTCCAACGAAGAGAGCTATCGCGCATCATGTCTTGTCAGGGGCCAAAATTGAAGTGCTCTACTCGTTTCTCAAATACTCGTTCATTTCAATTCAGTAATTTTCTTGCTATTAATTCTCGCAAGTTTCATGGGTATTGAGTGGTTTAATCTCGGGTTTAATTGTTGACAAAAAGTCGGAAGAACCTGGGCTCTAACTGAAGTTGACAATGCTCGTATCAAAATATGTGAAAATTGCGATGATAATCTTCGAATGATTAACTGTTTGGGCATTAGAGCAGTATTTTCTGAGCAATGGGTCCTTTTAGATGTACTTATTCTTAGTTTTGACACCAACTATTTTTTCGGAAAGTATCATCAATGTGACTGATTTTGAAAAGTGTTTGGAATATTACTCATTGATGGATAGAGATTGAAATCAGATCATGCAAGTCCATCTACAAAATTTTAAAATGAGCTTTCATCTATGTACGTGGATAATTTTGCCATAACTCATGCACTTCATTCCTGATCTTGCATTCGTATTAAACGACCATATATGATGAGTCTAACGATGATATCTGGTGTATTATATTGAAAGGAAGATATCCCAGTACACTGAGAAAAATAAAACAGTAATTATTACAGAAATGCCGAGTTATGAGTGTCGCGAACGCATTCCCCTCTAATTTTTCCCTGTTTGTTCCGTAAAGTTTCCAGAACAAAGTATAAATACTCCTGTTTCAAAACAGGAGATCTTACAGATCTGGCAAATCGGCATAAAATCCTGATCAAATCAGGAGTTTTTACCGATCTTGGATGGAATAATACCATTATAATAGCACAGTTTCTGCTGGATCCTATTCCGTAAATATTCCAGTGTGCATAGTCGGGTCAACTCCTTTGTGTTTCGGTAATTACTCCTGTATTTTTCAGGAGAAAATGCATTCTTTCTGCGCAAATTCTGCCGAGGCCGTCTGGTTCTCACTTTACCGGAATAAGTCCAGATTGGAAGTGGACTTATTCATATTTCACTTCAGGAGTTTTTCCATATTCGACTAGAAATGCTCAACTACTCATATATATATACATGGAAGGGCCGGTGTCAACCGTTTAACGTGCGTTCGATATCTCTGCACACCGGTCAGTTTGATTTCGACAGTGAAACAAGGAGCTGTTTGAACAATAAAAGCGCGCACTGAAATGGGAAGTGAGCAAGTAAGTGTTATAGAAAATAGCTGTGAATTGGTGCGCGTATTTGGTGAAAAAGTGAATAATGAGCTTAATTTTTCTCAGTGTTCTGCACCTGTGACATCTATATCAGATGCGATCTACTTTTCTGTCGGTAGTAGCCCATCAGGTTACCCAGAATTCTCCAGAATCGGTGCGAGCTACAATGCAACGCGAGTATGGAGTCGTTTTTTTTTTATTACGATACGACTCATATAGTATTAGAGAGTACGGTATGCGATTATCTTACACTCCTCACTTCGTTGGTTCCAAATTATCTAAAGCCTTAACATCATTTTTTAGTCCACTATGCCAGAATAATGAAAAAAATTGGTCCATTGTGGAAAATTTGTGTTATGAGGTTCGAAGCGATGCATGCTCGAAGCAAAATCCCTGCAAGAAATTCTAGAAATCGAACAAACATTGCCCGAACTATTTGCTTGAGGAATCAGTTATACTTGAACTACCTCTTTTTGAGTAAATATGAATTGTCGAAGTCTACTCACGGATCTCTGAAAAAATTTGAATTGAGAAATCACGAAGACTATCATGATTTTCAAAAATTTTTGCCTCAAGATTTTTGTGCATCAGTAAAAACTTTCGGGTGGATAATGGTGAATGGACGTACTTTGAGACCTGGAAGTATCTTAGTCAGTTTCACAGAGGAAGGCTCCATGTTTGACTTAGTGTCGACTATTTTCAGCAGTGGTGAGAGTTTCCGAATTTTCTGTAAGAGACTCCAAGATCTTTATTATAGTATCCACTATCAAACATACTACGTGAAAGACCTGGATTCAACAGAGTGGATGTTTTATGACAATGCCGAAATTATTGATAGACCAATAACGCATTTCAACTGTCTAGAGGATGGGTACTTTATAACAAAAACGTGGATGTGATTTCAACATCATCAGTGAGCCACGTCAGTTAGTAGAGTTAAATATTACCGGACATGGCAGTGCACAATTTTCTCGCTATGTGGACAACTGACAGGCGATATCTTTCTCGCAAGTGGCTACCCAAAGTCCTGATTCGTATATAAGTGTGTTTCGAGTTCGGTCACCTAAGTGTAATAATAAAGCGTGCGATGAGACACACCTGCGAGTGTTGGACTACTGTATAATAAGTATAGCGTGATAAATATAGTGTGTAATAATGTAATCAATGAACTGGAAAATTTACTGACATAAACCGTAGAATTTACAGAAAAGCAATGTAAAAGTATACTAACCCGCTAATTCCGCACCTGTTCTTACCATGAAAAAATGTTAATCCCCTCTAAACCTTTCTATTGTTTTGCACCTGCATTCTGGAAAAGTCCGGTTTTACTTTTTGGCTTAGTCCAAGTCCCCGGAATAATTACCGAAAAGTTCTGGGATAAGTATTGATCTACACAGGAGTATTTCCCGAGCATTCGCCGTGAATTAGTACAGTTATTTACTGGAAAAAGTCCAGATTTAACAAGAGAGAGTCCAGAGTCATACCAGAAAATGTTCTGTTTTGCGTTTCTGAACAGAACAGGAATTTTTACAGAGTGGTGCGGTCGCGACACTCATTTCTAGCTGTTTCAGTAATAACTCCTGATTACTTTCAGCAATAACTCCAGTGTAAACCCAGAAAATTCCCTCAATTTTACTTGAGACTTTACCCTTTCGCATTACTGAATGAAACAGGAATAATTACTTCCGAGTGCGTTCGCGACACTCATAACTCGGGCATTTCTGGAATAATTACTGTTTTATTTTTCTCAGTGTAGTTCTAGGAGCGTGTATAGGTCTCATTTAGACCTCGTGTACACCTGAGATTACCAAAAGCTATCAAAATGTCCTTACCGTGGCATGTCCTAAACTCGAGTTGCACATTTCAATCGTGTAGTTTACCGAGATATTCATTCAATCCCGATTCCGCACCACTCGAACATCAAATTGGGTTGTCAAAAGGTTGATGTTATGTACAAATCAAGTATCAATTCTCACTACACTCTAAATCTAAAATAGTAGTTTTCTACAAGTAAAAGTGTTGTATATAACTATTTCAAAATGCGAAAACTCGCCCTACATCGAAATAGTAGTATGCTACTATTTCAAATTGTAGTTCCTGACCTACAATTTCAAATTGTGAATAGCTACACATTGAAATTGTGCTTGGCTACGCATTCAAATCGTACATAGGTACACATTGTAATAGTACCCCGGTACAAATTGAGAGGGTGCTCAACTGCAATTTGAGATTGGGCTTGGCCATTATTGACATTATATACGAGCAGAGGAGAATCTTTGGAGTGAAGAAAATTAAAGCCACATCAATAAGCTGAGCTCTGATATCAAGTACATGCAAAGTGGAGTGATGATAAGTATTGAGTATATTTAAAAAATGAACTTGTGGGTTCAATCTCGTTCTTGCAAAGAGCCTCCTCTTCGTTAAACTTGAAAGAAGTCACACACAATTGTGTTAGAACAGCATTGGAGTTCTCTTTATTCAAGAAGTCACATACACTTGTGTTGGAACAGAAATGAGGTTTTCTCTAATCTGTGAATTCATGAGCCAGCAAACTTGTACTAGCGCATAACCTCGTTGAGGTTAACTTGGTATTGACGAGTGACTTTGGACATAATTCTACACAGCTCTTGCACACAGCTGATGAACTGCACAAACAACAACACGCACACTTATCAGATTCGACCGAATCGATCAGAATCAACATCGAACTGTGGAAATTCCGAGATTTTTCCGAGGAAACTGAGTTTCTAGGCAGCCTTGGGCAACCTCGTGTCAGAAAGCGGTGGCGACTGCTGCATGGTGGCGGGCGGCCGCCAACGCCACCATCACGGCAGACCGGCGCATGCGGTCTTGGTGCAAGAGCTCCGCCACAAATTGAAATAGTAGTATACTACACATCTGAATGTAGGAACAATGATGGAATTTTTTCCAAGTTTGATTTGTACAAGTTCAGATGTAGTATACTACTATTTGACGCGTAGGTTTGGAACCTACTATTTGAATTTGTAGCAAAACTACTATTTCACATTTAGAGTGTAGAAAATAGTCAAAACACAGCCGACATTCTGTCCTGGAATTTTGCAAATTTTTCGAATGCTTCTCGATAATTCGACTCCGGGTCAGCGAATCGCTTCAAACGGCTCTATAACGGCGGTATGGTTTGTCCCAAACACACCAAAAAACGAAATTCTACAACCAGCGGAGTGATGAATTACGTCACCAGCTTCCTGTGAGATGATTTAAAGACAATTTTTGCAAAACAAGAGTTGTCCACGTACATCAACCTGTACCGCCACCAAAATGTGACAATTGTTTTTGGTAGGACTCTAACTTCTTTAACGTCGTTCTTATTTGCACGACAGATCTACAATCTAGGGTCTCTATATAAAGCGAGACGACGGAGCCTACAGCGCATGCGCAGCATGCGCTGCGCCGTTATGTACACTTTTTGTTCATTTCATTGCAACCGGTATTCATAGTCGAGTGGTTAGCGCGTCCGTCTTTAGTTTTGCCGGCCCGGGTTCGATTCCGAGCGTGTCGATTTTTTTTTTTTTTTTTTTTTTCAATCAATAACGGATTTGTTTTGGCCTTTTTGATCGTGCGTTTCAATTAGAAAATTAGAATTATTTCCTTTTTATTCAAAAACCTTTTTAACACTCATTTTTCCAACCTTCATCTCGAATTTTCTTGATAACTATTTTGACATCTCGAGTATCGACTGAATTTATTTTAGAATTAATTTTTGGGGCTTAATTTTCAGAACCCAGTAACCCCCCCTGGTTTATCAGCATAGACGGATTTATTTTGGAATCAATTTTACAGAATCTATTCATCCCCCCCCTGGTTTATCAGCATAATATATAGACTTCGACATTCATTTCTTGATAACTATTAGGATAACTATATTTGCCATTACGTGTATCGACTGAATTTATTTTAGAATTAATTTTTAGAACCTAGTAACCCCCCCCCCCCCCTGGGTTTATCAGCATAGACGGATTTATTTATTAGAATCAATTTTACAGAATCTATTCACCCCCCTCCCTGGTTTATCAGCATATTTTTTGATAACTATTAGGATAACTATATTTGCCATTATGTGTATCGACTGAATTTATTTTATGAAAGCTTCAATTTCTTTCAACTTTTTCATCTCAAACTGTCCTTATAACTATTTTGACATCTCGTCTATCGATTGAATTCATTTTAGAATATTAATTTTCAGAATCTATTCACCCCCCCCTCCCCCCTGGTTTATCAGCATTTGATGATTAAAATAATAAACCTTATTGGCTGGTTCTTTCGAAAAATGTTGCTGCCACGGCGCAGCATAATACACGAGGCACGAGGCTGATGTGCACGCAGTGACCTGTCGCCCGCCAGTCGCCGCGTCAGTACATTGGAGCGAGAGAGACAGATATTCCACACGATAAACAAGCCATACACGTACACAACACACGCGTCAAAAAAGTTACTAGATCTGTCGTGCAAATAACATCGGCCCTCCTTTAATTGTATAGAAAATTTCAGAATTTGCCTATTTTGCCTTTTCGAGAAAATCGACTTTGAAGTCGCTAAAATACGCCCGTCTTCCAGAGGCCACAGCTCTTCGAATATTGAGCCTAGACCAACGTATCTGGGCTCAAATCGAAGCTCTGAATTTGCCAAAATTGTTTTCGGCGTCAAACAGACTACACAATGAGCGAAAGAAATACATTACATGGTCAAAGGTTTTCGCGTGTACTGGGTACACCTATATATACGGCAAGACGGCGCGCGGAGGGGGCAACTGACCTCGAGCAGACGACAACACTGCTTTTGCGAGCTGGGCTTGCCCGGATCGACGTTTGACGGGATGACTTGGGGAATATCTGCATTGGAACCTTCTACGAGGCCAGCAGAGCAGATCTAACCCCTTGCAGACGTAAAGCGGGTGCTAGAAACTTATGCATGCATCGAGATCATCGCGAGACTTGTCTTCCCGCGCTGGCGCCACCCGTCCGCCATCTCACCATATATATAGGTATACTGTCACATCGTGTAACTTATAATCGACGGTATCATCCTTCGCGATAATCTTTCTGAAGATTTAATACCTAAAACAATTTTGGCAAATTCAGAGCTTCAATTTGAGCCCAGGTACTTACGTTGATCTAGGCTCAATATTCGAAGAGCTGTGGCCTCTGGAAGACGGGCATATTTTGACGACATAAAAGTCGATTTTCACGAAAAGGCAAAAT
The DNA here is from genome assembly GCA_029851415.1 of Eretmocerus hayati. Classification (NCBI taxonomy): domain Eukaryota; kingdom Metazoa; phylum Arthropoda; class Insecta; order Hymenoptera; family Aphelinidae; genus Eretmocerus; species Eretmocerus hayati. Next base: position 169,901,547 of record CM056741.1, read on the forward strand.
AGGCAAATTCTGACATTTTCTATACAATTAGAGAAGTTAGAGTCCTACCAAAAACAATTGTCACATTTTGGTGGCGGTACAGGTTGACGTACGTGAGTTGTCCTTACCGTGGTCACTGGCTCTCGAATACTGATATGCCACATTAGGGTCCAGAAATTTTTTTTTAGTCAATTCTCACCGCGAAAAATCGCTGTGTAATCGAAAAGAACGACCCATTTTGATTCACGCCTTTGAGATCAGTTTTCACGTTAAATGTCGTTAATGTGGCATATCCTTACCATGACAAAATACCTCGAAAATAGCACATATTTTTTACGTGGATTGACTAACACTTGTGAACGCCTGGGAATCGTTTTTGGATGTTAGATAGATTGGAAAATACCTATGAAGAGTCAATTCGCTGCCATATTTTCACTAGTCAATTTTTGGCCCAAATACCGACCTCCGCTGTTTTTGGTCTTGAAATACGTAAGCTATGGAAAAACCACGGCTAACCAAAATCACTGATATACCATTTATTCTGAAGCAGTCGATGGCTCAAATGCATTCGCTTAAAACATCGAACTGCTTGGGAAAATTCCAACAAAAGAAAAAACAAAATGTAGATCAGATTCTTCGCTTCAAAATTTGTGTTCAAAAGAATATTGGTATTACACAAATTTCTTCAAATGTTTACAAAGAAACAAGGTTTACTATATCTTCATCCCTATTCTAATTTCTCATGTTCACAGTGCCAACAGTACCAGCACAAGCAGCAACAGCAGCAACGGTGGTGGTGGCAGTACCAACACTCTGACACCCGGATTCCGTCCAGTCCAACAACAACAATCTCAATCTCAATCTCAATCTCAACCTCATCAGGACACCTGCAGCAGTCCAAATTCAGCAGCCGCGGCAGTTCAAGCTGCTGTCCAAGCCAGTGTTGCAAATTCCCTATTTTTCTCACCAGCAGCTCAACTAGCAGCTCAATTTTCACCATCACCCCTCTTTTCATCAAAATTATCACCCTGTAGCTCAAGCAATTCCCTAAATTCATCATCAACACCATCACTCTGGAGTGTTGCAACATCCGGAGGTTTAGATTCAGCTGCATCAAGATTAGCTTCAGCACATCATCACGATATGTTACCATGGTCAACTGCAAGTTGGGCTGGATGTGCTGGACCCCTATGTGGTTGTTGTAAACCTGGTGGTACTGGTGGTCCAGGTTCAGTTCAAAGTGAACTTCAAAGAAGTAGTAGTTTAGCTGAATTAAGACGTAAAGCACATGAACATAGTACGGCATCTGCATTATTAGGTGGATTGGCTGCTGGATTTCATTTTCCAGCTTTACCTTTACCATTGTTACCCCCGTTATTGGGATTATCGGCTCATCATAGAAGTGTTACTGGTTTAGGTGGTCCGAATTCGGTTACTGGGAGATCTTCACAATCTGAACAATTGGGACATCATGGGCATCATCATCCGGCTACGCAGTCTGCTAAAGATGAACCTTGATAGGGTAGTAGGCTGTTGGTGGTGTCTAATGGTTTTAGAGGTGAAATTTTTGCACGAGTGCCTGATGCTGCGTTAGAAGAGGAAAATGATCTTTGTGTGTTGTCATCGTCGTTGTTTGTGAAAAAGATGGGTGCGATTTGAGAGGAGAATGATTTTTTTGGTGAGTAGAGTGCTATTTTGAGCTGAGCAGTATTGATGGTACGGTATGTTCTACTTTCTGAGAGGATTAAGTATTTAATCAATACCGACGAATCAGGAGATAGTAGGAGTTTTAATGGATGTTATGAAATTTTGTACATAAATTGGTTGTCCACGCATATTAGAGAAAACTACGAAAGTTTCTTATACAATCAAAATTTAGCATAAATATTGAGTTTTCCTTTCATATATTTCAGTCTTTTGATTCCTCGCTTCCGAAATGAGTTCAAAACTTGCATCACGTATGTAACATTAACTTCATCGTCAGATCTGAGTACAATCATCAAAGACAGTAACGCAAAAATCTTGAGATTTGATGGTAGAACCCTGACTAGGTCTACAGCAATGACTTTCTAGGCAGTGCAATTCCCAAGGCATGAGAGACTATTTTTTCTTTGATACTATATGTGATGGAAAATTATGCTTCAGAAATATCCAAAGATGCAGGCTATAAGAAACTAATTTTGTTAGAATCAGTATGAGCATCAATCAATTCGTGATTTTATCCGACCACGGGCGGGCTCTGTTTTCCAACAGTTTGTCGATTTTCTAACTATTCCAGGCTTAGTCACCGCGTTCTTGAAGAATTGATTAAAAGAATTCTTAAAATTGAACTGAATATACTCTGTGACATCGACCAGCAAACATTTCAGCGTGTTCAGCACTTTTGATTTTGGAAACAATTTTCATCAATTTGATATAAGGTAAGTGTGTACCCAACTTGCCTTTGTACCCAACTTGCCCCCATATGCCGATCTCAGGAATGGGCGCTCGTTGACCTTTCCGCAATTTTTTTTACGTTTGTTATGTTAAAATATGAGAAAATACGTAGTTTTCATCGACCCCGGATCATTTTTGCGTTCTCCAGAAAATATAAAGTGAGTTTTCCATTATTCGTGTTTGCACGGCTAAGAGATCACCGAGGGAATCGCGTTCACTAAAACCGGTGCCAATTTATTTTCATCCGATCAATCTCAACGTACCTTAACGCATTCGATTCCTCGTCTCAAGACCTTCAAAATTCGCTCTTCAGGGTTGCAGAACTCTGATTTGGAGCGATTTTATGTACAAAACACGAAGATAATTTGAGGATCAAGAAGGCCGACATCGGAGTGTACCCAACATGCCTCCATATGGTTATCTCAGAAAGGCGTGCAGTATGACTTTTTTCACCACTCAGAACGTGTTTATCACGTCAAAATAGGTCGGAAACGATGTCTTGGGCCAGCTAAAAGCTCCAAATGTCACTGCACGGTGATAAAAACGGATCAAAGCGATTCTATTCACTTCATCGCCGATTTACATTGTTTTAAATGATGGGGGCAAGTTGGGTACACACTTTTGTAAACTCTCAAAAATCACCTTTTGGGATAATCCAAACAGCTTGGCTCCACTTCATTCAAATTGGACGTACTTTAGCTCATTTTAAAGGTCTTGAGACAAGCTTTAAAATGAGCTAAAGTACGTAGGAAAATATGGAGATGGGCCAAAGTTATTAAGAAAATGGCTTAATGGGGGCAAAGTGGGTACACTTACCTTACTTGGAATGAATTTTGTTTCATTTTGATAAAAACTCACATCAAACTCAAAAATCATCCGTCTTCGTGGCAAATAATTGTCCAAAAATCCCACCAGTCAAGTCAGTAATATTTAAAATCATTGTTTGAAACGATCATGATTTTTCCCTCATCGAGATAAATCTTTTTCAATAAATTTTTTTCCATCGCAATGAATACTGCATTTTTCTCATCAGATTTGGCCACTAACCATTCAACCCATACTGATTCTGATGACGATTTTCAAATCTGCCGAGTTGTGCCGAAAAATCTTTGTTCGTAACCAAGAGCATAGAATTCAAGAAATTCATCAAAATTCAAATCAAAAAATCATATTACATCCTCAGTCGAATTGAAAAACTCCTCTCTCGTCTCTTAACCCAACAATTTGTAACCACATAATACACAAGTCGTTGAAAATCCCGTTTCCAGTCGAGTATACGAGCTGTTTACAAGCCACTCACTTGCAAGCTCTATCCCAAGATGCCATAAAGAAGCTCCATCACGTTTGTCCCACTAGATAGAACGCACGTCCACCCTCCAAAGCTTTATACATCAGGAAAGAGGGTACCCATCACCTTTGCCCCCCAGCTAGAAGTAGGGAGGACATCAAGTAGTGGGAGTCAACCTGCAGTCAGACATCGTCTGTCCCTACCTCCATACCATTTCTCCTCAACTCTGTCTCAGTACAAAATCCGCAACGGTCGCAGACGACTCAGCCACCAAAGAAGTAGAATCTTCATCCCTATGTACTTCTTGGCTTTTGAGTTTGTTGGCAATCAATGCCCTCTCTCCACAATTCTAGAAAATCCGTATCTTGTACAGCAACTCTTGGGTAACCGCAGCAAGTTTCCACACATACATACACACACACACACACACACACACATTTATAGGAAAGAAGGGAGGGAGCTTTCGAGGGGTTGAAGAAATGAACCAACCAATAGGGACAGGCAGGCGGCATCGATCGGGACGCGCCCACGACTACGACGACTATGAAACCCCCCTAAAGTGAGTTTATATATACTAGAAATGGCGGCAAGAGAGATGAGGGGGAGGGGGGTGTATGAGGGTGGGTTTGAAGGCGCGCATTTTGCACACTCCGTTACACTTACGCGGCCAAACCGTATTAATCAGTGAGACGTCTCTATCTCTCGACGTGCTTGCTGCCGAGACAAAGCGCCTTCCTTCCGGGCGCCCACTTTCTATCTAACCCTCCTACTGCTATGTTATATCTATGGATGGGGGTTTTTAGACTTGGAGACGGCGACGGACGACCTGCCTCGATGGCGCGCGCGCACACACACACAGCGTTAGATTTTGGTGTGTATAAAGGTGAAATGGAGTTTATTCATTGCTTGGAAATTCACGCGCCGATAACTTGCCCAGCGCTGATTTGAGACGATGTGGTTTTGCTTTTGTTGTATTAGTTGACTATTTGAGTTATGAGCTTAGATTTTGGTCATTTTGGACGAAAGGAGTCCGATTTTTGAATTAAACAAAATATTTTTTATACCTGTTCACTAGGCTGATGTACTGTCGGTGATATCTCTGTATGCGCAGACCTGGGATCTATTTAAAAATGCGTGGGACATGGATTTCTTGCAATATTTTCCATGAATTGAAATATTTTTTCTTTGCCGTTTACTTAATAGTCTACATCGATGAACTTTGTTTGTATTCTGTGGTTATTCACTTTATTAAGAAAAAATTTTCTCACAAATGTCGTCATTTCAATTCTGACAATTTTTCGTCTCGTCAATTTTTTCCTTTTATCTAAGATGTTGCGAGCCAATTTATTGGAAAAAAAATTCTTGGAGGATCGCAGATTTCTGACCGCAGGTATTGAAGTCTCTGAAAAGTATAGTATTGGATGAGCATCTGTTAGGAATACATCTTTGCTTTGTAAAAGGGTGTGAATGTTTCTGTACGGCGAATCTGAATGACTCTTGAGACAATAAGAACCACTGTGCAAATGAGATTAAAGTGAATCAACTTAGCCACAAGAAAGTTACTCGAAATCAATCATAAATAATCAAAATCACCATTAGTAGAGATTCTTGTATATCTTTATAGTCATGTTTTGCGAACTGCAACGATTGAAACCAATTTCTCTTCCTACGAATTTTACGTGTTGATATTTTCCAAATATCCAATGCAAACAATCAAAATGACCCCGTTCATCAATCATTTTCATCACAACATGATAATTCTGAAATACACTTGTAACATATTAAAAATCTATCACAAAAATTTTTTAGGAAGATGAATTTGGTACACTCGGTGTAAACATACCAGTAATGATGAATGCCAAAATACATTTTGTACAAAAGTATCTCCAAGTTAACCATGATATTCTGATCTCATAACCACAACCACAAGTTTTACAATCAAAACAATTTTCTTACTACCTGATTTTTCAATCAAACTCATGTATTTTTTGAATGACCCAAGCAGAATCAGAAATATCTAAGGAAAAAAATAAACGAAACCGTTAAAGAGAAAATTGAAGTCGTCGGGGCAATAAATACGTTGTGAACTTCCAAATGTCGTAGTTTATAACTGTAAGAAATCTGTAAATAGATCTTAGAATTAAGTTATTGTTGTGTGAGTTTTGTTGACTCTTTTGTTGGATGAAACGTGTTTATACAATTTGTTCTTTTTATGACTAAGCTGATTTTACAACATCTATAGTGTAAATATTTGCGAGAATTCATTTAATCATATACTGTGAAATGTTACCAGTTGGCGATTATTTCGATGAAACATCAAAAAATTTCCACAAAGAATTTCACCTGTAAAAATATATTTATCTGACCCTAAATAATGCACGAGTAGAGCGCGCTCTTTCTAATACCCTTTGATCTGATCCTATCTTCATATTTGTAATGAAAAAGAGCAAGCACATGACCCCAGTCGATATTATACTATCAAATGAGAAACAACGTAATCTACCTTTTACTATGATAATAGATTCAAAATAATGTATATTGGATTGTTTCTCTTTTTTAATAAAGATTTTTGAAAAATCATACAGCATCTTTGATAACCCGTCATCCAATAGCATGGGCGGCTTTGGACTATTGCGGTATTGGTCACTTTGAAAAAAAAAAAAAAAAAAAAAAAAACATTGTCTTATGGTAAAAGCAATTGCTGTTTGCCACCATTTCTTCGAATATCTCTTGGATGTTATTCGAGACAAGAAAAAATGTGTATGACGCCAAAATACTCTCTTTTCAGAACATGACTTGCTAGAATCAGTCTTCAGATGGCAAAGGCGATTTTTCGTGAATCTGGCATTGGCTGGCACCAATTCGGTTTGGAAAGGCGGGTATATAATACGGTCAGCGTTATTTCCCAACTTTCGATTTTCCACGATACCATCGTGGATTTTCGATCTTTGATATAAAAAAACAGTCAAAAACTTTCGCAGCGCTCTGTCCGACGTATCCTGTTTTGCCACTCGAACATTATTCTAACATTGAAAAGCCTATCCTGAGAATTTTGCCCTCCCAACCCTTCGTGTCTCTGAAATCGCTGGGATTGTTCATAGCTCCTTTTAAAGATGAAAAATTATCAGAATACATCATTTTCTCGTAAAATTTTACGAGAAACACGACGAAATTGTCAGTTCTGACTTCCAAAGTGACCCCGGTGTAGTATCAGTGATTTTTTGAATCTCACGTTGAAACTTTGAGTCACTTTGAAACTCAAAACTGACAGCTCCATCGTGTTCCTTGTTCAATTTTACGTGAAAATGATGTATTCTGATGATTTTCCAGCTCTAAAAGGAGCCATGAAGAATCACAGCGATCTCAGAGACACGGGGGGGCGGGGGGGGGGGCAAAAATCCTCAGCATAGGCAAAATGCGTTTGTAATACATAAAAAGAAGGAGCTTATTTTGTATATATGTCAAAACGTATAAATGTTAGCAGATTTCGTCTCATCAGATGCATTCACTGCAATAAATTAGATATTTTTAAGGCACACTGCATGCGCTATTGTACATGATGCATTTTTTTTTTTTTTTTTTAAAGATTAAATTCATCCATTTTACGGTTTGTATACGGCGTATCCTTGACGCGGATCATAGCGGATCACGGGCACCATCAGAAAAAACGCATCAAAGGCAATTCTGTGAATTAAACACGCAATAATACGTAAAGCACTTTACGAGTGCACCGACTAAGAGGAGCGTAAAAAAAAGATAAAATGGAAGAACAGGAGAATGCGGGCTCGAGTGCAGGCGGTAATGGACCGAAAGATTAAATGGGTACGAGCTTTATATGGTGGCTACTGAATCGAGTTGCGGTTCAGGGAGATGAGATAAAAGGTAAAAAAGGAGGTGAACAATGTGCGAAAAAATTGAGCACGTTTGCATTCAACTGTATACACGCACTCATGCGGCAGTGGGCAGAGCTGTAATGAATATCAGTGAGTACCGTATGAGTGGAGCTTGCGCAGGCTTGCGCTCGTAAAATATATTGACTTCTAGCTTAGTGAAGTTGGTTCTACGAAATGAGTTGGTAATTTACTTGATACGCAAAGTCCTAAAAAATATATCAATTTTTGTAAAAAAGTGAGGTTTGAAGGGTTCTTGCATTGTATAACAATAAAGCAATCAAGAACCCTTCAGCGTGTAACAAAAATCACAAGGATATTTCTTATCGAGAGTTGAAATTGATTCCGAAATTTAATGAGAAATGTCAGTATTACATCGCCAATTTGTGCTAAAATTCAAGAAAGACCTCAAATTTTTCCTAATGTCTAATTTGAAAGGTATTCAGAACCTTTGAGAGATTGTTTCAGGTTGAGCTTGAATTTTTGACCAGAATTATAATCTTTGAATCCATGGCTCTGATCCTCGATCGATACAGAGAAAGATGAGCAAGCTCGTATGGTTAATATTTTCATGCAAGCAGTTCAAATAACTCTGAGAATGACTGAAAGTTACGAGATTATTCAAGTGCTAACTAAGAAGTAGATTGGGAAATGTAATAAGAACTCACAAAGAATCATAATTGAAATTCATTCCTCTCAGATATAAAATGTATTCACTATTCTCTAAATATACATATCAAAATATAAATCATATACATGGTGCACAATCTTGCGAATTCAATACGAGTAACAGTCTAAAGTATTAGATCATTAAAATTTATTTCAAAAGATCTTTCATTAATACGGTACGCCTCACCGCATTGCTGTAACCTTCTTTGTATTGATACCAATAATCGCTTTTGAATATGTTACCAGTCTTTTTTGCTAATTTTTCCTTTTCTATTTGCGTATTGGTTTCTGGTTGAACAATGCCATCTAGTTTATCCTGTTCGATTTTTTGTTTGCGTTTCTCTTGACCCAACTGTTGGAACGCTTTGAAGAAGTTACGACACTTCTAAAACAGATGAAATATGATCCCAAATCAACATAAGCAATTTCAGTATCATGCGGTGCAAAATTACTAAGAATAACTACAAACATGCAGTAAATAATGAAGGTTGAAGTTGCCGATCACACGGAGTACTTGAAAGATAAGAGTTACCAGTGTTCGAATGTGGTTATTGTTTCTAGTTGGATTCGCTGACACTTTTGACACGAATTATCTTGACTGTATCGCCAAGATCCAAAAGAATGATGTTTGGAAAAGTCGAAACACTTTTGTGGAACGCAAGATGGTAAGTTGAGGACGGTACAAAACGGTACAAGATGTCGAGATATTAGTACATTAGTAGTAATAATCGAGAAAAGACAGCACGTAAGAGTAATCGAAGAGATTAAATGATTTCTGGTCAGATTATCCATTTTCTAAAAAATTTCTGAAGGAAGACTGCAACCAGTTGGCTGAGTGTCCAAGACATCAAAAGCTCAAGCACGCGGTTGACGTTTTCCTTTAGAATTTTTACCGTGCAAATATTTCGATCAATTTCAGCACCATTGTCGTGCGAGATGGAATTGAATTGTCTTGCAATCGACTCAGGCTAACTAGGAACATCCAGCAGTTGTGAAACACGGATTAGGCTAGAACTCTCAGGATATTCTCCTTTCAACCAACTCCCATAAGATAAAATATTAACATTGCGAGCATATCTACGCTGTAAGAAATTTATTCGAAGAAAAACTTCCACCAAGTGGTTGAACTGGTTAAAAATTCAACCAAAAGGTCAAATATTCGATGGCTGTGAGTATGGTTATTACGCGACCCATGAGATGGATACTTAGGTCATGGTGGTTTCCAGACGAAAATTTGGGGTCAGAAATAGTATATTTCCGTACTGAGCGCGGTAGCCCATTTTGGGCAATAGGACAGTGTGTCTGTCGAGCGAAGCGAGACAGATATGTCCTCCAGTGCCCAAAATGGGCTTGCAAGCAAAGTGCGGATATATTTTTTCATTACGAGAACCCTAAAGTCCTATTTAAACGCGGCATTTTTAGGTTAGAGTAATGAAAAACAAATTTTCTCATGTTTTTTTTTTTTACCAACAGATACAGAAAGATATCAGCGCCAGTCGTGCGATCCTTTTCGGGGAAAACCCCCCGTTAAGCAACGTTTTTGCGATTCAGTATCCGGATGGGTGATCGCTTATCTTGCGTTCATCAAGTTCCTGATCCCAAACAAGTGATAGATTTCGCAAACTAAGAAGGGCGGTCACTCTTTGCATACGAACCCCGCCGCAATAGACCGAAAAGGCTCGCGCGGCCGTCACGGACAGTTTTTTCTATATGTTTAGAAGAAAACAAGGAGAAACTTCTTTTTCTGGACAAAAAATGTCACCCGGAAACTACCGTTTACCAATTTCATGGGTCCCGTACAGTATATTATACCCATAATGATAGAGTCAAAGTATTATTCACGCGATCTAGGCGTGTCAAACTCGGGCGGCCGGTCACCCATTCGGATACGATCACCACCGAAAAGCTGCTCAACCTGAATTTCCAACCACGTAATTGAGAGAAAAATTCTACCAATTGGTTGAGATGTTCGTTAAAAATTCACTTACCAGGGGAACACCAACCTTGCGGGTCCTGAATCTTTAAGAAACTCTGGGAATCATCTTGTTTTGGTGAGAAATGAAGGTACCCAAAAGGGTTTTATCCAATGGGCCTTTTATCCCCAGATTCAGCAATGGAGATAAGCATTTCTCATGTAAGGCCATGTGAAAAAGTCGTACACATAGATATACTGACAATGCTAATCTCCATTGCTGAATCTGGGGATAAAAGTTACATTGGATGCAATCCTTTAGGGTACCTTCATTTCTCATCAAAACGAGATGATTCCCAAAATTTCGTCAAGATCCAGGACCTGCATGTTTGGTGCCCTCCTTGTTATAGTGTAACTGGTTCGATTGCAATAACTATACAACGCGATATCTTCGTAATCAAGCGGTGACGAATTGCAAGACTAGCAACGATGTTTGGGACAAATATCAGACGGGTGCTCACGAGTCAAGAATTCTAAAGCAAATTCGGACCTATATCAATCTCTCCCATGTGTTTATTAACATGTCGCACGCGCTTCAAACATCATCAGTCATCGAACAGTTCATGGATACGCCCACATGACATCAAAACAGCCACTACTCGACATTTACAATCTCATCATTTCCATCGTAAGGAAACTGGCTCTTCTTAGATGCTGTGAATATATCTACATCAAACCCTCGAAATTGATTCATCCCCACAGTTGAGTGGATAGATAGCGGTTTGCAAAAGCTCGTATCCGGCATTTCTGTATACATTAAAGCAAATTAGGTGCGTAAAACGCCTATATAGCAATGATAGTACATAAGCGAAAGTGCAAGCACGCAGAGCCATTAATCGAGCAGAATACAGAATCCACCACCAAGGACAATGAGGCAGAAGTTTGTCGTCGAAGTCTCGGCCCATAAATTCGGATGACTGGTTCCTTTGCAACAGATTCAAGAATCAGCATGACAATAGGTACGTAGCCACGGCACTCTGATTGCCTTTATATCGAGAGATAAAGATAGATTCCCGCCCTTGCGATCATGAAATATGATCCTTATAGGCACAACATTCTGCTGGAGTCGCGTGCAGGAACCATCAGCGGGGCAGGCCGGAAGCTTTTGCCACCCTGCGATTGCCATTGTTCGTGACAACGGATTAACTTGATGATCATCAGCTATATTTTACTGAGAAGTTCACAAGATGATCCAGGAATGAGCTTTTTCACTTTTTAGAAGGTTTTCAGGGATAGTATTTTATGTGCTTGACTACGCATTTTCGTTACGAGGTTCCCTGTCAATCTAGCAAGGAAAAGCTTTTCTGTACATGACCAAAAATTTTACACTTCAGCAGATTTCTTTCTATTAAAAAGGTCGACCACATGACCTAAATCCTGTGAAGATACATCCAAAAGTTCTGGTAGTTTGATCAAATTCATTGGTGAACTCAAGATTCATCCAATCAACTTTGTGTGAAATCTATCTATTTTCTAATATACTAGTTCTTGAATGAACCTCTCAAGAAGTTATACGCCAGTTTCGTCGATTTCAAACCAGGTAGAAGTATGCACCTACGTAAAAAGTTGATACTCTATAAATGGCATGTTCTCCTAAAGAAAAACACCATTTTTATGCTTCGTAGACCTTTCTCACGGGGAATGTGACGAATATCTCTTTTGGTGCAAGGAGGACATGAATCTTGCGCCAAAATCAGGCAACCCTCGGGCAACCATCAACTTGTGAATAAATTTTATATCAAAAAATTCTCGAGTATTTTTTATTCCCATCAAATTCCAAACAAGAAGCATCCGAGGTAGCATCTGAAATTCATTCCAGGAGCAAATTTTTAAACCAATTTATCCGACTATGGTTAACATCTAAAAGAATCATCCTCGTAACGATGTGAATCTCTGTTGAAATTTTGATAATGACATTCTATACCTCATCTTCAAATACTCATTCCTGATGTACTTAGACTTGCTCTTTACGTCTACGTGGGAGGGCTATCATAATATAAATTAGCTCATACGGCTTTGTTCAACCCCCTTCTTCATCTGAGTTACTCTGGGATTCACTATTCATACAAGCGACAATTAGATAGGCATTACCCATTATACCATAGAGCAAAAATGAAGGTTGGGGGGCTGTTCTCAAGTCACCCCGACAACTCCTCGAAGCTGCGCGTGCAGCCCTCGAGCCAGTGTAAACACGCTGTTAATAGAGATTCGCTCGAGCGGCTATAATAGCTTCTCTTGCTTATACGATGTATATATAAAGCCTCTCCGCATGTATTGCTGTTCTGCATAAGATGAGCGAATAAGAAGGAGCTTTCATTCACGACATCGTCATTTTCGTCGTCATATAGTCATAGTATATAGCTTTTGATAATGAGAGGTCTTGCATCTGGTTAGCTGGCTTATTTTTGAAATCAAACCGTTCAGAAAAGAAACGAGGACAGACCGGACCGGACCGGATAAGTCCGTGGCAAAAGTGATGAGGGTAAGTACACAGGGCCACGTACTCAAAAGCTTCATCCTCGGTTGCAAGCTCAAGATATAATCTTTTCAGTCCGTTCAAGAAGTAGCGAGAGCCATGCAGATGAAGAGACGAGATGAAATCTTGGATGAAATCGAGCTTGAGGCAAACTCAACCACTCGACAATGAGCCGACAATCTTGTAAGAGCTTGCGGAATTTAGATGAGAGCTTTAATTTTCAATTCGCACGCCACCGTTGATGATGATCTATATAACTTCTATGCCTTGGAGCTTTTTTTATATACCAATGCGCAGACGTCCTCGACAGCTTCTGCATTTACGAGTCGATTCTTATTTTATACTGAGCAATGTAGCCCTTGAGAAATATAAGGGAGTGAATTCAACACCCAGAAGCGAGAAAGATGCTGAAACTGAGATTTTAAGATACACTTCAATAGAGAGTGCGATTATAAGATAGATAAGAAACATGCAATCTCGCCTACATATAGTGAGAAAACCGTTTGTGAGTGATGGAACTTGATATGAAGAAAGATAAGGTTGGATAAGAGGTCGGGATGAATGTGATGGTTTGTGAATGAATTACTGACCTTTTCAGCCGATGGCTTGAGTTCAACCGGATTGAGTTGCTGTCTCAAATGGTTTGGAACATTTTGGCTACTGCTTGGCTGACTCGACGAGGGTACATCCTCATCCATCGGTACGGATGATACACTTGTAGAAGCTCCAGAAGATTTATTTGAGGAAGCTTTGGAAGACTGATTCGATGTTGTACCAGTAGTAGAGGCAGGCGCATCGTCACTCATCGCCGCAGCCCGCTGCAAGCGTTCAGTTTCCAATTCCTGAATTACTATTTGCTTCACCGCGTAAGCCAATTGCTTTCGCACTCTGCAATCCGGGAAAGTGCCGATATCCCAGATATTTCTGTGAAATTTATTTCATTTAAACGTATATTTGAATTTCGTGGTATAGATCTCACGAAAATGGGTATGTATTTTATATGTATAGATCAAGAAATTGGAATGAAACTTACGGATCGAGATAGTACTCGTATCCGCCTCCGGGTTTCCTCTCTTGCGTAAAAGTCAGACCGAAATCGAGCATTAGATTGACGAGTCTCTTGAGTTCTTCTTTTTCTCTGACTGAATATAGTTGAGCGTTCACTGAACGAAGCTGGGGTGACAGTAGATCCGGTAGATACGGAAGCACTTCCGTTACTAGTGTCAAGATATCGTATTTTGATGTTTTCTTTGTCGCTGTCAGAATGGCTAGATTCCTCTCTTTCTTTTGATTAACCTAAAATTGTGAAAGATGGTGTGATGAGAGAATTACATTCATTTCTTGAGTCAGCAAACCGCTTCGGACCAACTCATTCTCAGATACTTGTGTTTTATTCAGTTAGAGAAAAATTTTGAATAGAATCTCCAAAACAATCAGCCATGTTATGAAGAAAAGTGGACGGGTAAAACAGTTTTGCTAATTATCTTTGAGAAAATGTGTCGTGCGAAACCACTCCGCAAACTTTCCGCAACGTCATCATGTTGAGCAAACTGACCTTTTCAAGACGCTTATCATACGATGAATAGAGCACAGAGAGTGAATTCGTCAAGTCACACAAAGACGGCCGAGAAATTTCAAAGGGGTGGCATGAAAGGAGATGTATCAATACTCAAAAGAGAACGTCAAAATAAATATCACCGTGAGAAAGAATCCGTTGCATTTGATGAATTCTTGTTTCGAGGATTTTTTCACGGTTACTACATTTTACATACAAGAAAAAAAAAATTTGAATTGACAAAAAATTCAGTAGAACAACGATTTTGGTCGGTGTTTCAAAATGTCAATTTCAAAATAGTTAACCTTAGAGAAGCAACACGATGATATCATTTAAATATTATGTGGTTGAACAACTGTGAAAAGATAGCTCGGGATGATACAAAATAATAGAAATGTATTGACGGCTGAAATTTCATGTTAAATAGTCCGACGGTTCATGAAAATCACTCGAGAAATCACTATATACCAAAAAGGACTATTTTTAGCGTCTCTAATGATACATGGAGAGTCTAATAAAAAGTTACCAAGGTCCAAAAATCTAACCGGGATGGGAGTATGGCCAAACTAATTAGTCAATGAGCATATAAAAAAACAACAGGGCTATAAATATTGCTGCACAACAATCAAAATCCGACCGTAAGAGTTCAGTCTCGATCTTCTAAAATTGCATCACAGATCATGGGTGCAAATATCATCGATCCTTTAGACAAAAATGGGCAGCGATTTCATCAATCAAATCCTAAAAATAAAAGCGCGCTTTCTCCGCATCAGGCAGCTTACGAGCGCATTCCGGTATTATGCATCAAGTTTGGAATCAGACAGCCTATATCAGAGATTTTCCGCTTCTAGAAATGAGCTTTAACGGCTCGCCAACTGTAAAGAGTTATTATACATCATATCACCGCAAAACCGCACCGGGGCCACGGCTATACTATTATATCCGTCCAACTCAGTATAGGAGAGAGAAAAGCAACTTTGCGGGGTGGGCACGCGCTTAAAAAGGGGTGCAGATATCGTTGACCCGTTGGGATGCGAGGCTGTACCGGCACACGCCTCTGAATAATTCAGTCTCTCATTAGGGTGACAAAAACAGGCTGACGAATGGGGTTGACCTTATATATATCTCGGGTGCGACAACGATTCAGTACTGCATCATCAGTATATAGTATAATGCAGCATTCAAATCAGCTTGGGCAAACACTCGGGATATGCTGGACTCTTTTGCTCACTCGCTCGCTTCGTTTCGAATATTCTCTCATTTCTTAAAAGCCACTCCCCTGATAATTAGCGCAATGCGCTCCAACATTAATTATTAGTCCTCCTAATTAGCCGGAGATAAATCAAAAAGTCTGCCACTGTATAATAATGCCTTTTGCTCCTTCCCTTACAGCTTATATTCCATGAAGCATTGTATTCGTTATACAACTCGCGGCGCAGTAGTATAGTAGATATACCCAATGCAAACCATTAACGTTATTGCCCCTTCCTGCAACAACGGCGATAAACATGTCAGAGAGTAGCAAAACTGTCCGACTTTTGTTACAAATGTGGATTATGGTACCGCCCGCGCCGCTCGCGGGCTTTGCGCATCAGAGGCAGGTGCAAACAGCTTATTTTTCCAAGAGGGATCATGATCTCTGCAGGGCTCACCTCGAAGAGGATTGAGGGAAAGGTGATCTTCGGGTTCTGTGAATCTGCAAGATACAGATGCCAAGCTATGAAGGCGGACGTGGTGTATGGCATGAGTTGCCAAGTTTGACGCTCCATCACTACTGTATTGACAATGTCGTGGAATTCAAACCAGAGAAGAGATTCCGATACATGATCCATTTTGCCGTTGCAAGACTCGGGATAGTTGTGGAATATTCCTTGCAACAGACGTTCTGGTTCCGCTGAAATATTTAGATGATTTTTGTTGTATTATACTGAATTTACCGAATCTACATTTATATCACACTTGTTGATTCCAAAATTCCGCAAAATTCGAATAACTAAGGCTCATAATTTATCCACAAAATAAAATGATAGTAGTGACAATTATTAGGTGAATCCACTAGGTTACAAGTCACTTGAGACCAACAAGTTCGCGCGGGCATCGTCGTTAGGTACATTGATAAACATTTTCATTCAGCTTTGAAATATGTAATTACAATCATCTCAAGAACTACCAAAACTCTGAGGAAATTCAACTTTTTCGACTGGTGAGGATTTACTGTATCTTGGCACCTTTCAAGAAAACATGAGAAGAAGCTCATACGCCTCTTTATTGAATACTGGCATACTCAGATTCCCGGTTAAAACTACAGAAATCCGCTCGGAAAATCACCCTCCGATCCTGGAGTGTCTTCAGAAAAAGCTTGAGTTGAAAATTCAAATATTGCGCTATTGGTCTGTTTTTTTAGGAGAAAAAGCTTCATCTCAGCTATTGTGTGAGAGCGATGTGATGACTCAAATAGATTTTTTTTTGTATGCTCTCCAGCAAATCTTTCGTATGGTTCATGACCAATACGATACCTCCCTTCGAAAAAAAACTCTTCCCAATGTTCAACATTGATACCAACTAATGCTACACACGGCAGATAGTGGCAACCTTAGTTTTATCTGAATCATGATGTGTATTGATTGGAATGAGACGGAGGTGGGCACTTTTCGTCAAGTAGTCTCGAGTAGTTTTTATGGAAGGTCGGTTCGAAGTTGAATTTCCCGGACATGCAAAAGGGTGTCTGGAGACCGGACTATAAAATTTATGAGGCGTATTAAATTGGCCAACACTACTAACAATAAGTAACTATCACTAAGCTCGTTATTGACGTTGGATATATTACCTTGATGTACGAGTGTGATAACATTCAGCGATCTTTGATGATTGGATAGGGCGCCTTGTCTGTTCCTTGGTATCTTTAACATATCTCTCCACGCATCAAAGAGACCTTTTTTCGTATCTCTTAAACTTGATGCGAGATCTTTCATCATATCTGAACCTCCTCCGGTGTATTGTAAAATTCCAAGACAGGCCCTTACATCGCAACCTGACTTTTCTGCTAAATGACGCAACACTCTTGGATCAACTTTCAAACCTTCGTTGCGGGCTACTTCTGACAATCGATCGGCCAAACTCGATGGATCTACTTCCGGCACATTCAAGACAAGAGCCATGGATCTGAGGGGCCTGGAGAGATTAAAATCATCAATATTAACGGAATTGAGTTATTGATAATTTTAGATGGATCAGGAGTAAATCAAATTCTTATTCAACATGTCTTGTGAATAGCCATGGATTAGACAATCCATCGATGTAATTACGGGCGGACATATATCTTTGACCAGGGTTTGAACTGAAATGAATTTCGAATTTTGTTGAATTTCGTTGTTTTGGGGTTTTTATCCGAATCCATCCTGGAAATCTATCTCAACCTCCTTCTTTGCGATAATCATGAAGATTATGACCATCATAACCACACTCGGCCCGGGCAGGCAATGGTACTCAACGAAATTCAACGAAATTCAAAATTGATTTCGTTACAAACCCTGTCTTTAACTGTTCTGTATTCTTAGCCTGCATCTTAGCATCAACCATGTAGGATGTAGCAAATGAGTCTAGTTCGTTCTTTTCGATTACATCTTTTGGTATAATTATTGAGAGTTTTTTAGTCAAGATATTTCTAGAGAGTTCATTAAAATATGAGACGATGTAAAAACTCATCTCTGGTTTAGTCAAAGGACATTATCATCAGAGCTTGGTGCGAGGAATGATCTCGAGCCTAGATGACCACAGTTAGTCGAATTTGCTTCATGACACTGAATACATCGACAGGGAGCAAGTGCGCGTGAATTCTCACTTGCTGAGCATCAACGAGTGGGCATATAATTTTGAATCTCGCAATGTAACATTTACTCGTATTTTCTTTGATGTTGTTAGAATACATCGAAAAATTTCTCAATCCACTTTGAATCGGTAAAAATATCCAGAAATCTAAAATATAATTTTTAGCATAAGGACGACTAAATTAAGCGCCACTTTCTGTCCCGGCTGCAAACAGAAAACTGGCATTCATTCATCGTAATGCGAAGAATAGCATACATCCCTCGCTCGGCAGGCTGATTTGAAGCACGGAGGATATTTTATCTCGTTGTGCACAGGAAAAACTATTCCCAAACCGCAAAATAGCTGGACTTTGCATCGAAAGTAATATGATATTAAAATCAATGAAACACTCAAGGAGACCTTTGGATTGTGATATTTCAAGTCATCATAAGGACTCTGCATGCGATATGCGCGGGTACGGTTTTGGCATGTTGATCGCTTAAGTGTGGTCAATGTCAATCATGGTGGTGATAATCAATGTCACACGGTCGAGAATCTACTTTTCGTCAGCAAGAGTTTCTTCAACATGTCCTTGCATCCCTCTCTAGATTTCTTTTTGATACAGAACTTTGTAAAATCCATGATTACCTTAAAGATGGTGCATAAAGATCATTACAAATGCAAATGATGGGACGACGGCAGCCATCGTTATCTTTTTGTGTTTTGTTCTTGGCACCCTTGCCTTTTGGTACTAACTTTCCATGGATAAATTTCAAGAGTAACTCAATGGAAGCACTCGCCGCTCCATCAATTTCATCTAAAATTAGACAGTTGGGTCTTTTTTCTTCGTCCATAACTGCTCTCATTTGCGTGGATGATAACAATGCTTCCCTATTGATAAAGAATATTATGGATTAATAAGGCACTCTCAGAAAGAGTTACGTTAATCAAAACTTATATACCTGAACGCTTCTGGTCCTCTGTCGTCACTGGCATTAAGCTCGACAATTTTATAGCCGGCATGCCTAGCTGCGACATGAGCTAATGTAGTTTTCCCCAAACCAGGAGGGCCTGTGAGTAACGCTATTCTATATGTAGGAAAACCTTTGCTATCGTGATCAGGAACGTCCTCGTCTTTTTTCTTGAATTTATTCTGGAATTTTGAAGTTGGCTGTGTTTTTTTCGGGCGTACAGTGGGGTCTCTGTCAAAAACCATCTTATCCCAGAGTTTGAGCCAGCGAAGAAGAGATCGATTGACACTTTCATCTGATAATAGCTCCAGATAACGTTTTGGTTTGTATTTGTCAACCCACAGTTCACACGTGGCATTCTTCTGGTTTTGAAATCTAACTGGTGGCAGGCTATGTTGTTCAACTTGTTTCAATATCTACGAGATAAATTTGATACAAAATTAATAGATTCTATAATGTCTGAGATTGCCAAATGCGAATGTTTGAGATTAACTCACAATCTTTTCAGCCTCATCTTTGATTATGTCAAATGATTTCGTAAAAAAGCGTGAGGTCGGGCGATATTTTTCCGTACTGTACCGACTCTTTTCGACAACTTTGACGTAAAATCGTTCACCATTGTCGTGACGAGTTACTGCTACAAAATTGCAGAGAGGGACCCTTTTTGATATGGAATCTGTTGACCTGTGTGAAAAAATATTTACCAAATGAATAAAATTCTAAAAAAAATCAGATAGCAGTCAATCAATGATCGTTATCACCTTTTCCGATTCAAAGACGTTTCAAAACTTTGATTGCTGATTATTTCATTCTTTTTCCTCCGATCTAGTATCATCTGAATGAGTTCTTTGGGTCGATCCCATCTTGGTTTTTTTTTGTCTGGTAAAGCGGAGCCTACAACATTTGGATGATTGAATATTTGTGATTAAACCTACGAGTATTGGTTGAAGACAAATAAGATCAATTGAGAATTGAACATGTAAAATACTCACTGTAATCATCAAAAGTAAGGTCATAAAAGCTGGTAGAAGAATTTTGGGGAACTTGATCAATAGATCTTTTCCTGGTCAGATCACTCTTTTCTGACTGTACAGTATCACATTGTGATAAGAATTGGAAGCTGTCACTTTGATGGTTTTCACCATTTGTGATTTGCTCTTGATCAACACCATTTATATTGATATCCCCTGTAGAGATTATGCAGTATCAGTGAATGGCTAGTATATTCATTAGAGATGTTGCGATAAGTTTACAGATTGGAAATCATGAACTTAAAAATGAAATAGCTCAACATTTCAAGATCTTACCATCTACTCCTTGAGAGACAGCAACATTGGTATTTTGAGAAGCCGTTACATTATTCTCAATACTGTTGCTCTCGATTACATTTGTCTGTAACCCATTCGCCTCACATGGTTTTTGGAAAATTGGAGCAGACTTCTGTTTTTCAGATACTGCTCATGAAAATACAATCATCATTCAGATTAACATGAAATACTAAAGAATGGATGTAATATGTAATGTAAATACTTAGGTTAGAAACTCTTACATTCAAATTCTCTTAAAATTTCGTATTCATCAGCGTGCATAAGATCGTACTCATCTTCAGGATCGGGGAATTCACTCTCCATTTTGAACCGAAGTCGCGGAATACACTCAGTGAGAAACAAATTCTACTGAATCTTACGGTTTCCATCAGTTCAAGAACAGCTTGCTGTCAAAGTTATTTGTTTTCGCGCGGCAAATCTCACGTGGAACCGCGGGGTTTCCTTTTTCGACATTCTCTGACAAGTCACGTAATTAACGTAGAATTAAGAACGGATTTGGAATTGGATGAACAGTTTGATTTCAGAACACGGTATAATTCTAGAGATTCTGAGTCAATCAATATTGAATTATTCTAACGGAAAAAAGTCTTAGGATCAAAAATTCGATGATTTTCAGAGCCCAAAACTTTTTAATTGAATACGAGTAAGTTACATTCAAAGCGTAAGATACACCTGTCATTTCAACTAGTCGGGTTAGGCTAGAAAGATTCAATTAATCGTCTGCTCTGCTCTGCAGCCCTCCCCTTATTTAGCTCATCTTGATGAGGCTTGAATGGGCTCTATCAATATTTTTTAACATGGTCACTTCAGTGTCAAATGTGATACTAACAATCAAGTATTTATCGTTATTAACAATCAAAAGTATGTACTAGGTTAGCTGTTGTGTTCCCCCCCCCCCTATCATTAGCCCATTGCCTCGGTAAAAGTTCATGCACTACAACTTGACAGGATGTCGATCAAGTCTGAAGTTACACTGGAGCATTTTTATATTTTCAACAGCACTTATGCAAAAAAAGAAGGAGAGGTAAATAACCACAGAGTGCATAGCAATCTTGTAATCAATTCCCATAATTCATACTTGGTCTACTTTCCACAGGAGAAAAATAAAATCTTGTACTATCATCCTGCCAAAACAGATATCGATAGTCAGATAAAAAATATTGGATTAAGTGAAGCAATAATAAAATTTACTGAGTAAGTCGCTTATGCTACCTGCAATTTGATCTTGTTCATCAAACTTGATGTATTCACTTAAAGGTCATTCAATCCTGGACAAACATGCGACTACTGTCACACTCACAAGACTCGTCAAGTTTATTATCAACCTGAACCAAATTTTTGGATGGTCATGGTAGGCCTACCCTCTCAATGCACCATTTATTTGATTATATGCACTATCAAATATTTATACCCATATTCCTCATCAGGTTGTTGGCGTGCCGTATGTAACCAAAGAAAAAGATGGAAATGAATACACAGAATATCAAAATGATGATGTCTCTAGTGCTGTTTGTCAGGCCATACTGAAACAAACTTACACAATTTTTAGACTGTTCATGGGCTCTTTTGAAACGATATTAGGTGAGCCAGATGTTGGGTCCGTTACTTTGTTGAAACATAAGCTAGATCACTTCTATTCTAGGGTAAGTATTTGATATTTGCTCCTTTACCAATTTCTGGATTCCAAAAAATGCTGAAACCTTTCAATCTTTACAGTATTTACTATCATTGAAACTGGATACTGGTGATATCTTAGATATATTCCAAGGATTACAATTTTTGCCTCTTGATAAGATAACTTTTTTACGAGTCCAGTGTTTCATGAATTTGGTTGAGGCAACCTTCCCTCAAGTCAAATACACAGCTTTCTTATACAATGACCAACTTGTTTGGTAAGTCCTACATTTTTTAGAATTTACATTGATGAACTCTACTAACAATGCTTCAATGAGTAGGAGCGGATTAGAACCAGAAGATATGCAGGTAGTGTACAATTACTTGGTGAGCACCCTACTTCCTGCACATTTAGAAAAAGAATTAGATGGGGGTTCTATACCAAGGAATTCTGCTTCACCATTTACCTCATCCCATTATGGAAAGTATGTATAAACAAGTCAAGCTCACAACTCATGCTCTGAGTCAACCACAGGATCTAATCATATTTCTATTTAGGTTTGTCACGGGTCCATCAAGTATAAATGATGTGAAAAAACTGCCAAAAGTTTTTATAAATTACTCTACTAATCCTACAGTTCTCTACCTAGTAGTCTACCGTGCTTTGAGTGCAACAGTTTGTCTATTTGTTGATAGTATGTTATTTCATTCTTTGTGAAAATTCTTGAATCCATACCCATACACTGATTGTCATTATATGTTACAGATACAAATAATCCAATGTTTTATACATCTCTGGATTCTTTTCTTGGAGTTCAATTGACACCATTAGTCAGTGCAGTGGCAGACCAATGTTCTAAACATGCATCATCAGAATCTGGTCCTAAATATTTGTATTTCAACAAATTGAATTTAGCTTATAAAAGCACTATACACTGTGATACTAGACGCTTTTCTAGTGCTCTGACAACACCTGAAGTGTTGAGGATCATAGCAGACATTGACAGTGATACAAGCAGGTTTGTTCTCCGATTATTATTATCTTAATCTGAGCAGTGTTAGATATTATCACAAGCACGTGTTTTTAGACTGAAAGAAGCTGGAGAAATTGTGATCAAAACCATGAGCGATTATTGGATCGTTGGTAAATTGTCAAACTTGCGGAAATTCTTTGTCGTGATCCAGCAGAAGAATGCAAGCATAATTGAAATTGATGGTATTGTATTGCAATTCAAGTTGAGATCCATCAAGATTCTAATTCTACCTCCTACAATCGTCATTTTTTTCTCAGATGAGGTGAAGAGACTCTGTGAGCAACAGCTGAAAAGTATTTTTTTTCGGTAATTTGAATTAGCTGAAACAGTTACTGACACCCATTTCCTGCAAGTTCATATGCAGCTTTGGGTCTATGAAGGATGAGTCTACTCTTTTCCAGTAGATGCCTTTTAGGACTAAAATGCGACCTATTTAAGAATTGATGATGTTTGTAATTGAATTTATAGTTCAAGTTTCGATGGAAAGGGTTTCAAAATTGTAAATAATCGTACAATTCGGTCTGTATAAACATTTACGTCGGTTGTTATTTCGCATAGGAAGGTTGTGTATAAATTATGTCAAATTCAACATGAAACATGATCAATGTACATATCTTAATTTCTGCAATGGAACGTTACACATGTTGAAATATTTTATAATACACTTTTTCATACAAATTGTAAGATCTTGCATCGCCTTACGATTCTTCTTCTTCTTTTTCGCCCTCGTCAGTAGTTTCTTTCTTTTTCGCCGTAATATTGGAAAACTTTTTCAGTTTAGCAACATAGAAGCCTTCCATGTTGTGTACATGAGGGTAAAACCTTTTGGTCAACTTCAGAGAGGGATGAAATCTATGTTGCCTGTAATTCGTGAAGCCATCAGCTCCGAATTCTAATCCAGTCGGAATCACCTTAACATCACGCTTCTTTAGAGCATAATCTACAATACACTCATTTTCTTCAGGAAGCACTGAGCAAGTTGAATACACAATGATTCCTCCAGATTCAGACCGCGCATTGACACAATCGATAGCGGCTAAAAGAAGCTCTCGCTGCATGGTGAAACATCTCTGTACATCCGTTTCATCTTTGCTTGTTTTTACACTGGGATCTTTTGCAACTACGCCGCTTCCTGTGCACGGTGCATCTAAGAGTACTCTGTCAAATCCTTTCAAAATCTACAAAAAGAGTAAAAATGACTATCCCACGATCATATCAAAAGCAGAGATGGACAAATCCATGGTGGATTGCAAATTAATTGAGATTTATCTCAGAAAAGTTTAGTTTATGTAAGATCAACATTAACTTACCGATGGTAATTTTCTACCATCATAAGTGCAAATGACAGAGTTAGTGATTCCAAGCCTATGGAAATTACCAATTACTGCTTTTATCCTTTCCTTGTGTGCGTCATTTGCGAATAAAATTCCAGTATTCCTCATAAGAGCTGCTATATGAGATGCTTTGCCACCGGGAGCAGCACACATATCAAGAATTCTTTCATTATCTTTAGGATCTAACGCCATTACTGGAAGCAAACTAGAGGCTCCTTGTAAAATATAATGTCCAGCTAAATACTCTGGTGTTGCTCCCATTGGTACCTGTGATGAGTACACAACAAGACCAACATTAGTCCACTTTCCTACTGGGTCTAAATTCACTCCTCTATTGATCAGAGCTTGTGCTAAATCACGTCGACGCGTTTTCAGAGTATTTGTCCTTATAGTCATAGGCCGTTGAACTTCACTAGCTTCAAGGTATTCAAGGAGCTCGGTAAACGGGAACATTTGCATCAATTTTTCCATCAAGAACGGATTATAACTATAGTAAGTGCATAAATCAGCCTTCAACAATTCTGTATACTCTGACCGAGACCTGTGGGGGAAAATGTAAAGGGAATCAGGATTCTATCCAGAGCTCACTACTTTTGTTCCCACAAAATAGGGCAAGTAAGCATACCTGTCTGGTTCTCGTAACTTCTTAAAATCTGATAAAACTGCAACGACGTCCTGAATTCGTTGCTGTACATCTTTGATACTTGTTGGATTGTTCAACTCTTCCTCCGTAGGGAAAGCAAATATTTGTTGATGACTTATACTTTCACTCATTTCTGCTTCTGCTAATTTCCTGTAAAATGATAAAGCTTTGTCAAAAATTTGTCCATGAAATTTTTGGTACAGGACAAGAATAGACAGATTACCTCTCTTTCTCTTGCTTTTTTTTCAATCTTTTGTTTGCTTTCTCTATAGGGAGTAGACCGTCATCTTCGTCTCCATCATCATCATCGTCATCATCCCCTTTTTCTTCAGAGCCACTGCCTTCATCTGAGTCCAACTCACTATTTGAAACATCTGAGTCTTTTACAGGTTGACTGAGATAGTCATCGGTTTCTCCTAGACCATCATCTGAAGATGCATCATCCTGTTGACAGAATTTGTAAATTAGTATTCATCTTTTATTTTAAGAAATAAAGTAGCAACGGTTTCGAATGCGTGATTCAAACAAACTGATCATTCAACTCTATGAAAATATAATCATGCTCAGACTCTTATCAGAGCTTCATGGGATGGAGGGATGAGCTCTTTACTAAATGGAACTCAAAGAAGAAGAATATTGAAATGAGTCTGATTAATATGACAAGAGAAAGCAGAGTTAAGTGTGATTACATGCTTTTGTTAGGACTGATAAAAGAATCATTCTGGACATATTTCAGACAGGTGACAGTTGAAATGAAAAGGTACGAAATAAATTTTAAAAATAATATAAAAATTACATTTTCAGAATTGGACTCATTGTCTTCTTCAGCGTCACCATTTTCACTCGTGCCAATTTCATCACTCTCAAGATCGCTGTGTTCACCATTTTTGCTCTCCTCACAGCTGTCATCATCATCTTCTAGATCTTCACTCTCACTATCGTTGTCATCAGAATCTTTCAAAACATCTCTTTTCTCGATCTTTTCTTTACTGATTGGAACTTTGCTCTTTTTTTGCACTTGTACTTTTTTCTTTGTTGATATGTCGATTGAATTATGCTGTTTTGCTCCTTTTTGTGTTTTTACAGATTTTTGCCCCTTCAATACTTTTCCCTGCTGTGGCTTACTTACCTTCAGGTTGCTCTTCAACTTTGGTTGTTTTTCAAAAGTTCCATTTGAAGAAACTTTTGATTTCAAGTCACCCTGGATAAAAAGAGATATTATATGATTCATTCTTTGAATTGTAAAGATTCATTGAATGCAACATTTGACAAATCATGTATTGGCAGATTTTTTGGGGCTCACTTTAGAAAGTTTGTTGTGACTTTTCTTATCAAGCTTTTCAGCATTGGTAACTTGAATTTTCTTGATGACAGAAGTGGATTTGCTTTTCTTTATGCTAGATGATACTTTCTTATCATCATTTTCATCGAACAAATTCAGTTTAGGAAGTCCATCATCTGCCTTCAACTTTTTCAACTTGGGTTGAAGCTGCTTCTCTTCATTCAAAGATCTTTTCTTGATTTTCTTATTCACATTTTGACTGACATTTTCGTCATCAAAAGGACATTCTTCAAAAGCTTTGGTCTTTGGTTTTCCATTCTCTGCAGTTTTTTTGCTAGTTTCTTTCAATTTTTTCTTGAGCAACCTTTTCTTAGCTCTTTGAGCTTGTCTGTGACTCAACTTAGTGCTTTCCTTTTCTGTTGACAGTAGGGATAAATTGATGTTGTAGCTTATACAATAACGAAATTATTTCTATTTAAAGCACTTACCAATTAAACCTTCTGGAAAAACTATTTCTTGCTTCCTCTTGGCTTTTCTATTGGAGATCTTTTTCTTCTCCGGTTTCTCATCAAACTTGGCTTTCCGACCCATTTTGACTTGGGTGAAATAGTACCATCAACACAAAATAGCTACTGAAGAATGTGGTCTGGCAAAGAAACATACATTACTTCAATAATATTTTTTTGAATGGTTACAGGTAAGTTAACCTAAGACATATATAATCTAATCAAAACAAACGGATAAGAGTTCATTTTTCTTGATTGAAATGTTTCATTTTACCTGTTAACATGGTTTTCAAAGACAGGGATGATGGTTCATGTTCTACAGGTAAATTTTGCAGTAATTCTTTAAAGTTTGAGTTACTCCGGCTGTAAACACGTGTCTTGAGTTGTCGAATAATTTGCTGCCGGTACCACCGAATGAGAACCATCAATTCACGAAGCGACGTTACGGTGAAGTTGAGAACCCATCGTAAAATGCATATAGCTCGCTCGCGGTTTGGTGATCGCGGATTCGCCATCAAACCGTCATCAAGGCCCCAGCCTTTGGGCCGTCAAGTGTCTGTGTTTATTTCTTATCGTTAATTGTTTGTTTACAATCAAGTGATATCGGTTGTCAAAATCGCAAAGTTGATTTTACCGGGTGTGGGATATCTTTCCAATGATCAATAGAGATTTTAGAGGCGCGAAATGATTCTGAACGAGTTTTTCACTTGCATTCCCGATGCAGGTGCAACGCTATTTTGGCCCTGTCTAACGGATTAACAGATAATCTGTATTGTACTTCAATTTCCCAAATTGGGTGAGAAATTGCGACCAAAATGGCGAATCGAGAAACGAGCTTGGGTGTAAAAAATGCAGACGAGCATAGTGTGGAGGTAAAAACTCATTGTATGATAATTATTGAATACTTAAATTCCCATTGTGAAAGAATCCGTAATAAATATCAACCTTGCAGTTTCGCTCACTGCTTTAGCTCAGATAACAACTTTTTAACTGAATCAAGATCATTCCATGAAAGATTTGTAAAAGTTTGATTCCATGTAGACATACCTTTTCCCTGATGTGATCGATGATTAACGAATAACTCGAAATCTATTATACTCCTCCTTACAGACATTGGCAGAGGTCTTTCGATGCTTCATATGCATGGAAAAATTGAGAGATGCTCACTTGTGTCCGCATTGTAGTAAATTATGTTGTTTCACTTGTATAAGACGCTGGTTGACTGAACAAAGATCGCAGTGCCCTCATTGTCGGGCAGCTCTTCATCTGCATGAATTGGTCAACTGCCGTTGGGTTGAAGAGGTAACTCAACAGCTAGATACCTTGCAAGCTGTCACTGTGTCTAATACAAGATTAGAAGATCCATCCAAAGATAGGTAAACAAATTTTCAACTTATTTAGTCATAACTGGCTTCTGCCTATCTTAATACAATATATTTATAGATGTTCTGCGCACCATGAAAAACTCTCTGTGTATTGCTGGACATGCCGCCGCTGCATCTGTCACCAGTGTGCATTGTGGGGTGGAACTCATTCTGGACACACCTTCAAACCTTTGGAGGAAGTCTATGAAACTCATGTTTCTCAAATAAAATCTGAAATAGGGTTATTGAAACGTAGGCTCATGGAATTGATTACCCTTGTTCAAGAAGTTGTAAGTAAAACTTTGAGAATAATATGTTATATAATTCTTGTTTTGATCCTACATCACAATCATTCAATATAGGAGAGGAATGTTGAATCTGTAAGAGCTGCTAAAGATGAAAGAGTCAGAGAAATACGTAATGCTGTTGAGTTGATGATTGCTAGATTGGATTCACAACTGAAAGCTAAACTTCTGACACTGATGGGCCAAAAGAATTCATTAACATTGGAAACAGAGCAGTTAGAAGCTTTACTACAAGATATAGAGCAGCAACTGCTTACGTCTTCTCGATCTGAACTAATTGCTCGCAGTGCTGAAATATCCCATATCATTTATCAAGTACGCAAGAAACCCATGACTAGCTTCGTTACCGCTCCAGTGCCAGCTGATTTTCCTAGGTAAAAATTTGATTTTCTTGAACTCTCCCACATTTCGTATTTTCGTGCATCTTTCATTCCGATTTCAGCGAAATTGTTCCTGGGTATGACAGCGCAACTTTCGCGATGCAAAATTTCTCACAATTGAGAATGAAAGCGGATCCAGTGTATTCTGCGCCATTGCATATCAATGGACTGTGTTGGAGATTGAAAGTTTATCCAGATGGCAACGGAGTTGTACGAGGGAACTATCTATCAGTATTCTTAGAACTAAGTGCTGGCTTGCCTGAAACTTCCAAGTAGGTCCTGCTTCTAAATTCGGTTCATTTTGGAGTAACTGCAATATAGTGGTGGTTTCGTTATCTTTCATCAACTACAGATTTTTGAACGTTTTTGAGCAATGATCATAATATTTTGTCAAAGTATCTTTCTGATTATTTGAGACATATTGCTTGAATTTCATTTTATAGGTATGAATATAGGGTGGAAATGATTCATCAAGGATCGCGGGATACCAATAAAAATATTGTCCGAGAGTTCGCTTCGGATTTCGAGATTGGAGAATGTTGGGGATATAACCGATTTTTCAGATTAGATCTTCTTGCCACAGAAGGTTATTTGAATACAGAACTAGACACTCTAATCTTGAGGTAAACAAACACGATCGATTTCAAAATTCCACTTGCATCTCAACCATCAAAGTGTATTCATTCGAAAAATTTAATTCCAAAGATTCCAAGTCAGACCACCCACATTTTATCAACGCTGCAGAGATCAACAGTGGTACATCAGCCAATTAGTAACGATTCAAAATCAATACGCCGCCCAAATAAATGAGCTCAAAGAAGTACGCTTTTCTTTATCAATCTTGCTTTATGTACCGATAAAACCTGTAATGAGATTCAATCAACATTTTATTTTCAGAGACTGACGATTGAAATCGCTCGAAATGCAGTACCTGCCACCGTTTGTAGTCCAACATTAGAAAATTCCGATCCTCTTGCTATACAGCATCAAGAACATCAACAGAGTTTGAGTCGTGGTTCAGGAGAGTCTCAGAATTCAAACTCACCTAGATCATTGGATATTTATCCCGTAGCTGATTCCAGTCCTGCAAGGTCTGCAATTTTTCTTTTTGCCTGCTTATTTTTCACTTTGGAACTGATTGATATCTGAAATTGATACAAATTCATCACCGCCAGGTCCATCCAAAGTAGCATATCTAATACTCTTCCAGAAGCCTCAAATACTCTTTGGAAGATGCATCCTTTATGTGATATAGACGAGCTTAGTAATCTTCGTCCTGTCGATTCCACATCGACCTTATCAACAACTTCATCAAAATCGAATGCCAAGTCACTACGTCGCAACATGAACCATTCGATACCTAGTCCGCGGCAGAATACTAGAGATGTGAGCGGACAAGCTGTAGATCCGCATGGTACGGAAAATCAATCACTTCAACTTCAGGACTTGAATGCATCCGTGTTACAGTCCCACCACTCAAATGCTTCATCTAGTAGCAGTAGCAGTGAAGATGGGGTAAGAAATTTTACTCAAATCATTCTATTATTTATGCAACAACTATCGAATTGAGACTTAATACCCTTCTACCACAGGACCTAAGTGAACCTGAGATGTTCATGGAAGATTGTGAGCGTACTGGGAACAACTTGTCCTTACTGGATGATAATTTAAATGATGAAAATGATGTTGATGACGAGACAATGTCTGGTAAGTTGTTTACATCTTACTCACGCTTCTTTTGAATTCTTTTCATTATGAGGAAAAGTCTCAGACAGTGATGAGTTCGCGAAACATTTTGCGATTTCCATGAAAAGTTGAAATGTTGATGGTAAAACTCAAAAATTCAAGGTGAAAATGATGTCGAAGTTGCCGAATCTCTAGTTCCGTGGTTGCGCAACAAACAGAAAAATAGATTTCCAGAGAATCAAACTATGT
This sequence comes from Eretmocerus hayati, assembly GCA_029851415.1. Taxonomy (NCBI): domain Eukaryota; kingdom Metazoa; phylum Arthropoda; class Insecta; order Hymenoptera; family Aphelinidae; genus Eretmocerus; species Eretmocerus hayati. The sequence continues at coordinate 169,932,315 of CM056741.1, forward strand.
CCCCAGAAACTAGCAGGTAAGAATCAATCGAATCGAGTTGAACATATATTCACTCAATCCTCTTTTCTATTCCAAATGTGACCTTGATACATATTTTAGTAGATTGGCGAATCTCTCAAGAGATGGTTTGGACGACGAAATCATGTTGCTGCATTTGTTTGAAATGCAAGATCGAAATTCGGCTTGGACGTCTCTATGTTTAAAACAAAGATCCGAGGATTTGCTCGACGGAAGGAATTCGCTCGCAAGCTTACAAAATTACAATGCAAGCGCGCTTCCTTGTCCTGATTCAAGGAATGCACGCGCCTCCTTAGACTATGGTCACAAACATCCGGATCTTGATCAATCACGCCTGTCTCATCTATGCCAAACGCCAACTGCCACCCATACCCGCGTGGAATCCGACTGCCCTTCGAATTACAGATTTCAAGACTTGACAAATTTGGCATCTTTCAGCCCGCTTCAGACCAAATCTGAGCCAACAACTCGTTCCAATTCAGCCGACTGTGATAGAGATCAAATCTGCTCAAATTTGTCTGCCATTGATCTCATTAGTCGTAATAGAATTTTAGACATATCGAGAATATCAGACTTGACTGTACCGCCTCGTAAGTCTGCCAGAAATGTTATCCAAGTTTGTCGAAGTAATTGATACACTAAACATCTTCATCTCTTTTTAAAGTGACACTGGATAGTATGAAGGTCGCTCAAAAGCAATTATCTCCCAGACGCCAGTCTTCGCCAGCTTCATCATTGAACGCGAATTCGAATGGCCTCGAGAACGATAAAATTCTCGAGTTTGAGCAGCTACTTGAGCGCATGGAGCTTTCGCCCACGAACCGAGCTGCCAATCAAATTGCCAATCTGAGGTAATTGAGGGTTTATCTGGAATAATATCTTCAATCAGTGACTTTTATACCAACAAAAAATTGATAAATGTTCATCTTGGATTGATTCCAACTAGTGTAGATTGAGAAGAGAAATTTCGAATCCTCAAATCCGATAGTGTTGATCCTCTTGATTGGGGTAATCCTTGCAGCCACGTGACTGACATTCTGAAGAGATTGTTTGCAATCCGATTTGTGCTTGGAGGGGTGGTAATCTCTTGTGTGGACTCGAGTGTACATATTAGATCTAAATTTTTCGCGATTTGATTCGCCGAAACTCGTTTTTCGAAATGCACATCAGATGATGCTTTGGAATACATTGTGATCTTACTAGCCGTATCAGAATTATTCACGCTTATTCAGAGTAATTTGAAGAAATTGTCCGTGATTATAATAAGTATCTGAAAGTGTAGGTGCGATATATTTTCTGCCAAAGTCGACGAAAATTTTTCATCATTGCTATGTTTTTGCATTATTTTTCAGAAAAAATCTTATAAAAAATGGCAAATCATACGCTTGTCCACAAAGTGTCAATAAAACTCCATCGCATACCAGTGCAGCTTACGGTGCAGGTGGATTTGAGGAAGCTGCAGCCTCTGCAAGTAATGTAATACTGCCTGAATGCATGCCCAATTCTAGTAACTACAGTTGGGTGCCGCAATCTTATCAACACAAACATAGTGAGTAGAATTTTTCCATTATTGCATACGGAGGTATTATGAGGTACAATAATCTCTTGGCCTTGGTAATCTCATAACTTTTCCCGCACGGTACACGGAAAACCTCAGTATTTCGAAACTTTGATCCAACCTCTAAATGAACTGAATACTTTCAAGAACGGGTATGATGGGCTCAACGAACTAGAGAAAGTCGTTTTACCCTATACGTTTCCTACAAAATTCAATTCATAGATTATAGAAGATCTCGCAAAATGATCCCAGATTCGTCTAGTTCAAATCAAAGCTGTTCGAAATCACAAGTTCACAATCTGCATAGTAAAACGTTTGAAAATTTTTCTGAGGGCACTACCTTCGGAAAATCTCAACATGGCCACCGTGAGATGGTGAAAATCGTGTAATTGTTCCTCGAATCCCGTGTGCTAATTTTTCATTGTTCGTGCAACGTGCTCGTGGAAAGTTTGAAAAATCAAGATTGTGCCAAATATTTCTTTTGCTTGAGATCGCTTTCTTGTGACAATTTTGGAACAAGTAAGCATCGACTCTCCTCCGGTTATTCCAGAAATGAAACTTTCAGTTTGAATAAAGTCCTAAAGAATTGGAATCAATGAAGGGAGATCGCTATTCTGATATAACAAAGCGATTCTTCAAAAACTAGCTCGAGTACTTTAACACGTTCGCTGCGGCGGGACCCACCGATGGGTCCCGCGAGTACCTCTTTTGTGTGCGGTAGATTTTCGTCTTAGGGGATTTAACATTGCACGGGGCCCACCGGTGGGTCCCGCCGCACACAAAGAAGGCACTGCGATTTTCACCCCGGCAGCGAACGTGTTGAATAATCCAGCAAGTGTAACTCAAATTTTCCCCAACTCGAATCCTTCGTAAGAACTGTTTTGAGTCACTTAAAATTCATTCTCCATCAACTTTATTGCAGATCAAAAAAAATTCCTAGATCTGTCTCTCCAAGGATCTTCCAACCAGAGCCCTAATAAAAATAACTCTAGTAATAAGTGAGTAGCCTTCACGATAATTTTCAGTCAAGATTACACTGCCGATCAAAAGTTTCAGGACATCCGAAATTTTTTTTTCCAATTTTGTGAATGAAACTACTAGGCTCCACTTGACCGAAATGGACTTTATCAGGGCTCATTTTGAAGGTCTTTTTACTTGATTCAAGATGGCGTTATTTACTTTCATCAGTACGAATCTGCCTTTCCCTAATTTGAGCTTAAAAAAGTGCCAATTTCGATGATTTTGAGGAGAATCTTCTGGCTCTCGTAGCCCAAAGGTACAGAAATGGTTTGGAATGGAACTTGACAGACCTGAAAGGATAAAGTTAGAGCTTTGAAATCCGTCTTCAATGTCCCTCTACGTTACTCCTGCTCTGTGTTATGTTTTTTTCTCTGAGTAGCGTTTTTCCGGAAAAAGTAGCACCCTTATTAGAGAATGACGAAGAGATTCACTTTTTGGAGCATGTTTCAAAGGTTTCTCGTTCTCCTGATCCTGATATGGAGGAAAGATACGAAGATCAGAGATTAAATTCCTCTTGAAACGCATTTCTCTGTCTTTTTCGAATCTAGGTGTTAGTTTTTGCGAAAAATCTTTCTTCACAAAAAATTTCATAGCTCGGAGTAGAAGTAAAGTAGAAAGATGTTCGAACAGATTTTCCTGTACCTCTGAGCTACCCAAGCAAAGAGATTCTTCCAGAAATCATCGAAATTGACACTCTTTAAAGCTCGATTCGAGAAGATCCAGATCTGTACTGATAAAAATGAATAATGCCATCTCAAAGTACGTAAAAAGACCTTTTAAATGAGCCTTGATATGATCTTTTTCGGCCGAGTAGAGCCTAGTAATTCCACTCACAAAATTGGAAAAAAAGAAATTTTGGGTTTCCTGAAACTTTTGGCCGACAGTGTATCTATCGTATGTGAACCTATGAAATTCATTGACGAGTCTTATTTTCTGCATCAGATCTGCGGACGAGAGGAAATATTCAAATTCTCAATAATCACCGAATATTAAGACGTCGAAATCTCGCCGTTCGCTAAAAACATCTGCCAATCAGTGATGGAGGTCGTCGTTGTTCCTTTATATAAATAATTTTTATTCCATTATCGATACTTTGTTATCCGATATCGGTGTATATTTCGTTGATAGCACAAGGAAAAGTTAAAATTGCGCCGAAGTTTAACATACACATAGCAGGTGCGAGAGAAGGCCATATATAATAATAATAATAATCTCGCATCGCTTTGTTAACACAATATACGAGCGAAGCAATAATACAAAGGTGCTCACATTGTTTGAGTAATCCAATCGTATCTCATAAATTATAAATTACCGAAAGAGAGCGCACAACGAACACGTTGAAAAATCTAGATTCTTCCTTTATAGATGAAATACATTACATATAATAAATTTTAAGTATTCTATATGTGAAATAACTCTTCCAATGAGCTATAAATACTGCCGCGCTTTTAAAGCTGCCCAATTTAGAGATAATACATGATAATCCAGTTCTTTTGATCGAACAAAATTGTGATCGCTAATCATAGCTTATATTACATAGTGTGATATCAATAGAATTCAATATCGGCTGTTACACGCATCCGAATAAATCAAACGTGAATATTATAACATGAGTATATCTGTACGTAAAGTGTGGTCCATATCTCGTTATTCATCCAACAGAAACAGGAGGGTGATAATGCATACCCACTTCAGCCCAATTCCCTTGACCTTACATCCCCCTCCCCTCCACCTTCCGTTCCATCTCACCCAAAACTACCCTCTGAAGTTCCGCCCACGCTGTATATCTCTGCGCACAAGGTTGAATTTTATATATGTACTTTACAGTTTCCATTCTGCGCTGCTTTTTTCCACAATTTTCCGGTTTAAACGATCGAAGTCTCTCTATTTGCCCTTCAATTCTATCCGCGAGCTTTTGGAGCTTTTTTTTATAAATGCACATTGCATACGTCCAAATTGCACTTCCGCATCTTTTGTAGAATAATTTCTACGAATGCTTTGAATTTTGTAAGCCTGATAATGGATATACCTATACCGTATGTAGATGGGTCGAAAGAACGGATTTGATCGAGAAGCTTCGGACAGAGATCGTTGGGTCGAACACGTGCGACGAAAGCTCTTTCATCTCCCGATTGATTTCGATTTGGTACAATTGAGAGACGTGACGTTGGCCGAAGGGGACATTAAAAAAAAATCGCCATTGGCTTTTCGAGTATAATATTGCATGTGATGATCGACGATGAGGATGAGAGATGCGAGAGTCTGATGATGATGCCTCGTGTGTGTGTGTGTGTGTGTGTGTGTGTTGTGTGTGTGTGTGTGTGTGTGTGTGTGTGTTAGCCATGAGTCCGTGCTATTTTTGGTTTATTAATATAAGTTGATCTTTTATGATTCATAGGAATGCGCTTGGGGGGAATTTTGATGAGAGACGATAACCGAGAGCTTGCGATTGGTCATGAAAATTTTGATTTTGTTTGTTTATATTTGAAAGCGTTGGATGATTTGTAGGCATCAGCCATCCATTTGTACGTATTTTTAGAGATTTATCACGTAGGTTAGAGACTTTCTATCAGTAAAGAAGTTTGACGGTGTTCTGCTCTATCTTGGATTAATATTCTAGGTATACTGATGTGAGTTCAATTTCGAGCCAATCTTAGATCCATACTAAAGAACGTATCAATTAGGTAAACTGAGATTGTGTTCAAGACCGGAAGTCCATCTAAAATTATGTGGGTGAAAATAGATCGGGAAACCATGAAAATGCTTCATAATCAAACTACTCGTTAAAACGACATACTATAAAGCGATGACTCTACTAGACTTTTCCAGAAATGAAAAAAAGTTCTCTCGGATCATTCAGGTTTTCAAGAATATTGCAAATGCTATTTATGTAAATCTGATGGCTTTTTGATTTCACAGAATGGAAATCGTCGCATTATTTCAGTTTTTTTTTTTTTTTTTTTTTTTTTTTTTTTTTTTACGAATGAACAAGGTTCAGACGTGACAGAGCACGAGTGATATAAATCCATTTTATTCGAGAGCTATACATTAATCTTGTTTCATTTTTGAAACTCAGGTGAAATTGCGCCTGTCGAACCGTGTTCACATGTCAAACTACGGCATAATCATGTATATAAAAAGAGGGCATCGAGACTCATACATAGCAAGAATTGGTTTTGGATTCAAATTCAAAAAGAAATAATCCTCTGCTAATCCTTCATTTTCCACTTTCTCAAAAAGCTCAAAAACAAGATCCAACATCTCAACGATGCGGAAAAAAATCACGCGACCAAGCAGTGCTCTCAGCATTTCAAATTCGATTAAGCAAATCCGTTCTCGCGTCTGTACATAAGTATATATCAACTCAACTACCTCATAACTATCACAGTTGAGCTGTAACATGCGTTAGTTGAGAAAACGAGCTAATAGAAGCGCGCTTTCACCGCTCAATTTGCGCGTGCTGATTTCGGGCCACCGTATGAATAAATACACACCAATACACTATATTAGAACCTGCCACAGATGTTACACCATACGAACAATGCAAAATTATATTTTAACGTCTGAATGGGTGAAGCGAGCTTGCAACGCTCTTCTTTTGTTACGCAGTATTTAAAATAATGGCTTAAATACGTACGGGTGATTATTTAGAATATTATTGATGAGTATATGTGGTTAACACAATTAATAGTGTAGATGTGGCCAGAACGATTGAATAAGTGAAAAGCAATTTAGTGTAACACTGGCAAGTAATGCAACTGTATTACACTTGTTGGGATCTTCGGTAGGATTTTATGTTAAAAATTTGACTTGTCACATTGCGATGTAACGATAATTGAATCTAACGAGTTCCGTGAAAGATGACTGAGAGCAAACTCTGCTACAGAATTGTAATTAAGTCATACAAACTCTGATGCACGTGTAGTACACTAATCTCGACACTAGTAATGCTATTCCTATGTGAGTTATTCCGCCAAAAGTGGGATTTTCCGCGTTCCAAGTTCCATCGAGTTTCTCAGGGTTGGAATGTGCATTTTAGCAGTTCTCTGGAGTGTATTTTATTGGTGCGCAACTAAATTAATGATTTCTGAGTGGATCCCAACGTTTCCGTATCTTTTAGAGTCCTTGAAACAGAGATAAAACGTCAATTCCGTCCCCTGTAGGCAGCCTACCTTCGACTCTTGCATTCACTGCATCGCATATGCAGAGTTAAAAACCCGAGCAAAAACCCCTTCGTGTAGCAACGTTCCTCAAATTACGTGAATCCAAATTACGCGATCCACCACTGTGTGAGTTAAAATTGGTCGCTCGCGTATGACAATTTAAAATTTCGAGAATATTTTGCACCAAAACTGCTTGCACTAATTAGCTCGTCCAAGTCCCAGATCGTGTGTATGAATCGTTTTATACCAATGCAGTTGTCATCTAGATAAGTACCCAAATATGACATACTGGTATATTAAGTATCCGCATTGTGAAAAACGGTGTTTCCACAACGAGGTACATACGCAATTTTATGTCCCCGGCGCATAAAAAATTTTCTATCAATTCCGTCCCTATGTTGTGCTCCTCCTTGGCGCGTTATATCGCTTTGTAAAAAGTCGAGTAAAAAGTATTCTCTTGCAGAGTTTGGTTGCGGTAGTCCGAAACCACGCGGAAAAGAGTCTACGATTACTTGTCGAGCCGTGGAAATATTATTTGATGCGAAATGTCAATTCCATCTCCCTCTGTGACCCCTTAAATTTGGCATATCTTTCTCTCTGGCTTCATTTTTGAGATTCGTAGCTTTAGATACCTTCCTTTTATGCCTTAACAAGTGGAAATCAACTGCAATAAGACACCGAAACTTGTCGGGGCTGAAATAATTTTTTGACCCAAATCACTCCCTGTGACGGTTTTGGGCCCAAAAATCGCACTTCCGGCGGAATCACCCACATATCGATTTGATTGATTGATTGATTAAACATTTATTGAGGCTATTGGGTATAACCCTATTTAGCCCTGTTTGAAATTCATACAGAATGAGGTATTTCATATTAACGTACTCATGATTATGACTGATGGAGAAAGTAACTAATGAGAAATTCATCCAAACTATAACATTCGCAGTATTGCTTAAGATAGAGCTAAAATAAAGTAGCAATGTAAATAATATGAATTTAAAAGGAAAATTTCGATATTAGAAATATTATCAGAGTGAAGTGAATTTTCCGCAAAAAGCGACCTTCCACTAAGATTCTTTTTCTTTGCGGAAGTTTTGTATTGGAGTACGAGAGGGAATTTACTTGAGAAAAAGAAAGAAAGAATGCAATATCCGTTGCGTAAAGTTCAACCGCAACGAGAGTAAAGCACTCCAACAGTATAAGCTCAACGTTCATTGATGAGAGTACGTATTATACAGTAAACAGATATATACCTACCTAATAATACCGATGTATAGAGAAGGAAAGGGAATATCGATTTGTATAGCTCATTCACATTCAGAGTCCGGAAATAGATTACGACACGCGGGCAATTTTCAATTTAACCGCGAGACTCTGACGTCTGCAAGCTCTCCAGCAACGTGTAAGAGAGTCGAAATATCGAAATATCCACCTACGCTAAGAATGTAACCAAAGGATGAGATTGGTGTGTCCTTCTTTTGTCGTTGCCCCCGCATCATCGCGGCATCATATACTTGAATTTTTTTCAAGAATGTTCTCCGACAGAGTGAGAGTTCAAGGTGTTCAAAATTATTCTTTAAATTACATTGATACACAGTGAATACAGAATCCTCAAGTGTTTTATAATTTATCGAATGATAAATTTCTTAATTTATACAATAGAGAGGAAGTTGTTTGAGCAAAGTCAACTCAACCTCGATGATGATGGTAACGAGGACTTGGTAATTGTGCCGCTCTTAACCGAATACCGATTGCAACCGGTTCTTAGGAAATTTTTTACTGATCGTACCTGTTGGTGCCTCTGAGCTTAACGTCTATCTACAATACAATGGATATTTAGCCAATTGTAATTGCAACGATTGCGAGGCACATGATGATTTTTTTTGCAATTTATCTCGTGTCATTTATGATGTCATCACTACATGTGAAAAATTCATCCATTTTTTAAGTTATCTCGTCACTTTGCTCTCAAGATTTATTCACGCCAGTCTTGTTTGACCCAATGAAATTATATAGATGATGATGACAAGAGTCTTAATCAGTTAAGTCCATCATTATAATGCATTGCTTACCTAATGGTGTGATGGATTTCTGGGCACAATAATTTTTCGCTCACATTTTTGAAAAGATCAGGTTCGCAATAATTCTATCGGTGAGATAACTACAATGAAAAAATTTCAGAGTTTTAACGTGGTTTGTTTAGACATATATTCGGCATTCACTTGATCACCTAAAATGATTCACCTCTAGTGGGAATTTTTCTTGTAAATACTAATTAACACACTTTACAATGGATTCTCTCACTTCTCATTAAAAAAATTGGCTTCCATTCTTATAGAAATATCCTTAAAGTGTGTCTGATAGGGTGGGCTGACAGATCAAACTTGTGGAAAGGTGAAACGCCTGGAGTTGCAAAAGTTGTAGTTCTGTATGTAGATATGGAAAAATTCTTGCTGGGTGCTGAGAAACAATATCTTCAGTTGCGGCACGGGCCATTAATATATATTTTTTTTTCTTTTCAAATAACATGCGTTCCAAATAGGGAATTGCATAATTCGCTCATTGTTCCTCATTTTGAAGCTTGTTTCAAAACCTCCAAAATAAGTTGATGTGAGTCCACTTTAGACAAACCAAAGCTGATATTTTTCAGATTTAAACAGACAAAATTTGTCATTAGAAATAGCAAAAATATGCCAAATTGACGGTGAGAATTGTCTGTAGTCCTCGCAAATCACTCAATAGTATCGGTAATGAGGGCGATCACTGAATTTGCCTCAGGGCCTGTATTCTAAATTTAGAATACGGGCCCAGCTATACTTCTCATCAGTAAAAACCACGCTATTGGTCATTAATCCTGGATTGCGTGTATTCAAAAAATTACAGCTGAAATTTCTCAAGCAGATCCAGTGAGGTATCAACTGGCATTTAGGAGGATGATGAATTTTGCAGTGAATACAGCCAGCATACTGGTATTTTGCTATTTTCAATGATGAACCTTTCCTTTTCCTTGAATCTGGAATGGATCAGCCCTGGTTCGTTTGAATTGGGCTTATCTTAGCTCATTTTGAAGGATTTAAAACAAGATTTGAAAAGAGGTATGATAAATTGTGAGACGCGCCAGAATCATCTGTTAAACGGTGAAGAAAAAATGAGTAACCTCCAGTTTTCCATTCAAAGCATGTTATTTAAAAATAAAACCTTGATGGCTCTGTCCGAAACTAGAGTTCTCATTTCACAGGGCTCAGCAAAAATTTTTTTATATAACACACAGAAACACAACTTTTGCAACCCCCCAGGCATGTCATATTTCCTAAATTCTGATTTTTTGGCCCATTCTAGTGTCTAATAATGACTCCGAAAAACAATATTCCACCAGTATTTTGTATAACAAAGCAGATCTGCCAAAATTATAAAAGAGAAAATGATTTTCTGGAACTGAAACAACGTAGATAGCATAGTTACGAACCACTCCATTGAATTGATCAAGCGATCGGCTTTTCGAGACAATCTATTATGTATAAAAGAATGTTTCATTAATCTTTTTTGTCATGACTGAGAAACTCAATTGACATAATGGAAATATCTGACGTAACTATTGAAGTGGTATACACAATATAGACCACAAACCAATTTTTTAACAATTTTTTTTTCTATTTTGTATGACACCACTGAGAGCTAATTCCGCTGATACTTTGTTATACCTTTTTACTTCTTGTTACACAAATAAAGGTTTGTCAACAATACATTTTCATTCCCTCGCGTGAAATTCTGCATAACGATATCTGCGAAGACGTGACGTCTGTCCTACTTATTTTTAATTGAAAAAAAATCAACACTGATTATTGTAGATAAATATATTTGCTCCAATGATATAGATCAACAAATTACATCTTCGCAAACTGCAATAGGTACTTTTGCAATGTGGGAAAAATCAACGTGAGGTATTTGGACAAGATCTCAATGTTTGTTCACAAGGAAAGTGGAAATGAGGGCCATATAATATCACTGTGCAAATCATTGCTATCTTTGACAAAACAAGATAAAAATCATATTATCGAGACTTAATAAAATAGTTTCGTCTCGTTTATTCATATTAAGAACTTCGGTCTATTAGCTTTCCATATATTGTTCATAAGCACACTTATTTTTACTCTGGATCATCAAAAGTTCTCATCTAGAATCAAAACTGTTTTCTTACAATGACTGCTTTCTTTTCAACCCCCCCCCCCCCCCTCCCCTCGTAGAAGACTTGTATAATGTGGTAATGATGAAAATCCTCTTAACTCTCCTCCAGGCTTGGCAAAAACTATATCAAGAAATTTTGAATGATGTCCCTAAAAAAATATATCTATGCCTCTCTTTTTTGTATAAATCTGATTTGACCGATAAGCCCTGCAATGATATGAAAATTTAAAATTATTCCCTCTAAAAAATGTATGTCTGTCCTCTTTTCATACTCATGATGGCAAGTTCACAACATTAGTGCGGATAAATTCTTCTCCAGCACATTTTCATCGCTGAGGGCATGACGATGTATAAATCCTCATACCAAGTTCTTTTTTTACATTGCCAATCATTATGTAAAGCTGTTTAAATAGCACTAAAAAATTTCACGCGGTCATTTAATCATTAAGTTTTTTCATAGCTACTTACGTCATGCATTTGTTTGTGGGTGGAATTGTTCTGAATATAATTTTATACTTACAGTATTGTCTCAATTTTTTATGAGCTTGCGGCTGATGATCTCATTCATCTTCAATTGATCTGAATTTGTGCGACTACCATTGAATTACTTATTTTTATGCCCTGTTATTCATTGACTTCATCAGTTCCATGAGAATTACAGAATATTAAAAAATATGATTGTAATCTCAATTCGCATGATACCATCAAATACAAAACAAGAAGTATTTTATTGGGATTAAAATTGACCAATGGCTTTCGATTTTCATATACACGTACGTTATTTTGGGCGTGCATTTGTCAAGATTTTTATAAATGAAAAAATTTCATTTGAGGTACAGTGCGGGTTTGATCGATGTAACTCTTTCATTAGTTTCCGAAACCGAGCAGTGAATCATCTGATGAAAGAAAGATCCCGTAGTCTATTTGCTCGTACTCATCACGATAGGGAAATTTTTCCTAGTGGAATGATACCTTGTTCAAACAAAGTATAAAAAATCGTTTAGTCTCAAATCTACCTCGAGAATAGTTTCTAGTGACGCTATCAACTCCGTTCGATAATCAATTGAGAAAGCGTTTTTTTCCACTCCAAGCTCATTGGAAAAGTAGAATCTGTTAGAGATGAGTTTACGACCCATCGAGCTTGGTTTTTTTCCAGAATAGGTTTATATATATCGAAGATTCCATTTCAATCGCTATCTTTTCTTTCACTATCAGATGTGTACGAGGAAAAATTGTATGATTGCTCGAGATTACTGTGTTCTATGAGGAAGTAATCTAGAGCAATTTGTGAAAAGAGTGTATTATAGTATGATGCAAGAAAGGATTATTATTGATCCATCGGATCGTAGTTACATCAGTTATGTGTATTGCGAATTTGCACTTATCATTAGAGTGCATTGACCAGAACACTACACGATTCTAATTGGGTTGAGTTACTACACCTTCCTTAAACATCAACATGAAAAAGAGTTTTAAGCGATAAATAATAACCATTCTACTTTGGATTTATTTTTATTCCGTGACCCGGTGCACTTGACCACATTTTAAAATTGTGCGTTCGTGCCACATGAGTCGTAGAACCGTGTTCACTTTCTTTGATAGACCAATCTAACTATACAATCAACCTTGAGTTTGAAATTATTCCTTCACTTAATGTAGTTCCTTTGTGACAGTTCGTTAAAAGATTTGCCTCCACACCTTTGGGTACATTACTAGATTTTTAATTGTTTTGTGAATGATTTTTCATGGAATTCCTTCCATCCCTTACAGCACGGTCTCTACTTTGAGGCAAAAACATTCGTTTCTCCATTCAACTTATTATATTTAGGAGAAAACTAGGTTTAAAAATCTGAAATTGAAATTGTGGAGAACTTCTCTTTTTAAACTCTGGAAAAGGTGTATAAGAAGATTTTGGAATAACTTCCTGTAGATTATTTGATTTACAAATGCTCAAGTTATCATTGGAATGTTCTTAAATTCTTTCTACAATCCATATTAAAGTCATCACTAATTTTATTTTTACTCTGTATTTGTGAGCTTGAAGTACTCTTGATGCGTATATAATTATGGACATGCGAACTGAATACTTCTTCTTCGCACTAAGTGGCCTGTGGACGTTGTCCTCTCGTCATTAAGTACTCACCGGGCGTAGAGCGAACTGAATAGTTTTGATATGAATTGTAATGGAATCAGCATTAATGCCGAATTATTAATAAAAAAAAGTTTTCAAGTCTCGGTATCTTCTAAATGTCAAAATCTCTGATGTTCTACTAAAATGATGAATATGTTCAACGTGTTTGAGAATAGAAATTTTTCTAAGGCGGAATGAATGTTTGACAAGTCGATCACAATGAGTGATTGTATATGCTTGGGAAAGTAGATAAACGCGAATAGAGAATAGACTGCAGACACTCGACAAGTCTTCGAAACAATGTGAGCCTGTCAATGATGAAACCGTTAGATTCCATAACAAAAAGCAAAAACGTAAAATGTTTTAATGGATCAAACACTAATTATAATGAGTACTTATAGAACAATCAAGGTAGGTATACCAAAGAATAAATAGGCGGTGAGTCCTGATGAACCCGACAAAATTTGTCATACCCCTGCAAGCTCATTTTTGACACGGTTGGAAGTAAGTGTAGGCCAATTTTTTTTAATAACATTGCGATTTATCTGATAAAATGCTATTACCCGATATATCCTGACGGATAAATGATGAAAAGATTAAATCGGAGCCTTGAACTATATATCCTTGACTATGGGCAGCGTGAATTAGGCCACACGGCGCGCAGGATCGAATTCGACCCTCTCCAAAGGTGACATATATTATATGGGCGTTTCCACGATACCCGCACACGGACGTTTGCACAGTCTTTTCAACGAGGAAACAAACTATAAATTTGCTCTCAATAAATTTCAAGAGACATTGGTTCAAGAATACTACTCCGAGATACTTTTGATACTTTGAGAAATTTTTTCAGAATTTTGACAAAGACCAGGTCTGACGTGAAAAATCAATAAAAGTTGCTTGTCGCCCGAACATTTTCCGGGCATGGATTTCGGTCGAGTGTACCTTGAGCATATTCATCAATTATCTGCAAATCTATGACTGATAGAATTCTATTATATACTTGTCGTGATAGCTCATTCATTTCATGGATCAAAAAAATTTCAAACCACTTTTTAACTTGAGAATTTACATAGCTTTATTTTATCGATGGATGATCAGATGAAAATGCCATGTCGCACGAATGTGTAGCACTGAGAAAAATGTACGACCATTTTCGGATCAATAATAGACCACTTTTCCTAACAATTTGAATCGACGCGAAAAATCTTGAAGATCGGTAACAACAATCTTAGACCCATCAACGGCCTTGCCCTTCATAGCTCGGTAAATTTTTTCTCAAAAATCTGCCGCACGTGCGCGAATTTTGTGTTTTTCAACCACAACTCAATGATAAGTAATTTTTCATCGAGTATTTGAACGGTATTGCGAAATTCGTCGATTTTTTCATTGGTGAGATTTGTTCCAGAATTTCTAAAGTGTCGTAGAACCTAAAACAATTATTCTAGTTTTTCTTCCTTGTGTCCGTTTTCTTTTGGATTTATCCATATATACTTGTATAACTTCGATGAGATCGCGATAAGATGTTATTGCTTCTATATAGAGTAATCGAAGAGTTTTTCGTCGTGGGTGGCCTCCTAATAAGTATCCATCAACTGCTCCGTCTGAATGGGAAATCTCATTTTTTTGGAGAGCGAAAGTGGTTAAGTATCGATCTTCTAAAATATGCTCGAATTATAATATAATCGATTTTCCTATCTGTATGATATGGCAGAAAAGTATCACTTATCGCATTAATTATTAATGATGATACAACTCAAATCAATCACATGATTCTTTAATTTGATGCCATACACTGAATGTTTTTTCTGCAAGCTTTCTTGATCCATCCTGTGTCACGATATCCAGTTTTCGAATTGTTTAGTTGTGGAAACAAACTTTTAGAATGAATAAGCACCTGATTTAGATTTGAACTCCTTATTATTATAATTATTTCTCAAACTCGTATCTCGGTGTCTTCGAAGCCCTCATCAAGTCGAGCATCAACGATACTGTGTACAACCATTTTACTCTTTTTATTGCTTCCATTTCAAACATGCAAAGAGCGCATTGATCAAATTCTTAATGCTCGAAAACTCTATTAAGGCTCGTCAGCTCTGTTGATTTATCGTGAGTCTTTTAGTTATGCGATTCCACCGATGAAGTCAAGCAATTCATCTTTCTTTCTCTTGGCCAATCGTGACTACAAAATATTTATCCTACATCAGAATGATACGCCTACTCTTTCAAAACGTGACGCGCGATATTGTTAGGTATTTAAATTGCGGTCTAACACGTGAGAACACATATATATTCACGATAACATGAGTTTTATTTTGAATCAAAAATTGGCACAGCTGTGCAAATATTTGAGAAAAATTTGAAATTTACTAATCAATACATTGGTTTCAACTTTTAGATGTGTGTATATAAGACAAGCTAAAGATCACCTTTCGAATGAAAGAATCACAGATGCGAATTTGCGTGATGCACTTCTCACTACTTTCAACAAAACTTATCACAATCTTTCAAGCACTAAAAGAATAAACTTTAAAAGCTCAACACAAGTATGATCACATTTTATGACTCTTTGTGCGGTGTTCTAGTCACCTGATTGCACCAAGATGATAATTTTCTACGAAGTTGAGTTGACGCTAATCGTTCAAGTGTCTACTATCATATAAATTCATCGAAAGCTCTCGAGATGATAAAACCTGTCATTCTGGAAGATGATTCACCAAATGTATGCAAAATCTCAGTTAGCTCGCCTGCAAATTACAAATTTGACCAAGCCACATTTGTAGCTCTACATATCTATTTTTAATGCAAGTCACGTGCGCGCCGTTCTCCAAACGTTCAAAACTCAGTTATACATAACGGTTTGTATTATGGAACGAGATAAAAAGCTCTGATTTTCTATTTTGGTTAATTTTCTACTTCAACGCTATATACTCACACGTGAACACGTTGATGGAATAATCGATTTCAAGTGGGTATGTATCACTAGCGTCATTACTTCCGTATAAGTGACCTTTTGGTATCCTATGACCTTGAAAAAGGAGCTTTAGAGCTTTTTACTATTTAAGTAATGCATATGGAAAGGTAGATGAAGAGCTTTTTCCCAGGCTTTTTCGAGGATTGCATTTAAGATTTTGCGCAGTGCGGTTTGAACTTTTGGACGAAGTATCTTTTGTCCCTAATGCTCCATTAGACATTATCTAACAATGGAAATAACGGATGAAATAGAGATTTATGATTCAAATGAATAATTTTGGAAATTGCGCTCGGTATTTACATGAGTGTTAACGATGTTGAAAAAAATGTTGATATTTTGTTTGATATACGCCCCTAACACTATTTTCATCGTTTGGTAGATCAATAATATTGTCGAATTCTTGTCAAGCAGTATTTCCAATAACATGTGTGTGGAAGAGTCTATATTTGACTAGCGTGGACTCAAAAAAATAAATAGATACCTATATACGCACCTTATGTTAATCAAACATTGATAATGATGATATTATTCGTTTTCTATACATGATCACCATCAGATTACGAATTCTTCTACGTAATAGTGTTCCAAACCCGTTATCAACACTGACCATAGCTCAAACGGTGTGGAATTGTTTTTATAGGATTTTTTTATTCATCATTGTTGATTCACACGGTAAGATGGAAATTCCAATCTCCATAAAGTGCAGGATTCTTTAAAACATTCTTGTTCTAAAAGTTTTAGACTAAAACCCGGAAAAGATGGAGGAAAAGATCTATGGAAATCGTTCCATTGATTGACCGTAACTGAAAGCGTGTGAGATGTTTTTCTAGGATTTTTTTCATTCATCATTGCTGATTCACACGATCAAATGGAAATTTCAAATCTCTAAAAATTATGAAATTGACTGTGTATAGGATTCTCTAAAACCTTGTTCGATCAACTCAGAAAAGTTCTATGAAAATCGTTTTATTCATCCCGTGATTTGAAAGAAACATATGCAGACAATGGAAGAATTGATGCTGCGGGTTATCACGAGAGGTATAATAGAAAACGAAAGTGAAGAGCCTCATCTTCACAAGATCAGACGATCAGAGTACAAAACAAAGGTGGTGGATCCAGGATTCACGTTCGAATAAGGGGGGTAGGGCCTGCGCTTCGAATATTGTTTGCAACGTCGCACATGGCAACAGCGCAATTCTACCTCAACAATCGTATATATGTGAAGCAGTAGACATTTTCACACTATGTCTGTTCGTCGTGTGCTACACATCAGCACGCATTTCTTGTCGTGCGCATCAAAATTCAGCGCACCCAGCTGTCCCTGCCCAGGTTATACTCTTCTTCATCATCGTCTGCACGACGTCCAGGGTTACGTTGTACATAACCTCTAATATCAACCTCTGAAACCTCATCAACACTTTTCAACAACAACACCAAAAAAGTGTCCACGTCTACTGCTCCGATAAGCCATCACACACAAGAGTTTGTATGCGAATCAGTGAATAGATCGTGGGAAAAATCAAGAATCTGCTTCAAGTGTCCCCCACCTAAAAACTCGCCCACCCACCCACTGTAACCCCACTATAACACTATATAGCTATATAGAAAAATAGAATTCTGGAGATAGCATTCAGTTACAGTAGCTTTAGACATAGTCAGCTACGGGTCGATTGGGTGGCTCTATCTTTTTCCCACACCAGCTGATGTGTCGAAGGGAGGAGGTGGCTACTCCTCCGGGCTACACAAGCTGTGCAGTGTACACTCTGCACTGCAACTGAAAGCCAGTGTTCGACGGAGCTTTCGAGAAGTTGGCCGCCGCGAGGAATAAGCTTCAACGGGCGGCCTGGTGCCTTTTTTTTTATACTACAATTTTATTCTAAACCCCGGAGAAGCTGCAGTCAACGTTGAGGTTATTTTATAAGAAAAATACGAAGATAGCGCTCGTGAAAGAAGATTTTATTAGTGCTGTGTAATAATTATCTACTTGTTGAAGTTGTGGTTTTAATCGGTAGTGGCTGCTATTGTTATAAAAGTGCCTTCGCGAGGGCATGGTATACGCGACGACGGGAACCTGGGGCATGGGAGAGGCTCAGCCCACGCTGCAGTGCCAACGCAGCAGCTCAAATAACGGAGATGCTGCTAGCTCGTTTTGTCAGGATCGCGATGAGGAGGTCGCTATGCATCCACTCAAGAATCAGGTGAGGATTTTGTAACTTTCGACTTGTTCTAGAATTGTAGAACCTGTGTATTCAGCTCAAAGTCTCTGAGACAAAGACAAATCTAGGCCTGGACTTTTGAGCAATTATTGTAGCTGGTTGCATACAGTACTGGTTGCATATTCAATCGTTTCTGTTCTTGGGAAGGTATAACTCTCTCTCATCAGAGCAGTCTCGAGCGGTCTATTTCTCGCGTTCTCTTCTCAGCTCCTCTTCCGCCCCAGCCGCGCTATCGATCACTTCCTCGCGTGTTCGCTGCAGCCCAGACCCCAGAGTCATATGGCCTTCTCGCGTTCATTCTTGCGATAAGAGAAAACTGTTCTGCGTCGTCTGCTAGCAAATTTATACTTACTCCACGTGTTTTTTGTATGTTTTGTGTTTAGGTTGGTGGTCACACAAGGCTTTTACTGCTGAACCAGAATACCATCTGTAAGCCACTCAACTGCAGGGAGCTCGACTTTTACAGCAACATTCCGCAAGATATACAAATGTTTGTCCCAAAATTCAAAGGTAAGCTTATGTTTCGGTATTACATACATTAGCCATATCTCAGAAGTGAATATAATGTTCAAATGTCTTTCACAAATATTGTATCCGATCAGCGGATATGCTCACTTCTGATTGATTCAGGTATATTATACACCCATATATTTAGTATCTCTCGTTCTCATACTCATTCACCTTTTTGATGTATCAGTTATGGTAATTGGACAATTATGGCGTAATTGTTGCATCACATTCATTGTTAGTTTTAACCCTTAATTACTAAGGTGGAATTTTGGCACATTTTCATATCCTTCCCGATTGAAATTTCTTCAATCAAATGCCAAAAAAACAGTGCATTGCCTTTCTGTAGCTTTTACTCTAGAATACTGTGAAAGTAGACGTTCAAACCACTTACACCGCATTGCAATGGTTCAAGATTTTCAAAATCATATACATATATCACATAAGTAATTGAGGGTTAAGAGTATATGGTCATCTGTCTGTGCGGTGAAGATGTGTCTGTGGTGACTATTCTATATTCTTATCATCTGTGCAGTGATGTTAAAGGATAATTGTCCAATCGAGAAGACCATGTGGTAATAGGAATACCTGTTGGTTCTCATTCATCAAATTTTCATGGTGTCATATCAAACCATTTGTATTTTGTCATTGATCATAGCGCGATCATACGCGCTTTTTTGTTTTGCAACGCTGATAACCAATGATGTCGCGTTGTATTGCCCACATAAGTTTATTATAGACACTCCGTCTTCGTCGGTATCACACGCGCATTTCATTTGTATCTCACGCGAGAATATTGAGACCACGCTTAAATAAAACTAAAATCACGGAAATGAGAAGCGGCCGAGGATAAACATAGATAAGAGCCAAGACTGCCGCGGAGCATTAAACTCGATGACGCTTTTCTCGTCAATGTTTTCGTCATCCAAATTAGCTATCCTCTCTCGGAAAGTACACCACGTGACGTCGTTATCCCCAAATTTACGTAAAATTTGGATGGAATTTTTAATGACCGGGCCACTGATTTATGAATCGATTCGAGCGACTCGATTTATTTTTGAGACTAGAGATTATTTTTACTCGTCCAGCGTGGCGAAGTCAATTAATGGAGTCGTTCGATCTAGAAATCTTTCCACTGGCGCGTATTATCTTGTGAGTCAACGCATGCTTGTAGAACAATCGGTTCGAGCATTATCAATATTTACCCCGTTATTGATAGAGCTCATTTACGACGCACGTGAGGGACGCTTGAATACTCCACTTGACGTTTATATGTATAGAAATCCGTTATGTAATGATTCATCTCACGATTTGGCGGTATCGTTTTGCGCGAGATTACGATTTCAAAGAAAAAGTGAAATCGAGTCAAAGTCTCGAAACGGAAATGAAATGAATGCCGTGTCCTCATTTTTGTGTTAATCGGGAACTCTTGTGAAAACTTGTCGAATACTTTGATAATAAAAGAGTGACTAGACTTATTGACCACCAAAAGAATAAGGTTCATAATTTGAAACTAGACAAAAATTTTCATTGATCTTCTTCTTATTAGTTGATCTCGAGGTGCTTATCGTTGTAAGAAGAATAAACTGTCGAGACAAATTCAATAAGACTTGAAATATTGATAGCATTCTAGCAGAGTTTATTCGTTTTCTTTCCGAGAAAAATACTTTCCTGCTGGAAAAGCCCCTGTTTTGTCATTGATTTTCCTTCGACTCGAAATTTATGATTCATCTCAATCTCAATTGTTATTTTTTAAGCTCATTCCAATATACAAGTCTGAACTCGAAATTTTGCAATCGTATTTTTCCGGTACCCTGTTGGCGATCGAATTTTCCAACGAGTAACCAGCTAATCACGTGCGATATCGGAATACCCTAGTTAGAATAAAAATTTCAATCCTATTCATCCCCATTCACTCTGAATGGGGATGAATCGGCGAATGGATAGCTTTGTACAGGATCTAATCGTTTATATTCACACGAATCGGAATTGAGTGGGTTTAATGGGGTAGAAAATTACAACCTTTCAAAATGAATCGGGCTGATTTGGACGATTCACATCTTATAGGATTGAATGGGATACATTCATCCATCGCACTCCAAGCTTGAATGGGATCGAATGGTGATAATTCTCGTAACATAAAACGAATCGGTTTGAATGTGGTATAATCTTGTCACATAACACGAATCGGTGTGAATGGTATTAAATATATAAAAATACTCAAATCAGATTGAATTCGGCCGGTTATTACGACTTTGAAAATGAGTTCCGATTGATATCAAGTTTTGCGATTTGAGTTTATGCATTAGGAGTGATTATCAATCCCTTAAAGGTTATCAAATTAGAAATCCTCCCCAATCTAATCGAGCCTTGTTTTCAAAGCTCTGAATGGAGTTGTTGGAGTGAGATTGAACGAGAGAGGATCAAAACTCGTGCGATATGGAAATTTGGATCAAAGTCGAATATTAGTGATGAGGTTACCGGGTCGAATGGGACTCCCTGATTCGGCGGGGGATAGGCATGGTGTCTTGGAGGGCCGCTGAGAACGAATTTGATTTTGCCAAGCCTCAAAATCGTGTTGCGTGGGCGGATGCGGGGAAGGATGTCTTAATTAGTCTAAATCGATCTTGGAAAGCCTAGAGAAAGGGTTCAAAGAGTAATTCGGGGTCGCTGAGCACGATTACCCCTCTTCGAAATATATGGTTGCGTGCGCGGATGCGGGGGTGGAGGTGTTGATTGGTCTAGCTCGAACTTGGAAGGCCTGGAGATGGGGGTTTCAAGGTATTTCAGGATCACTGAGCACGATTTTGATATTTCCTGATGATAGCTCTAAATACGGTTGCGTGGGTGGACGCTGGGGAGGAGGTGTTAATTAGTCTAAATCGATCTTGGAAGGCCTAGAGAAAGGGTTCAAAGGGTATTTCGGGGATGCTGAGCACAATTTTGATATCACTTAGCTTCAGATACGGTTGCGTGGACGGATGCGGGGGCGAGGGCCTTAATTGATCGAAATCTAGCTTGGGAGACGCATAGATGGGATTTTGATGGTATTACGGAATCACTGAGCACGATTTTGATATCTCTTAGCTCTATAGAGCTAAGAGATATCAAAATCGTATATATATATGTGGTCGCGTGGGCGGATTCGAGGCTAGGGGCGCGAGACGGCAAAAGTCGTGATTAGGAGGTTGACGAATGCTGTTTTTATCAGGTATTTCGAGAGCTTGAAAAGTGCACCCGAGATATTCCTGCAATAGAATTTGCGACTGTGATTTGAATTTATTTTTTGCTTCTTAGTTGTTTAAAATCGGGGATAGTCATGCTATAAAACTATAATCGAGGAATACGTAAACTCCATCATGAAGGCGAAGAATTTTGTTTATAATTTACTCCTTGAGTGGTAAAAAAAATTATGACTAATAGCGTACGGGAGTCAGAGCGACATATGCCAGGCAAATAAAAGCGTATCATAAAAATGCAATTTTTAAAACCTTTTTTATTATTCGGTATTTCGAGATCGCTGACTACAAATCTGATATTACCTAGGCTCTGGAATCGAGTTGCGTGAGCGGATGCGAGGGGGGGGGCGTTGATCAGAATCGAGCTTGAGCAGTCGAGATACAGTGTTTTGAGGGTAATTCGGGATCGCTGAGCATGGATTTTGTATTGCAGAGCCCCCGAATCGTATTCCACGAGTGAGTGCGAGGATGGAGGCGCGAATCGGTCGAAATCGACCTTGAGAAGCTTAGAGATGGTGTTATGGAATTGTCTCGGGATCGCTGAGCACAAATTTGATATCGTTCAGCCTCCGATCGAGTCATGTTGGTGTGTGCTGAGGTGAAGGCGCGGATCAATCGAGTTCTAACTCGAGAAACCGAGCGAAAGGTGTCACCCTTACCTCGAAATTCTCTCGAATCACGATCGTTCGGCTTCTGAAGTTTGACTGTGATCAACTCGCAACTCCGACCCTGTATCCACCCACGCAATACGATTTGGTGTCTGTGCGATGTAAAATTCGTGCACAGCGATTCCGAAATGCCCATTAACATCGTTTCTAGGTTTCTCAAGATCGATCTCCATCGATTCCCGTCATCAACCTCGCAAGCACTTACGTGACACAATCTGGAGACCCAGTAATATTAGATTCGAGCTCAGCATTCCCAAAGCCATCGGCCTAGCCCCCCGGGTGATACGATCGCGAGATCTGGCAGTATCATAATCTATAGATTCGAGTTCAGCATCCTCGAAAATTCCTCCATAAAACCATTACCGTTCGCATTCCAAGATTGATAACTACAAATCACGTATGATTGATGCACAGCTATGCGTTCCCAAACTCTTAGTATATCTGACTATACACATTATAAGACACGCGAGATGAAATGATGCTGTAAATGCATCACTTGCGCATCATATTCAGGCTCGAAAACATCAGATCTTTGGGGCATCGAGTCAGCTTGGCCTCAAAATGCAGCTCCATCGATAAATAGTACAACAATCGGCATAAAAATCAATTCTCCGAAAATCGAGCAGATTATGCATAGTGCACTAGGCACGAGCTGCATTGAAACTACACTAGTGACATGCATAGTTTAGACGGTTGCGAGAACAGCATAGGTGAAATAGGTTCTAATTGACCTAGGCTGTCCTCGCAATTTCAATGAAATTGGATGCCTGAGCAATCGCGCAATAAGGGTTTTGATTAGAGTTCGTAAAAGATTCTCATTTCACACAATATCATTATTTACCTATCAAGAGTAACGTGCTGCGTGACCGTTATACATCAGAAACCTCCCTCAATTATCAGTCAACTATGGAAATATGAAGATGAATGAATAATATCCCGACTGGTACTTGTATTCTTGTGCTCAATCAGATGGGAATACATGCATCAATAGTCATAATTTCAAGTTTGTATGTTGTGAGAAATTTGTCGATTTATAAATTATCAGCCTGGCTACTGCTACTGTTAGTAGACTAAATTCGTTCCACTGTCTCGTACAACATTAGTCAGATCACGAGATGAAGAGATTAAGATATTGAAAAATCTGATGCAATTTCTATGAAGAACAAAGAATTAGAAAAATCCTCTCCGATGTTACAAGGGCTATCACAATCGAGCAGACAGTTTTGAGAATATATATAAAATATAAATAATATAAGACCTTATATTCATTTTTCCTGGCCGTAACTTTCTTCGACGTTTCGTCTAGTTTCCACATGGATTAATCAAATCTCTTTCACATAAGACGCATCTTATGTAAAAGAGACTTCCAAGTACAAATACATCGCTCACAGCATATAGAAATTGTACGAGATGAGTTTGATATGTGATATGTATATATTTTCTTGAACCTTTACATATGATGATCTTGGAGATCATTTCCTACATGAAAGAAAGATTTATCATCACTGCGCATCAAATACATCGAAAGGGGAGCACACATACTCCAGATCATTTGTCACATCTAAGTGTATCATTTTTTTCTCGAACTGAGTTATGGGAATACTTCTGTCTTCAGAACTTCTGCCCATCACTATGAAGATATGATCGATGGCATTGGCAGATATATTCACTGGCGATACCTCAATATTTCGTACTTGTATGAGACATTCGTTGTTATCCAAGTAGAAATGGAGAATCTCGACAACTTCTCCACTCAAGAGACGGATGATCGTATCGTCAGTGAGTTGTGCTCTTGTGTACAAAGATGAGTGAAGAACAATATTTTGGAAAATGCACCTTTTGTACTGGTTCTTGCTCAACTCCTGTTGGCTGTAGGGTACAATTGCGCCTTCTTTTGAACGATGGTAATTCATCACACTGTGCTTACTAGACATCATGCTCTTACAGAATTGAAAACTCTCGTCTTCACATGGATTGGTCATAACGTTGATGTTGAATTCGTTCAGCTCCAAGATATGGTTGGTAACTTGTTCTAAGACGTCGGTTGTACCTGTTACAAACTTTTTTAGGTGTCCCATTTCGCTTTCGAATGGGAAGGCTGAGGTTGCCCACAAAGGGCCAGTTTTTCTGACACTTTGTACCAAATGGAGCAGTGAATGCACATTGAAAGTCATAAACTCAGGCCCAAAGAGTACTTCACAGTCATCCACGAATCGATACAGATCTCGTTCACATCGATTTAAGGTTTCTTCGTCGATTTTTGATAACATAAGTCGTCTGATACTATTCACAAATAATGAATAGCTTTTGAATACATCATCATTCAGGATACCTCTGAAACAAGGGATACTGTAGAAGATCAACCAGTACAGCCAGTCTGCAGCTTTCCACTTTCCTTTCTTCTTCAATTCCTTCGGTCGGCGGTACATAGATTTGATTGGTTTGAGTGATGTTAATCTCTCATCTATCAATCGCTTATCTTCGTCCGACAGCTTGAAACGACACCGAGAGTCATTCAAAAAGGACCAGAATTGTTTCGATACTCCAAGACAAACACCGTGCATATATTCAGGCGGATAGCCCCAGATATTATCCAGATCTGGTAGAAGCTCAGCAATTCGAGAATTTCCTCTGACACCCCTGTAGACTTTCTCGCCATTTTTATCTCTTTTTACGTGCTTGCGCTTTTTGAGATCTTCCAAGTACTCTTCCTGACTCCTGAGTGGCGTGCCATGCTTTTTAAGGTACCTCATTGAGCCTATTTTTTCTCCGAAGGCATAGCACCACGAGCAACCGTGATGAGCATTATATTGTTTACGAGCCTGAAGAATAGGTCTTGCGACAGTGTCGACAGCAAAGATGATAGGCTTGAGGAATATCCTGTAAGATTTTCTCCGGAGTTTGTCGAAAAACAACATACCTTGATTCATCAACCCATCAATTTGTTGTAAGAATGACCCCACGAAAGAATTCATGAGACGAAAGTTTGGTTCGCAACATGTGAGCAAAGCAGCTGCCAAGATAATCGTCTTGAGTCTCAGTTTTTGCGGTAGCTCATTAATAAGAAGAAGGATAGGCCACAAGGAGAATTGTGTAGTTTCATGCATTGAGCCCCCATCGATATTCACGCTGGCTTTGAGAACGATAACATCCTCTTCACTATCATCAGGAGACTTCGTATCTCTATAAATTTCTGCATCGTGAATGTCGGTTATCGCTTTGGGTTTAGTACCTCTGTTCTGCTTTATATTTGAAACTGATTCGAGGAGAGATTCCCAGATAGCTCTGTTACTTAGGAGGGATCGCAGTTGGTATTCGACGCTCATGTTGATATAAAAATTCTTGTTCTGAGTCGAGAGCTCGTGAACTACCTGGCAATCATCGCAGCTCGCAGGAGAACTCTTTTTCAAATCTTTTCTAAACATGGGTCGAGATAATACTCCGGAACAATCTTTGCAGTAGAATGTGTAAGTCTTATGATCTTCTAAAGGTTGATTGAATTTGTTGATGTAATATTGACTGAGATTTAGATTTTTGAATTCTGGCCCTGCAAGAACTTTCACCAGTTCTAAAATTGCATGCCTAGTTTCTTTTGAGATTTTGTGCCTCAAATAGATAGCTTGGACCATATTCAAAATATCCTCCACGGACAAATTTGAAGCTGGAAAAAGGACTAAATTCAAAAGTTCACGGAAATTTTTCGAATATTTAGTGTCTGTTGGAATGTTTCCTAGTGTACTCGGATCCAAGCCCAAATCGCATGAAGTGTCGTCTCTTTTGGTACTTGCAAAACCTCGCATTGAATCATTTTTCAGACTCGAACTCATTTTTGTAAGGTTTGATTGCAGTTCAGCCATGGTATTTGATCTATCACTATCCGAGCGTAGAGATGACGATGTCTTTGACCTTTCCGGAGACTCAGCTGTCATCGATTGTGAGTTGTCAGTCCCAGAGTCAAACAGGTATCCACTGGGAGATTTCAAGAGGTTCTCGTTGCTCGTTTTGTCTCTTCTATCACTGTCTTCAATGCTCGACGTCTCCCATAGTCTCCTTGAACCTTTAAAAAATATTTAAAATCTATTGGTATTCTTCGGCAAAATATTGTACACCTTCCAAAAATAGGAATAATAGCCATCAAGAAGAGCAGAGTTTCCATTGCGAAAATCCAATCTCATCAATTGATCAATATTAAACATTCTTTGAATCAGTAGTGAGCAGATTTGTGGTATTACAGGAATCATGAAACAGCTAGTGTAGCGAACGAGACATTTTTCGATGTAAATGAGACGAACGAATGATAAATCTGATCTAGGATCAATTTCATCATAAAACTATTCACAATTTGTATGGGCGCTTCCCCGTAATCGATGACTAGGCTGAGGTCGAACGTGTCCCTTCACCGCGGACTCTAATTCCCCTCCAAAGCGGGGAATATTCCTTTCATTGTATTGAAGGAACGGTATATTTTAGCGCCCTTGCAACAGAGATAATAGAAAGTACTATATTCTGTTTGAATTGAAATTTAATTTGATCTCAGGATGTACAATTGATGGCGACTCATTGTCAGTCGCTCGTGAGAATTCCAAATAATATTAAATGAATCTATTCGTTTTAATTACTCCATACATCCTGACATAGATGAGTAGTTACGCGGAAATTTCGATATTAGAGAGACGGTAATGAGCCAGCCCTAAATCTCACTTAATTTTCGACTTTCTGAAACATATGAAACTTAACTCGCGCACGATTATAAGTATTTCCACTGTTCGGTACCTCACAATCACAATCAAAAAGAGTCAAAACTGCCAAAACCTGTGTTTTGCAAACGACCATTTTAATCATGCCTGTTACTTCAAATGCAGTAGAGAGATGGGACCCAAAAAAATATCACGAGAAGACGATTCTTATAGTATTGATCGTATCAACCAAATTATCGACCCTATCGTTATGAACAAACGATAGTAAATAACTATTGAAAGGCGCGAGTTCCAGGAGACAACTATCTCAGTAACACTCAAAGCTCGCTTCTGACTTGAGGCTCGTCTTTACAATTTTTCACACATTTTTAAGATTACTTTGGAGCAGTGATTTTACGCAATTTGGTGCACATTGTGACAGATGGAAGCATATCCTGGCCATGCCTATAACATTTTTAGCAAAGAGTCTAAAGACGGTATATCTGAACGTCTACCAAAAATCGGAAGTTGATTTCCTCACCGAGATTCATGTTGATATTGATGATACTTGGGTTGAAGAACATAGTTGCACAAGTTTGTAAACTGAGCTCTACATCAAATGTTCCCAAAACTGCTCAATTTCTATCAATTGTGGCTCCCATAGATAGTGTGATAATCAACATACTGATCCACTTGTGGGTTCTTTCAAGAACTTTGAAATGACTACTGATTAAGGTCGGTCATCACTTTTCTAGTAAGAACTAGATTACCTTGAAGAGGATTGTAGTGACGGAGAAGTCACTACAATCCTCTCCAAGCAAATAGCTCACAGAAATTCCTGAGCTCATCTATCGATCCTAAATGATTTTTTTCTTGAAAGTACAGTTTTAAAGAAAAAAAAAATGCACCCAAGTACATCGGAAAGACCTTAAGGCCAGTCCGTAGTGCTTACACTTGCTCACTACTCCATAGATGGCGTCACGGTGATTTGCATAGCGTAATTCCAACAATATTTAATTTTTAAATAGTTGCAAACACTTTTCGGACCAAATCATTGAGTCAGCGCGCTTCCTAACTAAATTTCCAATCGTTTGAGCTTTGTTGCGTCTCAAAATTCGTGATATATTCTGCTAGATTTGGAAAATGGCAATCGTGCATGACAGCGTGGTTCCTACGATGAGGCAGCCCAGCTCAAGATTGCAGATTTCCAAATTCTGCAAAATATATCGCGAATTTTGAGACGCAACAAAGCTCAAATGATTGGAAATTTCGTTGGGAAGCGCGCTGACTCAATGATTTCATCCGAAAAGTGTTTGCAATTATTTAAAAATTAGATATTGTTTGAAAACCTGCATGTACTCCGGTGCGTGTCTGGTTGCGGTATTGCGGGGACTACGGACTGGCCTTAATATGAACCTTAATTTTCCAAAAATAGGCTAATGAGGGCCTAAAACGGACCTGTGGGCACTAAGGCTTATGGAGGTTTCGAAAATACTCGAAAATTTGTTTTTTTTTCTGTTTCAATATGTAGCACTGATGAAAATATCCTTTTTGATCGTCTGTGCGCAAATGAGTCATTTGCACACTGTTTTTCACTTTTCATTTGCTCACAGAAGATCAAAAACCATAGTATGACACTCGGGCGCAATGGTTTTCGCTTTCTCGTGACTATTTAGACCCTCGCCTGCGGCTCGGGCCTAAAAAAGTCACTCGAAGTGCGAAAACCATCATTTGCGCCCTTGTATCATAATATACTATTCAAGATGTTTCCGAGCCTCCCACTGGTGACAACTCTGACCTCAATGATCCGAAATGACTCATATGCAATCAGATGTCATGAATAGGAATATCACCACAAGGGTGTAAAGAAATGAGATAAGATTGTAAAATTTTCGGGGACCCAAGAGTTGAAGATAAATTATTGAAACTATAAATCATTCAAATGCTTTACCGTGCCCAATGATCACAGCTTCAAGGGGTTCTACCATCTCGCATAGTTGAACAACGTTTTTTGCTTCGATGTCGCTTCTTGATGAATTCAGATATTCTCCATCGTCACCTATGGACAACGGGAAATTCTCGCTGCATGCATCTGGACGAAAAAGATGCGGAATTTGATTGAGTATTACCACCCAGGCACAATCATCAATTCTCATTAAACCTGCTGATGCAAGAATTTGCAAATTATCTCTACAGCTCTATACAATAACACTCATGATGTGAAGAAAATGAAGGAATAGAGACTTGCAGTGGCATATGTTACAGAGTAAGATAAGGGCGATTTCTTGAAGCTAGATTTGATTAAGGTAGAGATGATTCAGTGGTTAAACGGAGCAAAATTTACGTGCCCATACATGAATACAAATTTGAGCACCTGTCTCTCTTTTACTCGATTCGAACTTGAATCCACCAACATGCATGCCTCGAGACTAACGTGCTATTTCGTGTTTTCAAAATGTATGGTAGTGAATGTTTTTCTGAAAGAACACAAATCTCACATCAAATATATATTTTTCAGAAATTGAAAAGAATAGGCAACTGAGAAATTCACTGTTTGGTAAATTTTACACTTTTGGTCGTACAGGCCACCCATAACATCGGAATCAACCTTTCGAGAGCGATTTTGATACGTTTTTCAAAGAATTTTTAGATGCTGCAAACTGCATGTCTCTATCTATGAGCAAACTCGACTTATTTGCATTTCAGTGAAGAAAGCTGCTGAAATTTTGAAAAGATGCATTTTACTCCATTTTCGAAAATTCTCGCCATGGAACCAAAGAAATTTTTCGGGACCCCATAAGTGGTAGAAAGTTTATATTTTGTACCACAGAATCGAATAAAAATGTTGACAAAAGGATCTGAGACATGAACCTTTTCCGTAGGCCGCTTTCGCGT
The DNA here is from genome assembly GCA_029851415.1 of Eretmocerus hayati. Lineage (NCBI taxonomy): Eukaryota > Metazoa > Arthropoda > Insecta > Hymenoptera > Aphelinidae > Eretmocerus > Eretmocerus hayati. The sequence continues at coordinate 169,962,565 of CM056741.1, forward strand.
GGAACTACTCATATACCATCGTATCAAATGTGACCACGACTTCGAGTGCTGAGTAAAGTATTTCAAGTTTAGAAAGACCGAGTTTTAGAAAATTAGAGAGACAATGATGCTCGCGGAGTTTTCTACGCAAGAAGCAGCTCAGTCGCAAAGCTGATCGAATCAAATCGTGGAAAATTTTGTTGTATCGCTGTGGATCTCCTGCAAGCTCAAATCTCAAGGTTTCAAGTTTCCACCCTTTGTCAAGAATATGAAATGAAACTCTTTCTCTGACTTCATCTAGAGAATGGGATCGAGTTTAGATTGATTGAACTAGTGTGTAATTGATTGTTGGATCATCATGAGTGGGATTTCTTGTGACACGGTGAAAGACTGAGGCTGATCATGGTAAACAGCTGTTTTTGAGTATGTTTTTCGAAGCCTGTAATAGCTTTTGTATGATATTCGGAATACTTCGGAACTTTTATCTCAAAGGAAAAATTTTTACCATGAATGGATGAATAATCAAACTAAAAATACTGAAACTCGTGATTGATGAAGTCAAATAGTCAATCTTTGACATTGAAGGATCAAAACTTGTGCATTTTACCATTTGGAAAGTGTTCATTCCTAGTTAAACTGAGAATCTGCAGGTCACAGAGTTTGAGCTCACGCTTTTCATCGCTTTGAGTATGTATCTCCGAAGAATGGGTCATTGGCTTTTCGACTCTTCCTGACAGATGCAAGCCTATTCATAGATCAAATGGTCTTATATGAAAAGATGAAAAATTTCACATATTCATGGGAGAAGTACCCACCTAATTCTTCAGATTTATCATTCTTCTCAGTTTGGACCTGATCGCCACTCTTTTGATCTAGATACCAAGTCTCGAAGAAATTTCCTCGTTGATTAATTTCTATTAATTCCTCAGAACATCTTTGACCTTAAAAATTTCAACATGATGGGGAATTATTTGTGAAACAAAGATTTGATTCGTTAGAGAATGCTGTACCATATAGATAGTTATAACGTGAACTGTACTGTTTCAATTCTTAAGTGATTCGAATTGTAGAATTAGAAATTTCGATGCCTAATATGAATAAGGTTCTGAATACTCTAAAAAACCACACGGACAATGATCATCGAAAGTGTACATTCTTACTCTACGCTCATCGAGATTTTGTTATCACTCACCCTCCTCTATCATTCGATGGAACCTTTTTTGCGTTTGTGGATGATACGAATGAAGCTCATCCGAGTTTTTGAAGCCACGTTTTCTCAGACTCATGATTATCTTTTGCAATTCCAATAGATTTTTAAGAGGACCAGTAACCCCTATTAAAATGATTCTATAAATTATGATTTCGAATGAATGCAAAGAAATTTCATGGGAGTAAAAAGTATTAGAACCTTAATAGAGCAGTTTCATCGTTCAAAAAGCCAGTTTTGCGTATTTTGAATTTTTAAGGTGCGACTCGGCGAAATTGTAATCAACAAATATACTCATGTGCATGCGTCTTCCTGAAATATTAATGAATGAGATACAAATCGCATTAGCAGAATTCGTAATTGGTAGAATTTTAAAAAATTCTCTTCAGAACTCACGAGAATTTGAACATGCCTTCTCAAGTTCTCACACTAAAACACTGGCACCTCGATCGGCACTGAGAACGTTGGTTGATAATGATCACTCGAAAAAACGGAGAAGAAGATTTGTTGATACTAGCATGCTAGGGACGACAAATACGTGACTCAAGTTTTACGTATGTCATTATAGTGGGCTATACACATTTTCTGGAAGTCAGTCATAATTCAAATAACCTCTTTCCCCGGCTAACCTCTGGATTAACATCACACGCTAAGCCTTGAATCTGTCTCGTGAGTGTTTCGACGGTACCCAACTTCGCAACCCAAGTGGAACAGTGTGTAGTTTATGTGCAAAAGAGGTTAAGTTGTCGATTTGTTGATTTTGACGGAGAGCCCGGTGATCCAAAAAATATTGGAGCTAGCCGAACTCTGGTGAGTATTGAATTGATCGTTTCCACTCTGTGAGAATTTCTATCCTTCATTATTATACGATGTAATGGCACGAAAATTATATTGAAATGTCGTCTTATTGGTATCAGGATTCAACAGTGATGGCGTACGCGTTGATCCGTGAGATCGTTAAAGATCGTTCTGGCGAGCGTTTTGGAGATCATCATATTGTGCCCGTGGATAATATTGATAATTTCTCTCGAGAGAAGTACACGCCCCGCACAAAATATCATTTTGATGTGGATGAAACTACGCTATGTGGTGTAATTCAAGGATTTAATGGTATGTATATTGACAGGGCGGTAGCCCTGGAACTCTTACCAATTTGAGGAATGAAGTTGATTAATCTGGATGATTTAGCATGATGCTCCTTCATCTTACCATGCTTTTGTAACATAGACGATCCGGCAAAACTGAAAGAGGCAACGAAAAAAAGACTGTCCATGCCAACTTTGAAGAAGTGCCAAACAAATCTTGCCTGTCCCAAAACATCTACCAAAAGAACAGCTCAACAGGGCCTACAAGCTGCGGATAAGGTGAGATAATATTGAATTCATGCGACCTTAGTTCTCGATATTTTCGTGGAAGTTAAATTATTCAATCAGATTCGAGTAAGATCCCATTTATATGGTTTCTTTACGGGGCGATTATCTGCATTCATGAAAATTGTTAGGCAAAAGAAGCAAAAAAGAAGCCCAGAATAGTGAAGAATGAAGTCTTGCAGGATCCACACGGATTTGATTTATCGAAAGTTAAACAAGAGTTTGTTAAAGCAAGGTCAAAGAAAGTTTCCAAGACTCCTGCAACTCCAGTTGGTGACGGTGGTGGTGGAAAAAAAATCTACAACTCTCGACCAACGACATTCTTATCTTCTACGCAACATGTAAAAGATCAAGTTCCAACTGACGGACTCACTCAAACAAAAGAGGTGAGAAGCTTGATCCAAAACGGATTCATTTTGCTATTTGACTCTCGTCAAATTTGGCAATAGAATTGCTTCGTTTTAACACTTTACTGTATTATGTTGAAAGATTACGCCGGGGAATCGATTCTTGACTGTGTTTCAGCCGATGTAGAACTGTATACGAGATATTTTTCCATGCTTTCAATTTCATGTATGCAACCGTGATCTTCGGTGTAGCTTTTTTTTGGCTGACTCCATTGCGATTTTCTTCTCATGGCTAAGGAGATAATCACGCTCTGAGGAAAACAATATGTTATTCATCACAAAATGAAATCATATAGAAAAGTCTATGAATGCAAGCTGTCTATGATACAAACTTATTCTTGATCTTGGAATTTTGCAGGTCAGCAGAAATGGAGGTACATCTTCGTGGTCGGACGCGGCAGCGGGTCAACTTAGCGTTGATTTGTTGAAGATCAGCAAGACTTCAACTCTGCAAAAACCAGTGAATTCAGGAACTGGGAAATCGACACAGAGTTTGCGCGATACAAACAAGGACAACGCCCCGAGTTCTCTCGTTCCTCTGACTCCTCCTATTCCGAAGATGGGTAATGGGTCTGGCGAATCCGATGTACCAAATGCGGTGGTGAGTCCAATCAGAGTTTTGAAATACGGGAATCACAGAATAAACTGTACCATAAAATGATTCTTTTGTTTGTACAATGATATGGTACAGCACAGATAGCCAAATGGCATAGAGATAAATATAGACCTAATATTGAGTGATACAATTCAATAGGAAATACGGTAATGTTGTCAAAACTGGAGATATTCCAAGATTTGATGAAAGTTTAGCTGAAAATGCTCTATAACGTCTTCAGAAAAACTATAGTATCCTCGCAGCTACTCTCTCCGCACAAATCGGTTAAAGATTGATCCTATTCAATGCACTCTCACGAATTCACAATGAAATTTCACTAAAAATCAGTGAATTTTTACTGAAAATCAGCGAAATCCACTGATAGGGATTAATTCTAACTGGTTCATGCGGAGAAAGTACAGAAATATACTATTCATGACTCTTTCCTTGCCCCTAATTTCACGATTTTCCTCTACTCGAATACCTCAATCGATTATTCACAAGTTTAACCTGCGTTATTCTTCAGAATTTTACTTGTAATCGTTCTCAGACTGTAACATGATTGTGAATTCTAGCAGGCCCCATAGCACCGCATTCAGAAACAATTTACTTTGATTTAATTGAAAAACTGCTGGAGAGTCGAACCGGAGCTTCATACTTGCATCAACCACTCACCAAAAAATTTTTCTTATGTTGGAATGATTTTCCACTTTTAATAAAGGCGGTTTTAATTTTCATCTGTTCTGTATAACAGGAATCAGATGATCAAGTTAGCAGGTTGAAGAAGCTCGTCCAAGAGCAAAGCTTGACCATTGCCAAGCAGCAGAAGACTATTGAGGATTTGAGACGAGTTGTTCAAGATAAACAAGATTTACTGGCAGATGCAACAAGGACGTGTGTTGATTTACAAAAGAAAACTCTCAACAACTTCGACGAGTTATTCAGTCAGTATACATGATTCTTCGCAAATAAAAGAATCATATATAAGCCAGCATTTTCTCGTTCCTCTCAACAATCAGATAGAATCGAGCAATAAAATTCCTTGACCGCGTTAGCAGCATCACTGTTCAGCAAATAAGTTGCTCAATCAAAACTCTCTTCCGATTTCTGTTCACCATCTTCATTAGTTTTCGAATTTTCACTTCATTTCAGTGATAAGTGACCCAAAAAACCGAGTATACAGTTTTTAGCCAAATTCAAGTCATTTTCAACTATTTCCGCCATGCTGAAGCCTCCATTCTGAATTTGTGAAATATGAATCCATTTGCGTGATCAGGGATACCAAAAACCCAAGCTTTACATTTTCAACCAGATCTAAAGGTTTGGTTGATTTTCATCGCCATCTTGAATCCACAACTTTGAATTCATATAATATGACTTAGCTCTTACGTCCACGACTTTGAAGGTCTTGTGCACTTCTTCACGTGAAAATTGGATTCTTCGGAAAAATGTGCGCCACAAAATTTTTTCGATCACTCCAATTTCTGGGTCTTTTGCATACATTTCATCCAATCTTGTGTTAACAACGATTAATAATACAAACTTGATTGTTTAGGCCTGCTACTCACTCATGATTATTCATTTCATTCGTGAATTTGCAGAACTTGTAAGTGATCTGAAACAAGCTAATCCAAACACTGCATCACCGGATGGATCATACAAATCCATTGGTTTCATAAATACTAAAGATTTTACTGTGAGTGCGATTTCCTTTTAAATCCAGGATCTCAGTACCCAGCCGATGATTCATATTGCCACCTATCTCTGTAGGTTCACGTAGGAAGAGACTTTTATATCCCTAGCAACAAATGGAGGTACGCTTGCTCAATGGTCAAACCGCAATGCTTTGTTAACGAGTTAGCTCGTGCGCTCATCGGCGAGTCAGTTCTCAAGAAGTCGACTGTGACAGGTGGTGGGAGTCATAGGGATGGATCGGGAAATATAAAGACGTGGGAGCCAGTAGATCCATTGAAAATTGAGGCTATACGAGGTAAAAACGTGCTATCTTTTCACTCGTCGAACCCTACTTCTTCTTCTCCTTCTTCTTCTTTTAGTTGGCTATATCTGCTTGTAACATGCTTGTATTAACTCGTTGAATCCGGACACTCAGATGTAGATTATAACAAATGATCTCGGTTCGTGTATTACAGATGCTCTTGGATTCTTTTTGGAAGCCAATAAATTCTCCAAAATGAAAGCGGAGACTAAAGCGGAACACGTGCTCTCTGTCCAGACTTACATTGGATCATTGATCGCTGAATTAAAGAAGAATAAGACAAAAACCGCAGGTGAGTAGAAGAATTATTCATAATAATCTAAAAAAATTATTCATGTTTGTAACTCGTTGGAATTGAACAAAATATTTTTCCTCCACTCTTTCGAAACTCTTACGAGCCGTAGAGCCTATTGAAGGCCCAGTTTTGGCGTTTTCCATTGTATACTCATAGCTCCAACTAAATTCATCTTTTTTGGCCTTCTTTGGCCTCTTCCTTCGTGGAGGCTATGGCACTGACAAGAACAAAACTCTTCAAAACAAAAAGTTGAGCCTACACACTACTGAAAACTATCGACTAAACTCATGTTCAACACAGCGGTTTAGTTCTTAATAGAGAAATAATAATCGACTTTCACTAGTGACGATCTCCATGATTTTTGTGAGACCCACGGTTTGACCACTGTTGAAAATTCGATTGCGATAGTAGACTAAAACAGGGATACGAATATGTTTTTTCAGTCCGAATTGACTGCTTCAACACGATTTTGAGGTCACTTTGGCTCTAAAAGATTATTCATCTATCTCTTATGGTTCAAAACTCCAAAAACGTGTTTTGGCACCGTAGAAGGTTCTGATGGCATCCTAGAAACAAATAGATCCGAAAATCGTGTTGAGATGGTCACGTTTCTGCAACCATTTACAAAAATTCCCCATACAATTTTTTTCGATTTGGGGTGTTATGTGATAAATTCCACTGTTGTGAGTCCCAAAAATTTTTTTTGCTCACTTCGGCCCTATTTCATGTTTTCCCCGAAAAATGCAAGATCGAGACGTTACTACAATACTTTGCTCATAACTTTGGACTGCTCCAACTGATTTTGATTTTTCAGAATGCGTAAGCAAGGTGGCCTAAATACCTATCGATTGAATATCTGTGAAACATTTCTTGAGCTCTCCTGGTTTTGTCAGGACGGCGTCAATCAGAAACTAGCTTATAATTTTCTTGACGCCTATTTTAATTTTATTTTATATATTTCTAATTTCTTTAGGTAACAATCTATCCACACAACAATTTTTAGTCAGTTATTGAGCATTTCAAGCTCCCTCGAGCTTTTTTAGTGAGATTTACAATCTTAGAGACTCGAAAAATACGTTCTTACCCTACAAATCATCTTTGGAGGATCTCGCAACCTAATATTGTGTTTGTGAAATTATTTCACATCGAAAATGATAAAAAATTTTTTTGGCCTCACAACTGTGGAATTCATCATATTCCAGCTCCCCAAAACGAAAAAAATGGTATGGGAATTTTTTGAAAATGGTTGCAGAAAAGTTGCTGAGTTGACGTGAATGCACTCAAATCCAGTATAGCAATTTCGACTTTTTTAAAAAAAGGCTCATCTATCCACTGCAGCAACTCTTATAAGCAATGCAATGATGATCACTGGCGGTGAATTCGCAGACCTTGGTGAGACCTTTTGAAGAACTACTGGTAGAACTAAATTATCACTTTTCTAGTGAAAGCTAGATCACTCCGGAGAAGACGCTAGAATTGCTAGAAGTTGCTCTTAATAAGTAGCTTTTAGAAGTTGTTAGGCTCAATTTTTCAAGGTCATGATTTCATCTTAGTGCCCAACTTCACAATGACTTATTTTTTTTTTTATTGCGATGCATTCGTGATGGATATGAAGTAGAGAGTTCTTCCTTCGAAAATGATTGTTGTGATCAACTTCAATCTTTGCTCACCCAAAAAATCACTGACGAAAACTCGAATCGTGGTATACATTCTCTTCAATCAGCTATTCTGTAGATCGTATTTTCTATGAGTACTATCTTACTTCGGTTCATATGCCTTTCTCATCTTCTTTGATTTGATTTAGGTAAATCTACAGGAACTCCAAAAGCCAGCTTGAAGAAGAAAGCCCAAGCAGATAAGATCAATGGAGCGGGTCATGAGATTGGTGGGAATGAAAACCACGAACTCATTTCGATTCAAGACGAAACGGACCAAAATGGAAAACAAAATCAACAAGGAGTGGGGTCGGGAAACATATCAGAGTCTGAAAAAGATGATGAAGTGCTAGAAATATTGAATGAACAAGAATTATCTCATCATGAAAGAGGTGATGATAGAGAAGTATTCGAGAAAGAGGAGACAGATGAATATTTGAGTGAAAAACTGTGCAAAGAACTCGAAGCAGATGACAGTAGAAAATATGAACAAGATGAGTCTCTGATTGAAGAAGATCACGAAGAAACTAATGAGCAGAATCAAGGATGTGAAAGCGATTATCATGCCAATTGGGATGGCGATGATCGTCTTTCAGTGAGCTCGACAGACGAAACGATATATCTTTCAAGATCCAAAAATTCCCAAGAATCAGAAGATGACAGGACCCCTGTGCCAAGGTAGTGCAAAATGGATGCTTATTTCATGCGAACTCATCCTATTTTATTGATTTCATCCATCTAACGATACTGATTCTTCGTTCTAGCGATCTTGAAGATAACGATGTTTGATTTGAGCCTTTGTACGGAGCTATTTTCCAATCCAGTTTCGTCCGCATTTTGATCACAGGTTCTGAAGTAGGATTCCTGAGAGAACGTGAGAGCATCGATCGTTGTTTTGCATACTTTCGAAGATATCGAGATAGTATGTACAATCATGCCTTACTATAACACTGTATAACACAATTTTGGAGCCAGAATGTCCCATTGACCAGACCATGGTTCCCTTACGTAGCTTTCGACGCTAAATCTGAAATCGAGCCCCTAATTGTTCCAGAATGTCAGGATTTTGTTTCCAGCGATGAAGATTTTTGACTACGTCAAAAAACTGCTGATAAGACGATTCTTCGCGATTTAAAAAAATCCTGACTTTCTGGAGAAATTTGGAGCTTGTAGTCAGCTTTATTGTGAAAGAATGCGTAAGGGAACCAGGGTCCGGTCAATGTAACTCTCCGACCCCAAAATTTAGTTATGCAGTGTAATCATTCTGAACGAGAGTTTATTTGTGATTCATACTATGTAAGTTCTTTAGATCCGAATAGACTTTCTGCGAGTTTTTTCTAAGACTTATCTATGCAACTATAGAGACCACAGCATGTTCTTGGTCATGGTTGTTATATAGAATTAAGCAACATGTATATTTCTATGTTCTCTCATCAATAAAGGTTGTACCGTCTCAAATGTGTGATTTTGTTCTGATACTCTCGTAGAGTTTCGGAAAATTGATCCAAAATCATCAGAAATCAATCTTTGTTGAATCAATATTTTTCTCAGGTATGAATTAATTCGTCAGAGGACAATTTGTGACCATCGAGATAGATATAAAGAGGGTGATTAAAATTGAAGAGCGACCATGTATCGATTCGGAAGAATCGTTATTACTAATTTCACTTATTAGCAGTCATTTTGGCCAAACTCAGCGTTTTTTTACTCACTTTTGATCATTCCTATGGAACCTCGACCGTTTGAATTCAACCACCCCCCCCCCTCTACGTTTGAAGCTGAAAATCGTCACTCATCGTGGAATTTCATGAGATCCAATAACTCTGATATTCAATCCCGTTCGAGCTAATCGATTTAGCCTCATTCAAACACATTGAAAATCTCATGTTGTTCAATCCAATTCAATTCTTGAACTTTTCAAATCAATGATTCAAACCTATTCATCCCGATATTCAAATTCTTTATTGTATATATATACGTGGGTTGCTAATAACCCCTCTAAGATATTGTAATAGATTGTTCTTGGAAGAGCACTCGTGAGTCTCATGCACTTATTTTAATCCACTAAATCAGGGAGCGATCGTCGTGATTAAAATCTGCGGGAGGATTTTCAATCGACCCCTGAGTGAACGATTGATTCGTATACAGTCTCCAAAATATGATTCTTTCCAAACCGATAAATATAATCTGTTGAATCCGATTCGTATCATTTATAGATAATTCATTAATTAATGAACCATTCATTCCTATTCATCGTCAAAATTCAATTAAATCTCAGCAGGTCATAACATTATCCCATTCAACCCCATTTACAGATATATTCTTCCTAACCAAACATACGATTGAATCCCGTTCAATTTTTTGAGGTATTACTCCTTTTTCAAATCGATACACGGGATCTGTTTGATCCGATTCATATAAATTTTGGAAGATTCATTCCCATTCATTCAAATAACACTCCCAGCAGATTCGATAAGATCCTGTTCAAACATGACAATATAACCGATTCATCCCCATTCCCAAGTATCTACCAAATTGGGGAATCGGGATGAACAGATTTTTCTAACCAGGGTAACAAAAGATCAACGATAGAGGAATTCTGCTCGCTCAATTTGGGACGAGATGGGACAGAATTATGATCAATGAATGCATCAAATCGCGCCATGTTTGATGATTGTCTAGAAAAAAAACCTTTTCTTTCAAGTATCCCCAGAGCCAATAAGTCACAAGGATTCGTGTCTGGGAATCGAGGCATGGCCTGCTCGCAGACTCACTAGTGCCCTGAACACATTCCATTTGCTTCTCCTTGGCCAATGCTCGGGGTTTGTATTTTGTTGCTGATCATCAATATATTCTTTTTGGAGGCTGACATAGCTCTCCAAACTGACATATATATCTATCAGAATTGTTCTCGTTTCAGGCAAATTTTTCAATCGAAATCGCTTACTATCTGCATCAGTAGCATTATTTCAGTCAAAATGATTGCGACGGGAGTTACACAAACTTATGACAAATTTCATTCTCCACATACGTTGTAGTGCTCAAAATTTAGATCGGTACATATCTACATCACCATATTTTCAGCCAAATTTTTCATTCTTATTAGTTCTATCATATTTCATTGATGATCGTCGCGAAGGTGATATATTCATTATCGCCTCTAAAGAGAACAATTCTAATATAGGGGTTATGAAGAGAGGAGAAAAGTTTGGATTACAAAAATTTATTTACAACAATTACGTTGCATGGCGGAGAATGCGAGTCGCGTTCTCTAGCGGCTCGTTTCTGTAGGTGTAATTCTTGAAATTTTTCTGACTCACTTCTGTTGAAAAAAAAAAAAAAAAAAAATAGTACAATCCGTCGATCTCATAAAACTTCTGTGAATCTTGTATCATACATGTAATCCATAGTGAGTAAGATCAAGATTCAAAGTATTGTCTTTGAAATTGAATCATCTATTTGTATAACAATCTACGTTTTTACGATTTGTCTGAAATGCAGACATTGACATAAACTTTGAAAAATAATCATACTTCTATACTTTTCATTCTCGAGGTCTGAGTGAGTTCTAGTTTTGCTCAAGGATTTTATTACTACTGTAGACAGAGTCGCACACGACTTGCCTACTAAAAAAAGCCCTAAGATCGCATAAACTCATCCCCATTGCTGGTGTTACAGGTGTTATCCAGGCCTCCAGCAGTGGCGAAGTAAAACTTGAGAAACGCTACAGCCCTAGCTTCAGAGATCAAGAACATCGACCTTCTAAGGGCTCGACCAAAAGAAAACGTGAAGACGTTTTGACGTAAGTATGGAAATTTTCTACTTTCATATTCACTTCGTCACCAGGCAAACCTGCAAGATCGTAAATCAGAATGGAAAAACGGAAATCTTTTTATATCCTTGGAATTAACATTATTTAATCTAATGTGGCTTACTGTTTCTGCAGAATTGATTAATTTTCACAGAGAACAGTCTCTCACTCAATCCTGACTGTGAGTTCTCCGCAGACACTTATTCTGTTATGAGTTGCCAAGTCTACTGAGCACTCTTAAGATTTCGAAGATAATGATTCGCGCGCATGAGACTTGTTGCACTTACTTCTGGTGATACTCGAAAAAGATCGGGCTTGTGGGTAGAGACAGTGGAGAGGACTTGATTCTCTCCCCACAAAAAAAGAGTGATGAAGAAGAATAAGTGAATTGAAAATTGAATTGAATGAGTTATTCATCAACTAGCCGAATCTAAAATATCGTGACAGGCTTCCAACAAATTTCTTATCGAAAGTTTTGTCACGAGCTAGGTAATGATTCAAATATATTAAGAATGTGTGACTTTAGAGCTGCACAAAGTCTAAGCGTATTATCTTAGATTCACGGTCCAAGCCAATTGAACAGATATGATATCTTCAGTTTTTATCGGGTGTTGCGTATTTTGATAAAAATCAATACCATCTCTTATTCTATCACCTTATCTAGTGCGAACAAGTTACAAGTGTATCAGTACTCAAATGATTTGTCTAATCTACGAAAAAATCAGTTGATAACACCAGGCAAGAGTGCCAAGTGTTGAGAATCAAGTTAAAAACGATGATCTAATATTTACAAATATTTGTATACAAGCAAGTGAGATCATTTTTTTGCCTTATTGCGGTTCGCTCTATATCCTTTTGGATAAATCTCTGACAATCATTCAAATTCTAATTTTTCAATGAAATAATCGTGAAAGTTTATCTTGGTATTCATTCCAACGCATCTATTTCAGAATGAGGATTCATAGGAAGAATAGCTCTACAGATGTGCTCAAGTCTGGATCCCACTTAGATTCGTCAACAAACAAGCAATGTATCCTTTTCAATCATCGACAACAGAGTTCTGTACAGGGTATTGTATAATACCAAATATTCCACATACATTATCAAAAATTCTTCAAAATATGAATGTTATTTTGAAAAAAATTCTATTACATATATGTTTCTTGACCAAAAATTTGCTATACAGATTTTTTATTGCTCGAAAACATAACTTCGCGCTACACGCACCCGTGTATACTGGACCTAAAAATGGGTACCAGGCAACACGGAGATGATGCATCTGCAGAAAAACGTAGCAAACAGATAGCAAAGTGTGCAGCAAGCACTTCAGCCAGTCTCGGTGTTCGTCTCTGTGGCATGCAGGTACGTATTTTTATATCTGTATACATCAATACATTTAAGATTGCATTATCTCCTTCCTTTCTGATTTCTCGCTTGATCGAATCGGCTAAACCTCGTAAATCACAAAGATGCTATCTCTAATCTTGAAAATTTGCTATTTTAATTGCAGGTTTATCAAGTAGATACAGATCATTACATAAAAAGAGACAAGTACTTTGGCAGAGAACTGAACGAGGAAGGTTTCAAGGGTGCACTCTACAGATTCTTTCACAATGGCTATTGTTTGCGAACGTCAGTCATTCAACGAGTGATAGCTCGTCTGGAGCAACTGCGTCGTGCCATCGAAAGACAGAGCAGCTATCGCTTCTACTCTTGGTAAGTGCTCGAGTAATAATATATCGAGCTATGCAGCTCGAGGCTCCTCTTTCATCCCTGATGTGCGTTTTCTTCCACCCGTCGTATGCAGCCTACGTTGTTGGTTCTCATCCTTTGTTTCATTATTTTCATCGTCACGCGTATATCATATGAGTCTTGGCTAAACTATTTTTGGACTACTTTGTGACAGTTCCATTTCAAAGGGTTGAGTCGCTTGTCAAAATGTATTTCTTACAGATGATTGCATCGTTATTTGTCCTTGAAAGAGTACCTGAGAGGAAGATTCACTCGAGGAATCCATGAAAATAATTCGAGTCAAACGTGTTTAACTCGAGCATCTTTCTAGTTATCAGATAGGTGATTTCTATAATGTTACTCCAGATTTTCCACAGTTGCAAAACCATTGAACTCTGCTCGCTCATGATTCATTAGATTAGAACATTTTACGATTAGCAAGAGATACTCCGTGAGCCTTGACCCATCGTGTGTGTGTATGTTAACACACACACACACACACACACACACACACATATACAAGTTGAGCATTCATAACATTTCTCATTCACTTAGCGCCAATCGCTGCAAGAAAAAAAATGTCTCCTTTCACTCGCGCTTTTGCTTATTCAATCAAGAGCGATTGCGCGTGGCGTGTCGCTACAAAACCACGGCATTAAGTAACAGCTAATAACAAGTCAGTCGTTTCACTTTGCTCAGAGACAAAGACTATAAGTAAATGCAAAAAACTTGACTGTCACCCTATCGCAAATGATACTCGGATAAATTAAATTCCCACGCGTGACGTAGGCGGCGTAGTACGCTCGCTTCCTCTTCCATCATAGTTAGATTATTATTATCATCGTTACGGATGTACATATATTTCAATAATATATATAGATATGTATATCAAAGGCTTCTGGCAATAACAATAATTACTCTGAGAGAGCCGATGCTGCGCTCATGAATCACTCTGCAATGGGAAGAGGTGTCATCTTTGCATTCGCGTCATAGAATTCGACGTCACCCTCGCGTCCGCTCTCAAATATAATACAAGCACATCAATTGATACAATTTGTGAATGATTTCAGCTCGTTGCTCGTGGTGTACGAGGGTTACCAGCCAACGGATGCTGACTACCCGGGCCAGATACGTCATCACGGGGACAGTGAATCGGCGAGTCCCGTAGTTGGTTGTTGTTACGACGCCGATACAAGTAGTAGTTCGGCTGATTTCGCCCTAGGTTCATCACTCCTACATCATCGCCATAGCCGTCATCAACTCGACGATCATCAGGAACTTGAACACGAGGTTAGCCGAGCAGCACTACATCGAGGCTTTGGCGAAGCTGCAGCGAGAGGTGCCAAAGACAGTGGATCATCCGGATTCTATCCCGTTAACGAGGAAACGGTATTCATGGAGCATCCACCCGGAATTGGTGTACACCATCTACACATAAATCACACATCGTCTAGTGGTCCTAGACGCGTGGTAGGTCCCGGACCCGATTGGATGCTCTTTGGCAATAGCAACAGTAATAGCTCGAGTTCGAGTAGTTCGAGCGATAGTAGCGGTGCCAGTAGCTCCGAGGAATACTGCTGCGGGCAGCACAGTCTTGTCGTCAATTCGGAGGATACGAGCTGCTCCGACATCGAAATGGGAGTACTAGGACCCGGTGCTGGTATTATGGGTGGTCCAGAATGTCCCCTCAAACGTAATCGCCAAATGCACCATCATCACAGACGTCGACTTAGATTGTACGAAGAACAGACGCCCGATCATGAGGATGAAGACGAGGATGAGGATGAGGATGATGACGACGATGAGGAAGCCAGTGTGAGCAAGCGTTTCAAGGTCAAAGAGCCACTACCACCAGCGCAAGAGCTCCCTGCACCTGATCCGGATGATCCCACGGTCGACGTGCGGATGATCGACTTTGCTCACACGACTTTTGGGCACAACGCCGCAAATGTATCCGCGTCTAATTCGACGGTACATCAAGGGCCAGATTGTGGTTTTCTTACTGGTCTCGACAGCCTGAAAAGACTACTGCTTGAAATTTTAGCAGAGGGCTGAGAATTGAACGTGGCTACCTCCATGGAATTAAATGAGGCAGCAACTGCTCGTGTTCGTGAGACGGACATGTTAGGAAACTACGTCCCTGTGATGATGGCAGAAGAGCCGGGGTCGCCGGCGATCGCGATTCTGCCGCGAGGTACGGGGTCCTGAAGGAAGATGGTCCAGAGGATGCGTAGTAAAATGCGCAGGATTTGCTGATGGACGCCGTAGCGCAAAGAAGAAAAAGAAACCGCGTGGCAGCGGTTTTTGAATCGAGAGTATTATGAGGAAATCGTCCTCCGCGGAAGCGTTACTAGCTTATCTTTAGACACTACTATGTGCAAGGCCTATGTATGTATAGATACGAGGTAACGCAATTTCAAACTATCTAAATGTTCCGTGAAATGTTCAATATTTTCTGCTGAATTATAGAGTCGAAACAGTGATGTGTTCGCTCGCGCTACACTCCGAAACGTCACTGGGTGATCCTAACTCCCAGCTTCTGAGCTCATGTTCGGACACCTTAGGCTCGATAAGGGGTTCAGGGGGAATTTGGATCTATGTCATGTGGTGCAAGCCCGCGCATCGTTGAATGTATAAATGTAAATGTGTATAAATTAGAATGGTAAACCAATACAATGAATTTTAAGAAGCTCCTGCCAATAACCATAAATAAACAAACCAATTATTGAAGCCAGACTGCGACGACAATTGATAGTAGTATTAACTTTGTGTTAATTGTCGACCAAGTTATGTATTTCTTCGCTCATACTTCTCATCTTTCGATTCAACTCATTTTGTCGCAAACTCATTCATGTTACGGAAATTTTACACATAGGAGCCACTAGAATTTCATGTTATTGATAGACGGCCAATTCGCCTATAATCGATTGATTTATAATCCTAGATTTAAAACAAATTGTATCCTTGCAGATGGATTGGTTTGGAACAAAAATGGCTCAAACTATTTTTACACTGTAACTTGTGCTAGAGCACAACAAAGTTCAGAGTACATAGTGTAACATTGTTCACACGAACTCTGAAAGAGATGTACAAGTGGCAGCATATGCTGTATTATGTACGAATGTTAGTGCAATAAGGCATTTGTTTTCTGAAAGTTCTCGTTAAATATTTGATGTGACAGACGATATGATTGGGCGTTGAAATTGAAAAGTACGAACCGTCGCGCTTCTCGTTCTTCGGTAGTGCAAGTGTGATAATGAATGAATTTATCCATAACAGTATCTCCTCATTTCTGTTTGCCTTGTAAGGACTAGATAATTGCAAACATTTTATGAAAAAACTACTGTAACATTATTATGATGAATGCTACCAAAAATCGTGATTTTTGTTACAAATTTATTTTTCAAGTTCCTATCATGTTGTTCCATGTGTACTTTCAAGCAAGGATTTTAGATAGTAGAACTGAATAATTATAATATCGATGGCTTTTGAATTAGGGAATTTATACTTTGTTTGACGTAAGATTTATGATTAATAAAGAAATTCGATTACTCTGCAATATACTTTGAGTAATAAATTACACATCCTTGATAAAAAGCATTTATTCAAAATCAGGTTGAATAAATATCATGATTCATTCAATCAATAGTTCATCTAAAATATAACAAAGAATGTTTTCAATGCCTTTTTGAAATCAGTGAATAGTAATTCTTCTCAGTGACTTGATTTGCAATCTTGTTCTCAGGTTGAGAATTTGTTCGGGCAAAGAATCAAGCCGGTTCGGACTTGAGATCTTTTTCTATAAGTAGACTTGAACACACAAAAGGTACTTTGATTATAAAAGTACATTCATACTTAGATATCAAAGCTGGGGCATTGGTACAACTGAATTACAAGTGCTTGAATTGCTGCACACTAACAGTGATAAGGTCTCACTTAGAATCAGCGCCGGTAATATATTTACATATTGAAACAAACGAAAAATACATTGTGCCAACATACTGTGCATGCACGTCTAACAGTAGTTGAAAAATGAAATGCAAGCATGCTTTTTCTTTGGACAAATGAAGCCGTGACGCAGCCCGACTTCTTTCGTTGTAAAGCTTACAATACTCAAGTTAAAATCATGGTCTACTGACTCAATGATTTGCACAGTGCCTCTCAAATAAAAAAAATAACAACTGATCGAATCTCCAGATGCTTCAGTTCTTGAACGCCTTATACTGAAAGGACGTCGAAGCGAATTAAAACAGTCAATTACCATGCATCGCGATCAATAAACGTGTAAAATGGACGAAGTTCCACAAATGCATCATGATTACAGTATGACTTGAACATTCAACTGCACCACACAAAATCTTTGTTCAAAGATCAGACTTTCTTAATTCGACATTGTCGAACTTGAGAAGGCACATTTTCTTCAGTAAATTGATAATAAGACTCATGATTGACGTAAAAATCTTTCAGTTACCCTTGTTCAATTGCTTAAGACGACTCTCTCTTAATCCTAAGCGTTTGTTCATCACCAACTCATTTTTGTGTAGACAATATTGAAAAACCATTCTAAAAATTTAGAATACCTGCGCATACAAGACAATCATTGAACGATTGGTGTAATTAGAGAATACATCACATACACATGGTGTGCAACGTTTAGTTTGAATAAATTGTTCTCGGCAAAGCTCGAAAAATTACAATATTTTAGGTGAAGCCACTTTCTTAGCAAGTAGGAAAGAATGAGCTCATAATTTAGTTGATCATAAATATGTCGAAAACATGCTCTTTGCACAATTATTCAACGGCGATATAGATAAGAAATTGTAACTGAAATAATTGACGGGTAAAGGTGAAAGGTCTCGTATGTTGCTCAGATTACATCAGTTTCTTGTTCAACTTGTCAAAGATGAATGTTTGCAAAATATGTTTATGCCAAGGCAGCAACTAGATCGATACGTGACCCTCGTCAAGGTAGAAAATGAGGGAAATATTTTCTCTAGAAAGTGTTAAGAGAAATAATCATTCATATTTCTACATTTTAGTCGGGCTCCATAATCAATCAATTTGGAGACTGTCCAACTAGAATCTGAAACTTTTAGGATATAAATGAGCTTGAATTCTCTCAAAAAATGTTGAACTATAGATAATTAATGATTCTATGTGCACCATAAACGGAGCGATTACGATAAAATATGCTCTCAATTAAAGCGGTTGGTGATAAATCACTTGAGGTATACACAGATTATTCACAAAAGAAGAAGTGAGATGCTTAAAATATTCGATAAAAGTCTAAAAAAGTTTTGTCGAAAATATTCTGGAGCGGCTATTACGGAACTTGGTCAACAATATTCCGGCATAATTCGTCTTGCTAGAAGCGAGCTGCCATATACCTCAAAATATATTTTGAATCATGCTGTTGCCACTTAAAAACTATCCCTCATTTTCACCAGCCATTTGATAATGATAGCGACGCAAAGCAGATAATTTCAATCGTTCAGTTTCTAAGGCTTGCTCTAATTCCAAAACCCTCACTTGTGCTTCCATTTCCAATCTCTTAGCTTGGTGTAAGCTCAGCCCAGAAATGTCCATGTCCTCTGTAAATTAAAGTATTCAAACGTTCAAGTAATTTCAATTACACAGAATTATGATTACCGTAAGGGGTTGCAATTAGAGTGATCGAGAATGAAGAGAGATATGAGTTATAATGAAAGAGACGAACCATTATCTTCTACCAGTTGACTACAACTTTTGGCAGTGGCAACCACACCCCCAGTTGCTTGTGTGACTAGGCGCGAGGCTTCCGACAGGGCAGATAGATTACTACTGTTTCTCTCGGCCTTGACTCTACTGGCAACAACTAACTGTGCAGTAGAGGCAGCAATACCTTGTGAGGCCACAACAAGTTGCTCGAATTTTCCGTTTCCAGATACAACTTTATCTGCTGCCTCTCTGAAATTCAGAGTATATTTTTATCGATTGAAGAATTCTAGGCCTCTTCGCGGGAAAAAAAAATTTGAATTCCACTTGAAATGTATCTAAGTGAAAAAAAACTTACAGCAAAAAGTTGGCTCCCATAGCAATGGCTTTAGCAGCCGATATCAAACCTTCCGACCATTGATGATTACGTTTGTAAAATTCATTGGCAGAAGCGGTTCCTTTGCCTTGAGCAACAATTTCCGTCTGCAAAAGTCTAGACTTTTTCACTAGAATCCTTATTGCTTTCATCAAATCAGTGCAGGAATCTAGAATTTTTCCATTAACTTCCAACTTGACACCAGAATCTGCAGCTCGAGATTTATCCAACATTTCCTGCGATGTAATGAAAAATATTATGATACATAGAAAAATGTTTTTTCCTGAGAGATAATGTGGTAATCTACCCATGCAAATTGAAAAAAAAAACTTGAATCTCATGGCTCGGGAGTTGAGAAATCGTACGAAGGAAATCGCCAATTGCTTTTTCAAAGCGAGGTAAATGTTCTACGATCATAATGCATCAAGTATTTGGATGATCATGAGGCGAAAAAATATTTCAGTCCAGAGTCCGAAAGATTTGCATTTCATTTTTACTGCGGCACGAGCCACATCAGTCTGCGGATCGAAATCCCAGAGTTACTCTGCAAAAAGTCGATCATTCGAGAATTTTGTAGAGTTTTTCGTATTTTTCTCAATGAGAATTGGGAGGTATTATCATTCTTTTAAGACTGTCGAGGCTTGCATAGTTGTAAACGAACAAACAAAACCGGGTAGTTTCGAGAATTGACAATTAGGTATCACAAGTAAGAGGTCGACAAATCGATGTTCTCTTTTAGAGATGACCTGGGAATTGGTGATACGCACCCGATAATTCAATTTCATGTACATATTTATTTCAGAGCAAGAAAACGTAGTTGATGGAGTATATAAGACTGTACCTGAATTCTAGCTGCAGCTTCTTCAATGGCCTTATCCATACCCATTAATTCGTTCTCTACAAGATCACCGATTACTTCAGAATTACCTAATGCCTTAGATAATGAATCAGCAAGGCCTGAGATTTTTTCCAATTGCTTTCTCACAGTATCCACTTGTTCGGCAGTTGATGCTGATTTCTCTTTGATATAACTAATCATGATCAAACTCTGAGAGCCTAATTGCTTACATTCATCTGTTAATCCTGATAAAAAGAGATGAAATGAAAATAAATATTGTGAAAATGGGAAGTTAAGCGTTTCCAAAATTGCATGGGTTGATGAGGATGGAGATTCACATTATGAAGCTTCAAGACTACCATAAGGAATTTCACAGCCTTGGCTGTCTTTTTTTAAGTTTTCCGAAATGAAATTACTTAAATTCGTTGTTCATCCGACGATTCTATTATCGCCGTAATCATCCATTAGAAGCATGATTTATTTTTCTAGAATAAAGACAGAATGAAGAAAAACCGCGTAATAAATATTTAAAAATACTCACTGTCACCAAAAGAAATGTCTTTTGATGTGTTTGATGTGAACTTGGCCTGCATCAAGTAAGTTGCAAGAGTGTATGCTGTGTGAATAGCATTGCGTATCAGTTGTCCTCTTTGAGAGGAATCATTGATATAATTACTGTATGCAGTACTCAAATTAACCAAAGCCTCATCAGTAGGTTTGACTAGACTTCCGAGATAATCGGGAGTACAAGTCACTGCAGACACAGCTGGATTATCTATGACATGCATAGCATCTTGCAGGATTGCTTCTGCTTCAGACAGGCATATCACTGTAATGAACGTGAATCATTCTTTTTTGTATAAATTCTATTCATTGAGATTCCACAACAAAAGCTATTCATCTTCCTCTCACAGTCTCTTTACTTGAATCCATTGACTTACATAGCAAATCGTACAAGGACGCGTCTGAGTCAGCTTTCACTTGAGCCAAAGAACGTTCAGTTTCAGATTGCAAATTTCTCATTTTCATCTCCAATTCTTCTTTTTGAGACGTGAGATCGTGCAACTCTCCCTCAACCGTGGCTTTTTCGGACATAATGAAATCAATTTTCGCTAAAAGGCTCTAAAATTAAATATAATGTTTCAAGATTCTTTTTTCCACACTGCTACGTTTCTGGGGAAGGAGTAAGAATTCAAGAGTTACCAGGTTCTCAGTTTTTGCGGCATCGAATTCCTTCCTAACTTCGTCTAATTCGACTCGGGCTTGAGCAACACGCTGGGCTTCTTGCTCAACCGTTGCTTGACCTTGCTCCTGCTCTTTGAGACGCTGTTCCGCTTCTTGGCTCCGCCTCTCAGATTGTTCGAATTTCAAATTCATATTGCCTAACAGCTTATCAACTTCAGCTTTCTAGAATGACATTGAAAATTAAAGTTCAATAGACCGCAAAATTTGATATTAGAGCTAAGCACTCACTTTTCTGATTAATGAAATGTGTTCCTCTCGTAATTTAGAGTATACATCTCTCAACTTCTGGAACTTTTCCTCTAATATTTTGCCCCTCTCTAGAAGAAAACAGGGGGTAATTCGGAAATTTCACTCTTCATTTTTTGGAGATAGATAATGATTCACATACCTTCAGCAACACTGAATTGTAGGAATAATTCCTCTTTTTGCTTCGATAGTTCCTGTACAGACTGTTTCTCTTGAAGAATTTCATTCCCCTAATCAATCAAAAATTTTTAAATTAAATCGATTCTCAACAATTCTATAGCTTGAGATTCATATCAGAAGAATTAGGACAACTAATTTTTCTGATGTAATTACCTTTGATGACAGTATTGATTCAAGTTCTAGAATGCGACTTCTCAAATCAGCAACGACATTCTGATGTTCCATGAGTAATCGTTGCAGTTCATGCCTCTGTCTTGTGTTTTCATGATGAAGGTGATCAATTAAATTATCCCTAGTGGTTAAACAGAAGTAAAATCAGGTTCCCACAAAAAGTGTCTATTGAGTAGCATAATGTGCAAAACTTGAATTACCTCTCTATCAAGGCATCAGGAGAGATCGAGCCGTTGTGCGAAGATTCAAGGTTATCACCTGTTAAGGAATTAGTGTCTGAAGTGTCAATCAAGGCCCCTTCGGTATCAATAGGCTCTTCGGGTGGTAAGACTACAACTTGAGTTACATATGTTCCCAACTCGGATTGTTGTAGGAAATTAGGAGGATTCTGAGAAAATTGAGAAAGATTATGACTTTGAATCGAACAGATACTTATGATTAGATCAGAATCGACTCACCTCAGGTAACGACGGTATTGTGATTAAATGCTTAAAATAGTGCATATGCATAACTGTATTATAAAAACTTTTCAGGTCTCTAAACTGTTTCAAAAATCTTTCACGGTGCCCTGCTAAGGTATCAGCTGGTAATGCACCATGTAATTTGAAAAGCATCTTTACACAATAATCATACAATTGAGATGCATCTTGGACACAAGGGATTAAAGGAGCAAGACGGCATTGACCACATGGAGTCATTGAATTCGATCGTGATAAATTTAGGGACCCAAACACTAGAAGAAAAAAGGAAAAGATCAGTTTCAGATTTTAATTGATATCTGGATAAACGCGATAGTTACCTGCTTGTTGGAGATTGAGAATGTCATCCATATAGTCAAACATTTCCACAGTCATTTGAAAACTAGAATAAATAGAGAATGAGTAAGAGTGGATACAATTTCACTCAAGTGAAATCGAAATTTACTCACTATACATTTATATCATTCTCTCCTATTGCTTCTAGTTCTTCAGGAGTAACTTGAAGATTGCCTGGCATTCGAGGATTGCGCTTGTGAAAATCTAACTTTGTTATCAATAACCTTATGTATAAATGTATCAAGCGACCATATTCTTCCCTCAGATGCTGCCATAATTTTCCAATATCTTCCAATTTTCCTCTATGACGCTGAGAGTCAACTATAACTTTTGGATGACCCTCGCGCAAGATCTTGTGGAGTACATGACAGAATTTCCATGCAACAATTCTGTGTTCTTGTAGCTGTTGGCGAAGAATGTAGGTCCAAAAAATGGACCCTCCTTTTTCTTGATATGTGCCAATAATCGCAACTATCAAATAGCTAAGGAAATACATGTTGAATATTCAACAGCCAAACATTATATTATTATAACAAAAAGGATACTGCGCACATGTTTCTCCTTGACTCTCGTTTCCGATGGGTTGACAGCTTTGGCAATGCTGATACTCTAAAGAAAAGAATCGTTTATAAAATTAATGTATGGCGCTGTAGTCCCATAAAAGCTATTCTGCAAGCATAGCTTACAAAGTTACAGATTAATTCAGACAAACTCACCAGCTGTTGAATTTGCTTCTCGTTAAATGGTACTACAGACATGTTAGTGGTGCAAATACATCAACAAGAATTATTGTGAAATAATAGCGCCAAAGAATAAGATTCAGCTGTTAGATGAGAGCTCATAACATGTCTCATCACTGGCTCACTGTAATCCTCAATTTCTGACCAAACCAACGCTGCATGGAGGGTTATTTTGGTAGCATGGACACTACCTGCAAGGCTAAAGGTCATGAAATAAGAAATACTGTCTCACAATGTTATAGTTCTTGACAACAACTTATATAGGATTGTGGATAAGAGAAGTGACATTGTGGTCTGTGAATATTAAAATCTTGTAAGGACAGTTATGAGATCTCTGACTACTATCGAGCAACAATTTTTATATTTACGAGATCTCAACTTCAATATCACTCTCATAATACAATCGATTCATGATCCGCTGAAGCGTTTAAAGAGCAAATAGGTGTCGTAAAGCTGATTCATAGAGAAATAGTCACTTCCATGGCATTCTAGCATAGCTATTTTATTAAACTCAATAAAAACCAACAATAATGCGAGGGTCATTGGTATATAGATAATATATAGCTTGTCAGTCAAGTGAGTGAGTAAGCTTGCATCAGGAGAGATATGTAATGTACTTCAGTAGCAGGATGCTGCACGATGCAGTAAATTTAGCACATCACAAGCCGAATACATCAAATGCAGGAAACAGGGACCCTCTCTCTTTATTCTCCCGGAGTAAATAAGCATACTTTTATCATCAAGAGTGGTATATAAGCTTATTAAACTCAAAACAAACGGTGGTCACGCACGCAATCTCGATAAGTAATTCATTGTAATCAAATTGAGTGAGACGTGCTTCAGATGAATGTGTATTAAACAGAGTAGGAAAATCGTGATGTTCTCTCACCTGGAACTTCTCGAAGTTTTCTCTCTCGGCATCGAGGCTGTTCTTCCTCGGTTGAAGTACTCGAGGCAGAGATAAGGAGGCCATGTCTCTGATCATATAAGTATAAAATAATATAAAGAGAACGTAGGGGGAAGCACGACGACGAGGCTGCACTACGTGTTGTTTACGAGGTTGTATATATCCTCTGTTGAATATAAAATTTTGTACACCTTTTTCCTCTCTCTTTACATGGTCCGGCTGCAGCTGCAATAGCGATGCCTCACCGCCATGTAGAACTATATCCTAATACTTATAGATAATAGGTGTTGTCCAAAGAATGTAGTCACTGCTTTGGGAGTGGATTTCGATTTCACAATACTTAATTACAATCAAAAACACTAATAGCACGAGACGCACATCGAGTGGCGAAACAACTTTGTTGATAGCACGGAACGAACTGATTGATGCACTTTTTAGGCTGAAAAGGCGACGCACTCTCGATTCGATGACGGCTGAACCAGCGGGACCTGGCGGGACGTGGCGGGACGGGGGGCGAGGGCATGAATGAGTAACTAGTGTGAGTATGTATGTGTGACGTTACGCACACTACTATAGCCGATTGTAAGCACATAGTAACGTGTTCATGCATTTCCGCTGCCTCTATTATAGTTTATAGCGTTAATAATTTTTCGTTTATTTCCTCTTCCTCGGCACATTACTGTTATTCTTCTGCGATCTCTTTTGCATAATTAGCGAATATAACACTATGAGATTTTTTTTACATTGTACATATGTTACATTATGAATGTATTTTTTGAATTGAATTATTGCAATTAATTTTCTCTTACAAAATATGTTCGAGCGTTTGTGTTAAGAGGGCTACAAAAAACTTTGGATAGATAAAAAAATCATAAAGACCAAAAAATCTACGAGATAGATATGATTCCAGAACGTTTTTATTACATCGCTTATTTATTTGATCTTCTCGCTTAAACGTGTATTATTGAACGTGTATTATATGTTTGGGCGTATTTCTCTGGCGCCTTCCGGATGAGGCCCGCGCGGAATCGGTTATTTCGCCTACGCGGATTTTAGTCGGAGAAAGTGTATTTGCGAAACACGATGGATAAATTTTGTTGGCGATGGGGTCGAGTGTCTAGCGAATCAGTAAAATATTTTGACTAAGCGCATATGATGTTGTAAGATTATAGATGATAAGAATAGAATAGTGCAGTCCGCTAGAGAATAAAGGTAAATTTGAGTCTCTCAGTGGAATTGGCATAAATATTTTTTCCATGGAATGAGAGTAAAAAAGCACTGCCTTATACGCCCGGTAATTTTTGTTCACTTTCCACCCAATCGATCGAAAAACGCGGTTCGATACAAAGGGTCCACGAAAACTATTTTTGGGCCTCATAGGAATTGGAGTGTTCATTCTTTGGACCATATAATCGATGATTATTAATCGTGAAAAAACTTATGACATGATGTCTGCAATTCGTGTCCCGCTTCCGCACGGAATTACTCATATTTGTACTTTATTATTGTTTCACCCTTACCTACCTGACCGAGTCCTAACACGTCTAATATACTTCATAACTATCGATTATCAATAACACAGCCAATAATAAATTAATTAAAACGTACTTTATCGCATTTTGAAGCTTGTTCCAAGACCTTCATATATTAATGAGTTGAGATGGATTGAATTTTGACAAACCAGGCCAAATGATCACAATTTTCCCAAAAAGTGATTTTTTGCAAGTTTGCGATAGTGTGTACCCGCAACATGCCTCCATTAGGCCATTTCTCAACAACTCTGATCTACCGCAACATTTTCGATCGTATTTTAGCTCAATGAAATAGCTCAATGAAAAATGAGGACAATCGGCGACAACATGCATAAAATCGTGTAAATCAGCGTGCAACCACATTAGGAGCTTTACTCCGGTCCAAAACACTATTTCCGACCTATAAGTCGGAATAGGTAGAATATATTCTGACGTGATGGAACACGATCTGAGTGATGAAATCGAGGGTAAAATAGTCGTACTGCGCTCCTTTTCGAGATACCCACATGGGGATGTTGGGTACACACCACTTTGGTCTTCATGTTTTACATCCGACCTCGGTATTTTGCTTATATAAAATCGCTCCAAATCAAAGTTTTGCAACTCCTAAGAATGGATTGGAGAGGTCTTAAAGAAAAGAATCGAATGCGCTGAAATATGTTAAGATTGGCCGAAACAAAAATGTTGAAACCATTTTCTTATACTACATGCAATTTCGATGCAGATTTTTAAATCACTTATTTTCTCATATTCTGACATATATAACGAACGTAAAAAAATTGCCGGAAGGTCAACGATTGTCCATTCCTGAGATCGACAAATGAGGACATATGTGTACACTTACCTTAATCAGAATCAGCAAAGAATGACGCCTTACTTTCGAAATGAAATCAGAATCAAGATTATAATGTACATACGCATTGCAGGGCCTCCTTATTGGATAAGAGCTTAGCTTGGATTACCGACTTACGATTTGAGGAACGTTCCTGTACAGATCATTATAAGCCAAATGTATCCAACGGGCCGCCATTGAGCCGTTTTGCAAGTAGTTTTGGCCCATTTCAATATTTTTCGATGCACTTCATAGCATTTTAAAGCTTGTTCTAAGATCTTTCAAATGAGCTGAATAAGTCCAGTCTTGACCAACCAGAGCTGAGCTATCACGATTTTTCCAAAAAGTGATTTCTTGCGAGTTTGCGGAAATGTGTACCCAACATATCTCCATTAAGTCATTTTCTCAACAACTCTGGTCCACCTTAACATGTTTTCATGCACTTATATTCAGCTCACTTCCAACGTCCAACTTTGATCAACTGGAGCTGAGCTATCTTAATTTCCCCCAAAAATGATGTAAGGCGGCGATAAAGTGCATGAAATAGGTTTTATCCGTTTTTATTGCATAGTTCAACCACATTTGGAGCTTTTTGTCGGCCCGAAACACTAATTCCTATATACCTATTTTCACGTAATAAATACGTCATGAAAGTTAAATAACTCGAACTGCATGCCTTTTCGAGATAACCACATAATATGGGAGCCTGTTAGGTACATCCCCGAGTTGGCCTTCATGATTTTCAAACCATCTCCGTATTTTGCTGATGAGATACATAGCTCCAAATTCAAGATTTGCGAGTTTGAAAAGAGAATTCAAAGGTCTTGGAGAAAGAAATCGAATGCGCTAAAGTACTTTGACTCTGGATAGATAACCGATGTAACTAAATGCAAATTCGTTGGCGATTTTTCAGTTGTGCAAAAGATAGAAATGGGAAACTCACTATAAATTTTTTGGAACACGCAAAAATCATTGGTGGTTGGTCCAAATAGCTTATGTTCTTATATTTTAACATAACAAGCGTATAAAAACAATTTGCGGCAAGGTCAATGAGTGTCCATTCCAGGACCTGAGAACGATATATGAGGCAAGTAGAAGGACCTTGAATGTATGGAAAAGTAGCTTGCACTGTCTAAAATTCCTAGGTGATACATTTTTTGAGTTTACAAAAATGTCTTTTCAAAGTACCATTTGGACCAAGCAACTCAATTTCTTGGTTGTTTCAATGTAACAAACGTTTGCACTTCGTTTGCGCTCGTTTGAGGTAAAATTGACAAGTCACCTAGGGTGAATAAAATTTCAGAGTTCATATATTGTATCTACCCATTAATTTTTCAAAATTTTCACATCAGCTGAATTCAACTTCCGAATAAAATACTCATTCAAATTCCAAGCTTATTGGCGCGTCTGCAGCCATCTGTAAAACATCGTTTCCAAGACGTCTCGAAGACATCGTTTACACGATATCGCTAAGATATCTTCCTTGAGAGATTCAATGAACGTTTTAGTATCAGGAGATCATGAAGCGTTGAGCAGTTGCTGCTTTTTTACCTGAGAAATATTTATTATCAAAAATGAAAGTCAATAAATTTCTTCTGTGACTGATCATCATGTTTATGAGAATGCAAAATGTCATAATCTCAATCATCAAGCTCGACACTAAAATGCACGAAAATGGAAAACGATGAGTAACATCATTGATTATTCCTTGAGGAATTGAGAATTGTAGGATTTATATGTACAGAGACGACATGAGATTTATGTTTCTATAGAGAGTTTATAATAAGAATAAGCTACTTGAACCAGATTACAAGCTCCAATTTCCGTATCACTCAATATCACATTATATCCGATTTTATGTACATACAGGATTGGTAGAATTCAGTATTTCAATTATATGATTCAATTTCGAATGAACAAAATTCGAATGTCAATTTTAGAAACGTCTCTAATGTTCTCCTTCAGGAGATGTCTAATAGATGTCTTTCTTGCGTCGGGTTGGTCTGACAAACGTTCGTTTAGAACCAGGATAGCATGAAAGGTAAGAAAACATCTAAGAAGACCATACAGCATTTGTAGGATAAAATCTAAATGGCTTTGTGAAAAGTTGAAACGAGAATAACGATGTTGGACTCGCGGGGAATACTATCAAAAACAAGATAGATTGCAGATATTCTGATCACTTTTTATGTGATGACATTTCGTATGATTACAATCACTGTCTGAGTTTTTTTGCTCATACTACAATGTATTTTCTTTCTGCCTCAAGCAATTAATGATTTTTAAAACTATTTATTTTCTCGAATTTTGTATGTAACGTGGCAATGCAAGAACGAAATTGATGAAATTGATTTTTATTGTAATAAGCTCATCGAGACGATCAACAATTATTTTTAAAAGGACGCGTGTATTTACCTAGCTGAGGGTGAGAAAGTTCAGATACGTGTCGCACTCATACATGCAAGTTTTTGACAATGACAATGATCAAGATAATATCCCCTCTAAAATCTCATGGCGGTCGAATATATGACTTGTTTGTGGGTCATTTTCGTTATTATTCCGAAGCACTTTGCCTTATCTGAAGGGTCTGGCAAAAATACCAACATTCTTTTTGTTGCTACTATGTAGAGTCAGGACGAAAAAATTTTTTCAGGTGTTTTATAGGAACCTTTTAAATGCACCAGGATCCAAGAAGTTCCACTTTACAGAACTCGATTTGGACTCATCTCAATCTTTTGCACGCACTGGGGTATCTCACATAACTACTCCCTTTTTTAGAAAATATATTTTCGATCTCAACAAAAATAACTAAACCTTGTAACTACTCAGTGAGATCCAATTTGGGTGATTGAAAAGCTTTTTGGGTGATTTTCAAACTAAGCTAACTCATATTGATATATAGAGATGCAATATGATCGCATTTTATTAGTACGCATTCAAAAGCCCTTAGAAATATGGGAAAATTGACGATTGATGAAAGTCTCGTTTTCTTGAGGAAATACAATTAATTGGTTAATAGAGGTGGAGTATTTCTGCCAAACCATCGGTTCACTTTCAAAAATTGTTCCATCTTCGTCACCAAACCTATTAGGGAAAAATGATCTCCAAGCGAGCGATTGAACTTTTTATTCATTCAAATATTTGAATAAAGATATTTATCAAATATGTCACGTGTGCGTAGAACCCGTTAGTGCTAAAAAAATTTTGGAACCAACTCTTTTTACCATTTAAAATTCTTTTTCGCCGTATCTCGCAGAAGAAAATATTATGTAGCTCTACATTGATCAAAACTTTGAAAGTGATTATTCTTGTAATTTCAAAATTCGAGCCACACTTTTTCAATATACCATAGCGAGGAGCTTGCGTGCGCAAGAATTACCCGCTTGCGCACTATCAGCATACACACCCGATATCTATAACTTTACTCTTCATCGTCAAACCAAGCATTGTCAGGAGCTAAGCAGTTGCGCGGTGACTGCCGAAACACGTACCTCGTCGACTCAAAAGGTCCGGATTCACACCAATCTGAAATTGTTTGTTGGTGAAGTGAGAGAAAAAGCAAAAGGGATAATTAAAAAAAGTCATAACAAGTTCGATTTTTAGGAGCATGATGAGCAGGGCTGTAGTACACGGACACCGGCTTCTAGGAAATTTAAAGCTTCGAGGTATACTTATTTTACAGTCATCCACCCATCAGATGTTCATCCCCATGTGTATAAATGGTCCAGACGTATTTGGAACGCAGCTGCGCAAAGCTTGCATGCAGTGGTGATGTAGCTTGATTTCAGGATCGATTTTCTTGGCTCCAGCATCCCTTGTGTACAAGATGCGCGATTCGACCTTTCCCACAGCTTTTTTCAAACTTTTCCGAACTCAGCTGAGTTTTACTACATTATACTGGTAATGGCCTTGTTTGATTTCTGATTTTACGTGATGAGCTCAAGCTATTGACACGTGGGGATTTCCAATTTCAAATAGAGCGTCAAATATTTGGAATGTAAAATTTGCGGCTTTGGATGTTTTATGTGTCGGTAGAGGATAGTTTTCATCAAAAAGACAGACTTTAAACGGTGTGATGAATTTGGTATTTTTCAATCGTGGTCAGATGCAAATGTGGACATTTTTAGTATTTGTATCTTGACGTGTGAGAAAAGTTTTTTCGTTTTGATGCCCCACAATGGTCCCGCATCGGTTCAATGACCGGGATGGCTTATAACACTCATTGCGTAAAGTATTAGTGAATACATATACAATTTGCACATGTTGCACGATCAGGAGTATTATAATGTTTACACTATCGCAAAAGCAAGCCCTGGATTCAAAACATGGTCAGCATCAGCTTTGCATTGACATATTGTAGTACAACTGGTATGGGCAATCATTCGTTGCAGAGCCTATGATTGTAAGATACCCATCAATTTTTGACAGATTTTGTGCAATTTTTCATTGAAATTTCAGTACGAGTTCCTCGAAAGAATTTAAATGACTTAGAACATGAGAAAAAATTTTTTCTTTCATTGTCCCGTTTGGTCAAATGATTCAACTTGATACTATTTTGGATTGATAGAGTAGATATTTTCATTGAGATATATTAGGATCATCGTCAGGATATTGAGCTGAAGTTGATGCTGTTATTGCGAAGATCATGCATGCATATATAAGCCGTGGTCGTGTGTCTGACGATGCTTCGCCCAATTGCTACTAACTAGTATCAGTTAAGCCTAATGGCTCAATATATGCTTGGAGGACACTGTGACACTTCATTTAAAATCTCTGCTCTGCGTACATCGAAGATTGAGTAAAACTACACGAGAAAATTTCCTTGTTTTCGTTCAGAACTTCTATCTTCTGAAAATTGAGAAAATAAAGAACCGTAGATACTCTTAACAATAATCAATAGAACAATAGTGTAGGAGATCAATGAAATAGTGTTGAGGAAAAATCGACACCCATACCATTATTTTTAAAAATACTCAACGAAAGGAAATTTTGGTTACAGCCAAGACGTAGAAACCCACCTTTCAGCAGCACAAATAGATTCTCGCTTTGTTTTGAAGCTTTTGAAAAATAATCATCTAATTGATTACGCATTCAGCTGTAACTAAGCTCCAAAATACTTCGTTTCAACGCCATGCTCGCATGATTGAATCAAGGTCACCTGATATCGTAGTTCTCGTGTCATCAAACAAAATTTGTCCTCTCTATTCACGACTGATGAGATGAAACATTACGGAGGATGAACTATGTGACTAATTTGACAAAAAATTCAATCGCAAATCATCAAACTACATTCAGCCGCGCGTTAATTTTCATGAAGCTTGATTCAGTAATCTTGGTTTGCTAACTGTTTCGCGATACCTGACAAGGTGAACAAATAGCTAATTCTATCCTGTCAAATATTTGGAGAGATAGTAGATCCACCAGTGCCAGTAAAAACTGGTTATATCTCGGAGAATTCTTATCCAAAATTGTGCTCTTATCTAAAATCTGAAAGATGGATATTGAAACACACTGTGTCCGCTTATCAACATCTCCCAAAGTCCCCACAATAATAAGGAAAAGATTGATGTTTTTATATTAGGACCATGCCGTATAACATACATGAAATGCCAGTCATTTCACTTTCTTCCGACTTAAAAAAAGGCCAATTTTGTGGTCAACTCATTCATGATGTTGCCGAAAACATGGATCGATTCAGTTTCTTTGGCCAAGTAAAATTCAGTACCTATGATAGATTTTTTGTATTATCTGACTAAGATGATGTATTCAAATCGTGAGAATGAGTTTGATCATCACTTTAATTTTGTGAAAACGAGTAACTAGAAATCAACGAGGATCGAGGGAATATGCAAAGGATTGTCCTTACACTCAAAATCGATTATCGCACCCCACTTTTGACACAATGACTCAAATGACACCTCAGAACTGTTTCAAAAATAACGTACATCTGTAGATTTTATAGATTCGTTGGCTCGTTTGTCGCCAACTGCCTTTTTGAATTGCAAATTCCAGACCAAAATAAGGCGCTTTTCCTGCAAGCCCTACTCATTCCTGACTCACGAGCTTGAAATGTTTGACTCTAATATTAATCAAGGCTCAAAATTCTGGTAACACATACTCAATCAAATCATTGTTTTTTCATTCTGATGAATAAAGAATTTTGTATCCTAAATGAAGAAGAATGATAAACTCTGCACGAAAAAAATTTCAATCCCCAAGTTGCGCCGATATAGCCAACATCACAATCATATCCAATTAACCATGTACATATCTTTTGTTTGCAACAGGTGCACAAAGCAGCGTCAAAAGACAATGGTCTGCAAGCGCTGCACAGCCTCAATTAGAGGAACCCAGGGGTCCTTTAGTTCAGAGCGAAATACCGGGCCCAATGTCTCAGCAGCTCTTCCGTGAGCTAAATGATTTGCAACAGGCAGGTTCGGTTCAGCTTTTTGCTGATTATGAGAAATCGGCTGGTAACTACTTGGCCGATGTCGACGGAAACCTTCTTCTCGATGTATACATGCAGATATCTTCGATGCCATTGGGATATAATCATCCGGCTATGCTTCGCGTTCTCGATGATCCACGAAATCAGGTGTGCTTGCATTATCATATAACCCGCCTAATTGACATGTACCTTATTTTTTGGTATAACGAGAAAAAAAATCTTCAATTACCTAGTTGCAGAATGACAATAAAAAGGCAAATTCATGAAATGAAGAATTTCCGGATTCGTTTCATTTTTTAACGATCATTCGTCAGAAATGAATCTGATTTTTCTCAGATACTTTTCAACATGTATTCAATAAAAGTTATCACAAATTTTGTTGAACGATCATGATCACATTCAAGCAGCTTGTAATAGATTTTGTATCGTTGATGTGTTGAAGTTGCAGATTGATAAGTAGCAATCTAATATCACGTTTCATAGAATCATTGGGTCAATACCAAGCATTCATTCACTTGTTAAAAATTGTTATACTGTTCTATTCAACGGGATCATAGCTTCACAAGTATCGCAAGTAATGAGATTGAATTTCAGAAATTGAGCTTGCGAAGGTAGCTCGCTACTCATCCGTTATATTGCTGCGATAAGGAAATAATACGTTCATTTTATTTCTTGTAACACAGTGTTATAAAGTACAAAATACATATACTTGGTTTGAGTCTCGAATTTATCGACAAACACGTTCCTTTTATCAAAATTTTCTTCTGAAACTCAATCTGGAAATAATTCGCTCGAAACCAAGGGTTGCCTGTTATCCACAGGCAAACTCAAAATTCTACAAAATTCAATTGTATCTGATCCGAATATAGAAAAACGTTATGTGTTGAGACCGAATTTCTTGAATCATTACCGAAAGTTTGGATGCTTGATTATCTGATTCATAAATTTTTGGTAAAAATCACTAAAAACATGCACAAAGAGTGAATATCATGAGATGTGTCACATGGCAACTTTTTGAAATATCAGATTTGAAGAATATGACATTAAGAATTTTAATTACTTATGATTCATTCGAGCAATCTGTTCAGAAAATTCTTAGTCTTGAATATGAATATCAAGTAAAAATGCCCTGCCTAACTACAGTAGTTGTAACAAAATTTAAAAGTTCATCAATTTAATTGAAAATATCTTATTCCCAGAAAATGATTGCCAATCGGCCTGCTCTCGGAGTCTTTCCAAACCGTGATTGGCCTGAGAAATTGAAAAAAGTTTTGCTGCGAAAAGGAGTAGGTATTCCACGTTAAAAAAAAATTTTTTCGTTAATGAAGAATGTGAATAACGATTGAAACATTTTTTCACAGGTAGCTCCACCTGGGTTCTCGCACATTACGACGATGATGTGTGGCTCCTGCTCGAATGAAAATTCATTCAAGAATATATTTATATGGTATGCCGAGAAACATAGGCACGGTGCCCCATTCAGTCAGGAAGAGAAGGAGTCGTGCATGTTCAATAAAACTCCTGGATCTCCACGATATTCAATAATGTCGTTTGAAGGTGATACTTTCTCCATATCTTTGTTTTCAAAAGTTCTAATTTTGAGTGAAAGTCTTATTAGTTTTCACAGAGAATTTTCTAAAGATTTTATGCGTGGAACTACTCCATTCTATTGAAATCCATCTGACGATTTTTCAATTCAGATTTTCGATCAAACTATATGATTAATTACATCTGAAAACGTTTATCAAAACAATTAGCTATGAGTTGAAAACAAAGAGGCGTGTCCTATCGGAGCCAAAAAAATTATTACGCATTCGTGAGTGCAACAACATTTTGAGTATTTTTCACATTATACATTCGTCGCTCGTATTCATCGAACTGTTGTTTGTATTGTAAAACTGGGATGCGATCAAGACCCTTGCCGAACAGTACACAATACGATATAAAATTTTTGGAGAAATTTTGAAATACATACATGTTACACGAGAATTTGGGAAAAAAGTAAAGAATATGATGACTATACTGAAGGCCTCAACCATACAAGAGTATGGATCAAAATTTCTTGATGCAATTCTGCACCGAAACTCACATGCCTTTTTAATCCTGACTGTAGGAGCTTTCCACGGCCGAACTTTGGGTTCACTGTCAACTACGCACAGCAAATACATCCATAAGATAGATGTTCCAGCTTTCGATTGGCCTATTGCTCCATTTCCGCGTTATAAGTATCCACTGGAGAGCAATGAAGCAGAGAATAAACGAGAGGACGATCGGTGTTTAGCTAAGGTATGAAAATTTCAAAATTCCACCAATTTCTTTGCGTCTTTCACAATAGCGTGAATGTGCCTTCCACCACAAATTCAAGGAGTCTCTCAGATCTTGACTACAAAATTTTGATCCATCTGATTCAATGCATTCATTCTATCATTGTACTAATAGCCCTGAAGAATTCAATCATAACTTGAACGAAATGAGCAATCGTAATAGATTGAGGAGTAATAAGACCCTTCAGTAAACAGTAAGTTTACAGGTCCAAGAACTGTTTGAGGTGTATGCAAAGGAGAAAAAAGTTCCTGTGGCAGGGGTTATTGTCGAACCAATACAAGCCGAAGGCGGAGATAACCATGGATCTCCCTATTTCTTCCAACAACTTCAGAAAATTACTAAAAAGGTACTAATACATTTTTGATATTACACAGAGAATTGCATCTAGTTTGCTGAAATTTGAAAAACTCATTTGGAATACGAATTATTCTCCCAAATATTTTAAAACTGGTCATCGAATTTCCAGAACGGAGGAGCATTACTAATTGACGAAGTTCAAACTGGTGGTGGACCGACAGGAAAAATGTGGTGTCACGAGCATTTCAATTTTGAAACCCCACCACATATCGTCACCTTTAGCAAAAAGATGCAGTTGGGAGGCTATTATCATCTTGAAGAAATGAAGTAATTAGATTATTATTCACTCATAGTAATTAAAATATTTTGAATCACTTCAGGAACTGTAAAATCGTATGACGTATCAAAATCATCGAGTAGGGATCAAAATATTGATAATTTTTTTCTGATATTGACAAAGATTTCCCAGAGAGCAAATGATAGGAACTATATTCCTAATAGATGAACGTTATATGACTTGCGAACTTATTCATGTTTTTATCAACAGTTTTCTCGTTTCTCTGAATTTTGAAGATTAACCGAACTGGACATGACTTTTCAGGCCAAAACAATCGTATAGAGTATTCAATACATGGATGGGCGATCCTAGCAAACTGATACTTTTGGAAGCAGTTGTCGACGTTATACTCGAAGAAAATCTGCTGGACAGAGTTACTCGAGTCGGAGATTACACGCTGAATCAACTGTTGAAATTGGAAAATGAATTTTCAAGCTCGATAAATTCATCTCGAGGCAGAGGAACTTTCATTGCATTCAACTGTGCAACGACTGAGCTTAGAGATGCAGTTATCAAAAAACTTCTAAAGAAAGGTCAGTTCTTTAGACGTCGGACTCTGAGTCACGTCCATAATTAATTTAGAAGTTCTTCCCTGAGTTATACTTCCATTGGTTACAGAAAAATTCTCGATGAGTGAAACATGAAACATAAAAATTGTTACCCAGCATGATATTTTACTTCACATTCAATGAAATCTTATTACAGGTATTCAAGCAGGTGGTTGCGGCGATAATGCTGTTCGTCTACGACCGGCTTTGACATTTACGGAACATCACGCGGACATATTCCTGGATAACTTGCGCTCAGTTTTGAAGGGATAAACACCGATGACGTGGATCAATAGTGCATTAAAATAAATCAAGTCTTCCATTTTAGAAATATTTGAAAAAATCTTCGACAATAGGCTTACATTTCACTGAAACTTACTGGATTTTATTTTTGTACAGCAATACGTATGTTATGAGGTTTGATAGAAATTTATGTAAATTATAATTCTCATGTGTTACTTGGCGCAAGCCAATGGATTCAAAGTCACTAGATCGCTAAAACGCTTTCTAATTTGATAATGATTTGAAAAAAGCAGGCTTGTTCCAAACAAGAGCTTTGAAAAACTCAGTGTACCGTTGGCTTTCATTCTCAAGTCATTTTATTCCCAAAGCTAGCAATTGCACAATTAATTTTGCAAAGTTGATTTTCATTTTTCTCATTTCTCCGGATCTATACAAGTCCTGTCAAGACTTTCTTTAGAAGTCTTAATAGCTTCTTTAAGCAAAAATATTTAGTTCGTTAATTTATGATTCCATAATTATGCTCGTAATTATGTATGCTAATGGTTTGGATCAAAAGGGTGAGTTTTGACTGAAAATTTTTCCGAAATTCCTTGAACTACTTATAACATTCCATTGAATTGTATGTTCCTATGTAATAATGTACCGAGAAAGATCCAAAATATTATACCAGAACCGAGTAGGGACAAGTTCTAAAAGAGGGATTTAGCATTAATTCAGCTTCTCATTTCTGTAAAATCAATGTGTATTCTTAGAAAGATATCATTTACAATCTGCTGATCCAGCAGAATTAAATTCACGCTTATAAAAAGTGCCCATGGCAAACAAATATATCTGTATAGCTCTCTCTCTCTCTCTCTATGCCGCACAAACAATATAAATGCTTTACAATAGATGTACATACGTAATACTGGTCCTCTAGAAAAGC
Source organism: Eretmocerus hayati (assembly GCA_029851415.1). Classification (NCBI taxonomy): domain Eukaryota; kingdom Metazoa; phylum Arthropoda; class Insecta; order Hymenoptera; family Aphelinidae; genus Eretmocerus; species Eretmocerus hayati. The sequence continues at coordinate 170,000,310 of CM056741.1, forward strand.
CTTCATCACTTCCGAGTCTTCCCAAAATAGCGTTAGGTAGCAAAATAAAGTAATCCTTCTACTTGGATATCTTTTTGAGCATATCAGACAAATGTTCAAATCCAGGCAGTTCACTTCTTCTGACGAGAAAGTCTAAAGCTTTCGTCTGCAAATTTATTTGGAATTTGTAGGAGCAAGATCTTAAACAAAATATGCAAAGTTATGATCGTGATGCTTACACTTTGTTTAGTATCAGCAACATTGTGTTTTTGAGACAAATTCCATAATTTTATAGCCATCTGAGACAAGGGTGGTTTTGTAAGATCTGCTCTAATGATCATATGGATGAACAATTCAAGAGCTAGCGTAGACTGCTTCTCCAGTTGGCCAGTTACACCCAAATTCTTCAAGTGACTCAAAAGTTCCTCCAAAATTTTCGAGCACATTTTGTCAACTTCACTGATAAACTTTTGATCGGAGCCGTACAGTTTATCGTTTGAATCGACCTATTTTATAAATAATAAATTATGATAAATTTCATTCAAATCAAGAAGACTGCATAGAAATTTCATCACAGAAAAATAATTAAACAACCTTGTCGATATGATAAGGGTACGTTTCTCGATTCATTGTGGACAGAAGATCAAGTACCCTCAAGTACAACTGTGATTTAGTCATATTATTGTCATCAAAATATCGTTGAACTGCATTCAAAAGGCCCCTCATTAAATATAATACCCCATGTTCTGGACTGTCCTGTATTGAAAATATAGTAAATTTCAGTATCCATTCATGACATGTGAATTTTGGATGACATATCGCTATCAATACGCTTCATACCGGAACGACGAGAAGAGTGGAGAGAAAATTCGAGAGGTATGAGAGTAAATACGGCTCTGAACTTCGGTTACGTCCATCAATATCTAAAAATTTGGGCATCTCTGGTACTAAACTCAAAGCTGCCTTGAAGCATGCATCAGCTGTTGAATAAACGTTTATCGTAATTTGAATGTTGAAAATATATTTCATGTTTACAAAAATTGATCTTTGAAAGAACACAATTTACCTTGTCCATAACATTGATTAAGGAGAGCTACTTGCCCTGACAATAAATAAAGTTGGAGTCTTGTGTGAACTAGAGTGAGAGATGGAATTGTGATGAAACAAAAAGCAGCGCAAGATCGGACGAAAGCTGATGTCCTTCTTGTATGATGACCTCGGACAATTTTCCTGGTATCCACAGATAATCTATTTACACACTAAGAACCAAATAATTCAAATTATTGGTGGATAGGATATAAATTTTGGAGAGTATGTACGATTACTGTATACCTGTACAAGCTGCACGTGTACAATGTCAAGATTATGAAAAGCACCTCGGGTCTCAACGTAAAAATTCAATTGCTTCTCAAAATCTCGACCATGGTCTATTCTCTGGATGATAGCGCATATCAACTGACCGATTTGTCTTTTCTCGTCTTCTACTGTGAGGGCACTGAAAAATGTATTAGTTATAATAGTGTACTGTTTATGATTCAGTTATTGGACTGTAATGTAATTGATGTGAGAAGAAATTGTACCTGACTGAGTCGTGCATTATTCTCATAATAAACATGAGAGCATTTATCACAATTGGATCCACTATTGGGCTATTTTGTTTACTTATTCCTTCTATAACAGTCTTACAAACCTCTACTCTAATATTTTCCTTTTGAAATAGATCTATAAATGGTAGAAAATTTTCCTGAAAAAAAAAAACACTTTATACAACGGAAAATTTGATCTTCAATAAATACAAAGGAATAGCAGACTGACCATTGCTAATAAGGAATCGAAATCTTGAGTGTGCATCACAATTTTCTCAGCAATACTTTGTAGCTGAGGATAGAAATTTTCAAACACTCTACTTGATCCTAAATGACTTATGATTTCACCCAAAAAAAGATCTATTTCCGCGGTCTGTTGATAAAGAATAATCAAAACTTTGTTAGACAGTCATCACGACTACGGTAATCGGATTACATAATAATATCGTTTGCTCACAGAAAAATGAATAGCAGCAAACTGAATCCATACTTCCATTACAAGCATGAATCTTGTAGCATCTTTCAGATTCTTCATATATTTCCAAACAGTATCAAGAATAGATTTGCGATGTTCTTTTGGCGGTGATTCTTTTATAAAGCTCTCACCTAAACTCCTGTACAAATGGTACTGCGGGAATCCTGTAAAACGACAATGGTTAGCATATAATATACTAGTGTTTAGAAAAAAATTTAGCAATTATTTACCGTTATCTTCACATGTTTCAATTAAATTAACGAATTCCATGGCACGAGGTACTACATACATTGGCTTGAAAGATGTCAAGACGACATTCACTAATAAAGCACTAGGATTCAAGTTGGTTATTAATTCACGTTGAAACTCAGCATATTCACAGAAATGGAACTGGATTATATATTCACCTGTTTTGCTGTTCTTTACATTTAGTCAAGACTTCTGTCAAAATAGTTTCAGAAGCTGTTGCACCAAGAACTTGCAATATCCAGTCTAAAGCTGGTTTGTAAAGATTTAAATACGAGTATAAACTAAGACTCTGTCTACTTAATATACTTTTCACAGCCGGTGAGAATAAGTGCCGATATGTGAATAGAAAATCGTAAAAATTTTCCCTGATAAATTCGAGATTGGTTGACTTTAGGGAAAAACCTACACGGCACAAGTAGCACCTGGCGTACACTGCTACTAACGGATCACCTATCCCCCGAATCATTCTAGTGCAGCGCATCAAAATCGTATCGAAATCGCTAAAAAATGTGTTTAAATTAATATTCGTCTTTTTCGATGGTTCTAAGAGAAATCTGTGCAAAGAAATACTTACCAAGTCGACAGGAAACTGTACGATTTTATTATCGCCATTTCTACGTAGAGCCGAGGAACGAGTTCCCTTATTGATGCTATTTTATAAAACCAGTTTTGACAAGTTTCTTTGGCAGATTCTGGAACCATGTCTGACGTGAACTCGTCAGGTAAACTCGTGACCGATTTGCTACCTGGTCTGGAATATGCAATCAATGCAAATTACTCAAATTTAGCATTTTTGTTACATTTTGTTACTTACTTGATGCATTCAGCTTTACTTTTGAGCCTTCCATACACCAACTTTCCAAATATATCTAAAATGTCTGTTACAAGTACAAATTTACTAGGATAAAATTGAATGGCTGCTGTATCAGCTAGGAGTTTTGCACACTAAAGTTGAAACATAACATTGTTAATGAATTCTAGATTCAACAAGAATGATTGAATAGATTTAGCTACTCACTTGAATGGCAATTTTAAGAGCTTTCACTCGCTGATCTGAATTCCAAGCATTAACAAGTTCATTATTCAACTGTTCTATCCTATTTATATATTCTTGTTGTGACAAACCATGCATTTGCCTGACAGAACCATCTTCAAAATCATCTAATTGTTCTAATCTTGTTTTGACCTTATCTACCAATGCTCCACTTGGATGAACTTTCATTGTGACTGCAATATGGACATGGCATGAGTATGTTGAGAAATTGATCAAAAGAAATCTACAAACCTTTCTCTCCTCCAGGTAGAAAGCTTGTAATGATGGATAGTTTCTCCACAGTGGTATATTTGTTGAGTATTGTGACTCTCCTTGATGACCATGGTTCAACCAGTTCATCAATATCATTTCCAATTTTTTTACCAGCAGCAGCTGCATTTGGTGAATAGTCCCACTGAAATTCAATCACAGCAAAATGTACAAAACCACCCAATTGAAGGAATCAAATTCATTTCTTTCATAAGTACCTCATCTGTTGAAATTTTTGTAAGCGGGTCTACTTCTTCTCGAATGAATTGTGTGAGAGGATCAAAACCATCAAGTGATGAATGACCTGATAGTGGATCTCCAACTGAAGATATATTTACAGGAACTGTGGATTTTGTGGGGGTTGGAGTTCTTGTAGATGCATCTGAGCTGATTGTGCTTTGTAATTTTGTTCTCCTTATAGCACTCCTGGTATCGACCACCTAAAATCATTTCAAGCGTGAGCTTGGGACATAGTGGAAGAAATATTTGGATCAGGTGGTTAAATTTTCATACCGCTATTGAAACAGGTTTGAGTGGATGATCATTTGTTTCTTTTAGATTACAACTTTTGCTGATATGGTAATCATATCTCCGGCTAATCCTGAAACGAACATTGAACGTGAAAGACTTGAATATCATAAATGGGGTCAAAAATCAAAAGTCACATTCGATTTTTGAAAAACAAAATAGTTCACAACTTACCACTCTATTTCCGTCATATTGAAAAGCAGTGCTAGAGCAGGTTCTTAAGCTTCTATCCATCCAACAGCTTTAGCTCTTCTTCACATATCGTGTACGTATTTTTTTCAGGCTTACGTTATCTCAAATAACAAAATGCGTAAAAAAAAGTTGCGGTAAAGCGTCAAGTTTAGGAGCGGTCCAGTGGGCAGTCCAGCTGTAAGCAAATGACTAGCCGTACCCGATGCATTTATCTGAGACTCGAACCATTACTGGGTCACCTGGATGCTGCATGCGACATTACCGATATTTGACAAAAGCGAGGCGAAAAGCTCGGAAAAAAGCTCTGCATTCTGAAAAAACTGGAAAACTATGAAATTGTCTCTACGTCTGAGGAAAAGAGGTAGTACCGATGAGACATTCATTAAACATTTGTGGAAAATTCAGGGTCAATATATCAGTGTGCATTTCATGATTGTTTGATAAATATGGTTTTTCATTCAGTCACATTATTCCGTTGTTAAGATACATTTTTGAGATCATTGATGGGGTTATCGGCAGGCAGGAGTCATCTTTTTGTTTCCTATATGATGAATTCCACGCCAAAGCGACCTACGAAAAGGGGTCATCTCTCAGATTCTTTTTTAACCTTTTTCATTCGATTCTATGGCCCAAAATAGGAACTTCGGACTACCTATGGGGCCCAAAAAAATTTCTCCTCTCCATTGCACGCACATCCGTCAACAGACCGAAAATTCATCGTGTAAAAATCGATGCTCTTTTATTCACGAAAATGGGAATATTTCGAGTTTTTGAATAGCTGTCGATGTGCGGGTTGCGGCATCTGAAAGGGCATCAAAAAACCTATCGAAAACGTTGTCGAAAATTCCTTCTCTGTGATTTGGGGCCTCCTGGAGGCAAAAGAGTGTTTTTCACTAAAATGTTGATTTCTCAAAAAGCCATTTTTTTATTTCTTTAAAATCATATATTTGACGTAAAATTTTGCGTTCTTTCGAGAAAAATGGGTTTCAGAGAAGTTTGGGGCGATCCAAGTGACTCATGAGCCATTTTTTTGAAAATTCGATTTTTCCGGTTTCAGAAAAAGGCGGTTTCTGCGCATGCGCACAAACGTAGACTTTCGGGACCACTTTCAATGGAAAACTGACAAAATTTCCTATAAAATGACTACCCGCACAGTTGAAATTCATGCACTGAAACGCGATCTGCAAGGATTAATCATGTCGAATCAAAATCACATGAAAATTCAGCCCATTAACGCCTTCGTGGCGCCTGCTGAGATGACACATCCACGAGATCTTCTCGGGACTCAATTTTGAGTACGAAATCGACCTGAAAAAAATTCGGACCACATGGTTTCAACGTAAAATTGTATGAACTTTCAAAATATGCGATGATAAACCCCATTTGAGGCGAACCCGAGGTGCTAAATTCAATTTTTTGCCAGAAAATACGATGTTTCACATGCATTCAAAATTGCGAAAAATCGAATGTAGCAACTCGGGTTCGCCTCAAACGGGGTTTTTCATCGCATATTTTGAAAGTTCATACAATTTTACGTTGAAACCATGTGGTCCGAATTTTTTTCAGGTCAATTTCGTACTCAAAATTGAGTCCCGAGAAGATCTCGTGAATGTGTCATCTCAGCAGGCGCCACGAAGGCGTTAATGGGCTGAATTTTCATGTGATTTTGATTCGACATGATTAATCCTTGCAGATCGCGTTTCAGTGCATGAATTTCAACTTTGCGGGTAGTCATTTTATAGGAAATTTTGTCAGCTTTCCATTGAAAGTGGTCCCGAAAGTCTACGTTTGTGCGCATGCGCAGAAAATCGCCTATTTCTGAAACCGAAAAAATCGAATTTTCAAAAAATGGCTCATAAGTCACTTGGATCATCCCAAACTTCTCTGAAACCCATTTTTTCTGAAAGAACGCAAAATTTCACGTCAAATATATGATTTTAAAGAAATAAAAAAATGGCTTTTTGAGAAATCAACATTTTAGTGAAAAACACTCTTTTGCCCCCAGGAGGCCCCCAAATCACAGAGAAGGAATTTTCGACAACGTTTTCGATAGGTTTTTTGATGCCCTTTCAGATGCCGCAACCCGCAAATCGACAGCTATTCAAAAACTCGAAATATTCCCATTTTCGTGAATAAAAGAGCATCGATTTTTACACGATGAATTTTCGGTCTGTTGACGGATGTGCGTGCAATGGAGAGGAGAAATTTTTTTTGGGCCCCATAGGTGGTCCAAAGTTCCTATTTTGGGCCATAGAATCGAATGAAAAAGATTAAAAAAGAATCTGAGAGATGACCCCTTTTCGTAGGTCGCTTTGGCGTGGAATTCATCATATTCCGTTGGCTTCTTAAAAAGTTACTTCTCGCAAGCAAGAATAAAAAGATTCTATTCCACACTCTAATAAATGAATTTTTCTTTCTAATAAAATTGATGGCGAATTTAGAAATATTTTTAAAAGAAATGTTTTCCATGATGATGAGTTGTCAATACGCTGCTCAACTTCACGAACTGATCGAGATTTAGATGAGGGCGAGCAAGCTTGATCTAGATGGAAAATTCGAGATTTGTAAAAAATTTCTTCTACCAGTATCGGTCATCGTATTATTCATCCTTCATAATTCAATAAGTCATCGGCGGGTTTATGATGCTGGAGACAGTAATTTTCGAGTGAGTTGAGTTAGATTCAGATTTGGAAAAGATGCAAAATTCTCGAACTATTTCATCTTCGCCAGGGTAGCTTTATCCTATGATTCTCTTAGAAAAATTGACAAACACTATCTTAATGTTTTCAATTTATAATTTTGAATAAGAGTCTAAAAATTCATGCCGCAATCTTCTACGATTACCTGTCATCAGATTTTATGCATAGCGCAAATCTCATGGTTCCATAATGGTAGGAGAGATTGTCAAGCTTTTTCTAAGCTCCGGTATTTGGTCTCTTACTTATTTTCTCAATTTGAAATAGCTAGGTTTTATAAGAACTACTGCATAAAAGCGGCTTTGAAAAAAAGCCACCTCGAAGAATATTTTGCTGGCTATCTGTTAAAATAAGCTCAAAGAAGTAGAAAGTTGAAAATGCACAGAGGAAATGTTAATTATGAATTCGAAATCTGCTTTTGAAGAGGTTTCTCCTTTTTCGTCCTGTTTTGAATTCTAGACAGAGCACCAAAAATGAGATTAAAACACGTGGGTATACTTTTCAAAGCTCTTTGCAGCTATATTTACGATGAAGAATTCGTGATTTCTTTTTTGTAACGATCTTGCCGCTCACAAATAAAACTTCGACAGGCAAAAATGACAACAGCTACAATTATTGTATGCATAGCTATGATAAATCTGAGAACCAATATCGCCTACAGTATTTTGTTGAAAATTTCACGTAAATGCTTGATTATTATCACGACTCGGGCTAATATCCTCAAATTATTCTAATTCTTTGTTCGCGCATCTTACCGCAAGAGAGAGTCAATCAGCATATAGTATATATTACTCTCGATTCGAGGTCCGGCTGTTTAATTGGCGACCCGGGGATTAGTTTTTCCCCGAAAATAACGAGGGAAGCGATGAGGGACGTAATATAATTTTTTAGCATTAGGGCGAAGAAACGCTAATTTTCTGTAGGCAGGCAGGACTAAAAATGGCAAGTCGCCATATATACGCAAAAAAAATTTCAGTTTCTATTAAGGAACAAGACGTAAGTTATATGCGAGTTTGATATAAGCTTCGGTGTCTTTATTAGTCGATAGCTATGAATATAGAGTACCCATCAAACAGTGAATGTTGCGACAACGTTCCTAAAAAGTTGCGTTTGGAAGCTCGAAACGTTCCGAAATTGGTCGGAAAAACCGTCGCCGACCCGTTGCAGGTGCAACGTTGAAATGTCTACTAGATGCGTGTTGCCTCAACGTTTCCAGAACTTTACTGGATCGTTTTGAATATATATAAAAAAAATGGATTGTTTTTTGAAAATTGTTGTTAATTGGCTCTTTTTGGAATCAACCTTGACACTGTCGTTTTCTTGTACTAGGTGGACATGTTTCTGATTGAGCGCAATCAGCGGGACTGAACGGGAATTGAGTCGATGTAGCTTGCGAGAAAGAGAAATTGAAAAACAATTTATTTATTTATTTAACAAAAAAATCTCTAAGTATCGGTTGCACGGGAAACCTTCCAGAAACCATTGTGAAACCTCAAAAAAATGTCTGAAACGTCCCAGAACCATTCTGGAACGTCGAGGCAACACGCATCTGGTAGACATTTCAACGTTGCACCAACGGGTCGGCGACGGTTTTTCCAACTAAGTAATTTCGGAATGTTGCAATGTTGCAAATTCAACTTTCCAGAAACGTTGTGACAACGTCCACTGTTTTAGTGGGTAGTGTTTTCTATCTTGATGAGAAAAACTGACTGGAAACATTTAAATCCATTTCCAGGTTGTCTATAAATATGCATGATGATATTTTACTATTCGAAAAGGGCATTACATCAAGTATCAGCAGATTATTTAAAAGAGCATAGAAATCCACATATTCTGCTAAAACTGGAGAAAGGTTTTCAATTCGACAACCATGGATAACGAACATCGTTCGTTACCGATGTACATATGTCGTATGTATGAGAAGATTCTCATTGGTGAATCAAAACTTTTGTTCTTCTTAACTCCGATCCTTTTTTTAACACGTTCCGTGTGGGGCCCAGTGGTGGGACCCGCGATTTTTCATTTTGCTTTCTCTAAAGAGAAAGCTTTGTTTTCGACACAGCAAATTTTTGATCAATTTTTCCATTCAACTCAATATTTTCTTCAACATAATTCATCTTATCACAAAAGTGCTTCAACCATCTTATTCCTCTCGCCAAAATCTAACGATTGTAAGTAACACTTTTCTCCTTATAATCCTCAAAAAACCCCCAGTGACTCATCTCTCCGGCCCTTTGTCTGTGTCTGGGTGTGTGTGTATGTGTGTTTTTTTTTTGCGCCACGCTTTCTCTTCTACACTCCACTTTATCGATTTTTGCTTTTCTACAAGTTGTAGAGAATGTCTCAGAGATGAGACCAGTGATTTGTCTGGTCTCCTCTCCAAATCGAATCTGATTTAATAAACGTTTTTTGAGGTAAAATCGCTGAAATTGTGTACTTTCATACTAAAATATCTCTTTCTAACTTCTCTTTCTAACTCCATCAACGTAAATTTTTATTAAAAAACCAAAATTTCCAACAAAAACAGCAATTTGAGCATGTTTAGACCTATTCTATCCGAAATTCTGTTTTAACCAAATCACACGTTTTGCTAAAAAATCCTCACTTTAGGTAGCCCAAATCCCGATAACTATTTTCCTCAAAAAAATAACTCAAAATATACAAAAATATTTTTTTCAATATTCATACTTTCCTCATATCTCTCCTCTAAATTACTTTATTCAAAATTTACTCAACTAAGTTGATACTTTTTCATCGTTCTAAATCGATTGGTTGATACCGAATTTTCTCAAAATCCGTTTTAATACATTCAAAATCCGATTTATTCCCGAAAAATCCAAATTTTTTCAAAATACTCCATTTTTATAATCCTTACACCAACTATATTAAAATTTGCCCTCAACCATACTACATATATTCCATGGGAAACCCTAGTTTAGGTCATCTGAATTCCCCTCAAAGGCAATCTCCTTATAATAACTCAAAATATCAGAAGGAAATCGCATCTAAAATTCATTTTCCGCTATTACCCACCCCCTACTAAACTAATATATACAAATTTTACTCAACTAAGGTTATACTTCTTCATCGTTCTAAATCGATTAGTTGATAACGAATTTTTCAAAATCCTTTTAAATACATTCAAAATCCAATTTATTCCCGAAAAATCCAAAATTTTTTTAAAAACTCCATTTTTATGATCTTCTCACCAACTGTATCAAAATTTTCCCTCAACCAGACTACATATCTTTCATGAAAAACCCCAGTTTAGGTCATCCTAATTCCCCTAAAAGTGAATCTCGTAATAATAACCCAAAATATTAGAGAAAAATTGCAGCTAAAATTCATTTTATCCCCATATCTCCCTCTACAACTAATCTATCCACCTTTTAATGGACTAGAGAGATACTTTTCCCTCATTCTACATCGATTGGTTGGATCCAATCATTGGATTGTGAGTGTGATATGAAATGCAATTAAATTAGATTAAAAAATATAACTATTATGTAGGAATCCCAATCATCATTTTGGAATTTGATCAGTTTTGCAAATTTCTCATTAGTTTCAGTGAACCTCTCAAACTATTTCGCTAAGAGAAAGCATTCTGCTAATCTCATTTAGCAGCGTATTTCAATCTTTACCAACGCCCGTAATGACTCGAAAAATGCTCCCAATGAGAATTTTTTGAGGTGTTTCACTTAAGACATAAACAACGAGCCAAAAAAGAGTTTGCTCTCATACAGACAAATTTGCTAAAACTGGAATGAAATTACGAAAAATCGGCCCCGCATAGCGAACGTGTTAAAAAAGTTGGAGGAAGTGAAGAGCATTAAAGACATTACGGAATGAAAATCCGCAAAGCGAGTCACTTCAATGTATAATAGGATATAAGTATACTTTTCCGTTATCTTGAGAAGCTCGGACTTCAATTATACTAAGAAAGTGTGGGAGCTCTGGTTGAGTGAGCACTATGTAGGTATAGTTGAATTATCTCGTATACCTTTGGATTGCGAGACGAACAAATAAAATTACATATTAGGCAGTTTTGCAGACTTACCTACGAAGACCACCCTTTTTTCATTTTGACGTTTCGCGCTTCCTCCAAGCTTTGGCTTCACTCGGACGCTTTTGTGCTTTTTCGTATAGCGCTTTTTGGGTGTCTTTTTGGCGCTCGAGTTGTCAGATTGTTGCGTATGCGTCAACGACATCATTGCAGGCCGAGGAGAGAAGCTAGAGGAGCCCCCGAGGCGAGGTGAAGATCTGCAAGTGCTCCTCTCCTCTCCATCAACATCAATCCGGAGCACAAATACGCGGATCCACTATCATCATGTCGGCCGTCGACGATGTGTATGATAGCTGGGAGGAGATGGAAGATTCGGGGGTGAGTCCATCCGGAGCAATGATCTTTGAGAAAACCATCTGTTGTATTCCTAACCTCTCAGCTCACGAAGTGTTTCATACTGTTTTTCAATTACATCACGAGCCTTCTGTCAGTTTGTACTTCAATTTCAGGCCTTAGATAAAAAACTACAAGCTCTCAATGTCAATCCCGAGGATGAAAACTCAACTAGGTATGCGTATGACCATTTTTATGGTGCAACTTTAATTCTCTCTCGGTCAGTGGTTTCTCATACAATGTGTGTTTACTCTTCAGCAGGCAGCATAACACTGACACAAGGATCATAATCCTAGGAGACGAGACCATGAGAACTCAATATATGCCAAAGCAGGCAGTTAAAATACTTAAAAGGCCTGATAGACAGGAAGGACCAATGCTCAACGGAGACAAGCCAAAGCAGCCGATCAAATCTCTGAAACAGGTTGGTTTTGTAGATCAGAATAGCTATGCTCTTTGCAATGTACTTTGAGGGTGATTTAGAGACTCATTGAATTTTGTCACAACTTTTCAGAGAGAGCAAGAGTATGCAGAAGCTAGGAAACGTATTTTGGGAGAGGAGAAGAGCCCAGAAGAGCTGCTGGAGGCCGAAGTCAATAGAATACAAGGCAAGACACTTGTGCCAGGTAGCAGTAATTTACCCACAAACGTCACAAGAATGCCCAATGGACCCGATGGAACAAAAGGATTTAATGTACGTCGGTAGCAAGTATGAGACTGTGCAACATTATCTTTCCTCCCGCTGCACTTTCCCCTTGCAATTTTTTGAGAGGGAAAGAGCCGGCCATGAAGCCGCAAGCAGCGTACTGTATAACTGTGGCCCTGTACTATGATTCAGGGCCCCGCCCTTCTCTGCTGCCCAGAGAAGTGTTTTGACTGATCCCTCCCATGGAGGTATTCCTGGAAAGGAAAGCACAACAATCATCCATTTTCTAAAACAAAATGGTCATGACCGTGCAACGCTGCTCGTTGTTGATGTAACAATCTGACTTTTCAAATATCTGTCTTTAAAATAAAAGATGTTTTATAATGTGCATAGCTAGTTTTGACTTATACCTAATATGAGGTATGGGACTACTTTCATTTGATACATTTCACATCTAATGCATCATGTAGAACAGATGGAGCATAATTCAATCAGATCAGGTCAATGAATTAGTGTCATGTAATCGTGGATATCAACATTTATTTTATAATTTCAAACATGAAAATAATTGAATCAACAGTTATTCAATTCACAGAACGCAAAAGGCCAGATTATTCCACAGCTTCACAATAAATCCAATTAAGAAAATATCACAGTTTCCCTGTGTATTATTCAATTTGTCATTTATGATTCTTGGACGAGTCAAAATAACATACATTACCTAATTAACTGCCTCAATTTGAGGGCATGCTTTTGACAAGCTTAGATTTTTCTTTACAAACATTCCTATCACTTATAATAAAATATACATATGCTTAAGTCTCAGACATGCTAGTAGCTAGTAGCTACTCAAATAATTGATCATAGTTCATTGCTTTAAAATATCTTCTGAAAATCAGCCCTTATATTCATGATTAAGGGTAAAACTATATTACAAACGAGTCCCCAATTTCAATTGATTAAGATGAGAGGAGTAGAATTAGAAAACCAAATTGGTCATAATGTTGTACATACTAAAGGGATTTAATATGCATAGCATAGGCAAAGAATAATTGGGAATAAGTCAAAACATGTAAAAAATAATCTACACTTAGACTACATGGAGTCTCATAGTCACTAATCAAGTTCTCAGTTCACTTTTGATAACAGGGGTGCAACTTATACACTTCTTTGTTCCTGAAACATATATCACATTCTTCACAATAGATCTTCAAAGGAGGAGTAGTCATAACCTTTTCATGACCCGCTTGCTTGATGGGAAGATCCGATTTCTTACTTTTTTCCGGGCTCACTTGCTTACTGGAAGGATCCGACTTTTTACTCTTTTCTGGACCAACTTGCTTGCTGGAAAGATCCGATTTTTTACTCTTTTCCGGACCAACTTGCTTGCTGGGAAGATCCGATTTTTTACTCTTTTCTGGACTAACTTGCTTGCCTGGCATATCCACTTTTCTCCTTTTTTCTGGGCTCACTAATTTGCTGGGCAGCTCCAATTTTTTATCCTTGTCTGGACTGTGATGTTTGGGGTTTGGATCCGATTTCCGACTTCTATCTAGGCTTGTTTGCTTACAGTGTGCATCTAGTTTTTTACTCTTGTCTTGATTTGTCTGTTTACAGTTTTGATCCAGTTTCTTACTTTTATCTGGACTTTCATGCTTGGTAAGAGGATCTAATCTTCTGCATTTTTTTCTTATAGCCTTCATTCCATCTTCATCCGAGACTTTCGGACGCTTTTCTTTACTTCTCAAATTTTTCGGGGAAATCGTGCCGTCATCTTGCGAAATCTTCTTCGGGGATGGTGTAACAACGTTACTCTTTTCTTCTCTGACCATGGATGACTTTGAGTTGTTGTCAGTGGATTTTGATGGAAGAGCTGTAGCCTGATGTCTTGTAATTTTGAGTTTAGGATAATCAACATTGCATGCATTATCTTTTTCTTCTTTAACCACTGGATTTGCTTGTGTACTGAGACCTGCTTTGTGAATCTTCTGAAAGTTTGAAGAGTCTACTACAATTTTATCCAACGCCACGCTCTTTTCCTTCAATGATTTCCCTGCATCACTCGACTTGGCTGGGGGCGACTTTCCATCACCAGTTGCTTTACTAATCAACTCTTGCTTTACTTTAACATCTATAACCTTTCCAGAATGATTGTTTACATCACTGGATGAGAGAGGGCTCAACTTTTCATGAGTAACGCTTGCTTCTAGATGCAGACCTACAACATTTTCGCTATTTTGTGTAGCAGTGCTCTTATTTGTTGGGGGTTCTGTCGATTGCTGCAAAGTTTCAATATGATTCCCATCTTTCTGCAGGACTTTGATATGGTTACCTTCATGTAAGCTTTTTCTCAAAATTCTTTTGCGGAGATTAGTCTCTTTGTGGAGACCCTTTCTCTCACGCTGAAACTGTTTGATAGATTTGTTGAATTGCTCTAAATTTTTTCGTGTCCTCAAATTCTTTACAGTGTCATCAACTTTTTCTAATTTAATGACTGGACTATGATTAGTAGCATTCTTCTGAGCCACAACACTGTCCACTGGATTCACTAGTTCTGGATTGAGCATGTCTAATGTACTCTTGAGTTTGGTTTTGAGATTAGAAGCCAATCCCTTCTTCTTTTGACATTTGTAGTCCACAGAACCCTTTCTTGGTCTTAGAGCTCTATCCAAGTGATCAATGTGCAAGAGATCATCAGAATTTCGAAGTTTACCATCTTTAACATTCTCAAGATTGATGAGAGGGATTCCTGTTGCTTTGGATTCTTTAGAATCACTTTTCACTACTAAATTATTACCAACTGGATTTTCATGGACTAAACTTTTTGCAGAGTCATTTGCAATATCTAATGTCATGGTAGAAGTATGTGCTTGAGGATCTGATTCTGTATCCAAGGAATCTTTTTTCTTGACAGAATTCTTGTTCTCTTTCATCCCTTCACTGCACAAACATCGACACCTTGAGCATGTCAGCATGGGGCTTGCATTTGGATCAAATGTACTTTGTAATATACTAGCAGGAAAGAACAGGGAGCTCTCGCTAATGTGTCCAAATACATCTGAATCCATGGAACCATTTTCATCTTTTGGTTCAGCTTTGATTTTGAAGGGACATATTTTTACCATTGGTGTTTTTATCTCCTCTTCAAAATCTTCTTTTCTCATCCATGATAACTGGCTCTTCAGTTCTGAATCAGTTTTTGCACACGCCACATAGAAATTGTAGAATTCCTCCAATTTGTAACTGCAGCGATGGCACATTTGTTTGGGTAATAAATCCAATTCGTGCACCTGAAATGAAAACCAAGTATGAGTTTCATTTATGCATCAGATTGGATATAAGATTAGATAAATATTCTGATATCCATGTGCAGTGAAACCTGTATACATTGGACACCTCCTGTGTAACAAAAAAGGGTCCAAAGTGAGCAGGTAGCCAAAGTATAGAGGGGAAAATACATGTGACGTAGCTATTTGATGCTCAAGAGCATGGCCAATGTATGCGATCAGGACGATGTATAGAGGTGGCTAATCTAACAGGTTTCACTTTACTTTAGTAATTGGCATAAGTCAAATGATTGAGAGAAATTTTTGCTATGGTTTTGTAGGAATCTAGAATTCAACATTTACAAAAATGAAGATCAAATTTCATTCTGGTTCAAAATATGGTTGAGGAAATTTTGTTGATTGCAAAATAAGAAGTGTTTAAGGTCGTAAGTATATATTGAGTAGTGAAGAGGTAAATTTAGTTGATGAAGAATATCATACAATGATGGGGGTAGATGATGAAGTTGAGCTGGGAGTAATCAGCCCACAAATAGCTTACGGAAAGATAAACAGACGTACAATAAAAATGCAAAGGCGTTCAGTATAAACATGCGAGAGAGGAGTAAAAATGTAGGACCGAGTTGATTGCTACCAGCATCCGATTCAAGGGAGATTGTAAATATGGCTATACAAGTAGGAGGACAAATTCACTCACAAGGATGGGCAGAATCGCGTTGATCTTGCGCACGTGACTCTCCTTTTTGTCGAATATGTCGATCGAGATACCCGAATTTTTTCCGCATAATCGGCACATACGACTTTCCTCCAGGGTCTCCATGGCGCTTTAGCGTTGAGGATGCGTTTTTTTTTTATTTTGGCGCCAAGCAGGGCAAACTGATGCAGCTCTCCAAGATAGTGATGATTTGTAAAAGCAGCAGCAGCAACTGCAAAACAATTTGCGCACAGCAATTGAGGATGCGGATGCTATATTCTCCCGCTCTCAACGATGTAAAGGCGCTCCTCCAACAACACCAGCAGAAGATTCCAATGGTTCTGCTCTGCTTCGTTCGTTTTCTCACGCCATTTTCACGAGCAGCTGAGAGGCCCAATATACGGCCATGTCGGTAACCATATCTTATATTGGATGCGCAGGTCGAGGTAATGTGAACCTTCAGTGTTTTGGTCGAGGAGGTCAAAACAACACTGATACTGATGGCCTGGTTTTAGTCTCCAAGTTAGATATGTATATCGTGGCAGTAATCAGAGCGAGGTCAAAACATATTAGACGATGCGCGAGGTCTGAATCGCGGGCCAGCTTTGGCTTTGACTGGCTGCGCAATGGCCTGCGCACTGCGTCACGGAGTCAAAACGTTCGTTGTTGCGGAGGCTCTTCGACGTTTTTCACCAGATTTTCTATGTCAGGTTGATTTATTTTCAAACTTTGAATACGATAGGTAATAGATGATTTATAACCTCACACACGAATGATATTGTGTTATTCTTTTGTTTAATTTGCGTCTCGGAAAGGCTCAACGAGACAATGATGGGCCAAGACGAAGCTTCATCATTGCCTCTCCGAGCGCCACTGGCTGGATTGGATGCATTTTATTCAGGCTTGGCCAGGCTGGAGTTCTCAACTTGGGTTCTCCCTCCGACTTTCACCCATTGTGTTTGCCAGCTTTGGATCGTGCTGCTGCCCATCGTTTGCCTGATGAAGTTGAGAACCAGTGGGGTTCTCTTCTATTCTACAGCGTTATATGGCTCTCGAGCCTGAAATTTTATACGGCGCGAGGGCAACGGCATTTCATTTTGCTGCGCTGTGCATCCGCCGATGCAGCGATCCGATGCACAAATAATATAATGCACCACCAGCACCACCACGGATTCTTCTATCGCGATATCTGAAAGCTGATGCGTAGCCTATCCTAGCAGCTTGGTGGAACACACATGGGTGATGGGTGACTCGAGTTCTTGGTGTGCATAGTAGGGTCTTTTCTTTAGAAACCTAGCATCGTGTTGGAAATGCGATAATACTGCAGATGCATCAGCTCCGTAAGTATTATAACGCCCTTGATTCTATTTGACCGATGTGCCTCGAGCTGTTCTGCGCGTATCAAAGCCTGTTGAATGCGGAATTTTTTCACGATAGTTGATACACGTGAAAAAATTCCGATTTGGCCAATTGATTAGTTCAATTTCAAATTTATTATTATAACATCATACAATTCTTGAAAAATATTTTAAGAATGTAAAAGTGTTCTTTATCTAGTTCTTGGTGAGTTCTAGAAGAGTTCTTGTATGCGCCACCAGAATGGGTACTTGGGAGTTTCTTGGAGTGCTCGGAAAGTATTATTGAGGAGTTCTTGGGACGTTCGAGAAGAGTTCGAACAGGATTCTCGAGAGATTATTAAAACTTTCGCGAGAAGTCCTCCAATTTGTCTATTTAACGGAAAGAGAATTATTAATTATTTTTACTTTTTTGAGACTTGCAATGGATAGATTAATAATACGATCGATACGATCCAACCGAAAAATACATATGAGTGTAATTTTGTTTCACCCGAGTATCGAACCCACGCCCCTCTTTCAACACTCTATATCGATGTTGTTGCCGGAGACCTTACAAAACTCTGCCTTGAAGTTCCTTACGAAGTCTAAAGATGCAAGAGCTGCAAACTCAGGAAAGAAAAATAGGGGTAGGCCTCGGGGTAAGCTGCTGAATGCACCCCCCCCCCCGACCTATCTTCGTATTCGTAAAATTGCTACAGATCCCAGTTTTTTAAAGTTCATAAAAAAATCCATAGATTTTTTGGGACAAGATGTCAAAACTTGGAAATGTATAAAAATGATCGGACCGATAATATTTGGCACTGGTTTTACTGAAAACGAAATCTCAAAAGCGTGCGAAGGCGAAGGAAGTAAAAACTCACTTCAAATTACCTGGGAACTGCAGAAATCATTTGGGATCGGGGCAAGGTGAATTTTCGTAAAAATGCCTTCCGACGGTCAAACAAAAACTATTGGAAGTCAACACATCTTTCTCGACATTCTTTGAAGCTAGCGCAGCCATGTTGGTCCATTTATTTCTTATAGGAGAACTTTTAGATGCTATTTCGAGTCTCCAATACCCTTCCGCGCGCATTTTCGCACTGGATTATTCTTCAGATTGCCGAAAAATTTGCTCTGGATTTGCTCTGGATTATTCTTCCAGATTGTCGAAAAATTTGCTATTCTCATTTTTACCGTCGATCTCTCCCACCCGCAGCGAGTGTATTAAGATAACCCCATGCATTAGAATTTTTTTCGGACGTCTCTAGAAGTTCATACAAATGTCTCCGGAATTCTTTTCGAGCACCTTACGATTGTTCCATGGATTCCCCAAGAACTCATTCCGGTGGCGCATACAAGAACCCTATTAGAACACTTCAAGATTCGTGACTGAAGAATTCTCTTGGAACACTCACAAGATTAGAGTTAAGCTTGAAAATGAACTAAAATTGCAATTTTATAATCAATTTCAACCCTGCTGAAAATAATTCCGTGGAACCCCATGGAGACCCATGGAACTTCGTGGGACCTGGCCTTGGGAAAATTTTCAATCTTGATACTTTGCTAAAGTTTATATCGAAGACGGGCAGCATACAAATTTTGACCATTATTTCTCTGATCCACGAGGTGGTTGATGCATATGGGAAGTGAAGAGTGATGCTATCAATATCCACGCGGCATCCACTCATTACATTTCATGCATCACCCACCTCGTGGACCGGAGAAATAATGGTCGTAATTTGTACGCTGCACGTCTTCGATGCCTCAATTAGCGAAATATCAATAATATCAAAAATTTTCCCAGGGCTAGGTCCCAAGAAGTCCCATGAGGTCCCACGGAATTATTTTCAGCAGGGAAAAATTAAATCGTCATTCATTAGAAATAATGAAACTTTTCCCAAGTTCCATTCTCTGAATACCGCGGAAAAATTATTGATTTAAAATGAGGCAATAGCTGCTATCAAAATGACCTCAAAAGCCAAAATTACAAAATTCGTAAAAATATATTTTTGGCGTTGCCACAAACTTTTGAGAATTCTTTTCAGATTCTTACCATGCTTTAGTCAAAAGTTATCACAAAATAATTTGTGATACTTCTAATGAGCGGATCGAAGCGGGTTCCTGAGTAGAACAGAGTCAAGTATAGGTTTCCTTCGCTTTGATTCATGTTGGAGTTAAGTAGAAGACAGAGGTCTAAATATTGGTCGTTTTACTGTGATTCCATACACGACTGAACAGGGCCACGATGCCTATCGACCAGAAATTTATTCTTGATGTTCTTCTTATAATGGAATAAACTATTTGATCAAATACACGTGACACCGTTTCGACGACTCGTTCGACGAAGATGGTATTTTCAAAAAAACAAATACACTTAAGTTACTGATATGATAAAATTACAAACTTCATAATAGTTTCGAATTCTCGATTTTGTATTAGACCTCTTTTGCAAGAAAAATTGGATCAACCCTTTCATTTCACAATGAAAGAAACAGCAAAGAAGATATCTATAAATATCTTAGAAGTGTATACATGCAGAGATATATTCACAATCTGAATCCAGTAATACTAATACTATGAAGAAGAATGAGTGTGTTTAATGAGATCCCAGCTTTTGAATACACGATTTTGAAACAATATACATGCGTGGTTCATCCATAATTATAACTCAATAGTAAAAAGTAACTGCGAATTCGTTCAAAGCTTTTCTTCAACAATTTTTAGTTCACATCTTAGATAACAACTCAAAAATTTTCATAACAAGAACCCTTATCCATCCAAATTCACTGTAAAAAATTTCCTCAACCATTTTTCTCACCCTAGTCGCTGTTTTCACTAGAAACGTTCTGGCGATATAGAGACTCAAAACATTGTTCCAACTCGATAATTTTAATACGAGCCTCTAGCTCCAACCGCTCTGCATCATAAAGATTCATTCTAGAACTTCCTTCATCTCCTGTAACATCAAGTAAATTTCAAACAGAAATGTGCACCGCATGTTCATCTTTCAATCTTCTATCCCTTTGGAGAATCATTAAGATAATGATAAATACCATCATCATGTTCTGCTAATAAATTGCGAGTCTTTGGTGTGCAGGTGACGACATTGCCAGTAGATTGTGGAACCATCAGACGGAAGGTCTTATCTGACATGGAAGATAAATTGCCGATGCTTTTCTCTGCCTTGAATCTGTAAAGAATAATAAGTTTAAAAGAAGCATTATCATGCAGAATCCTTGAGCTATTACATAGTTTTGTGTATTGAATCCTTGATGTAACTATTCAATGATTTCTCAGCTCGGAGGCTTATTTTTGCGTAACAGAAGAAGATTAATCCATATGCGGCAGTGGGCGTATACTGTTCAATTTTCGTGATAGGTTTAGAAAAATTTCACATCACTGATTTTTCCATGGAATAAATTCAAAAGTGCACGCTCGGGTTTAGTTCTAACCGATCAATCAAAAATTTCGGATAAGAAATTCAAATTTTTTATTAGCGATTTTCACATGTCAGAGTTACTCTTGATAAGCGTGAATTAGTCATCAAAATTTCTCAATAGTTAGAATATTGAAAAAAAAATTTTCAAGAGCCACGGAAATCAAATTGTTCGATAAAACTAGTTTTTGTTCAATATTGTATCGGAAAAGTGTACAACATACTTACCTAACTCAAACTCAGTCTGAGCATTTCTGTAACTTTGTCGTTCGTTTCTA
Organism: Eretmocerus hayati; assembly: GCA_029851415.1. Classification (NCBI taxonomy): domain Eukaryota; kingdom Metazoa; phylum Arthropoda; class Insecta; order Hymenoptera; family Aphelinidae; genus Eretmocerus; species Eretmocerus hayati. Next base: position 170,021,389 of record CM056741.1, read on the forward strand.
TAGATATTTCATTACTGATATGAAACACGGTTTATAGCTCGTGTAGAAGCTGATTGAAAATTCTGCGAGCTCTGGTCAGACCGGTCAGATGTTAGGAATTTTACTTAGGGATGCCAAGTGCTAGCAATGCTCAAAGGCGTCAAATCGAGTAGACTGATCCAATTTGTTACGAATGTTATTTAGGCAGTCAAAATCCTGAATTCTCAATATCCATGAAAAGTCTAACAAAAAGAATCAATATTTCATAGTAACATTATGATAAGAGCTTGTACCTGAGATAACTCATATCCAAAAACGAAGCCTATTAAATTTGCAATAATTACAAGGTCGTATTGGCGAGGCATCGCAACACTTACATTCTCGCTTACATTCTATTATTGATGATAATGCTTACCTCATCGACAACTCAGCTACTTTCTGTGATGTCTCAACCCAGCTCGCAGAATCGACAACATCAAGAGATGATAGCTCGTTATTCGATATGACATCTAAATTCTTATTTATGGTGTCCTCGGAGCATTGAATCTCCCAACCAAGTGATGTATTTTCATCAATCAGGTCATCGCTTGATCTTGTTGTAGAAATATTGGTAGTTTCTTCGATTGGGCAATCGGCGAAAAAAATATGACCCGCTAAAATTGGCGATTGCGGTGAATTTGAAGGGCTATCATCATCGAACGGTTCCAAGTAGTTTCCAAAGGTACTGTTATTACTGCTTCTTGGATTAATTAGTCTACTCTCCATTGCGGTAATCAAATCGTATGATCGATTGTTTCAAGTTATAGAGGGTTTTACACCGAGTTTATGAATAATATTCTAAGCAGAAATTTATTTAGCAAACGCGCACGTCCTCTTTCGCCGTTTCACTTTTTGACTTTGGTAATTGGAATACACAATGATGGGTATACTCTGGAGTGGGGAAGTGATCGGTTTGAACCGTACAGTTTCGATAGATATTAGCAACTGAGTGTTTACAAATGAGGACATCAATGCTTGGAATGATTTGCGTTCCAGTTGATCATAATACTTGATGCGTCTCTCAAACTAGTGTTGATTATACTTAGGTCTCAACTGTATAGTTTACAGGTTCCATGATTTTGTGTGAATTCGACCTCTTTCATTTTCATCTATTATCATTCAATTGCCGAATCTCCGACATCTAAATACGTACTGCCATGCATATACATCATCCGTAATTTTTTTCAGATGTTTCTTAGACCAATGAGTAGTTCCGCTATAGAAATCGGTTAATCAATACTAGGTGGGTACCAGATTTTCTTTTGAGTCATCTTTCCCGATTTTACAGGTCAAAATAAAAACATTTACGCTAATAAAACATATCAGAAAACGGTTCCTGACCTGGTATGGAAATAAGAATATCGTTTCGTACTTTTTCTTGCAAAATTTTCGAGACTTTTTTCCATTAAAATTGTTATAATTCAAAAACGACGATAGATATCGAGGCGTGGTAAAGTGAGCTAATCACCCATCGAAAGTTTTTCTTAAAGCTTCAATACCACCTAAGGAGGCTTGTATATGGGTGCATCCATAAAGATTGTTCGTTCATTTTTTCTCAACAAGCTATTTTTTTTATTTTCACGTGTTTGGAGTATGAGGCCAACTTTTCCGCATCTCATTTGGGTCACAAATCGGACCCCAGCATACTCTTAAATACGCCCGTACGGAGGTAAAATCTTCTTTGGCTCAATGGTGATGGCGTTGACAAAAAGTTCAGCCAATGTACAGGATGACGAATTTTGGATATTGTTTCTCATATTTTTAGTTAGCACTGTCGACCTCAGTTCCTACTGGACGACATTTTTCTCACTTCCTGAATAAAATTTATCATCCATCTAAAACGAGGAAGTATGCCACAATGCACCATGTACAACAATCTGGCAAAAATTATACTAACTACAATGCTCATGCAACAAAAAATAATTGCTGCCTCGTGATTTGTATAAAACAATGCTCTGAAAAGTAATCATCATCCAGTCCTGACGAAGAAGAAGTTGAAACGTTTTTGACATCGAATAAAAAGATTCACGGTTAACATGAGTTTTATGATACTTACCATCACTTTCACCACTTTCGTGAGTTACTTAAAAATTTCCAATCCTTACTATATCCGAGAAAGATATTTAGACAGATGAAATTCGTTGAAGAAAATTTTTCGCTGATTATTCAAAGCATTCAATTGGAATGACTTCATTTCAATTGCGAGTCAAATGTCTCACATATTAGTTTCTAATTACAACGATCGGAAAAAACATCACAACACTTAATATACCAGAAATTTGCACCAGGTTCTCGTAACCTAATCTTGAAATTAAGTTTATTATTACTGTTGAATAATTCTTTAGAGTTCTATCAAGCATATGCGAGATCCGTCATCAGACATTTCATCATTTCGATGCGCCGAATCATACGCCAAAAAATTTCTCGTAGAACACGAAAGATGGCTCAACCGAGGGCTCAACAACACATATTGTTACCATACAATAGTAGAAAATTGTTGATTGAGAAACTGTTACCATGCGATCCCGCCCGTGAGCAGAATTTTGAGATTTGAATGACATCATACATTTTTTAAAAACCTTTTCTCCATGAACCTTGTTTTTGATTTTATGCAACATCTAGTCAAATGTGAAGACTGCTGAGCTCCAGCACTTTCCTAGGATTTCCGTTGTTATGAACAGCATAACATACAACTCGAGAGATAAAGGGGACCATAGCCTCTTGAGAACAAACTATATTAACGCTCGAGGCGTACCTGGAATGAATAAGAATCCGTCTCTAATACTTTTGAATTGCGTTTGAAGTTTTCTTATCACAGTCAAAATGAACGAAAAATGTACTTCGATCGGCTATTGGAGTGAAAGTATTTCTGCCAAGCGGAATATTTTTATCGTATCATTCTTTACTCTAAAATAGACAGTCTCAGTCAAAGCCATTTTTAATTGTCAAAACTAGGTCGTGGGAATCCATTCTAGCCCCGAACCAGATACAGTAATGCAAAAATTTGCTCTAGATTGCTTAGAAAAGAAGAATATCACCGAAGGTAATTCAGTTCCTTTTATTTACTCGATCTATTTCTTATCATTTTGTCCTTAATATATGATCTCTTTGCAATCCAAATAAATTCTGGTGTAAGACGGCTGAGCGAGATTTTATTGATAACCCACTCTATTTTCTCCCCAGAACAATTTATAGCTCTAGCGGAAAAGAATGATCCTATCGTAGGTTGTGTTTCTGCTTGCATTCTGGAGGAAACAGGAGTTGTGAGTATTTCGGTCAGATTCAAAGACTTGCCAAGGAACATCACAATTTTATGCAATTCAAAAATTCTTGTAGTTGAAAGATGGTACTATAGATAAGACGAATGCAATGCAGCTCTTAAAAATAAGAGCTCAAGATAAGGCGAAGAATATTGACGAAGGAAAGTTGTCTGGAAAATTAGATACTTGTATTAATGATGGTGAGTATCATGGTACAAGAATTTCTATCGTCATACTGTATATAATCAATTGCTTTTGAATAGAAGAAGTGGTCCAAAGATGTTTCCCATCAGTGCTCATGCCAAGTGATCTACACGACTTTCTCTTCCCTTGGTGTAATATATCACTCTGACACCAATTTTTTGGGGTCAAATTATCGGATCTCGTACAGTGAGCTTTCCGTAAGGGTGATGACAGACAACCCGCCACGACGCGATTCTCATGCCATTCCACGACACGACACCTTCAGACACGACACGTAATTTATTCCGATGAGGCCAACCATCGATGGATTTGATAGAACCAGTCATGGGTTGTGGAAATGAATCCAATCCATCGATAGTTGGGTTCACTCAAATGAATTATGTGTCGTGTCGAGTGGTGTCGTGTCGTGGAGTGGCATGAGAATCGCGTCGTGGCGGGTTGTCTGTCATCACCCTAACACCGGTCCACGACTTGGAAAAAAATCTTTCCCCAAAGAGGGGGAACCCTCAGATCAAAGTATTATTGTATGCTGAGCCCGAGAATGCCATCGGTGTTGCTCGTACTCCCCCGAAATTTCGGGATGGTCCATGAAAAGATTTTTCTTCGATACTTACTGGCTTTTGGACCTCGGCATCGGGAAGAGGAGATATTTTCATGTCCAAATATGCATTTTGCGGGAGTTTGATTGATTGATCCCCGCAAAGCACATGGCAATACTAGTCATCGACATACTATGAATCATCAAGACATTGTCACGATACAGTGCTCGAGGTCGTGATCCAGTTCTCGTGGTGACACTCGTGGTCCATTACTCGAAGTGATGATCGTGTAGCAGTACTACAGATGACCAACGTGATCCAGTACTTGAGATCTTTCTTGTGATCCAGTGCTTGAAGTGACACTCCCCATTCAGTACTCGAGGCGATACTCATGGTCTAGTACTCGAGGTGGAACTCGTGGTCCTATTCTCGTACTAAGAAGGCACTGGATCACTACGAGTGCTGAATCACGAGGGCCATCAGATGATAGATTCTACTGGATTACGAGTGTCACGTCGAGCACTAGGCCACGGATGTGACCTCGAGTACTGGATCAGTATATCACGAGTGTCATCTCCAGTACTGGATCACCATTTTCACCTCGATTACTGCATGACTACGGGCACTGAAACATTATTCCCACCTCAAACTGGATCACGAGGGTCGTCTCGAGTACTTGATCGCTAAAAGTACCGAATCACGAGTGTCACCTTAAGCCCTGGATCACGAGGGTCACTGAGACTATGAGGCCACGAGTGTCACCTCGAGTACTGAATCACGAGTGTCCCCTGGAGTGGTAGATCACGAGTATATCATCTCGGGTACTGGATCGCAGTAATCCAGTAACATTCTCGAGAGTCACCTGGAGTACTTATTTCTACAAGTGCCGAATCATGAATGCCAACTCAAGGCCTAAATCACGAGTGTCACTCCAAGTACTTGGCCACGAATGTGACCTCGAGTGATGGATCACGAGTGTCACTTCGGATACTGGATCTCGAAAGTAACCTCGAGTACTGGATCACTACGAATGCTGAATCAATAGTTTCATCTCCAGTACTGGATCACGAGAGCTATCTCGGATACTCGAGCGTGTCACCTCGAGTGGTTGATCACGACGGTGACTGAGACATGATGCACGGCTCGACAACTGGATCAGGAGTGTCATCTCGAAAACTAGATCACTACAAGTTCTGAATCACGAGTGTCACCTCGAAAATTGAATCATGAGTGTCATTTCGAGCACTACAACACGACGAGTACTGAATCACGTGTCTCACCTAAAGTAGTAGATCACGAGTATCATCTTGAGTACTGGACCACTGCGACTACTGATTTTCGAGTGTAATCTCGAGACTGTAATCACGATAGTCATCTTGAGTACTGGATTTCTACGAGTGCTGAGTCACGAGTGTCAACTCCAGGGCTGGATCACAAGTGTTACTTCGAAAACTTGGCGACGAATCCGACTTCGAGTGATGGATCACGAGTGGTACCTCGAATACTCGAACGCGAGTACCATCTCGAGTTGTGGATCACGAGTGTCTCCTGGAATACTGAATTACGATTGTCACCTCGAGGACTAGATCACGAGTGTCCTCTCGAGTACTGGGTCGCTGCGAGTACTGAGTCACGTCAGTCACCTCAAGTACTGGATACTACCAGTACGGCATCACGATTTCCAACTCGGGTTCTACTTTGGAAGTTTCTTATCGGGTACTGAATTATCAGTGTGACCTCAAGTACTCCATCGCGGGTGTCTCCTCGAGTACTGGATCACTACGAGTGCTGAATCACGAGGGTTATATCCAGGGCTGATCACGAGTGTCACTTCGAGCACTTGGCCACGAAATTCCCTTCGAATACTGGATCACGAGTGGTATGTTAATATTTGATCGAGAGCGTAACCTTGAGGACTGGATCACGAGTGTCACATTGAGTACTGAGGTCACAAATGTGACCTCGAGTAATGGATCACTGCGGTGACATAAACACAATGCAAACATCGAGACCTGGATCACGAGTGTCATTTCCATGGCTGATCACGAGTGGTCACTTCGAGTAATTGGCCACGAACGGGACCTCGAGTACTGGATCACGGGCGTTGCCTCGAATACTCGATCCCGAGTGTGACCTCGAATACTGGATCGATACTGGTACTGAAGCATGATGTGCACCCCTAGAGGTGGATCACTACAAGTACTAAATCACCAGTGTCACTTTGAGACCTCGATCACGAGTGTCACTTCGAGTTCGAGGCCACGAGTGTTACCTTGAGTACTGGATTATGAGTGTCACCTCTAGTACAGGATCGCGAGGGTCACCTGGACAAGTGGATTACGAGTATCATCTCGAGTACCAGATCACCGCGACTACTGATTTCCGAGTGTAATCTGGAGAATGTAATCACGAGAGTCGTTTTGAGTACTGGAAAACTACGAGTCCTGGATCACAAATGTCAACTCCAGGGCTAGATCACGAGTGTCACTTCGAGTACCTGGCCACGAATGCGATTTCCATTTCTGAATCACGAGTGGCACCTGCAGGCACTCCATGGAGTAGTAGATCACGAATATCATGTCGAGTACTGGACACTGCGAGTACTGATTCCCGAGTGTAGTCTCGAGAATGGGATCACAAGAGTCATCTTGGGTACTGATAAATCCCTACGAGTGCTGGATTACGAGTGTCAACTCCAGAACTGGATCACGAGTGTCACTTCGAGTACTAGACCACAAATGTGACCTCGAGTACTGGATCATGAGCGTCACCTCGAATACTCGCTTGCGAATGTCACCTTGAATTGAATGATGAGGACTGAAATATGATTGCCAACTTGAGAACTGGATCACGAGTGTCATCTTGAGTTCTGGATTACGAGTGTCACTTCGAGGACTGGATCACGAGTGTCTCTCCGAGGCTTGAATCACGAGTGTCACCTCGATTACTCGTGATTCAAAGTAACTATATGACTGTTAATCAGCGTGGACAGATATAATATCTCGATCGTGTGAATCATAGGAATCTTTCCCACCCGAGTTAACACTCTCATAACACTCATCCAATAGTTTTGCCGTTTCCTATCTTGAAGTTGCATTGCTGAGTTATGTCGTATCAGATGGTCCCCTCATTTGACTAGTAGTCTTGATCGCGGGGTACGAAAAAAATCTGATAGCACTCAGGGATTTTTGGAACGTTTTCTCTCAGGCAAAAGTAGTAAGCTTCCATTGATCGTTTATATGGCCTTAATAATTTAGTTCGGATTAGTTTATAGAGCGATTTTTAGGGTTAAGAAAAATGTGAAAAATCTCTCGATTATTTATTCTCCTACGATAGACTCAAGAATCCCACATGATAATTCGTTTTTAACCTATCCATTTTCAGCAAAAATGATCGCCGAGCCATGTGGGAAGAGTTTGATTTTCATCGGGTGTACAGAGAGCAATATCATGAAATGGATGCAGACCGAGTATGGCGTGCCAGCGTAAAACAATGTAAACATCCCAAAAAGTTTTGATTCAATGAAGCGCCAGGGACTGCAAATTCACAAAAATATGCTGTTTCACTCGTGGGACCCAAGTATCTGTAACTACTTCCATTGTCGAGTCGGTGAAGCCGTGCAGACAAAATAAAAGAGGTGTGATCATAAATGACACATATCAACGTTCTAAGCCATCCAAAACGTTCTTGTTATTCAATTATCGGGCTAAGATACCTGTACTTATTAGGCTCGGTCGCTCATCACTCGTTAAGAAAAATCACGTACGTCGTATCGTTGTGACATTATTTATCCTTAACAGTTTGAATTTCTATTTTCCATGCGGGGTAAAATGATCGAATATCAGAATTTCTAAGTGAGTGCGATAGAGAAGAAGGCCTTGGCCTCGACATTCGGGTCTTGTTTGTCACATAGCTCAAGGAATTATTGGGCAAGGATTGTATATATGTTTGATGTTCATAGCTGTTGGTTTACAGCTGATCATACACGCTTGTAGGTACAAATATCTCTGATTTTGGTGGAAAGGGTCATATACGATGATACGAACTTTTACCAATGAAGTTTATTCTTCATGAAATGTCAACGTTCCGAGGACCTTAGTATCCTCCTCTTCAGGACTAAAAACACATCAAACAGTGAATGTTACCTCAACGTTTCTGGAACGTTGCAATTGCAACCTTGGAACGTTCCGTAAATAGTCCCCCGTTAATAGAAACCCCGTTGGTGGAACGTTTGAGCAACGTAAAATGTCTACGACATGTCTGTTGTCTCAACGTTCACAGCACGTTTCTGGACGTTCTGGGCCCAGCCCGAGGCCACCGGCATTTAACTACTCGCCGCAGATCCATCTTCCAGGCTACCGCACACGTCGACCCAAGGACTACCAATATCCCCGAGCCTTTCCGAGAGCCACTATTCTCCAACCTCGTTTAGAGAATAAAAGTACGAGCTCTCAATTCCCTTGGAGTAATTTACATCCAACCTAGAGACCGTACCCTTTTCCAAGATCCTGTTCGATTGACCATCGCCCCTATCGGTAGGAGTATTTCCAGAGTATCTGACCTGCACTCCTCGGTAGGAGGCGATTTCTCTCGACCAAGTTTCGAATCGTTATCGCGTGCTCCTTGACAGGAGCGACAACCAAAATTTTGGCTTTCACTCCTAGGCATGAGTCGACTTTGCACAATCAGCTTTCCAACCGTCATCGTGTGCTCCTTGACAGGAGCGACGATAGAAATTCCGACTGACCTTCACTCCTCGGCAGGAGTATAAGTTTCGCACGGCTCCCAACACTTTGATTTTACCCCTCAACATTGTGTTTCTATACGGGAATAGTCTCGGGTAGTTCGATCTCCGGCTCTGGTACGAGTAGGCCCGAATTGTTTCCATCGATGTTTGGTGGTTTAGCCTCGCCGATCGTTTCTAAACTCCAGCGCAGATCAGACTTCGCGCGCGTTCCTTCGAATTCCCAGCTTTAGGGCGCGAGCCTTGGCTAAAAACAATCTTGATAGGGGCGGATTAACATCAATTCCGTGACAGAATCATATCAACCTTGCGCACCGTACACCCGCACCAAAATGGGTTTTTACACACAATTTTACGCACGGTGTATCAAAAAGTAACATATTACACCCCATGACATCCATATAGTCTCCTCCATATAGAGTCACCGGATTCATACTTTCGTGCTAGTGATGGGGGACACTTCACTCATCGGTCACTTTTTACCCAATTCGTCGTCGCGACCGTAACTTATCTTCCTAGCGGACCCAACGGCCCGGGACTGACTCCAAAACTGCGATCCAGAGGACAGGTGTCATGAGGGATCCGGTCTACATGGTTTTTGTATATCGTACTTCAAATTCTAAGTCACAGGTGAATCTAGACGGCGTTTGAATCAGTCATCAACCAGCAAGCCGTCAACTCACGAAGAAATTTTGCTCGGCTTAATAACAACATCGGCGTCTCCGCCTGCGAGGTGTGGGGCTGCTCCATGATTCTCATTAAAGCTAGTCCGTAAAGAATCCGGATATTTTGCCCGATAGATGGTGCTTTGGTCGTACTGCATCTGCGATGGGAGATTATGAACCACTTTTTTGCCTCATAGTATTTCAACCTCACATTTCCAACCCAAACGAGATATGGCAACTGAAACACCATGATATTTCCCATCGAATGAGTTGTTCCACACCCGGGGATTCATTCTACATCTCCAGAAAATCGTAGTTCTTTGGCTCGCTGAGCAAGTTATACTGCTCGATGCTCACACTAGTTCAAGGTTTTTGCGAGCTAGATTCAAAATTTTCGGGCGTGGGAGGGCTCATTCAATAGGAAATTCCAATCCACAGGTGGGCTACTTTCTGATATTGGCCAAAACTGTTCTGTTATTGAGGAATAAATCGAAATAGGCGAGGACGCGCTCTGTCCCACCAAAGAATTGCCTTCAAGCTTTTTTCGATTCCTAATGAATAAAATGCCATGAAACTTTGCATGGTATCGTGTTATAAGATTTCACAGGTGGCCTAGTATCTGAGTAACACATTTAGTACCAATAAAAGCGTATAAACTATAATACCGCTCTCAGAATCATTGGATGCAGCTGCAACCTCAAAGTACGCCGGTGCGTGTCTGGTTGCGGTTTTGCGGGGACTCCGGACTAGCCTTAACGAGGATTCCTTCAAGGATTAATGTCATTGTGGGTACAAAAAATTTTTTGACTCTATACAAATATTCATATAAATAACATCCGGGTACTTGTTCATGCATTCACTTTTTCACCACCACCAGCAAGACAGGACCACAGGGTGCTGGTCGCTAGTCTTCCTCAAAATTTTTTAAAAGTTTGTTATGTTAATCTGTGTGATATGTTAATCTAGGTGCAGTTGACCACGCCTATCGCTGGTCTGGTCCCACCCTGTACTGTGAAATCATGATCGGTTATTAGAATCATCGCTTATTGGAATCGAATTCCTTGGTCCCGACAATGTCCCCTCTCATAAGTATTTGAAGGCGTTATACATATGTCATGCACCACACCATATTTATTCAGTATCATCTATAGCGCTTATAGAGAGCTTACTTATGACTTGTCAAAAATTAACATTAATTCGTCTATTGAACAACTCTTACATGATATACCCAAACCCCAGCATTTGAGATTCTAGGCTACTGCAAGCATCATGAATCTCTCACGACCATGACCATTTACAGATCAAGTACCCATTTGGAATCCCCTGATGATACATTTTCAGATCAATATGGACCGTATGAGAATTACAGTTTTGAAAATTCTACAAATGACACTTATTTTTCATTGGTGATGATAAATTGACTTGTCAACGCTGCGCGATGACACAAACGTAATTGCTGCAGTTCTTTGAATGAAATTGTGGTAATTATAACGTGCCCAAAGATAATTATCCTTTCGAGTAAAAACCTCGGTAAAAATTAATACAAACGAGCTTGCGGAGCGCATATAATGCTTCTCTGCTAGCATTTTTCTTCAATATGGTCACGATGAATCGCCAAGCGGACAACATGAATTTTTTAATCATCACTATCATTTTGGTGAGCTCCATTTGAATTTTTCTTTTTTGTACTTAAGGCCGTGTCGGAGTCTCGCGGCAAATACGGGGTTACAACATAGACGATGGTTTTTTCATCAATTGAGACGGGGGTGGTCGCAAATGACTCGGAATTGTTTGAGGAATGTGCCTCTGGTACGACCTGTGAGGATAACCGTCTCTATCTCCCTCGAAGCTCGATGTAATGTGCAAAGTCGCGCTTTCTGAGAATCATAGTCGGAATATCTCTCGATTCTTCGATTCTTCCTCAAGAGTGAAAGACGTTTATCCTCACGGACCAGAGGCCCATTCCTCAAGCAATTCCGAGTCATTTGCCACCACCCCCGTCCCAATTGATGGAAAATCCATCGTGTAAGTGTTGTAACCCCGTATTTGCCGCGAGACTCAGACATGGCCTTAACAAACCTTCTCATCTTAATGACAATCTACTTCTACATTATATGCAAGCCAGTTTTGAGTACTAAAACATTCTCAATTTTGTGACAAGATTATGAGGTTTTGTGAAATCCGTGATAGAATAGCGAGCTTTTGAAAAAAATTGACACTTTTGAGAATAGAATTGCATGTTTATGATTTTCTCGTTTTATCCCCGATAGTGAAGGATTTTTGAATTATTGTTAACCGGTTGACCTAAACATTTGGTCGGCACAATGAGATTGATGAATTTCACTAATTATCATCGTTACAAATCGCCAGACTAAATTCGATCGACGTTGCATCACACCAAAATACGCCCTCACTCTCTCGAGAATGTCAATTCCATCATAAACATATTGAAAACTTTTCGTCAAAGATATTCAAAGTATTCTTCGGTTACAAATAGGAAATTTTTTTGTTGAGCTAGCTTGAATTGTAATTTTGTCCTTTACCATACTTTCTTGCTTAGACTTTGACAATTTTCAAATACCTTATTTCAATTTGTGTTTTTGATAAAAGGTCACTGGTGGTTGCTGCCAGGCCGATCACGACCATCCCATGGACAAAAATTTTCAAGATTGCCTAGCGGAAAACAATGTGTCAAAAGGTACGTGAAACAGAACTATTTCTAATGTTTTCACAGAAATTTTACCCAAAGTCCTTCGATTTCATCTCGATTTGTTTGAAATTTCTCAGAATGAGTGGTGAATGAAGTTGAAATAAGTCATCCGCATTGAGTTTTATAGTTCAAAATTGATTCTTCAGTTACTTCAAGCCTTCAAGCTGTCGCGAGTGTTTATTGCGTCTCTATAGATAGCTATAGCTCATCTTTCATGTCTCGACTTATGGCCGTCTACAAGAAAAAAATCTGATATCCCCTCAACTGAGGTTACTTTGATATCAAGTTCAAAGTTGTAATTTGATTACTCTTCTAAGGCCTAAATAAAAGGCCTGGTTCCGAGATCTTACTGACTCAGTGAGGATGTTTTTCTCCCAAAAAATCACACGATAACCCAAGAATGATGAGAATCAGCCCACTTTGGGGCATCCGACCTCCATTTCTGCAAGAGTTCGACTCAGCATCGAGAAAGCCATCGAAAATGAAGGCTGCCTACCGTGAACTGGACTGTTTCTCATTATTTCTGGATTATCGTGTGATTTTTCGAGAGTAAAATCTCCTCTCTGAATCAGTTAGATCTCGACACCAGAACCACTTCGAGAGACGTTCAAGAATGGATTTCAAAGGTTTTTTCATAGGGTTGAAGATGTAGTTGATCTCATAGCAATTCAACAGTCTCTCCGAAATCAGCAGGCGCTTGTACGTTCGTTGAAAAATAGCGAAAACAGTGGTTTTTCTGCCTCGTGTGTCCTTAGTATGACACACGAGACAAAGGATACAGCAAAAAGTTCTGCGTAAGTGCTAAAAATAAACTACAAAATGCGACCACGCAGAGCTCTCTACGATCAATAGATTCTGAGATATTCAGCTCTGAAGATCATCAGTTTGATTCCCAGGTGTATTGAGACTTTTGACCGGTAGTGTAGCTACTGATTAGTTTTACGTGAGTGGCTTTTCTTGATATTTTTAATAGAAATATCTTCACGATCAACCTGTGAATTGAGTCAGTTTTTAACGAGTATTCAAAATCTTTTGTCAAGACATACCAATAAAAGGCACTGAATTTTGTATGTGACAAAATAACGAAAATGAGGGATAAAGTGGTTAGTATTATAGTCAAAGTGAAAAATCTAATCATAGGAATATTAGACGATAATGACGTAATGCTGCCTCTGCAGATTTTTTGAATTCATACAGTTTACAACAGCGCATTTTCGCGTAATTGCGGAAGTGAGATCGAAAAACGGAATTATAAAGATTACATCCAAGTACGGTATTTTTTCATGAGATTCGATGCATACACTGAATATGGTAGAAATTCTGCCAGGATACCAAAGTTAAAATTTTTTTCAACTTCGCACCGCTCGTGGGGTGGTTGCACTTTGATGGGTAATTGCAATTAAAAAAAAAGATAATAATAATAGTTATGATGTATCAAGCGTCTGAAGCGCATGAATCTGTATGCATGATTGATATATTCTGAGTGATAATAGTCAGAGTATCGTCAACATACAGTGCTATTACTCAAAATTTGAAATTTAACAGAAAATTTTCGAACCTTGATGAAGAATCACGATCCAGTCATCGGTTGTGTTTTGGCTTGTAAACTGGAGAAAGAAGAAATTGTGAGTATTTGAAGTTGACTCTGAGACTGTTTTTATTCAATATGACGATATACTTTAAAATAATATTTCTAGCTGAAAGATGGTGTCATCGATGAATCAAAAGCCTTGGAACATTTCAAAGCACACATGAAGAACGTGGACGAAGCAAAACTTTCTGAGACATTGCATTCTTGCTTGGATGAAAGTACGTATATGTATAATTGACACGCAATGTTTCTGCTTTTTCCACCAATAATCGTTTGGAAATTTTTGTCACAATTACAAATTCGATTCCTCCATTGATTAGAGTTATTTGTGTTTATGTCATCCCGCACGAATTTTAGTAACAAATGTCTGTGAAATTACGTAGACCCATTCCATCTCCAAAATCTTTAGTAATCTCACAGAAAATACATTTTGAGGTATTTGCCACACGAGCACTATTGGATTATCGGGGTCCATAAAATCTTCTATGGCAATATTCGCTCAATCCACTCAATTATTTTTTGAAACATAGATCTGAAGTCGTGGCAGGGCTTCTTTGAAGTTCTTTTTTTTTTATATAATTCGTAGATTTCGTGGAAAAAATTAAATAACTAGAGATTTGGAGTGTCGGTAAAAGTTCACTTTGACATGCACTTAAGAAATGTGTGCAATGGAAACACGCCCGGGCGCTCAACTCAAAAAACGTGCGCTGTGGTCGTAAAGTCGTTTTCGATTTCAACGAGTACTATCCCCTTGACACAATCAGGAAAAATTGACTCCCACGCCTTGAAACAGTCAGCCTTCACGTCCACCAATCATGTCTAATCATATTTTCTGACGATGCAACGCTTTTGTTTGTACGCCCTTTGCTAAAAGTGCGCTCCCATTCTCGTGTATTAATCAGCACAAGATGTATTTCGATCCCTGGGCTTGAGTGTTTTTCAGTGCCAAAAATGGAAAATTCAAACAACTTGTCACGTTGTTTTTGGGTTATGTAGTACAAAATATCAACTCTTCTGCATGATAAAACTGAAAAAAATTTTATTCCAGCTAAACAAATCACCGACAAATGTGAATTAGCCGGCAAAACCATGGGCTGTATTAAGAAGGAATTCCATCCTATGATGCAAAAAGAGGGTAAAGAATAATAAAGCTAGCAATGAACATGTTTCCATCAGATGGATGGAGTGAGATGATGATGGTCAATCTTGTGATATCAGAAAACCCATTTCTTGTTATTTATCTGATTCACACGATAAACGTGCTGCGAAATAAATATATTCATCCACCAAGATTTATTTTGTGAACAAGTCTCACCTCATTGAATGAAGTCTTTCTCAACATCTCGAGGGGTGAAAGTCGAAGGGCATTCAAAATAGAATTAATGCGTTTCAATCGCGTCCTGAGATGATAGGATGAATTCTGAATTACGAGGCATGTATTTGATCACTAATAATATGTCCAACAATCCATTTTCACGGACTTCACTGGGTCGATGAAACGGAACCGCATAATATTCTTCATCAAGAGCATTGGGCTCATCGATAAATAAAAATGGCCGCAGATTTTCGTGCGAAATTTTATTTAGAATGAGGGCTATGACGTTGAATATCTGTGATATAATCTCAATCATGTATGGGTATTATCGCGGAAACTTACTCGGAACGTGTAAGTATTGACCTCCCATTTCGATTATTGAGCTCCAAACCACTCCATTCAAATTTTCTCACACTTACATACAGTTTGTATTAATGTTTTAGGTGATCCGTCCAGTCGTCAGTTTTATTTTTAAAGATTAAGGCTGAAAATGTCAGTTTCATGTACTGTTATATCGGCGGTTACACGTATATTCTTAGCGCCAGCGTCGAAGTAATCGTTGCAGTGAGTTTTCCCAAATTTTTCCCTCAAAATACAATATCAAATTAACTACTTTTCATAGGTTTTATGACCAGAATGCTTAGATTAGTCTCTGAGCCATGTTTTTCATTCCTGAGATGGGATTTTTGATAAAAATGAGAGATTTCTCTAAAATAACAGTAGCATAGCCTGAATTCCCTATAGGTCGCTTTGTCGCGGACAAAATTACAAGGAAACATAATCAAATGTCAGTACGAGAAAAGTTCCAGAATCAAAGCTCCATGTACTGTATATACATTTGTAACCAAAAATGAGCATTCTCCACCTTACCAAAAGAACAATTCAAGAGGGCGAAAACAATGTTTTGATTAGTATATAATGGGAAGAAATGGAATTCCGCGCGGAGACGTTTCTAAGTTAACTCCATTCTTTTAGCGAGCGATTTTGAGGATGAAATGCCATTTTCAAGTATGACAGTTCTGTGGACTCAAAAGCCGTTTTCTGGGATACTCAATAGCACGAACAAGACTTCCAACTCAAATTAATCATCTAAACACGAATTTCAAGCTCATATGGCCCCATCGCGTCAGGATTTCTCGCTAGACAATAAAATGTCAAAAACCAGAAAATCTTAGGTCCGTGTACTTCTTTCCCCATGTCTCATAAATGTGAAAATCACATATATCGTTCTAATTCGTTTCAAGAATCTTCTATACATTCGTTTCACCACATCATCACTGAATATACATAGAAGAGTGGCAAAATCAGCACAGACGTGCGTGTCACCGATTTTCAACTCCTGGATTTTGAGGACCAAAGCGTGTAAATTCTCGCAATAATACTTGGTATAGATTTTCTGAGCTTCAGTTTGCCTGATCCCAGATTTCAAAGGATTCGAGAAGCCATAATGTGAACAGAACTTATTTACAGTTTTTTTCAGTTTTTCTCATTTCTAATAGTATTATCTAAAATCAATAAAACACACTCACAAGCTTATTTGGTAATTTTTCGCGATATACACAATAGTTTATTTCGATACAAGGGTGTAAAAACTTGTTTTTCGCGTCCGAGTGATGGATTTCCGGCTCGAGCCGTAGGCGAGGGTCGGAATCATCACGAAGATGCGAAAAGTAAGTCTCACACCCGTGTATCGCACTGTGTTTTTTGACAAACTGTGAGAAAAAGGAGGAAGTACAATGCGAAAAAGTTACTTTCTCGCACAGTGTGTCAAAAACTCATTATTATAGTGATCTCAAAATGTTAATGCATTGGAGAGTTCGGTATTCGTAGAAAAGAGTGCTTGTCTCTATGGAGATTGTTAGGGATCTCAGCCTGGACTTTGAATTGGTCTTGAAATTAGTAGTCGTAAAAAAACTGCCTGTATACACTGTAAAAAGTTTTTCCGAAAAACTTCAACCAACTGGTTGAATGAAAAATTCAACCAGCTGGTTGAATGGAAAATTCAACCATTTGGTTGAAAATCAACCAGTTTGGTTGAAAATTCAACTACATGGTCTATTCAACCAGTTGGTTGAAGTTTTCCGGAAGAATTTTTTACAGTGTAGTTATTGATTCTTCATCATAAGAGAAGTGATCGACTCTTATTATCTTTGATAGGATGAAAGTACCAAGAAACACAGCATCATAGTCAAATGATTTTTCAAAGTATGCTCTAAGTTATGAATTTGATGTTGATTTGGATAACAAGGTTTCAAACCTGTACGAATAGTTCTCTCATCTGTGTTCGGAGATTGAATTCGATCACAAGGCTGTTGGGAGTCAAAACTTTGGCAAAACACATCCGAGGGTGTAGAAAAATCGAAATTTAAAATATTATGAATCATTCGCGCACGAAGAGTAGTCTACCATCAATAAAAATATAATTGAATGTTTCAATTATTTTTAGATTTTGAATGTAGTCGCAACTTTTGTTTCCAGTAGCCATGCAGGGCAAAAAGTAATGTGGACGTCACTATCAAAAATCTCATGTGAAAATCGTATTCATCCTACTTATTATTTCTGTCTCTGCTGAGAGTCGAAATGTCTAGATGACCATTCTGAACTAGCATCGAAGAGGGAATCTTTTTTGTTTAAGAAATATTGTATTTGATTATGGATCCTATATGTTATAATATATCAAAAACCAACTGGTGGAGAATAATGGAAGCGCCTATTCAATTAGACACGAATGTAGGACATTTTGGCAATTGGTCACGAATAGATCTTTGCATCTGCAGGACATCTGATCTATTTCAATATTCCTAGCATTATTTGTGATAAGTTATAATTTCCGTCAAAGCACGTCCATTGTATCAGGTTATCAGAAAAACAATTACATTCTTGAATACCAACCCTTTACTTACTTTTTCGTGCTATTTACAATTAGTTACAAATTTACACATACAACTTTGTACATTTGCAGAAAGATCCATGTCAACTTCGTATTGTGAAGCACTTCGATATTTTCTGGATCTCGGATGAGAAAAAATTAATTCTTCCTTTTAGCAGGACCAGAAAGCTTGCGTTAGGATCATTTGAACGGTTTTGGGAGTACAATACTCATGATTCGTCGGAAATTGGAATCAGCGTTCGTTTTTTCACATTTTATGACAAGAAGATTGATGTTTGTGTGAACTGAAAATTTTGATCTCAATTATTCTGATTACCAATGATGATATCGATGAAAAATTCAAGGAGAGATAAGGTTGACATTATATATCTTAAAAATAAATATTGATGACTAGCGCATTATTGACCGCAGATATTCTCAGAGAATAATAGTATTTTCACCATACCTACGTTTTACAACGAGGCAATTATACATTTTCCTAATATAGCAACATTCTATAATTGGCAACTAGTATTTGGATGAGTTATTGAGCTACCACAAAAATTCAAGAGGCTTGGCCCAATGAATCATGATTTGAGCAATTATATAGTAATGTTCCTATCACTTTTCAGAAAATCGTTTTTCGGGGTGATCCTAGATATCATAGCATCATGTGATCAGTAATGATTGTATGAGGAACATGTGCTATTTATTCTATTTACTAATGAATCGACACTCTACATGCCATGATTTCTTATAAGATTCCAGAACCTTGGAATTCCCGCGATTCATTCAGAGATAATAAATGACGATATGAAAAAATAATTTTAATGAACATGCATCTCTCCGCGCTGTGGCAAATATACAATAAAATTTTGCCATAACCTTGTAAGCTGCCCATTTCTCTGTATTGTCAATAAAGTGCCATAAGCTATAAAATTATACCTTTTCTCGGATGATTTGTGGAACTGTCAAGTGCCTCTGATTGATAAGATTAAAACTCGTCGATAAATTTTGCAAAAGTCACTATAGGAAGTCTGACGATTTTTCACAAAGCCAAAAAAATAGTGTTTTTGCAATTTTCCGATGCTTAGATGCTTACATAATTGCAAAAAATTTGTACTCGCATCTCACACATACATACGGTTACCCGCTTCCGAGCGATTATTTCAACCTTCGTCTGCGGCTCGGGCAGAGAACGAATCGCTCTGAAACCAGCCCCGACCTCATAAGCTTGGTGGAAAATGTACTATTTTGTTAGGTGACGAACCACAGCCGTACTGATCATTTCATTCCAAATGAGAATCGTGAGTAAGCTCATCCAAACATCCCGAGTGCAAAGTAATATCATAATAAAAATCTGCAAATTCAGAGAGATGCATGTACACCAATTGTTATGAGTAAAGGATTTCTCCTATCTAAAACGATATACATCACATTCTTATTGCTTTCATGATCGCAATAATATATTGCAAATTGAAATATTCATACAAACTTATACACAATAAGAGTTATTCATTAATTCAAACTTAACGATGCAAAACGCATTCATTCGCAGCTCCAAATTAGAGGAATGCAAAATATGAAGATATTGTCCTCACAGTAAGTATGCAAGGTTTCCTAAAACAGAGCCGGCCTTATGAAATTTTAATCAATATACCAGCATAGTAATGGTTTTGTAAGCACTGAGAAAATTCTTCGATACAGCAAAGAAAGTTTGTAAAATCAGAAAATCGTGTATCAAAATCCTACAAAATGTATATTGATTCACAAGAAACTAAGGTTGATTTACTGTTTTACAAAACATCTTGGAGCGAATTGAACAGTATCTGTGAGACTTTTATCCATATATTCGTTGCTACTACTTAGCAATAAAGCTTAACTGATCGTTATTGCGCCATGTCTAGAGCAGCAATAAGATTTATCATATACAGCATCAAATCTATAACATTGTTCCCACCCTCCCTTAAATATTTTCTTTAGAATGAGCATCCTAAAAATTAATCAACGCAACAAGATCCGCGGCCTAGAATCTCGCGTAGAACAATATATAATATGAAATGACTCAAGGTGAAACTGGACTTCCAAATTAATATAAGGTAAGTGTACCCAACTTGCCTCTGTACCCAACTTGCCTCCATATGCCGATCTCCGGGATGGGCACTCCTTGGCCTCCCGGCAATTTTTTTTTCACGTTTGTTATGTTGAAATATGAGAAAATAAGTAGTTTGTGTCAACCCCGAATCATTCCTGCGTTCTCCAGAAAATCTAAAGTGATTTTTCTATTTTTCGTGATTGCTTAGCTAAGAAAGCACCGAGAGAATTGCGTTCAGTAAAATTGGTGCCAAATTCTTTGAGTTCAACCAATTTTGACGTACCTTAACGCATTCGATTTCTTGTTCCAAGACCTTCAAAATCCATTTTTCAAAATTGCAAAATTTGAATATGGAGCTGTTTTATGTGCAAAACACGGAGACGATTTGTGAACAAGGATGCCAACATCGGAGTGTACCCATAACATGCCTCCATATGTTTATCTCAAAAAGGCATGCAGAACGACTTTTTTACCACTCAGAACGTGTTTATCGCGTCAAAATGGGTCAGAAATAGTATTTCAAACCACCGAAAAGCTACAAATGTGCGCGCACGGCAATAAAAACACTTCAACGACGATTTCCATAATTCATTTCGGAAGAATTGAGACAGTTCGGCTCCAAATGATCCAAATTGGACGTAGTTTTGTGCATCCTAAAGGTCTTTGAGCAAGCTTCAACATGAGCTGAAGCACGTTGAAAATTGTTAAAGTAAACCAAAGTTATTAAGAAAAAGGCTTAATGGGGGCAAGTTGAGTACACACTTTTGTAAACTCTCAAAAATCACCTTTTGGGCGAATTCAAACAGTTTGGCTCTAGTTGGTTCAAATTGAATGTGCCTAATTTATCTTGAAGGTCTTAAGACAAGCTTTAAAATGAGTTAAGGTACGTTGGAAGATATGGAGATGGGCCGAAGTTATTAAAAAAATGGCTTAATGAGGGCAAGTTGGGTACACTGACCTTAATTGAGAACCGTAGCACAGATTTTGAAAAACACGTTTGATCTCAGATTACCTATCAATAAAAATGCAGTTCAGTTCCTGAGAAAAGAAAGCAAGAAATTTCGATGACCGTGATCATTCATGAAATCATTCCCTTACATAACCTTATTGACAAACTGGAATTGCCTCTTGGCATCTCATCACAGCAATGTTACTTCGAACCAGCTCGTTTATAGTATCTGGTAACTTTTGATACATTCTGCATTACTAAGTGAATTGAGAATCTTGACTTGTTGTTCAGGAATGCTGCTGCTGGAGCTGCTGCAGCATTGGACAAACCTCGACCAAAGGTGTACCCAAAACTTCTTGACAGACTTGATTCATATCGGGTTCCATCATGAGTGAAGATATTTGGTCTTCAGACAACATCTCAGTGCTAGAGAAGATCACAGAAAGTTACATTTCAAATAATATTTTTCATGACTGAGATGTTTATAATCATCAAATCATGTTAAGCTGACCTGGCAAGACTCTCACTGTCTGATGTTTCATCTTCTGCATTCAAATAATTTATGGTCCTTTCCAGAGCATTTGGAATTTTTTTGTCTTTAATAAATTCTAATTTATCCAACTTCTCAGCTCTGATCTTTTCTTTCTCAATTTCAACTCTTGATTCGCTAGCTCGGCGTTCAGTAAGATTTGATATATTGAGCATCATCATTCCTTGATTGAGAAGCTCTTTAACACGTTCTCCTGTACCTGAAGTCCATAACATGTCCAAAGATTGTCTCCGACTTGGACTTCCTGGAAAGAAATCTTCAATGACCAAATTATGTAGAACATGTGTTGTAAGTCAGAAATTTCAGTCTAGATTACTTACCAGAACTTCCTGAGCTCATTTCACCCGATGCAGCATTACGAGACATCCACGTGGCTATACAACTATCCAACTTAGTTTTCCGTTTGAACGATGGACTTCTGACAACTTGAGCTTTCTTCTCATCGGTGAGACTCATTTCATTTTCTTCAGTCATAGCAGGTAAAGATTTCTGCGATGTTAGTCTCTTGCGTCTGAATTTTTCGTGACTTCTACCAGATTTTGTAACTTTTTCTGGGCTCAAGTCTGTACTTAATGGTTTATATGGTATGTGATCTTCTTCATCTGATTCGATGTTGTTATTGGGACAGTTATCTTCTGGAGAATTATTCAAACTGATATCAGTCCATTCATCACCGTTTTGAAGACCATTTTTCGTATTGTCATGATCAGGCGATTGAATTTTTACTTTCTTCTCTATTGGTGACAGAATATTGGAAATATCCGGTAATTCAGACGGTGATGTATTAATTTGACTCGAGGCAGTTACGATATGTTTTGAATCACTGGAAGCAATACTGCGAGGCCGGTCTCTAGTAATATATCGTCTAGGCTCAGTTGAAGACATATTAATAGTACAACTAACAGGATTTGTTGGTGCTTTACTTTCTTCTTCCTGAAAACAAAGTTAATTCTTTGATAACGATATTCTAGAACTTTGATAGAAATGGCGTGCTATCTGTCCAAAATTTGGCCATAAATTATTTAGTTTCTAGACTGTGTCCAAAAGCTGGCTTTTTGGGCATTGTTTAGACAAATGGAATGTATCTGCTACCAGAGTAATTGTGGTTCAACTCATTGAAAAAAATTGTGAATCTTACTTGTGACGAGTTAGTTACGAAGTCTGGTATTAGTTTCCCAGGAAGTCGGAGATACTCATCGCTGGTATAATCTGTACTATCTGGCGATTCAGTTGTACTCGATCCAGTCGAATTAGTCTTAGAAGGTTCAGATGTAGGACTTTTTGGGTTCTCCAGTTTTTTCTTACAACCACTTGCGCAGTCGTATCGTCTCGTCTAGATAAGGAAATATTTTAGATTGGCAATGGCTGAAAAATGGTCAAAAGATCAAAAATTTGGCTCACCTTATGAATTTCGTCACTTATCCTCTCCAAATTTCTCAATGCTTCTGCATACGTCATTTTGGCATCCGTGACCGACCTTTCTAACGCACTGACCCTCAATTTTTGTTCCTCTAGGGCGTGATTAAAATGGGCCTTCATTTCGTAGTAAGGCCTGAAGAGTACACAAATTTTCATTTTTCTTTTTTTGTATTTTTTTTCCTTCGGTAAGCATTTCTAATGTATAGAGATTTTCACACGGATCGAACGTGTTATCTTGGAGTGCAACGTGATAGTGATCATATTAGATACAATCAGGTGGATCACAACCGTGCTAGAGTCATAGATTTGTGAAATAGTGGAAAAAGAATCATAACCAGGGCTAAATAAGCATATTTTGAACATAAGAGGTATCTAATCTACTTACAACATGAGTAAGTTGTGTCGGTAGGCAATACTGTTTATCAGAAGCAAACTGCGTCGTGCGTCCATACTGCCAAAAATAACAAAATGAAAGAGGAAACCAAAAAATTATTTCAAACATATGATGAGCGAGGGTGGTTAGGAGGAGGAATCACGAATTAATCCAATCATAATTGAACAAATGAGCTCATTCGAAATCATCATAAAAGCAGCTCAAAACAATCATTTTGGTCATGGAAAAAAATTGTAATAGCAGAAAAAAATTACATACTACATACTACTGCCAATGCGAATGAGACGGTTCATGTTCCACAAATTTACGTATTTTCATTGTAACGTGAATAGCATTGTCTTATTCATTTATGAAAATCATAGACAAGAATATATAGTATAAAGATAATGAAAAATTTCTCTCGATTACTTTCAGAAATTCATGCACTGCTCAGCTCATAAAAATGTCATGCAGAAAAGCAGATACGTCAAATTTTTAGTTGAAAATACCTGGATTTTGTAATGGCACGTTTCAGCTCTTTTTGTAGCCTCTGCACGTCGTGTTCAGCTTTATGATAAAGATTAAATGTTCTTCTGTGTTCCGCTTCACAAATGGCTCTCTCATGTTCTGATTCATTTACCCGAGAAGTAGCGTGGTTCAACATTTCCTGCGATGAAAATCGAAACAAATTTATCCATGATCAGTGATTTAGGATCAAAATGATCAAAATGTGGAATGGAATTTTATGTTTACTCACTTGCCACGCATGATCAAAGGACCTGCCTTCAGTTCTCAAACCTTCCTCGGCTAGATAAACCATTTCTTTTGCAGCCGCGTGTTGGCTATTTGCTTTTTCAAATCTCATAGCAGCTTTTTGAGTTTCAGTCAGGGCCTTTAAGAGGACAATAAAATAGTTAAGAATTCGCTAGTAATTTATGAAATATCATTAGTGTTAGCTCGCAAGGAAATTACCTCTTTTGCTCTGAACCTAGCATCGTAATAAGGTCGAGATTTTTCAATACATGCGCCGAGCTTCTTCGCAAGAGTATCTATTCTCAAAGTGGATTCACATAAAAGTTCTCGAAACGTTGCTCTGGCCTCCTGAAATGACGATAAAGAGAGTAAATAATTTCGATAGAACCTCGTATCACTTGAGTATCATCTAATCAATCAAACTATCATATAAACATGAGACTGTATACGTATCATGGAATCGAATATGGAGAAAATTTAATTTTTTCATAATTTGTGAGATTGGCCCATTACTATTTCTGAATATTTCCAACGAATATTCATTCCGTTGGTTCTGAATACTGATTTATACAATTGAGTATTGACAAGAATCAGGTTGCGAACTGAAGCAAACTTTGATCAAATTCACGGAAATGAAGTTTTTGAGACAGTGGACTGTGTTGTGATAGACGTTGGTATAAGGAATATAGATCGAACCCTTGATAATTTATTGACGGATAAAGACTCAAAAAGTCTCGACCGGCTAAAAATCGTGACGTGTGTCCGTTATAAATAAAATGAAACATTGAGATTTGTAATCGATGCGCACTGAGGCTTCTTGGATCAATTCAAAAGACAGTGTGTATGGACTGATTGATTTGATCAATGTTGATCTCAGAATCAAGAAATGAGATTTTACCGTTTATTCGGGCTTATAATCGGGCAATACCGATGGATATTCCAAGGCTTGAATAAAGTATTAATCGCAATATGAACCTTCATGGTACCACAATTTATCCATGGTCTCTACATTGAGAATTTTCTTTTCGAGACTATATTTTTCTTGATTTTTCGAAGTGAGCCCATCCCTTCCTTTATGACAACTTTGAAAATAGTGAGATTCACTCTTCCGGAGTGAAAATCCCACTTGTAGCTGAATGCAGCTCACCCTTTCCGGGTTGCTAAAAGGGTGGTTTACTCCGAAAAAATGAGAATTCATGGATAAAAGTAGTACTGAGGAGATCCATGTACTTGGTACTTTATTCAAGCCCGAGGATGAGCTTCATGGAGTCAATTTTTTGATCTTGAAAACTCCATTGAACGATGCGATTGAAGTGCCGTGTTTTGTCTAAAATAATCCATTCTCCGAAAGTACGCCAAAATGAGTCGAAATTAATAGATATAAGCCACTCTTTAAATATAAGTCATCCTCGGAAATGAGCTACCGCGCCTGAAAGCAAGTCGGCCTTCAATATGAGCGACGTTTTTGAAGGAAATGCAATCGAATAAAGTCGAGCTAAGGTGGGAAGAAATTGATTGATTGATTAATTGATTCTTTATTTCAAAGACTAAGGACTCTGGGTCCTACATAGTCAAGACTAGCAGAATTTGCATCGTGGATGGAAAAATCATAGGATAAAATCGAAGAAAACACTGTAGAAAATTGATTCCCCGCCGCTTATTTGAATAAAAATTGTTTTCCTGAAGACTCTGTCATAGCCAAGCATGACACAATTGGTTGAGGGCTCGTGGCAAAATTGCGATCCGGAGAGCTCTCTCAAGATCTTTCTAATTCAAATGTTTTTAGTATTCCGGGAGACAACAATGTTGATATACAGTTGAGTGACTACTTTTGATTCATTTCGGGATTTCATTTTCATATTTGAACGATATTTCATTCTAACATTTGATTGATATCGTTGTGTTATTTCTTGAAGGCATTCAAATTTTATGAGATTCGATGCAATCTGATACTCGCCTGATTTTGATGATCATTTCATTCAAGTAAATTTATAGACTAGACGATGAAAGATCCGTGTTGAGAGTTTTTTTCTGTTTATCGTATACTTTTCACAAAAAAATATAAGCCATTCTCTTAAAGCAGACCATCCTCCTAATATAAACCATTGCTCTACGACCAAAATTGATATTAAGGTAAAACACGGTACATATATTCAATACTCATCTGTCAAAAAGTGCTTATTTTATACTTTATTCCACAAATTATTATATTGTTGAAAACCTAATGAGTAGATGTTCTGATAGAACATTTCGATACAAGGGTGTAAACCAGGACCGTTTTTCTTTCGCGCCCGAGTGATGGATTCCATCCCACGATGCGAAAAATGGATTTAAATTCTTTATCAAACTATAATTCCCGATAAACTAGGAGTAAAAGTCAGAAATCAGTGTGCAGAATACATTTTTTGATCGACTGTGCGTAAAGCATGTAGCAGGTAGTTCATGTTCACTTTACGCACAGTCGATCGAAAAACGTATTTCAAGTATTTTGCTTTACTCGTCATAATCTCGACCCTCGACATGCGCCAAGGTTCGGTCCGAGAACAATCACTCGAAAAGCAAAACCAAAATTCTCACCTTTGAATTGAAGAAAACCATTCACGCATAGTGTATCAAAATGGTACATTTCGATACAAGGGTGTAAAACGTTTTTTCCGCGTCCGAGTGATGGGTTTCCGACCCGAGCCGCAGGCGAGGGTCGGAATCATCACGAGGATGCGAATAATAGATTTTACGCCCGTGTATCTGACTATACTTTTCGATAAACTGTGAGTAAAAGTCGAAAAACTGTGAGCAAAGTGCACTTTTACGCACAGTGTATCGAAAAGTATACTCTTAGAAAACTCAAGTTTGACAATGAAATACTCACGTCTAAATCGACTTCAAGTTTATTGATGTCATCGGTCGCAGTATTCAGGCGCTCAAGTTCGATCTGGAAGAGAACATTTTTGTACTCTTGTGTTTGAATATAATTGTGACAGTGTCTCTTTTTTATCACTTTTGATCAGACTGATAGTGCTAATATGAAGCATTATGCTAATATGATAGATAATGTAGTTAAGCTTCAAGAAATTTTTAGAGTCATTTTTTTTTTGCTTTTCAAGAACAGATGATGGTGTTTCCTTATTCCTTCAATCTTTATTGCAATACGATCTTTACAGGTGCTCATTCATTATTTTGTATGTAGAATTGCTGCTATTCTTCAATTTTGAGAATAGTAAAATTTCCACTATTCAAAACCCACAAGTACCTTCAGACTGAATAACGCCGGGATATTGCGAATGTGATAACGCCCGTGCTCGAGCTTTTTGATAATTTTTCAGGTAACAGGGAGAACGTCTACTACTTTACGATTTTTGCATGAAATTAAAATGAACCGTATGAAATTATTGGATGAGCAAACGAATAAATTAGTGGAAAAATGGCGCACTGCATTTCGTATTTAAAACTACCAACGAAAAAAAAAAATTAAATCTATTGCCGTGTTAATCGACTTCCGCAAAAGTTTGCAGCTGTGTGGCAATATGTAGGGCACGTCACACATCATAAACAGAAGTGTCGAAGCTTATGTGCGCTCGTTAACCTCATCCACATGTACTACACTATATATGTATATATGTATGTACGTACAGTACTCGAGGTGCAAAAATTTTTATGCAATATGAGCTCACCTGAACCCGGGGATCGAGTACGTCGTCCGGTCGATCCTCGCCATCTCCACCACGGGGACTGCTCATCCTCTAAAATCGTAAACTTTTGCCTAAATAAATTTATCTAACTACAATTTACTAATACTTATTTAGAATTGTAGTAAGTTGGAGATGTTCAACTTGATGCCGACGAGCACCCACGCATCGACTGAATGTCAGCTGCACGTGTACTGTATAGATTCCAGCACTACTGTAGTGATAATGGATTTCACTTGAGCAGTATCGAGGATGACGGTGGCCCATTTTTACCATTATATATATATATATCTTGAATATAGTAAATCTTCGATTGATTGTAGAGGGTTGGCTAAGATATTTGGGGGTTCGATAGACGAGTCATCGTTTGATGAGGGTTGAAGATATTATCGGATGATGCAGAGCTTCGTGACTGATGTGTACTCGATGGCCATATCAGAACTGTTTCGGAGTGTGTTTCAGCAGAGCGCCGGCGCAGCTGTCAGAACGAGCAGACGCCATTCTGCTCCCGCGCAGCAGACGAACAAGGCGCAAGAGTTTCATGTTTCATGACCGTCAGGGAGTCAGTGATACCGTCAATGATGTCACAGGTGTAATGGTTTTGTGACGGTCGGAGCTTGCGGTCGCGACGAGCTTGCAAGCTTGACAGCTGTTGGTAATGTTCAGATAGGACTTTTGAATTCTTCTGATGGATGGAATCTATTGAGGGACAAGAACTAGAAACGAGAAATTTATCTAAACCGATATGAAACTCGAGTGCAATCTTTGACTGATTGATGAGAAAATAATTAAGATGGCCCAGAAGAGGAAGCAGCATTAAAAGACGTGAAACTTTGTGGAAACTTGAAGAATAGTTTTGATCTGAATTTAAACAAAACTGATGAGTAATATTCGTAAGTTTTTGATTTTTGAATGGATCTTGTTCAAATAGTTTGAGTAACGATGCTATTATCTGAGCACGTGATACCTGAAAAAATACAATGCTTCCTTTGTGAAAAAGCAAAAGTACTGTGCCAGAAGGAGTATCAACAAAACGTTAAAGCTGAAAGAATCTATGTGGAGATGTAAGATCCTTACATTTATCGTGTTTTTGGGTGAGTTTTCTTGACCCTTATGTTCATGGATAGTATTTTTTTACCGGAGATGTTTGGTGGGTTATTCCTCCAATTCTTACTTTTTATGGAACTCCTGTTCATTTTTACGATCTTGACTAGTTCTTTAAGCTTTCGTGGCCTGTCATCATCTTAGGTTGATCGCGTGACGTGGAACGTGTAAAACTTGGAAATTGGACTGGAAATGTGTTTCAAGGTGTTGCACTAGATTTTTGGATTTTTTAGTAATTTGGTATGGTCAATTTCTTTGATTAACTCATATTCTGAAAGAACAGTTGGCAATATTCAAACATTCTAGGAAGATGTCTCATGATTCAATGTAAAAACTATGTAATGTTTTTTTTGGAAGTCTGTGATAACTGAACCAAGTGGAATGTTGATTATTTATAATCCTGACGAAAATTTCCATGATGAATATGGATGACCAAAGATATACCTTGACTTTTTAATACCCGATCTAGGCTGTTACCATTTGTTTTTGGAGCGAGTTGTCAGTTGTCAACATTTTTATAAGAATGGACTGAACCACTAACTAGAGGAGCAATGATTCTTGAAACTGGTCCAGCCGAACGGCGTTTATTTTACAAATCCCATCCCGAGTCCCTCACAATTTTCTTTTCATGGGTTCTAAATAACCGATTAAGATTCATTAACTTTTTAGAGAAAGATAAATCGATATTGTTATCTTGATATGTTGCAGTACTTTCTCAAATTACTTATTTTTCATTGCTTTTCAGAAAAGAGTCTTTTTTATCGATGGTCGCTATATAAAGAAGAAGTAGTGATTTCCAGAATCTCAATCTCGCACTTAAATTTCGTAAAAAAATTTGTATTACCTTGAATATGAAGAGACTGACATATTTTTATCCGATAGGCCCCTGAACTGAAGATTCAGTCTCCAGGCTTCAGTATTATTTGTACACATGACGTTTTTGTCTGTATTTTCGACTTAGGAGCCTGACAGGAAAGGAATATTTTGAATTTTTCTTTCTGTAGAGTGTAAAAAAATAGAGTCTCATTGGAGTCGACAGAATTCAATCCATTCTTTTGTAAGATTTACTACAGTAACGAAATAATTTTGATTTTGATGCTAAAGACTTATGGGGCTCCACTGATTTTGTACAAATTCATCTGTGTATATGAAAGTCTTGTCCATATCAAATCGGTCAGATCTACAAATGTGTGAGTGATATACGTAGTATAAGTGAATGGTAGTGAACGTCGTCGCCGTCATATATACACAAAGGTGGGTTTTAGTCATTATTACATGCACTACCTACAAGTCGGCCAACTCAAGCTCAGATCAAGCAGTGAGCGTCCGGCGAGCGCGCGCGCGCTGTCTCTTGCCGATCGAGATCAATATATAAGTAACAATAGCAATAATAATAATAACAATAATATTACATCCATGTTGAACATTTATTATATTTCATTTGAAGTACACTATTTTCTTCATTTTATTGCCCAAGTTTCTACACGATTTCGCGAGTGACAGGCTGTTTTGCCAATTTTAAAAATCATTCGTACGTTTCCGTGTGTTGTTCGGTCCCTTTTGTGCCGTAGATCATAGACCAAGTGGCAGCATTTGTTCTCACTTGGTGGAAATCTAAAATATATACGGATTCGGCAATACACAGTGATAGTCGTTCCATCTCAAATTTTAGTGGATCTTGCAAATTGGTGAGTATTTTGACTCAATTTTGATTTTGGTTCAGTGAATTATGGAAAAAAATTGATCAATCAAGTGCTACTGAGTACCGCCTTCGTAAACAAATTTTCAAAACCATGCAGGATAATTGTTGTAAATAAGGAAGCTAAAAAAAAATCAATAAATTCAAGAGACGATTAGGGCGAATTTCGTACCTTTTAGCGAACGCGTGCGAATCTATATGTTTAATTTTGAGATAATCTTGGCAGCAAACGTCGTGAGTGAGTGTGTATATTGACTCTCGTAAAAATTTACTGTTGGCATATACACGATACATATTCTCGCTAAGATTTGTTTGAATTTGAAATGCGAAAGTCTCTCATCATACCTATATTTGTGTTAAAACGTTATATGTGTATCTCGGAAATGTGTGTATATTTATACGTAGCTCGGGCAGGTCATTATCCTCAAAATACGAGGCTGATGTTTCTCATCGAGACTATGATAATAATGTTGGTTTCAATTGATTGGACACTTGCCTCGCTTGGCTCTCGCGCAATTATGTGATATTATACTCTTATTATATACGCATAGGCTTCGTGTGTCATTGGGTATACTTTCGTGATTTTCAATTTAGATTTTCTTCGTTCACGGTCTCTTTACATGAGTCATATACTAGTGCCTTTTTTGTATCATTCGATCGATGAATATTCATTATTTTGTTTTGTATAGAGGAGGAAATCAAGGTTGAACACTCAAGTTTATCGCGATCGAGTGTTCTCTATTTTGGCAATCGCGATCAAAATATCAACACTCATTCATTTATAATCATACAAGCTTTTATTAATGAGTTGTTCAGGGTCAGAACGAACCAATGTACACTTTTAACGATTGCGAATTGAAAGATTGGGCTTTTCGAAATCAAAAATTCACCTATCACTTTGGGTTATGGGTTATGGGTTATTTTTAAATTCGCCAGCAGGCCAACCATCAAAGTTATTGTCGTTCATTTCTCATGTATTCCATGAGACAAAATAGTTTCGACAACTTTCTCTGACGAACATACCTCGAAGAATCAAGAAGAAAATTTTGTTTGATCAAAAATATGAACTTCTCTCACTTTGAATCAGAAAAAACTCAAATGCTTGAGGTATGACTGTTATTTTTTCAAAATTCATCGATTTTTCATGCACAGCTAATGCGATAAAATATGGTAATACGCATGTCTAAATTAAATTCGTATGAATGTGCGAAGACAGAAATGTAGGTATGTTTACAAGAGTACTCTTTCAGACTTGTTCATCGTTAAACAATGTTATAGTTTTGCCTTTTAGGCTTTGCTGACTGTCAATGACCCTTGCCAATTACAAGAAGAAAATCTTGGCTTATTCTTGTCCAACTGTTTTAATGCAAGTACCAAAGAGCTAGACTATTTATACCAGAGATGAGAACAAAATTGTTTTTTGAATTTCGTATCATTCCGATATTTATTGTACGCGCCAGGGCTGATAGAGTTTTATCATCACAGATGGTCAAAATTATCATTATTACCGGAATGAAAATGGTCCTGATACATTCATTTCAGTGATAAATTCCAATGGAAACCACTAACAATGAAACGGAACAAAATTTAGAACCAGGCGCGGATCCAGGGGGGCCGATAGGGGTGACCCCCCCCCCCCCCCCCCCCAAGGAAGAAAAGGTTGCAGTTGCACGCGGAATATACGAGGACGCCGTGGCAGCGTGCGCGTCCGGACAATTTCGCAAATCGCCCCCCCCCTCCAAGACCCGATCGTCCACCCTCAAGACCGGTCCCTGGATCCGCCACTGTCCAGAACTCAATTTTGGAGGCAGCCTTGATCTAAAGACTCATTTCATAAGTTACGGTTAGCCACCATTTAATATAATATATAAAAAATGGTTCAGTTTGAAAACTTCACACTCATTCATTTTGAGGACCATCCAGCCACTTTTAACCTTTTTTCACAACTGCGACATACAAGGAAAGTCATGTGGCTTGTCAAAGTGTGAGACGTCGAGCTTTGATATAACTTATACACACAGTGTTCACAAGTTCCCACACGGCAATATCCCTCTAGCATTCGAGAAGGCTAAATCGACCCCGATCCTCTCGCCGATTGTCGGCGAACGCGCGCGAGTTATATAGAACTCAACACGAAGCCTAACTTTCTATTTCGAATTTTTAGCGCACAAGCCGAACACTATATACACAATCACTCTTTCGTATATATTTTATTTACACACGGGATGTTGTGTGTCATGCATGTATCGCACTTGCAAACAGCTGTGATGCATTTTGTCACCTTGTATATAGTTTTTTTTAATTCGCACGATCAACAGATGAGATTTTCCCCCGAGCGTGAAATAAACATAGGTACCTACACAGATGCCTGATGGTGATGTCTGCAAATTTGTTGAGAGTACGAAAAAATTTTTCTTGGAAATGAATTTAGTGGAAAATTGTATGATTTCTTTCACGGAGGTTTATAGAAAATTATTTAGCGTGTATGACTATAAAGGCATTCATTATAATACTGTTAGATTGACGCGTAATGCAAGGAACCATTATTATTGATGTTATTATCACACTTGTGCGGGATAGTTGAAGTCTGATGGGGATTTTACTTGATCAACAATAGAGATTGAATCACGAGGGGCGCGACCGATTGACACTATCGGTTCTATTTATCGGACCTATTATCATTATTTTTGCGCAACATAATAGATCCGCTTTCCGTTGTGGTTGCTGTGAAAATTTTTATAAAGAAAAATCGACCATAAAGATACGAGCAAAATTGATTTCATTATACTTGACACTCTATTATTTATCATTGGATGGGCTCGAATGCTCAATCAAAAAAAAGTAGAGACACGTCAAGGTCTAATATTTAAGCTTGAACTGAGTAATAGTTAGAAATAGTCAGAATGAAATACCAGATAATTGTTATAAAGAATAAAATTTGGGCGTGCGAGTAATTCTAATTTATCATCACAAAAAATTTTGTCATCTAGTACTAATGAAACTGATTAAAGAATACCGTTTCATAGAAGATTGGATACATCATTGTATTTTTATATCCTTCCATTTCCTCGTAATAATGACGAACTTTTGCTCCGGGGCCGAGAGCTATTAAATTTTCTTATGAAGGATATATTCGCAAAGTAATATTTTACAATCCTCAGAATATATTGACCCCTGCTGAAAATAATTCAGTGAGATCTGGTCCTGGAAAAATCTCCAAGTGATCTTGATATTTGCAGAATTTGGGCATAGGAAACGTGTGTCATAAAGATGAACATTCTTCACTTCCCATGCATCACCTACTTCGTAGACCGGAAGAATGATGATCGAAATCTGTATACAGCTGCACGTCTTTGATGCCACATTTAGCAAAATATCAATATCGAAAATTCCCTCAGAGCCAAGCTCCACGAGTTCACATGGGATCCCACGGGATTATTTCCAACAGGGATAAAAAACTCAAATTTAGACATTATTCCTGCTTATTTATTCCGGTGAATCGGCTACAAATGATTTGATTAAGCTCGTGTGGATGGAGGAAATAATCTATAATCATCTGGTTGGGACTTTGGGGAATTATCTCGGATAATTTTTACGAACAAAGCTCAAAATTTGCACTCCACAGCTTTGAATCTTTCAAATTAC
Source organism: Eretmocerus hayati (assembly GCA_029851415.1). Lineage (NCBI taxonomy): Eukaryota > Metazoa > Arthropoda > Insecta > Hymenoptera > Aphelinidae > Eretmocerus > Eretmocerus hayati. The sequence continues at coordinate 170,055,577 of CM056741.1, forward strand.
TCATCTTGATAAAACAAGTCCTAATTTAGTGTATTAGATGTGGACAAACAGTTGTCAGTGCGCACAATAGAGGTGTGGGTATAATTTGATGCTGTTAAAAATTAGGGAATATTTAAGATTTTAATTTATGGACTCATATCTAGAGCAAAACCTTCCTCATTCATGAAAACTACATTCGCTCATCATAGAATATGAGTGCCATAGACAATTAATGCCCAAATACTCATTGTCTTAAACCTTACATATCGAATTTTCATACATTACATTCACACTATAATAATGAACGATTTCAAATTTATGTTCATCCTCTCCCAAGTTTGTGTGTGTGTATGTGCGCGCATGTGATATATGTCACCATCATCAATCTAGTTCGTCGAATTAGCACAAAGATATAGGCGACTCTGTCAAAGATGCATCGTGGCATCAGATCGTAAAGCATCTCTAGAGAATGTTGCAGACGATGCCATTTGCTCTGGAGGTGTATATACAAAGATATACCTTGCGAAAGTATCAAGTGAGTTTTTTTTCTTTCGCTCCAAATGGAGAGGGCAGGCTCGTACATACTTTTAACCCCCTTTTATAGTTCATCTTGTTGTGTAGTATACGAATTCCAATGCATTTGTCATCGAATTCAATGAGTGGTATGTTTCACTCTAAAAAATCTTTGGTGTTGTTTAAATTGAGTAACTCTTGCTTGGTTGTCGAATTCCTTGCTCATGTTTTAAAGAAGAATTTGGAAAGAATTTTGTCATTTATGGGGGATCAATCTGATGCTCTGTGAGAAGTTGTTCACTTGTTGAGGTTTTTTTTACCAGTTTTGTTTGCAGCCAGTTTACTGAATCACAACAAAAGTCAATTGTCAAGAGCCTAAAGATGATCCGATAGCTACTAAAAAAAAAAAGTTGATTATCGGAAGAAAACGTTGTTTCTGACTAGTGACCAGGTCCGTGAATTTCGGCGATTTCCGTGACATGTAATTGCATCACATGTAACTAGTAACAAAGTATCTGCCTGAGTAATTATCTTAGTTGTTGAATAATCTATTGGCTCGCCATTATTCAACGCAAAATTACCGGTTTCCGCCATGAAAAAAACCCATTACTCTTTCCAGATTCAACGTTGTCACTTGTACTGGATTTAAAATCTAGATTACGTTATGTGATCCTAAAGCTTTGTTTCCACCGTATCTACGATCTCTGCTGCATTTTCAAAGTTACCACTCATTCTATAAAACTTGCAAGAATAAAACTTTCAAAAAATAAAATCCTCCCTCTTTTCAAAATTCATTCGAATCAATAAGAAAAAAAAACGCTCGATCACATCACATGAATTTCAATTAAAACCTTCCTGTCCTTAAATCATAGAATTTCAAACTAATTTAGAACAGTTAGAGTAACGAAATGATAAGCCAATTTGAGCGTAGATGATGGCTGCCATAATTTTCTACTCAACGATAAAATACCTCACTGCACGGCATTTATAAGATAACAGAGGCTGTGTATGTGTACAGCATCATATTAGTGAGATGCAGGGTTTAAAAATGTATGTGAACGCAGATATAGAGAGTTCTCAATCCATATATTGAAGTTTAAATTTGCATGTGATGGGTGGTACGAAAATAGACAGATAGACACAGTATATAGCAAAGAGCTGTATTTTACGTTGGCGAAACCGGATGAGTTTCCATATCGCGAACCTCAGAAAGGCACCCACTCTCTTTTCTCGGGCAATGAACGAGTCTACGGCTCATACATAGTTAGCCTGCATACTTATGTATGTATTTTTGCTACGGACTTGAGCCAACAATTTCACTTGCGGATATAAGACTATATAGCTCCCGTGTATGTATGTAAAAGTTTATAAAGGCCTTTTCCGGTTTGATTTTCAAGCTCATTCGTCAGATTGATAAGAGATGAATAACGCGAATGTAATTTCTGAATGCCGACAACTCTCATTGATTTCCTGATTTTTTGGTTGTTTTTACGGGAAACTTGATGGATAATAATATGTAGCGGAAACAGATATCGTAGCAATCTTATAGAGTATAACGTGAGGCACGAAGAGTTTGAATTTTATTTTGTCTTGATGATGATATATAATTTGTACACATTTATTGAATGGATTCTGGTTCAGAAGAAATTTCTTTGGTAGTTGATCACTTGAAAATATTTTTTTGCAACTTTCTGATGTTTGGGTGCCCACAAAATTGCAAAAAATAATATTCGAACCTTGTTCATGAGGCGCCCCTCTTCCGGGCGATTATTTCGACCCTCGCCTGCGGCTCGGGCCAAAAGCCGATCTTTTGAAAGCGAGTAACTCTACATCCTCATTAAGGCGATGCGGTCACCATGCAAGCTAAAAATCATTCCCAACTTTCTCCGATTCTGTTGCGATTGGGGCTAAACGACGAGCGCACAAATATTTGTTATCATCTAACTTAGATTTGTCTGCTCTTCGTTAAGCCCAAATTGCAACAGAATCGGAGAAAGTTGGGAATGAAAATGTGCGTATATTATAGGTTAGGAGGTTTCCGTGGCCAAGTTATTCCCACTTTTCTCCGATTCTCTTACGATTTGGGCTGAGCAACGGATTGAGGAATACAAGTTGAACAATAACAAGTACTCGACAACTCTACTCACACTTCAAATCATCAAACTTTTTATGTAAGATGTATTCTCAAGGTCCATGGTCGCGGTGCACGGTGACCGCATCGCCTTAACTCGGCGTGAACTATTCCATCAATGGTATGAGTATTTTAACACGTTCACTGCGAAGGCAGTTTTTCGTAATTTTTGGTTCGTCTTCATCTCGACCCTCATTCTTCAATTTAGGCAAGTATATAGGAAAAGATCCTGTTGTGACTCATTATTTATGCTCTTCACAAATTAAAACGCCTAAGAGAATGCCTACTTGGAAGATTTTTCGGACAAATATAAATCGGCAAAGATTGAAAAACGAGATATCGTGGGTCCCACCGGTGGGGCCCATCGCAGTGAACGTGTTATGATTATATCTGATCTGACTCATTAGAACTCAAAATTTTGATGAATAAAGCGCAATTGATTTCGATTCATCTAATACATCCATGGGCTATTCTTGGTGAGAACGCGCCAAAACGCGAAAAATGCTACTTTTAAATGAAAGATACTTTGGTTTTTAATCAAGGTTTTAACTGCTGCGATTGTACTACAAGAGATCAGAATATTCATGAAAAGAAACACAACTTCTAGAGCCTTTGGCACTTTTTAGTTCATTCAGAGTGCGAGGTTGGCAAAAAATTCTCAAAAATCGCTGTCTTATGAAAAATTCAGTTAAGTCTGATGACGATATCGAACAAATTGATTTTACTCTCGAATATTACTCTACATCATACAGGAATCATACATTCTTCGGATGTCACGTTTCGAGACCAAAACCTGATTGTGCAATGTGGTCCAATACTAATAAAGTTAATCATTAAAAAGTTGAATCGATAAAGAGATATCAATCTCATTTTTCACCCTCGACCAAGTCACACACTCATGTGACATTTCTTCAACAATCTCGCTTTCCCAATTCTTGAATGCTTGCAGCTATTCAAACTTTACTTACTTTTGAAAATGGCTCATTTCTCGTACACATTGAGTGTGCCAAACTTGAATGCAGGACTTTTTGAATGCAGGCCAAGCTCATTGATATTCGTTAAGACTGTAAAGACATGACATCCCTCTTTTGAGCTAGGAATAAAATTTCATGTATACAGATCTGAACAATAATGTACTCACAGGGCATTACCACGACTCCACATAACTCTCGACATAACTGCAATTCTTTGAAATTGCATCAAAAATCGATGCGGAGTCGTCGATTTTTACCAAGCTATACACCTAACCAAATTGGCCCATCTATGTACAGCCGATATTGGAATCAAAGAATGAAATCCAGAGAGTAAGGTATTCATTTCGAAGAAATCGGTTTGCATCTCTCTCTTTCATGATTATTTTAAGTAGATATACTCTGTGCGTGCAATGTCATGATGCAGACATACTACAGCATTCATGTAACAAACCAAGCCCTGATGCTGTGTATTGTATTATAAATTTTTTTGTTTCATGCGGTTATAAATGCAGCTGCAAATATATGTATATGGGCTTGGTCGCCTGGCTCACGTTTGAACGAGAGGCACCGTTTATTTGACATCAAGCCAAGCCTGTGAGGTTCTTATTTTGTATAAGTGTGTATGTACTTTTTAAACCGTTTGCAAAGTGTTACAGTGTCAGAGGAATAACAATAAGTACCGTTGAATTTTCGAGAGCGACTCGATTGCGCGAAATTGGGCCAACTGCTCGTTATTATTTTTTTTGCAAATCTAGGTGGGGTTATGGCCTTGACTATGTCTTAGGGTATTGTTCTTCGAATACTCATTGAAGAATCTGAGGGACGTTTAGGGTCGAGATATTTTTTTTCGTGAGGAACATTTTGATTGACAGAAGTCGATAAAATATATTGCTCCTACTTTCATTTCAAAACGCTGTTGGTGAATGTCAATCAACGTAAAAATATTGAATAGGCACGAATGAATTTCTCAATATGTCACTGAAAAACCACACAATTTGTTTTCCTAAGAAACACTTATTCATATGGAGGTCAATTCAGGCAACACGGGAAAAAAATTTCCTGAAAAGGCAGCAATTTGATGCGATTTTGATTTTTTATTCTTTCATCAAATGCTTTGCTTGTATGTTCCACACACACTGCATTTAGGAGTGGGCATCTCAGTCAATTATTCACGTCTTTCCATAAATCATCACACTTCCGTGGAAGTTCGTTTTATCTCACACTCATCCGAATTCCTGACTATATCATTTCGGTTACATTGTTATCGGACCACATGACGTCTGTTGTGGGATTGTTCCTTTGACGAGCTTTGAAAAAATTCCATTGGAATGACTGAGCATGGCATAGAATGATGTACAAGAGGAATATTCCGTGATGTGACTCTCTTGCGTGATACTGTATTTATACATACCAGAAAATTTCTCATCCACATCGTAAAAAATATGCAGTCGATTTTTAACTACGTAGTTGAAATTTCGTATCAACTTTGTGGTCGAATTTGATCTACATGGTTGAAATTTGACCACACTGTAGTTGAAAATCCTGGATGGAATTCATGAAATTTTTCACATTGTAGGAATAAAAATCAGCGGCGTTGATGAGAGTCTTTTCGGATGAAAATCCAGGTAGCAATGTTTGCGGGGGTCGTGTTCGAATGGGTGACAACTGAGCCCGCCAAGCCTAGCTTGCGTTAAAAATTCGCACTTTTTTCATTAAGAGATAGTACGGGATCCACCATGAGATTGATTGGTATTGGTCTTTATATGGCATTGATTTAGGGACTTGGGGATCTTCCGAGTTTCCGAAAAAAAACCTTCTCCGGCGCCGAAATCCTCAATTCACTCTCTCTTCACAAGGATTTAGATCCGAACCTAGGTTTTGAATTCTCATCCCCTGAGCATGCAGTTGGTATCAAGTTCTTACGATAATTTTTCCGTTCTAATGTTGTTTTTCAAAAAAAGTCTTTAGCACCTCTCACGATTTTCTAGCGCCTACTAGACCAACTGCATATGTTTGGCATCTTTCGAAGTACTCTCAAAATCCGAGAGGGTTACGAATCTATGTTTTTGAGTAATCGAATTTTTTCATTTTCCACCAAATTATCACTTTTAGGGATCCTTCGCTAATTTTTGAGAACCGCACACGTTGTGTTCGATATTATCCATCTTTCATTTCAAAAGACTCATTGGAAGCAAATTTGTGGAGTTCTTACCGATTACGAATGCCATTTTTATCGGAACTTGGATTTTCGACTCCAAATTGAAAATTTGCATAGCTTTGATGCAGGGTCGATCTGGGTTGAACAAATGAACACGTGCCACTTTAATTCAGACCTTAAGTCATGTACTTCATCGTAGAGGGGATCTAATTTTTTGACCTTATTTCACTGTAATAACTAATAACCCAACTTTTGGAAACAAAACTAGATAAAAATGTGGATTTAAAATTAAAAAAATATGGAATGCAATGTAGATCTCGCAGGGTTGATTCATTCGTGATTGTTTACTTCGGTCTTGTGAGTTTTCCTCAACAGACACGCAAGGTCACGTGATCGCAGCTCATGAAAATCTTTAATTTTGTAGTTACCTACAAATCAGGATTATACAACGAAATATCGGCCCAGAAGTCATTTGAATATTCTCAAACTTTACTTACCCAGGATCGAGCGACTATTATTTATTTTTTGATGCACTGTTTTATCAAAACGGTTGCAGAAACCATCTGAATTTGACATTGTCATAAGTTATTACGATTCGGACCCATAATATCGACGTTCAACGTTCAAACGAGAAGAAAGCTGGCTCACTAAACAGATATAATACTTACTTGATATTTTCATGCAAATTTCGACTGTATCGGTCGTTGCGATTGACCAATGATACAAAATTCACAAGTGAAGTAGTACGCGTGTCAGTGGAAACAGTAGGAATACTTTCACAAAACACTTTCACGCAGGAGTGAGAGACCATCACGGGTTATCTAGTCATTTCATTCATTGACACTCATGCAGAAAGTACGGATCTCATTGATAATTATACGCACGCATCAAGATTCTTGCTTTTATGGACATAATCAAAGCGAAAAATGGTAAAAATTTCCTTGTTCAGACTGTGAATAATGTAATTTATACGTCCATGATCCTCGCGTAGCGAGGACGCCTAGAAACACGCTGTTTCTGCGTACAGAGGTATCAAATTGCCTTCGCGTCTCGCGCGGAGTAGCACATTACGCGTCGAGTGCTGGGAACGTTTCTCCTTCGGGAAAACCAAGCTGGACGTTGCCTTCGCCCAGGTCCAGCCCGGTAATCACTTGTTGTGGTTCATTCAAATCACCCCTCCCTTCCCGCGTAACACTTTCTGGTGCTAGGTGTGGACGCGAAAGAACTGCGCAGGAAAATTTTTTCGCAAAACAAAAAATAAAACACCATGGGATAATTGTACAAGTGACAAGTGATACCAGCAACTGAATAATCCTGCCATCAAAACTCAGTGGCAGCAGCCATGGACTCAGAGATATCGCTTGAGAGAAGACCTAAATCATTTCAAATCCTGCCCGATAAACTGTACCAGAGGATGCAATCAGGAGCACTGGGCGATGATTTCGATCCTCGACTGCGGCTCGAGCCGACAAAAAATCACTCGAATAGCAAATCAAGCTGCCCCCCCGCCTCCTCGTATCAAAAAATACCATTACAACTTTGAATAGGAATGTACTTTTTTCATGAAAATGAGATGGAATTCGTGACCATTGACGGGAACTTCTGAAAACAATTTCTTCTTCAGATTGACTCTGCCAGTTCTCTATTGAACAAACTAACAAACTCTTTTTGATTTCTCAATCCAAATCCTTACGACGCAGAAGCAACACGCTTTTTTTATGGGGAAAAAAAAACTTAATCAATCTTCGGTCACGCGATCGAACCACGATTCTGATCAGACGTCCTACACGGGTGTATTGTCACGCGGCTTAAATCGTCTAAGTCTAACGATTTCTTCGAGTCACGTGTTCACGAGCCGATCGCCGATCTCTTCCCTCCTATACTTATAATACGATTTTTTTATCCCTTTCAGATTCACTCTTCGTATTCGTTTTGTTGATGTTTATCTCAAGATCCAAAACACACTTTTACATTCGTTGTGCAACTCACAGATACATCTTCAGATTCCCGTAAGGTCCAAAACTCACACATGTTAAGAAGTTAGTACAGACGTAAATTGCGCGTGTGATGATTTGAAAATGAAACCGGTTCACTCAACACATCCATGTTTGGACCACGTGTGACTGTATACAAGCAAGATTTTATTTTTACAAAAGTTGATTAGGTATAGGTTCATATAGTGTATAGATAGGTGCGCTGCTGAATCACACTTTGCGAGAGCGAGCTCATCCCGCAAAACTCGTTTTACCATCGACATTCTGGAATTTTTTGCGTAAATACGACGTAAGTAAGCGTGAAAGGAGCTGATGTCCAGCAGCGATGCGTATTTTCCCCGTGGATGTCGTCTATGTATGGTCCATGTAGAAATCCGTGTATTTAGTTCCCCATTCGAAGCGTCAATCTATTTTATTATATGATACAGCCTCTGATGCGCAGCTTTTCTAAGAGATATCAAGCACAACAATTTTCATTCACTCATTGGATTCTAGACTTATCTCTTTGAAGTGCCTGGTACTGATTTTTGTTATTTGAATGGGTGTATTGATGTTGGGGGGCGTGATGATTTCGTCATTGAGATGCGCCTACTAAATGACGTTTTTGGGCCAGGGACTAGATGATGTATTTCATTTACGCATCATTCTGTAGAATCGGTTAATGAATTGGTAACAATTATGTGAATAGGATGGACTTGAGTGAATGATTGATCGTCGATGCCGAGAAGATTTTTCATTATTATTTTTCCGAACCTGTTTTCACGCTCATCATAGTTAACAATAGGTCAAAATATATGCGACGGAGATAAGATGATGATCATCTCTTCTCAGCTTGTTCATTATTTTTTTATTACACTCAAGATCGAAGGAACGGAATTTCTTCTTCCAAGAACGCTTATCAAGATGCACGTAATTTTTCTGGAAATCGCGTCAGATGATTTGTAATTATCTCAGACAATTGCTTCAAGTGCTGGTTTGAGTCTTACTGCGAGATTTCAATCGTTAAAAACAATTTTCCTCCATTTTTATGAATACTTTTCCAAAACAATGGCGAGTTGATCCCTCCTGACTCGGTTTACTGGACAGTTAAATGAATTGTTGATATCAATAGCGATATCTATTGCGAATTCGAAAACACTAAAATTTGTTGAGAAAGAGGTGTCAAATAACTTCATGAAATTCAAGACTTTTGTAATATGCAATATTCGTCTATAGTATATAAATGAACAAGATAGTTAGCTGACGCGGATGTTGATAGGAAAAACCCACAAATGTTGTTACGAATGGGTTGACAGGGTAAATTACAACGGAAATTCCAAAGGACCGATCTGATTTGAGCCTTCCGACTTATCTTGTGGTCTGCTGTTTTCAAACCCATACGGGGATTCCCCTCCGTACGTACCTCGGTACGTACTGATAGGGGAATTTTGTTTACACACTTGCGGTTATTGGGCCGAACCCACGTTGCATGATAAAAAGTGACTGTGATGCATTTTTTTGTCGATTGATTTTCTGGAGGTGCCCCGAAAACATAACGAGATAATGCATGAGTAGAGAGAAAAAATTTGTTTTGACAAATAATCTCCAGGAATAATTCAACCTTCCAGAACCCAAATTGTAACGGCAAATATTTTAGATACAATATCCCTATTGAGAAATTCTAAATTCGTCAAGTATCTTCTCGAGTATCTCAAGCAAGTTTGTCTCATTTTTCGCACTATAATTTTAATTGACGATGCCATAACCTTAAATAATCGACCCATGAATGGTTCATATCTGGTACAACCAGTTGGCCAAGACTTTCCGCAGGAAATTCAGTATCTTGTCATAATGGATGATGACACATAATCACAATCAAAACAGGATATAAATTTGTCGATGAATATTCACAAGATAAAAGAGTTGAAGAGAGAATGAAGGAAACAACTGTCACCCGCAGGGGCCATACTTTATACTAACACAATTCGGAAAGCCCGATCGCGTCCCGGTGATGATGGAAGCTGATGTCGTGGCCTCGAAACGAGAGTCAAGGTCGCCCCTGAAAGTATTCACGCACGCATAATTGATAAGAGCTCTCTTACACTCACAAACTCATATACCAACACATTCAATACCATACACAATAATTACACTTACGGTATTGGTGTATATCCGTTGCATTTGTTGGTTAACATAGTTTCTGAGGCTATACGAAATATGAGATGTTAGTTTCCAGCTGATGAACCTCATCGTGACTTCCTATCAATGCGAAGAACCAATGAATATATTTACTCTCATGGTCGTAAAAAACCATTATGATACACGTCTAGGTAGAAGGTAATACTCAAAACGAGATTCAAATACGATGTGGAGATGAATGTTTACAAATGAGAAAATGCGTCATTTTGAAAAGGAAAATGGGTCATGTAGGTTCTTCCAGCACCATATATAGAAGACGAGAAAATGCCATAAAATAGTAGACGCGGATATGAAATATAATTGTTGGTTTCTCCAGAAGCTAGAGTAAAAGAATGGATGGGATATCTCTGAGCACATACACTAGCTATATAATATACATATTTTCATGCTTCCAAGCATTTCGCACTCGCACTTGCACCATACTCTTGAACCGTACAATTTCAGCTGAAAATGCCGCGAGTCTGTATATGTATGAATACCTATATTATCAGGTGAAAACAAAACTGCCAGACCAAAACAGACCCGGACGAATAAACTCGTTCAAGTTCCTTTTCCCCACCCACAATACGTATACACCTCTTGCACTCCACTTTCTTCCGGCCGAATTTCGTTTACCCATTATATATACATATATATATATATGTATATTTGGATATATCAAAGTGATATCGAGGCAATTGGCGGCGCCACACGACTTTTTAGCCTTTCCAAACAGAATTACTTTCTATTTACGCCCGCTATCAGTGATTCTCGGGCCATGAAATTGACTGTCCATATATCCTACTTTTTCTCTTTCCGTCTTCTGAGCGGTTGATCTACTGGGATTTCCGTCAGATTTATAATGACACGCAAGATGCTTAATTTCACTCTCACCTCATTAGTATGTACGTATCATAAATATATATTACAATATTTCCTGACTACTGTAAAGGATGATTCTTTGGTGGATTGCCACATAGTTTTGATAGATTAAGTTGAACATTTGTTGTCGAATGCTTTGTCATTGATTTGGGTTGAGATTGTTTCTGCCCCCAGAGCTTTCAATCATCTATAATGGTGTATAACTTAAAAGAAAAAGAACAGGATTCTGAGATGGATTGATGAAGAGATGATCCACGTGATGGACCGTATCGGTCGATAACATCATCATCTTCATCTTGAGCGTGACATTCTTACCGATATTTATCTGCCTAACGAGCTCTTCTGGTTTCGATTCGTATCCGCACCTATTCTGCTGCTGTGCGATATTTTCTCGAATCGAATCGTTTCTCGCTCGAAATATCGTACCCCCCGTTCCTCGCCGCTAGCCAACGAACGACGATCGATGTATGTGATGTATATCGTATACTGCCTCGCTAACGCGCCGCGTGATGTCGAACTATGTATGGCTATACAGCTATATATATATATATATATATGTGTATATTCACATTGGTCTCTCGACGAGGCGATATATATTTTGTGCGCTCGTTGTTACCGCACCGCAAGCATATATATATATATATATATATATTGGATTGGATGCCACTACGGATTAGACGCATTCGTTCGCGACGCAAACATCACGGACATGTGAAAATCGTTTTCCTTTTTTCCCAGTATTCCAAGGATGAAACAATCCGAGCTTGCAAATATAGAAAGTGTATCTGTCAGATATATTACTCGTGAGTTCTTACCGGAGTGAGAATTCTCGGCTAATACCGACAATTGCTACGTATACGTCATTCTTTTTATTATCACCAGGTTTTTGGTCGATGGTCAGGGATTTTTCTGTAACTTTAGGTACATGTTGAACATGATGAAAGATGATGAAAAGCATAGTTCATAGGTCCCAAAATTCATCCGTGCGGGCTTGACGCGCTATTTTCGTTTTTAAAATTTGTAAAAAAATCGACTTTTTCATTTTGTGATTGATTTTTTACGGATGTAAGACCTATTGAAAAATTCCTTCCAAACACACATTTCGACGTAAAAAAAGCTGAATTTTACGAAAAAAATACTTTCAAATCTGAAAAGGGTCAACATAACCTCAAAAAAGTAGTTTTTCTGCATGAAAACGTTTTTTGGCCCTTCAGTCAAATTTTATCTCAAATTCAATATTTTTATCGGATTCCTCGTCAAATTTTACGTCCAAAACCATTCGTGAAAAGCTGGGACTAAGATGGGATTGGCCGCTATGACTGCAACCTTAGAAACAGGGTCATAAAAATAGTGGTGAATTACGTGGTTTTGGAGGGAGACTTATTCCACTGGACAACGAAACTGTGGGTTAGGGATAGTGCATTGACCGGACAATGACTTTTTTGTGTATTGGGCCGACGTCCGATCACTTCCTTTTGACGCATTTGGACACAGGCAAGCCCTTACGAAAATGAACAACCTCGGGTCAGTACTCCCATGGGCCTGGGATCTTCCTCTAGAAGCACTGGTGTCTCATTTTCTTATCTCTTATCGTCATTGAAAGAGCCGAATTTCTTAGTGATGGTTCCAAAAGCGTAGTTGTGAGAGCGATCGGCACTGAGCTTGCAAAGAAATTTGATTTTGCATCATGTTTTCAGGCATCTTCTCTAAAGAAAAATCAACTGCGTCCGTGATACGCCAAACTCAACTAAGCTATGCACTTCCTCCTTAGGAACAATGCCAATGGTGGAGAAAGCCTATATAGCTTCATCACAGAATTTCGGTTACAAAATCACTATGAATGGTTGTGATCTATCAACTGGGGTTCTTTTCATTAACAGTCATCCGGCCTTCGGTTCGATCTTCCCGCCACTCGGTACAAGTGAACGTCATTTGGGCAAATCTCGTAGATGAAGATAGCCTTCCACAATTGAGATATCTGCAACTAATCTTAACCTCATTCTACGGTTGATCAACAATTCTGTTTGTTGAGTGGGGATCAGTCCCAATTCATCGTTTGGATTCTCTGGTCGATTAAAGTCTCTGCATTGCGATTTTTCCTATACACCCTTAGATTGCCTCTGAATGCATGACGTAAAGCTACGTGCTATGTGATCCCCAAAAACTATACTTCGCACCAGGCCGCTTGAGTAAACTCTTCTTGAGTGGATTTCCAAATAGACGCTTGTTGACCTCAATGTTGGAAATATATCCTTAGTCACGATATCCTGAATGAGATCTCTTTGCGAAGAACAGTCTCGACTGTCAATGAGATTTTATGAAAGTCATCCTAAATTAGCGAGGAATTTTGTTTACTGCGAGAAAAAGTCGAGGGCAGTCATTAAAAATCCAAAGAATTCTCACTTTACACCGTTGTGATCTGGAGAATTTTTCCACCTTTTTTCTAGCTCAAACCGGCATAAGTCCGTGGTTTTTTTAACGTTTTTTGATCTCAAAGGTGGAAACTCATAGTTTCTCGACATTTTCCTACTTCAAACGGTAAAAATTCATCATATCAACTACTTCTCCCGATCTAAAATATTGAATGTGAATTTTTTTCAGAAATGGTGGACTTATACCGTTCTGATCCGGAAAAAAAGTCGAGAAATTTTCCGGATCAGAACGGTATAAGTCCATTTTTTATTGCAAAATGACATGTAAAAAGTGTAAACAATTGAAAATCAATACGCCCCACGCGGAAAATGGCATGAAAATACACTCACTACACGATAGAATAAGAATATTTACTTCAGATGATAACTCGAATTTTCCATATCACAAAAACTTTGAGGCGCATTTTCCAGAAATGGAAAAAATGGACTTATACCGTTCTGATCCGGAGCCGCCCATATATTACTCGTGAGTTCTTACCGGAATGAGAATTCTCGGCTAATACCGACAATTCTACGTATACGTCATTCTTTTTATTATCACCAGGTTTTTGGTCGATGGTCAGGGATTTTTCTGTAACTTTAAGTACATGTTGAACATGATGAAAGATGATGAAAAGCATAGTTCATAGGTCCCAAAATTCATCCGTGCGGGCTTGACGCGCTATTTTCGTTTTTAAAATTTGTAAAAAAATCGACTTTTTCATTTTTTGATTGATTTTTTACGGATGTAAGACCCATTGAAAAATTCCTTCCAAACACACATTTCGACGTAAAAAAAGCTGAAGTTTACGAAAAAAATACTTTCAAATCTGAAAAGGGTCAACATAACCTCAAAAAAGTAGTTTTTCTGCATGAAAACGTTTTTTGGCCCTTCAGTCAAATTTTATCTCAAATTCAATATTTTTATCGGATTCCTCGTCAAATTTTACGTCCAAAACCATTCGTGAAAAGCTCGGATGGGATTGGCCGCTATGATTTCAACCTTAGAAACAGGGCCATAAATATAGTGCTAATAATTGCGTGGTTTTGGAGGGAGACTTATTGCACTGGACAACGAAACTGTGGGTTAGGGATAGTGCATTGACCGGACAATGACTTTTTTGTGTATTTTTTTACCTCAGAAACCGAATCCGAAACCAGTTTTGCACCTAGCCATCAGGAGTTTTTTCAAATCGCTAAATAGTGAGCTTCTACAAAACTGCGTTTTCAGCGTTTTTTGCAGATTTCGTAGATATATGAATTAGATGGTGCAACGTTGCAGCGAGCTTTGATCGTACTCGAATTATGATTTCTCACGTATTTTGGCCTGCTGAACACGACGACAGTACTCTAAGAAAGCTAGGATGCGTTCGAGACCAGTCGTAAGATGATTCTTCGAGTTGCTATCAGCAAAATTTGCCTGATTTTGCAATAAATCTACAAACGCTCACGAACTCGACCAGGAACATACTTCCACAACTCACGAGGGCGTATTTTCTTTGTTTTCATGTATACAACGAGGAAGAAATATTTGCAATATCCCAAACATAGACTAGGCCATCGTATAGATTTCACAACAAAAAAGGTTGAAGCATTTTTTTGGTGAGATCATGCCTCCTAATGGTGAGTCAAATTTTGAGTTCTCTTGTCTAACGTATGTACCTTTGAGATTATCCAAATGATCCCCTTTCAATCACACCTAAATGGTGTATGTAACTTCGGATGCTTGGATCCAGTTGCTTTCGGAATGGAACTATTGAAGTGCTTACATAAGCTTGGGATGGAATACAATGTAAACATGATTGACAAGATCTTAATGATATATCGAGGTTCACTTGATATTACCAAACAGTTTCCGACGGACGTAGGGAAAAGAACTCACGATTTGACTCATCACGAGGAGGCTTGAGCCTTTTCCAGATAATGCTCAGAACGCGTCTTCCAGAATAGTACATGCATACTGGTCCCATCCGTTCTTGGGCTATTGAAAATAACTTTCCCTCGTCGTATACACGAAAACGAAGAAAATACGCCCTCATGAGTTGTGAAAAGATGTTTCTGATCGAATTCGTGAGCGTTTGGAGATTTATTGCAAAATCAGGCAAATTTTGCTGGTAGCAACTCGAAGAATCATCTTACGACTGGTCTCGAACGCATCCTAGCTTTCTAAGAGTACTGCCGTCGTGTTCAGCAGGCCAAAATACGTGAGAAATCATAATTCGAGTACGCTCAAAGCCTGCTGCAACGTTGCACCATCTAAATCATATATCTACAAAATCTGCAAAAAACGCTGAATACGCAGTTTTGCAGAACCTCACTATTTCGCGATTCCAAAAAAATCCTGATGGCTAAGTGCAAAACTGGCTTCGTATTGGGTTTCTACGTCAAAAAATACACAAAAAAGTCATTGTCCGGTCAATGCACTATCCCTAACCCACAGTTTCGTTGTCCAGTGCAATAAGTCTCCCTCCAAAACCACGCAATTATTAGCACTATATTTATGGCCCTGTTTCTAAGGTTGAAATCATAGCGGCCAATCCCATCCGAGCTTTTCACGAATGGTTTTGGACGTAAAATTTGACGAGGAATCCGATAAAAATATTGAATTTGAGATAAAATTTGACTGAAGGGCCAAAAAAACGTTTTTATGCAGAAAAACTACTTTTTTGAGGTTATGTTGACCCTTTCCAGATTCGAAAGTATTTTTTTTCGTAAAATTCAGCTTTTTTACGTCGGAATATGTGTTTGAAAGGAATTTTTCAATGGGTCTTACATCCGTAAAAAATCAATCAAAAAATGAAAAAGTCGATTTTTTTGCAAATTTTAAAAACGAAAATAGCGCGTCAAGCCCGCACGGATGAATTTTGAGACCTATAAACTATGCTTTTCATCTTCTTTCATCATGTATAACATGTACCTACAGTTACAGAAAAATCCCTATCGACCAAAAACCTGGTGATAATAAAAAGAATGACTCGTATGAATATGAATTTCAATCAGTATGTCAATTAGGAGTGCCCAAAACCACGGAAAATGTTCATATTCCGATCTTTCTTGCACATCCGGATGCTATTTATCATATCAATAACTAGCTCACTTGCAAAATATCACAAAATTCAGTTCATCATTAATCAATAACACTCGGAGGTCAACCTAATCATTCCTAAAACAATGTAGGTCACGCTAATCATTCAAACATTACAGAATATCAAGAATCGGTGGAAGACTGAACAGTAGATCAAGCCGTACATCGTTATATCACAAGCTGTTACGAGAAAGCCGAGGGAACTAGCACTTTTGATCACTACGTTGAGCTTTTTTTGAAAAAAAGATAGAGACAATCTTCATATTGGATAATAAGATCGAGTTGTATGGGGTCAAGCTTCATGCACTGTTTCGCTGGAAAACTATGATATCTCTGACGTTTAAGCAATCAATTGTTGATGAGAGCCAGGTCAGTTAAGGACAGGTGAATCGACCAGTATTACCAATCTGAGTCCAAATTTTCTTTAGTCCCACAAATTTAACTCGCATACCGGAATCCAAAGTGAAGATACTCGAATGTTTCAATTTTCAATGTTTTACAATATATATTCTTTAAAGGTACGTGGAATATTTGCATGGACAAATACCTGTCATGAATCAAAGGTTATAAATATTTCCGCGTTTGGTGTGAATATCTCTTTTCTAATTGTTACTCTGGAGAGCACACTGACTCACGTGAACACTGTAAATCATTATTCGTTTCGAACGATATTCCTAGCCGGACATGTAGAAAAAGTGCTGAAATTCATTACAGGCCTTATTGAATGTTGAGACATACTAGGAAATTGGATAAAAAATATATACTACTCCGCGGAATATCATCCTTAGGCCTTAGGTCATGAGATCGCGAGATGGGAAGATGTTCATGACCAAAGGTGGAATGCTGGCGTTATCACAATGAGGGGAATGGGCAAATTCATTTTCTTCCATGGCACCAGCAATAAATCAATAAAAAATTTTGATAGACATACTCAATCTAATACAAGTTCGTTACACGAATCTATTTGTATTGTTTATACGTCAAAAGTTATTCAACAAGTGCACGAATTCAATGTTCATTGCTATACAAGTGTACACTGTAAGAAGAAGTTCTCAAAATCAGGCTCATCGTCTGAAAGTTAACATTGGAAGTTGAGGGGGTTTGTCGTAATTCAATATGATTTTTCCTGACTTTAAGAATTTCTTCTTACAGTGTATCATTAATTGCGATCGCTACAAGAGATCTTGATATCTTGTACTTCAAGAATGTAGACGGACTTGGGTCCAAAATTATTAAGTGGTTCAACTGTCTTGGAATAACGGTATGCTAATGGGCAATGCAAGAGATAAAAGCGCTAAATTGATATACATCATTGCAAAATTGAGGATAATCATAGAGTTGGGTGTCATTGCATTTGCTATGAGAGGAGTTGACTATTAAATTCCTGGGAAATTTACAAAAATTAGGCTCAACAAGTTTCAACCTTGACTTATTTGGAGTTCTTCATCTCGACATGTTATATCATTTTAATGGGTAAAATTTGAGTTATGAAAAAAATATTCATAGAAAAAATAACGTGAAATCCGCGCGTACACTATTATATGCAACTCTAACTAGCGACCGCGCGCATAGCGCGCATTTACTTGGCTAGTCGCTGTCTTATTGAACTGACTCTATCGAAGCGGTTTGCGTCGGAGGTGAAAGTGCGCTTAGATTATGAACGTTTGATTGTGGTGAAAGACAAACCAGCGCTTAGAAGAATGTCCCGATTGAGGTTCACAATAGTCCAGCCAGTGAGAAATTTATGCGGAAAACAACTGCTCCAGCGAAACTCTAGACTGAAGTTTTGTGGTATAGGTGCAGTTATCAACACTTCGTCAGATATCAAATTGAATTTATAAAGGCAAACGTCTCACTAAAATATGTATTATTTGAAAATAAATCCGGAATTTGATGGAGAAAATATGACAGATTAGGTTCTATCAACGAAATTGAAAATCATGCACCGTATCCAGGGGTGACTTCGGTACATTCTCATCATTCTTGTGTTCATTCTACACTGGTTCGTTCGGGATCACTCTGTGGCTACTTACTATGTCAGCTAGTCCAAAAGCTTTCAATTGAAGACTTGTAAGATGCTGTAGAATGAGTTGATGAAGAGTGAACATGAAAATAATAATGTTATAATACAAAGTCAATCCGGTGTCCAAAGTCATCCTGGTACCCAAAGTTATGCCGGTTTAGGTTACACTGGGTGTGTTACGGTATTAATGAAAAATTGATTCTCAAAACTGATCCTTTGTCGAGTATTTGTTTCGTAACTTTCAACGAGAGAATTTTCCCACGCTCAAAGCAAAATTTATGATTGACTTTCAGTACAAATGTTGCAATTTTTCACCACATTCGCCAGTCTACAGCTTGCAATCAGTTTTTATCCATCACAATGTATGATGATTGCATAGGTAAACCTCTTTCTTGCTATTGGATATCAATTTTTGAATTATTTGAGAGTTACAAGAGACTATAAGATGAGACTTTGCACTTGGGGGCAAGCAAAAAAAAAAAGCGATAAACCGAGGCAGTATTTACACCTGAAATGGAAACTAAAAAAGTAAGTGCTCGCATGTTTGGTGACCGCATCTTTCCAAAAACTTTTGTCAAATCAACAGTAGTAGTTACCTTGACTCAGAGTCCAGAAAATATTGCAGCTACCCATAACTTTATTAGACAGTTCATTCCATTTTGATACTCCAAGATTGCAGCAGATGAAATGATATAATAGTGCAAAGCAAAGTCGGCGAAATAAATTATTCCCTGTTCAGCGTTCATTTTACATAAGATCCACGGTCAAGAATTTCCGAATGCTCAATAAAATCCGAGCAGTGCATTCTAACATCAAACAGCTGTTAGCTGGTCATCGCTCGGCGTGTACATATAAACTTATTGTGTCATACTTCGCAGTACGTGAGTTTTGACGAAATTTTCTCGTGGAATCAGCACTTTTTATCGCTACCAGCGAGAAAGAAAGAAATCACACAATTGAGTAACAAAAAAAAAAACGTGCGCTAATGCTCATAACAATAGTTTCATACACAAAGGTTTACATACCTCTAATTAAGATTTTAGCTTAGCTGGAATCTTAACGACTTGAATTCGTGTGGGATTTGAAATAGGATTACGATCTGGTGAAGGCTCTGTGAAGCAATAAAAAGTCTTGAGATCGTATCGCGTGACTTTTTTGAGACAACGGAATATTCGCTCGTTCGTTGATCCTGACTATTATTTCTTTACCTATCATCACGATGATGCAAAGAAAAATCTTGGGTAAACGGGATTTGCGCACCGAAGAATTTAAAAAATCTAGTTTGATCGAGTGGATAGAAATTAGAAAATAAAAATGAAAGGTCAGGATTTTTCAAGTCGTCGTATGAACACGATGTGGCGTATTTAGAAATACTTTTCGAATCCAAATTATACGGGTCGTGTGCCTCTAAAATCTGTGTTGAACTCCATAATGGGCTCAGGAATTCCATTCACACTATTGCCCATAATCGATAGTGAAATGAACTATTCTGGGATGAATCTCCGATTAGAACTTTGACGAGATCGCAGCAGCGCCTTGCCAGTACTCTTGTGGTACTCAATCGGTATTAAGATGGGTTTATAGTAAGTACGATCTTTTATCAGTGGCATTTTATTCTGACCCCTATTCACTCGTTTTCTCGCCTATTTGTGACTAGAACTCACGTGGTGTTGTAAGAAAATCTTGTCAGTACCTTCACAGTACTTCATCGGTACATCAATGAGACTTGTTGCTTAATACTGCGATAATCTACAGGAAAACTCCTTCAAGAGTACTGGAACAGAATTTGTGGCATTTCAACGCCTAATTTCAGTACTCTTGCGATACTTCATCATCATTTTTAGCGGAGAGGGAGGGGGCGTATGTATGTGTCCTTTGCACTCCTCTTCATTAGAGTATCTCATGAGCACCCGACTTTAGCGCCACAGTTCCTTATTGGCACCTTGTCATTAAATTAAAGGGTGTGATAATGGGACTTTCGTGGCTCCATTGTAGCACATAACTCATGAAAAATACCTCATACGTCTTTGTACTTTTGAAATGATTCATCAGTATCGTGTGAGTACGTTAAAAGCACTTTGTCGGTACTCTGGCGCTACTCAAGTCGTTTTGTAGGTTATACACCTGACATCGAATCACTTTTGGTCCATACTTATATTAGTTGAGAGACCTACTATCCGTTACAAAATCATTGACACCTGTACAAAAGTTGTAGCTGCGATACGGAGGCCTCAACGGCCAAGGATTGAGTTGTGTTGGGAGGAATTCGAGTGAATATCAATTAAGATGTGATCAAAGTGTCGAGGTTGGGTGTACAGGTTATCTCTGCAGTCGCCTAAGATGTTATGAATGAATACTTTTGCGTTTGCCAAGGTTATCGCGGGCTCAAGCGCAGTTATCAATTTGGGCCATTCAGTATCACATTACTGTTTGTCAGTACACTCCAAGTATTTTGTTAGAACGTTGGCGGGACTCGAGTGGTTTTGTTACAATACATTATGCACAAAATGTACCATTTTTCAATAACTTGTATTCACTGGCACTTTTGATGTACTTCATCGATACTACTTTAGGTTCACTAATCGATACCTGAGCGGTACTTGTCGAGGTCATTGTACATGACTCATTTCCATGACTCTCACATCCACACTTTGAAGTACTTCATCGTTGTGCTGGCAGGACATTAGTAGTCTTCTTGCAGTACACGATTTATGAGCTACTCCAATTCCCAATAACTCATACTCACTAGTACTTCAAAGGTACTTCAACGGTACTTTGGTGGTACTTGCACATGATTGATTTCTATCACACTCACTAAGACACACTGAAATTGCTTGATTGGGACGCTGCCGGAACTCGAGTAGTCTTTTTGCAGTACCCGATTCATGAGCTATTCCGATTTCCAATAACTCATATTCACTGGCACTTTCAAGATACTCCATCGGTATTTCACGGTACTTGAACCTGATTCATTTCTATCGAACTCACCTGGACACACTTACAGTACTTCGTCATCATGTTGGCAGACCTCGAGTAGTTCTCTTGCTGTGCCGTATCATCAGCTATTCCGATTTTCAACGACTCAAACTCACTAGCACTTCAAAGGTACTTCATCGGTACTTCGGTGGTACTTGCGGTTTTTGATTGGCACGCTGGTTGAGACTTGGATAGTAATCTCACAGTACGCGATTCATGAGCTATATCCCGAATTTCAATAGCTCATAATTACTAGCACTTCGAAGGTACTTCAACGGTACTTCGGCGGTACTTACACATGATTCATTTCTATTACACTCACTACGACACACTTACAGTACTTCATCATGTTGTCAGACCTCGAGTAGTTCTCTTGCTGTGCCGTATCATCAGCTATTCCGATTTTCAACGACTCATACTCACTAGCACTTCAAAGGTACTTCATCGGTACTTCGATGGTACTTGCGGTTTTTGATTGGCACGCTGGTTGAGACTTGGGTAGTAATCTCACAGTACGCGATTCATGAGCTATGTCCCGAATTTCAATAGCTCATAATCACTAGCACTTCGAAGGTACTTCATCGGTACTTCGGCGGTACTTGCACATAATTCATTTCTATCACACTCACTTCGACACCCTGGAAGTACTTGATTGGCACGCTGGTGGAACTTGTATAGTCTTTTTCCAGTACACGATTCATGAGCTATTGTGATTTTCAATAACTCATATTCATTGACAATTCCGAGGTACTTCATCGGTATTTTGGCAGTACATGATTCAAATCCATCACTCTCACCAGGACTCTCGTGAGCACTTTTAACGTTTCATTGGTGCTTTAGCGGTACTTGTACATAATCCGCTTCCATAATTCTCATCCATTATTAATCCATCCCAGTACTAGTTGCTTTTTCTTTCAAGTAGGCAACGATGTGAAAAAAAGTTTCAATTCTCGTAATGGTCGTTGCAGCAAGCATGCAAAATATCTTCTCGATATATTTCGCAATCAGTAATTTAGAAAAATGTTTATTCGACCAGATTAAACTTAAGATCAGCACTGAGCATTGCAATAATATGAGTATAGTTGTATCCATACATGATTGCGCAGACACGACATAATATAATAGACCCAAGTTTAGATGTTCGTTCGTTGAGATGGGCACCATTAAAGAATCACGCGAGTTATCTCAAGTATCATCGTGGCGGTGAATTCAATGAGGCGGAGTTCATGATAGGCTCAATCATTTGATCAAAGGGCAACCAATTCATTGTTAACTATCCCCCAGAATATTACTTGCTTGATTTGAGTAAAGAATAGTAGAGCAGAACTTTCACAAGCTGAATATTCACCTTTTTACTCAAGGACTCAACAAGATCATATGAGATCTCATCGGTCAAAAAGGAGTTTTATTAACCGTTATCACGACTTTGATTTTTCTGAAGAGTATCAATCATAGTCATAAAATTAGATATTATGATCTTCGACTCCGGTAATTGCTTAGGTAATTGTCTTTGATTCTGTTTAGTCATTTGGTTAATCTATGTTTGTTGTTTAAAAAAAAAATGAAGTTCATCATCCCAATATATTTGTCACTCAGATGGGTCAAACTCGAGGTCAAACTTCTGTCAGCACTTTTTATCAATGACATCATGTGAGTAAGTCATTATTGTGATTGGCGAAAGGATACGGTTTTAAATCAGATAAGAACATAATTTACACCCAAAATCATTGGTCACCATGAAAATAGCACATCTCACCTTTGGTTCACCTGAAACAAAAAATGAGACCAAAACAATAAAAAAAAAAAAAAAAAAAAAAAAAAACGAGTACTATAAGAAACAAAGAGACACAATCAAAACATTATCATACAGAGCACCGACTGCAACTTAGCTTATGCACACACATATACTGCACCAATACAAACTAAAAAAATTATGCGGAGAGAAAGAGAGGTTGTAGTGGGGCAGTCGGGCTCGAGACCGGCATCACTTGGTGGCTGGTACCACCGCCTGGTACCGTCGTCGTCGTCGTCGTCGTCTCCGTCGTCCGCGAGAGGCATTCTCTCTCGCTCTTCCTGTTCCCCTTCTATATTCTCTTGTATATACCAACATCAGCTTGCGTGAACGTCACCGGAGCAGCAGTACAGCAGTTTGAGAGTCTGATTCCGATCTGATTCCGAACACAACAACGCCAGTGTTGCTCAGACCGCAGACTAGCACAGCAACGCGCGTCAATTTTTCTTCTCGCGAGTGTTTTCAGCTTGTCTTTATTTACGTTATATTTTCATCGTTGACAAGTTTATCCTATAGGAGTGAAACATTTGTGAAGTTTATCCATCAATAAGTTTTTAGTGAATTTATCTATTTTTAAGAACATATACCATCAGGTAGTCAGTGCGCAGTGGTGTTTTTGCTGGCTGCTGTTAAAAGGTTCCCTCTTCAAAGGTGAGCGAGAAGACACTCTCATGCATCTGTATGTGTGTGTGTGTTGAATATTTTGTTATCATAGATTGCGTTGTTGAACATCAACGCAATCTATGAAATATATGATAGAGGTAGTTCGTGAACAAATTGATATTTTAGTGAATAACAATGCAGTTTAGGATGTGACAAAAGGGTATGGGAGGTGTATTTCATGTTAGAATAGCACATCAGGTGCTGTGGGGAGCGGTGTTTCGAAAGCGCGAAGTGCCGCGAGTGCTAGTGCATTGCTTCGTACAGTTTATAGTATTCTTTGTATGTATGAATGTCTGAGATCATATGCATGTGTTGCCAGACATGCTTGTATTATACTGCGAGATGCACGAGACGGTACGGCAGACGGTATATATTAGAGAGATACTAATACAGTCCCGCAAGAGACGCGCGAATTGTACGAAACGCACACCTGTCGCAGGTACTTTGCTCATCTATATACATATATATATTTAATATGGGCGAGAAGAGGTCTTTGTGCGCAACGCGTCGCGTAAAAATGCGTGGGCGGTGAGCATGAACATGCACTGGTGCATAAAAATTCATGTGAGTATAGCTGCAAAATTTACCCAGATCGAATCAGAATTATTTGCAAAACGTACTGCGATTGATGGTTGAGAAGGTGATTATTTGAAACATCAAAATTCAAAATGTATCATATACCGATGTGTGAAAACCATAGGTATTTATTAACTGTAATTCGGTCTATAACATTTCAAAGACTGCATTACCGGAATTGAAAATTGAGAAAACAAAGATTTTTTGTAGTCAGATCGGTATGACAGTGGAATGATATATTCAAGAGGATGTAGTCTAGTTGCAAGGATGAATAGTTTCAAAGAGATTGATACCTTCACTACACATAATTCGGTTGGATGAATGATAAAATCATAATAGGTTCTTCAATTGATGTTCGCGTGGAATATTGGATGAGATCGCTCTTAATCAATGTGTGTCAAGCAAACTAAAAAGTGATCCAGTCCCGAGTTCAATCTTGGCAGGGAATCTTGGGTGCAATTGATGATTTAATCGCAAATTACCAACCTTGCGACCCCAGAATTGGACCGAAATTCTGGGAATCGTCTAGTTTTGGTGAGAAATGAACTCGGAAATGAAGGTATCTCCAAGAATTTAGTCCTATGGATCTCTTATCCCAAGAAACAGCTATGGAGATCAGCATTGTCAGTATATCTGTATTATATGAATTTTTCAACAAAAACTTGTGTGGCCAGTGCTAATATCCATAGCTGTATCTCGGAATAAAACGCCCATAGGACTAAATTCTTGGAGATACCTCCATTTCTTACCAAAATGATCAAAATCATAGGATGATTCACAGAGTTTTGTAAAGATCCGTGTGCCTCGAAAAGTATTAGACCTTTCTTCGTTGGCCCATTTGATTGTTCATTGCAAAATTTTGCTAAAACGAGCAGAAGCATTTTCACAAATTTGTGAATGAGTCAAAAAATGGGATGTGATGCATATGCAAACTGTCATTTGAAGGTCAAAACAATTTTGGGACACAAGGAAATACCAGATTATTACAAAATTCATCACATGCTCGTCACACTCTATTTTACCGCAAAAATGGCTTGATTCTCATAATGAGGTGATGCGAGAAAGCCGTGCATGGATCAAGCAGATTTCGTTCTCGTGATATTATGTTTCGGTTGTCAACCCCCCGCACTAACAAATTGCGGCCGTTCACATCCGAGCTCCGAGCCAAGCTCTTTTCGTCATATAAATTGCCAACATCACCTGAGAGGATTCATTCTATGTATGTATATGTCCTCCATTACTCATACATACACGCGCGTTGTTTATTTTGATGAAACACCGATATGATGTACAGAACCGTTCACCAGAGCACGTGGCATACGAATATACTTATTATTATATCAGGTGAGCATCAGAGAACGAGCTTTTGAGAGCATTACTTCTTATATCGCCGCAGCTGAGAATCGGAGCGCGGCGAGTGAACAGTATAATATGAGCAACTTTACTTATTATTGTACAGGATGTATGTATACAACATGCAACAAATACGTATATCCTGGGTGATAGTATATATTATGTCGTGGCATCGTTGCGTATTCCACGAGTGTCGCGAAACTCTGATAGGGAGTACATCAACATCAAGTCGATTTGCTATCTACATTCTATTCGTGACGCGCGATGGTTCATCAGGAGAAAGGATATTTTTTCTATACGTGCCATGATTCGGAAGCGACAAAGATCGACAAACTGTCGGGTTTTATCAACTCGGTTGATAGAGGTTATGGTACGGGGAACTTCCTGTCTCATGCGGGTCTTTTTCAAACGCAATCTAATAAAGATGTTATTTAGCTTCTCGAATTCATTATTAGGGTTTCATGAGTATTACCTATAGTTACTCTATGAACTTTATTTGGCTATCGGTAAGAAAATGAATTTATTTTCCACGTAATTAGATTTTTTCACACATTTTTATTCGTCATGATGGATTTGCGAAGTTTTAATTTTTATTTTTTCATTTAGATGAGAGAAGTTATTAGAGATATCGTTATTGAAAAGAGATCATGAGCTGTTTGACGTAAGAGAATAATTAAAATCGACGACCACATACGAGTTACGACTATAGATATGTAAATAATGTTCATTCGAGGACATGATATGACATTGGCAACTATTGAATCCGGTCTACCATAGAAATGAATTAGAGTATTCTTTAACAATATTACGTACTTAATACGTTGACTGAAGCATTTTTTTGAATAATTGAAATTCATAAAAGTGTCAGTCAGGTACGACGAGGGCTAGAAATAGTTTAAAAAGTATAACAATGAAAATAATTGCACTTTTCTATGAAATAAAAAAGACGGAGGACGAACCTGTAGTGTATTGTTATCAATAGCAGTGACAGCAGTACCATCAAAATTAGTTTTACTTATTTCCATAGTCATAGTGTACTGCCCAAGCGTTAAATTGAAAATCGCGCTTCGAAACGGAGTGTAAAATCGTCTTGCGATGAACAAGAGCCTCGTGATGATCGCGCTTCTTATTATGGGGAGTCGCTCTTCATCCAAGCAAATCGAGTATAGACTGTATAACAGCATCATCCAAGACAAGAACCTCGAGGCCGTATATTTTCTCAAGAACATCGTTACACAGCAGCATCGGTAGCAGTGAATATAGTCTCTAGAATCGACCTAGAAAAAAAAAAGAAAAAGTTATACTCTCAAGATGATGCTACGAGGCCACTGCATCCTCTTGGCTATCATAGAAAACCCATAGCTCTTTTGCTTCTGCAATTACATTGTTTCTCGATCTCAAGAGTTCAAAGTGTCCCTCAACAGTTTTAAAGCTTCTTTCTAACTAACTGTATTTTCAAAGACCTCTTTTTTTGAAACAACGGAGTGAGAGGTTAGTTATAGTTGATACTTGTTAGTTATGTGCTTGAGGTGTAAAATGAGGCCGATTCTTGCGATTTACCGATCCGCCAGGTACTCGAATCGAGGAAGGAATAGCTCAAAAAGTCATGCTTGAATTTTACCGCTGCTCTATACTATGGAAATCTTATTATCGATGCAGTTTGAGGTTATGGGCTGGCCTATAATCAACGTATTTTTAGACTATCCCGGATTTACAATTATTTTTTTGACACACTGTGCGGGAAAGTAACTTTTCCGCACTGATTTTCCACTTTCTCTCACAGTTTGTCAAAAAATAGTATTCGATACACGGGTGTGAAACTTATTTTCCGCATCCTCGTGTTGATTCCGGCCTTCGCCTACGGCTCAGACCGGAAACCCATCACTCGGACGCGAAAAACAGTTTTTACACCCTTGTATCGAAATGTACTATTTCGAGCTGCTGACATGTGGGCCCATAAAGTGAAGTAGATTCAATTAATTTTGGATGTATCGAAATTATGATCATGGAAATTTGGCATTCTTCACGACTTACTTTTAGTAAAATCATCGCAGGAATGAGTGACTGTATTGAGCTTCTGTTTTGAGAAGAAAGCTAATACATGAGAGAAACTATAGCTGTGATGGTGTTGAGTCTAGAAAGATAACCGAAGGGTGCGCCTCTGTCAATATTTTCGTGAATAACTGAACGGTGACTGTGCCATAGTGCAGGATAGAGATATTCAAACTTCACGTGAAATGATGATCGGTGGAAAATGAATTCATAGAAGATGATATTGGTGCAAGCTCATTTTTCCCACTGGAATAGTGACGAGCCTATTCACGTTTTCCTCTGTGAAATTTTGAATTGTAAAATTGCAAAGCAGATAGTCTTTTTGGTATATAATATTCGCATTGGTTTGTGCTGTCCACTATCTGTAGATGAATGTTTTCTAAAAGAGTTGACCCGGGAATAATTCAATTACCGCAATATCCAAATCATCTGAAACAATTTTGTCGATATTGCATTGCTGAGCATTATGGTACTCATACTAATTGTGAAAAGAATGATGTATCTATAAATAGTTTCGAAAGTGAATTAAATCATCCGATTAGGTTGAAAACAGGTATGACATGACACTGTCATTCTCATAATCGATTTTCGAGCAATTAAATTTCACTAAACGATCCCAGTCTCATTGGATTTATCATGTGAGAGAAATTATATAATTTATTGATTTAGTGTACATGAAGTGTTATTGGTTATAGATATTGAAGATGCCATAGTAACGATGACTTTTCTTGGAACTAGTATTTTGAAAAAAAATGTGCCTTACCGCGGGTCTCATCTGAATAACTTCAAAAAGTGCTACGAATGTGGTTATAACAGGCAGAAAACCAGGGAGCCAACTTCAAAATTTCTCAATCGATTATGACTTTCACATTTAGTTCGTGATCGAAAAATTTGAACGAACTGATTCTTACACGCTCATAGCAGAAAAATCTTAAGCAATGATAAAATGAGATTTCTCATCATTTGCGACATTTGCTTCATCTACAATAGTATAATAGTAACGAAATCATCCCGCTGTCTACAGCAATGGAAAAGTTTACTTATCATATCGGAAACTTTGCAATACCACGAGACTCGTGTGTATCGGTTTATGCATTGATATTATTATATTATAGAAGCTCATATCGCTTGCATAAGTTTATAACACGGCCTTTCATTGGCTTCATATTATTATATACACAAGATCTGATGATGCAGGCGCAGCATCGCGATAGCGATATATGCAGTCGTATTGTGCATTATGTGGAATGCAGATATAAACACTGTGTATAAGATTTGCGCGTATCGTATCGCATTATATTATTCGCAACCACGACGCAGATCTCGCAGTCTGATGCATCCCAAGGACGATCATCCACAGCTAATCTATTAAACCATGATAGTTGTTCACTGATATGTATAATAGTATTGAAATGCATCTGATCGCGGATACCTTTGAGTATTAAGCTTTCAATGTATAAAATTAATACAAAACTCAAGCTGATTCTGTTATGATATTGAAATTGTTTCCCGAGCAAAGTGAATGAAATAGCTATGTGCACGGCTGCAAAGTTTTGTACGGAGTGAGATAAGTCTATTTTTTGACTTTTGAACCAAGTTAAATTGTTCCTCTGAACGCCAGCCACCAATAAATAGACCAAAGGCTACATGAATCATTTTCCATGAACTTGGATGTTGTCCATTCCGAAATCAATGGTGTCAAAAGTAATTAATGTTATATATCCGTGATGAGCGCATTAGCCCATTTAGGCGGACACTAAAGTAGAAATGCTTTTCAGGGTTCGAAATGCATGTATTTTTTCATTACGAGAAGTGAGAACCCTGAGATCGCGTATCAACGCCTCATTTTTAGGTTAGAGCGATGAAAAATGATTTTTTTAAGGATTCAATTTCACCCAATTCATAGTAATTTGCAACGATTTCAAAAATGCATTCTGATCGTGAACTTGAGGTTAGAATGATTATAAATATTTTCGAAGTCACATCAGAGTATGGATGAAGAGAAGAGAGTGAACAACCGTATAAACAACGGAATTTTGAGGTTACGTCGATTCAGTCGCGGAAGCAAATCTCACACACAGTCGACGACTATATCTCTTTCAAACTCGTGGGTGTCGGTGCGCAAATATTCTTCCCCGACGAATCATTGTAGAAATAACCTGATGATGCTGAAATCGCTCTCATTGTTTGTTGTGTATATTCCCGCTCGATAGCGATTATGCTCAAGAATGACGATGATGAACCGTCACGATAAAATTATATCGAATGTCTGTGAACTGTCAAGTTTATGTACAATTAAAGTACCGTCAACCGGGGTAACTTTGGAACCCGGGGGATAACTTTGGAACAACCCATGAAAGAGTGGTTATCACGCACAGTTGGCTTGGCAGATGATCCTGAGACTTTAATACCGATTTCTCCTACATGGGACAAGCATGAACAATGTTTTGCATTGACGCGAAGACTTCCAACAGCTTTTAATTCGTTTATAAGCTGACTTCTTCAAAAAATCGTTTTCAATCTATCAAACAGTCTCTCGGAAAAAGTGGTATGATTCCGACTTTAGCAGGTCGAATCCGAGGTAAGTAGCGGAGCGAGATTCCCCTTGTCTGTACACATATCTGGACGATCTATTGTTACATTCGAGCATTTTCACGAAGTTTTAATTTTGTAGAGTAAAAACTGACAAGTGTGTATTTTTTTTCAGTAACTGGGGTAACTTTGGTACACTTCTTTATGTACCCTAAATCATCTCCCAATTTCTATATCATCATCATCAAATTCTACTTATTTAAAAAGTCGTTGATGGGAGCTTCAAAATGAGCCAAAGAACGTCTCGTTTCGACCCACGGAAGCTCAGTTATGGCAGTTTTTGTCAGAAACTGACTGTGAAGGTATTTTCCCCCTCGAGACTTGGCCGTGGTGTAGACAGTGAGGGATGCTGGAGGTGTCTATGCTCGATTGTAGAAGTTAAATGAAACCAAATGGACTTTTACGATAGGTCAATGGAAAATCAAGACTCTCAGCTTTTGATTACCGATGGAGAAAATCAATTTCGTGACCTAGTTTATGAATTATTTGACAAATAAATAATGATAACAGTTTCTGTTCCAAAGTTACCCCAGTCCGTGTCTAACTTTAGAACACGACTTTCAGCGCTCATTCCGCCAACTAGAGATGTCCAAATGGACCTTATGAACACCTCAATCGAAAGCTGAAACTGTAAGCTTTCGTTTGACTACAGATACAATGCGCTTCTGATGCAAGACGTACAAGTTTGGTGAGGTTGAAGAAAAAAAACGCGATTTTTGTTCCAAATTTACTCCGGTTGACGGTATTATATTATATGGATACACGTGGCTTATGCGCAAATTTAAAAGGCACGCAGGTGAAAGTGCCCATATGGGTATCTTAGGAAAACTGTGAGGAACTATCTACCTATATATATATATATATATATATATATCTTGGCTGCATCAAACGTTATTTTCTAATTGACCGCATCCGCGTAAGAAAAATTACGGCTGAGAACGATGCGGCTCTATTGGTATGTAATATATAGGCATATCTCAATCCGCACTGTTTCACCTTCCTCATCCTGTATGCGAAATTTTTATTATATGGGCAAATCTCAGGAACTATGCGGTTTCGACTTTGAAATTTCGAGAATTTCCAGAATGGCAGCACATCTCCGATAAACTTTTGTTTGGTCCAAGTAATGCTCAAACAATGATGAAATACTTGCGTAAATCATTTTGGAGCCCCGCCGTGGATTTGTGAGGGTGTAGAAGTTTTTCCCATGTATTTGCGTGGGACCCTCATATTTTCGTAATTCTAATTGGCTCGTGTGTATGTGAATACATGGCATCCTTGGTGTTGGAATAGAAGAAGAGAGATGAGTTCAATGGTTTACAGTGTTTTCTGAAGGTCTGTGGTACAAAATGTAGATGTGCCTCAACCGTCGAAACGCTCATTTTCGTCATTTGTCGATCCTCACAAGCCTCGCATCGCGACCGATATGAGGCTGTAGTAGGGGCGATTCTCATAGGCATTTCTTGAGGTACAAATATCAGTTTACACGTGGTTTCCATCCCAACGGAATCGAAATTTTCGTGTGCTACACGAAAAACGATTTTTTTGACCCCATTTACGCGAAAATAACTTTTCTCATTTCAAGCCGCATCGTCGTGCGGAATCGAGCACACTATCGTTCTTGGGCTAGATTTGTAGGTTTTTGGATGTAGAATAATATGTCGTTTCTACAGATACGAAATATTCACCGCCCCGAGTGCTGCATCCATTAGAAGAGCGATACAGGAGAAAATGTAGAATCGGAGTTCGCTCCAACGAATCATCGGCACTCCGACGCATTGATAGGCACAGCCTCGGGCGAAAATTATATGTTTCTATGTATTATAATCCATCACATATCCAATTTTCAGACCGATCGGTGAACCGCCCCGCCTGTGGCGAGCTAAGGCGTGAGAGAACTATGGCCCTGTTCGGTCGAAAATTGTGATTTTGTCACGAAGAAGCGTCTCCCAGTACCTTTCTATAGCAATTTTTAGACTTCTGAATGATGCAGAACTATTAAATATGAGTAGATCTTCAAAATGATCTAATGCGAGCGGCGGAAATAACGCGACTGTTGTTCTGACAACGTGAAAATAGGCCTGTTCGGCCAAACCGCATACTTCGTGAGATTTGCCCATATCTCCTCCTTTTCCTTCTCCTCCTTTCTCCTGAATAACCAAGATCTCTCGATTGGACCTTTCTTTACTCATGGGTTGAATATACGTTAATTTTCTATTTCATCTAAAAGAATTTCACTATCCATTTTTAGAATTCTCATGTATTTTGTTTTTTGTATATTTAGAGATATTTTTTTATAGTAAAAGTTCTAAGTGTAATAAATCTTTTGAATCATTGAGATGTCAGCCGTAAAAATCTAATTTTTGAAAAGAAAGAATTTGACAAGTTTTACGAGGGGAAACTTAACTCGTTGATTATTTACAAAAATTTCGATAAATGTACTCTAGCAGTCACATAAAAATGTCCTTTACGATGATTTAAATCCTTTTTGGATAATATGATCATTATGGAATAATTGTGTGCTTTCTCTCCTGGTTGATTGAGATTTGGTACTAATATTACTAGATCATTTTTACGAGCATCGATTTCTAGTAACACTTTTCCTCAGTTGATTGGTATAATAATGAGGTTAATGAAAGCACATCGAAACACATTATACTTTGTAAAAGACGCATGAATTGATCTAACTATTTTTGCTGAACAAAAGAATTAATATTGAGAGAGATCTTGATCCTTGTAATCCATGCGGTCTTGATGAATTTTTCAATATTACAACTTCGATACTTTCATTATTTTCAAGGTCATTGTTAAAGCTCACTTCTTGTTATTCTATTTGAATAATTTGTTTCTCACTCATCCACGCATAACTTAATTCCTCAATTTTAGTAAATTTGACCTACGTTGTAAGTATAACAATAGATTAAACAGTTATACACGCAGTCATCCTGAAATTTTGCAAAGTTCACAAAGGTTCAAAATAATATGGGCTCTTTTGTTTCGCTAGAAATTCATGAAACAATAGGAAATGAGTCTTTTGTTCCACTGTACAAATTGAATGAGCAAATCGTCGATAATCCCGTTAGAATTTGCGGTTTTCATGCTTCGTAAATTGCTACTTCAAAAAAATTTTACCCCGGTATATAAATGATTGCACAGACACGAGCTTATTATTACTGCAAATTCTATCTTGATACAACATCTAAATGATTTTGCCTACCGTACCATTATTTTTTTCATGTTCTAATAGACTCGAATTGATTTAATCAAATTTGTGAAAATCTATAGCACCCTATCATTAGTGCAAGTTTTTTTTTCAACCTAAAAAAATACACGACCCGCATTGTTTGAAAGTACAGTTACATCCGAGGGGCATGTTCCGAAAATGTATAGCTCATACTGTCCGCTGCTTTTTGATGCTTTTTGCTGCTGCGCGATGCTGTCTATTGATGTACGGTGTTTACTGCGAATACTCGGCAAGGCGCGCAGGCTCGAGTAGAACGGGACAGGTGTGCAGAGCGCAAGACAGCTATAGCCAGCACCGAAAAAGCAGAGCGGAGCATCACCCAGCATCAAAAAGTATAAGAAAGCAGTGGAAAGCGGAGGTCCACGGAGATGCAGGGGAGTGCGGCGCGGCCGGTGGAGGGGGGCCGCCAGCATTAGCTGCTAGCAGTGGAGAGCGGTGGGCAGCGCGAAAAAGTATCAAAAAGTATCAGAAATCTATCGGAAGTGTCGCGCAGCCACGAAAAGCTGCGTCGACACACTTTTCTCCTCTCCTCTTTTCTCTTCGCGCCTCACGCTCCCGCGCACTTGCGGAGCCGTCTATATTTATTGAATACTATTTAATATTGTCTATATCTATAGTTATTCTATAATGGATAATTATTGTATATTTTATATCTTATGCTTATATTGTATCTTATGCTTATGGGCGGCAAACCTCGAGGCAAATCAACCCGCAAATTCTCCGTTGCTTGAACCGGAAGTTCTCTCGGCCAAAAAAAAACCCATAATCTGAGAGGGTGAATTAACCCGCAAGTGCCTGAATGCTCGAACCAAAAGTTGTGACGGGCAAAAATTCAACCCAAAACCTAGGAAGGCGAATTAACCCGCAAATGCCCGGATGCTCGGACCAAAAATTGTGTCGGGTAAAAAATTCAACCCAAAACCTAGGAAGGCGAATTAACCCGCAAATGCCCGGATGCTCGGACCAAAAATTGTGTCGGGTAAAAAATTCAACCCAAAACCTAGGAAGGCGAATCAACCCGCAAATGCCCGGATGCTCGGACCAAAAGTTGTGACGGGCAAAAATTCAACCCAAAACCTAGGAAGGCGAATTAACCCGCAAATGCCCGGATGCTCGGACCAAAAATTGTGTCGGGTAAAAAATTCAACCCAAAACCTAGGAAGGCGAATTAACCCGCAAATGCCCGGATGCTCGGACCAAAAATTGTGTCGGGTAAAAAATTCAACCCAAAACCTAGGAAGGCGAATCAACCCGCAAATGCCCGGATGCTCGGACCGGAAGGTCTCTCGGGCGGAAAATTCACCCCGTAACCTAAGAGGGTGAATTAACCCGCAAATGCCCGGATTCTCGGGCCAAAAGTTCTCTCGGGCGAAAAATTCAACCCAAATCCTAGGAAGGCAAATTAACCCGCAAATGCCTGAATGCTCGGACCGGAAGTTCTGTCGGGGGAAGAATTCACCTCATAACTTAAGAGGGTGAATTAACCCGCGAATGCCCGGATGCTCGGACCAAAAGTTGTGTCGGGCAAAAAATTCAACCTGAAACCTAGGAGGGCAAGTTAAAATAACCGGATGCTTAAAGCTCTGTATCTCATTCTCCTTCTGTTCAAAATTGACTCAACTAACTGGGGAAAATAATTTGAAATTTAAACACATTCGATTGTGAGTTTTATCAGGAATGACTCCAAAACGATGCATTTTACGGGCAAAAGTGCAGAGATCAATTTTGTAGATCTTGAAAAGATGTACACAAATGGTGTGGCCAACGACTGGCATATAAAAAAGATTGGAGACGAAGCAAACACTTTGTTATTATATAAAATCATGTTTTGGGCATCTATGGAATTATTTTAAACAATAATAGTAAACTCTTAGTACTCACCTTGCTCGTTCGTTATGCGACGTCTGCTAACTGTTTACACGAAATCAGTACCAACGGCAACATTATACACATCAATCAAATCTTGAATGTACGTGTTTGTGAGTATGTAAGCGTGACTAACAATTTCTATACCGCGGCCAATCGAGCAGGTGTTGATATCCAATCAGCGTCCATATCAAGATATTATTCCAATATCGACACCGAGAGCGGGAAAATTTTGATTCTTAGAAAATATCTAATCGGAAGAATAGTTTGTTCACTAAGTGACTGGGCTCATTCGAAGCGCCCAGTTTTGGGCTTGAATGGTAGGTGGCACTCCCAATAATTGAAATTGATAAGACTTATTGCTGTTTATTTTGGGAGTTGGCACAGATAAACAAGAAGGACATGCATTTTTCCGACATTTTTTCGGTTTTTCCATTATGAGTTAGGAAATATTGGTTTTCCGGCAAAACTGGACGAGAGGTGACTTGTACATCTTTTCAAGATCTACAAAATTGATCTCTGCACTTTTGCCCGTAAAATGCATCGTTTTGGAGTCATTCCTGATAAAACTCACAATCGAATGTGTTTAAATTTCAAATTATTTTCCCCAGTTAGTTGAGTCAATTTTGAACAGAAGGAGAATGAGATACAGAGCTTTAAGCATCCGGTTATTTTAACTTGCCCTCCTAGGTTTCAGGTTGAATTTTTTGCCCGACACAACTTTTGGTCCGAGCATCCGGGCATTCGCGGGTTAATTCACCCTCTTAAGTTATGAGGTGAATTCTTCCCCCGACAGAACTTCCGGTCCGAGCATTCAGGCATTTGCGGGTTAATTTGCCTTCCTAGGATTTGGGTTGAATTTTTCGCCCGAGAGAACTTTTGGCCCGAGCATCCGGGCATTTGCGGGTTAATTCACCCTCTTAGGTTACGGGGTGAATTTTCCGCCCGAGAGACCTTCCGGTCCGAGCATCCGGGCATTTGCGGGTTGATTCGCCTTCCTAGGTTTTGGGTTGAATTTTTTACCCGACACAATTTTTGGTCCGAGCATCCGGGCATTTGCGGGTTAATTCGCCTTCCTAGGTTTTGGGTTGAATTTTTGCCCGTCACAACTTTTGGTTCGAGCATTCAGGCACTTGCGGGTTAATTCACCCTCTCAGATTATGGGTTTTTTTTTGGCCGAGAGAACTTCCGGTTCAAGCAACGGAGAATTTGCGGGTTGATTTGCCTCGAGGTTTGCCGCCCATAAGCATAAGATACAATATAAGCATAAGATATAAAATATACAATAATTATCCATTATAGAATAACTATAGATATAGACAATATTAAATAGTATTCAATAAATATAGACGGCTCCGCAAGTGCGCGGGAGCGTGAGGCGCGAAGAGAAAAGAGGAGAGGAGAAAAGTGTGTCGACGCAGCTTTTCGTGGCTGCGCGACACTTCCGATAGATTTCTGATACTTTTTGATACTTTTTCGCGCTGCCCACCGCTCTCCACTGCTAGCAGCTAATGCTGGCGGCCCCCCTCCACCGGCCGCGCCGCACTCCCCTGCATCTCCGTGGACCTCCGCTTTCCACTGCTTTCTTATACTTTTTGATGCTGGGTGATGCTCCGCTCTGCTTTTTCGGTGCTGGCTATAGCTGTCTTGCGCTCTGCACACCTGTCCCGTTCTACTCGAGCCTGCGCGCCTTGCCGAGTATTCGCAGTAAACACCGTACATCAATAGACAGCATCGCGCAGCAGCAAAAAGCATCAAAAAGCAGCGGACAGTATGAGCTATACATTTTCGGAACATGCCCCTCGGTTACATCCTCCTTCTACTTTACAAGACAAGGTGTTGGTCACAATGAGTAAAAGTCGACCTACATTTTTGAGCATGAGCAAAGTAAAGGGAATCTAATCGTCTTCCTGGTAGTACTAAAAAAAACGAACGGTATTCGCGACAAAAGAGACAATGGAATAAAACCCAAAAATTCATTGAAGCATTCGGAAGAGGGCAAAGTGAACTAAATATAATTTGATGTTGGTATGAGCATTTCAGCGAATGACGATGGTAGAGTATCAAACCGATTATAATTTCATCGTATCTAATAAATGGTCATGATTTTCAATGGATCTGAGTCAAGATTGAACACGATATTGTTATTACATTGAAATTGTCCAGTCACGTTGTTGAATAACTGTATATAAATTTGGTATCTGATGAAAACCAGTTGTTGGCACTCCCATCTTGCAAGAATTACAATGAGCTGTATTCAATTAGATTAAAGGTCATCTTCTCTGCTCTAGCAAGATGACCAGTTTGTCCCATCGGCTAACGATACTAGAAAAATTCCCTCTTCTTCTTCTTCTTCTTCGAAAAAAAACATACTCATAAGAA
This sequence comes from Eretmocerus hayati, assembly GCA_029851415.1. Taxonomy (NCBI): domain Eukaryota; kingdom Metazoa; phylum Arthropoda; class Insecta; order Hymenoptera; family Aphelinidae; genus Eretmocerus; species Eretmocerus hayati. The sequence continues at coordinate 170,093,380 of CM056741.1, forward strand.
AATCTATGTGCATCTCAGCTCAGCAAGGTGAATATAGCAAAGGGTTTCTTACCTTGAGGATTATGCAATGCACTTAAACGCTGTTAAGAACTTTAGTGTTCATATGTTAAAGTATGAATTATGTGTGAATATCGTGATTATGGGCTTGGTGCTTCTTAGAAAAGTGGTTATAGATGGCTGTGCTGAACTTCAAACGTCGAGTGCACTTACAGCTTATTAGTCAGGAATTGAAGTTGTGTAACTTCATTGTGCCATGAATGAGTGTCAATGAAATTCATCATTATAAGAAACTTAGGCAAGTGCGCCTCATTTGCCCCCACTGTTTGTAATAATTTGGTCCGTTTTAGTAGTTTTCCAATGTAGCTTAGCATTTTTTAAAATTTGGTTCAAGGACTACAAAATTGGCCTGAAATACATCTAATTTCAACTGATAGGAATTGAGGTATCCAAGTTTTTGCCAAAGATCTTTTGTGGGTTTTCGATAGGGTGTGCCTGATTTGCCCCCACCGTGTATAAGAGGTCTATTTTCATGACATTGTAATGGGTTTTCCGTGAAATCGGGATATGTCTGCTTTCACGCCCTCAAATGAGTCGTTTCTTGACTCATTTTGCATCTTTCTCTAAGCTCTTTCTGATTTTATTGCATGGCATATAGATGGATTTTTATTGTGTGAAAAACAAATTCAGAAAATTGCTATGGGGGCTAATCAGGCTCACTGCTCTTATTCTATTAACTATGCTCGTAATATGCTCTAAAAATTGATTAGCAATAAAATTTTGATATTTTGCGAAAAGCTTTTAAACTTGAAACGAAGAAAAAAAGAGCGCCCGTCTATATTGGCGTTATTTTGAGGTTATTTATACTGTTTGAAGAGAAATAAGTTGCGAAAACAGAATTTTGGTTGTAAGAAATGCATAGGCTATTTTGGATCTCTCGAAGCAATTAGTTTCCTCATATTTTGATATAATAAACATAAAAAATACACGGTAAGATCTGCGGGCTTCTCCTTTCCAAAAACGTGAGTGGGGGAAAATTAGGTAGACTTACCTTATCTCTCACTACCCCTGCTCAAAATAATTCCGTGGGACTTCATGGGGCTTCATGGGACTTGGCCCTTGGAAAATTTTTAATCTTGAAATTTGCAAATTTGGCATCGGAGACGTACAGCATACAAAATTTCGACCAAATTCGACACTTTTCGCAGGAATAATGGTCAAAATTTGGATGCTGCACGTCTCCGATCCCAAATTTTGCAATTTTCAAGATTAAAAATTTTCCATGGGCCAAGTCCCACGAAGGCCTGATGAGGAGCCATGGGATCCCATGGGATTATTATTCTCATCAGGGACTATAATATCTTATCAGCATTATAATTGAGCAATCGAAGTAATTATGAAATGATCGTTTTCTAATAGGATGCATTGGGACAAATAAAAAAATGATTGGATCGTCTAAATGCATCCACATATATTTTGATTCTCAGAATCAACAAAGAAAAATCCCTCACTTACCAATGCCAATATTTTTTTCTCACTTCCTTATTGGACAAAATGCATATTGGTCGTTCTGAATTGAGCCAAAAGTGCAGACACGAACCAGAGTCGCCTCGAGATAATAATTCATTATCACGCGCTTGTCGGTGTCTGTCATCACAGCTCCAACAACGTCAGATCGGAGCTATTTTTAGAGGCACTGAGGAATAAAGGGCGGAGAATGGTATCATCATCATATTCTACTTCATATGATTGTGAATATAATGCAATGGTCCATAAAGTGGGCTCGATGCCAATTCCGGCGACTGACGACGACGTTTATCTTGTTCGGGACTGAGTAATTCTCATGAATCATATAACCTCTTGGTACAATGAGCGGCAGGACGACATCATTGTATCTATTTTTTTTTCTAAAATTGAAAAGAGTGGTCGGATTTGTTTTATATAAAAGACGTAAGGTGCAATGAGGCCCTGTTACGATATACGTGGGAATGCAGTGAGAATCGGTTTTATTCTCTTTCGTTTTGTTCGAAGCAAAGTGAATTCTTTGGTGAGTAGCTAGTGATCGAAAAGAGAGAAAAAACAGATCAAGTAGTTTGCATGAAATTCTATGTATTTTAATGAAAAATCAAATTTGAGGGATCAGCACTCACTTGGCATTAAAAGTATTGTTTTTTCTGCATCATTCAAATGTGCGCAAATGTACTTTTTGAATATTCAAACTATAATTCAGTTTTTAAGAAACTGCTCAGCTCTCATGCAATGTGCAATACAAAATCATTCGATTATACAAAAGCTAGATTAGATGCTCGGCCAACCAGATATTTGAGTAGTTCAAGCATCAGTGAAGTATACATCCGAGAGTGACCGAAAGTGAGAGAGTAAATTTGAATTTTATCAAGATGAGACATGTGATATCAATCCAGGATTCAAAAATTTTTTCAGCCTCAGTCACTAGATATACAATAGAGCTGAATAAAGTTGTAAAAATTCAAAACCGACGGGAAATATTCAAATTTTTTTTTAAAAAATCAGAGGAACTGTGTAATTATTCTCGTTTCAACAGCTTATTCTGAAATTCAAATAAAAGGTGGATGCCAAATGCATCATCAAGAATGCAGAAGATTAATCAGTGATCTATGCACAACATCAGGTGTCCTTCGTCGAGCATTGGCTGCAAAAGTATATCACGAGAATCTCGTGCGCGATCAATCTGACTGCTCACCGGCAACCTGTTGCCTCTTAGAGTCACACTACATCAGTTATTCTTGATGAGATAGTATCCAAAGCGCCATATTTACAAGTAGATTCACAAGCCATCTGGGAAATGGATCTCTCTGCTATGATGAGGCTTTTTCTTTTATTCGTGAACAAACGACAGACCTTGTGGCGAATTTAGTATCAGTGTTTCATACCATCAGACGTTTGTAATTTAACCTCGTATTTGGAAGTTTTTTGAAACATATAAACAAGTTCAATGCAATTCTTGTATCAATCATTTTTGCCGTAATTTTCTTATATATATTAGGAGGTGTTTCTAAAATTTGCGAAGAATGAAGTTGGAAATGAACGTGGAGATACTGGAGGTAAAGAATAGAGATCGTTACTTGAATGAGAATTTGAATTTTGCGCGATAGGTTAGGTGCAGATTACAAGTGCGCAAATTGAACAATATTCAAATTCAATTAATTCCCATATAATAACTGCCACTTGATGAGAAGTGAATCAGATCGCGCAACAGATTTTTTTGTACAATCGTTCATAAATGAGGTCATCAACATGACCAGGAATATGATTCAAGTGTGAATCATTTGCTATTCATTTGCAAATATTTGAATATATTCTTCCCCTCGATTACTCGATATAAGTCTTGTAGCATGATGACTCACAATAAGAAAAAATCGTGCAGCTTTTGATTCGGATATCAGTACCAATTGTCAAATCTCCCTTCAATCAAAAACTAATCCTGACTGCAATAATTCAAAGTCGCACCTCCTCACTCAACATCGAAAATCTTTTCAACTGATAACCGTAAAATGAAAAAAAATCCGACTGCACATTGCAACTGCTGTTCATTTTCTCGACACAAAACGAAGCTTGAAACTGCCAATCTCATTTCTATCGCAAAGTCACGCAGCATCTGGCTTGCGTTTTTATCTTCTAAAATATACACATACATTTTTATCTATGATGAAATTGTGCATGGCGATGAACATTTTGAAGATAGCCTGAATACTATTCTGCATTTATGCACACTGAAATTATATTCACAAACGTAATTTTCTGCTATCTATTTTGACTTCCTAATACATATATACAGTGTTTCAAAGATTATCAGTATCCAACGGTCAACCGATTCCGATGCTGCATTTCAATTGCGCAGTTTGTAAATCTATACACATTGTATGACGAGGTATAGAAAAGAGATGATGATGATGATGATCTTTGCTCAGATTTGCACGAGTAAATTTGCATTGCACGCTGCATCGGCACGTGACTTTAATAAATTCCATCATCGAATGAATGTCATCTTTGATTTGTCGTGCATCAGCTATTTGTCGATTTTTGCAGACTACTCAAAGTGCCTCGATCGAATCGAACTGCGTCTCGAATTGTAGATCTAATCGTAAAAGTTATTGGTATCCATTGTAGAATTATTATTGGCTTGATTCACAAACTCTTATTCCCGACATCACGAATGTTCGTCGCTTCTGCAAGAATCGACAACACGTGATTCCATTATTGGAGTTTCGGATTATTTTAATATTATTCTTTCTCACGAGTGCAAATATAATTTCAAAAAAGTAATACGCTCAAATTTATCAAAGTATTTATACTTTGGTTTTATCCATACTTTTGGTTGGACTTGATGATTTCAAACTTGACCCAATCATTTTGTGTAATTTCCACGAATTTTACATAATTTCTTACAAAATTTCGATGGTTCTCATCTTATTGAAACACTCGAGACTTTTTTTTTAATTTTCAAAGATAAATTTGATTCAGCTTACTCTTAAAGATGAATGCACGCATGGGGTCCAGGAATATTTCATTCTTATTCAACAACGATGATTTCAACTTCACGACAGTAAAATGCCTTCGACAATACTCTCGTACTGTGGTGCGTTTTTTAAATAACAAATTCATATTCAGTGTGAAAACCAAATAAACACAGAACGAAGCCACCACGTACATAATTCTTCTTATTTTAAAACCAAAATTGAGATTACTGATTGACATATTTTGATGAGGTTCCTCCAAGTGCCAAATTATGACTGATAAAAATGTCCCCGTACAAATTGTAATCTGTACCTCAATATCTTTTCCTGATAGTATCTGATGGTGAACGGGTGAAAGATCAATCCCACATTCACTGTGAGCTTGATTTCTGTACACCAATTTTGGAAAGTAGAGTCGTGCAAATTTATGCGTACCTGCACGAGTAAGCGCTATACATTTTGTTGACTTTCGAGACGAGACGCAATGAGTGGTTTGCGCCAAAGAAACTCACGATTTTTGCTCGGAACAGAACTGTAATCTTGGGTTTGAAACTCACAGACAGCATATAGTAAGCACGAGACGATGCACGTGAAATTTCTAAGCGTACATTCTTTTTGTGTAGATATGTTCAGATGTAGTATCAGTGTCTTTCGAGTATGATGCCATCATCTTGCTTTCTATTATACTTACGAGTGAAGATCAGGAAGAGCATCAGCGAAAGTGCAAAAAAGACCCATTGCAATGTGCTGAGCTCATGGTGGGACTCCTCCGAATTTATACCCATTGTAACGTGTGTGCCTAACAATTTTGCTAAAAATATACGAGAAGAGAGTAATGCCCGTATACTTGAGCGGAATGTCAGGATCTTACCGGGAGATGAATTGTTGTAGAGTTTTTTTTGTTGAAAATGGGAATTTTATTGTTCTGCAGCTTTCTGTAATGGCATCATTATCCGGGTGTTGAAAACTTGCTTGAAAGTTCATTCAACGAATTTTGCGGTGATGTATTCAATTTGAAGATTTCCCGATCGAATGATCTCAAAATTTTAGTGAAATTTAAGGCGATATTTTTGTCATACTCGTTGTAATATAGAACTAGAAAATTTTTTTGAGTTTGTTGGAAACGTGGACATTTGTCAATCTTATAACACGAAAATGTGTGACTAGGGGTTCGGAATTTTTTAATCGAGTCACATGAATAAAAAGTTTATAACGAACTCAGTAAATTCATGGAAAAGAGCTTTTTTTTTAATTTCTTTATTTAACGTCGCACAAACCTTTATAAGGTCATAAGCGACAGGAAAAGAGCTTGGATTTTTGAGAGATTTTCAATTATTGTCCTTACTCGAGGTACCCATAATGCTAGAGAGAATCCTTCATTTTCAGTCCTACTATTCATAAATTCTCATTCAAATAGAACATTTTTCGCGCAAATTCGGAAAGTTAACTTCGTCTATATGTCACATTTGAAGTAAACAAATTCATCATACAAAAGTTATGTCTGTATATCGTTCAGAACTTTTGAAGAATGCTGTTAATAAATATCTGAAGACGTATTTCAAAAGATAATCCGAAGGCCAGCGATATTTTTAATTGGTGTGATAAAATTTGTTGAATTTATTTTTCATCGCCGATGTTTCAACGTTTTTCTCATATTTGAGTTGTATTCATTGCATGAGTCCTGATGAATTCAATCGTTTTCGTGTACCCAGTAACATATCAAATTCGAAATCATTTCGACAACACGGCGTATATAATCAGCTCATTTATGAATGATTTCAAATTGGAAAATTGAATCATATTCTCAGGCTTTTTGCCGAAGAGTATCAAATTTTTGCAGTAATTCATTGGATTTGCCATTATTGCAAATCGTTATTACACGTGTAAGATATTATCAGTATCCTGAGTAACAATGAACAATTTTGTTCAATCGAACACCTTCCAAGGCTTTCTCAGAAATCCAAATGATGATAAAAATTAGTGGAGTTTTGACGACATCATTAGCCTCACACTTTAAAAAATCTTTCAAAAATCGTGACATTGATGCAAGAGATGAATTATCGTTTTCGTTGAAAATTACGTGTGCCAAATATGAGTACAGACAGTCTGATTTTTTTGCAATCGTGCGCAAAACTCGCACTGAAACATCGTGGCCGAATATACAACCGTATATCGAACCGATGCTCATAAAAGGCAATGTCATAATCGCTCTCATTACAGATCTCGATCGTTGAAAATTTGTTACATCATCATGCACTACGGCATGTAACTGACAATGAGTTTAAGAAGATTGAGATTGTAAGTATGTGTTGACGGGGCATCCATGCATCAGCGATTGCTCGATGAGGACTTCATTAGCGCTTATTCGTGCTCTCGTCTGTGAGAGAGTAATAATATTCAAGTCGGACGTTCACCTTTCATTATTGTATCATGTGTATAAGGTACCTGGTTTTTGTGCGCGGTTCATGAGTCATTATGGCTGTTCTCACCTCAGTTTCGAGATTTAAGGTCTTTGTGGGACACATTGCACTTTTTATCTGCGTGAATATCTTTTTGCGGATTTCAAGGGAACTAAAATACTTACACTGTAAAAAAATGTTTCGAAAAATTTTAACCAATTTTTTACAGTGTACACATGAGAATTTACATTACCTATAGATATTCGAAAGAGCTACACAAATTGTTTGCGAGTCTGGATCAGGTAGTGGAAAATGGGCAGACTTTGAATGATGGCTTATTTGAATGAATGCGTGGATGGTTTATTGCAGTTTTTGTTCCTGATGTAATAGTCATCACACTGTTTTATGTCGAGTATTTTGTAACTCTTCAGAATGCTGAATGTATTTGGAGGTACTGGATGAATTCAGTTTTGATGTCCTATGATAATCTGGAAAACAATTTTGGCGGAAAGAATTGTGGAAATTCCTGGCAATTTTGAGGCTGTTTAATGATAAAAAATTTGCAAGTACGAGAAAAGATTGTTGATGGAAGATTGAAAAATTAGGGAGGACTGAAAGAGAAATTATTTTCATGATCTAACTTGTTATCCTGGGTGACTTTGACATCCAAAAATCAGATGCCAAAGATATGGTTCGATAGTTAACAACGATTTTATTGACTATTTTTGAGTATAAAATTATTAATATCTTAGACGAGTTTCATCTATACGTATAAGGACACTAACTGAATGTTCCGCTTGAAACAAAAAATTCAGATTGATTCTAATACAGCTGAAATTATCCTACTGCACGATATAATTTCCATTAACCGAAAATTATATAATAATCCTTCTGAAGGGACCAGCGTTGGGCAAAACCCATACTGGAAAGCAACACAACAGCTATGTTCAGATCGAAAAATTGCATGTAAAAATCCGGTCTGAATGTAGCTATTGTGTTGCTTTCCAGTGGGTTTTGCCCAACGCTGGAAGGGACACTGCGAGAATAAACATTGCACGACCGCGTTATTAATGACAGTAGAAATTTTCTTTAGGAATTCTCCCGATTGCCACTTGAACTTCTATTTTCGTCAATTTTTGGAGGAGATTGTAAAATTCTTCAATCAGATGTCGATTTTCTTATTTAAAAAAAAAAGTGAAAAGAATTTTGGCTTCATGGGAAATAACACTGAGTTAGGCTCCACCAGACGTGGGGAAAGATTACCGATTTCAGCTTCCGCAGCGAACGTGTCAACCGTTTAAACCTTACTGAACATCAGACGTCTCTTTCAAACTATTATCCATCAAACAACCTGCATGATCTATTCGGATAGATGAATATAGATCAGATTACCCAAAACTTGATATCAACGAGGTTCATGTACTTGTACCGATAGTATATCATATTATGCGTGTGCGCTGAGGCATTCAAAATTGAAATTGATGCTGCACTTGAACAAATTTTACAGACGCGTCGGGGAATAAAATAACCAGGCACACACCGGTACCGAGCTATACCGAGAGCTGTGCACTTATATACCTCAAGTCTTATCATCTAGACGTCTATTGAAAGCCTCTATAAATACATTTCATCATACACCATCACATCTCTCGGTGTAATGCACTTTTTCAATGTGCCAAACTTGCATTGGTGCGTGCACCTAACTCCTTCATTCATTTTGCAAATTTGCTTTGTGCATGCATCGCTCAATTGAGTCTCTAATAAATTGTCTGAGATTCTATTTAATGCTCGCATTGAAATTGATACACTTATTTTTAGACACTCAAGTCTTCATCGTTGTCATTCAATAACTATTATTAACCCTATCTACGAATGAATTATCGTAAGTACTCATGATCCAATTCATATTCGGTCTTATTCGTCTCGTTTTTTCTCCGCACAATTATGTTGTTAATATATTACTCGGATAGGTGTTTGAGTATACGATATCACTTTTGAAAAGGGTTTTTAACGAAATCCATTTTGAATTTTGTTGAATTTCGTTGAGTCCTATTTGATAACTTATTTCGTAACGAAATCCCACTCTAAAAGTTATAATCATCATTTTATGACGGTTATGGTTTTTTTTAGTAGGATTTCGTTATGAAATTGGTCATGGGATAGAATTCAACAAAATTCAACGAAATTGAACATAGATTCCGTTAGAAACCTTGCCTTTGTTTGAATGCACTCTACTTATTATGTGGATGTGATCTATGGGGTAAAAATGCGTTTAGAAATGTCTGTTTAACTTTTCCGAGCTTGAGATCTATAGAGATTGTAGAATAGGATATTTTATCTAGATAATATTATTCATGAATGTTGCGCACCTGATGCTGAATGAGTGACAGGTATAATATTTATTCGCATGTGATCTGGGATCTCTGCTGAGCATGTGAGATCGAGTGTAATTGAATATGATTACAATGACTAGTTCAATTGACATTGAACTAAGAGATTTAAGTATTCACATAAAGATTCATGAATATATTGACGAGAGTATAGGTAAACGCTGAGCAACAACATTTTTCTCGAGTGGTTTTTATGAATATTTATTGTGTATGTATTATGCCTGTGTACACGACTCTAAATGCGATTTCAATGAGTATAACATTCCGTTGACGTTGAGTAATTGTACTATTCTACGCATGAAGAGTTATATTCAATACATTGTGTTTACTTCGACTCATTTTTCTTTTTTTTTTCGTAGAACTTGCAGCCGCATAATCACTTCATTCACAAATATTTTTTAAGAAAGTACACCATGCGTCATTATGAATGGGACTGAGAATTTTGAGGACTTGCTATTTTTGAAACACCTAAATCCTACTGGAGGTACTTTGAATTTTGGTAATATTTTTCACGCTATTTATCGAGAACGACAGAAGTTACTAAAATTTGTTGAAATGAATTTTTATCAACAACAAATTTTCCAACATCATCTGACTCTCGAAATCATTCCAAAATTTGATGTTTACGATTCTATTGATGCAAAAATTGAGAAGTGCGATTTTGTTTTGCTAGGGAATCCATTTTTGCGGAAACAGAATGGTTCAGAAATTTAATTTTAGAATGTCAAAATACGAAAAAGGCGCCTTCCAAATTCTTGTATCCTCTCTCCCTATAGAAAAATGGCCCCATAGTAGAACACTGGTATCAATTTTTGTCTAATTTTATTTAACTTAGAACATACCGAGAATTGAATTATTGAAACAATTCTTCACCCATGACAGTATTCATTGAATACTAAGCTCACTGATCGAATTTTTTGTGGAAAAATTGCGATAGATTATAGGTATCTGTGATGCTTCATTAATTTTTCCTTGTAAAGGAATTTCTTCCAAATTTGTGCATGCTCAGAGGCAAAGAACAATTGTATCTTGTGCACGAGACTCCATAGTATACTATAATATCTTATGAGAAATCATTACGAGGACGTTTCAAGATTTTTTTGCAAGTAATTGTTGAGCACACGACAAGTGTATGGTATTGTTAATATTCTTTCTCGTCTGTCGTAATCTTGAGACTTCTGAAAAGTCTTTGTTATAGGATGCAATAACACTTGCAAGTAACTCACGTCAATGTACCCCGCACTGCGGGAACAATTTTTTCACAATTTCTAATATCATTGTAAAAATAAATGCTTGAAGTCGGGTAAAAATAGTGTTGAATTACAAGAAACCTCCTAACCTTGTAATATCAATTTTCAGACAATTGGTCTGATTTTAAGAGTTTCCTCTTGCTAACAAATGAGATGAATTCATCAAGTTCAGTACTTTAAGTGTGATTTCGCGTCTCCATCTAAAATTGATACACATAATAATTGATCGACAAAGTGGTAATTTTATTGAGCTCAGTGAATTTCAAGATCAAATTGATTTAAAGGGACCAAAGCGTGTATAATTGAATGATATCACGACAGGAAAGCAGACGATATATATTGTTCAAAGAGAAGGAAGGTATTACTTTTGAGATACTATGTATAGTTGACTCTTGAATGAGTGCAGTAAGAATTTCTGCGGGGAGAGGTTAGGAAGTGGCAAATTAAGCTGGAGGACTCGCAGAATTTTATTTAGACTAATCATTCAGTACACACGAGACATATTGTTACTGTTGTGTCTAAAGTGTAAGTACATCAACTCTGAAATTCAATCCTACGCACGAATGGACAGTGAAAATATCGCTTGTTGACCTTTCTGTTGCTTTATTGTGGTGTGCAATGACTGCAATTATCGCTCGTAAAGTTGGTTCATTCTGCAAATTTGTCTTGTTACTGAGAACACTGAAATTTTTTATTGTTTGTGGATGTTTGTGTTATTTTACGCGAGGATGATTATTTTTTATTGCTAGCTAGGAAAAAGTTATACATTTTGAATAATTGACAAAACACATGAGATTTGTAAGAATTTTCATGGTTCAAAATTCTCATTTCATACTATTTCCTGGCAGATAAGGCTTATGCATATTTTAGATAAAGGATGAAGATCGGGATAATGCATAATCTTGGGGTAATTTTTCTGAAATTTTTACTGCAGAATTCTAGCAGTTTCCGGAATAAATGTCAGCCACTCGTGCATTTTATAATTCGAAAGATTCGTAAATTATTCTTACCCGTATGCCGACTGGCAATGAGTGTCAGTAGCAAAAAAATTTCCCTCACTAAAACAAAGATATCACGAACTATCTGACCAATAATACGCGAAACATGTTGCACGACAACTTTGCCTCAACTTGAATTGCAAGTTCCATATTCACGTAACTTACTAAGCTTACGAACTATTATGTGCTACACTAAGATTCGAGAAGAATGCAGAACAAGTTGACATTTTCATAGGTTTGACAGATGTCTTCAACTCGCATGAATTGATGATATATATTGTTGTATGAGCTGCACCAAACCAAAGTTGTCGAAAAATTTTCCGTTGAGTCAGAATAAAGAAAAACAAAAATAAATGATCAGAGGCTGGTATTGGATGTAACAAATAAATCTCTCATCTCAATACGGTATTACACTATTGAGTGTATAATATGTACAATACATGACAAGGATTCAGGATGACGAAACCGACGAGGATTTAACCTTCACCAAGCAAGGCTGTGAGAGAGTATTAGCTATCATATCACTATTGCTCGCCTCCAGAGCTCACCTCTAAGAAAACTCTGTGTAAACTAGTTAATACGAAGCCAATCATGTGTTCGCTTTATATGCTGACTCGAACAAACCATTTTGTATGATCATGGGAAAAACATTTTCGATCGTATGAAAATATTGCATTAGCTATTGAAAGTGGGCACACATGCTGTATATAAACAATGAGTCGGAATCGAAATTCATAAAAATATATATCAAGTTGTGATTCTTGATCGTGTCGGAAATCAAAATATACCTTTGAATTCATGCACCTATTCAATTTTTGAATTAGAATCGTAAAAAATTTTCAAATAAACCAGTATTAAACTTGGAAGTTTCTAAATCACGAACTGAATGATTTTTTCGATACACTGTGCGTAAAAGTGCTCTTTGCGCACAGTTTGTCGACTTTTACTCACAGTTTATTGAAAAGTATAGTTAGATACACGGCCGTAAAACCTATTATTCGCATCCTTGTGATGATTCCGACCCTCACCTGCGGCTCGGGCCGGAAACTTATCACTTGGACGCGAATAAAACGTTTTACGCCCTTGTATCGAAATGTACTATTCTGCCACGAAGCACAAATGGCAAGAACATTGAGATCTTATCAATAAAAAACAAAATCAGTTTTTTAAAATGAACATCGAAAATCGAGCGAATGCAAGAATTGCTGAAGTCGAGTCAATTTCAAATCCGTATCTTCTAATTTCTTCAGAATTATTGATAGATGTCTCTTTCTATTAACTGAATGGATTGTGAATACAAAAAATGATTTTGGTATGATGAGATTTTCACCGATCGAAAGCATTTTCATCTAAAAGTTTATACATTCTATGAAATTTAGCTTTTACCAACTCCCTGTCTCTTTATCAAGCAGTCTGTTAGAAAAAATTCGTACACGTTTTTATTTTTATGTGATTTGAATTGGGGATATCAAGCAGTACGAGGGTGAAAAAAATTAAAGTATATCCCCTGTCAAGTTTTCAGCGATCTTGACTCAAATATCCTATTTATATATAATGAATCTGACTCCAAGTTGCAGGAAACGACTCGATTAAAAGAAGGGATAAGGGAAATTTTCTGCTAATAATTCTTCGAAAATCGTAAAAATCATCCAAGAATAATTTTTCCATTCAAAAAGTGTATAATTTGCATTGAAAATCTCTCATTTGCAGCAATCAGTGCCAAGTAAAGCAAAAAGTTCTTAACATGCGTCGAGCAAAACAATTTCCTCAGAATTCCTTTCCACACAGTTCACACGTGAGAAATATATCTCTATAGTATATCTCTGAGATTACATGGCAAAATTGAACATCCAAAAATCTCGAGGATAATGTAACTTTCTCCGCATCAGCTAGGCGCCAGGCATCAACGCGAATCAAAAGCCGTCGAGAGAAAATGAGCGGCAAAAGTTGAACGACCCAATATTACTCCCCGCTTCTACTTAGATATCATAATTTACCGTAATCGTCGTCGTCGTTGTTGAATACAAGATTTTATACACTTTCGATAAAGAGGGAAATAGTAACATACCAAATTCGTTATAAATACATATTATCAGCATTCGTCTAATAATAATACTGGAACAGGTGTGTGTTCTATTCATGCTCAAAATAGGAATATGTAAAATTAGATAGGTGAATTTCACACGCTCTGCAATTCTGAAATTCTAAAACGAGCTGTCCTGTGAGAAAAGCTTAGCTGGATTACATTCGACGCCTCACTCGTGTGAGGTGTTTTATATGAATAAAAAAGTGAAAGAGGCACGTATAATGCAGCAGTTCTCTGTTGAAATCGGAAGTCGATTTCACGATGACTGCATGCTGCTGTTCACTGTCTGATGCTGTTTGCACATGTTGGTCTGCTACTGATTAGGGAATGAAAAAAATGAAAAAAAGAGACTGAAGATTTCGAACTCTTATGAATATTTAAATACTGATAAATTGGAGTGAATGACTTTTGTAGATTCTCCAGAAAAAATTTACGTTGCACAATATGCCACTAATTGTGTTAAAAAAACTCCTTTGCGGATATCTCTTCTGATGAATTTACATCTTTATTTCGGAATTAGGTGTACTGTCGCAGATAAGTTAATTACAGTGGGTTGTTTTGAACAGAAATCAGCTGATGTGTTTTTAAAAAGTTCCATGCTTCCAATTAGAGAGAGAGAGAGAGAGCTTTGGAAATTTGAACGCTTGAAATCATTCAACCAAGGACACGGTCATTATCTCAACCTTCAATGGAAACAGAGGGAGAGAAAAAAAATGATTAGAATGCTTGATTCAATGACACTTGAATTATGCGCATTACCCTGTACAGTATATATGATTGTTACGTCCAACGGTTTTTTTTTTCAATCCATATCGGCATGACTGATGACTCGACTTTGTTTTTGTACGCTGGGAAAAATTTTCTTCTCGCGGAGATTTGCGATTGGAGGCTTCAACGATTGATGATGCATTTCCTTGATCGATAAGTTTCACTTTCATTATGGCATACATACGATGAAAGATTTTTCTTATGTTTTTTTTCTTTATCAAAGTGTTGGACAATAATTAAAAGTTACTCCCATCTTGCAAAATGATATCAAGTTGATTATAATTTGTTTATTTGATTGAAAATTCACATTTTTACAGATTGATTGTGAGGTATTACGATGACAAAATATTGCAAAATCTGTAACATAAAAATGAAAAAAATAATTTAAACCTGTGTGAAGAATACATAATTTGTTCGTTGATCTTGATAAAATCCCAATAACAGTATGCATGTATCTCACGCAAAATCAGACCAAAATTTTCAAATCCAAACTCCTGGCCCTCATAAGCAACCTCGGTTGCAAATCCCGTAGCTCAAATATCTTCAGCCAGTCATCACTTTTCTCTGACCTACATTGAACAGAATGAAAAACCGCTATACTCGTAACAACTTTCACTAACCGTACAACGAAAAGCCGCGCACGCATTGTATTCTATCACAATAGCTCGGTATATTTTGGCTCGGTCATTACTATATGACTCTTTGCAATTTCAAGACAGACTTTTTCTGAGTACACTCGTACAATTAATTAATAATTTCTATATCAGCTGATTCTTTAAAAGCTCCTCATAATATCAAACTCTTACTGAAATTGAAAACCTTTATCGAATGAAACTAATATCAATATTTTATTTTTTATGTTACAGAGTCCCAAATTAGGTGACAGAGGTGACGTCTTACAATGAGGAACTCCACACTGCTAAAGTGGGCCCAAAATTCAACTAACAATAAAAATCAGGCATCGACGAAAAATGGAGGTAAGTTCCTATTTTTTTTATTTACTCGTGTCTGGAACTTCTTGTATCGGCAAATTGGGCAATTTTAGAACATATTCGAAAAAGTGACTCGTCAGACCACGCTGTAGGGGTGACCAAGATGAAATTAGACAATTTCTTACGTTTTCTATTCAAAATACAAATTGAAAGTCAAATCTTATGTCTTCTATAATATTTTCCTTCGTCTCTTCTGACCACTTAATTATAATAAAAAGAATTTTCGGACCTAGGCTCATGATTTTCCTGCGAATTTTCAATTCTGGAAGATAGAAAAGCTGGCCAATTCAGCCTCGATCTCTGCTGTAGATCTCTGCTTTAGGAACTAAGGTCAGTGTACCCAACTTGCTCCCATTAAGCCATTTTCTTAATAACTTTGGCCCACCCCATATTTTCCAACGTACCTTAGCTCATTTTAAAGCTTGTCTTAAGATCTTCAAAATAAGTTGAGGTACATTCAATTTGAACCAACTGGAGCCAAACTGTTTGAATTCTCCTAAAAGGTGATTTTTGAGAGTTTACAAAAGTGTGTACCCAACTTGCCCCCATTAAGCCTTTTTCTTAATAACTTTGGTTTACTTCAACAATTTTCAACGTGCTTTAGCTCATGTTGGAGCTTGCTTAAAGACCTTTAAGATGCACTAAACTACGTCCGATTTGGATCAATTGGAGCCGAACTGTCTCAATTCTTCCGAAATAAGTTATGGAAATCAGCGACAAAGTGTTTTTATCGCCGTGCACGCACATTTGGAGCTTTTCTGTGGTTCAAAACACTATTTCTGACCCACTTTGACGAGATGAACACGTTATGAGTGTTGAAAAAGTCGTAACTACACACCCTCTCGAGATAACCATATGGGGGCATGTTGGGTACACTCCGATGTCGGCCCTCCTGTTTCTCGAATCATCTCTGTGTTTTGTGCATACAATTGCTCCAAATCAGAGTTTTGCAACTCCAGAGAGCGGATTTTGGAGGTTCTAAGACAAGGAATTGAATGCGTTAAAGCACGTTGAGATTGGATTGAACTCAAAAAATTTGGCACCGATTTTACTGAACGCAATTTGCTTGGTGCTTTCTTAGCTAATCAGTCGTGGAGAATAGAAAAGTCACTTTAAATTTCCTGGAGAATGCAAGAATGGTTCGGGGTCGACGCAAACTACTTACTTTCTCATATTTCAACATAACAAACGTGAAAAAAAATTGCCGGGAGGCCAAGGAGTGCCCATCCCCGCGATCGGCATGTGGGGGCAAGTTGGGTACAGAGGCAAGTTGGGTACATTTATTAGTATTTCTAGCTTTGAAATTAATTTTATCAATTTATGGTATATACCATTAAAATATCTGAGTTAGTACTAAAGCAACAGCATTTTGATCTCAAATGGAGGGGTTCCAAATTAGTTAGCTCTTCTCCAAAAAATTTTTCTTCAAAAGAATGATTCCTTCTCAATACGTAACAGGAATTTTCTGAGAGAATTTAGTCTGGAGTGAGACTAGTGATTTTTATCCGGCAGCTTTACTGTAGTGGCTATATCAAATTACATCAAATTTACAAGAATGTATGAGAGAAGTTTAATTTCGGTTATGAATTTCTTTTGTACAATTGACTTATATCAAATCGTTGTTTTACATTCCCTAGAAAAACGAATTAGTTCCGGAACCTTGAGCTGATGACTACCTATCCAGGTCCAGCGAGGGATTTACTAGTATATTACGCACCTGCGTCCGCGAGGGGCCGAAAGTGACACATTGCGGCCCGGGTGAGTTGCCGCACGAGCCAGTAGGCGAGGGCGGCATACCCGTGGCCGCAATGGGTTGCTTTCGTCCCGAGGTGCGTATAGTTCTTTTCAGTACACTTTCATCGAAATTCTATGGTTTCCGACACGATTTCGGGGCAAAATCCCGCACCGCCGCACAGGTTAGAAAACGTCGGAGCATGCATTGTAGCCAAGGATTGTAGCAGACCGAGGGCGCAGCCCGAGGTCTGATGCGCATGCTCAGTTGTTTTCTGCCCTGGGCGGCAATGCGGGATTTTCTGCCCCGGCATCGGGGCGGAAACCACAGGCTTTCGATGCAAGTGTACTGAAAAAGCAATTTTCAACTTTATTTGAAAAACGTTTCTCTAGTTGACAGTAGATTTGAATGAATTGACATTGACTTCAGTGACTTTTCTCAAATCTGTAGTATCAAAAGAAGTTTTCCAGCCCATGCATGACGAATGTAACAATAAAGTAGGTAGTTTTTCATGCGTGACAGAGAGTCCAAAATGGACACTATATTGTCCAATCGATTCATCTAACTATAATAAAAGCTAATCCTCGATAAATAAATAGATGACGATGATGATGTAACGAGGCTTGATCAATCAATTATTTACATCTGTAGCCTTGCATGTGGGGCTTGGCTCGTTCCCATGCAATTGAAGCAAGGATAAAATCCTATACTCATCACTTTGTATAATCATACTTACTATAGTGTCAAAGCTCACACGCATAGCCAAAATCACTGGCGGCGATTCTGCTCTGATGCTTCAAATGATGAATGAGCTAATAGTCGTACATTGAATTTTGTACCGTAATGGAAGCTATTACCCTTTCACAGTACATCTGTAGCTATATTTATACCCATACGAATTGTATTACAGATGTAGTTCTGAAAAGGTGTAATTTTCAATTGTTACAGGCACCAGCAGAAACTGGATACATCAACCGGATACACTTGCGAAAGGCCACATCGCTTACCTAGTCAAGGTATGTGTTCTATAATAATACTATGTATACGTATCTGCTTGCTCGAGGTTCATCAATTTTGTCATTTTGAGTATGCATGCGGATGGTCATTGGATTGACTGATACGAAATATTAATCAGAGCACGATATCAAGAATGAAATTTTTTAAAGAGATATATCGTAATCATGCAGAATGCAAAAATTGATGAAATAATAAGTGACCAAGGGTGATGTAGAAATCATGCAAGTTTTTCAAGGTCAGATCTTTTATTTGTGTAGTTTTGCTTGTGTAATCTCTACAGACGATTAAAAAACTACTGGTGAACGATGATTGAGGATATAACTGTTCCCTAGTAGTTTTGTAGATAGGAAAACGAATTGATTATGTCATATACGCATTTTTCAAGTGTGATGAACTTTAATTTGATACAATGATTAGGATTTTGTCATTTTGATTCATTTCTTCGGCTTTTTGATCATTTGAAATATGGGTAGATATTGTCCGTGCACCCGTCATATCTTTATATGGTTTAACTCATAATGACCGGGATATGTTATTTTTTAACTTGATTCACTACTTTGGAGATTTGGAGATTCCAATGAGGCGCAATGCACGTAGAAAAGAATGTCACTTATTAATCGGGTCATCCAGAGCGTCATAATGAGATTTCTCACAATTTTGGTTATTTATGAATATTCACTCTTGGTCAAAAGAGTGCTGTTCACATCACCAAAAATCACCTGTTGACTTGAAATCTGATCAAAATCTCAGGAAACATAAAATAGTGTTTTCATTATTCTATAACCTAAAAATGTCGCGTTCAAATGCGGTTTTAGGGTAGTCGACAGATCATTATTGCTTTGCGCTCGCAGGCCCATTTCGGGCGCGGAGGAGTTTTTTCCCTCGCTGACCTCGGGAAATAAAATGTCCTTGCGCCCAAACTGAGCGCAAGCGCCAGGGAAAAATGTACTATTGTGAAGCGACGAATCATTCTTGACAATTTGTAGATCCAGACATAATGACGGTATGAAAGTAGTCTGGACACTAAGAGACCGTTATATAGACCTCAACTACGATATGGAATACTTGATGGGCAGGATTCAAAACAAAATGTTGAAACCCTGAAAAATATGAAATATTTACAGCGCATATATGAGATTCAACATGTTGATAGTGGGTCCTGCAGGACCCACCAGACGCTTAAGAGCTAAAAGACCGATACTCACACACGATGTTAATTTACAAAATATTCAAACTCTCATCGTCCTGAAGATACTTGATGATTTTTTTCCTTCAAATTAACTCAACTTCGTGAACAATGCAAGGATGATTTGATCAACAAGATAATCTTCGATTCTATGATTATGAGAAGACAATACGTGCGATTTTCAGTCGCATGACTAAACACGGATTCCGGAATCGTATACCAAATATTATTAGCCAATTCACGGAAAATTGCAAAAAATAATGGTATTCAATACAAGATTTTATCATAGGTATTTTATCTTGTGTTTTTTTTTAATGGTCGTGGGTAATCATTCAATATTGCTGTCAATCAAGTATTCTCTTCAAATGTTCCGATCTTTCTTCAATTTTTCAATTTACAAATCATAATAGCTGAGATTTTAAACTACGCTGAAAGTAGGAAATCGGGCGACCTACGCTGGTGAGCATACAAAACCCGCAATGGCAACAGAGAAAATTGCACTGTCTCTGCTATACAGAGTGAAATCGGCACGCCCGAGTCTTGTTTCCTGTCGCGATTTATGTGATTATTATTTCGTCGTGCGAATACCCATTCAACTGAAGACGCGCTCTCTCAATTCTGTCTTCTCATCACAATGCGCAAATGAAGCTTTACATACATTGGCGTCGCGTGAAAAGAAAGTGAGAGCGGAATGCCCCTCATCATTATAATTCATAACTATTATATGAGTGTGAACCGTTACATACGTACAAGACTTTGCATTAGAAGCACGAGAGGATGCGTTGGTAAATTTCGGTTTCTTCCTTAGATGAATAACAAGTTTACAGTCTGCTCTTTATTCATCTTGTCATTCATATTCTTTTAGTAGTATCTGTTCATTTTGTAATTACAGCGCTTCTATTTTAGCTTATTCAAAATTCATGAGAAAAAGAAAAATTTAATACTGAAATTTGCAGAGGTTTAGAATAAAGGCTAGCATGGGATACCATGTAAATATCGGTGAGATAAATGAACTTGAATTTCATTCTGTACTGACTCAATAATTGGCCAATCATTCGAGAGTAGTCTGTTGACATTGCGCACCAAGAGACTGCGATAGTTTTTACTGTATTCATCATTAGCATAATGAACATTCATTAAATTCTGCATGGAGAAAGCGAATGGAAATGATAAAATTCTGATGGATAATGATTTCGTGCTCTGATCTCACCTCATTTTGTGACCAGCATATCTGGAATCATATATCTGTAACGAGTATAGATAGAGTATTAAATATTTTACCGATATACTAATGTTTGTTTTCTGCCTTTGAAGCTTCATGTACCTTATATATTACCGATTTCGTCACTTCTTTTTATCGGCAAATGATATTCAAAATTTATTGGTGTGTTCCATCCAAATCCACCATACTAATATCATCACAAAAGTAAATCCAGACCGAATGTTGCAGAACTATATGAACCTTATCAATAATGGTTATCATTTCTACTATAGTTGAACTTCGATTTCAGTGTTGCGTTGACATAAGCCTGTTGAAATTATAAAGATGATAGCAAGCAGAAATTTTATGCATATAATGGATCCAGAAAAATAATTCCAAATATTTTATTTGTGAGGTTTGTTCGATAACATTTTTATAAAACGGGCTACAGAATCCGATCTACAATGGGGAATAACAAAACACCGTACCGTACTCGACAAAAATCTCTCTCAGAGTTGTCGACCGATCACTTTTACCGAAAATTTAAACTATGAAATTATGAAAGTTATGCAATTAGAATCAGTCCTACACTGTTGACTGTAGCAGTGCAATCGAAGATATTCAATCAAATAATGTGCGATATAAGGGATTTTGATTTCAAATGTAAACAAACATTTGTCACTCGGTTGAATCGCAATATTGATTGACTCTTGATCAAGATTTTGTTGAATGAAAGCTTTTATCGATCAATGAAAGCTGTCAGATAGCCTGTATGATTGTTCTTTGAATTTGATCTTGACCAGGGGAGGAAACGAAAATTGTCATCCTTTGAGCTCGTTCCAAAGATTAATCATGAAAAAACATGATTGAAATTTTGTAAAAATTCAAAATCAATATAGATAGAGGCGAGTACCAATAGATTGGAAAAACGAATGTCAAGTAAAAACTCTTGACAAGGCGTGTATTTCTCTTGCATAAATACCGCGGTATTAAGAACTGAGATTTTTTCGCTTCAATCTTGATGTTGCATGCTACAGTGACAATTACCCCTCCGCTCCTACTTGCGTCGTGACGGAACAATTAAGAGTCATAATTATGGACCGAACATAATCCAACCTTCACAGCTCTCTCGCTTGGCTACGCTGTGATGCACTTTGAGCTTGCATTACACGCGTGATAATGTAAACGTGACACGCTCTGCTTTCGTCTTTCTTATAAATATATCTTGTAAATAATGCCATAGAGATTCGCGCTCATCCTTCAAGGTTTTCAAATTTGTGGCGGATTGTCACACGATTTATAGTCTATATGAATAGTTTCTTGGAAAATTCGATAATTGATGATCAAAAATATGCCAACCCTAAATCTCACTTGCGAAGATTCTCAAATACATTTTTCGGCTTCTTGAAACCTATAAAGCGCGATCCAAGTCCCGCACGAATGTAAATAGTTTCACATATCGGTGCCATGAGGATAACACAAATAACGCATTCTTAGCATGACACGGAATATCACATTTGCCACCAAAATTGATCTCACGGGAAAACGGTTTGAGTTATACAGTTTTGAGATTCTAAGAATAAAAATTTAGCACAAGTATAGATTTTTACGAAAGAGTACTTCGCGAAGTGTGAAAAATAATTTTTTTCAATAATTTGAGGCATTCATTAGTGCGTCTGATGATGAACTTTGAGGAAAAACGTGTGCGAGTAAGACATACAGAATGAGGCAAATTCACTTTCATTGAGGGAAACTGATAGGAGAGTATCAGGCCTGCGGAACACGGATCTTGATGAAACTCTGGGAATCATCTTGTTTTTGTGAAAAATAAAGGTGTCTCCAAGGGCTAAGTCCAATAGGCCTCCTGTTCCGAGATACGAAGCTATGGAGGTTAGCATTGTTAGTATATCTATATGTATATGTCTATTTTTAACATGGGCCTCTATGAACAATGTTAATCTCCATAGCTGTATCTTGGGATAGGAGGGCGAGTAGGAGGGCCATTGGACTTAACCCTTGGAGATACCTTTATTTTTCATCAAAACAAGAAGATTCACAGAGTTTCATCAAGATCCGTGTTCCGCAGACCTGATGCTCTCCTCATGAGTTAATTTTAGGCGAAATCATGTCACAAAATGTACAGGCGTACTCACTGTGCACAAATAGTTCTTTGGTTCTTGTACCTACGAGATTTGATGCTTAATGCCATTAGACTTGAAGTATTTGCCCGCCTGAATTATACATTCACAAAAAATCAAAAACAGGAAAAGTCACATGACCCGAAAACTGATGACCCTTTGACCCCTTTTTGATGATAGTTTTTTTTTTTGGGTAACCTTTGATCGAAAAACTAATGATCGCACCAAAGAGAATGCTGAAAAAATTCGATGGAAATGACTTGCATGATTTTTTCCAGGCATTTTGAAGTTTTGTACAAGCAGGCACACATTATTCCAAATTTTTCACGGAACTACTCAGATGTATCTGCAAATCATGTTTTTACGTGCTCGTCGTTAACGTATATGAGATTAGGTTTTTTTTGTTGCAAAATTTTAGTATCTACACTTGGGTCATCAGTGTATGATATTATCCCGATTTAACGACTGGGACTCGATTCAGGGAAGTACTTGGCGGTACACCAGGAAACTTGGTTCATTTTTCAACCAGCAACATCATTTTAACGAGATTCAAAAATTTTTATGTATTTTTTGATTTTGTAAAAATGTTAAATCACATATTCATCCTAATAAGCTGAAACAAAGGACAACGCAACTACTTTGCTCAGTTACAATTATGCGGGTCATATTTTATAACTAAGCTATTTTTGATGAATAGTGAGCAATTTACGTCTATTTCAATTTGGCCTTAAAATGTGCCAATTGAGTTGTTGATAATTGAACAGTCAAGTGTTTTTATTGAGCATTTTTATCGGCCTTTAATTCTATGAGATATCTTGAAAGTTGATGCGTAGTATTTAAGGTGAGATAACATAGTGTATCTGGTATACTCGATTAATGGAGAATTTTCTATTTTTGTTTCAGTACCTCGGCAGCACTGAAGTAGAACAGCCTAAGGGGATTGAAGTCGTTAAGGATGCAATTTGTAAGCTTAAGTTTAATCAACAAATCAAGAAGAGCGAGGGAACGAAGACGCCAAAAGTTGAACTCACTATTAGTATCGACGGCGTTGCCATTCAAGAGCCAAAAACTAAGACATCTCCAAAGGTAATGTACATCATCAGTTTTCTTTTTCATCTTAGCCTCTATTCATCACTACTGATACGCGTGCCTTATATGAACCTGTTTTGAGACCTATTTACTTAGACCTATACGCATATTATTCTTCATGAGAGAATAGATGATGCGGGGTATTAGAGTTGGATGATTTCTTTATCGGTGACCATGAAATTCATTCCTTTTACTAGAGATTCTATCGCAGGCTGAAATTCAAATCAATAAGGTGGAAATTATCGGATTTTCCTGCTATACAATACTTTTCTTCTTATTGATATGAAATTTAGTCTTATGAGAGTGATTGTATGGAAAGCTTTTTGGCAACTTTCAAGAAAACTATTGTTTATGAAACAAATCTTCATCTTTTTCGTGGACCTAATGGTGTCACCATTGATATCATGATTCATCAATTGTTCCAAGCCCTGAAAACTTTGATCCAAAGTTCAAGGCGTAGAAAAACTCGTTTCTACGCCAGAAGTCGAAAACTATTGTAAGATAAAATAGAGATACGCGAGCTATAAAAGTACCGAATGATGACGATGTATAACGGTTCATGGTCACCATACGTTTCTAGGTCTAATAATTCAAAATCATGAATATAGTACATCCATAATTGCAATGTATGATACATTATGCTCAAAATGAAACATGTAATTTCAGCGAATCATGCACCAGTACCCGTTGCACCGGATATCGTATTGCGCCGACGACAAGAGCGAGAAAAAGTTTTTCAGTTTTATAGCCAAAGAGGAAGACGCAGAAAGACACACGTGTTTTGTATTTGTTAGCGACAAGTTAGCCGAGGAAATAACGTTGACAATTGGTCAAGCTTTTGATTTGGCATACAGGCGTTTTCTTGATACTTCTGGTAAGGATCTTGAAGCCCAAAGGCGAGCTATGGTCCTTCAACAGAAGATTAAACGGCTTGAGCATGAAAATAATGTGTACAGGCAACGACTCCAGGATATTGCTACTATCAAGGGCTCCGTGAGTACTTTGTTGGATTTTTAATGATTGCTTAGAATTTCACAAGTATTTTTTTGAAGTCATTTTTGAGTAATATTGATGGTTTAATGTTTGCCAGACTTTTCAAAATGAAATTTTATCGTTAGTGTTACGAAAAGAATTAGTTTGCTCGGAGCAAGAATCTTTGTTTTAGTTAATTAATTATCACATCAAAGAGTCTGGCATCTTTATATCAGAGCTCCGCTCAATATTCCACGATACGAAAATTTCATAATTTTAGTGTTAATTAGTTCCAATTGACATTCTCAAACTCGAGGTTCTAGTATTATCAACCGAGCACTCTGTCCAGAACGTCTGGAAATGAATTTTTTTTCTTCGTTCCGAATAACACCCGGCTATATGAATATGTTCAAGATTTATTGAATAAAAAGAAGAAAACACCTGGTGAGCCAGGAATGAATAATGGTTCATGATGCAAGTTTTAATTGTTTTTCGGGAAACCTTAGTCAGTAATGTGAAGCATGCACCCCTGCTGAAATGTTCAGTTAAGGAAGATGTGATGATTTTTGATGGAAACTATCTCTGTTTAAAAACTTGTGACTTGATGTCAAATTTTCGTCTCTATTTCAAGTTTCATTTTTATAGCATTTCTTCCAATCTTGAACCTTCTTTCAATTTGCTCGCCTGAAAATAAATCTATTTCGAGTGCTTAGAAAATTCGTTCTGGATTGAAAATAGTAATTGGGGTTGAATACCTTTTTACTCGTTCAGAAGCTAGAATTTTATATGGTTTCAAAAGCAAAATCTGATAGGAATAGATTGTAACAGATGATTTACGGATGAATTTTGTTTCCAGGCTGATATAAGCTCATACCTGAAGCAGCATGAACTACCCGATATTCTGCATGTTCCTGACAACTCTAACTCCTCGACGACATCGGGAACCATCAAGGAGAGTAGCATTCCGAGAGTAAATGGAAATGCAGGAAAATTATTTATCAATTCGAGCGCCGATACAAATGGAAACGCATCAAATGGTGCTCAGCAGCCTCCACCAGTGCCACCTAGAAGCTTTGAAAAAACTTTTGATGATGATTTCATGGGGTGAGTTAATTTTATATTCTTCAGTTATAAAAACATTGGCAACCTTGATTACAGTTTTTTTTTTTTTTTTTTTTTTTTTTTTTTTTTTTTTTTAAGTATACACACAACCATCGTTCAAAACGAGCTAAAGTCAGGTCAGAATGTACTTACTTAATTTTTCACTTTTACCATTTCAGAAGCGAGCCCACATCACCGCAAAACTCATCAACCGAATCTAAACCAGAGGGTCTTTTGATTGATGATTTCGATGAAGATGATTTTAACCCACGAGCTTTTGAAACTTCTTCGAATGGAATTACAAATAACCTTGCGAACAACAACTTGTCTAATGGGCAGATTACTGCTGGAGTTATATTTACTCAAACAAATGGAACAAACCCACCACCTTTGCGTAAGTATATATATTCATCAACGATAATCATCCTATTTTTGGGAATTTGATGATATCTCTATATGGCTGGCTGTATGTATCATTTCATGTGAGATAGAAATGTCTGAGCCATTGACAAGAAATCGATGAACCTGATGATTAAATTTCATGAACGCATGATGATTCTTGAGTCATTTTCGAGTTTCTTCATTTCGACGTTCCTCCAACGCGATCAAATGACATCGAATTTCGGCCTTTGAGCAATAATCCATTAGCTATTTGATGAAATCGCAGACTTTTTTAATGCAGATTTATCAATAATGATGAAAATAAAATGACCATGTCAGCAGTACTAGGTAACAAGTTGCGATATCTGATTTTTCACCATATCTTTCATTCCAGTTGCGCCACCGCCGAAAGCTAAGGATTCAAAAAGACAGAATGGAGTCAGAGAGGATCTATTTGGTGCTGTACCATTTACTCCAGCTCCAAATGCAGCAAAGAATGAGTTCAAAGACCCTTTCGAAATGGGTGAATTTGAATCACCAACTGTAAATTCGCCTTCTCATCAAGATTTAGAAAATGCTATTGGTTTGCTGGACAAAAGAATATCAGAAATGAAAGTGAGTGTCCGACTACATCTTTCGACAGAATTTTTCGATTAAGCTCTGAACTGAACATAATTTTTATGGAATGATTGACATTTTTTTTTTTATTACAGGATGGTTTTAGTCGAGGACTGTCGATCGGGACTGACGATTTTTCCTTGGAAAGTTTAGATCCACTGCGAAACTAATTCAAGGATGTGATACTCAAGATCGTGAGAAAAACTATGTATCCTGTGTGATAAGCATGAATGGGATCGGAAAATAAAAATTGCGGGAGGAGAATCGAATTTGCTCTGAAATTGAATTCTTGAATCAACACCGTGAGAAGGAGTGTAGATAATTCAAATACGCGATTCAATATTGATTAGAATGATTCCAGAGAGCTGTAATTAACTTAGATTTTAGCTCTTCAGCAGAATAACCACCTTTGCATTATAAAACTAATAACAATATGAGATGAATCCTCTAGAGCTAGATTCAAATACTACATCAGGTCTGACACAGTTGTAAATGATTATGATACAACGTACCAATAGCAATAAGACCTGGCCGTTGAGAATGACTCTAATTGAGAGCTATGAAAATTCTCATGAGTATCGCAAAATATTGGAGCGTTGATTGAGTTTTTGCAATCAGGGAAGTTCCCACATATTAACAATTGAAATATCTTTGTAAAATTCGAATAGAAGCGATGGTTCTTATCTATGTCATATCATGATCAATATAATGAAAAATTACTATTTAGTGTAATTATGCAATGCAAGATCTACGTATATTATTCTCGGGCAGAATATTTTACAGTTATTGCATTTTGAATGAAAAACCATCAAATTGA
Source organism: Eretmocerus hayati (assembly GCA_029851415.1). Classification (NCBI taxonomy): domain Eukaryota; kingdom Metazoa; phylum Arthropoda; class Insecta; order Hymenoptera; family Aphelinidae; genus Eretmocerus; species Eretmocerus hayati. The sequence continues at coordinate 170,121,008 of CM056741.1, forward strand.
ATTTTCTGGTCGATTATTATCTTTCATTCTTGATTGTTTTCCTATCTTGGAATATTGTAATGAAAAGTGTTATTTTGTGTTAAGTTTAATCCATGAAGAGAGATTTATAATGTATAGATTATATACGTAACAAGAATTTTTCGCTGTGTAAGAAATGTGTCTTTGATGTTGCAGTGTATCATCGATTTCGTAAGTTAATCAGTAAAACTCGTCATGCATTGATGTAGGTAGTAACCTTTCGTTCATTTAAAATGAACTTTTGATAAATCGCATAGAATAGGATTTTCCAAAAATAGATTAGTTTGAATCAATCAAGTGGACTAAACATTTTTGCGAAGAGTTAGTCATTTTGTATGGAATTGTTAGATTTTATCAATGAATCTTGTTCACTCAATACTGTGTTTATTTTGCACTTATATGGTATATTTGTAATTTATTATTGTAAATACCTACAAGATTGTAGAGCTGTGGAATGTTCTTGGGAAGTGACTTTGCTGGAAAAAAATTCAACTTAGGAAAAGTGAATGATTAAACAGTTTCTTCCATCAGATAGTACTCATGTATGATTTTTTCAAGGAAAATGAGTTTGGAATACTATCAATTTTTTAGATTTTGATGAAGAGCATAAGAAATCGTTCATCATACTCATACACGTATTTCATAATGAATTTTTATCGTCGGATCGTACAGAGTGGGGTGTGATTGTGAACTTGTGAGATCGTAATTGGAGAATGTTTTACTTGAAATGCACAGAAATTGAGAATAATGCTTATAATATCACATTTTATCCAGCATAGTGTGAATGTAAATGTACATATTGGTCATGATTGTTGTTTTTTTTTTATAAGTTTCATGTAATTGTCAGTAAGGAATACAACCTAATAATGCAATCAACTCATTCTGTATTCTGTTGGATCGTAAAAACGCCATTTCCTATAACACTCGTCTCGCTGAATAATTTTTCTCAGAACACTATTTCTAAAAACTATATATAGCACTGACAATGAGCTCCACATATTATATCGTGCTCGATATCGTGCGCGTGAACCCAATATAACATCATTTGTACATACATCAGTGATTCCGTTGAAAGTGTGATAATCCGTGTTCCAAGTTCCCCCAAGTTTCTGAAGGTATGAATATGCTTTATAAAAATTTTCTGGGGTGTATTCTATTGGTGCGCAACTATGTTGATCGTTTTGGAGACGATCCCAACGTTACTGTATTTTGTAGCGCCCGATAAAGGGTCGAAATTCGAAATGTCCATTCCGTCCCCTGTAGTAAACCCAACTTGGACTTTTGAATTCATCACGACGCATATGCAGAGTCAAGAATCCCTATATGTAGCTGTGCACTTCAATTTGTAATAATTCAAATAACATAATCCACCACTTTGCGAATCCAAATTGAGCCCTCAGCTCGAACACGGCCATCCGACATTTTGAAGACGGATTTGCACCGAAACTGCTCGCACAGCACTTGTAAGGTCGGCAAAGTCCCCGATCGTCTGTTGAGCCTTTCTAACCAATGAGGTTGATTTCCAGATACCCAAATACACCTAATTCTTGCGCGACATGAACCGAAAACTCGAATCCACACCCAGGCGCACCACATAAACGTGTTTTCGCAAATGGCGTACAAAATATTCGGTCCATTCCGTCCCCATGTTGTGCTCCTCCCCAACGCGCTATATCGCTTTGTGGAACACATTTTCTTGAAGTATTTGGTTGCATTTGATCAAATCTATGCGGAAAAAAGTCTCCGATTAGTTGGCGAGCCGTGGGAATTTTTCTAAGGCGAAAAGTCAATTCCGTCCCCGTCAATTCCGTCCCCCTCTACTATCAAAGGCTCACTATTAGCTTAGTCAGGCGTTGTTGCGGGTGCCTGAATTATTCCTGAGCAATAGCGGAACAGCGCCAGCATAGTGGCGTAAAAATGCCATTACGGCCAGCAGATGGCAGCATGTGCATGACGTGTTTTGGTTTTGGAGCCCCAACATCGCAGCAACGAATATAGACGCTCAAGCCATATGCCACATGATGCCACATGTGTTTTGGAGCCAAGCTCAGAGGTTGTTTTGCGGCTCAATAAAGTCACATGGATTTTTTGATTGTAAATATATAAATACCTCATAGGATCAGCAATCAAAAAATCTGCTGGATGAGTTTGAAGATACCTAATCGACGAGAACCAGAGTTTGAGGTATTACACGCACGTTTGTTGGCGTCAGTTGGAGTTTGGCGTCCGGTGTTTTTAGGTTACTTATCTTCTTGTTTTTTTTGTTAATTTGAAGTTTTTATATTATTTGCAGGTGGTATTTTCATTCATTAACAATGTATAACGACATCATAGAAAGGCCACTCTGATTCATACGGTGAAGACATTTTGTGAACCCATTCTATGTCTGTTGTGAAAAAGCAAAGAACAGCAAAAGAATGAAAAACTGATTCAAGGTAAAGCTCTGCACTAAGTGAGCAAACAGTTCGCTTCTTCAGTATTTCAATAATTTATCGTGTAGAGTGGTACATTTACGGTAGACATGTCTTGGAGTTTAAACCTTGGCATCATGGGGAGGAAATTGACTGAAGATGCATTTTTTCATTCCATTGGGTTTTTAGAAATTTAGAGACTTAATACACCTTGGATTTAATTGCAGTTTGTCCTCTGCCTCTATTTGGTTCATTGTGCATGAAATAATTCGTTTTCCATCACAAACTTGCTTGTGAGGGTGTTAGTGACTTGTTATTTATGTACATTCAATGATACAATAGTTGAGGAAGGACAGAATGTGATATGAAGAAAACATGCATGGTTTTGATTACATGAATCAATGATATTGAAGCATGTGGAGACTTTTTCCACCTAAATCTATAATCACACTGGTCACCATTCTCATTAGCGATTCTTTATTGAAGTTTCAAATGATGAGATCGATGTGAGTAAGCAGTTATTGTAAAGTGCTGTTTGTTGTAAAGTATGATTCCACGTGAGAGTTGATCAATACATCTTCTTTACTTAATTCTCACAGTCTGTACATCGTTCTGCTAGAAATTGTGTTAGTGTGTAACTGCTGCTGGCAGATGTTTTTTATTTAAAATATTCTCTTGATAATATTTCAGTGATTTCAATAGCGGGAAAGTCCAGCACACATCAAAAATAAAAGAATCAGCTGTAACTGTTTTATATACCACAAATATCAATACTTTTCTCAACAGTTGTAATATTTTCTTAATGAGCTACTAGATCTAATCTGATCTTGGCAATTCTCTTTCTGTTTTTTAAATTTATATTATGTTCTTCACTATTTCTTTTCATGGTTTTGACATCATGTCAAATGTTGAATACTCATTTAGTATATTTCTATGTGTAAAAGTATTTGTTAAATGGTCTTAGGGACCATAAATTTCAAATAGAGAAAAGAAATCACTTGAAAATCATTGACTAAACTGTTATCCTTGTGATGATAAAAATAACAGGTTTTGACCCAAATAACATTAAAGTTTTGTATAGCATAAATTTCAAGTACTTGGGACTTGGAATGTAATCAAAGGTGCTTAAGGCCACCATTTAAAGTAAAAGCAAGCTCATGATTTGGTGTTGATGAGAAAGCTATTGAGCAACTATTTTCATGTGCATCAAAATCTTATGATGATTGTTTTACAGGTGAGGAGTCTTTCAAACAGCAAATTTGGAACTTGTGAAAGCACAAAAGTATCCACAATGATTTCCACATCAGGTGGATCATCCGATTTAGCCAAATTAGAAGAATTGAAAACTATCATCAGAAGTTTACTCATAGCTGAAAACAATAGTCTTGATGTTACTTTGGAGAAATTACGTAGTCTCTATCGAGAACAAATAGACGAAGACATTCCTTACAAGGACTTTGGATTCACCTCGCTGAGAGAATTTTTGGCCAGCATTCCAGATGTAGTGTATTTTGATTACAACAAGAATAAACAATTGTGTGTGTATCATGTTGAGTCAGAGAGATCAAAACACATAAGTGAATTGATTTCTAAGGAAAGGAAGAGAACTCAACCAAACTCAAGGAGAAATTTGATCCTGAGTAACAACAGGATCGACTTACATGTACTTCTCAAAATTTTACGAGAAGCATATGCTTATGCAAAACTAAAACGCAAAAGCGGTATAAGTAAAATGGATGTTCTAGGAAGGGTCAAGAATTACGTCGGACATCACTCTTCTTATACTCATGAAAATCTCAGCAGTCAGTTGAATGAATTCACTCATTTATTGACACATGATGACGACTTCATTTTTTTCAAACCAAAATCATGTAATTCGTACATGAATGAAGCAATGCAAAAAAAAAGCCATCATAACAGAAAAAGTGATGAATTTCCAGTCGATTCAATCAGTGATTTTATCAAAGACACCATTAAAACTCGATTGAAGCTGCTCCTTAAGAAACATCCCTGTGGGATTTGGTCCAATGACCTACCCAAAGTATTCCAACAAGAATTTCGCTGGGATCTTAAATACTATGACTTGGGATTTAGTAGTATTATAGAATTTGTCTCAGCCTTGCCTCATATTATGAAGTTGATCACACCACCAAATGCAAGGAAACAATTAGTTGTTTCTGCACAGAAAAATTCCAATATGAAGAATGTCCTTAGGTACCCAGTCTCCAAATCTGTTGAGTCGACTGTAATTTGGGGTACGGATCCTATCCCTAGTGAACTGGTAATTACAACTTGTTTCATACATTGAGTTTTTATCACTGGAAATCCACAGATCATTTCTCTAAACTGGATTTTGTTCTAGTCTCCGGAGGTGTCCAAGTTACTGATTCCAAGTGAATTCTTGAGTTTTGATGAAACAGTTGAACAAATTTTCGTGACTTCACTACAATCCAAATACATTGATGTCATTGTATCCGACGTGAAAAATCCTTCTTGGTTCTGGGTGAATCTTCGGGAGAATAAAAGAACGTTGGATAAACTGATGAACGAATTACAGTAATACTTAACAACTACTATTGTTATTCATAGATAGATCATCTCCTATATATAACAACTTTTTTTACTTCTAGGGAGTTTTATGCACTGCAACATTTGAATAAATTCAGAGTATCAAGATTAGTAGTGAGACCTGGACTACATGTGGCGTGTGTATATGCAGGAATGTGGCACAGAGGAATCATTAAAAATCTTCGAAAAGCAGAAAAAGATGTTTCGGTGAGAATTGGTTCTGATTGTCTTACAGTAGAAACAAGAACTTGAGCGCTTAAACAAGAATGTCGGACATAGTAAGAAAGCAAAATTTGCAAAACATGACACAATAATCATTATTGGTCATTATTTCAGATTCTGTTTTATGATTTTGGTACAGTTTATCACTATAAGTTGGAGGACATATACTTTTTGGATAAGAGATTTTCCACTGTACCTGTGCAAGCAATACCTTGCAGTTTGTTTAATGTTAGACCAACTACGACAGCAAAAACATGGCCATATGACGCTCTGAAGCAGTTCTCGCGAAGAGTTTGCTCTAAAGAGTTTGTTGCTCGCATAATAGAAGTCGATCCAGAGGTACATCTATCTTCATATCCCACCATTTGTTTCGACCTTCTTTTTATAAACTAAAATTGTCTTAATTTCAGCACAACTTCCTGTCAATCAATTTGATCGATACCAGCTCTGAGGATGATGTTGAGATAGATAGTTGGATGTTTGCCAATGACCTAGGAAAACCTGGTGAATTTTCCCACAGCAGATGCAACGCTGTATTTGATCATTACTTACACTGCTTAATTCTAAAAAAGGATGATCATACAGCCCCAGACCACAATGCCGTTGGAAGTCCTCTTGAAACTAAAGGATGTCAACCGAATGTTATAGTGGAAGAATCTGAAACACAGCAAAGTTCAATAAGTATGCAGAAGAAATTGGCGTTTTTGAAAAAGTACAAGGAACGATCGCTGAATTCATCGTTTGCGTCTAACAACGCATCTGGTACCAGAGGATTGGATGAGTCTAATAATCTTGATATTTCTAAAACATCTGAGTCATTTTCTGAAGATTTAGGCTATGGTGATAGTCCTACTAAATCAGACAACCAAACTGACAGAAGAGATATTAGTGAAAATTCTCAAAGTATCCGCAGGCATAATCACTCAGTTTCTAGCTCACTGAGTTCATCTTATGTCGTTAGTGCAGGTCCTTCGGAATTTGATTCGTCGTATGCATCCACTTCTAGATCAAATTCACTTAGCTGTGCGAGTAATAACAATGACATGACACCATCGAGTAAAATCTCAGCCCAAGAAAGTGTAAGAGTTACAGTCGATCCCAATTCTTGCTTTACGGATGCGAACATCGTAGATCTCATTTCTTGCCAAAAACCTAGGTTGCAAAACACTTTGCAAGAATTACAGCAACTGATAATATCCTCTAAGAATTAGAAATCTGATCGGGATTGCGTTTGAAAGTACAAGGAGAGAAGTCGCCAATGCAGAAGAACTTCGATAATCTCCCCAAGATATTGAAAAAATGTATGCACATAATTATTGTTGACGTTAAGCTACTCTTGCAGCTCTAGTAAGCGCCCTGCAAGTAATTTTTCAGATTTTGTCAAGGACTAGGTTTTAATGTTAGCAAGGGTCCTTTGCTAGTTTCTTTTATTTTTAGGACTTCTTCAATGAATTTTTACAAGATTATTTTGAATCAATTTTACTTTTACTTAAATTCTGAGATGACTTAATATATCTCAGCATTGTATTTTATAAGCATAAAGCTTAGTTTATCGATTTATTTTTTAATCAAATTCGAGAGTGTGGTTGAACAAAAGACGCTTCTACCCTCCGTGGTTATAAGGGTATTGCTCTTTTGATTAGGGCTCACCAATTGCGATTTCTTGAGTATTCTTCGTGTTACTCTCATCTATTTGTATTCAAATTTGAATACTGCTGATGTGGCTTATGGCGAATATTATTGAAGTGTCAAGGTGACCTGGAAAAATCATTCGTTTGATGAAGTAGTTGACTGGACTCATAACTCTTCTATGAAATGGATAATTTTACTGACATGAACTGCTATGACATGTCAATTCATTGCTTCGCGGGATTTTGACCTGGGTGTAACGGGCTGTTTTTTGCCCGTCTCTACCTAGTGAAGGAATATTTTGCTTTTTCAGTTCTGCAAATTGAGTCCTTTCTCATTTGCTTCAACAGTTACGCCCTATTTCGTACACTGCTGCATGCCAATCGTGTCGTGGCGATTATCCTCTATTTTACACGAAAGTGTGTAGATTGAAGCGTTTTTGATCATTTTGCAGTTGTCTGTCTAACGTGCTTGGATTTGATTGCAAAATGACACTTTTACGTACAAAAGGGATACAGTGGCTTTTCGACTGAAAAGTTCGTCGAATGAATGTTCATTGACATTCGTGTTACATACGTATATCCGAGCTTTTACAACACCTAGTAATCGCACTCGTGATTACTTTTTAGATCTCAAACAATGCCATGGATAATTACATTGAAAAGACTATTTGATAGGTTGTTCGATTAAGTGTGCGGTTCGATGCAGGAAAAACACCTTCATGTTCTTTTAGAACAAATGAGTAATTTATTGCGACTAAAATTGTACAAGTCCGAGGTGGGATTGTGTGTCATGTCCGCGCCGCGCGCGATCCACGCAGAGACTGGTTAAAACGGAGCAAATCGGAGCTGGGCAGTCGGCTCAGGCCGTACTATGATGTTGTATACTATCCTTTTGACTAACGTTAGGCGGATGTAATGGTGTGAGTGTAATCGCGTACAATATATCAACGGTGTGTACATCAACATCCTCCCACCTCGGAAAAATGATAATTAAATTAGATAGAAAATTCAATTCATGTAGTTTCATGAAGCTATGGTTTACATTTCATACTTTAAAATTATAAATCAAAATATCATCTTCATCAGTAAATAATCAGTGATAATAGGATCATTAGATTTCATCAGTAGTTCAATAATAGAAAATCAGATTTTTCAAAAATGTCTATGAATTATATTGTCTTCAGTCACTTTATCTTGTACTAAAACACTGCACAGCATCAAAGATTTGACTGCAAGTCTACAAGTCGTTGTCTTCTGCTGGAGAAAGCCTGACGAGCTTTACTATTGGACGATCGAGGATTGTAGTAGCCGTCCGGACTTGAACGACACGGACTTTTCCGTCTCTTCCAGGAAACACTTTTACAACTCGAGCAAGGGGCCAGCGAGCTGGAGGGGTATTCTCATTGCGGACCAAAACCAAATCTCCTACATTAAAATTTGGCTGAGGGTCGATCCATTTAACTCTTCTCTGCAGGTTTTGTAGATATTGTTGGGACCAGCGTTCCCATAGTTGTTGTACCATCTGAGTCGTGCGTTTCCAACGACGGAGAGGTGGAATTTTATCATCGGCGATTCTATTTTCCAACAATAGGAGAGATTGCTCCCCAATCAAGAAGTGTGCTGGTGTCAAAACTGATAGGTCTGATGGGTCGTCGTTCAAGGGCATTAGAGGTCTAGAGTTTAGACAGGCCTCAACCTGGCATAGCAACGTAGAAAACTCTTCGTACGTGAGAATCGTTTCTCCCACTACCCTCCTGAGGTGATGCTTCACTGCCTTAACCCCAGCTTCCCAAATTCCTCCAAAATGTGGGGCATTGGGTGGAATCCACCGCCACGTAGTACCCGAATTGCTAAGGGATTGGGAAATGAATCTACTATAGTTTGACCCCTTTTTGAACATCTTACGGAGCTCGGCGTCTGCGCCAACAAGGTTTAGACCATTATCGCTCCAGACTGTCTCGCAGGGACCTCTGCGAGATGTGAAACGCTTGAATGCTGCTAGATAAGCGTCAGTACTGTAATCTGACACAGCTTCTAAATGTATCGCTTTGGTAGCCAGGCATATGAAAATTATAAAATAACCCTTATATGATATTTGACCGCGGATACGCGAAGCAAGCAGTTGGAATGGTCCCGCGTAATCAACGCCTGATCGTCTGAAGGGTCGAGAAGGTGTCACGCGTTCCCGAGGCAAAGCAGCCATCATTTGGTACGGGCGTGAGGCTCTGTACGTAAGACAACTCTTACATCGATTAATGTGCGTTTTGACTTCGCTCCTGCCACGAAGAATCCAAAACATTTGTCTGATAAGAGATAACGTTAACTGTATTCCACCATGTAGAGAGACCTGGTGGAAGTACTTGATCAATAGTGACGAGAAAGTCGATTTAGCTGGCAAGATGAAAGGATATTTTTCATCATCACTTATCTCTGCGTTTCTCAACCTACCATCTACGCAGATGAGTCCATCTCGTAGAATTGGGTTAAGTTTAGCAATAGGACTTGACTTTTCGACAGGCTTGCCTCTTTGTAACGTCTTATATTCAGGCGCAAAGAAAGTTATTTGAGTGAGATAAGTCCAAATGAGTTTAGCTTGACGGATTTCTACTTGCTCTATCAAATTTTCAGAGACTCTGGGGAAATTCGAAATAACAGGTGAGACACGCTCATTAATCCTGGTCAATCTAGGTTTTTGAAGTAATTTGGTGATGAAACGCATTACGTATACCGTGATGCGAAGGAGTTTTGCTAGGGAAGAATATTTGTTCACTAGAGGCCAAATTTCGACTTGATCGTTGGTGGAAACTATCGTGTTCACGCTTTTTGGCTCTTTTTTGAGCTGTGCAGTTGATTCCACTGTGGAATCGACGTGCTTTGAATTAACATAGTTGATTTTACTCCAATCATCTATATTGTCACGTAGATTTGACGGACCTTCCCACCACAGCGATTCAGAGATCAACTCCTCCCCTAAGCGCCCTCGGGATGCCATGTCGGCCGGATTTTTATTTCCCTCAATGAAGTGCCACGTAGCTCCAGGAATCATAGTTTTGATTTTTGCACATCTGTTGGCGACAAAGGTCTGCCAATTTGATGATTGTTTGTTCATCCAATGCAGAACGTCTTGTGAATCACAATGTACATGAATACTGTAAGACTCCAATTTTAGAGCTAGGGCAAAACGTCTAAGCAATTTCGCAGCCATCAAAGCTGCACATAATTCAAGCTTGGGTGTAGATCGCACATTCAAGGGAGACAATTTTGATTTCGCGCCAAGCAATGAGACCTTGACATTGTTGTCCAGAATTCTGAGATAGACGACCGCGGCGCAAGCAACGTAAGACGCGTCAGAATATCCATGTAGTTCATATCTTTGTAGCGAATCTTTGATACCTAAATATCGAGGAATTCTCAAATTTGATATGAATGATAAGGAGGAATACCATTCTTCAAAAGATTTTCGAATATCATCTGGTAGTATTTCATCCCATGATTTGTTCTTAATCCAGAGTGACTGTACGAATTTTTTACCAGTAACTACCGTTGGCGTGATCCAACCCATGGGATCAAAAATCCGCGCAAGTTTTGACAAGGCTATTCGTTTCGTGAGTGGGCCTGTCAATGGCTCCACTGAACAGTTGAATTTGAAGCAGTCTTCAGAGGGTGACCAACTGATACCTAGCACTGAGAACTGCAATTCTTCCTGTAAAGGGTTTTCGGACGCTAATGAGTTCTTTGGCAAGCTTTGAATCAGCTCAGGGGTATTTGACAGCCATTTTCTCAATTCAAAACCTCCTTTTTTGAGTTTTTCGTAGAAGGAGTTCTTAACGTATTCACCTATCGTTTTTGGCCTGGGATCTTTTATTTTCAAACATTGCTGATTCACCCAATTTTGCATCTTGGGTGTTAGCTCGAAATTTTTGTCAAACATGTAACTGTACCATGTGATTCCCTTCAAAACTGTCGGTTCAACAGTCGTCACGCCAGATCTAGCTTCTTTATCTACTTGGTGCTCCGATTTTTTATCCCCACCAATTGTAAATGCTTGAGTGAGCATCACGTTCTTATGAAAAGCATATGCGACAATTTTCGCATTCTGGACATTGTTGACCAAATTAAGATCGGCAAAGTAGAGAGCGTTTTTGGATCTCTCAGACTGCAAGAGGGTCCCAATGGAATGAACTAAAAAGTGAAGCTGAGGATTTTTCCCTGCAGCATAATAGGATTTATGAACCAATCCCATGTCGGACTGGTAAGGGAAATATGAATTGGGATCCATGACCTCCTCTGTATCCTTCATCATCTGGAACATTTCATCTCCTACGGGTAGGGTATAAATCCATTCGGCAAACTCACTTTCGTGAGGAAGACCAAGAACACGCGAGATGAAGCCTACCGACATCAGGGCGGAGCAATCCTTATGTCGGGAAGCGATGGTACAGACTCTCATTTGGGCGAGTTTGTGGCGTGGAAATCGATTCCACAGCATATCTACGGCTGCTACCATTTTGGTGTAACTTGGATCCGAATCCCAGCCCAAAAACATGTCCTTTGCTGGGAACACTGCTAATTTAGGACTGTATAGCTGAATAACCTGTTGTTCGATTAAGTGTGTTAGATGTTACAACAATTGTAAACCAATTGTTCGATTAAGTGTGCGGTTCGATGCAGGAAAAACACCTTCATGTTCTTTTAGAACAAATGAGTAATTTATTGCGACTAAAATTGTACAAGTCCGAGGTGGGATTGTGTGTCATGTCCGCGCCGCGCGCGATCCACGCAGAGACTGGTTAAAACGGAGCAAATCGGAGCTGGGCAGTCGGCTCAGGCCGTACTATGATGTTGTATACTATCCTTTTGACTAACGTTAGGCGGATGTAATGGTGTGAGTGTAATCGCGTACAATATATCAACGGTGTGTACATCAACATCCTCCCACCTCGGAAAAATGATAAATAAATTAGATAGAAAATTCAATTCATGTAGTTTCATGAAGCTATGGTTTACATTTCATACTTTAAAATTATAAATCAAAATATCATCTTCATCAGTAAATAATCAGTGATAATAGGATCATTAGATTTCATCAGTAGTTCAATAATAGAAAATCAGATTTTTCAAAAATGTCTATGAATTATATTGTCTTCAGTCACTTTATCTTGTACTAAAACACTGCACAGCATCAAAGATTTGACTGCAAGTCTACAAGTCGTTGTCTTCTGCTGGAGAAAGCCTGACGAGCTTTACTATTGGACGATCGAGGATTGTAGTAGCCGTCCGGACTTGAACGACACGGACTTTTCCGTCTCTTCCAGGAAACACTTTTACAACTCGAGCAAGGGGCCAGCGAGCTGGAGGGGCATTCTCATTGCGGACCAAAACCAAATCTCCTACATTAAAATTTGGCTGAGGGTCGATCCATTTAAAAGAACATGAAGGTGTTTTTCCTGCATCGAACCGCACACTTAATCGAACATAGGTGTTGATGGCTTGTCCAAGTACTAGATATTTATGTTGAATTTCTTGAATCTGAAGGCACTATATGATGAAAATCTCACCAACCGATAGTCTCGTAACGACTTTGGGAGAGCTTTCTGGTTTTATTGAAGCAATCGCGCTCATTATTATAATGAAGTTCCATGAGTGCTTAGATACTCGCTGCTTTTATCTTCGTTTAATCATGAAATTGTGGGAAGTGATGTAGAATTTCAGAGAATTTCATTATTATAGCATTCAATGTCATCAGAGGCGTGTAATAAGTTTTTTCTCTAAGTAATAGAACTTTGATTTATCAGAATTCTAATCAAATCACACTTTCTGTTACCGTTTGAGAGCTTTCACATCCTCAACCCTCATTAATAGCTTTAGTTTTTGATGATTTGAATCAATTCATTACTTATATTATCTCAATTTGATCGGAGGAACAGTTATTCTACGGGAAAAGTTCCTTTACCTAGTTTTTTTAGTAACTTTCTCCAAGAATGGAGGAATTGGTTATTTCAAGAACTTAGAGATTCGAAAATGGGTGGAGAAACAGAAGACGGAGTGCATTTCAATACTACATGAATCGTTCTATAACCATAAGAAGTTTCAACAATAGTTACCGAGAGAAGATTTTACTGGAGAACTGCATCGGGTTTGATGGGTTCTTCAAAAGAGACCAGTTAACGTTTCAAAAAGCTTCATAATCATACAATTTATCATATTTTTTGCAAAAATACTATAAGGTGGCCTTTTTTATGAATTTGATTCAGATACCCCGACCGATCTTACATTTGAGATCCTTGAGCTGCCGATTCTGTAATTTTACATGTCAGTAATTTACCGGACTCGTCGAAAATTTTTTTAGTCCTTCTGCATATACGATTCTTTCATATTTTTCATATCAAGATGCATGAACTTTTCACAAGCTTGGAATACCTTGGAAAGTGTCAATCTTTATCTTTTCGGGGATGCCCAACACGAATTCGATTCCTTAAAGAGACATTCATGCGTTCCAGAAGCAGTACAGCAAGTTGAATGAAATGTTTTTCATGTGGAAATAGAGAACCGACACGACTACAAAAATTATTTGAAAATGCTCATATTATAGAAGTTCACGTTGAAATAGACACGGTATGTGGAAATTCGGGAATATTCTGTTGTCAAAGTGACTTAAATTTGAGTCTGAAGTTTTTCAGGTTTTGAATTAGCGCCATCCAATATGGCGGCGACTGCACATGAGTCACGTGACTTCAGAGTGTTTTCCACGATGATTCTGAGGCAAACCTGCGTTTCTTCACCGCGAACTTCTATTATTTTAGTAAAATAAACTCTCGATTGTGATTCAGATAAGAATTGTGCACCCGCCGCCATATTAGATGGCGCCTATTCAAATTGTCAAAACTTCAATGATGATTTGAAAACCATAGAGGCGTCGTAGAAGTTTCCAACTTTTTTTCCTATATCTATCTTGCCGCGAACTGTCAAATATAACATTTCTCGAAATTATGTCGGTTCCCTATTATGTTATTACGATCTGAGAATCCGGAATATTGGGATCGTTACTTTGAATTTCGATTCCCAAAGGGCGGACTCGGATTTCCCCGACCTGGAAAACCCCCGAGTGAACTTTTCAGAAGATGAAATGCGATGGAAACTCAGTTTTCCCAGCATTGATATGAAGATCCGCCATATTAGATCTACCATACTGAATTTCGATTTTATGAGGGCGGATTTGGATTCCCCAACCCCAAAACCCCCCGAGCTAGGGATTCCAGCTTGATTCAAGCATGTTTAACTTTTTTTTTTAACGTGGAATGGTTGACCTACAATATGCATGAATCTCATGAATTTCCACAGTATCTAATCGCTTTTCTATCATAATAGCAACAAGTCATCGGGAATCCGATTCAAATCTTCAAGAGAATTATCTTAGCTCAACTTGCGCTATCACACGTGTTTGAAAACGCAACAAGTCGAAAGTTATTAAGAAAAAGTTAGGACGAAACTCGTCTTAGCGCAAAATTAACGGGCTTAGTTAAGACGAGTATACTCTCGGCTTTGTACTCAGGAGGTTCAACCTCTGTCTCAGAACGGACGAGTAAATTTACGGATAGTTGGTTCCCGAGAATTCCGCCGTTAGCATTGGATCCCAAAAATTTGTAAGAGGGATCCATTAGCGAGAGCCAGACTTGCAAGGATTTACGGAGTCAGAGGGTCTCTCGTTGTCTCTTTTGCTTCTTGTTTAGATTCATAGAAGGAGGAATGAAGAGCTTAGGGGAATATTCATTTATTTGCATTGGGATTTTTCCAGAGTTTTAATGAGGACGGACAGTGATAGGGAGAGAAAAACGCGATTAAGGGAAGGTGCAAAGACGAACCGTTTGGTTAGAACGCGATAATCGGTCCAATGCGATCTTTCCGAAACCTTCACATAAGAGGTACAAATTTGACGTCTTACAGTAATGAGATTATCTTAGAGACGAACTTTCATTTAGCACTCGGGTTCGCTGCGATAAGAAAAAGTTCACGTTAAAGATTACACTGAACTAAGCCTACGGCTCTACAAAGTTAATGTTGCTGCTTAAAATCTGTACGCATAGTCACTTTTTCCATATCGGCAAGCTCGAGCTCTAAAGAAAGTTCGGTTAGACTATATAATCCCATCACTATCGGTGAGACGTAACGGGTCCGGCTGACAAGACCCGCCGATTTTTCCTAGTATCCTACGCGTGTTGGGAGGCGAGCCCGCCTCCTTGTAGTATCCTACGCGTGTTGGGAGGCGAGCCCGCCTCCTTGTAGTATCCTACGCGTGCTGGGAGGCGAGCCCGCCTCCTTGTAGTATCCTACGCGTGTTGGGAGGCGAGCCCGCTTCCTTGTAGTATCCTACGCGTGTTGGGAGGCGAGCTCGCCTCCTTGTAGTATCCTACAATGTATAAGCGTGTGCTCGGATCCTTATAGTATCTTGGGTGTGTATAAGTAAGTACCTCGCATATGTGCCCGTTTCCCTAAGGAGTTAACGAGCACATCGAGTTTCAATTTCCATAGCTTCATATGTAGTAACCATATGTTTCTTCAGGAGTTTTTTCATGAGCTCAACATTGTGAGCCGCGCAAACTTGTTTGCGTGACTTGGTATGATGTGGACATACTGTTACATGTTTTTGATTGTACAGTGCATCCACACCTAGGTAGCCAGATTCTGTGATATCTCGCACATTGAAACCAAAACGGCTCAACCATTGTTGATTGATTGAACCCTTAACAATCACTTCGTCAGCGTCCTGTAGAGCCCCTCGAGGGACATTTCCAATCTCAGTAAATGGAATATTGCCTGAATACCATGGGATCCCATGATGCTGATGCTCAAGCCATAGATTTTGTTGGACATATTTTTGAGATAGTCTTTTTAGTGGAAACGGTTCGTTGAAAAGGAAGACTAATGGTTCCGAATCGTCACTAAGAGCAGATATGGCCAACTCTTTCAACAGGTAGTCATTGACAGGCTGTTTAAAACCTTGCAGGTCCACAACATACGCCATGTTGGGCGCAAATGAAATGGCATTGATCCAACTATGGTTTATATGTGGAGTGAACTGTACTGGTGAATGAAGACTCTACACGACTTTGCGGACATCCCCACTCATGGGGTTATACTCCACGATTCGATCATGTATAATTAAGCAGTATGTTGTCGTATTCTCGGGGAAATTATCCTTTGCTTCGAATTCCAATCTCACATCTACTCGAGCATTTTTCAAAGACTCGTTCTGTTTTTAGCAATCTATGACAATAAGTGGCAATTTTTCTATGAACTCTCTCCTATTCAACAATGGCTCAGAATCATCATATTTGTCGTAATATACGTTCTGGAAATTTTGATACATATCGTATAGTGGAGCGTACTGGTTTGAGCTTATGTCTAGATTAAGATTTCCGTAGGGATAATACTGGGAGTTGAGGAATAGTTTAATATTTTTGATATTACAGTGATCAAACTGACTCGCATCCTTGTTTTTAACACCTTTACGACCAATCTGAAATCCTAGAATAACAAAACGTGGTTTTTCTAACTGATTAGATGTCTTAACCGTCCAAACTTGGTTCGAGGTTCGTGGGAGTAAAGGGTATTCGAAAAGTTCCCATGAGCGGAAAGGCATTGTGATGGATTTACCTTTCTGCAGCTGATTTAGGAGTCTAATTTTACACTCGTTGGATGGAGTCACATAAGGCATGTGCCATTCAAGTCGAGTCAAGTTAATCTTCCATTTCTCCCAGTTCCCAACTGGGGGTGTCCCAGTATGGTAAATTGTTGAATTGATTGCATTATCATCAGTGTGAGCCCGACGAAGTATCAACTCATGTTTGGTGTTGATAATAACTTTCCTATAATCTTCGGCAAAACCTAATATCGATTTGAGAGGAATGAGAACATCAAAGTTCCCATTACCGTCGACAATACTCTCAGTTTCATCAACACTAGTCCGCCCTGCATTTTCTAAATTTTCCTTTGGCGTGAATGAAACCCATCCTTTCATCAGAGAGGTTATCCCTACATTCTTGCACTTATCTATCTCAATGCCATTGATTTCTAATCTAACCTCTTCAAACATATGGGCAACTCCATTATTAACAAACTTAGTGTGTAGAGTAGGAGCATTATCATCGGTAGTTAAGCGTCCAGAAACGCGTATTGAACTCTTGGATGGAAAGACGCATAGATCCTGATGTTGGATGCATATACGAATCTCATCATTGTTGTTGAAGTGTAGTCCAGTGATTGGCTGATGAGCATGCACTTCATAGTGAGAGATATCATCATCGAAAACGACGGAAGATTGAATATCGAGAACGTCTCCTATCTTTTTTGGAACAGCAAAATAGATTGAATGTTATTTTCCACCAAGACTTACTCGAAACCCGAGACTCTTGAGGAATTCGATCCGATGACGTGTTAACACTTTGGGAGCACGGGGACGACTGACTGAGTTTTGACATGGTCTGTTGCCTTTATAGCCTTGATTATGATAATCAATTCCCATTGCGGAATTCGTTGGAGCAGAGATGGATTCTGATTGTGATTGGTTCACCTCGGAAGTCAACCAAGTTATCGTCTTGATCTACTATTTTGAGCTGAACGTATTTCACCTCGTCCCTCACAGCAACTGAATGATAGATTCGCTGTGAGGGGACTTCATTAATCTTATGACCTGGACCTACGGTTGGGAAAAAATTATGAAGCGTATGGGCTCTCCGATTGTTTATGTAAACACCAGTAATAATATTACACTCAATTCTCAGCGCATTAGTTTTCAGAATCTTCACAGGCGTATCAGAAGTGTACCATGTGTTAGCCTTGAGAATTTGAGGCGAGAAACCAAGTAATGAAGCAATCGAGTCTTTCTTTGTGAAATCAATTTCAGCGCTGCATCTAATTACGCTGCAGAGCGTATTATTGTTAGGCTTCAATCTAAACGTTATTTTGTGTTTTAGCAGTTCGTCAATCAAGTATTTTTCAATATCAGAAATCTCGTAGCTACCAGTTGGTATGACAATCTCTTTATCAGCAACGTATAGCTTGTTATTACTTTCATCAATGTTAGGGAAGGAATAGGAAGACAGAAAGTCAGCCAAGGCGCAGACGTATGGGGTATTTGACTTCAACTCTATTCTAGGATCATATATAACTTCAAGTATGGAAGATGTTCCTGAAAAGAGTAAAGTTGTGGTGTCCATGACAGTTTGGAGTAGAATGAGGGAATCCCGAGATGGCTGCTCATTATAATTCATAAGATTGATATCAAATTATTCATCTGAACGATAAAAATTCGCTCAGCTTCTCTTTGACTGGCGATATGTTTTCTCTTTTATAATTCAGTATCTTCTTAAACCTGCCGAGGGCAGTCTTCTTCTTCCGTGTCTTTTTTTCTTTGCAAAGCATTTTCCATGCTTTGCCTTTGATTGGGGCAGGATCCAAACTTTTGATGATTATATTTCCAATCTCTTGGATCTCTTCAGACGTCCAATGGTCTCCTATTGGAGGCCACAGTTTATCTATCTCTGATTGAGAGATCGGAGGATCTATGTCCTCATAAATATGCAGCTCTGGTTCGGAGACTATTTGCTCCGTGATACAATTTTTTATTTTCACTTTATCCATCTTCATTGAAACTTCTGAGATGAGATCGTTCATCTCCCATGACTGAAACAAAAATGATGTTCAAATATTAATAATCAGATAATTTCTCATATGATGATTAATTATAAGAATATTTAACAGTTTCGAAACTCACCATCATACGAGTGATGTTGGGGTGGACCGTTACAGATCCCCCCGATAGTAGACCTTTATGTACACTTGTATGTATGACTACGTAACCGGCCATTAGTGGAAGAGCCGCTTGCGGCAGGCTCTCAGCCATTTTATCGGCAGAGATGGGGTCTCTCCGATATCTATGATATTATCCGGACTGAATGGAGTATCCACCCCCGGAATGAAGTACGGTTCGTTGTCCGTGAGGTCCTCTGGAGTCACTGATGGATTATAATATCGCTGCTCTTCAGCGATATCTATTACTATTGGGCTCGGTGGTGGGTTGAAATAGGCTAGGCACCCACATTCCAGAAGTTCCGGCGACGACCACCTGTTCTCTCTAAAATATCGGGGGGGTGTCCCCGGTATCTCGACGACCTCCGCTGTTGGTGGAGGTGGTGGCGGTGGCGTATTTGGTGAGTTCGGCGGCTGGGCTGGTTGATACGATGTATCAAATTCCTCCTCCTCGTCTACGACCACGTATGCCCGGCGCCGGGGTGATATGCCCAGAGCCTCCTTCTCGATGGTGGTTAGTCTTCTTGCAAATGCCATCGACCTATAATCATATTGATAGGGTTAATAATAAGGATTTGATATTGTGAAAAATCATCGAGAATTGAACATTTAACGGCATAAAATACCAGGAGCCCAGAAGCGAATAGAAGGCTCATCTACAACATGAGCGGCCTTTCTCTATTCTTTCACCTCTACTTCTCGCTGTACAGTCGACTGTGTACAGTGTACTGTGACTGGTAAAGCTGCTGACCGGTGAAAGGTCTTGCTCAAGAAGCTGGAGTCCCTGGAGTTGCTGGATGCAACGTCCTGGAGATAGTGCTCGGATCTGTAGAGTCCACAGAGATGTGCACACGGGAGACACTTGCAGATGAGTCGAGGAGACTGATGTCGAGAGCAGCTCGCGCCCGAATTATATAGACGTCGTCGTGCACACCCCCGCTCGGGTGGCTTCACTTTTTTAAATTTTGAGGGCCAATCGAAATCGTCGGGAGGCTTCACTTTTCAAATTTGAGTGCCAATCGAAATGGAAAACTTTGCAACCGTCGTCCTAACCCCTCTCTGAGGAGGGTGTTTGAATATCAATGGGGAGGCTTTTCCAAAGAAAAACGGTCATCCGCAGACCTCTGTAAGATACTCAATTTTCCCAGGGACTCTATGGATTGATATGTGAGAAAGAACTACCTCTCAAGAGGGTTCCGCAAAGCTAAATTGGTTAGCTCCCAGTGGAGAATAGTCTCGATCTCTCAATAAAAGCTCTTTGAAAGTCGATCCCTGCATCGTGCGTTTGAGTTGCAACAGAGCTTAGTATGCTCAAATATATATGGACCTCTGAATGATCTATGAATTCGAAGGGATGGAGCGGTAACCCTTGTTCTCCAAGTTAGATATCCTCGCAGCTGCTGAAAAATATTACTATGCACAAAACACATCAGACCTTTACATTTCCCGAGAACAGTGAACCCACAAAGGGGATGGGTCTTTGCTCTTCAAAACTTCTGCCTTTCCCGCTCAGCTCGAAGTAGGAATTTTTCCGTTACTTCCATCAAAACGATTGACCGTGACCGACTACTCACGTTACAAGAAGGCGCGCCGTGCGGTGTGAGTTAGAGGGACTAGGAACCGATGAATCATGGCTTTTAACTCTCGCCGACCGATGCGCCTTTACTATTTCGGGTATACACTTGAAATGCTTATAAGAGAGCCGGGCGCCATGTGGTCGATTCCTGTAACGATTCTCGGTACGTGGGTACCCTCTTATATATACACAAGATACTGTAGGGGAGCGAGTTCACCTGTTTATGAGATCCTGCAATATTATCAGCGTGAACTCGCTCCCCAACACGCGTAAGATACTATAAGGGAGCAAGCTTGCCTCTATAAGGATCCGAGCACACGCTTATACATTGGTAGGATACTACAAGGAAGCGGGCTCGCCTCCCAACACGCGTAGGATACTACAAGGAGGCGGGCTCGCCTCCCAACACGCGTAGGATACTACAAGGAGGCGGGCTCGCCTCCTTGTAGCTTACCTACTACTTTATCCAGGATGCACCTGTGAAATATTCACTATCCGGTGGGGTTTCCGGTGATAGATGCATAGACTACTCAAATGTTCATTTGTCCAGTTTGTTTTCTCTTCCGAAGAACTTTGCTTGTTCTTAATGACAGAACCTTCTGCTTCCTCTACAAGAGTTTGGACTTCCTTATCAAGAGACATTGTAAAAGAGGAAAAATTTGAACTCTTTGAAATCGATGTGGAACAACTTTACTCGGGTTCACGAACTTTTGGTTCGTAACCCACCGTAACGAAATCCTTTCTTGATACTGATATCACGTATCTGAGGTCCGAGTTGATTTTGATTACTTTACAGAGGGTCTGTGCTAATCTTTTGTGTTTGAAGGCTTCTTTGATTTTGCTCATTGTTTTTTTGGGTTTCGCAGGATCACATATATGTCTATTAGTCCTTGAGCCATATTGACGTAAAATGGTCTGGTCTTTCGATTAAAAACATAGAAGATATATATGTTACAGTAAATGTCCGAAATCAGCCAATGCCGGAGATTTACTAGTAAATGCTAGGATTGACTGGTGGGGCCAGTCAATCTTAAGATTGACTAGTAAATGTCCAGCATTGACTGGGAGGTCTAGTAAATGTTGTTGAAATGGCAGCATCATTTCGGACATTCACTAGTCAATCTTAGGATTGGCTAACAAGCCTCCGTAAATGTCCGAAACGTGATTGGTCACGGGAAATATACTTCGCACGTTAACTTGATCTTTTAATAACTTGGCGCCGAAAAACAAGCTCCTGAGGTACATCTCCTGAAGAATGATTATCAATATCATGGATGAAGACTTCTACAGAATTGGAACAAAAGCTGGTTTAAGGCGATGCGGTCACCGTGCAACCCGGAAATTATATCTTATTTGGATGAAAATCAAAAAATTTTCACGAAACGAAGTTGGAGACAATTTGTCCATTACGTATTATCATCTGAATTGAGGTGGACAACTCATTATTTGTCACCAATCACAAGACTACCACTAATAAAGAGAATAACTTGCTCGCGGGTACTTTCTAACCTACAAATTGGCACATTTTCGTTCACAAAACTCTCAAAATCTAGTCCGATTTGGGCCAAACGAAGAGTTATCCAGGCCAAGTTAGATGATAATAAAGCTTGGATAACTCGTCGTTTAGCTCATAATGGAAAAGATTTCGAGAATTCTGTGAACAAAGCTCAGCGTGCACGGTGACCGCAGCGCCTTAATTAAGCAGCTGTACACGAGGAGCCAATTTGTTGTTTGCAAAGAGAAATTCCTCGATCACAACGAAATTGACCAGGCGCAAACCGTGTGCTTACGAGCAGAAGCTTCAAACATTTCGATCACAGGTAACCAGGGGATCACGGAATGCAATTATAAAACTAAATGTTTTTCAAATAGATGTTCTTGTAAAGTGAAAAAATACTGTGCAATTCAGGATCCCATAATAGCCAGCGCTGTCGTAACAAGTAGCTTTTATACTGTTTAATTTTCGGAAAGATTGAACTTCACTTTGATCATGCAACGTGCTATATTATTTTTCGGTGAAAAATTCGTAAGACTAGAATGACATTATCAATGTGATGAAGATGTGATCTCCGTTTAGTATGAACGTAAGATCTAAGACTATGTGCAGCTGTGATACATTTACGCTAAATATCATTTTGCATGAATGAATTTTGCTTATCATATATTTTTATTTCTCCGCTCATTATATGTTTCGGACATTTACGGGGGTTAGTCAGTCAATCCTAAGATTGTCTAGTAAATGTCCGAAATTCATCTTTACGAATCAACATTGACTGACTATTTCAGTCAATTCTAAGATTTACTAGTAAATCTTAGGATTGACTGGTCCCACTAGTCAATGTCAGCAATAACTAGTCAATCCTAGGATTGACGGATTTCGGACATTTACTGTAACATATATATAAAAAGGTGTAATTCTAAGATGTAACCTTCTTGATTTTTCAAAATCATTTTTTTAGTTTATCTCAACCTAATTGTGTAAAATAGATTTACGATTGAAGGTTTTGTCATGTTGCATCATCCATATGCCAGCCATTCTTTTGGTTCCGTGGTCTCCGTGGGAGACAGTAGCATTGACGATCGATATCAAATACTTGCTGTCGTTTTGTCCAAAAGCTCCCGACCTCTTGGCCCACATGATGGAGGCTTTGTGAAGGTTGGGGTAATTACCGTGATCAATTTCCTCTATGTATCTGAGAGGATAGATTCTGTCGTATGAAAACCTATCTCAGGGTGTCTAGCGAACCTGGAAAACCTGGAAAACCTGGAAAAAACCTGGAAAAAATTTAGTACCTGGAGAACCTGGAAATACGCTCATTCTGAGCACAAAAACCTAGAATTTCTAAGTTTCGGACGCAAAACCTGGATTTTTGAATAAACGGCGAACGGTCTAATCTGCAATTAAAAATAAAAGCATCAGAAATCTGATCCCTCGCGTGATTTTGATCGATCGTCCAAACGCATCGAAAGACAGCAACAACTTAGCCACGGCGGCCGCCGCTTGCCGCGTGAACGGCCGATTAGTCCGGTCTCCGGTGGACATTTTGTTGGTTCGTTGGGCACCAGCGAGGTGACTACACCAATGTGTAGAGGGTATTTTCCTAAAAATTCCCCGCCCTAGGTGGGCATTGTGCGTTTGTTCAAACCGGAGCTATGAATTTTTTAAATAATTAATTTTGAGGTCGTATATGTCCGTCGTGCTCCAGTGCCCACCATATGTTTATTTGAAAGCTTTTTCAGCGTATATTGAAATAACGTTGAGGTGGACATTCTAGGTCTGTTCAAAATTGGAGAATTTGGGGGTCAAATGTCGATTTCTGTTGAAAACGGGGTAAAATGACGATTTTTCGCCAAAAACTCAAAAACAATGCGCTTAATCGAAATTTTATAAGAATACTTTTTCGTTTATCTTCTCAAGATCTTTCAATCCGTATTCGAGTGTTTTTTCTCATAGATGCGTCATTTCTGAGATACTGGCCTTGCAAGATGTGGAAACGGTAGTTTCGAACCTATCTTGGCGTGTAACTCGAGAATGATGCGCTCAATCTAAATTTTACAAGAATACTTTTTCGTTCATCCCTTTGAGAAAGTTCCGATTTGTATCTGGATGTTTTTTTCTCAGGAATGTGTCATTTCTGAGATACTGGCCTTGCAGCATATGGAAACGGAATGATGCGGGTTTTGCATGTTGATGACGAAGATGATAAAGAATGATATTGATCTCGTGAAACAGAATCGAATTTCACCAGTGTATAACTTTTCAGTTCAGACGTAAATATATAAATATAATATGGTGTTGTAATATTTGATCACTCCAATTTGATTCAAAAATTTGTTCCGAACATTGGGTCGAAATATGCCATGAGGATTCATTCAATATCTCCCATTTTGTCGAATTAATTCATTCCTGATAAATGATGAGATTCCAATGATGAGACGAATAACGTACAAAAAACAAGGTTCTTGCGTCTGGATGATCAGTCATGCGCGAGTGAACGAGGATAATTTTAAATTGCATTATAAATTTATACTCCCTATGTACAGCTATGTACAGTCATATATTATTTTGACACAATACATTTTGATCTCAAGAACTGCAATCGAGTACAAACAGTTTTTCCTTTCCAAAAATGAACCTGGAAAAATCATGTTTTAGGACCTGGAAAACCTGGAAAAAACCTGGAAATCCTCGATAGGATTTCGCTAGACACCCTGTATCTGCATAATGAACTGATAGCTCCTGATACACATTTACAGATTGACCAGCTTCCCTCGCACTTGCTGGAATCTCAAGTGCCCTGCATTTGCTTGAAACAAACTTGTTCATAAGCATTACCGATCTCATCCCATAGTCTTTCCAGACCATCAACACTTGAGTTCTCAAATTGGCAAGAGTGGGATGGTTCTTAGGAATTTCCAGGGTAATGATTGCTGTCAGGTATTTCCTGCGGAGTGCTGCATTGACAATTATTCAGTTTTGAAATATTCTTAACGGCGCAATTGTGTCATCAGTTTTGTTGGCCTGTTCTCGGAAATTTTCAATATAAGACTCATCTATTAGCTTAACAGCAACGGCAAGTCTGTTCATTGCATAAAACATCGTCAAGTGGTTCCCTCTAGTCCTAACGTCTGCAGTCGGAGAATAGTACTCCTCTCTTTCCTCTTGTATTAAGAATCTGTTGATTGGATTTTGAAAGCCTACTCTGAAGACTCTAGCTATGCATGAGAGGATCATGGAGTTGGAGTTTGAGAGAAAATCATGTGTTCCCAATGTAAGGTGGGCCTCGCGATGCGGACAGAGTTGATATGGTGCTGGATCACCTAATGCTAGGGGTTCCTCTATTGGAATACAAGAATTCCTTCCGCACCGAGGAGAGCGCCTTGATCTGCTGACAATGCCATTGAAAAGCTGAGAAAAAGATACTTCGGATATGATGTTCAATATTTTTCGAAATCAAATTTGAGGCGGAGGTAGAATACTCGAAAAGCACGCTTGGAGAGTTGTCGTAAATCGACCCATAGTAGGAATAACATACCCGGATTCCTGCTATTTCGAAGTTTTTTTCGGTGGGAAAACTTGTTTCTTCCATCATCTAAGCTTCTAGTTTTGTGAGCTACGATGTTCCTTATCCGCGACAGTTGTTATCAGGTGTACAGCAAGCTTTATTTTTTAATGTATACATATTAACATCCATGTATACGTATGATGAAACAAAGTGCATAGCAACTCAGCTCTTTGTTCTGTGGGAAACTCCTCCAGAAATCATTGGCGACTCGGAAAACTGGGCTATCAACAACAGTATGAATACAACGCAAATTAAACGCTTGCTTGTCCTTTTTTCTCACCCTGGCAATGGAACTGTCAAGCCCCGGCGCACCCTGTACGTTACAAAATCATTCACCAGTCTCAAGGAATTACTACCCACGATCCAAGGAGTGATAGCAATCCAACTCCTAACATTGTAATATTCTATCGAAATCGATCAATCATCTTAATTAATCATCTTTCTTCTCCCTAGTCGCATTATCTATCATTTTGAATTCGCCCAAGATGTTACCCATGTCCCTTGTATGGATAATTCATTCGTGAACGTTAATTTTGATCAACTTAAATCAAGTGTTCGATCTGCTTTGCAAGAAATGGCTGTAATAATAATGGCAAAGAATCACGTCTTACACAATTGCCCTATTCCTCACAGCAGTGTGTCATATCTACCGACTTTATGTATCCTATTGAAACAATATTCTTTGTTCTAAAATCGTATTACTGGTGAAAAGTCTTTTCATAAAAAGCGCTTCTCTGAAGGTTTATATTCAACTTGACTATTTTCTGTGCGAGAGGATCATTTAGAATTAGGCAGTTAGGATACACGCAAAGAAGGCCGCGCCGCTACAGTCGGGGTGCCGCGCCGAAAGAGTGAGATTGTAAACAAACTCGAATTCTCGGGCGGCGTCCGAGCTGAGCCGGCGCGCTTGCCCCGATAAAACCGACGCAACGCCCGAAGTTGAGTCGATCAGTCGCCACGGAAGATGAACAATTACATCTTTCGGTCAGCCATACATTCTGTAGCAAAGTCGAGATAGTGGAAATTTCTTTTCGTATTCGATTCCTCAATTGATGCCAATGATTTGCATATAATTATGAGCTCCAAAATAATGAGTAATCTTTTGTTATCAACAAGATATTGCAAAATTCACCGTTTATCCCTCATAATTCGAAATAGACTGCAGTTACAAAAAAATTTTCAAATAAATGTTGTGCAGTTTAAAGCCACCCACAATATTATGCAGTTTTTTATTGCAATATTGTCATAGTTAACAAAAATGGAATTTGTTTATAACAAATTCACATGAGTAATGGGAAATTGCAAAACTGAACAAGATTAAAAATGATACGGATGAAAATGTTGATTTTGAACAAAAAAGTACTCTCGTTATTTTTTTTGTATGAATGCTATTTCCTGGTGGATATTGATAATTCGTTTAAACAAATCAAGTCTAACAATTCTGCCCCCAAGTTTCGTCTGGCACCACGGATTTTCGGATTCAAAAGGATTTTCCGGAATGATCCAGCGAGAAAATTCCGTCAAACTAATTTTTCCAGCTATGGCGATGATTTCGGATGGTCTAAAATATGACGGTCGCAGAGCGGAAAACGGAGACTGTGGCACTTTTCCCCTGCGTAACTCGGAAAGTGATTTTCCTACGAAAAATGACAAGAATACTTGTTTGTTCAAAATCAACATTCTCATCCGTATCAGTTTTAATCTTGTTCAGTTTTGCAATTTCCTATTACTCATGTGAATTTGTTATAAACAAATTCCATTTTTGCATTAACTATGACAATATTGCAATAAAAAACTGCATAATATTGTGGGTGCCTTTGAACTGCACAACATTTATTTGAAAATTTTTTTGTAACTGCAGTCTATTTCGAATTATGGGGAATGAACGGTGAATTTTGCACTATCTTGTTAATAACAAAAGATTACTCATTATTTTGAGACTCATAATTATATGCAAATCATTGGCATCAATTGAGAAATCGAATACGAAAAGAAATTTGAGCCATCTTGACTTTGCTACAGAATGTATGGCCGACCGAAAGATGTAATTGTTCATCTTCCGTGGCGACTGATCGACTCAACTTCGGGTGTTGCGTCGGTTTTATCGGGGCAAGCGCGCCGGCTCAGCTCGGGCGCCCGCGCCGCCCGAGAATTCGAGTTTGTTTACAATCTCTCTCTTTCGGCGCGGCGCCCTGACTGTAGCGGTGCGTCCTTCTTTGCGTGTATGGTATTTTATATGGGTTAGTCGCGTCGCAAGGAAATATGAGAGTGAAGGGAAAGTACCTTATAATAGCAACCGTAATTCAAAGCTACCTCATTATCGAAGTTTACGCATTGATGTGACTATTGGAGACTGACTGGGCACAAGAAAGAGGCTTCTTTTGGAAAGATTTCATCTGAATTCGTCATGGTAAACCTCAGTCAAGTTACTTTTTCCGAATTTTATCAAATAAGGTCTTCAAAGACGGAATCTAGTTGAGACGAGGCAGGTAAATTTTTTCTAATAATGTTATGCAAATTTTCGTCATATGGTCAATGACAATGAACTTTATGAGAAAGGGCAGCTACAAAGTAGGAAAACTAACAGTCGGTTTTGAACGAATACTTGGCGAAAAACACAAAAAATTCCTGTCTCCGGAAAAACATATTTATATGTCAGCACACAGAAAGAGTTGAACAAAGCTCGAAAGCTTTAATCTGGAAGCTCATTAACATATGAAACAAGTATGCGTCTTGCGTGGAAAACGTTTTTTTTAACGAAAACCATCCGCCGACGCCCGGCTTGATTTTTGTAAAGAGAATGGTTTTCCAGCTTTCGACACAAAATAGACTACTTTTCCACCGAAAATTTTTTTGGAAATACTTCATTGACTAACAATCACTATTCAATTTGTTACACTTACGGGTCTCATCTGAAGGCGGTCTTAAGATTTATTTTATCAATAAAGATTGAAAAATCGTAGTATCAGTGTAGGGGAGAACGGGGTACGATGGTTTCTGCGGGTCAGATGGTCAATGCGATTTCTTTAAAGTTCTTGATGATAAAAATCTGAAAAAATTGTAATTGATAGTTTTTACTTTGTCTACTTCCCCCGTGAAGAATAACAGCGTGACTTTACTTTTTTATTGAGAAAAACGCAACTGTATTTTGACTCATAATCTCGAGAAAAAAGGTCAATTTTCTTCACCGAGCGATTCATTCAGCAAATAAGCTACACTTCCCGGACCAAGCCTACCTTAAAGTACGAGTCTTTGGCTTGAAAATAAATCCTTGAAAGAGTTTTCTAACTCACTGCAAGTAATTGATTTTCCGAGTTGAAAGTGATGAGTTCGACGGGGTAAGGCGGTCAACGGAACAGCGCGTCGGGCTGGCACTGGCGTACCTAACCTTACGCGATATATTTATATCGTATTCCGTTCTGTGAGGCATGGTTTCTCTAATTGATTTCACCTCGGATTTCATTGTTATACGATATTATCATCACTAATTCCACGAATGTTTAACTAAAAATAGTCTGAAATGATGCATACTATCCTTACTTCGGTCACTACCATCGACGAATTGTTAACGTTTTGTAAGCAGATTATGGTATTCCACAGTAAACTTTTTGTCCGAACATGTCAACTCAACTCATAAATTCTCGCCTTTATCCATGACAAAAAATGAGTACTAAACCATTAGATGGCCTAAGGTGGGTGAGAGAAAAAGTGTGATAACGAGAAAAATTTCCGAGTGTTGTATGAAAAACACCTCAGAAATATTTGTAGGTCAAAAGAAAAAAATTATCGAGAATTTTCTGAGCGTTAAAAAATTTATGAGTGTTGTGTAACCCGAAAATGTCCTTAAGAGCAGTACTATACCCACACACACTGATACACTCTATCATTACCAAATTGGCCCCTGACGGGACTCAAAACATCTTTGCATCGTTTTACATTGGGGCAAAGCCCCTTTCTTTCCCGCGATTCGAACCAGCTTTTTTGCACCTTTTTTGAAGAAACTACCGAACCGATCCTCGCCAAATTTTGCAGACATGTTCGAGACATACCCAAGGTTGCATATCTCCAGAATCATGCAAATTCATTGACTCAAAGTTATTTAATCAAGATTATGTGCAAAGATACGTTGTAGCCATAGCTTCATGCCGTACTCGGCGTCTCCTCCGCTGGGCCACGCCACTCGCGACATACACGTTTCGGTCTGACACCACCGAATAACGACGAGTTTTGCTCGCTCCCAGAATCTCAACCTCTTAGCAGCGGATGTCAACATAATGTGGAAATTATGATGAATGTTGTCGAGTCATCGGGTGTAACCAAATGTAATGTGAAAAGATTCACTAAAATTTCACGCGCCATACCTTCATCTGCCTTAATCGAATCTATGCAGGTACATCTAATTATCGTCCGGTATTTACGTCAACAACTCTTTTCACGATTCACGGAATGGAAACCAGTTACCGTCTGAGCAATAACCTTTGCAGTTTGAAAATAACAAGGAAAAACTTTCGCGTGAGTGTGGTCACCAAATGTTGCCGATGCGAAATAACCGTCTGAATGCAACCTCGGGCTCCGTTTTGAGCTTTCATGTCAAAATTTTTGTCTGAGTGAAGAGAACCTTAGAAGAACCAGGTGTTGTTCATCTGACAAGGAGTCATGCTTTCAGATCTAGAAAGGAGTGCGAACTTATTTCCTACACTAAAAAATTCACAAGAAAATCGTCATCTGGTCAATGAGAAATTCCGACCCCAAAACTGGGTCCATAGTGTAATAATGCGAACTCTTAAAGTAATTGTGTGACCTCTCCCTGAGTTATCTCCGCCCTGTTTTGTCCGCAAACACGGACACACCTAGTACAATTAGGACATGTTCAACGTACGACTATAAATTTCTTCTATTCATGAATCTCCAAATACTTGACGCGAGTTGATGCTACAGTGAGCTCACGCAGATAATTGATATGTGAATTTTGAGTGAAAATCAGGATTAAGTGGACTGCTGCGGTTCGGGTGATTAAATGGTGAAAGTCGCGATGTAATAATCAATTGAATTTATTACAAAATACGAGGTGGTGGATGTGTGTGCGCGACGGCCGCCGTCCGGCGGTAAACTGACAATGATGAACGGAAACGGTGAGCTCTTGACGCTCATCGCGCCACGCTTGGCGTCGGAAAGAACTAATAATCGCGAATCATACGACCATAAAGGTGTGTGGGTGTGTGAATATGTGTACATTTTGTAACATCCTCCCACCTCAACAAAGGAAATTTCTCGAACTAGGAAAAGTGCAATATCATATATCAATCACTGAAAAATCCAAATAAATCATAATTCAATCAAAATAGATTCAACAAAAATTCATCATTTCTTCAAAATCAATTCAAGTAGTTCATCAATTTTCAAATGTCTCAAATTTTGGCACTGTCACGGGAACACAGTTCACTCAACCACTGGTGTCGATGTCGTCGTCCAATTGAAGAATCACCAATTTGGTGATTGGTCTCTGCAGCGTCGTGGTGGCGGTGCGGACAGTCACAGCTCGGACGTATCCGTCTTTGCCCGGGTGAACATCATCCACGATGCCCATGGGCCAGGAGCAAGGAGGCGTGGTCTCACCGCGTACGAGAACTAAATCACCTATTTTGACGTTAGGTCGAGGGGACAGCCATTTGTTTCGTTTCTGTAGCTCCTTCAGATATTGGTGAGACCAGCGCTCCCACAGCATCTGCACCAATTGTGATGTTCTTTTCCAGCGTTGTAGAAGAGGTACCTTTACCTCCACCAGTCGAGGTTCAGTCAAAAGCATGGTTGGCTCCCCAATGAGGAAGTGAGCTGGCGTGAGAACTGACAATTCGTTAGGGTCATCGGCAAGTGGCATCAGTGGACGCGAGTTCAGACATGCCTCAATTTGACAAAGGATGGTGGAGAACTCTTCGAAGGTCAGAATAGAGTCACCAACGACTCGTTTCAAATGGTACTTCACAGCCTTCACCCCGGCTTCCCAAATGCCACCGAAATGAGGGGCAGCAGGGGGGTTGAAGATCCACTTAGTGCCATGCTGGCACATCATTTTACTGACAAAATTAGAGAAGTCGCTACCTCTCTTAAACATTCTCTCAAGCTCCGCGGCTGCTCCTTTAAGATTTTGGCCCTGATCACTTACTACGGTCGTGCATAAGCCACGACGTGAAATAAACCGTCGAAAAGCGGCCAGGTAACTCTCAGTGGTGTAATCAGATACGGCTTCTAAGTGTATGGCTCGCGTGCAAAGGCACACAAAAATCAAGAAGTAACCTTTGTAGGACTTTTGTCCTCTGAGTCGGGAAGCAAGGATATTGTACGGGCCCGCGTAGTCCACACCAGCGCACTGAAAGGGTCTAGACGGTCGCACGCGATACGACGGAAGATCACCCATGAGTTGTTCGGAAAGCGCTGCTCGGTATCTCTGACACGGCACACAGTGGTCGATGAACGCCTTTATCGTCGTTTTTCCCCTAACTATCCAAAACATCCGTGTGACGCACATGAAGGTCAACTGATTCTCCCCATGTAAAGTTAGATGATGATAATACCGAATCACTAGAGTTGATAACTGTGACGCGCGTGGTAAGATGACTGGATGTTTTTCATCGTAACTCAAATCCGAATGTTCTAATCTACCCCCCACTCTAATCAAGCCATCGACCAAAACAGGATTCAGTCGTTTCAAATAGTGCGATTTAGCTA
The DNA here is from genome assembly GCA_029851415.1 of Eretmocerus hayati. Lineage (NCBI taxonomy): Eukaryota > Metazoa > Arthropoda > Insecta > Hymenoptera > Aphelinidae > Eretmocerus > Eretmocerus hayati. The sequence goes on from CM056741.1 coordinate 170,153,034, forward strand.
ACGCTTTTCCTTGTTGTAAGATTCTCATCTCATCTTTGAAGTAGGCTAGTTGAGTCAAATATGACCAAATGAGTTTAGCTTGCCTCACTTCTGCACCCGAGATCTCAGTTTCTTGAGGAATAGGAAAATTTTTCAACACAGGAGAAACTTTTGATAAAAGAGAGTTTTTGTTAAGCGCTCTACGGACGAACCGCATGACGTAAACCGTGATTCTAACCAATTTTGACAAAGTGGAATATTTTCCTACAAGATCCCACATCTCTAGGTCACGACCTTCTGACGAATTTACCAGAATGGTTTCAGATTTTGGCTTTTGCAGGGCTTCATCGCTGAGAGAGTGCGATTCCGCTATGTGGTCTAAATCACTTCGCTTGATCCATTCAACCTTCTTACTGAGACGAACGGGGCCATTCCACCAAAGTTTGTTGTGCACCAAGTCGTTCCCTAGACAACCCTTGGAAGCTATGTCAGCAGGCATATCTTCTGACTCAATATGATGCCAAAACCCTCCCCCAACTAAAGATTTGATCTGAGTACAGCGGTTTGCTACGAATGTCGGCCACTTGTGAGGTTCACCGTGTAGCCAGTAAAGCACGTCCTTTAAATCAGGTAATGGAATAGCGATACCGTCGATGTTTTCTTGTTCTATTTTGTATCCTAATGCAATAGTGTAGTTTAATGCATCTCGTGCATATCCATATGGTTGCATCCATAGGACATTAGGTAATACACGGTTCTTTGTAAATAATAGAGCAGAAAAAGGTCGCTGATTCGTGTTATGTGCAGTTGAAGTGACGAGGCAATAGAGTGGAAGTGTCGTAGCCGGTGGTTGTGGCATTGTATTCGTAAATACATTGTACTTCACGAGGAAGTTAATGTATTGTGCGTATACAGTATCGGACAGCAACTCAATTCGGCCTCTTTCACCTTCATTGAGCAAGTTGTGCCACGTTGGAAGGGTGCACGGCTCAATTGAATGGTAAAGGGAGATGATACCTGGGTTCTTCTTGTAGAGTTCCATTACAGTGGGTTGTTTTCCACATGTCTTTTCCACATACAATGATATGTTTCGAAACATTTCAGTGCATGGTCGGCTGGTCGCCGAGGAAGAACTTAGCATTAGAGAATAGATGTTAATTGGGAGTTCATCGAAGTAGTCGACTCTAACAGGAGTTAACTGTGGACGATCTTGTAACTCGGGTCCAATTAAGGGAGAGATGAACTTTTCAAAGTTGTTATAAATCCAATTACGATGTAAGTAACGATGGTTTTCAGTAGTGAAATACGCACCAAGGATGTCATTTATGGTGATAGGTCCATCAATAAAATAGACTTCAATGTTACCATAGATGCGCATGAAGCCTTCGATGGTTTCGGGACAGTCAGTGTGTGCTAGCAGGTTGTGAATGTGTAGCAACATGGCGACTGGAATGATTCTACCGAAATCAAGGTGAGGGTCATAGCACGCTAGGGATGGAACGAAATCTTCATTTGGTCGCGCGGGCTCTTTCATACCAATACACTGTAAAAAATTTTTATGTAAAATTCCAAGTCTCAGAGAGGGTAATTGTTGGATACCGCGCTGGGACGTGTAAATTTACAAGCGGCTTGTAAATTTCATTTACCGGCTGACGGTAAATTTCAGACCTGAAGAAATCTTGTTCAACTGAAGCGTACGGGCTACTCAGGGGCTTTTTCTAATGGAATGGAGTCTTGGAATGAAGCATCTTAATCCACAATAATTTTGAAAAGGGTAAAAAACCCGTGCGAGTCGAAAATTCATCGCTCGAGACATAAACACTCGACCGCGGAGGAGCTTTTTAGGTTAGTTGTGCGTGGGCCCAGCAGACCAAACTTGGATCCGCGCATGCTCGGTTGAGCTGAATTTTACAAGCCTGAGCGAGGGAATATTACAGAAAACTTTACCAGTCTGAGACTGGTATCCAACTATTACCCCCTCTGAGACTAGTAAATTTACAAGCGTTTGTAAAGTTACAAGAAATGGGATGAAACTCACAACTCCCAGAGTTGTATTTTTACCAAGCTAGATGGTGAATTTCATTCAACATTTTTTACAGTGTAAGCTTAATAAGGAGAGGTGCAAGCTTTGGCGGGACTTGAAGAGATTGGAGTACTTTTAGAAAGTCACTCTCAAGGCCTGGGACGGAAAATTCTAATGCATCACTAGAGCTGGTGGATGTGTGTGCGCGACGGCCGCCGTCCGGCGGTAAACTGACAATGATGAACGGAAACGGTGAGCTCTTGACGCTCACCGCGCCACGCTTGGCGTCGGAAAGAACTAATAATCGCGAATCATACGACCATAAAGGTGTGTGTGTGTGTGTGTGTGTGTGTGTGTGTGTGTGTGTGTGTGTGTGTGTGTGTGTGTGTGTGAAAATGTGTACATTTTGTAACAATATGATCTAATGGATATTCGGAGGTTCTTGAACTTAGAAATATTCCTATCAAGGCTATACTTCTGCCATTTTAATCACTCGCATACTTGAAGATTCAGTCGTAGTTATCCCTGCTCATGGTGTTAGGACAATTTTAAATAAGATAAATTGCCTTAGTAATCTCGCGATACTATTACTACAGCGAACCCGAGCTTTAAGCGAAAGGTTGGCTCGAATCACAAAATCTTTCGATAACATCAGAGAAGTTCGTAACAACAGATATTCCATCATCACTTTCAATTCCGGCGGGATCGCTTCATCGAATCATCTTGACCAAATCTTGCAAACTGATTATCAATACTCGCATTGTCCTTATTAAATGCCACCCAAGAAGACCCAATATACTAAAAACATTATCAATGCCATCCTTGGAATCGGTTTCAATGGACTTATCATTCTGGATTCGGTGGATCCAGCTTTCCAGCGAACCATTTAACGCTACAATACCATATTTCCAGAAATTTCCAGAGTTTCCTAGTGCACTAGGGGTCCGGAGATGAGGACAATCCTGCACGCACAATCACACCCTTCGAATTATATTATTATGTACCGAGTTGGGAGAAACGCATTTTCTTCGCGAACCGAGTGTTGGACGTCGACGAATTTAGCACTCGTTTCGTGGAGAAAACCATTTTCCGCACGAGGTACAGGAGCTATTTTATCGCTTGAGTACGGAAACGGCGTTTTTAAGTTTGCAAAAACCGAAGGAAACACGATGTTTCCGTAAGGAAGGCGATAAAATCATCTTCATTTAGTTCTGATATACCCATTCTGCACATCTTGTTCTTTGTGTCAAGATTTAAATTTACGCGATATTTTCAGATAATCATCAGCTCACCACTTGAAATAACGACCACTTGAGTTTTTTCGACTCTCAACTTCTCAGCTGTGCTCCGGAAACTCGAGTTTCTTTCCTCTATCGCTCGGAAATCTCATATTTATCATGGATTGGCAATTGTTTTCACTTGGCTGATGTATCGATCGTCGTGTACAATAGATGCAACAATTCGAGACTGTTCACTCAGAGAAGATACAAACATCTGATCGCACAAATGCTCAATACGTTCACGGGCAGTTGAAGTGTCTATTAATCCTAAATATTGAGCACTCAGATTACCCGCTTCCGTTATTCCTGGGCCTCACTAAATCGAGGGTTTTTCCTCAGAAGAGACAATGTATTCTTGCCGGTAATTTTGGAATCGTCCCCTGAGTTAAGGTGTCCACTAAATCGAGAGTTTGTTGAATTGAGTTCTTTGAATCGAGGTTTCACTGCATTCTCTCTGATTTTATAGGGATTTGTGCAAGTTACACTGATAGTCAACTCTCAAGTACAGTTCTCATCATGATTCCAACAATCTTTTCGAGTTTTCTAGTGAAAAATCTGATACTTTCCAGCGTCGTTAGGGTCTCAACAGAAAGAGCAAACGCGCAAAATGCGCACTTTCTGTCGAGTCCCTAAACATAGGATTTGAGCGGTGCATCAATGCGTCTGTGGGAATAGCACGCTCTCATGAGCATCCCACGTTTCTCTGTTCTATCTCATGCCTTCACATGAAAATCGTTCATGCGGGTGAATTAATTTCTAGATGCCAACCATTCAAAGTATGAAGAGCCCCAGTAATATGCGTCAGAAATTGTTTCAATATTCTTTTCTTCATAATCACCACGTTAAGTGGATTTGGCCATAACATGATTTTCGGATTTTTTTCATGAAAACATAATAGTGCTTATACCCTCGAATGAGACCCGTAGATATAAGCAGTCCGATAGTGCGTGTTAGTTGATAGAGTCGTCCTTGATCGATATTTGTCCTTGAAAAATACATCATTTTCCTCTTGTATCATATTTCATCGAAAATTGATGTATTTTCATGTTCTTTGCTAGATATTGGTTTTTGACGATTGTTAGTTTTTCTTACTCTATAGCTGCATTCCTCTCGTGTACTTTATCCTAGTTGACCATATGAATCAAAGTTCTTTGGCTAGTACCATCCCTGCTTTTAATGAAATATTTTCCAATTAAAGATTTTTAACCCGACGCGAAGCTTGGAAAATGAAAAATTGCATATCTCAAAACTGAGGTTTTTTGGCTAAACAAAACAATACGCGTCTCCTCATTTTGCATCTAGAATCATTTAAAATTGTATCGGAGTGGATCCATCATTCGGACTTGTATGCCTGCTCATGATTTAGAGATATTGGGCTGAAAAACTATACTGTTGGGCGAAATGTGGTACTGTATTCAACTAACTGATTACTTTGGAGTGTGATAATCAGTGGGCGTATTTACCAGTTCTATCCCCCCCCCCCACCCACTGACGAATCAAATAAGCAGCACTTCTAATTCGGACCTCACAAGCAGTTCCTAGCGATCTCGATCGTCATTGATAGATATTGACAATTTTTTTTTATTACTGCAATCTCGAGTACTGGAACCTCATCTGCCTGGTTTTCGCGCAAAAGAGAGGTGCGCCGATGTATGAATTTTGATTCTTTCACATCAAATTTAATGTGGAGATGATCGTCAAAGTCCACGATGGAGCGTAAATTAAGAAAAAATTCATATTGTGGCAAAAATACGAATCGCTCATAATAAGAATATTGTGGCCATTGGAGATGAGCCGCTTGATATCGGGATCTTGTTCGTGATGCTTTTGTAATGAATTCCGCATTTATACTAAACCCGTTCTCTGCGAAGCCGGGTATCGCGATTTTGTCCCTGTGTCTACCGGGACCCATCGGTGGGTCCCGCGTAATGTTATTTTTCCATGAGAAAAAATTCTTCAGCCCACAGAGAAGGACAAAGCGGAACTTACCGTTGGGTCACGCCGCGCCGCAGCGAACGTGTCAATAAGTATGAGTCGTTCTGATGTAGACGAAACGATATTTCTGTGATCAAAGCAGAAATTTCTAATGAATTTTTTTGACTGTGTTCAAACGATAAAAAAATCTATGAAATCCATTTTTTTCAGGAATCATGTCAGTTCCCTACTTTACTTACAGGTTCAGATAGATTCGATGACAGATAATGATTTGAAACTTGAACTTTTATCGTATATCATAAGTATAGTTGGTATCCTTCCTATTTTTGTTACTAAATTTGAATATTTGTATTAAGATAATGTAAAATTGTATTCTATACATAATGAAATAAAGCCTCACTTTTATCAGATGTCCGTATCTACTTATAACTTTCCCTACACGATTATTCAGATCTGAACGGAACTCCTTCTCAAACACCGAATACTTAATTCTTGCCTTTGCCGTTCCACGGAAACCAATAATTTCTGATTTTTTCACAAAGCTCCCAAATTCCTAGAATGCGTCATATTTGTAAGACAATGTTACACAATGTTCAGGAATTCATTGAATCACTATGGGTTCTTTGTATTATTTTTTGTACATTTTTCATCAAAGAGTAACATGTTGTTACAGCAGGATATCCTCAGATGTTGGAAAACATGCACTTAGAAAATAAATACTATCAAAATTTTTTTCATTCCCGAGAAATTTGCGTACCTGATTGAAAATTGATTTTGACAAAGTATCGGATAGCACAAGTGCAAGCCGAATAAATGTTCTCGATCTACTTACATAAATTAATTTCATGTATATCGCGCGATTCTCAGTTGCGAGAAAGATATAAAAAATTTCATGTCAATAATTTCAATCACAATTCATCACAATAATTTCATGTCAAAGAATATTCATATGATTTAATTGCTTTCCATGCCTCAATCTGAGCCAAAATTTCCTTTCAAGGCTACATACTGAAAACGGCATACGACCAAAGAGCAAATGTTCATTGGGTGAATATTTGAACGAGTGTTTTTGCAATTCTTACATCACCCACTCCATTCGCCAACGAATTTCAATCTTCCATCTTTTTCATATCTAAAGGGTGAGATAGATTTCAAGAAATCGATGATTTGAGGAGTGTCAAGAGAACCAGGCTCGTGATTGCGGTGTTTCGTTTTAATGGTGGTCATATTGTCACCGCCACTTAGAATGAAAGATGGTACAATAATTCGATACCACTGAGTTACATCCAGATCTTCGAACCTTGGCGATGAACATTTTTGGCATCTACAGACAAAAACAAATTAAAAATTCCCTCCAGATTGCTTGTTTGTAGGTAACATTCAAATTAATCAGGATTCTCTGATATGGTTCTCACCTCACTTTCATGTTGACAACGCGAGAATTGAATGGATTACTTAGATTGTAAGTAACCCGGATACCTGACCACTGCAGAAAACCTGAGCCCACAAATATATCTTTCCTCAAGCTTCGTTTTACAGATTCTTCCAAGGCCTAGAATGTTCATTTACGATTATTTATTTAAATGTACTTTTTGAATCTTGATCATTGTAATGATAAAGTATTAAATTCTAGTTCTTGAAAAATCAAATGATTCTATTCTTGCATTAGTGTACATAAAAAGTGAGAGAAGTTAAATTGGAAAATGCACGTAAATATTAAATGCAATCACAAACTTACAGTTTTAAGATCATCTCCTCTCAGCTCGACTGCATCCCAAGTATTTTCAAAAGGTTGCGTCACAACTACGTCACCATACGTAATATTACCAGGTGGAATATCGCTTCTGATACCTCCGACGTTCATGCAACTTATTGCCGCGTACGTCCAATATCTCGAATCTTTGGATTTGTTCATAAACTGAAAATAAAAAACAAGAGTAAAACATTTCTAACTGTTCGATATGGTTGCAGTTATAATTTACTGTTAATAAACACTCTAATGACGAATCTATCCTAAGAGCCGGTATGAATCATGATAAAATAGTTTTGCATTTACTACAACTTACAGAGTGAACCATTGCATCAGTTATAAGATTGGACAGATTACACTCTCCAATACGACACGTTGAATTGAGGTAATTTTTCGTCTCTCCTACAACTGATTTCTCGAGAGCTTTTACAGGTTCTTCCCAAGGTTTGAGTTCCTCGAGTGTCTCAGCATCTGAATTTTATCAAAATTGAGATTTTTGGTTTATATTCTTTGTATTTCTGGAATCAAAGACACGTGATACACATTATGGTGAATCGATTCTATGATGTTGATATGAGATTTAATTTTGATTCATCATTCCTCGCCAATCTTAAATTGTAAGTAGTGCCACTTACAAGCTATTTGATAAATAACAGCAATACATTTTCAATACAAAATTGAAACAAGTAGTAATGGAATGATTTGCTAAAACCCTACTTATTTCTTTGAAATGATTTTAATGAAAACTTTCCTGCACTGATTGCTTTGATTAATCAGTGCTTATCTTCTAACTAATAGAGTACCTTGTTCAATAAAATGATCTAGTGTAATTGGATCTCCTTGCCAATCAACTACTTCCCCTTGCGAATCGAACCACACAGTCAGGTTACCTAAATACCTGTATCAATCGTCATCAATGATTACTATTTCAACTTACTTTACAATTTTTAGGTCAATAAAATAATATAATATTCACTTGGTATACGATGCAGCTTGAACAATCAGGACAGTTCTATTTGTTTTACTCTGCGTAACTATGACTGGATATTCATCTTCTGGTACTTCGCCACTTGGTGGATTCCCTTTAAAACGGAAAAAAAATCCATCAGTATTGAGACCAGTAGCTGTATTTGATCGTTCTAATAGAAAATCAGTTTCAATCTCACGCAAAACTTTTCAGAAGTAGAAAATCCCTCACCAGTAAATAGAAAAGAGTGTGAATGACCTCCGACAATAACATCAACGTCAGGACAACTTGCAGCCATTATCTTATCGATGTCCAAACCCACATGGCTTAAAACAATTATTATATCTATTCCCTGTGCCTTTAATCTTTTTGCCTCTTCATTCACACTTTCGACTTCGTCTAGGAACTTCAATTTTCCAGGACTTGAAAGGGTCTGTTCAGACAAATTTTCCGCAGAATTAATACAGCTAGTGATTTTTGATAGCTATTAGATAATAAAAATTGCACTCACATTAGTGGATTTGATTATGACTCCTATCACGCCAATTTTTCTGTTACCCCTTACGATGATAGTGCTGTTCTCATACAAACCCTGAAATGCAGTGTATTATATAGATGTGTTTCAGAATTCGATAGGTAGATATTCTGTCGAAAACTCCATTGATTCTGGTCTTTTTTGTTCTACTAGTACTGAATTTTTTCCCCCTTCATCAGAAGTGAGCTCGGACAAGTCTCAATTGATGGGTCATCAAGTATCAAAACTCAACTATTTCAGACCACATGACTGCAAATGCTGCGCCAGAGTTACAAGATCAAATGTTTCTGAATCCTTGAAGATTTTAAGCATTCTCTCAAAATTTTAAATTCTTATCAACCATTCTTTCTATGTGACGGTCATTTTCCATAGATTTTTTCAGTGGTTGTGAAAGATTTTGAAATACTTCCGTGAAATTGGATTAGTCTTTCATTTTTACAATGTTTCAAGTGAATTCGGAATAACTTTTCAAACTCAGCAATTCAACTTTGTGAATGGATACTTGCCTTCATACTTGGTTCTTCAGTATCATCAATATTTGTAACAACTATTGGCGATTTTGACCGTTGAAGAAAAGGTATGAGACCCTCTATTCCATCGTCGAAGTCGTGATTACCTATCGTCTGAAATTCGATCAACGGAAAATGATTCAAAGCTCATCGAATGTAACCAACGATTCTAGAATCTTGCAGAGGATACTTGTAGTACTACTTGTGCAGAGTGAAAAATGGGAAATATTGAAAGATAAGTACCAAATGAAAAATTTCAACGAAATTTTAGAGGAAGATGATTAGTTCTATGATCAAAAAATGAGAGAGAGTGTCGATGGTTCTTGCTGACTCTGGAAGAATATCCATAATTTTTATTTCAATCATAATACACAAAATTTCCTCAAAGAACTACCCAATTAATGAGTATCATGTGATTCACACCTTGTCTTATGTAAATGCTATGTAAATTTTTCAATTATCACTTTTCTGAATTATTATATTAAATTTTTCCAGAAGTTGTTTGGAACGCATGATTAAAGGTAAGATGTAGAAATAAAATAGATAGACTCACCATGACATCGTGAGGAAGCTTGTTCATAAAGTGGACCGTTGCGTTCCAGCGATGTACATTGTACCAAAGCGTACCTTGATAATGATCGCCAGCATTGAGAAAAATTGCATTTGGGTGCTCTCGCTTTATTTGTTGGATGGCTGTCACTACTCTGGCTAAACCACCTATGCAATCAGTTTTTTCTTCATCGTGACATGTGCTTGATGCCTTATTCGTCTGCACAAATCTGAATGAAATCAAATTTTTCTTACTAGATACATTTCACGATTTCATTTTTCGGATTTTGACTGCGGCAAATAATTTGTTGAAAATTTTGATCTGCGATAAGTGTTTGACGCCACGCGCGATTCTAGTTAATTTTTTCATCGGTAAGCCAATATGTTTGCATGTATTCGATGATAGAAGTTGGCCAAAAATTTCATCGCAGTACGTCGGTCACCTTAGAATTAATACCAAAACTAGAAAAAATATTTGATTTTTGGCGTATGAAGTTTCATTGAAAAAAAGGACAGAAATACCAGACCATGATAGTTTTTGATGTAAATTTAAATCAGATCAAAAAACTGAATGAGAACGAGAATAAGTGAAAATAATTGAAAACGTGTCTGTCATCAAAAAGGTTGATAAAGTTTTTTCGGTCAGCCCACGATTGTAAGACCAAAGCTTTGCAATCCAGCGCAGATTAGACAACTTATTATCACTACAACGCAGCTCTATAGCTCATTAAAAAATTTTTATTAGCAGCTTCACATCTTCGATTAGTGTTTCGCTCAATTTCACCAAGCAAAAGAAAAAATTCTATCAGATTAATTGTACATACCGTGCATGAAAATCATTGATATGGATGATCGGCAGCTCAAAATATTCATTTTGTCCTGGATAGATGAGCTGCTTGACCGTAAAAGCTTCGGAGCAGATGAGAAATCCCAAAGTCAGTAATACTTTTTGAATCATGATGATTGTATGATGGGCTTCACACAGTCACCAACATCAGATTCAATCTTACGTTTGTCACCAGCGCAATGAAAGACTTTCAATCTCACTCAGTTATCGACCGCTGATGTGATGTGTCTAGTCTGTCGTAATGCATATGAACTGATCACGAGTGTAATGCGATCATGTGGAAGTCGGTCGTGTTCTCTCCATAATTTATCTAAAAATATTGATAAGGTAATGTGTACAGACACTCTAAACTCAGATATTGATTACAAGTATGAAAATGGGGTAAAAAAGTGTGGATATCCAGAGTGTCTATTGGCTTATCGATTCAGAGTATCTACCATATCAATTAATTTGATGGGTATCATTCACCTAAGAATTGAAAAAGGTAAATCTTTATTTGATCAGATGATATGCAAATGATCAGATAATATATTGAAAGTTGTAGAATTTTTTTGATCTTAGTGATATAGTTGGCTGAATGTTCAATCGTCAAGATAGTTGCACTTGGCACTGAATACCTCTGAAGCTCCAGCTCAGCCACCTATTTTTTTCTTACTGTGTCGTATAGAGCGAACTTAGTTGGCCTTGTATAGATCGTTTTTGTTACAACTTTCCAAGGAGTGCCTAGTATCATATCTGTCAGAACGACTAAAAGGCTTGAAACCGAAAAATTGAGTATAGTATTAGAGCTGTAATTTTCGTACCGTCAACTGAACTTTGAATGGTAGGGATAACTTTGGAATAAATCAGGTTCCTGTCTGCTCCTAGTACTAATTTTGCTCATTAGTGGCATGGGTGGAGAATGTTTTGCACCGATTTGGAAACCTCGATCAGCTGTGTGTTCGTTCATAACGAACTTTTTCGAAAATATGATTTTGGAGCGAGAACAAGTTGCTCCAAATAATCAGTACCGTCCGAGCACTTTCAGGCCGAATCCAGAGTAATGGCGCTAGATTTCACCAAACCCTACCAATTGTGTGAATTTTGTTTGTTGCAGGCAAAAAGCAAAGAGTACCTCTGGCTCGTCTGCATGAATGAAACTTGCGCCAATGAGCAGCCGTGGTGATAAGTCGTATTATATGTCGTTAGACCCGGGCTTACCCCTAATTTTGACCCAATTTTCGCGGGTACGAATGGCGTCGCATCGCGAGAGCTGTTTTCAAGGTTTGTCGAAAATCCCCGCGTGGAGTACATGCTGCGAGTCGTTTGTTTGGGGAAAGCTTGGAATTTCTTCTCCCAAACCTAAGGCAAACTTTGGGTAGAGGTCTACCACACTTGAGCCAAAGGCTTCCCAAATTTCCTGACCATGCAGACCCTATAGTTTTCCGAAACTTCGCCCAAAGTTGTGTTAAGTTTCGCTAAACTTCATGCCAAGCTTCTCCCAAATACGAAAGAATTTTGGGGTCTGATGGCACAAGTTTGGCTCACAAGAGGAGTCCGGAGTCTCCGGGTCCTGAAATCTCACCAAAATTTTTTTACAGTCTCGTACCTTCTAGAATTTGAAGAATCTAGAGTAACTCCGTCAAATGGGCCCTCTGTCCCAAGTTACAGCCTATGACATTAGCATTGCTCATATAGGCCCATGTTAAAAAGTGATATCTATAGATCTACTAGAAATGTTGACATTTCTGGCTGTAGCTCAGAACAGGAGGCCCATTTGACAGAGTTGCTTTAGATTCTTCATATTCTAGGTGGTACGAAACTGTGAAAAAAGTTTGGTGAGATTTCAGGACCCGGAGACTCCGGACTCTCCTTGTCAGTCTCATGGGTTAAGTTTGGCCCAAAGTTGACCCAAAGAAAACTTTCCCTAGAGCTAAGCCAAACATGGTTCTTTTTACACGCGTAGATAAAGTTGCTAGGTTTCTTGTGATCATCTTACTATTAACTGTTTTTCTGGAATATATAGTGAGTGTGAGATCATTCTGAGCCACTTTTTACTATTACCTAAAACTGCCTCGGCAGGTTTGTTTGAACGAAACAATCATGGAATCATAGTCTCGATCATAGATTCAATTTCAAAAAATATAAAACTCAGCTTTTGAAATATATCACCAACTCTCTGTAAACTATATGACAGTGGGTTGACTTGGACAACAGTTAACAGAGAAGTATTTTCGTGATAGAGTTGAAGAGTAGATTATCTCAAATAGTGATGTTGCCAAAGCATACTTTTGTGAACAAGAACCAAGGCGCTGATTGTAGACAATACAATATTTTGGTACCATTGGTCATTTGCGTTATGTATTTTGAGATTATTAGTAGATGAAAGTTCACGTGGATAAGGTGACATTGGAACTCACTCACTGATGCTTGACGTTTTCGGTTTTATTCAACTCTGTAAGCATTTGAAAGATGTGATCAGTATAGGCCATCTCAAAGAATGGCTCTTGTGGGTTGACAGCTTTGACTCGCCCTCGAAAAACGGAAGTAAGTAATCACCACCATCCAATGATAAAACTTCCGCTATTTTCTTTCTTCAAGTGTGTGAGATGACATATTTTATTTGACGTACATACTTACCGGCGTCAACTTTTCATGTTTTCAATCTTAATTATTTACGAAAGCCCGAAACAAATTGCAAGCTCATGTTCAAAAGTGCAAGCTTTTTCAAATTGTTGAAAAATATGATAGAAATATTTGCAGCCTAGCCTTTTGTGAAATCTATTACGTAATCCAAACAAAACTCAGTCACTGTCAAGTGCACAATGATTTCAGGTCATCATTTTATTGTATCGCTATGCTTTTGTTGTCCAGTACAATACGATATCATCTGATAGAGTTAGAATGATTAAACTTTTCAGGTATTTTTTGCTACAAATGTTCAAGAGAGACATGTGAGTATTCTATTGTTGTTACCATATACCATAGAATCGGGTAATTCAGACCGGGGAGGGGGGGGGATAATTCGGTCCACTCTTTTAGGAATAAGATTGCGTTAGTCGTAACTTTCGGCTCGTGCATGCTATAGAGCTTTATATAAGTGCTCGTTTTGAGGCCCTATATCTCGGCTACATTTCTAAAAACCTCAGTTCATCCATACGATCCTTGGATCCTAGTTTTTTGCAAATTAAAGCAGTAGAAAAATTTTGCAGACAATCAACCCTCTAAAACTTTTATTTGGTTGTGAATCCTTCTCTCTGTTGTTGTTTGTGATGCCAACAATAGAATCTAATCGAAACAGTGTCCCGAAAGATTGTTACCTTATTGACAGGAGGTGCAAGATCGAAATAGTGTGAGTAGGGACCATTCGGCGGGGTGATTTGACCCACCCGAAGCAGCTACACCACGATGTTTATTTATTTGTTATTTCGTCCTTTGATGTATAAATCCAAACGAGTTCCTCAGAGGAATTGATATTGCTATCCAGACATACGTTCAATCGCTCCGCTTGCACAAGTTCAAGTCGCAACGATCACTAGCCATACGTCTAATCTCTGAATAAGGAGTGCAGTCCATAGGAGCAGATATTGCTACGAAATTCTCACTATTATTTCACTTTCCAAAACCAAAATTGTTCTGACTTCCCATTTCGTGCACCCCTTGTAACTTTCTGAACGTTCTCTTATAGCTAAAAAATTGAAATCACCATTCACAAGAGATGAGGTGGCAACCGAACCAAAAAGGATCTCATACTAATGAAATTTATCCCCAATCTAATTTGAAGAAATGTCTGCAGCAAGTTATTATTCAGAGAAGTGATTTACGGATTCCTAATCTTGACTGTACGACTGATAACAAGTTGATAACTCTGTAATTTGAGTGTATGAATATGGTATGAATCACATCATGTTAAACATGTTAATAAGATATTACGAGATTTTGATAGAAATTTTGAGTAAAGGCTATTCATTTTGTAAAAATTTCACTTTACCTGGCAATTTCCGGAACAATTATCTTCCGGAGATACTTAGGGAATCATTTTAAGGGAAAAGGAACATCACATATGAGTATAGTTCCACGTAAAAGCGACCTACGAAAAAGGGTCATGTCTCAGATCCTTTCGTTAACATTTTTATTCGGTTCTATGGTACGAAATATAAACTTTCCACTATCTATGGGGCCCCGAGAAATATTTTCGGTCCCATGTCAAGAATTTTCGAAAATAAAGTAAAACACATTTTTTTTAAATTCTAGCAGCTTTTTTCACTAAAATGCTAATAAGTCGAGATTGCTCACAGATAGAGACATGCGGTTTGCGGCATTCAGAAGGTCTTTCAAAAACCTATCGAAATCGCTAACGAAAAGTTGATTGATTTTGGAGTCATGGGCGGCCTGTACGAGCAGAAGAGTAAAAATCACTAAGCAGTGAATTTCTCAGTTGCTTATTTTTTTTGATTTCTGAAAATCACATATTTGATGTAAAATTTTGTGTTCTTTCAGAAAAAAGTGGTCCCGATTTCCTTTTCCGTCGTTGAAGGCCTGTTTTTTTCAATTTTCACAAACCTATTTTTTAGGCAGTTTGAAATTGTCTGTTTACTGCACATGCACAGGAATTTGGACTCTTGCAACTAATTCCATTGAAAAGCCAAAAAAATTTCCTTCAAAATGATCACTTTACAAAGTTCTACCCTCCCTAAGTTAATTATATTGATTTGGCTCGGAGTTACAGCGTACGGATGATGAAGCTTCAGCTCGAGTGCGTCAGTAGGCAAACGATATATCGTGCCCGGACTTTCCTACTGTTGTCGCGGTGGCTCCGATCCACGTGTTGGTGGTTATCGAGATTCGGTGGTCTTTCAAAAGTTGTATATTGACTTTGTCAAGTGGTCATTTTGATAGAAATTCTCTTGGCTTTCCAATGGAATTGGTTTCAAGAGTCGAAATTCCTGCGCATGCGCAGTGAACAGACCATTTCAAACTGCTTAAAAAATAGGCTGACGAAAATTGGAAAAAACAGGCCTTAGACGGCGGGGAAGGAAATCGGGATTATTCTTTTCTGAAAGAACACACAATTTTAAATCAAATATGTGATTTTCAGGAATTAAAAAAAATAGTCAACTGAGAAAATCACTGCTGAGCGATTTTCACACGTTTATTGCTCGTACAGGCCACCCATAACCTCAAAATCAACTTTTAGTTAGCGATTTCAATAGGTTTTTGAAAGGTCTTCCGAATGCCGCAAACCACATATCTCTACCTGTGAGCAAACTCGGCTCATTTGCGTTTTAGTGAAAAAAACTGCTAGCATTTAAAAAAATGATGTATTTCATTTCATTTTCAAAAACTCTCGACATGGGACCAAAAAAATTTTTCGAGGTCCCATAGGTGATGGAAAGTTTATATTTTGTATAGAATCAAGTTAAAATATTAACAAAAGGATCTGAGACATGACCCTTTTTCGTAGGTCACTTTCGCGTGGAACTACTCATATAGTACCAACATGATTATAAACAAGCAAATGTCGCCCGAGATTGCTCCTGTAAGGGTAGGCCGAATAACCCCGAAGATGCGGGTAGTTATGGACCACCCTACTTTTCCACATTCTTCAAGTCTATCGACTTCGATCTTAATTCTGCGCAAAACATTGGATACCCGAAGTCAAGACCCGAATTTTGAGCTTTTCAATGTTCTTGTAGCCCTATTCTCGTAAAAGTTATGGCGATGAGAAGGTCGGAACTGGATCCGAATTACCCGGGTACCTGAGGAAATTTTACACCTTATCACAACCCTAATAAGCATAAAGCTGTCGTATAAATAATCAGTTTGCAAATTTTTTGAGATCATATTGCTTTATATGTATTATGGCGGGAGACCGAAGCTATGTAGTGGTCATAAGATTACGACAGATTGATGGTGGAAAACATCACGTTTTCTTGAGGACGAATAGCTATCTACAGTTCCTTTTGATAATTTTGTAAAATTGGACGATGAATTTTTTTTCTATTTTATTTAAATGAGGATAAATTTGTTGAATGTAAAATTAAAATCCACTCAAAATTTTTGTCAGAGCTTGAATGAAATATTTGTATGACTGTCATATATAGATTTGACACCAATATCCTGGCAGTATCAACCAAGACTCGTGCGGAAAAAATTCAGCTTTCCTACTGTAGAATGCTTGTTTTGCCCCTATCCTTATTTACCCTCACTCTACTCCTCTCTCCAGTCTTTCAGACGTACTATAGCCAAACCCGAAAAATTGTTACTTTGAGGCCCATGAAATTTCTCCATGCACCGAAATAGTATATTTCAATTCGAGGGAGGGAAGTTTGGTTTTGCTTTTCGAGTGATTGTTTTCGGCCCGAGCCCTGGCGAGGGTCAAAATTAGCACGAGTAAAGCAAAAAAAATTCACGCCCGAGTATCGAAATACGTTTTTCGATCGACTGGGCGTAAAGTAAACGAAAACTACCGTGCGTAAAGCAGTGCTTTACGCACAGTCGATCGGAAAAATGATATTCAAATTCTTTGTCGGGCACGGCAAATTAATTTGAGACTTGAAAGTATACTGGGCAAGGAGCCCATTGAGGACGTCGAAGTCAGTTCAGCAGCGTTTCTGCAACCAATTATGGATACTTTCCATATTATCTTTCTTCGTTTTGGAGCTATTGGAATGTGATGGTTCTCACAACTTTTGAGCTCATACCTTTTTTTGTCCATGTGAAGTTAGTTTGGTCTACGATTTTTTTCATCTGAAGCACAAAATACAAAGAAAATCCTGCGGAAAAAGAAAGGCGTAATAAATCAAGCGAGATTCACGACCATTGAGGAAATGTAGCAAGGAAATTATATCCCAAGGAGAGAAACGGTCAAAGAGTTGTACACTCCGGGAATTTTCGGAGAAGGAGTTATGAAGTACATTTTGCTTCGTGCTGTGTACGTGCACCTATAATTATTAAGAAAAATTTTCAGTGGATACTACCGAATATTCCTACAATTTTAGTGGCTACATACTACAACTATCTATCACAAATAATCAACTCGAGGAGCTTTAATTACAAATCAAGGATGAAAGAAGTTCGACAGTTGTGCGATATAGATGCGTCTCAAAAACTCTTCTTCCTGTTTAGAGAATTGAGATATTGTGATTTCTTTGATTTCTTCAGAAAGTTTATATCAGAAGAGAGTTGAAATAAAGAATTTTCTCTCGAAGTAGTCATCAAACAGAAACGACGCACGTCATTTGGTTGGAGCTCAATTTATCCTTATCTTTTCATGAGTCCATTCTTACATACGCTTAAGATTACTGCTAAATTCATAACATTCAATTTCTCTACCTGCGTTTTCCCGAGCGTTTTTCAACAAAGTCACGAAAGTCATGAATTATTCGCAAATCGTGATGGTTCGTGATCGAGTTCGTGATTACTCAGTTAGTATCAATGATTTGATGAAATTCATGACTAATCCGTGGAAATGTCCAAAAGTGTAGTCAACCCAGAGCTCCAACGAAAAACTATCAATACATTGGTTTTTCAGCTCGATGTCTATTCGCAGACTGTGGGGAAACCCAATGAAAAATGTCGTATATACGACTTTAACTCCAAGCGCGATTGTCGACCCGGATAGGGAATCAACATATTAATCTATCGCTACTTAAAATAGCTACACCACTACCCAGTGCTTACCTCAAGTCCTCTTCAAAACATTCCCAAAGCCCTTTTCAGGACCAAAAGGTTTTTAAATTCACTGGAAAATTTCATGGGAATCCTGTGCACTTCTTGAGCCAATCATCAACAATTTGTCATTTTTTATCTCATTCGAACGAGCCATCACTGGGGATAACCCGTACTACGTCGCCTCCAAATATGTACACCTCAATTTACACTCATTCAATAAATTCTGCATGAATCTTGGAAAGTTCAAAATTAATTCAAATTATCTTGAGTCGTACTTACACATAATCTGAAACATTGTCATTGCGGTCCTTACCGGATTGAAATCTCATCCTGGAGTTTTCTACAGAAGCTCGAGGAGAACAAAAATTTCTTTCAAAATTTGTGCAGAATTAATGTCCGGTGATAACTTGTGTCGATTAGAGTGGAAGAAGAATGGAGCTTTTTTTGAAGTTTGGGTTTTTCTGCTCCCAGATTTAATCTTTCAGTTAGTCAGAAAAATATGTATCAAAATTTTTCTGACATTTTCATCACATTTTCTATGTGACAAAATACCTTCGACAGTTTCCCGGAGCATACTTATGAATAATGAAGATAAAAAATCTCCTTTGATCTCAAATATGAACGTGGTATTCTCCGATTCTGTACAAATTTATCCATGAACCATTTTACGAAAACAACAGCCCGATACGGTTAAATTCAAACTATTCAAGAGTTCAAAAGTCGTTTCGTCTCTTATCGATTGTGTTCTTCACATACGATTTCATCCACTGATGATTGAAACCAAAAACGAGAGCGATGCGGCAAATCTCCAAAGTGCACACATACTCTCCAAAAAAAACCGTTGACCAAATGGGGTATACCCCTTATAAAAGACAAAAAGCTTGATGCCAATGCCTATTCTCATCGAGTGTTGAGTACATGAACAGAATGTAAACGACTCATTCGTGCACATTGGAGTTCGTTTATAGTCTTTGGATTGGAGTGATGTTATATATATATATTCTAAAGTATTAGTAGGCGGCATGAGAAGTAGTAGCATATACTAAGCATCAGCAGCAACCACGTCTAAATCACTGAACCGCATCACATCATCGCAGTCTGTAAATGCCCCTCGTGGAAGGCGCACGTGCTTACTTAGCTCCGTGCCGGCTTTAATTTTACTCGACGTTTGAGTATTGGTGATTTTGAAAATTGGAAATTCCAGAAAGTGCAGTGTATAAATTTAGTCAAGATGTTTCAAATGGGAGGGTTGCAGCTGTTCTTGGTGATGCTGTTGATGATGACTGGAACGAGAAAAATTTTGATCGAGGCTGCACCAGCTGACGGGGAAAAGTTTACAGTTCGGTTTTTGCATACGAATGATATGCACTCGAGGTACGTTTCATGAACTTTTTAGAAAAATGTTTATACTGCTTCAATATTTTTGAAGGCAAACTTAGTCTCAAGGGTTAGCGCATTTTTGCATAGATTCTGGGGAAATGGCTCATTTTTTTTTTCAAACAAAATTGACGATACAGATGCTTGGAGAAAAGAAATGAAAAAATTTTGGTGAACCAATACTGAATGATTTTAAACCACTTGTCACGGCAGTTGATTGCCCATTCTGTTCGTAAAATTGATACAATTGTCCGAGTTTGAAGAAGAAATAAATTCACCGATCGTAGATGATCTTGAATCACAATACAAGTCGAAACATAGATCAACCTTCTTCATAAAACTGATACTGTCATTTGACGATGAAAAATGTTCTTGAACATCTGCGCTAATATTTCTTCATACAAAATCGCTACAACTGTCTAAATTGAGAGGCAAAAAAAATCAGATAAGCCAATGAAAAGATGTTCTTGAACCACGATGCAGATTATAACACGCGAAATTCAAGTGCAATGAACAGTATCACCAGGACACGAGTTCGTTATCACTAACACAGATCATCGTCATACTACAGTATTTATTCGGATCTAGAGTTGAAATAATTTCGCGTGTCAATGACTATTTTATCGTTCGAGCACTAATACAAAGTCAGACGATTGCGAGGGTGTCATGTATAACAAAAAATTGCATAACGTTCGACTTTAAACATGATCTAAATCGAAAGCGCGTGTCGCGATGAACTCTATAATCATGTGTATGTAATAAGGCCCCGTTTGAACGATTCTGTTACGCACTTGACGTGGTTTATCATTTTGTTGCCTCAAAAGCTTATTGCCGATCTTGATCACGCGTCGAAAGCTCATTCGCGTAATCTCGCACGTGTGCCATGCAGCTTTATTTCAAATGGCCCGCGCTGCAAACCGATTTTACCGGCCTATACACATACACTTACATGCATGCATGCATGCATGCAGATATACACATTTTGTATTTGTTTTTGAGTGCACTGAACTTACTGTTATCTAGATTCTCGCGTTTACTGTTGAGTAAATTTAAATTAGCATTTTCATTCATTCGTGTTGAAAGAAATTGGTAATGATCCGGCACATGTAAAAAGTACGAAACATCTGAAAAGTTTTGAGGCGGATAACTAGTTCAGAAAAATGTATCTAGATGATATTTGAGAACCGCCAATTGAATCGCAAAGGTAATTTTCACATTCACCTTTCATTTTTGGCAGAAAAACTATCCAATCAAGAAATCCGCGATGGTCTATCTTGGTGGATCCCATCCATACTTTTTTCCGGTGCTCAATTTAGCCTTTAAAATACTCGAGAATCATACCATCTGCTGTTGTCCCAATCATCGTTGTAATGCTATTTCACCAGATGTTATGAAATTCGGTCAGAACAAAGCTAGAATTTCTGATAATAATTAATATACACTTCTCGATGAATATGTTGAAAAATTTTGTATCCCACAGTACGTATCTCCCAAACAAAACTTCGCAAAAATTTTTAAAATTGATCAAAGTTTGCCATATTTACTGAACTTTGTGAGATGTACCCGGTGTGACCAGCTGCGCATAAATTTTTGAATGTGTGACCATCACGGGTTAAAATGAGTCCGACTAATTTCCTGAATGAATACGGAACTTTTCAGCTTATGGTACTACTTCTTTAACATCTGCAATTGAGGGGTTTCGTATACAAGTTTTGATTGACATTACTTGGCACATTTGGGTAAAACGCGTGTATGTATGTATGTACATTGGGCAAGGTTAAATCACAAGTTTTGAAAGCACTTTGCGTGTTCGAAATGAGTGCGTGGTCATTTGAACCAATTTTGAGCGCTCGTTCGCGCGCTATTTGGAATTCGAACGTAGTGACGCGAGTAGTGACGATTTTCATAAAATTGTTGGCCTTTACTGGATTAGATTCGAATGAGAAAGAGAGGAAAAAACAGTTGAATAAATCTCGCGTCAATGATATCGTAAGTTTTTGTCACACAATCCGTGTTAGATTAATACACCGTTAAAGGTCAAGACTTGCCGTTCACGATTTGACCGTTTATTTTACAGTTTTCCATATGGATTATTCAAAATATTAACTTATTGAGTTGAGTGATTAAATTTAGATATCGTTAAAGGCAATCGATTTGTGAGGTAGAAAAAATTATGAAGAGGTTTGTTGGGATTGTGAGAAATTCTGCGCGGTTTGATAAGTTGACTTTAGTGTACAGTAAATTGAAATTAGAAATGGACGATACGATTGTAAAAATTATTCTGATCAACTATGTAAAAGGTAGAGTGAGAAAGGCTGAGTTGCCACAACAATTATGTCGTCCTGATGAGCGAGTAATTGACACTGGTGTATGAATGATGCTCAATTTGACAGAATCAGATTTGGGTGATTCTGAGATAACTTATGCATTTGATGTCCTGAACTCTCATTCACATTAAATGACTAAATATGATGAGTCTAACGATGATATCTGATGTAATCTATTGAAATGAAGATGTCCCAATAGTTCCAGGAGCGGATATAAGTTTAATGTGGACCTGAGCTTACCAAAAGTGGTCAAAATGTCCTCACCGTGGCATGTCCTAAACCGGAGTTGCACATTTCAACCGTGTAGTTTATCGAGATATTCATTTAATCTCGGTTCCGCACCACTCAAGCATCAAAGTTGGGTTATGAAAAGGTGATATCATGTACAAATCGAGTATCAAGTCTCACTTCAAAATAGTCAAAACACAGCCGACATTCTGTCCTGGAATTTTGCAAATTTTTCGAATGCTCCTCGATAATTCGACTCCGGGTCAGCGAATCACTTCAAACGGCTCTATAATGGCGGTAATTGATTCCTAATACACCAAAGAACAAAATACTACCACCAGCCGAATGATGAATTGCGCTAACAGCTTCCCACGCGATGATTTATGGACAATTTTTCCGTTGCAAAATAAGAACTGTCCTTACCGTGGTCGCTGGCTCTCGAACACTATGCAACGTCAAGGTCTAGAAATTTTTTTACAGCCTACTCTCACCGTAAAAATAGGCCATGCATTCGGACAAAATGATCCATTTCGATTTGCGCCTTTGAGATCACTTTTTGTGCCAAAATGTCCTTACCGTGGCTGTCCTTACAGTGGCAAAAATATATCGAAAATTGCTCATATCTTTTACATAGATTGACTAACGTTTACGCCCGTCCGGGAATTGTTTTTGGATGTCAGATAGATTGGAAAACACCTATGAGCAGTCAGATTGCAGCTATATTTCAACTAGTCAATTTTTGGTCCAAATCCCGATTCCCGCCGTTTTTGCCCTCGAAATACCTAAGTTATCTCATAATCACCCATTTAAGCTTTGAAGAAAAATCTCATCTGAGCTTCATACAAATTGGAATGATTATAATCTCTGTTTCTTTCAATGAATGCGACAGATTATCGTTTTTAAAGCTGTAATTAAAAATTTGATTGAACTGTTTTACCATGATCCGATTCATCATCAGTGTATAAGGAGTGCGTCTCAAGCAAGTGAAAGATTGATGGTATCATGAAAAGATGCGACTGTCCTCTATTATCACTTTCACAGAAAAATGAGATTTACATTCGCAAAAATTCAAATTAAACAGGAAGAAAAAAAGTACAAGTGATGACATGGGTGATTGAGATTTCTTTCAGCATACTCAGAATCAGCTACAAGGTTATGGTGGTATTTAGAGAATTATCCATCTCATCTTGATGATTTTGATTAATGGGTTCCGAATTTAAACTTATCATTTCGATTAAAAATCGTTTTGATTGGATGTAAAGTATGGTGAAACAGTGCAAGCTAGTCGAGAGGGAGATGAAGTTTTCTTTGGATTTTGTTCATTTTATCACAAAAGACAACATTAAAGAAAATATCGCGCTAATTAACCATTTTTAATAAACTCTCCAACTTGAATCTTTCGACTGCATTTTTTGTTTAAAGTGAGGCACATTGAAACTGATCAAACGATGAGATTGAGCCCTGGTTATGAAAGTTCGGTCTCTTGTTCAGGAACCTGCTTGGAGTAAAATATTTCTAGGTACCTATATTTCCTGCTTAGCTGTTTCGGCATCGATACCGAAAACGTGATGAAGTTTTCTGTCTTATAGGATTTAACATTGATCAAGTTCCATCGCACACTGAGATGGAATAGCGATATTTGGCTTTGGTGCGAATATATTGAATCACTACTAACATGAAAATCTCTCAATGACGTGTTGATTGGATTAAAGCAGAATTTAGTCAAAATGTATCAATTTTTTTTTTCATCGCGAAACCCTTTAAATTGCGTTGTTAATCAATCCAGATGAATTATTGTGATACAATTTTACAATTTTTGAGGTTGAAAAAATTCTCTGACATCGAAGGAAGGAATGATTTTTGGCTGCTTTGCCAATTCAGGTCACCAATTTATCGTGATCCATTTTGATGTGCTTTTATCTGTGATTTTGTCGGACGTCTCGTACTCATGAAATCTGGGATATCATAATCGATTAAAATTCAGCATCAAAGCAACCCTACGTTTTTTCTATACAGCGTATTTCATCTCAATAAGAATTCACTGTTCGACCTCAAGCGATATAACGAGTAACGATATTCAATTATCTATAAACTACATTTGTAATTTTATCAGGCGCCAAGATTTGGTGAGCTCAGATAAGCTTTGAGATTTCTTTCTACAATATCCTTATTGAAAGAGTATGATTGATTATACGATCAATGATTATAGTTCCGAGTATGACATCTTCAATTGATCCTCGCGGTACTTATGATATTGTTTGCTAGCCGAATTAATTACATTAATTAATTTCTATGTGCATACATATTTGCAAACAGGTTTGCCACTGTATTTCCATCAAGTCGGTTTGATTCCCATTATCAGATAATTTTCCAATTACCTCCGTTGGTCGTGTAGAATTTGGAACATATCCTACCCCCCTCCGTTTTCCTTCCAATTTGTTGCGTATTCAAATGAATTGAACCAGAGATAACCACTGATTACGAGCTATGAATGATTATCTCTAATCTCTAAAGCACTAATTGTCATACGTGAAAATGAGACAAAAGTCCCGTGATTTTCCAAAAATAAATGTAGAATGAATTTAAAAAATCTGTCAACCTTGGTTGACAGACAAGTCGCTATACTTGAGGAAGTTCTTTTTTAAAACGCTCTCTCTTTTTGAAATTTCAGAGTTAGTTTTTGTGAAATACTTCGTATTTGAATGAGGTGGGAAACATCGATCGTATTCTCTGTAAAGCAATATTTATCGCGAGAGAAATTCATAAACGTAAGAATCAAATGACTCAACTTTTTCCATTTTCTGAAGAATCTCGTGAGATCGGATTCAAACAGGACCTGATAAAACGAAAGTAGAAAAAGTATTCTCCAGATTTATATCGGCAATCACATTTATCTATGTCATCTTGATGTCAAAAATGAGAATGAGGATATTTCTGTACTGATGAATTCCACATTCTGAATGTAATTCACTAACAAATATTGTCGTGGAAGAGAGCTAAAACTTTCCACGATTTTCGGATAAAATGTTCAATTTTGTGATCAAATTTGGATTAATAATGAATCCTGAGATCGTCATACATATGACGATGTCAGGAATGAGTAATCGCAGACCTTTCCGGTATTTTTTGTACGTTTGTTATGTTAAAATATGAGAAAATAAGTAGTTTGCATCGACCCCGAATCATTTCTGCGTTTTCCAGGAAATTTAAAATGATTTTTCCATTTTTCGTGATTGCACGGCTTAGAAATCTCGAGGAAATTGCGGTCAGTAAAACTGGCGCCAAATAATTTTAGTACGACCAATCTCAACATACTTTAACTCATTCGTTTCCTTGACTCAAGACCATTGCAAATCATTTTTAATGCTGCGAAATTCGGGTTTGGAGCTGTTTTATGTGCAAAAGACTTCACTCCATTCTAAAGGTCTTGGAAGAAGCTTCAAAATGAGCTCAGACACGTTGGAAATTGATGAGATAGGTCAGAGTTGTTGAGGAAATGGGGGCAAGTTTGGTACATACTGTTGTAAACACTAAAAAATCACTCTTTGGAAAAATTGTGACAACTCAGCCTCTGTTGGTCAAATTTGAACGAACTTCAACTCATGTTGAAGATCTTGTAACAAGCTTTAAAATGAGCTAAAGTACGTTGAGAGCAGTTGAGGTTGACCAGAGTTGTTGAGAAAATATCTTAAAAGAAGCACGGATCATCGAGCCAAATGCCTACGACTAATGGCTGAAATGCTATCATGCTAAGCAGGGATATTACAACTGATGAGCCTCATCTTCCCATAAAATAAAAATTTCTTGTTTGCCGAGCATCTCCAAGTCCTAACAAAACAACGTGATCCTCGATGTCTTTTAATGACGACAAATTACGATAACTAATCGCGTCATTTTCACACTTAGACGCGTGTACCGATGTGGGTCATGAATAATTCAAAATTTTCACGGCTATTGTGTTTTCATAAACCAATAATCCTTACTTAAATGATACAACAAAGTGCTGATTAGTGAGGAAAATCGTTCCATGCAAAAACAGATTGCAGATTATTATATGCCTACTCAGTGGCATCAATTTCATAGCAAAACTGATCGGTAGAGCTTTGAAGAATCAAGTCTACAACCGATTGATTTCCTACTCGGCAGTTTCCGTATAGATATATGAAAAATTATTCATTTCGATGGAGAAGCACATCGATCTAAAGATTTTATGATTGAATCTATGCAGGAATGTTTTAGTACCCGGGTGTAAAGATTTTCCGTCAGGAAGTCTCGTAAGACATTCAAATGACACTTATCCGTATATAATTGAGCAGTAAATTGAATTTATTCTCAAATTTTACATGAATTAAATTGAATTTCCGTTGCAGATTCGAAGAAACATCAAGAGAAAGCTCAATATGTAACGATCGGGCATCGGAGCTTGGTAAGTGCTATGGTGGATTTGCAAGAATAGCCACTCTGATCCGCGAGGCAAGGCAACAAGGTGAAATCAATGATCTGCCCACCTTTTTCTTAAATGCCGGTGATACGTATCAGGGATCGGATTTGTTCACTACCTACAAATGGAAAATTGTTGCGAGGTTTCTCAATATCCTACAGCCCGACGTTGTGGTAAGTTTAAGCACTCTAATTCTAAATTTGAGTGGGTTTTTGGTTTATTTTGGCCTAATAACCTCAGAAATGGTTGCCCTGAGTTTACTTCTACATCTCAACTTCAAAGGGTGAATGAACAAACATGTATTTTGGTAGAGTCAGGATACATGTTCTTGTATTTTCAGTCATTGTGACCATATTTACAACTCTCTTAACTTTTCCGAGTGAAATCTCACTCGGAAAAAGTGAGTTCTGACTCGGAGTTCGGAGTGAAATCGTGGCAACTCGGTACCGAGTGAGTTTCGCTCAGAAAAAAGAGTGAGATTTTTCACTCTTTGTGATTTTTCACAGTGAGATTTCGGGGAATCCGAGTGAATCCAAATGTTATTCAGCCGAAACTGGATATTTTCGTTTAATCAATACGTTGCGGGCTATAAAATTAATAAATTATGATTAATCATCCGAAGGTTGGAAAAAAAGGAGAAAAATCAATTCCGCCTGTAGCGGCATGGTCACATCGATATTTTTTTAATTTGAGAAGTGCGGGGATTCGAACTCGGATGTCATGATTGTTAGTCGGACTGCTTCTCCACTAGGCTACTGCTGCTGTTGACATTAGAGGTCCATAGCACCCTGTGATGTAAATGATGCACCGTGTAACTTTATACGTGTCGTAAGTGGAAATGGAAATATGAAAACTAGCTATTGTTTCGGGTGAAGAAATAACAAAAGTGAAACCTACATTTATAGCACTCTAACCTAAAAATCGCAACTTTGAACATGATTTTTGGATTCTCGTGCTATAAAATATCATATGAAACTGCGTGCAGATGGGTAGTGTCATAATATACTATTTCCCGGTATGCAGGGCATTGCTCCTATATTAATATAAAGTTGATTAATTTATACGTAATATGATAATATTGGGCTGTACATGCATTTATAAAACTTATGGAAGAGGATACTGACATTTCTTAGCTCGGTTTTTCAACGAATATTGCAGGAAATCTACTATTTTCCTCTTTGTAAGCTACGCACTCATCCATCAGTAACAAACGAGCGGCAATACATAACCTAAAATTTGATTTGAGCGTCTCACTCTTGCATCCGAGTGAAATTTCACTCGAACTTCCAAGTGAAATTTTTGATTTTTTTGATATCTGACTCTTTACCGAGTGAAATGGACTTTCACTCGGAATCCGAGTGAAAAATCTCACTCGGAGAAGTTAAGAGAGAATCGTCTCATAATTTATATGAATATTAAGTGCTTTGATCACAAATATACATACACAGAGTAGAATCGTCCCATTCACCATTTTAATTTTTGTTATGAAAATTTATTTGACACATTTTTTTATTCCAATTTCGGCCAGAACCAAGATATGGATTTCCAGTTTCGTAAGGCCAAATCCAACATCAAACCGGAGGTCCCGTATAATAATCCAGTCAATTCAATTTCTCAATTATTTGTTAAGAGATATTCGAGTAACCCGGAGACATTCCCAAAAACAAATTTCAAAGGGAAGTTTGCTCCATACGTTTATTTTGAGCACGCTGTGTTATGTTTTCTTAGCAGGTAGGATCTTACTCAAGCCTGACACATATTTCGACTTGACAATTTACATTTTGTCACGTTCATGAATGAAAACTACGGACTCAACGATAATTTAATGTCTTCCGATTAATAGGATGTATACTCGCGACAGTCATCCGTATTCTAAACAATTTTATCGGACATTGGTGCCGATTAAAAACTGCGGAATACATAAAGAAGTACATAATTTGGATGACTGAGCATTGAGATACTGAAATTCATCATGCTCCAACAAAGTTAGTAAGGTCATCATACATTTGGTGAAACAACCTTTTCGCAAATGTGATGAGGCACCAGCAGTCTAAACTAGTTTTACTTTGGGATTATACAGTTTAATATTTGTCGAAAATACGATCCAGTTCTTTTCCAATTTCCCTAAAATAGGAAATGTCTGCAAATCTTACTCATTTGTCAAGCTGAGTTGAGCCTAAAATCAAGCCCCGAAGTTCGTTCACCTCTTACGAATGAAACATTCAGTAAAATGTCTTTTCCAATTTGGGTCGACTTTTTTCAAATTCTAGAAGCATCACGTTGTAACGGGACATTTACCAAAAGAAAGGTTTTGATCGTGAAATTACACATCGATAATTATATAAGTCATGTCGATTCATCTGATTTTAATCATAAGCCACTTTTCTAGCATTGTGTGTGATAAAGGGGTATAAATGCACACTATTTCATACAATGTTGAAACGGATTAGTTGGATAGTGTTTCAGATTTCGCCAGAGTGACTAATTGCTGTTCACAATAGCAATGCGGGTAATGATTGCTCTATTTGAAAATTCTCTCGTCTTCAGCTTTGATCTAGATATCTTTGGAATTGGATTTGAAGTTTGTTTAGTCTTAAAATTTAACCTTGCATTACATATGAAGGTTTAAAATTTATTTTTGCAAGATACTAAAGGGGACCTCCATGGTCTTGCAAAATTTCCTTGCGATCCTTGCCCAATTATCGAGATAAGTTCTAAGGCTACTGTTTGGAGCTGGAAATGTCTGAAATAATATAGGCGGCCAACAACCTACACCCATGAACAGTCTTCATGGTCCTTTCAAATGCACGTTGATATAAATAATTCGGACGAAGTATGCTATCACAGTATCAATCTTACACGAGTCTAAATTTATTGAATCTATCTTGACAGAGCCTGGGCAACCACGAATTCGACAACAAGGTGTCGGGTCTAGTCCCGTTTCTGCAGAATATTGACTTTCCAGTGGTCGCAGCAAACCTAGATCTGAGAGAAGAACCTGAACTCCAGCGAGCTACAAAATTGACGAAATCATTCATTCTCTCAGCAAAAGGTCGCAAAATCGGTGTCGTCGGCTACTTAACTCCAGACACAGTGTATCTCTCTCAAACAGGGAAAGTTCGTTTCATCGACGAAGTCGTAGCAATCCGAGCTGAAGCAGAAGTGCTCCAAAAGCAGGGCTGTGACATAATCGTGGCTTTAGGGCACTCTGGTTTTGAAACAGACAAGAGGATCGCTAGAGAAGTTGAACTTGTTGACCTCGTCATCGGTGGCCACACAAATACATTCTTATTCACGGGAAAGGCTCCGGATATTGAAAATATTGAAGGCTTATATCCTACAGAAGTCAAACAATCTAGTGGAAGAATAGCCTACGTTGTTCAGGCTTATGCTTATACTAAATATCTTGGTGACTTGCTAGTGGACTTTGATTCAAAGGGTGAAATTGTAGGAATTCGGGGATCACCGAAATTGGTGGATTCGAGTGTCCCAATGGACGAGAATGTCAAGAATGAGCTAGAAAGTTGGATGCAACCTTTGGGTTATACAAAACGAGTCATTGGAAGTACCAAAGTTATGCTGCAGGGTAGTGAAAAAATATGCAGGCTTCAAGAGTGCAACATGGGAAATCTACTTACCGACGCTATGGTTTATCATGTGAGTTGAATATTAATTGATAATTTTTGGTTTTTGGTACGTATATCTGAGGTTTGAGTTGAATAGTACTCCTTGGTCGTGAGTATATTTTCTACAGTTAGTGCTTTTGGCAAACTTGACACTTATTGGGTGACTACAAGAGGTATAAATTCATTTATACTCTAGGATGAAGGAACCAATGAGGCTCGGATTCCGTAAATCTGAGTCCTATCCCTATTATTGCACGTTCATCAGCACTGCTGAGTATTTGAATTGTTTGATGGATTTTTGAGATATTGTAAACCCAGCAAAAGGAACAAGGAATATAATCGGCGTATTTCCTAAATTATGATATGTCGAAGAATCATCGAAGAATTCAAGAATTTACTGTCGGTAAGTGCAGCCCACCAAACAGTGAATGTTGCCACAACGTTCCTGGGAAGTTGTACTGTCAACCTTGAAACGTTCCGCCAAAGGTCGGGAAGGGCGTTGCCGACACGTTGGCGCAACGAAAAAATTTCTACCAGATGCGCGTTGCCTCAACGTTTCTAGAACGTTTCTAGGACGGTTTCGAATATGAATAAATAAATGGATTATTATTAAAAAATTGTTGTTAATTGGCTCTTGTTGCATTCAAGCGTAATCTCTCGTCTTTCTTGTACCAAGTGGACATGTTTCTGATTGAGCGCAATCGATGGGATTGAACGGGGGTGGAGCTGGTAGCTTGCGAGAACGGGAATTTTATAAACAATTTGTTTATTTATTTAACAAAAAATATTCGAAGTATTGGTTGCACAGGAAACATCTTGGAAACCATCGAGCAACCTTTGAAAAACCGCTGAAACGTCCCAGAAACGTTCTGGAAACGTCGAGGCAACGCGCATTTGGTGGACATTTTTTCGTTGCGTCAACGTGTCGGCAACGTGTTTCCCGACCTTGACGGAACGTTTGACAGGACAACTTCCCAGGAACGTTGTAGCAACATTCACTGTTTGGTGGGAGGCAATAGGGATATAGGACTCCGGCATCCCCTTAAGGCGATGCGGTCACCGTGCACGCTGAACTTTGTTCACAGAACTCTCAAAATCTTTTCCATTATGGGCTAAACGACGAGTTATCCAGGCTTTACTATCATCTAACTTGGCCTGGATAACTCTTCGTTTGGCCCAAATCGGACTAGATTTTGAGAGTTTTGTGAACGAAAATGTGCCAATTTGTAGGTTAGAAAGTACCCGCGGGCAAGTTATTCTCGTTTATTAGTGATAGTCTTGTGAGTGGTGACAAATAACGAGTTGTCCACCACAACTCAGGTGATGATACGTAATGGACAAATCGTCTCCGACTTCGTTTCGTGGAAATTTTTTGATTTACATCCAAATAAGATATAATTTCCGGGTCGCACGGTGACCTTTGTTCACAGAACTCTCAAAATCTTTTCCATTATGGGCTAAACGACGAGTTATCCAGGCTTTACTATCATCTAACTTGGCCTGGATAACTCTTCGTTTGGCCCAAATCGGACTAGATTTTGAGAGTTTTGTGAACGAAAATGTGCCAATTTGTAGGTTAGAAAGTACCCGCGGGCAAGTTATTCTCGTTTATTAGTGATAGTCTTGTGAGTGGTGACAAATAACGAGTTGTCCACCACAACTCAGGTGATGATACGTAATGGACAAATCGTCTCCGACTTCGTTTCGTGGAAATTTTTTGATTTACATCCAAATAAGATATAATTTCCGGGTCGCACGGTGACCTTTGTTCACAGAACTCTCAAAATCTTTTCCATTATGGGCTAAACGACGAGTTATCCAGGCTTTATTATCATCTAACTTGGCCTGGATAACTCTTCGTTTGGCCCAAATCGGACTAGATTTTGAGAGTTTTGTGAACGAAAATGTGCCAATTTGTAGGTTAGAAAGTACCCGCGGGCAAGTTATTCTCGTTTATTAGTGATAGTCTTGTGAGTGGTGACAAATAACGAGTTGTCCACCACAACTCAGGTGATGATACGTAATGGACAAATCGTCTCCGACTTCGTTTCGTGGAAATTTTTTGATTTACATCCAAATAAGATATAATTTCCGGGTCGCACGGTGACCTTTGTTCACAGAACTCTCAAAATCTTTTCCATTATGGGCTAAACGACGAGTTATCCAGGCTTTATTATCATCTAACTTGGCCTGGATAACTCTTCGTTTGGCCCAAATCGGACTAGATTTTGAGAGTTTTGTGAACGAAAATGTGCCAATTTGTAGGTTAGAAAGTACCCGTGGGCGAGTTATTCTCGTTTGTTAGTGATAGTCTTGTGATTGGTGACGAATAATAAGTTGTCCACCACAATTCAGATGATAATACGTAATGGCGGACAAATCGTCTCCAACTTCGCGTTTCGTGAAAATTTTTTGATTTACATCCAAATAAGATATAATTTCCGGGTTGCACGGTGACCGCATCGCCTTAATGCAACTTAAAGATTCATCACAAGATTAGAGAGTGAAATCTTTGAACAAAAGCAATATACTCACTTTTGAAGGATGGATTTCAGTGGAAACTTTTTCAATACAACGTAACGAAGCGAAACAAGCAATGGACGATTGTTTTTGATATCGCAATGATTCTCGAGGGCATCCTAGATTTTCTTGCCATTTTGAATTTTATTCTATAGATTGAAAAATGACCAAAACAAAACTTTTCAAAATCCGAACTTTCCTTCTGGTGGGATTGGCTGGTTTCCTGCGATTTCGAAATCAGTCGAAACATCTTGGACAGAGCTCAAAAAAAAGTTTGGTTTCGGTATTACGGATGATTATATCGAAAGTAGGAATGTGACTTTGATCCTACGCGCTGTCTGTCATTTACTCTATTGACTGTGATAACGTAGAACTCTAGACTCAAAGATGGTGTTTGTTGCATGGGATTGTAATCAAGATCAATTCATTTATTATTAGATGATCAAGGTGAGTCGGGACAATATTTTTTAATGATGAGATGGTAATAAAACGTTACTCCGCCCGATAATACGTCCCGTGGGGGAGTTGAGTTTAATTCCGCAAGAGGTGGCAGGACTATCTTTTTGGGTCCAAAATGGACGTGTCAAACTTAGGCTGTTACTTTTTTGAACCGCGATAAGTAGAAGTTGAAATTGATATGTCGGCAAAAACATGTTTTTTAGCCTCCGTAAGTCTCACTTTCGATCGAATATCACAACCGCTACTTCACACCGAGGACTGCAGTTATACTGTTAACAGGTCTGAAAATATTTGGTTTTATTATTATTGATAAAACTCATGGGCAACTTGAAAATTCTTCGATTCATTCAGTAAAAGCTGTCGCAAATCAGTAAGCCCATGATTGCACGCTCGATTTAGCACATCCGTCTGATGGAGAATGAAAATGGAAGGATATTATTGGATGAAAATAAGCATAAAAACTGAATACTGTTGTTAATGAGTTCTTTAATAAGGACAATCGCTTCAATACTTATACAGGAGACGAGCATACATTCCTTTACATGTCACAACATGGTCTTGGGAAAAAGGTCGTACATCTAAGTAACGTTTTTCCTCACATTTTTCCAATTTCCACAGTCCTGGGAAAAGTTTGAGTGAAGAAATGTTTCAGAGATTTTTGTCAATATACACTTCTTTGTACAGTCTTCGATATTCTACGCATATAAAAAGAATTTTCTAAATAGCCTCGATATCACTTCACGACAAGATAAAAGTAATTCATTACGAGAATTTGAATCTAAAGGTATGTAGATGAAAGTTTTGACCCATAGGATACAGGTTTACAGATAATCAATATACCTGACCTATTTTTTCTGTTAGGGGTTTTCTATTCGTTTTGGAAGATTTTTGACGACCTCGATTTAACGGTGAAGATGAGACCACCTTCGACCAAAAGGTCTGAGTAAATCATTGTTATTCAAAGAAAGAACGCTCACAATCATTTGCGATGTAGACATATCTCCAACGTCATCGATGCGTTGAAATAGCGAACGCATTCTACGTTTGATTTGAACTGCGGTATTCTAAATTATTCTTAATCAGAATTTTCAATCGAGTATGGACAACACCACAATTTCACACACTAATCTAGTTTCAATATTCTTTTGTGCCAAAATTTCGATTTGTAAGGTGAATAGTCCATACTCATAAACTACAATAGGTACATACATCTTCAAGCATGCCAGTACACATGAATATTTACATATTTATATATTTACAACATACATAATTACTACATCTATTAATGGGCGATACATTTCGAATATTAGTCGAACCTGAGTTCAGCTTGCGTTAGAACAGATTCGAAAAACTTCAGTGCCACGTTTTGGACCTTTTTTGATGATGTTTCAAGATCGTTTCTCGTCCATACTTTGCCCCCGGTTAAATTTCTATAAGAGGATGGATCAATCGTCGAGTAAATCCTATTTGATGCCATCATTTCTAAATTGATGCAATAGTGACACTGTTCATGAGCGATGTGCATCAGATAGAAATTGATATTGATTGGTCATTATAACGTCTACACATCATAATGGTATTTTGTACTCAGAAAAACCAATCATTGACGACTTCGAACGGAGGTTAGACCAGCTTCTAATGTTATACGAAGAGTATGGGATTTTGCGTCTCACGAACGAGAGACGTCATATTTTTCGTTCTGGGAAACAAAAATGTTCTACTCTTTGTCCTAGGATGAAAAATGTATATTTATCTTGCCAAAAACAGCTGAATTCTTCTATTTTCCATTGGGCAAAACGAAAAAGGTCTGCTCCTTCCCACGACGAGCGAAATTTTATGCTCTTTGCTGACATAACGGGAATACTCTCCTCTCGGTACAAGAAACGAAAGGTAAACTTCATTTGCGAGCAGAAATGATTTGGCTTTTCTTCGGACAAGTGATCCAGCAGTACTACACGAGAAATAGAGTGAAAAAATTTTCTGACCAATAATATTGATAATTGAATACGTCCTAGGACTTTCCTAAAGTATCATATTTCAATGATGATTTTTCGAGGTAATGCACAAAAATCAATCAACTGTTCACAGTTATTTGCCTTTCTTTTTCGACTCATACTTGAATGACTGCGTGCAAATGGTGAGGCAGATACGTCTATTTTTAAAATATTGGACTATACATGATCAATGAACAACATTTACACTCGTATTATTTACATTAATTATCGAATAGATTTACACAGCCTTTGTATCACAATAGATGTCAAAAAGTTCAAGGCACTGGGTCAGTCTTATGGTTAGGAACCTTGGTTCAAACCTTTGGCTTTTCTGAATGATTTTTGGAACTGAAACCTGAACGAGACAAGAATTCGCAGGACGAAATTTCCTTCGCCCGTATTGGGAATCGGATTCATTTGTGCACTTTGGATACATTTTGTAAAGTAAAAGCTCAAATATCTTGAACTCCATCCCAGTTCCGAATCTGGAGGTAACCAAACCGATTATCCGTAACGAAATTTCCAACGAATTTCGTAATAGCTTTCCAAAATGTTGAAGTGAAGGTTCCGGCCGAGTGAATGCGATGGTCATCACTAGAGTTAGAATTAACTGATATGAATTTCCGTACATTGGATGTCCTTGCGCATACTCATCAATTTTTATGGCTCTTTTGTATGGTGTATCTGGAACGAACTCCTTGATACTAACTCTGTGATTCGTGAAATTATACAACTCCGAGTGAACCTAACAAACTCTGTACAAGCCTTACACTACAATTAAATTTGAAACACACTGAATACAGAATTGCCGTATTTCTAAGTCAATTACCGCTAGATATTAGTTTTCTATGCTCCTAGAATTCTCAGTAGTACTATATAAGTAAAAAATCTTACCAGAGAAGTATGTAGTCGAGATTCTCAAATAGAACATTAAACCTGCACACGCACTGTTTTAGAAGTTACAAATGAAATGGTATGACAAATGAGACAAGTGAGATTTCACAGCATGAAATACGACACCGATACCATTTAAATTCATTAAGAAAAACCATCAAAGTATTCTAAGACTAGAAATAACCTATCAATGACTGCGGTCTCTCAACATTTACCGATAAGTCATAGCGATGCTTTCTTTGAAAGAGTTCAATCATGAGAGGATCATCAATGATCATTATCCAAGTTACAGAATGAAGTAGTAGTGCACTTTTGCATACTCTATAATTTACCTTGATATTAGAGAGATTTTAGAAATAAAGCATATGAATAGTTACGGATATCTAACACTGTACACTTACGATATTGAGATACATCAGTTCATGAAACAAAGGGAACAAATACCCTGAGGATTCACGCAATTGTCATGACAAAAAGCTCCACACTGACGGCATATTATCATAGCTCCCTGCATCCTACATTCACAAGGTGACGGTGGATCAACTCCAACCATTACACCAGAAGTGTCTGCTTCTGCTCCACCATTGTCTCGATAAATATTATCTCTCGTTTTCAAAGTAATTGCTTGATGAGAGCTTTCACTAGCACTCGCTGGTCTACCTCGAACAATATGTACACCAACGCTCATACCAGCTTGAACTTGGGGTGGCATTGGCGGTGCAGAAGATGCTCGTGGTGCTCCATCATTAGCGCCAGTTCTTTTTACAAGAACATACTGTCCAACACCGTTTGGATCGTTGTATGTAACTTGACTAACTAAATTATTGTCCAAGAGTTCTTCAGAGTTTGGTCGAGTCGTTGCAAAAACTTGTTTCAGTATGATTCCTTGAGATTTATTTTGACTTGATGAGCCACTCGAAATTAGAGAGCAACTCTTTTGAGCCTTTACATTTGGAGACAAAGTTCGATACTTGTTAGCCGAAACTGATTTTTCATTTTTGAGCAAACTTGGCGGAGGTTTCAAGTGAGCTTTTAGCTGATCCCTATTTGGAGAATTAGCTATAACAGCTTGACAAATTTGATAGCTCCTTTCTAAATTGACAGCGCCTGGTGGTTCTTTTGTGACATTGCGAGATCTGCCGCCATTCTGTTCTCTATTTCCACTACGCGATCTATGAACACCTTGACTTCCAGAATTTCGACTGATTTTTGGAGGTACATTCATCACCGGGAACGATGTTTGATTTTGTGGTTGTACCGTCGTTATTACCTGTTGCGGTGACAAAGGAAGGAGCGTCTGTTGTTGAAGTACCAAAGTACTCTGAGTCTGCATATTTTGTTGTTGCATAGGATTCCCGGGTATTGCTTTAATAGTCTGATTCTGAAATTGATTATCAGAATTCATCTCTTGTCCAATAATATCTTTTTGATGTACTGGAAAATTTGTGCTTTGAACAGTATTGTTTAGACTATTTTGTGATTGTTGAGTTATACTTGTCGAACTCTGTATTTGTGCACATAATGACGAAGTATTGGCGATTGAATTAGACGAACTATGCTCGATAGTCGTCTGAAAATTTGTTTGTACTAAACGGATCGATTGCAGTTGTGGGAAGGTTATTATGGATGAGCTTGAAGTCGTATGGACGTTCTTCATCAGACAAGATGTAACAGGAGCTTGAATATTCAATGCTTCCGAGTTCAAGTGAGTAACTGGTATTTGAATACAATTAATGGATTCAGGGTCATCTTCCATCTCATTCATAAGATGTTCTTGTTCTCCAGCAATTTTTTCATCAGTTAGAGATTGAGACTCATCACACTCGTGTAGAGCTGTGATAGTCACATTAGATGGTTCTGTATTATCGAGTGCAACAGAAACTGGCGGCCAAGGTACTTGTAGTGCATCTTTTTCGTCAGTGATCGTACTTTTACTTGCATCAGACGTCCAATTGCAATCTAACATCTCAGAGCAAACGTAATTGTTTGCTTCTTGGAAAGCTTCATCTTGGTTACTGGTGTTCACAACGCCAACAATTTCTTGACTGTCGATAGCTTCAGTACCGACTGGCGCTTCCGGTATTTTTTCATCATCAGGGCTGACCTGGATATTATCCAAAATTGGATAAATTATTCCCTCAGTACATCCAGAAATTTCTTCATAAGCTTCCTGCATTTCTCCTCGAACTTCTAATTCGTGTATCCGTTGTAAAGTTTCATGGTCAATTTCGATTACTTCAGAAATTTCAGTGGTCACGTTATCGGTTTCATCTCGATCAAGTTCAACATTGTCTTGACTGCAAGAACTAGGGTTCTGAAATAATTTATTCAATGTAGCATCCATGAATGTATCCGACCCAACCGTTGCTACTTCTTCCTGAGTTTTCTGATGACCAAATACTTGTTCTTCGTTTGCACTCGCAACAACAATTGCCTTACAGTTCTGTGCATCTTCGTCAAGATAGGCGATGGACACCTGTGTATCAACGTCTTCATCTTCTTCTTCATCTTCTCCATCTTCATCATCGTCCTCTTCATCTTCGTCTTCTTCTTCATCTTCATCATCCTCTTCTTCATCCTCTTCATCCTCGTCTTCATCATCATTTTCGTCTTCATCTTCATCGTCTTCGAGCATTCTTACTGTAGCATTGAACTCCGGTATTATCCTTTGATCATTCACTGCTAAAGTCATTGGTTCATCTAAATCGTTATTTGACGGAACTGGCATACCCTTGTCAACTTCTTCTTCCATTGAATAATGAATGGGGGATTCTTGATGAGTAGATGTAAGATTTGAATGAAGTTCTGACCGAGTTCGAGTATGTGATCTCGTCGTTGTGCTGCATTTTGGTTCTTTGTTAGTACAGTGTAATCCAGATCTGAGTTTTGGTGCTTCCTTTTTGTCACCCCAAATAGGCTCAAAATGTTTCAGTTTCCAAGGGTCTAGTGTTTTCTTATCTCTTTCGGCTTCCAGTTTCAAACGTTGTTGATTCTCAGGAGTGAATTCACCTTCAGCCAATCTTTTGCGCCATTCTTGGCAAGCTCTGGCGAAGAATTCATTATTCAAACCCGAAGTAGCTGCATCTTGTCTATCAACCGCGGGTAATAACTGAGCTAACTTTCTTTGATACAATGGTGGTAATCCTTGAAATGTATGTCGATTCAGAAGAGCCCTAAGACTTGTGTTCGCTAGGATACTCGCCGGAGATTCTAAATCCACCAAGCCTGCCTCCAATTGAGCTGCGACGGACAATTTCTTTATGGAACGTCTTCGGCTTGATTTTATACTGAATCCAGGTAGACTAGCTAGTACTTCTTTCATAGTTGCGGCTGATTCTTCAATAGCTATGTGACCCTGTTGCAGACTCATTTGTTCAGATATTGATGAAGAATCTGAAGTTAATGAAGACGGTAGCGCATGCAATGCATGAGCTATTCTAGGTAATGATCGAGAATTCCCAGATGCGATTGTAGTATTTTTTCTACGTCGTTTAACTTGCTGTCTGAGCGCATGTTTCACGACTTTTTTGCTGTGAACCATACTGGAATAACTCAAGTTCACTTGATCGTCAGTGCACTCGATTTTAGCCTCCATTGTGTAGATGGGATGCATCTCTCTACGGGTCATTAAACTGAAAGATTATTTTTATCATTAGATGTTGAAGGAAAATTTTCAATTTAGGTCATTCATCGTTTTGATTCGAAATAGTGATCGTCTTCAAGTATTGAAACGCTTGAATTTTAAATAAACTCGAAGGAGTAATGTAGCAAATAAATTGGCATGAAGTTTCTCTTGAAATCATCCTTGATGAATTTTTGTATGTCAATGAGTCCTCATATCTTGCTACAGAGCGAGATCGGCTGAGTCAATAGAACATTTCATGGTCCAAAATTTTGAAGAATTTTTCTTTGATCAGGCAGGCGTGACCTAGGATTTTACTATCGGGATTCAACATCTTTTCAAGTGCAGCGATCTCGACTCCGTGGATATTTCTTATGGGAGAACTTTTGAGATTTAGCCACGTTGGTTTTTTCCGGCATTCAAAATAACCCAGAAATCTTCTCCCGATTTGCTTCAAGTGAAATTACGTTCATTGTTGAGATTAAGCGCTGGACAATCTGTGCAGTGATGAGTACAAAGCTGCAGTGTACTTCATAAGTATTCGATGCTTGAACGGCTCATTATAGCAGAGAATACAAAATACTAACCAGGTAT
Organism: Eretmocerus hayati; assembly: GCA_029851415.1. NCBI lineage: Eukaryota > Metazoa > Arthropoda > Insecta > Hymenoptera > Aphelinidae > Eretmocerus > Eretmocerus hayati. The sequence goes on from CM056741.1 coordinate 170,193,143, forward strand.
GAGTTAAAAACCTCCAACGTATGGAAAGTGGACTGTGGTTGACAGATCCTTCTCTCTTTCAAAGTATTCAGTGTAGATGCATTCAGCATTCAGCATCAGGGACATTGCGTCAAGTTTGTCTATACCTTCACATGCAGTAAACGTCTATCATGTTTGCTTTTGATTTTAGCCGTAGATAGACTTATTCAATACTCAACGAGTTTCCAGAGGAAGATAGGACCTGAAACAAAATTTTGGTATTACGAATAGTCAAGGAATTAGGGTCACATTACAAGTTTGCTAAAAAGAAATCATAGGATTGCAATCGAACCCGCAGATACCCCAATGCTCTTATGAAAAATTTTGTTGAGAATCCTGAAGGATCAGAATCGCAGATACCCAGATGCTCGAATCGAAAAACCAGTGAGGGGAAGTATCAATCGCTAAACCTGGGAAGGCAATCAAACCCGCAGGTACTCGAAAGTTTGAACCGGGAACCTGCCAGGAGAATAAATCGGCCCTGAAACCTAGGAAGGTAGTCAAACCTCCAGCTAGCCGAATGCTTGAATGTAAAATACTGTCAGGTGAAAGAACGTTTCAATTTCAATTATTCTCAAGGAAATCTCCTGACTCCTGCAGATCTGAGGCACAATAGAATTTCGAATGATTCTTGTGAGACTTGAATTCAGTCATACAGAGCCGCGAAATCCATTCTTGAACGACCTTTTACGCCACTCCCAGTCCGAGCTATGACGTTTTCACTGAGGTGAGATCTTTTACAAAAAATATTTATTCCGGAGCTACAACTGCTCAAAGAGAAGAAGAGCATTTCAGGTATCAAATTCGTGGAATGAGACGAAGATCGGAGGTCTCTTCAATCGTTCGAATCATGTTATTCCGCTTCTACTCCAATAAATCGACTTCACCGATGGGTCATTTCGAGGAAATTTGAGTCAACTATTGATCAAAACTATTTTCGAGACCTAAAATTTACGCACATGCACAGATAATTCGAATCTTGTCAGGAATTCTCTCCGATTCAGATGAATCGGTTGTGGAGATTCTACGGATAAGCGTGGATTTTGAAGCTTGGAACTAAAATGGATCCATAACTGGCTCAATTTTCTTCAGAATGACCTACCTATTCGTGAAATCGATATTATGAAGTATGGTCGAAGTTACACATAAAACGGAAGGAAAGATCGTCGATCTCTTTCTCATCTCACAGATTTAATACGCTAGGTCATTTCTTCTTCTTCCAAAAATGGTAGCTACGATCCCTCTGGATCAAACTAACTCTAGAAAGGTACTTTTTCCATAAAAATCGTACCATCGGTTAAAAATAGTGAGAAATAACTCGCGGATTCGCCTTTTCCTCTGTATTTGCAGCTATTTCTAATCGATGGTACGATTTTCATGGAAAAAAGCACCTTGCTAGAGTCAGTTTGATCCAGAGAGACCGCAGCTACCATTGTTGAAAGAAGAAGAAAAGACCTAGCGTATCAAATCTGTGAGATGAGAAAGAAATCGACGATCTTTCCTACCGTTTTATGTGTAACTTCGACCATACTTCATAATATCGATTTCACAAATAGGTAGGTCATTCTGAAGAAAATTGAGCCAGTTATGGATCCATTTTAGTTCCAAGCTTCAAAATCCACGCTTATCCGTAGAATCTCCACAACCGATTCATCTGAATCGGAGAGAATTCCTGACAAGATTCGAATTATCTGTGCATGTGCGTGAATTTTAGGACTCGAAAATAGTTTTGATCAATAGTTGACTCAAATTTCCTCGAAATGACCCATCGATGAAGTCGATTTATTGGAGTAGAAGCGGAATAACATGCTTCGAACGATTGAAGAGGTCTCCGATCTTCGTCACATGAATTTGATACCTGAAATACTCTTCTTCTTTTTGAGCAGTTGTAGCTCCGGTTCTGTAGCATCAAATTGATCCCAACAGAAAGTTTTCTTAAAGAAAATTGGACCAGCTATCGATAAGGAATAGATCCAAAGACGTATGAAATAGTTCATGCGCAGGAGAAACTGGATTATTGAATGGAAATTCGCTTTTGAAATACCTTCGAATGAATTTGAGCTTCTGTTACATTCGAAACGATGCTCGAAACAGTTAAATCCCGATGTAAAATGATCCCTCTAACTTGATGTCATAGGTTGCAAGAAACTTCAAGAGACTTTCACGGGATAACGACGCATGTTTTGAATTTTTGAGATTTATTTGCGTATTTGAAAATTCCTAGGAGGCTCAAGAAGTGAGATATTGCTGGAAATTGTCATCGAGGAGATTGATACCTCTTACAAGTCGAGAGAGATAAATTGAAAAAAATTAGAATGCACATCGAAAAAATAACGAGCAGAACCAAGATTTTTGGATATTTCAGCTCTTGGGTATCCAAAAAACGACCTAAAGAGGTTTTACCAGCGGTCAACCGTAAGGTTTTGGAGTTACCTTTCAAATGCTCTTGGAAACATCAAAATAAGTTGAGGCAATCCAAGATTTTGAGTATATCAATTTCGGATTTTTTGGTGAAGTCACTATTATAGACCTTACTCAAGTAAGGAAAAGTTTCTTTGTCCTCAAAACCGTGCTGAGTATCATATTCCAATCCCCCAAAACAAAAGAATAGCATTGAGCATTGGTGAAAAATGGTACATATTTCAATCACAGACAAGTTACACTGATGTCCAGGCCTAATCCTAAAGATGATGCAGTTCTCAGAATCATCAAAGAAATATTGAGCTGAGAAAGGTACTTCTGCGTGCGCATGTTATTAAATAAAATTTTACAATAGTTAAATCTCTATTAACTAGATCCTGGAAGATTATGATGAAGGTCTCAAGTTGAGAATATAGAGCCATCTCTTGAATTCTCACTCTCTGCAATCATCCAACAAATGTCAAAAATTCTTCAGAAATCAAAACAGAAACTTAGCTTCAAGAATATGACTGCCAACTTCTATACTAAGTACCAATTCTAGTCAACTCCTCCCTGGGAGAAACTATAGATAATGATTGATTCATCAACATCTTATAGGCCAAAGGAATTACACCATTCCTCAGCAGTAGAAAGGTAGTTATATGTTATTCTGTAGAAGTTTTCCCATTGATCCTTCACACCGAATTCATTCTGACGCTTACTTTCAGTATCACAAATTTCAACATTTACTACTGACTATATTTCATGTTCTGAGATGGAGTTTCACACACTTGAATCAGAATTTTCAATCACTCAAGATCAATTAAATCCATGACAAATTTTCAGAGGTAAATTTAAAATAAAATCATGTATGTACTTGTACTCAAGTACAGCCACATGTTGTTGCAAAATAGATGAGCGAAAAAAACATAATTAACCTCGGATAAACACCAATTCTTCCTAAGGCGATCTCAACCATACTAGTAATTGTGCCTTGAGACCCAAGCTATTACGAATTAACTTTCAGAAGGCTCGGATGCATTTATATTCCATCCAATTATCACCTATTCAAGTATCCCTATTTTGTGATACATTGCAGGCCATAAGTCAAGCACCAATGATCTCATTTGAACCAGTCAAGTAGAGTTCTACGCAATACGTGGAACGGTTGAGTAGGACATGGCATGTAGTGGTATATGACTGTTGATTCTTTGTGATTAACAAATAAAATGATAGAATGTATGATCAAGAGAATAAATCAAGAGCACTTGAAACACACAAAACCTGTGTAACTGGTTCAAGTAACAATAATCTCGTCAAATCTTCTTTTGGATGCTACATGAGCATAAACGACTGTAATACGAAATTGACAAGGTTCAATGATTCATCAATCCACACAAGCCTCATAAAGTGTAGTTCATCACTCCCGATCAAAAGCGCCACTCCAAGTATTTTTATTGTGCACAGATAAAAAACTTGATACTCCGTTAGAGCATCAATCCCTCACACTGCTATGTCAAGATCAGGAAATCCATCCCTTTCTCATCTGTTTTAGCACTATTCATAAATTTCTCTAGAATCGAAGAGAAAAGAAACTTAATTACAATTTCTGAGATTTGTATGAGATTGTTACAAGCCCAAAAGTAAGAATTATCATAGTCATGCAAAGAAAAAGGCAGGATTGATCGCATCCGGAAAACTGGAAAACATAAAAGACCATAGATAAATTAACTACTGCACAAAAGGCCCCGGGCCCTACTGTGTCCACTCCACACACTGCAATTTCCAAGTCCCAAAATTCCAACAAAGCTCTTTGAATAATAATGTAGCAGACGACGCGCATGTTATGTTTAGATATTTAGACTCAACGTAACGTTAGGCCTATATACTCGAGGTTACTGAGCGACTTTATCTATCTCATGTATCCTTTTTCAAACTTAGGTGTTTTGACTACTGCAGCTGGCGATTTCGTTTCTTTGCTTCAACCTCGCGATTCTTTATGATTCGCGTAATACTTGAGACGAGTCGTTGACGAAGGCAGTCTATGCATATTTTGGCCCAAAGAACAAGGGTAGGGTAGTTGTAAACATCCACCCTTTGTGTGCCTTTGTAAAAGAAAACAAGGGTGCTATTCGATAAGAAGGTGGGATATCTATTTCTAGAAGAATGATCGGTTCAAGATCAAGCATTCGTGGACAGATCACTCCAATCAGCTAAAATCAGGGTTTTTTTTTTTACCGTAAAATCAACGATTGTTTATGCAAAAGCTAAACTTAAGGTCAAACAATTCCAAAGGTTGTAATTTCGGGATAGTCCATTAGCGTCAGTCGAATCACTACGTATTTACTGGACAATATTCAGCTACAATTACGATCACTCCATATACTCCACTTACCTTTTTTTTATAATAAGAAATTGACGATGAAGACGACCACGACGAGTATAAACGACGGCTCATAAGTACCCTGGCCGTGAAAGTACACCAGGTGTAACCCAAAAAGCGCAGAAGCAAACAACGAGGCTCTTCTCCGTCGCGCTCCAGCAGCAGCCAGCACCAGCCAGTAATGTAAACTGTGTACAGGTTAGGCTTGCAAACGTAGATGCGGCAGATAAACACAGGAGTTTGCTGCAGTTTACAGATTACCTCTTCCACGGGAACAAAGGGCTTTGTCTCATCCACGTATACTGAAAGCTTACTTATCTTGAGGAAGGGACTCGTGTTTTATTATTATACGCGACGACGCGCCCTTGTACTACGCCGAAATTTCCGCAATACGGAGATCAGACTGGATCACATTCACACTAACTCATAAACACACATATACTTACGCATTCGAATGCTGCATATATATGCCGCTCGTGTTATACCCATAGAGTATACGGGTCTCGACACGATTCTCCCACCCCTGGGTAAATCGCCGCCATATTCAGACAAACTGATACTTTTTGTATACCTACATCTACCGGATTTGTCTGAATATGGCGGACCGTGTCGAGATCCCCTTCCAGGGACCCTACCACGTATGAATGGCGGAGTTTTTGAGATATATCTGAGAGAAGTTTTTTCTCCATCGATTTCTCTTTTTTGGAATTTCCGCAGCTGACAAATTCGGTGCCAGGATCACTTGTGCACATTCCATATCCACTCATGAATAAAGAGTGCATACTATACGTGTCAAGTGTCTGTTATCATCAAGTGATTGAATAAATACTCTCCATGCACGGCTTTCCAGATGCAATATCGGCGAATAGTAAAAATTCCTTCGGAGAACTGATTTTTTACTAATTACATCTGTCAGAATACGCTATATATCATCGATTTTCAATTGTTCCGTTGATGTTGAAGACAAACACTTTCCATCGAAAGTCACCCAACTTAGAAAGTTCAGATCACTTGAGTATTGTGTGACACGTGATTACGTATAAAATCTACCGACCTGCATTGATTTTGAACGATACGTTGATTCTTGCGCATTTCACGAGATGTTGACAAATTAGTTCTGAACGTTCATACAATGATATTCTGTACTGTCCGTCATTACGCAATCGAAACAGAGAACTTGTGAGCTTTTCACGTTTTTCATGGAATATCTTGACGACCAAAAACATCTGCCACTTCAGAGTTCTGAATCTCGATAACAATTCAATTTTTTTCGAAAGAAATCGCTGTTGCCGAGTGACCCAGGTCACTCAAATTCTGCAGAGTACTATTGCTTGAGCTTTTGCACCCGCGAGTAAATTGAAATGGTTGTAAGGTAACTGTGTCTAATTTGCCCCTATCCCCTAATTTTCCCCCACTCAAGTTCTCAAATATACGCACCTGCAGACCTTGCTGCGCATTTTTTTCATGTTTGTTACGTTAAAATATGAGAAAATAAACGTTCTGGACCTATCCTCAATGACCCGCGCATTTCTTACAACAATAAAGTGGTTTTTGGTCCTTTCGACTTCTTTTTTGTTGGTCACTAAAAGCTTTGCCAAACAAAATTGATGTGATCAATTCCAACGTACTTCAACTCATTTTCTTTGTCTTTGTCCCAACTTCAGAATGCTTCTTGCAGAATTGCAAAATTCGATTTCTAACCGATTCGACGCTCATAGTACTAAAAAAAGTCTAGTGTTCCTAATATGTCCCCATGGTTTTTTTTCAAACTCGTTGTTCACTTTACCAGAATACCTCAATCCAACCGTGAAAATTCAAAAGAAGGTAAAAAAAGCTACAAAATGAGCTAAAGTACGTCTTATTTGGGGGTCTGGAAGCCGAGATATCCCGATTTAATGAAAAACCCGTATAATCTCATGGAAATAGGCCTCTTTTCCACGTGGGGGCAAATTAGGAACACACTGTCGAAAACTCAGAAAGAATCTTCTGTTACAAAAGTTGAGATATCTCGGTTTCAATTCGTTGAAATCAAACGTACTTTAGCTCATTTTGGAGGTCTTGGAACAAGCTTTAAAATGAGCTAAAGTACGTTGCAAGTTGGGGGGCAAATTAGGCACACTTACCTTAAGTATCACAATATCTCCATGATTTCAAAAATTGATGCGGAATTATAATGGGTACTAATCAGTGTCACCAAACGAAATTGATTGGGACAATCAGCAAATACATAATACACGATTTTATACGATAAATTCTTCGTTAATTTTGATGAGATGACAAAGTAAATATGGGCTAGTCCGTTTTGTTAATGTATGATTACGATCACTATTATATTGTATATAATAGAACAAGGGTCATACTTATCAAATATCCAATCCAAGTGATGTGTTGGTAAAACAATTTTACCAAGCAATTGTATAAGGATATTTGATATTTGGATACCATCAACTTGGTATAATTATATGCGCTTGCTTGATAAGTGAGTTTGCTGAATAATCGTAATTCATTTTCCTGAAAACTATTATACATGCCAATCCTGACAAGCAATCCTGAGGCAGATCTATCATATATTGAACAAAAAAAAATTATCTCACCAGATTGAGAATTAATTTTCTTCAAAGCAAAGATACTGGATGCAAGTTTCACGAATTCTCTAATATAAGCGAGAGCAAAGCTCACTCTGTTATTTGAGAAACCAAGAAAGTGGACAAAGTTTATGCATATGAGAATGCGTTTCATAAAAAATTGTCGACCAAATATTTCAGTTTTATAAGATGAAGATTTCCATGTGAGATCGTTACTGAACATTTCCTTCAATTATTTTTCCAAAGAATGCCAAGCAGCACAATGGTGAAAGCGACTGGACAGATGCAGCAATTGCCGTACATCAAGCTGGTGGTATCAGAGGATCTATTGGTTCAGATAACTTGAACAAGGTATTTTATTCAGTTAACTTATCTCAAATACATAAGAGTTACTTTTTTATTGTTGAATTTTTGGAGTATAAAGTTTTAAAACAAATTGCGAATCTTTACATGTCAAATAGAGATTACTTCCCACAAATTATGCAGATTATCTCACGAACTTGGCTTCGGAACAATCGATTTGTCAAATATATCAGAAACATATAGTAGCAGCCAATATTTTATTGTTGTAATGGTTCGATTTATGGACTGTTAATTGTAAAATTCCTCGTGTTTTTTTTCTATCATAGGTGACACTCAGAGACGTCAGAAATGCCTTACCTTTCGGTGAGCCCAACATTTTTAAAGTGAAGGTAAAGGGTAGTACACTGCACGAAGCACTCGAATGGAGCGTAAATGATCGAATAAGTCAGAACGAGACCGCTCATGGAGGTGCTTTCCTTCAAATGTCCGGAATTCGAGTGAGCAAATTTATTATATCTATGTATTTCTTGGAAAGATTGTACTGATCAGACTTTGGATCCAATGAAATTTGATCATTCATAATTCACTCAATAAATGATGGTTACATCCAAATGCACTTTCAGTCATGCGCTATGAATAACGAGATATTAAAAAACAATTGAGACTTGTAGATTATTCTCTTATCTGTCGGATGGATGAGGGCAAAGCTTGTTTCTATTCTCTTGTTTCATGGGATCCATTTATCTACCAGTGAAACTCTCTTCATTGCAACAGCTTGTTCAATGTGCGAGGGATTCAAACGATTCAAAAGCTTCTCAAAATCCTTCGTGTTAGTTTTAGGGAGTGTTTCACTGAAATATCAAAGTTCATTGAATATATTAGTCAACATATATGCAAGTTAAAATTTATTCTTGCGCAGATTTGAATTGTCAAATATTCAATTTTTTTTCAAATAGTCAGTGCTTTTTCTCAATGTTTGGTGAAATGACCTACTCCTAGGAGAAATTATAATGAGTATCAGTGGAAGAAAATTTTATATTTTCAATCATCAGGGTATTCAACCAACTGAACTCATTTTGATTGAAGTTGTGTTGATAGTTGCATGGCCGAGTGATTCCTGGAAATTGTTGCTGAAATATTACTATATTTCACATTGCATGTAACTTTTGGTGCTGAAATTTGTCTTCCAGAATTGCAGCATGGTGTGCTTCTACCGAATTTATTTTGCCTCGAAATACTTTTTTGAATAACTGTCTGAATTGATAACTGACTTTCAACGATATGTCAAACTATACCTGTTATGATGTTTGGAATTCTTACAATTTCAGGTCATCTATGATTTGTCTAAGGATCCGAATTCACGGGTTGTATCTGTAAAAGTACGATGTAGTATTTGCACAGTTCCGACTTACAATGACCTTGATATGGAGACCACGTATTCAGTCCTGATGCCAGGATTTATGCATTTAGGTGGAGATGGCTACAAGATGATGAAAAACTTACCTTATGTTGACACTGGTGAGTGCTTCGATTCTTACACATTTCTCGCTCTATATTTAAATATTAAATTATCATTCTGGAGTAACTTTGAAACACCGTCACGAACTTTGAAAGAAAATTGGAAAGATTAATTGTTTTCGATGATAGGCTTAAATACTAAGGTTGACGATTCGAAACAGGTTCTTCGACACGCTGAGCGGAAAAGTGTCTTTTTTTGCAATAATTTTCCACTTTCTCACATAGTTTGTCGAAAAACACAGTTTGATACGCGAGAATGAAATCTATTTTTCCACCCTTGTATCGGAATGTACTATTCCCTACTCGCCCTTTGTAAAACCAACGGTTTCCGCGTTTGAAAACAGTTCTCACACGTATTTGATCAATTTTAAGTCAATTTTACAAAATAAGTCATCATCAAATCGAAATTCTGCTAATACACATCCGTAATCCTGACTATGAGTTGATTTCGTAGCCTCTATAGTGAAGGTACTAGATAAAAAACATTCGATTTACATACCACCACCGTGGGAAACATTGGTTTCAAAATCCAATGACGAATTTTGCATCTTAGTATGTTCCTAAACAAATAATTCTTTTTTTATGGTTGTTTTAAAGTTATAGCAGTGATCCTTTATACCCCTATAATTGTTGTTGTGGCTGAAGCAGCTTATATGAGGTTTGATTTTCCGTTCTCAAAATGTTTCAAAATGAAGTAAATTACAATTACTAACCATCTACTGGATAGATCTACTTTTGAGTATCTATACTTTGTAACATAACTTTGTTCGAACCGAATCCTGCAGATGTTTCATCTGTGTTGATCATCTTCTCATACTCGATTCCATGAAGCAAGTAATAAGTATATGATGGATTGCGATCTGTGAAGGCAGCTGAAGCAGTTGCACATAATAAAATACTTCTTACAAATGCACTTTATTTCATTTTTGATTTTCAGGCATGAATTCATCAAGCGTCGTTGTTGAATATATAAATCATACGAGTCCAGTTTATCCGAATGTAGAAGGCAGGATCAGTTTTATCAATCAAATCAACATCCGAAATATTGAAAATGGATCAGCTGGAAGAATGTGTATTAGTGCTCTTGCGATATCAGCGATTGCATTACTGCTGCCGTATCTCATCAGCATTTGATTTTCATTAAATAAGTTATTACATAATAATTCTAAACTGCAGATATGAACTCTTTAAGGCCATGTCGGAGTCTCGCGGCAAAAACGGTGTTACAACTTACGCAATGGTTTTTACACCTATTGAGACGGGGGTGGTGCAAATGACTCGGAATTGCTTCAGGTACCTATGCAGGGGACATGAAAGTTGCACATTTATAAATTTCTTTGATCCGCTATAAAAGAGCAATCTTTTGGTGTAATTGCTTGTACCTGGTTCTGACCTTGTCCGTTAACTTCTTGGGAGCCCTAATGTGCCTCTGGTACGATCTGTGAGGATAAAAGCCTCTCACTCCAAGCGAGGAATCCGAGGAGGAATCAAAGAATCGGGAGATATTCCAATTCTGATTCTCAAAGAGCGCGAGCTTGTACCGTAGATCGAGTTTTGAGGCAGATAGAGCCCTTTATCCTCCCGGATTGTACCAGAGGCACATTCCTGAAGCGATTCCGAGTCATTTGCGACCACCCCCGTCTCAATTGATGGAAAAACCATTGCGAAAAGTGTAACCCCGTTTTGCGCGAGACTCCGACACGGCCTTTGGATAGTAATAGTCTAGGATAATTTTATTTTATTGTGTACATGAGTATTGTAGCGAGCCTATAAGAAATGTGTGTATACTGACTTAGCGTTTGAATGAAAAAGTTTCAAATTATCCGCTCAAAATTTTACCCACATCCCATTGTGAATATAATTGTGAATATAATTGATACTTTAATACAATTGATGCTGAGGAAATCTTGAATTTTCTTGAATTAAAGAAATATGGGTTGAATTGTCAGTTTTGTGTGGGCTGTGATATACTTGATTTTGTATAGATTCATGATGCTGTTGCAGCGTTGCAAACACAGTTCCAAATTTTTTCACAAGAATGAGATACTGAATTCATTGATTTTGATAGATTCCACGGACGAAATGAGCAAATCTGATCATCTCTTTGAGTAATAAGATTCCCTATGAAAAATGAAAATGATTAGGATTGGCTGATAAGCATAGAATTCCTGCTGGATCACTCTGTATCGAACAAGTATCCAATAAATAAAAGATATGTCGATTAAACTAAAATACAGACGTGGTGAAAATTTGAAGACTGGACACCATTGTATTAATTCATTCAATCCCTGTCCTAGTTTAGTGTTCTCAATCGAATGGAAATGTCCATATATATAGAATAAGAAAGAGCACTTTTTATGACACTAAAGCACTTTCTATGCACACTAAAGAATGAATACTTACATCTGTACATCTCGTGAAAATGAAATTGATTTTTACCATTAAACTAAATGTTGTTTGTTGCATTTTTACAACTCATACATCACACGATATAAAATAAGACATGGATGATTCATTCAGAAGTATAAATATGTATTTCTCCCAAATATGACGATTTGAAAAGATGGTTGCTACGACATTCTCTTAATGTTGCTACTGTTATCTTCTTCTGGCAAGTTGGCCCTTTGAAATGGCTGTATTAAGTAGGCACATGAGAGTTGATTCCGAATGAACGAGAATTTTCATGAATGAATACATCAAAGAAAACATAAAGTCAAATGCATGAATATTCCTGTATTTCATGTTTGAGGCCTTATGGTTGAAGTCTTAAAAATATTAAAAAATTGTGTTCTCAAGATTCGTAACTCAAATGATATTTGTACGGAACTTAGGATCTCATCGTTTTTAGTTGCATGCATTTGTCAACAAGATTTGTACTTGATGTGACTATGTACTCCGACTCTCAGAGAAATCAAACCGAAAGTTACATTTCATCAGAAACTTCAGAGTAATTTTAAAGTCAGATTTTATCTAGCTCCGTATAAAGTAGTGCTCAAGATGTGTGTTTTCAAACATCCTTTCTTGCAGTCGATCAGTCAGAATAGCATAGTCAATGCGATTCTTTGAACATTTTAAAACGTTTGGAAAATTGAAATTTGACTGGGCTGATTCGATTAAACCACTTCAGAACAGCTTGTTCTCGAATAAGTTGCCGGATTTTTTTTTTTTTTCTAGCAATGGTGATGAATCCATTCATTAACCTCCCAACATATTTGTCAAAGGTATAATTGAAGGTCAAACAATCAGTTTACATGATGGCCGCAATAGTTCACTTGATCATTGTGCTGTTGAATCTTTCCAACAACGTAATTCTATAAGCGTTTTAATAGAATTGGACAATTACGAATTTTGAAGAGTTCTAAAAGGGTTCTTGTATGCGCCACTGAGATGAGTTCTTGGAACGTTCGTAAGGCACGCGCATAGCAGGTTCCAACCCCGGGTAAGGCAATTTTACAGAATGGTGATAAGGTTTTTTCGGCTGAATCGTAAAAATTTGTTTGTCGGATATCTCCAAATGAGTAAATACTCTTCCTAAATTCTTTTTTCATTAAATAAAGGAATGAAAGAACTCCCCGCGAACGTTTCAAGAACCCTTTCAGCACCTCGTTCGAGCACTTTTCGAACGTCCCAACAAGAACCCCTTCTGAGCATTCCGAAAATCCCGCAAGAACTCATTTGAGTGGTGAATACAAGAACCCTTCAGAACTCTTTAAGAGCCAGTTGTAGAATATTTTTGGATCCTCAAAGTATATTATTTCAAGAATTCTGTAAGGATGTTGTTGCTGGCTTGAACATATGCCCAAGACTGGACATTTATGGGAAAATATAGACACTACACTCACGCAGTCAATAATTTTTTTTTCTTTTTCATCACCCTCATCTGAATTTTGAGCTATAAATTCGCTCACCTTAAAAATACTCAAAATTCGAAGGCTCACAGATTGGATTCAAGAACAAAATGCATTCATCAGCATACATTTTAGATCATCGGTACACCTCCGTGTGTTGATTTTTTAAATTTTGCTTTCGAAAATTTGAAACTATTTTTGTGTAATTCTTGATAAAATAGATTTTAATTTGTGTTCACGATGATTAATGAAAAAACGAAATAAAATCGTTCTCGAAAAAACATTAGGATGATCTTCGACCGAGACTGGTACTCTCGATACAAGCTTTATTATAAAAAAATTAGAATGCTTCTGACTATTTGGCAACAGTCTTTTGGAGATGCAGCTTCAGAATAGACTTATTATTATCCAGTAATAAATCTTACAATCCTTCGCCGTTTCAATATTATGGTGAAATTTAGAATGTTAAGATTGATACGAACAAAGACACTTTCGGCATCCTTTAAATAGTAAAAGTCAAGTACAGTAGGATTGAGCAATGGTGATAAAGAATGAAGGTAACGTGTTTTTTCTTCAATGAATTCATGCTATTATTTTTTACCTTGTTGATTCATTTCTAAATGAATCATCATCGACAGACGAATCCAAATAGTGAAGATTGAATGATTTGGTTCGATTACAATTGAGGGGGTGGGTGGAAAAAGGGCGTAATTGCAAAACGACCATTCTGAGAAAATCAATAAAAACTCGATAAAACCGTTAGAGACATTATTGGACGAGTTGAGTTGACTTATTTCGAAGAAGATAGCATTCTCGAAATAGCCCAACCCAAACCGGTAGGTTGAAATTTGATTTTGAGCTTTTTTCAGCAATTTCAAAAAATGCAATTACGCCCTTTTTCCGAATACAGGGTCAAATTTCGGCCTTTCTTCCTCACAAAAAGTGGTATAAAATGTCAAGCAAGTCCAATCATCTCCAAATTTTTTGAGAGTTTTCCTGGGCATGTTTTGAAAGATATCTGATTGCTAGGAGTCGGTTCGATTCATGCTCCACGGTTCTATGGACACGAAAACTTCCATCAGTCGTGTGAAAATGACGAGACGATTTCTCCACTAGGGAAGGGTGAAAACACTTAATTTGAAGGTAATACAACACGTTTTCATCGTTATATTAGGTCGAAAACCGTTTCCAGGCTCTGGAGAATTTTTATAGAATTTTTCCTCGGTAATTAGGCCTTTTTTCCAGATCCACCCTCACTGACGCCCTGTTACAGAGTAATTACGCCCTTTTAAATCTTTTCAGTCAGGTACTTAAGCCCTTTTTCCAAATCCTGTTGGGCCCAGCAAAAAATGAAGCCCTGCTTTTGAAATGATAACACAGCAGTTACGCCCTTTTAACATCTGAGCATAGCAGTTACGCCCTTTCAACATTCTATCATTGTACTTACGTCTTTTTATCCTGCAGATGAAAGGGCGAAATGTCGATTACGCCCTTTTTCCATCCACCCCCTCAATTGGTATCAAGGTGATTTGAAATAAATATTCGAAGGTTGAATAGCAATGCATTTTTATTCTTCATAATCAGAAGTAATAATTTACAAATTTTCTTACAGCTAAAAATTATTATTTAGAATCATCTTGCTCATACGGTTGTCGCAAGATTTAGACATTAACATAATAATTCCTTAACTAAATGGAAAGCTATTATCTCATACGCAAAGTGATTGCTGCATATAATCATCACCATGAAGCGCAAAATTGATAACGAGTCAACTAAACGAATCAATTTACAACAACTCATACATTTTTGGAAGTTCAAACTTCCCAACAAATGAAAATTAAGTTCATTATTTCTGAGACATGGAGGATATCTTAAGGAACTCTATATCTTCAAGTTTCTTTAAGAAGAATCTACACATCTGATTTCATAAGAGATACAGATTGGAACACGTCAGATTGTATTTTCCACTAAAACAATTCATTTTTTTGATATTCCTCGTGCATTTTCCATCAAGGCTCAATTCTCAAATAGGGGTTTTAATTCTCTAGATTCATGTAACGATTGTATTGTTAGAGGAACAAAAAGATGGAAGATTGAGATTGTCAGAAGCTAATCATATCACAATGATTTTTCAATCTTATCCTACGATAACAAATTTTTCGTATTTCTAGACACATGCACTGTAAAATGCAGGATATCGGCGTTCGGAAACTTATCCCTTCTTTTAAAGGGCAAAAAATAATGTTCTTATATATTTTCATTTTCAGACGCTATCCTAAGCAAACATTTTGTTATACTTTTTCAAGACCTAATACTCGAAGTTCTTCGATATCGTGAATATGATAATAATTTACAAACTGTACATCTTCTTTTTAGAGCTTTGCATCATTGTTTTGAGTACTTCGGCCTATGATCTTGTTTGGTTAGTATTCGAGATATAGATCTTATAAATTGCAGATGTAAGCGATTTGAAATGATCGCACAAATTCATTTTGCCGTCTCATTATTAGAACTGATCAAGAAATGAATACTTTCATAAAAAGATACAATGGAAGTATTTTGCATGAACGAAATTCAACTGTTATTTAATAATTCATTCATAAAAATATTAATCTTGTAACAATGCTGTCCATCAGTCAATTAATATGAGTACAATGTCATCAAAGACTCAACAGCCGCTACGTCTTGTACAAAAGATGAAGAAGAATAGAGGGAGTGTGAAAGTAGAGAATAGCATGCATGCTGAGACATCACTGAACCGCATTAGACAAAAAAAGTCAAGTCAGAATATTCACTAAAGAAAAAGTGGGTGGAGAAATGAGGAAAGGCCAAACTCAGGTATATCAAACTATTTTTGGGACTCAAAAGCATTCAGTGGCATTTTGAAACCAGCGGGTTGCATTGAATTGCACGTCATGGCGCCGAAAACTACTTTGTTTGGAAGCTTCTGGTCTATTATTCGACAAAACAGTGGCTCTTCTTTCTAAGAATGGTTTTTTTCTTCTTTACTCAATAATATTCCAAGAGTACCATTGAATTCCGAATTTTAAAGGTCGGACATGTATTTTGTTGTGAACAGAATTTCCGCGACTTTTGAAAAGAAAGTTTTTTCATTATAATAGGACTGAAATAGAATTACGAACGATTCGAGATGTTTTCAATGACTCCAAGATGTAAATTCTATGAAAAAAGTATCCCTACTCTCATTCCATGGCTTCAAACATGGATAATAAAATCTCAGTGTGTTAAATTGTACGAAAAACGAATTTTTATTGGAAAAAAGATCATTGGAAATAATAAAATCGTGAATTTTGCCGTATGACCGAGATACGTATGAAGATCTTACAACACCACATTTGGTTTTTTTTGTCACGCACACACACTTCAGCTAAGTCAAACGTCCTATGCAAACGAAAAGTGAATTTCAGTCCTTAGTGCGGCAGCCTCACAGCCATTACAACCGGAACTTATTGAAAAGACTCTCGTGTTTGTATTATCCTTTTTCGAAGCTACTCATGCTTTGAGCTCCACCACCCAAGAAGAAAAATATTACGACCAAAAAGGTGTTTTTTTTTTGTTGTGTAGATAGAAAACTCGGTATGATTTCCCATAGAAATTAGAGTGAGAGGATAAGTTTGTAAAACCTTTTGAGTATCTTTACTTATTGCAACCGTGTGAAAACACTGATCTTGGATTAGATACTTTTGGAACCGCCGATGCAAGGATACACTTTGTATTTCAAAGAGCCTTTGCTTTTTTTAAAATCCAATTTTGACATTACGGGAGTATTATTTGTATAATTTGGTTGGTATAGAAGGAAAATATGGCCTATTTAGCAGGTGATTTTATAAAGAGGATAGCGTACTAAGTGATCGATGTTTCGGGACTCTTTGAGTTTTTTTTTCTGTTTGACCTGTGAGATGTAATGTTTGACCAAAGTTCGAGGAAAGAAATCAGAAAGGGGCGACTGTCAACGATTTTTGAGCTCAAAATGTGAGCAAGTGCGTCACATCAGTACGTGAGTCAATACTGTCTAAAAGAGTCTCAAGATAAACTGTATGCGTATATGAATATGTATATATTTGATGTTTGGAAGTACTCTCATCAATGAGGCTTCTTAAATAATAAAAAAAAATCATCTGTAGTTGAAAGCTAACCCATTACAAGAAATTTGAAAGTATTCTACTTTGGATTGAAATCCGAAGAAAAATTTTTGATTCAAAAAATCTGGTGACGGTTAAATTTAGAAACTAAGCATCTTGGCACTTAGAATTTCTTGATCATGGGATAACTCGCACGTTGCCTATATTAACTCAACGGGGAAAATATTGTTTTCTATGTACATCGAAGCATACGGCGATTTTACACTATTAAAATTACTTATAGCTCAATAATAGTCTCATGATATCTTATTATCTAATGTTTATAATAATCTAAATTCTATTGATCACTTTGACGGGTGCTTCCTCCTTATCACGATCTTAAATTTGATTAAAAAGTTATATCGTAACTTATCTTGGGATGCATTATTTTAACTAGTGGCATCGGGAGTCACAGCGTAAAATTTTTTTCGTACAAAGATGATTGATCCTATGATTATATAGTTGAACTTTATAGTTCTACTGAATTTAAATATCTATAGTAGTTATATGAATTTAGATAAATCAGTACTCATCACTTTGTTCTTGGAACATTAATATATCTAACGTAAATATGTTCTACATTTACAAAAAATGACAAAATATACATACTGTAACAAAATATTCTACAAAAAAAAGTCACTTCCTTTAATCTGAAATTTTTATTGTATCGACTAAGATCGAATAATTTACATGTATGTACGTTTGAGTTGCGGTTCATCTTTGAATAAAACTCTTGTAAAAATGGAAGATATAGATCGAAATTTTGGAATGTCATTTGGACCTCTGATGGGTAATCAATTTTGCTCAATGCAAATTTTACAAAAACCATCAATCTAATCACATTGGAGCAAATTTTTGTGTCGAAATCAGTGACACCTATGCTGTTATTTGTACATACATCCAGCAAGGAAGGATGAATGATGGTTTTTAAAAATTTGTAGATCGCGTTTTTGTGTCGAAAGAATATCCATTTTTCTATCATCGTGTCAAGAAGTCAAAAGGTATTAGACCAAACAGTCGCCTACAGAGATCATTCCGACAACAGAATCCTATCAACTGGCTCAGACTTTGATGAAAGAGTAAGCCAGTTCTCCAGAATTCTGAATGGACTCACTTTGCCATATTTTGTACAAATAATTCAAAGTGTACTCAATTGACTCGAGATGTTCTGAAAATAATGAGGTTTTCCTGTCAAAAATTCAAATCCACGATGAGTCTTAACATCTGCGGAATTATTTGAGCTACCAGTATCAAAAATACGAATTCATTAAAATCTGCGGGGGTATCCAAACAGAAGTATAAAAGACATTCGCACTCGGCGGAAATTATCCTAACCGGTTTCTTTTATATACATCATGCAGGAAAAAGTAAGTACGTTTAAATTTAGGAAAAATTGCAGATCTCTACCGTCGCATTATATCAGCAATAGTGAATCCATGCTTAGCTGGCGGGGGCTGCGCTGGAGCTGGTGGTGGTCTCACCTGGGCCTGTTGAGGTTGAGGAGTTGGAGCCCTATTACACGCTGCTACCTCAGCTCTCAATCTAGCTTCAGCTTCTCGTCTTTCGCGATCTCTTTCAAGTTCACGTTCACGTTCTTGAAGTTCTAATAGAGCTCTAGAAGGTCCAGGTGATCCCATTCTTCTACGGCTATAAGATGTCAACATCAATGGCGGTGGCAATGGGCCCAAATTTGAACTTGTCGCTGCTGCCGAAGCTAGATTTCCACTGCTTGTAATTGCACTTGGTCTTGCTTGCAATAAATCCCTTCTTATCTGTAGATGTGGCCTTGATGGATAATTACCAGGGTTACCAGTGCTACCTGAACTTGTTGATGGTTGAGGACTTGTTGTTGATGATGATGAACTTGGACCTGGAGTTACTGATGTTGAAGTTGATGAACTCGATGATAGTCCTGAAGTTGATGATGAACAGGTTGGTCCAGATGGTAAGTCAGGATCTTCTTCAGGACTGTCATCGTCACGTAGAGCTTCTTCAAGAGCTTCTGGTGGGACATCACCAACAGCATGAGTGAGAGCGTGACGTCGAAGGTCGCAATTGCGACGGAAGACTTTGCCACAGGAATTACACTCGTAAGGCTTGTGATCCGTGTGAGTCAACAAGTGGGTTTTGAGATTACTTCGTTGGTTGAAACTACGTGCACAGACTGGGCACTTGTGTGGAGATTCTTCCATGTGGAGGATTTTATGTACGGCCAGGGTGCGAGACTGGCAGAAACCCTTGCCACACTCGCCGCACTTGAATGGCTTCTCCTTGCTGTGGATGTACCTAGAAATTAAAAAAAAAAATCATAATTTACTAGTGTGATGAGTAATATTATTCAAGTCTCTCAAATAATTGTCAGTGAGATGAGACATCAATGCTATCTAGATCTTTCAGAAGTCACGCTGGTGTTTCAGCTATATTTACAACAGCCATGATCTCTGTAGATAACTTCGTCGGCAACGAGTAAGAAAGTAACCAACATCGTTGGATTGGATTAAAATTTTTGGCTCAATGAACATTAAAAATATAGAGAACAAGGGGCCTATTGAGTAGTTATTTATGCAACAAATGAAACTTTAGATCTTCGTTCAATCTGAAACACTATTCCAATCAATAATTTTCGATCGATATAGACACAGAACGTTCAAGATCAAAAAGTCGTACAAACCCATCCTAATACGAGTGAACCTCCTCATCGAGATTTTTTCCCCAAGCTACAAAAGAAATTAGATAAAACCTGACTGATTGTACGTAGCCCATCGTTTCAAGAAAGTTTGGCTATGATTTTGTTTCGGGTTAAAATGGACATTGCACCCCTGAGAAGTTTTTTTGAAGTATTTTGCCAAGAAACCGATATAAAAAGATATAAAATTCTTTAAAAGAGATGAAGTACGGATTTCTGACGACTTGAGAGTCCCAAATTAAACTGTCTACTTTTTGATAGATCCGACCCAAAAAAATAATAAGTTACGTTGCATCAATTTGCGATGAATATGTATGACTATCTGGTGAAGTAAGAATATAAAATTCCCAAAAAAATTTAGTTGACATTGATACGACACTTTCTGATCTGAGTAAATTTCTCTCTCACATCACGCCGCAAAAATGGACCAAAATAAGCGAGCAGCTGAGTCAAACCGGTTCCGAAAATGGGAAGCACTAATTATATAGGGATTAAAATTGATGCAGCTGATATTTAAGTGAGCGCTATTCAGCACCATGGGCTCAAAAATAGTAATAAAGAACCTCGTCCATAGCATTTCACGGAATTCCAAGACTAGAACGCCCAGGGCCCAGTTTTCAAGTGTCTCGGATTATGATTTTTTTCCCAAGCACAAAACGAAACTTTCTCATTTCTAAGAGCGCTCGAATTTTGAAGATGCATCGTGGAACCTCGATCTGAATCATATCTAGAATCTTGAATTTTTGAAAAATCATACATCAAAGAAAAAATCATACCTATGATCTCTGAGATGGTCCTGTCTTCTGAAAGCCTTATTGCAAATGTCACACGAGTAAGGCCTCTCATCAGTATGAGTTCTCTCGTGGATCAGCAAATTGTAGCTCTTCGTAAACTGTCTGTTACAGAATTTACAGATAAACTGTTTTTTGGGCCTTGAAGCTCGTCCTGGCGCTCTCAAGAGTCTTCTATCTAAATGTTGATGGCCCAGAGGACCTCCTGGTGGATAAAGGGCAGAACCCGCGGGAAAGGGCCCGGGGAACACCGGATAACCTGGAGGTGGCTCCAACAGTGGTGGTGGTGGTGGGGGTAGCAACAAGGCCCTAGCTGCCAGTTCCTTCCTCTTATCGGCCATCATTGCCATGATTTCATAGCTAGAGGAACTTTTTCGCGTTGGGCCTTCGGGCCCAATTCTTGACTCGCGATCTTGCCTCGAGGATCCTCCAGAGCCTCCTGGTCCTGTTGACGACGACGGCGACGAACCCGACGCTGAAGACGAGGAACCACTGGCTCCAGATGAGGCCCCTGGTGCTGGGCCTAAATGGGCCCTCATATCACCAGGGTAGGCTGCCAAATGAAGTCTTGAAGGTACCACCGGTACGAATGCCGATGACTCACGGTGATGCTGATGATGTGGGTGATGATGATGGTGATGGTGGTGTAAGCCCGCTGCCATAAGGCCCGGATGGGCCTGATGATGATACGAGCCAAGTCCGTAGCCAGATCGACTCGATGAGGGCCCACTGCTACTACTGCTACTGCTTCCTCGTCCATCGCTAGAATTTGACGAGCCGCTTTGGCCACTAGACGAGGGGCCCGATGATGGGCCTGATGATCGTGATGAGCTCAGTGCTCTAGCCGACTCCTCAATGGCCGAGGCCGAAGTCACGACCAGCTCCGTCGGCATCCTCTCTTCTGCGGAAGCAAAGAGAAAATGTTTGATTTGGGACTGTTTTCTCTTGGGGAATCTTTTTTTTTTGGACAGGTGGTATTATATATTTTCTAAACGGGGTCGGTTTTGGGCCACCCTCGTGGATACTAGGGTGTTAGTGTAAACTGTTGCGAACGAGATATACTAATGGGCAAAACAAACCGCCAGGTAGGAGGTAGTTTCCGGTGCTTCGTGTCCAAGCACACCTTGCGGGGATTGAAATAGTGCCGTTGCCGATATTTTTTTCCGTCTTTGATGGGATGATGCCACGTTGGCAATGTTTTTGCTGAGATGGAGGTAGGTAGAGACCGGAATACGCGCGTCTTTACTCTCTTGGGAACCCAACGCTAATCCGTTCAACTATTTGTTCCGATATATTTTTTTGAAACTATTAACTCAAACTCGCCGGTAGCCGTCTTTACTGAGCAACCAATAAACCTGATATCGAACGGTTTCTATTGTTCTTTTACCTTTCGGTAGCGTTTCTTATCAGTTAACGATAGCTATTCGATATTTTAACTTTATTGAACTAGTATTTGCTGTTGTATTAAAATAGCTGTGGAAATACGGAGGCGAAAATGAAATTGGTTGGTAATAATTCCTAAATTTTTTTACTGGTTTTACCTTTTCATTAAAGACATCAGTTTGGAACTTGAAGCAATTTTTTAGGAATTGGAGACATACTTAGGAATTCGAACAGCTGTGTAATTATGAGATCTAATGAGAAGTTTTACTTCTGTAAGTGGAATCTTCGCGAAACTCGACGTATGGTTTCGGTAATATTGAATTTAGTATAAAAGATGAATTCTTTCAAATCTAGTACGTTGAAAACATTAACTCATTAAATTTTCATTCTGCAATGAGGTAGTGAACATTTTTTGAGGCGATTGTATTTTTTTGCATCACAAAATAAAAGTCTAAATAGCCGAGAAATTGTCGAAAAATAGCCATGTAAAAAAATCGCAAATTCTGATTTGACTATAAAATTGGAAGGAATTAAACTATTTGTATCAAATTTCGACCTTCTACACTCATGAATCCTATAAATCTGGGTAATTCTAAAGACAAAATTCTCAAAGGAATCTTTCACATTGCGAAGATAAGACACGAAGTTTTGATTCAGTATCCAGATCGCTCCACACCTGATTTTGATAATTTTTTCAATAATCTTCTAAGTTGCCGAAAGTATCTAAAAACCGTAACGCCCTCAAAATATTTGCAAATCCATTTTCCCATACTCGCACAAATTCGCCAACGTGTAAATCGTTATGTATGATCGGTATGCGCACGCGTGGGTTATTAGATTCGACATCAAGTCTATAATATACACATTGAACCAATATTATAGTATGCACAAGTCAGGCAGGAAGCTGACAAAATCTCGCGCAATCAAAATTGCTCGTATATCCGATACGAAACTAGCCTATCCCATTCCTAACTATTAATTATTATTATTATTCACAATAAGCTCCCCACGCAGATCACGTTTTAAACCTCGAAACGATATACGAATTAGAAAAGTATATAATTCGATCGATATCAATCCGACTCAGAGTTTTGTTAACACTCAATGAACACTGTGATTATATTCATGATTTTTAAAATCATAAATAATTCCAATGGGTTAACAGATTAAAACTTTTAATATTCCAAGATTTTCTAAGGTCAAAGTTAGAAAAAGAGTGAATTCATTATTTTTCCGACACTTGATTGAGATAGATTTTGAGCGGAAAAGAGATTCACGTGTACCGAAAATTCTTTAATATTGATAATATGGACTAAAAAATTTTATCACCATTCATTTTATCACAATTCCATATTTTATAATGATACAGTCAATCAGCAGCAGCATCAGACCATAAATTTTATACCTGGCCCACCGACATATTTGCCGATCTCGTATTATTATATACATATACATATAGACAGCCAAGCCTCCGCAATACCGAACTAATTACATGTATCACATATACTAAGACTGCATCAGTCTCACTTATACAAACACACGAACACATATACCACATACATAAAACACATACATTTGGTCTTGAGATATAAGTATGAGTGCGTGTATGTACCATCAAGGGAAAAATTGACCAGCCCCCTCGATCTTATCGATCGAAAATCGGTTAGACGAAAACTAAAAAAAAAGGATATATCGCGTGTTTGGATATGTGCGTGACGGGCATTTTGAAATTTTATCAGGTTCTCCACCATGTAAAACGTACTTTGTATATACATATTCACAATATGCAAATTTTTGAAAGAGCGACCATCAGAGAGTTCGCGACCGAAAGCCTCTCTTGATGATGGAGGAAAAAAAAATGAAAACGGCAGGAGTGTGTGAGAGAGAGAGAGAGAGATCGGCTCTATATATATCAAGTAAGCACGCGAGATTCGAGTGAGATCGGTTTATACACATATATAAATTATATTATAATATATAAACTGAGAGAGTTGAGAATCTCCGGTTGCATACATATGGGTGATTACATGTATAATGCAAGTCTTGCTACTGTAATGTTTCTGAGTAAGTAAGTAAGTAAGGAAGAAGTTGTGAAGCATGCAAGTAGTGTATTATATTTAAGACACTGCGTGCAATAGTGTGTCTGATGTTTTCTGGTGATGTTGGTGGTGGTATATATGAAAACGTTATCTTTTGTACACCTGAGCTATAAGTATACGAAAGAAGAAAGAGAGAGCACCTGTGCTGACGACGACGAGAACGACGATGAACGTGGTGAAAAAAAAATTTGTACTCGCGGGAGTAACGTGTACATATATAATGAGATATGTATAAAGTATGTGTGTGTGTGTGTGATAGTAATGTGCGTTGGAGGTTGGAGGTGTGTGAAATGGAGTTAGTTTGAGACACGTGTGCAAAAAGACAGATTTTTTGAGAATTTCGTTTGTTAATTTGTACAGGTGCAAGATAAGTGATAATAAAAATGAAGATGCGAATATAGTGAGCTCATTAAGAAAGTTTCTCATAGGTTTGAAGATGAAAAATCTGTCGGATTCAACAATGGATATTTGATATGAAATTTTGGCCACAGTTTCAATCGGTGAAGAATGTTGATGATTTTTTTTTATCATCTTGTCATGAGTAGTCACTTCCACTTGAAAGATAACTTTTAAATTTGAGTGATGTGTATATTCAAAATAAACCTTGGTTTTGCAATGTTACAATAGCAACGTTCTCGAGTTCTGTGTCGATTTCATTAATTACACAGATCCACAAGAGAAATTTTCTGATCAGAAATGGTGAAGATTATACCTGACGTATTTTGAGCTGCTGATTACGAGTCCGAAATCAGAACAGCATCTTTACCTGACCATTTTCGAGTTATGGCCTTATCTATGGATTATCAAAATACCTGCGCATGAGTTTCTGTGTCTTACATACAATTTGAAACTTTTTACACCAAATTTGGGTTATGGGTCATTTTTGCCATGAAATTTCACGACATCATTTTAGAAGAAATCTTGTACCCTCTAGGGAGCTAGAGAATATACCCTAGACGAAACTTCCTAGGCGGGGTATTTTCATCCTAGACCAAAACAGTGACGAGATGGGGGAAAACTCAGAAAAGTATTGGATTCTATGTCAAAATTCACGCCGGAAAGTCATTTTGTGAGAATTTTTGTACCCTCTATAGGAAACTAGATAAAACCCTAGACATTATGAAATCCCCCTAGGCAGGGAATTTTTGAGCTAGACCAAAGCAGTGACAAGACAAATCAGAGCGCGATGTGGAATCGCATTCTACGTCCAATTTCACGTGGGATCCTTATTTTTTGGGAACATTTGTACCCCGTAGAAAAGTAGAAAAAACCCCAAATGTGCGCAAATTCCCTAGGCGGGAAATTTCCGTCTTGGACCAACAGGGTGACAAGATACTCTGTAATAGCCAATCAGTGAAATTCACTGGAAAACCAGTAACAGTTGACTGGTTTCCGATGAATTTCACTGATTAACTTTTACAGAATAGGTTGAAACGAAGGATATAGGATCGAATTTTTGAGGATTTTGAGCTATGCTGGGAAGGTGAAAGAAAATGCGAGCGGAAAATAACACATGTCAGGCTCCGTATCAGCATAAGTATCGATGCTTTGTAATTTCAGTAATCTTATTAGCGATGTCTTAGACTGCTTCTCATCTCTGCCCACTAGTGTTGCTCAATATTTCCAAACGATACGTTTCCGATGTAAAATTTGGTGTAGAACTTGACTCCATTCATAGTCCTGTTTTATTTAGTCACGATGTCACGATTTTGCTCTAGGACAAAAATAACCCGCCTAGGAAATTAGAGCACATCTAGGGTGTTTTCTAGCCCCCTAGACGGTAGAAAAATCATCAAAAAATACCTTCTTGCCTTAAAATTTGATAGCTTAAACGTTCTATTACTTAGTTTTGCTGTGCAAGGTCTCAATTTGTGTCTAAAACGCAAAAACTCATAATCAGCTGTCTACGCAAGCCAAAATAAGCCCATAATTGAGAAACGGCCAGGCAAAAGTGCTGTTCCTGCTTTAGATTCATTTAGCAGCTCAAAAGGTCTCAGTGAAGATATTTCAGATATGACTTTCGCCTTCTCTGATCAGGGAACTTTTCTTGTGAGCCATTCTTATATGATAAGAGTTAGCGTTCGAATTGCTGATGAATTTGATTTGAGATCGTAGTCTCGATTTGGAAGTTGGAAGGAGAAAAAATTTCTTGTGGTATTGGTAAAAATGGAAATCGGTCGAAATTCATGTCAATGAAGACTTCTGAACCATGAATCCAAGTTTATGACAAAATTTTCTTCAGATTGAATCGAAGTCATAGCACAATATCGAGAATTCACCATTCGCTGATTTTGAAAATCGATAGGCTGAGTCCTACTCTTGTTGAAAATCAACCAGTGTTCATCAATATTGATCAGGAGTATAGGTTTTCCGAAAACGATGAAAAAAATCTAGAATTATCTATCCACGGATTTGCTCCTTCGAGACAAAATTACCAACCAAAATCCTGAATGTTCTCCCTGTGAGCATTAAATAGATTACGTTAGTTGCTGATTCGATCATCCCATGTTCCATTTTTTGGTGAGAGAAATAAAGAATGTGTTTTATGGGTTGAAAACTTTTCAGTATCATTCTTGTGACGTAAGATACTCTCGAGTCTCTATATAACTCCTGCATGCTCAATGACGGTTCTCCTCTATTTGGTTCACTTATTAAATCACTTGAATGATTTTAATAGTAGAGACAGATATTTAACTGTGTTGTGGATATAAACAAGGAATGTGTTAACATGGCCGACTGTTGAAATAGCAAACTGAACAAAAACATCGAGCCGACAATGAAAGGCAGAAGCTCGCCAAGTATTATTGTTGGGTGGTGTAAAGTGTACTTCTATCATATGCTTCTACTGTTGGTGGTCAAATGAAAGATCATTATCAATACTCCTCTTCTGGGATGTTAGCGAAAATGAAAAATAAAATTACTC
The DNA here is from genome assembly GCA_029851415.1 of Eretmocerus hayati. Classification (NCBI taxonomy): domain Eukaryota; kingdom Metazoa; phylum Arthropoda; class Insecta; order Hymenoptera; family Aphelinidae; genus Eretmocerus; species Eretmocerus hayati. Next base: position 170,220,222 of record CM056741.1, read on the forward strand.
TGATGGACAGGTGAAAATCTAATTCGAACTCCCTGACACGTTTCAAGTGGATATTTTCGATACGTGATGTGGCTCAAAAATTCTCTTGAAATATTCTGTTGGTATATGATGAAAGAACAATATATCACACTGCTAACTAATATCACGTGAGTCGATTAAGAGAAACTTTAGCATTCTTCGAAAATTCTTGTTTGTGTAAGAAACCCAGTTATTTCGATGTATTTGATTGAACGGGTTTCCTGGCTGAGGGACAAACTCTGTACCACGTTTATGAAACTATTTGGCAAGGTGCTTTGGGTGAAATGATTTTTATCCTGTGGCTCACTCTCTTTTTTGCTTGAATCAATTTTTCAAACTTCTGTTGAAATTTTCTGTGACAGCTTCAACAAATGGCTGAGGGTTAAAGTTCGTATAGGCAAAGTAAGGCATCGTTGAGGTCTGATTTCAAGAACAAATAAATGAAACGGAAGGCTCAAAATCATCATGATCCCACTAATTCATCTTTCAAGACAAGATGTTGATCATTTTTTCCCGAAAAAGAATTTGAGGAAGAAAATGATTGAGAATTCGTCATGGGCACGGATGATAAGGCTGAATGTTTTGTGTTCCAAGTTGAGTCTTTGAATAACGCCATTCTCAAAATTTCAACAGAATAACCATCGCCTTCACCAGATGATCTCAGAATTCAATTCCAAAACCTGCCTTTTCAATAATTGCGTACGATTCAATGGACCAGGAACCTAGAAATCTCATAATGCGGTATCTTAAAAAATACAAATGAATCAAAATATCCGCTTATTTCAGGTATAAGATCACTCCTCAACAACTTTTTTTCTATCGCCAAAATAGTAATTTTCAGTTACCTCAACAAAGAAATAATTCAATTACGATAAAAATCGTTAATAGGCAGCGCCAGATTGTACCGATTTTCGCGCGTGGTTTGGTTCTTTCTCAGCGTTCCGAGTGTGCAAAAACCGTCATGGCTGCAGTACAGAATCCATATTATAGCAGTGGGCGGCCATGCTGTAGAATACCCACACACACACACACATACATATATATATAAAACGGAAACATCTCGTCGGCGCTGCCGTTGCGGTGACGCTTACACACATACACATACATTTTACACATACAAATATAGATAAAAATTCACCTGATAAGCTTGTCGTTCATCCGTGTGCATGTATGTGAACCTTTTCTTGATCAAAAATAACAATTTGATTTCATTTTTGAAACCAAAATCGGTAAAAAATCGGCAGCACCACACTACATCGGTATATATTGCAACCGGTTTGATTCAACAGCATCCACAATATATCATCAACCTTGTGCGATTCTCTCTATACAACACATTCAGATTCACTTCTCATATCGCATCTGTTGTTGGTTCACAATAATTCATATATACGCACACCTGATAAACAAAATTTCACTAGTTTTTTTTTTTTAACACACTGAAAATGGCTCACAAAATACACACATGCGAAAAAAATTCACAAAATTTTGCACTAGATATATATTTTTGGAGATAACTTTATAGTATTATAGTAGAATAGTCTGCAGAGTTATAGAGCAAACGATACACTGAGAATATGCGTGAAGAGAGTCTTTGCTCGAGGCGGCATATTGCCATCAGAGACCGCAGAGAGCGAGCAGCCAACATCATAGCGTCAGGTATATTATACCTCCACTCTTTTCTCCTCCTGGTGCTCCTCGCTCACCTTCGCCAGATCACCAATACATTCATATCTTCAATCCATATTATACATATATATACACGTATTCTCATATACTACTACAAAGATATTGGAGAACCGGTCGTCGCGTTTAACTTTTGCGCGGTGATGCAGGAGCGCTGCTGCTGCTGCTGATGCCGCTTCTGCGGATGCTGTGTATATTGAAGAAGTAAAATCTCTCTCTCTCTCTCTCTCTCTCTTTCTCTCTCTATCTCTCTCTATCTCTCTTTCTTACTTGTGTGCATTTTGTATGTATGGAGTGCGTCTCTCACCTTGGCGAACGTGAACCAAAAGCAGGCGCTACAGGTTGAACGCGCGCGCGACGAGATCGGTATTATACGGGGGACTCTTTCTCAGGTATGGATCTTGATACTTTTGGGCCATGGGGTTAGATTGGTAACGAGTCTGGTTTTTTGATCTCTCATGAAGTTTATACCACATTTTATTGATATTTTTGAGATTTTAAGAGATCGGTAGGTTGATCGGTAAGCTCTGATTCATGAATTTTAGTTTATTATTTTGAGGTTATGGAACGTCTTAGAAGGATTGGGTTCTAGGTTATGTATGATTCGATACTGAGACTCAACGGCAGCTTATCCATATGCAGTGCAACTCGACGGGAGGGAGATCGGCAGCAGCTTTTATATCTCAGCTTCTTTCTCTCTCAACCATGTACATAACCTCTCTCTCTCTTACTCGCATAGTCACATATAGGCTGTATATATATGCTTGAAAGCTCTGGGGTCCGTTTCGCGGGCTGCTGCTGCCGCGGTTGCGCGAGGGAGCGATAATACTTATACATACATATATGTATGTTGCTTCCCGCACTCCAATAGGAGTTGGATACCGAGGTCGGTGCACTGGTTCTCCTCCCGTGCGCGACCGCCAACCCAGACTTCTCATATATATGTATTGGTTCTGCCTCCAGGGGCCCCATAGAGAGAGAGCAAGTCTCTTGGTTTCTCTTGCTCGCGCAACAGATTTGCTCTCTTTCGATGTATATATGTGTCTGACTTGCTAAAGCCGACGCCCAGCCGCTTTTTTTTTTGTTACTCTTTTTTTACATGAAGCATATATACATAATAGATATGATACACTGGTTATACACCTGATGTATAGATGTATATATGTATAAGTGTAGAGAGAAGAGGGAGTTATGGGTTATATGAAGGTATAGGACAGGAGAGAAAATGGCCCGTGGGACAGGACAGGTTAAGATTGTCACGTATGTATATATATATATATATATATATATATATATATATGCACCTATCTGGCGAACGAGTTTTTGCACGGTGGCGACCAACTGAAGATTCGAGTCATCCTTCTTTCCAGTTGAGAGTATTATATGTACTTGGGTGTAATGTAAGGTGGGTTGGGAGGGGTTATTGTGAATTGTAAATATGAACCGGTAAAAGCTCGAGTGCAATGGATAGATATAAGGGACAATGATAGGGATGCTCTGAATTGGGAAGGAGCTTCTGGTTATAGAGATTTTTGATTATGAAAATTTGAAGTTGAAATTTTGACGAAACTGGTTCTTCTGGCTTTGAACCGTGGAATATTGAACTACATAAGCAAGAAAGCTGTACATAAGCTTTGGTAGCTGTGATGAAATGAGATTGAAGGAAGGATGTTTTGGAATTGCCGCGTGTGTATGAAATATTCGGTTATGCGTTATGGGACGGGCTGATCTTGTCTGACCATAGCCGAACAGTGGTAAGTAGATACATCCGGGCATGGTCAGACATGACGAATTTTACTCGCCGAGGAGAACTGAAACGTCGAGCATGATTGATATCCTTTATGATAATTCCTTCATGATTATCTTATTGGACAATGGAACAGATGTATTTCTTGCTGTATTTGTCTACGAAAATCTCGTTTTCCCGAAGACGAATCTTCCCTCAATACCAATGATTTTGGGCCATAATCTATCTTTGTCGTGAATGTTGACTGGTCCACTGTGCAACATTGTCCCAATGGGTCTTATATTCTAAAGATCTACGTGCCGTCTTCAAAGTAAGCGATAGTATACTGCAAAAGAGAGATTTAAAGATCCAGGATTAACGGTTTTCCTTAAAATTTTTTTGTAGCTTTGTTTAATCTAGAATAGGACAAGTCCGTAGAGCACCAACCGCCGGCTTCGTCAAATAAGCCTGCTTGGCGGAAATATAAGTAGGTATAGATATTAGTTCTGGAAAAACTAATTTCTATAGCTATGTCTGTACTTCTAAATGGAGTACAGACCATCCGGAATCCAGGTGTATTATCCATCCTCCCTTTTCATATAGGGGTAATATTTACCAGGGTGCCCGTTATTTCCCAAGTTTCTCACAATCCTCCGTGTCACCCACCACAACTTAATCACTTGTTGAGATATTGCGATAGGAAAATTTTCAGGGACCTAGGTGATGTTTAAGTGCTGCCCCACTTGAAGCGTTTTTGTCTCAATTGAGGCCTTAAAACAAATTCTGATTCAGTATTCAGCATTTCTTGGGCATGGACGTGCTTCTTCATCCTTGATAACTTTTTCAATCGATAGCCAGTACGATTACCTTTAAAATGACCACTTGCTGAAGTCAATTTGATGGAGAAGAACTAGAGTTATGGCTGTTTTTGGTTCTTAGAAAATTCAAGATACCAAATTCGTGAAACAGGGTTTTCCTCGAGGAATCCAAAAAATGCGAATTTTGAATTGGTTTATTTCAAAGATGTGAATATGTGTTTTTGATGTATTTTTGAACGCACAAACGAAATCCGTACTCAGTTTTACCTCTAACCGCCAGGATTTTTTAGTAGGCTCAAAAAACCGAAAAAACAAAAAACGGTCGTTTTCAGCCACTTTTATGTTCTTTGGGTGGATCATATGCAAACAAGTGGGCTATCTCCTATTGTACTGCATCAAAATGAATGTTTCAGGTAGTAATTTTGAAGGAAATTGTACCCGCTATCGATTGAAAACACTATTGAGGACGTAGGAAGGAATGCATGCGCGGTAAATGCGAATCATTAACTCGAATTTCAATTTAGAAGGGTACAAATCAAATAAAAAACGCTCCAGGTGGGGCAGCATTTAAACTTCACCTAGGTCCCCGAAAATTTTTTTCCCGCAATATCTCACCAAATGATTAGGTTGTGGGGGAGTGGCATGGATGATCGAAGGAACTTGGGAATAACGGACAACCAAATATTCACACCTTCGACTCGCAGTTCTTCCCAAATTTCTAAGTCGAACATACGGTGTCAACATCAAATTCTTCCGCCGTTGTTCTGACGAGGCCAACAGGAGAATAGCGCTGAAACACATATTTACGACAGTCAAGTCATGCATAGTTTAATATTCGATTTTGATCTGCAAAATGTATTCCTGGTCTCGTGAGGAGTAGTACAGGCACGAATTGTGTCAGCTCTTCATGCGAGACTGAGACATATCAAATCGATGATTTGAGTCTCCACTTGCTCCTCAAAATCGGTCGAAATCTCTTGATCCCAACAACACACAATACGAGCGGTCAAAGTTTCCTATAATCATTAAATTGGTTATATTTCCTCACAGGAGAAGGTCTATTTGACGGAGGATACGCTGGAGTTTTTCGGATTTTGATTCATATAAAACTGTAGACAATTTCTGTCAGAGATTGGTGACAGGGTTTCTGTGTTATCATTCTTATAAACAGTTTAAGATAACATTTCTGATTTTTTTATGAAGTAGAAGTAATAGTCATTCGACCTTGATTATTTTTAATATTAATGGTGGAGTCCAATTTTTCTGAAAATTAGCGCAAATTCTTCCAGAGTCAGATTCTATTAGAGCATTCAAAACTATCCATCTTCGGTTTGGATAACTGCAAAATATTAGTTCGGACGTTAATGTTTAGTAAAATGGTATATTATTATGATACTGTACGTAGATGGGTAGTTTTATACGAAGGATTGTTTATGTCACGAGCAAAGCGAGTGCTACAAGTCCTTCGTAACAAAACTACCCATCTGCACGCAGTCTCATAAGATAATTTATGGCACGAGAATCCAAAAATCATGTTCAAAGTTGCGATTTTTAGGTTGGAGTGATATAAAATGTAGATTCGATTCATATATTATAAGTTTGTTAATTCAAGATTTTTCCCAATTAGATCCAAACATTTCCCTGACATGTAAAAATTACATAACCGTTAACAAAATACTCCTCGGCTTGTAAATCAATCAATTTAACCTGCTGCTCTTGCACAAAGAGCTCGTTAACCATCGTTGACAGCCCACAAACAGACCTCCAAAAATCCTAAAATCGATGAAAAACAAGGACTAAAAACTTCAAATGAGTTGCCGAAAAGGAAGAAAGAACCCCGAAAAGCCGAAAACGTTTCGCCGAAATATTTGGATTGTGACTTTCCCGCTCGTTTTTCATTTCACCACCGACAAACCTCTCTATACAAACTCAATCCCTCTATCCTCTCAATCGATTACCCAAAATATATCTCCCCTCATTCTTTCATGCATCACATACAAAATTTCTCAAATCACTCCTCAATGATGATGATGATGATAAGCCTATAACATATACGATGCACTTTACCGAACCGAATATTGAATATCGTCTTACATCGACTTTATAGGCATCGTCATCGGTTGTTCCTATATGGATATATATGTACGGGACGGTAACAAAGGCACAAAAAAAAACGCGGGTGCACCAAGCCAAGAGAGCCGCCGCCGCCACCGCGTTTATAATCTTTTGACTGTGCAGGTGCGCGTCAGGTACTACACACATCAGGTAGCTGCCTGATGGTGGTGCTACCATCACTTCTTGTAATACCACAAGACGCCCCTTGGCGTCTATATAGAATCCTATAGTATAAAACATTTTGAATACAAGGCGTTTCCTTTTTGTCAGTCCTACGGTAGCTTGTGGTATATGTACATGGAAGACCCTAAAAAAAGATGTGAGTCACCCATCAATCGCTAATTTGAATTTCCCGCCACTCTTCACCTTAATCCAATACACTCTTATACCGTTTGTCCATATAAATCTATGTATATGGATGAATCTGTTAGGAATTCGATATGAAGTGGCCGAAAATGCGATCTTGTGGTCGTGGATTGTGAAAACATTTATTATTTAAAAAAAAAGCTGCAGAAGATGGATTAAAAATCTTGACCCTTTTTTCCAAAATGTGAGTCTAATTAATATTCCATGCATTTGGTTTAAATTTTTTAATTAGTCCATCTTTGAGATTCACTTCCAACAAAATCAGCCGCAGTGGAATTTCTTAACTCACCGTTGGAGGATTTGCTGAAGGTTTTACGTTCCAAAACATAGAACTTGACCAAGGTTTTTTGCAGTTTACACCCACTGTTAGAATTTCATTCTTTCGCAATACTATAATTGCCATAGAGTCGTCAGATTTCAGGCAATTGGTTGAAAATTGGGTAATCAAGGCTGTTTATTCTGTTACTGTAAATTGAATCTTTACCAGTTTTGGTACCACTTATAGGTTGATGCTATAACATAGAATATGACGACTCTAGAAGAACTTTCTCCAATCGGTTTTCTGTCAAAAGATATAGGCTAACATCCTGGCATTAAAAGTTAATTTGATATTCAGGACTATTCAATGCAGTCCTATTATAGGCAATTACAACGTTTTTGGCTGGATCTCCGAACAGACGTCTCATTTTGTAGAGCTTCTACATTCTTCATAATCTCCGTGCTATCGAATTTCAAAAAATTTCCCTCCCCCTGTAAGTCCGTTAAATAGATTCCAAAATCTGCACAGAAAATCAATGTTTCGGTGGATTCATCCACATGTGTAATATTAAAATTCAAACTTGTACGCAAGATTGTCAATCTAGAGACTTAGGCATCATTGAAGGTATTAAAGATTCTCTGATCGTTCGATTTCATCGCTCGTTTACAAGCGTCGTCACGTGCAACTTTTCAAAATCCTTTCCTGTCAGCGAAAAAAAAAGACATCTGTAGAAGATGATAAAAAAATGCGACCAAGAGTTCGCGTCGAGAATTGCAATTAGAGCGCGCAAAATTCCATCGCGTACTGATGTGAAACCCAGAGAGTGAAAGAAAGATTCACGAAAGGGTCAGCTGACCTTGTGGCACAGATGTATACAGGTGGTACGTGTACGTATATGTGTGTGTGTGTGTGTGTGTGTGTATGTGTGTGTGTATGTGATGCAGCGAGGCCCGCGTAAAAAAGGCTTGGGCCTGATTTCTTTTGTGTTGGACCATACATCAGACCGATATATAGCATGTACACACTGAATGCATCCAACGGAGCTCGCTTTTTGCGCGCGAACGGATTTCTTCTGTTGTTGTTGTGTTGTCCCTTTATACTTACATTAGAGCAGTTCGGGTCCTATACTCTCTCTTTCTTCTTTCTGGCGGGACTCTCTTATGATGGGGCCCTAAAATGAATCTTCCACTGCAAAAAATGTGTGTGTATGTGTGTACATATATTGAGAAGCGAGGGCACAAGAACATACGAAAGTATATGTGTGTGTGTGTGTGTGTATGCGTTAGGGAAGTAAATGTGATAGTGCGCAAATCCGAGGAGGATCCTCGAGGATCTGGAAATTCACGTGGTGGCTATACAGCGAGAGATTGGACTCTTATAATACGAAACCAAAGAGGGAGATCGACGCATTCCTTCGGGGATTCGACCCGCTAGAGTTTTGGTCCTCCTCCTTTACTGATCTCCTATACAGTCTCTCTGATGTGCCTCTCTCACGATTAAGCCGACAGAGAATGTCCGACGAGAGGAGGTGCGTATTATTAGTCAGGATCGCAGGATGAAAGAAAAAAAGGATCTGATGCTGGATGTGTGTGTGTGTTTTCATATTATATATATATATATATATATATATATATATATATATATATATATATTGTAGTTTATGTGTGAGTATATGTCGAGAGAGCGGGAGCTGATGTGGGCAGAGAAAAAAAAGGAATGATGAGATGTGGGAGAATCTTTAGATAAGATGAAATTCGAAACATGTGCTTATCTCGAGTATGTATAAGATGTATACGACGAGTTTCCGAATTACGCGCTGATCGCGAAGCTTGTTTTACGCAAAATTATCTTATGGAGAATCGCGATATATTTGTATTATGTGATATTAGGTGTTTGATACGGTTTGAAAATCTTTTTGATCGTGTTTTGTGATTGATACGATATGCATTGTCCTATTTTAAAAATATCAACGTTGACATCTTCGGAAGGATTTCAGGTGAGATTTTCCTCCGGGTTAATTGTGTACATGGAGAAATTCTAAAACTGCTCTCGATCCTTTCCAATAAATGAATAAGAGTCCTAGGATGTCACATCAATCTCCAAATGAACTCTTCAAGGATGAACGTCCCATTCAATTGAGCCATTGTTCCATTTATAATGAATATGACCTAGTTCTCTAGACCGTAAGAATTTACACAAGACTCCTGTGATAACAATGTTACGTAATGAGTTCATATCAAAGATGATTTTCGATACATAGATTATACTTCATATTATAACCTGTGATATTGTCACGAGATTTAAGACTGAAATCCTGTATTCTCACCCAATGTATTAGGAGTTTTTATCAAATGCCAAATAAAGATTATTCTATTCCAAGGAGCACTCTAGACGGATAATTCAGTGACTTATACCTTGTGTTGAATACGGGTGAAATTTAGTATTCAAATCATCAAGACTTACAATCACATGAGTTGGTACGTGTATTCCCACGTGGAATCTGGAATCGAGATTCATGAGATTGGTTCTGTAAATATCCATTACGCGCAGAGAATCATGATTCATTCTGTAAATATATATATATATATATATATATATGTAGGATCCAGACAGAACTTACAGATTTACAACAGCATATATTTTGAAGAGAAACTCTCTTGTAAGAAAGAATGTGCCAATAAACTTTAACCGGCTGATTTTCAGTGTGGTATTTGTATCAAGTACTCTAGCTGGTACACGTGATTTTTTGTAAAGGTGGAACTCGTGGTGAAGTAATCATAATAGTACTTGTGATCAACTCAGGAGTTAGGTAGGTACTTTTAATCAAGTACTTACAGTACTTCTCGTGTTCAAGAACTCAGAGTGGTGCACTCGGTCAAGTACTTAGAGTAGTACTCATGATTGAATACTCCCGTTACTCTTCGTGACCAAGTTCTCAGGTTGGTCCTTGTGATCTTCACAATACAGTTTGGTATTCGTGGTAAAGTACTCACGGTTGTACTTATGGTTCAGGACTCAAATTGGTACACGTGATCCAATTTTCAGGATGGTATTCGTGATTAAGTATTCGAGGCGGTACCACCAATTGATTGCTCAGGATGAACCATGTGTAGCACGCTCGTTATTTTTCGTGACCAAGTTCTCAAGGTGGTCTTTGTGATAGTGAGTATTCACCGTGCTACTTGGGATCGAGTACTCAAAGAGTGATATACGTGATCTAGTGCTGAGTGATTTATTTGTGATCAGGTACGACGGTATTCTTGTTATCCAAGTAATCAAAGTGTTACACTTGCTTGAGTATTTTCAGGGTGGTGATCACGTACTCAGGTACGAACTTGGGCTCAAGCCTGCTACAATTTTCGTTGTGTCCAAGTATTCAGCGTGCAGTTGAATGTTTAATGTGGTACTCGTCATTAAATTGTCAGGTAGATATTTGAGTTGAGTACTTGTGGGACTCTTTGTGCCAAAATATTCAGGATGGTACCCATGCTTCAGTGTTCTCAGGCTGGTACTAGTGAACAAGTACTTTGAGTGACGGAGGGTTCTCCTTGTGATCAAGTACTTATGGTATTCTCCGTGTTCAAGTACTCAGGTTGGTCCATCTAATTAAATATTCACCGTGATTCTTGTGATCAACTTCTTAAGTATGTACTCGTGCTGGTATTGCTACACTACCATTAGTGATTTAGTACTCACCGTATATAACCTTATGCTCAGTGTGGTACTCGGTATGAAGTACTTGGGTAAGTGAGAGATATTGTAGATTTTTCGTCCTTGATGATAAATATTAAAGTTGGGTAAGTATTCGAGATCGAGTACTTGTGGTAATGGTCTCGTCAAACTATCCAGAGTGGTACATGTACTTGCGTCTTTTTAGGGTGGAACTTGTGATCAAGTACTCAGAGTGATTGAGGATGCTCCTCGTGTTCAAGCACTCATGATATTCTCCGTGTTCAAGTACTCAGGTTGATCCATATAATCAAGTATTCACCGTGCTACTTGTGATTAAGTACTCAGGTACGTAATCGTCAAGCTGCTACCATACTCTTCGGGTCCAATCGAGTAGTTGTGGTACTGTTTTCACCAAAGTATTCAGAGTGGTACACGTGCTTGAGTCTTCACGGGGCGGTATTTGTGGCCAAGCACTCAAAGTGATCAAGGGTTTTCCTCGTGTTCAAGTTCTTAATATATTGTCCGTGTTCAAGTATTTTGTGATCAAGTACTCAGGTACGTACTCGTGCTCAAGTATTCAGTGTGTAATCGAATGCTCAGTGTGGTACTCGTTATTGAGTATTCAGATAGATACTCAAAATCGAGTACTTAGAATACTCCTAGTGCCAAAGTATTCAAAGTGATACACTTGCTCGAGTACTCGAAGAGCGTTACTTGTGTTCAAGTACTCACCGTAGTACACGTGATGCAGGTAGGTACTTCTTGTCGAGTACGCGCTCATTGTACTTACTGTCGCCAACTACTCAGGATTCGTGATCATGTACTAACAGAGTTTGGGGCTGTAAGACCTCGCTTGGAACCAATTGAGTTACAGCGAACTATCACGAGCGCTTGTTCATGTATCCTACCTTCAGTACTTGATCACAAGCACTAACGTGAGTACTCGGCTTCGTGTACACCATTGAGTACTTGGTCATTAAAGACTACGGGAGTGATTGATCACGAATCTTTATTAGGTTTTTAACCGTGTTGAAACTTTTTTCTAACCAAAATGTTTACAATGAAGACAACTACCCATTTATTTGGAAAGTCTAAAAGCGAAAAGAAATCTATACCAATAATTTAGAATATCGATCATTCGCACAAATATAAGGAGTGAGACGCCTGCCACGGGACATACTCCATCTATACATGACAATTAGATATAGGCCTTTATTTAGTAGTTTCATTTTCTCCTTGTATCCACCCCATGTATAACAAACATATAAAAATAAATATCTTAAAAAAAAAAAAAAAAAAAAAAAAGAGTGATTAATCACGAGGACAAGTAATGGTAAACGCAGATAACAGTGTGTATGTAAATGGTCGATCTTTTGTAGGCACCATTGAAGATCGTGTGAAAAAATATGAAGTTAAAATTCTTTCTCATCGTTAAAAAATTGCCCCAATAGAGCTGAAATACGCTACTTTCTGATTCAGGCAATTCTAGCTGAAGTCTACCAGTTCACGTCTCTATCGTGGATGACTTCTCTTCAAAATGTTTTAGCCGTTGTTATACTCTCCTCAATCATTCTCAAGATGATAGATAAGTTCAAGTTGTGAGACCAAGTATAGCATCTATGACATATTTTGCATTTCAAGTTTAGGCAGAAATGCTGATTTCGTGGAGGCAGTCCGAACATTTTTCGTGAATATACATACGTTGAAACCAAGAAAGAACCATGCATTTTAGCACCCCACGAGGTTGTTTTATTCGTATAACCTTGAGAAGTTTTCCATGATAATCAAGTGAGATATCCGTAATATCTTCGTTTGGACTTAGATTAGAATAGGATCCTAGCATGACATATGTATAACTGGGAATGGGTTCGAAAAACCAAGCATCTGTGTCTAGGGATTCTAGGATATTCTATCATGAAATCTGCGACTTCCTAAAGAAGAGCCAGCCTTGAAAAATTCTTGTGAATGAATAAAGTCTCTATGAATTTTTGATGAGTTATTACACATGAAGGCAGTACATGGATTTTATAATGTTCTTTATGATATCTTTAGTCTTCATGTGCTGACTCCTTGTGTATTACTGGCTAAAATTATATCTACGGATGAACGTAAAAAGATTTCAGTTTTGCTCCTATGAACTTATTCAATGTGATCGTATGAAATTGAGTGGAAAAGTGTTCCAATATATTGCCAATCCACGAGTTACATTTCTCAAAATTACCTTCCTATCTAGCTGTACGGTTTTTTCGTTATTAGCAAATGACCGTTAAAATCACGAGACATTCTTGAATAATTCAAGTTATTTCCAATCCGCTCTCATAAATGTGAATGTTTATGACCGAGACCACGAAAAAAGAAAAAAACGTTAAACATAAGTTATTTTGGTTTTGATCCATGAAATTTTGTTAGGGGAAAGTAAACAATGTTGTGGTACAAAATTCAAATGATTTAATCCATACTCGTATAAATTTTTTTACACAGTCAATATCAAGCAGTGACACGTCAACTCTTTCATTTAAATTTCCATCACGGATAAGAGAGACTTTTACTATCCTTCTGAGAATTCTTCTTGTAAGCATCAGCTCTGTGAGAAAATAAGTTGAATTCAAAAGTACTTCGACATTAGAATAAGTCCATCGGTGTGTTCTTGACATGGGTACAATCTGGTTAATTCTCACATCAAATGCTGGTCACACCACAACCGGGTCTTAACGGTATTAAGGCTCGAGATGACTTGAGCCATGTTAAAAGCATGCTTGGCCATTCTTCCAACGAAATTGACATTGTCATTCTTCACTTTGCATTCGAGAGATGCCCAGAAGAGAGGGTCCATACTCATCATGAGATCATCATTTACCCCATGTTCATTAGAACGTTCGGCGTTTTTGGTGTCATCTTTGTGATAGTTTGATACCATATCGTTTAAAAACTTGCAGTGACGAAAAAAGAAACAGAAATCCAGTGCTGCGATGAGAACGCCGCACAATGAGACCTTTTGGAAAATTTTTTTCCAAAACAAAAATTTCCCGTATTGATGATTTTGGTTTGAGATATGCGTTATTGGAAGGGGTGTACGCATTCTTTTGATTGTTCGTATTTTAAACAACTATCATAAACCTCAATGTTTGCATCAGTATGCACAAAAAATACTTCGCTACCAAGTCGCGGTTAATAAAGGTAACTTGAATATTCTGCTGTCACGATTCTCCGATCTAAGGTAATTGTACCCAACTTGCTTTTATACTCAACATGCTCTCATGTGCCGTTTTCAGGAACGAACTGCCGTTGACCTTCTCGGTGTCTTTCCTTGTTATGTTTGTTATGGGAAAGTATAATGAAATGAGTGATTCGATCCGACCCCAAAAAGATTTTTGTATTTCCCAAATAATTTGAAGTGATTCTTGTATTCTTCTAGTTGAAAATGAATGAATCCTCCGTGACCCAGATCTTTAGAGTCAAATTTGCATTTTTCGCTTTTTGGCAGCTGAAAAAACGCTGAGAAAATTGCTTTGTGCAAAACCAGTACCAAAAATTTTTTATTTAACTAATCTTAACTCACCTGAGCGCATTCGATCCTTGTCTTGAGGGTTCTGAAATCTCTTTCTTAACCCTCTAGCGCCCAAGGTATCAAGGACACGGAATTTTTTTCTTTTTTCACTTCAAATGTTTTCATTTGACTCCTAGATGGGCGCGTCAAATCGCTATTTCCTCAAAATAACCGGAAACAGCAGCTTTTCAAGTGGGTCCTGCAGGACCCATTGGGCGTTCAGGTAATGATATTGAATCTACACAAACAATCTTCTTGTTTCGAACAAACGGCTTGCATCTTCAAACTTTTAGAGTGAATTCGTGACGAAGAACCTTGCAATCATGGATCAATGAGAACATTATAAAATTGCTCACTTAATCTGAATTCTTATGATGGTCGTCATAGAAACAGTTCCTTGGGTACATTACAGCAAAGAGTTGCTTGACACTTCTCACAAAAAATGTATACTTTACTCTTTAGGCAGAGCTTACATCTTTATTTGCAATCCGCAAACTTGACGAAGTGCTCTTACGAGTCATACCTCATATCCACAACAATTTTCTTAGAGATTCGACGGCTGGGATTCTGAGCTAAGCTTGATAGAGATCGAATCGAACGACCACGTGACTTCTGTGAACGCGAACGCCCAATGGGTTCTGCAGGACCCACTTAACGTACAATTACACACCCAGATATTTTTTTTCCGTGAAAGATATTCATGCATGGATACCATGTCGCGGAAGCCCAGTGGGTCCTATGGGACTCACTTTCTAAATTGACCAGCCCCTAGACAACTTTCTCATTCGAACCATTCTAACGCATGGATACCTCCAAGGGGGGCTCAAAGAAGATGTTCCAATAGGTATTGGATACTTAGGAGTCATTCGCATCTCTACATGAATCAATTTAGACCGTAAACTCACCTCCCCGTCGAGCGACGCGCGAGCGCTGAGTTTCGCGTGATCCCGAAAACTATGTACGCTTTATCAGGGCCTCGTATCACGACATACTTTTAGTTTTAGCCTAGAAGAAAGCCATTACCATGCACAATTGCCGAAATATTACCGTGGTGCTTCTCATGTCTGGACTTTGGAAGTGGGTCCCACAGGACCCACTTGGCGCTAGAGGGTTAAGTTGCAAAAGCCCAATCATAGATTTGATGAGCAAAATAGGGAGATGATTTGTAGAACACAAAGGCCAAAATGGTACATACCCAACATGCCCCCTTCCCCCCCCCCTCCCCCCCATGTCGTTATTTCGAAAGGGTGTGCAATATGACTTCTTATATCTGGTAGAAAGTGTTATTTAATAGATCGAAAATTGTGATGAGAGAAGGGGAAAAGTTGAGCACACCCTCTAGCAAATTCTCGAAAGATCCTTCCTTTGATGTTGAGATTACTGAACTTTGCATACTCAAAATTGAACTAACTTCAGCTCATTTTCCATTGCTGCAAACAAGTTTTTAAAAGATCTGAGGTACATTGAGAGATATTGAGGAAGGCCAGAGTTGATAAGTAAGTGTCTCGATGGTGGCAAGTTTTGATACACTTACCTCACTTTTTAATCAACTACTTGTACAACATGACTATTTCATAACTCAGTAAAACACACAAATCAAGAAGAGTGTAAGAAAAAGATTGAGAGTTAACAAAATAGTTCTAAAGTATATAACCTCGCTTGATATTCGTACAGATGATCAATGACATTCGACTTCAAAGGTCCCAAGAACTCGAATTTTCTTCACAAGCCACTACAGCATATAGGAGATTTTCTATCTCGATAATGTTTCTCATTTATGTCGAATCACTTTGGAATCACTCTCTGCTGCCGTGTGATGCGCACGTAATTCGGTACGCGTGTCACTGTCTATTGGCATCTAATTTGTCATGTTATGAGGATCAGCCAAACTCTTGTACGGGAAAGACGAATGAGCTTCGAATGATCCTATACCATAATATCAATTTGTATCCCCGCAGAGATGTTGCTCATCACTCTGCACATAGTTTCGATCATATACATTTGAAAAATGAGAAATTAACTCAGCGTGCGCGGGAGGCGCCATCCAGCGTGGCGGTCTTCTTTCAGTCCATCAGACATTTCACCTGTTCGAAAACAGATCGATTATCGACATCATAAAATCGATCATCATCATCATCATCATAACGGCAGCATTATTCAATTTTATTCAAGATGATATTTCTATAAATGCATAAGGTCCTAACCCATTCATCCGAATTGTCATCTCCTAAAAAATTCATCAATCTCAAACCCTCGAAGTAAATTGATTTACCTTTACGTAACAGTAAACAATCCACAGTCAATTTTGACGATAAGAACATAACCTATACGGGTTATACATATATACCAAAGTCGTTCTAACTATCTGTTGGTCCACAATGATAAGGTCCGTATTCTGAGTTGATATTATGGTCTTCATAAATATGTATGTATGCAAAAATGAGAAATGAGATGATGGAGAAGGAGGGGATAAAAAAGCAGGGAGCCACGCGATGCATGTGGTTTGGTTCAGCAGCCACACACACACATATATATATATATATATATATATATATATATATATATATATATATGTACGAGATAAGCTGGGCTCGATATTATGTATGACGTTAGTGTAGCAGCTACGTAGGGCCCACAGGGCCTCATATGCACTTTTTGCTGAAGATATATATCTATATATGTATCGCGGAATGCAATTCAGAGCGGGTCCAGGGGAGATGAGCCGCGTATGAGCCGCGAGGCTCCAAACTGGTGTTACATATATATATGCAGTCTTGCTATATGGGTACTCGTTTTGCTTTTCTCATGAACTGAACTAGTTCTTCCCCTCGTATTTCTACCTTACCTATATATAGGTATGAGATGTTGTTGCAAAAGGTATAAAGGTGCATGGACCATATTGGATATACCTAAGAATACGAATTATAGAGGAGCTCCATGACTTCACAAACGGCGTTATGAAGGCGTCACAAGAACGCTGAGGGTGTATAGTGATGTTGTTTTATAGAGTGATGACTAACTTTGCTATTTTTTTGCGTATGGTTTTTTGCAATTGTAAAATTGAGTAGTACATGTAAATATATACCCCGCGAGTGTTTTAAGATGGATTGGGTCGTTTTAATTCTGATTATTTGAATATTTGTGAATCGGATTAGAAGATGGAAAAAAGTTTTTCTAGTCTTACTGTATGAGATAGTTGAGGTAAATTTCAGACTAAAAAATATTGACGCAAGAAATGGTTGGATATTAATGATCGAGAGTTGACTAATATAAATAATTCTAACTAGAATTATTGCCTAGATCGATACTACTCGTTTGGCTCGTTCATGATAAGTCAGAGGCTCCTAAGAAGCTCTTGAAGTTCAAAAACTATATTTGTGGAATGTTGAGTAATTATCGATTCACGATATGGAATTCAGAAAGATGGCATATTGCCAATCAGTGGATTGATCAGTCAATCTGACCAATAACCCACACCACCACATAGTACATTTCAGTCAGACCAGACCGAATTTGACCAAACTAGACCGAACTAGACTGAAATAGGCTAAACTAGTTGGAAGTGAATCGAATTAAACCGCTACAGAACTAATTATATCGAAGCAGATTAAACCAGACCAAATCAAACCAAACTAGACCGCATTTAGACCATGCTAATGCGATACCTCTTGTATGATACCAGTACGGCACTAGTGCAGTACTAATGCGTTCCTAGTGTTCGTAACAGTACTACCACGGTCCTATTAGCCCCGAATTAGACTGTCTTTGACCAAATTAGACTAGACGAGACCGAATCAAACTGAACTAGACCATGCTAGTGCAGCAATTCTTGTATGGTACTAGTGCATTCCTAGTGTTTCTAACAGTACTAGTACGTTCCTAGTGGTCCTAGTGGTACCAGTGTCATACCATAACCACATTAGTAGCGATCTAGGCCTTATTAGACCGAATTAGACTAGACGAGACCAAATCAAACCGAACTAGACCGCACTTAGACCATACTACTGCGGTAACTCTTGTATGGTACTAATGCGGTACTAGCGCGGTACTAGCAGTACTTCTACGGCACCAGTGCGGTACGAGTGCAGTACCACATCGTTTCTAGCAATCCTTCGCGGTAATAATGCGGTCGTAGTAGCCATA
Source organism: Eretmocerus hayati (assembly GCA_029851415.1). Lineage (NCBI taxonomy): Eukaryota > Metazoa > Arthropoda > Insecta > Hymenoptera > Aphelinidae > Eretmocerus > Eretmocerus hayati. The sequence continues at coordinate 170,238,572 of CM056741.1, forward strand.
GTGATACAAGTACCGTACCAGAACCGTACTAGTAGTGAACTAGACCGCGTGAGACCGAATCAAACCGGACCAGACCATCCATCCACCCAGTCGTCCACCTACCCACCCACCCACCCACCGATCCATGCATCCATGAGAATTTGAATTCATTGTTGATATTCGGGGTTCTTCAATCTACGGGCACTGTGTTTGGTCCTGGAAAATTGAACTCTACATCGCAATGAGTTTCAGCATGTTTCTTATTTCTGCTTCACGGATACTCAATTTGATTCGGATTGGTAACATCAAGGTGTTATGGACCAAAATCCTTGATGATTAACTATCACAAAAAACATGCTGATAACATGACTCCTGAACAGTGTTCGACCCACCAGAGTTATCGAAGCAGATCGTGGGATTTCGGAATAGTTTCCATGAATCATCCCATAAGCATTAAAAGTCTCATTTTAATTGTGTTCCGCGTCAATTCCTCAACATAGTTGCAAAAGACAATTTTTTTGAGATAGAAGTCAATTCCTCGAATGGCGACCGTGTACTCGAATTATAAAAATCATTTTTCAAACATAACTTATTCGAAATGTTAGAATCTTGATCGTGGTTGTAAATGTACTTCAGTAATCGTTCTTGTACTTGATGATCAAAATACTAATTGTGACCGAGTATCAGCGGTGGTATTTGTGATCAGGTGTCTCTGTTTTGACAACAGAATCATGGTTAGTTCTCCGGGCGATGAGCGGAGCCTCGTTCTATCTCTATCCAAGGTTACATTGTGAAAAATATCTGATGTAGAATTACAACGACAAAGTAAAGTCACCACAATCATTGTGGGTCTTGAATTGTCACAACATCCGTCGTGAGAAGACTCCACTCCCAAACTGTAAAATCACTACATTCATCATTGTAACAATTCAAGACCCACAATGAATGTTGTGATTTTACTTTGGCGTTGTGATTCTACATGAGATATATTTTACAGTGTGCTATTCTTAGCTCCATTGAAGTATGACAAATTTTTGTCATTATCGTTGGTCACTAGTATGAGGGATGTGTGCAAGAATCACCATCTCAAAATTGGTATACTTTCACGATTATTTATTTAGGAGAATCTATAGAACACTCGAGATAAAAATTAAATACTTTACTATGTTTTTCAGAGCCTTATTCTTTGATGATGAGGTTATGATAACACCTACTCTATTAGATGAAAATAGGTTATGTAATGCTACAATTCGATCAACGGCTGTGGCAAGAGGAAATCGTCGATACAATTTTTTGGCGCACTCTCTTTCTACTACTGGAACCCAAAGTGAAGCTAGCAATACTGATTACATCCCAGTTTTAAGAAGGATGAGATTTATCATTCGATTTTATGGCGGGATCAGGAGTATGAGCGGCGAATGGATGGATCACTGTTGTTATGAGAAAATCATTCTAGATCAAAATCAATCACCACTAGTGTTGGATTTTTCAATTGATCTCAAAAAAAAATTCGGTACATTGAATTCTGCGTTTTAGTCCATTTTTGCAAGTTAATGATTCTCCAAATTAAGCAAACATGGATTGGTTATATGATCAAGATATTCCTATGAAAGTTGTTGGGATAAGTTTGTAAGAAAGTAAGTCTTCAGATGGGTCATCCACCTTTGGAATAAAATATATAAAATTATATCCAAATTTCAACACAGTTTGATCATTCCATGATTAGAACAAATGATAGTATTACATCTTGGAGAGTCAGGATTTGAAGGAACATGCACGAAGATTTTTGGAGTTATGGTTCAAAGTATGGACTAAGAATGACAATACTAACCACAAATTCAATGAGACTGGGAATGGGTGACAGGTTTGGGTATACATGGCTTCAAGCCTTTAAATTGTTTGTATTAAATTTTTTTATTACCTTATTTTAATGAGTGAGCGTTTAATTTAGTCATTCATAATTTTCGTTTTTTCCTTATCAATAATTCAATAAAATCTCTGGTTTATCAACTATGTAATATATATATCCACCGAAATATAGAACACATTGAGTGCACGCAGGCGTTCATTGATCAATAGTGACCAAATAGATCCGTAATGTTTCAGTTCTTGTGTCACAGCGTTCATAAATTCCTCTATGTTTCAAGTATTCTGCCTCGATTTTTTGAGAAGTTACTTATAGACATTATCGCAAAAGTTCACGAATTTTGATCATGATTTGAACCATCGTCCTCAAACCGCTCCAGTTTTTTTATCCAAATTCGTTTCTGAAATGTCCCCAGTTATGCTTTTGTATTTTCCGCCTGTTTAATCAACTAATTTGAGGTTATCTCAAATGTATTGCAAAAATTGGTCCTCTACTTCTTAGTAAGTTGGATGCCGCTGGGAACGAGGAGATTTCAATAAAAAATTTCAAATTTCTATATAAATGTCTCACATGTCTTATAACATCATGAATGATCTATCTGAATTTATACTGGCGATATTCGGACGATTCCTTCAAATATGTCATGCACAATCACAGAAAATTGCCAAAATCGTTCCGCGGACTGACATTCAATCTCAATATTTCTCACAAAATTACAAAAATGAATGTGCTGGCTCCTTTATCCGAATTTCGTCCGCCAATTGCATAAGTTGTCAACAGTCACGAGAAAGCGAAAATATCTCGCTCAAAGGTGATTAGCGTCTTTTTGACACATTGAACCTGAAACTATGCTTTTTGCACGGATTTTCCGTCTTCGCCCGTGTCAAAGGTAAAATACGATAAGAGACCGCAAAACCTGGATTCCCCCATATTTGTGACAAACCAATCTTCGCCTTTGGCTCGGACCAAAAAGAGTCACTCGGGATGCGAAATTCAATCTTTGCATCCATATATATCGTATTCTACTCTCTTCAATCGTCTGTGCGTAGAGCGAGCTAATGCCAACTCATTTTTACGGAAATAGCAAATTATCTACATATTAAATTCGTAAACCCCGATCGATGATTTCTCATAGAAAATGTCCTCAAATCCGGGGTTTGAGATAGAGAAATAAAAATTAGTCCCCCAACGTCAATTTATAAATTTAATATCATTAATTCACGTAAAGAGGACGATTCAAACTTGAAAAACGTCAATTATCTACATATAAGAGCATCAAATTGTCCATGGAAATAGCTCTACTGACCCTTATGACTCGAACGTAGAGAACTATGATTTGGGATCAACTAGAAAGGGTTTGGGTGCGTTGGTATGAAACTTTTTGTCAGGATGAAAGATCACGACACAGAATTTGTGACTTTGAGCGATAATATCCATGTATCATAGTTTGATACTTGTGAGACATCAAGTTTTCGCTGTTTTGAATTCCATTTTTAAATGCATTTTTTTACAACTTATCGAGATACGTCCGTATGAGGTATACACATTTTTGGCACTCACTATCTAGACAGTCGTATCTCTTCTCTCGTAACAGTTAACATTCAATACATTCTTTCTTACAATTTTTTTTTCTCATTTCCTACGCTCGCATTTTCGTATCTTTGGTTTTTTGAGCGTGAGAGCTTTGTGACATTTAAAAATTCCCTGAGTTTCTGATGATTTTTCTAACAGCTATAACGAAATAAGTCTTCATCCAGAGACTTATCTAATCTTGCTTATTCACAATAATCACAATCGATCATGTGCACACAGTCATATCAATAAAATATCTGTTGACATTGCTACGTTAATGGATCTCTATACAATTGTAATATACATAATGAATACATAATTTATGCTTATTATATTCATATCTTTTTACATTACACATAAATTATTTCCGTATAGGGATAAAATTTCAACACAAGTAATAGAAACAAGTTTGTAAAAATTGCACATTCGCCAAATATGATATAACTTGATGAAATGAACCAATTTCCACTCTGAATTCGACCAAATATATCTTTTACTCTTCAATAGATACATACAATATATATTTCTATAAATTGTGCTGAAAAACCTAATCAAGGTATATATATAATTTCGAAAATTCACGTGGTTCCAGCTACTTTTTTGTTGTTGGGAATTTGATTACTTTTTGCGAAAAATCGATGAGTTTCATGGGTTGTGTGAGCGTATGAAAAATACAAATTTGAATGAAACGAGCGAATCCTGCGTTCTAATGATCTCATTACAATCATCATCAAGGAGGCAAACTTTGGTGTGATGTTGACATTAAAATATTAATATATAATAATAAAAACCGTTGATAAACTCTTGTAGTTCTACAAAGTGAAAAATTGCCAAAAGTAGCGACGGTAAAATTCTGGCTACGCGCGCAAATCATGAGAGGAATTTCAAAAAAATTATAAAAGAGAAATCGCAGTGTTCGTTAGCTTAATATTTTCTTCTCTGATATCATTTATCAGAAGAGTCTTACCATCGTCAGGCAATTTTTATCCACCGATCAATAGAGTACTCCAGTGCCGCAATCCATCTGAAAAAAATGATCTTATGATATTGAAATTTTTTTTAATGTGGTCTAACTGGTTGCAAATTTCTAATGACAGGTTATGAAAATGATAGATTCTCGGCCTCATGCATCAAAATGGAGATAATATGTCTTGTTCTGTGTAAACCTTGTGAAAAATATGTGGGATGTTTTGAAAAAAAAAAAAAAAAAAAAGAATGACCAACCCCTGTGCATCCGTAGAAATATCTGTTCTTTCATTGTAAGTTTAAAAATTGAAAAGAACTGGATTAAAACCCAAGAAATTAGTGAAGGGATATCTTTGCAAGAAACTCATCTTCTTACATGGATGAATGTATTTGAGTTAAGTTTAAAAGAATAACTGTCGGAGAAAGAAATTGAAGAGTAAATAACATTACATTACCTATATTATAAGACTGAGGGGATGAAATTTGGGTGTTTATAGAATTTTTTGACAGCCCTTTCACTCATATTCCTGATGGGGTAGACCCTCTTGAAATGATTTTCACGAAAATTTATTCGAAAAAAAGCTTTTAAAAAAACCAGCCCGAATGCTCCGAGGAATGCTCATTTCCAATCCCAATCTCAGAAGATTTTTTTGATTCTTTTCCGAAGAAAGATTTTTCATATTCTGAACTATAGAATCAAGATGATTTGAATGTAAACCTGAACCTCGCGTCTATTTTCAGTATATTGTCTTCTTTTAGAATTGCTCACGTGCCGTTTTCTCAGATATATCAGTTGAAGAATTCAGAATAAATTGTACATCGCGCTGAAGAATACATCAATGTGAAGTTAATAGATAACAAGAAATTGAACGAAGGCAAAAGACAGTGTCTGCATTGGTCACCAAGTTATAAGATCATTGATATAGGGCTTACCTCTTCTTATCCATTTCCGAATCGGCAGCAAAAGTGTAAATTCTTTGGGTGGGATCGGGTGGTTGAAGCTCGAAGGCGTATCTGCGGCCACCCGAAGTTGGCGCACTTGCGTGCACTCGGTATCCATGAAGCAGTGCAACACCGAAGGCCTGCTCCGAGTCGGCATCTTCATAGAAATATAGGGCAGCATCCTTAAGGAGGCAGTATCGACGGGCCCAGCCTGTCGGTGAGGAGCATCTACGAACTCTTTCGTGCTGTTTGTTGAGATAACCGGCGCAGTCCGGGCGTTGGATCATACCTGGTGAAAGCTCACGGAGACTCAGAGTACCGTCTAGCCAGCAAGTGTCGGCCTAAAATAAAATTTTCATTTATTTATTAGTGCATTCAATTATCAACTTTCTTGTCCAAAGGTTCATATGGGTTTGAGAGTATATTTTCGGTTGAGTTTGGTTTTGTGGTAAGAAATAATGGAATAAGACTAGAGTTTGAGTTTGGTTGAAAGAAATCGTTAATTATTGGAATGGCTTCCTGAGAAAAATGAAGTGATCATGAATGAGTGACTGAATAAAACTTTTTCGCAATTTTCCGATGTTTGGGTGCCTACAAAATTGCGAAAAATAACTTTCGCGCCTCGCACATGAGGTTCCCCGCTTCCGAGCGATCATTTCAACCCTCGCCTCCGGCTCGGGCCGAAATCCGATCGCTCAGAAGCGAGCTGCAACCTCATGAACTCGGTGCGAAATATACTATTTCGAAATCATTCGGGTAAAGTTAGTGCGTAAGGAACATTTTTCCGTGCTTAAAGAAATTTTTGCGCACGGAATGCGTAAAGACCTGTGCCTAAAGTCACCAACAGTGCGTAAGGTATGTCTTTACACACCGGTACGTATCTTTACGCACTGCCGTATTTTCTTTCTAGCCTGATATTCTACAACATCTCTTGAAGTTTCTGCGTTGTTTAGCAAAATGATCTCTGTCTTAATTCTGTAGAATCGGAGTGCTCCAATCGTTTATTTGAATCTGCCCAAAGCAAGTGTTAATGATTTCTTTCACTGGATGGAATGAATACTTATGAGCTCTCTGAATTGTTATTCTCAATCTTCCTCTCTTGATAAGTCCATACGATTGAAATATCTTGGTCGGACATCGAATTGAACATGGAAATAGTTCACTTCGGTGGATTATGAATTTAATTGAGTTCAATACAATATATACGACTGAGAGCTTTTTGGAGTGCTTCCACCGTGGTTTGGGTGGTTTGAAATCTGCCTTGGACCGTACGTCCAAAGGAACTGTAAATTCACTCTTCGGATACTTCGCCTCAATAAAGAGTGTCGGTGATGTATTCATATTTGTTTATAAGAAAGAATCCATAGGTTCTCTTCTTTCGAAATCGCTTTCTATCCCGTGTATTCAGAACATTATTATTATCATTATAATCGTCCAAGTTCTTTCTATTGAACCATAGAAATAGCATATTATTCCATCAACCCGTTGATTTATTTTTGCTCGTCCTTGACGATATTAATAAAACTCTATGATAATTTTCCTCTAAATTCAGAATTGATAATATCTTATGAACCTACATACTTCGGATCTTGTCCACTATTAGTACTTTTGAGAATTGAGATCGATATTTTCAAACTATGCGGTAACATATGATATATCAAACAAAAGATCTTTTTCTGATTCATTTTCAGAATTTTTTTTCAGTCGGGGGGCTTCGCCCTTTGCACCCCCACCAGGGGCTGCCACCCCTGGACCCCGCTCTACGCCATCTTCCCCCACCTGCCCCGATCACGATTTGATTACTGGCGTATGGGGTGACTGACAGAATACTAACTTTCCGCACAAAATTTCGAAAAATATCGTACGCAACTCTGTCGAAAGGTTTCCGCACTCGGAAAAACTTTACACACGAGATGTGAATCTTTACGCACTGTTGAGATACTTTACCCACTCGTGTGTAAAGATTTTCACTCGTGCGTAAATCCAACTTTTCCACATCGTTGCGTAATATACTATTTGTGACGTCGATTGTTGTCACCTCATAAAATCATGTGCTCCTTTTTTATGTTGAATGGATTGATTTCAATTGTGTCGAAACATAGAAGATGATTCACCAAAAGCTAGTCACGGTCAGCTACTCATAAACCGTAACTTGTTCCAGTTTTTGGAGCTTTCTGGGTTTGTTATTTTTGAAACGTTGCTCATTCACCGTAACAGACGGATACGAATAATATCAACTAGTTGTTCTGATAATTGCTGAACCTCGTCGTGGGGATGGAGTGAAACTAAAATCACATGAAATGTGTCGAAGTCAACTCACCTGATCATTTCGGTCAACGGCTTCGAGTATAAGGGAACACCACCTATTTGCCGCCTCTTCTGAATCAGCTGCGAGATGCAGAGTTGGCGCTCCTCGTTTCCTGATGGCAAAACTGTGCGGCCTGTTATCGAGAGTTAATTCTGCATCGTATTTCAGAAGCATCACCGCTCCCACTGGTTGTGAATCCTACAAAAATATAATTCAACCAATGTTCAATAAAAAACAAACTAGTTTCAATTTCGAAAAAGTACCACAAAAGACTATCAAGATCAAAAGTAATGGATCTTTCACTTGAATGAAATTCTCTGTATGAATAAAATTGAAAAAAATTCCAACAACTTCTCAATGAACTAAACTCACCGAGTCAGTCTTGTAATAGTAAAGGCAGTTATCCCGTCGAAGAGCAAACCATCTTCGAACCCACTTGCTACGCAAACTACCAGATGAGCTACCACCCGGTGTCATGCTTCCAGATTTGGCTTTCCTCCAGAGGTAGCCAGAACAAATGGCAGGTTCTTGGCGAACTTCACGAGATCCTGAACCACTACTGCTACCTGTAGCCTGGGGTGCAAGTACATCACAGGTTCGAGCAACCTCGAGTTCCAGAACATCAGAGCCAGAATGAGCCAGACGAACAACTTCCGAGTGTGTAGCGTCCATTACACTCTTGCCATTGACGGACATGACGATATCACCGACTTCTAAGCCAGAACTCTCAGCTGGGGTATCTGGCTCAATGGATGAGACCACAACGGGTTTTGAGCCATGAATTCGGAAGCCAAATTCTCCTCCTGCTTCACGTCTCACTATGACCCTCTTGTCGCTTTCTGAAATTATAAGGATTAGGAGACTTTTGTGAGATGGTGTGGTATAAAGACTTGGTAAGTTATGAATTGAGAATCTGGAATGCAAAATTTATTCTAGAAACCAATTTTATCTGTACTTTGTTGGTTCCTTGGAAGTCTAATGATTGGTGAGTGTTAGCCAAGATTTAGCATGATCTCGGAAACGGTTGAGTAAGGATTCTCGTATGAACAGAATGGTTTGGATTCCCAAGTTCGTCACCACAGGAGTAATTTTCAAGCCCTAAAATGGTATTCCGATGACTTGAACATTCAGCACAAGTTCAGATGTCGTAAAAAATATCGCAATGGAAGAGGTGAACATTTTTGAATTTTCACTTTTTTTTTTAAGAGCTATTTCGGAGGATATAGAAGCGTTTTCACCTCCAAGAGATTTAGATAGCATAATTCTCAGATCTACACGTATGCATTATTCAACTCTGTCCGATGTTTCCCCCCAAAATTACTACAGAATATTGTTGATCGCATTCGTTACAGATTTCTGAACACTCCGAGTTTGGAATTCAACTCGTTTAATTCATAATGGAAAATCATCGTGTCTTACAACGGAAATTAGTATCTGACGAATCAGTCACTCGTGAGAGAATATCAACTTGATTCAGTCAGATCAAAATTAGGGCGATCCCGAAACTATTTCTATTCTTAACCTCTCAAAAGCATACTTTTTGTCTAAGTCCATGACATTGGAATCTGCAAGTGGTCATATGAATGAAAATTTACATCTCACAAATGGTTTGACATTGATTAGTCGTCACATGGGATCCCTCAAATGAAGGCACAATGATTTGAAAAGATTTCAGAACAGCTCTGGTGAATTCTTGTCTATTTCAAATCTTACCAAAGCCGATTTGGGTAGTACCTTTCATTATTCTCTATAGTAAGAAAGGTTATGTACCTAAAAAAATGTATTTTCAGTAGCTCTTGAGTCTCAGAAAATATTCTTCCAACTACAATTTCACCTGCCCATGTGGGACCCAAGAAACCAGTTTTTTCTCAGAGTTTTCTCTATAGGATCGAGATTTTTTACTCAATAATAAACAAGTGCCTCTTGAACAAGTTTGACTGTACCCTGTGAGGAAAATGTCCAGTGTTTGACATATGTATTCGGAAAACTGAGGGAAAAAACCAGATACTCACATTTCTCTGTCATGTTGTATCAAAAAATCTTACCACTTTCAGTTCCGTCGCTGATTCTAAAGTAACTGAATATCAAACATCAAACAAAGATGTGACATGATAGCTCCGACTGATTTCGTGATCAAACCGACTTTGTATAAAATTTAGAATAGACACACTTTAAGGCGCGGGTCGACGTTCGATAATTTAAGCTTTTCAAGGGCGTATCTCTCAATCAAGCGAGTCAAGTTTAAAGCTCAATCGACGAGGAAGAGGCAGACACCTATATAATATATAGTCTAATCCGATGTTTTTTGTCGGCGAACTCTCAAACACGTGCCTCGTTTGCTATGCGGTAGTGTTCGATACATTATATGCGATGTAAAGCTCGAGGCACAATGCTGGTCAACGGGTCACCGACGTCTATCGGCTTTTTGGCTTTGAGTTGGCTGAGCCGGTATGACAATGCTGTTAAAGTGATCAGACAGTATGGTTCGAGTGCCAGAGAGCGGTTTTGACCCCCTCATCGCTAGATACGTGTCCTCGAAAATTGTCCCCAGAGATGAGAAATTGAGCTACTCCAATGTTCGATGTTGATATCAGGTACAACTAATATGGTCACCACCGAACTATGTTATGAAAGACTAACTACTAAGCTGTGCAAAAAATTATCAAAATGACTCGGATTGAAAAGATTTACTCGGGGACTTTTATTATTCAGTAAGTATATAGTTTGGGTTTGTGGAGGATTGTAAAAATACTCGGTTGACTATGAAATGGAATTTTAGTCAGTGGAAAAGAGCGGTTGGTTACAGAATCGTACATCGTCATTTCATTCATAAATGGAAAGAATAATGGATCGCTGCGACAAATTTTGATCAAATCAGGTTTGTGACGACCTGAATGGAAAATCACATGCTAGTTTTGACAGAATAGCCTTCTAATGAGTTTTTAACAAATATCAACGTCCAGGTATATTCAAAATCAATATCTCCCACTAAATTATTTTTGAAAATTCTATGACTTTCATTAAACGTCGTATCATCGAATTTGGCGGACAAAATCGAAAAACTTCTTATTACAGAACTTTAAAGACATTTCCACAATATCGTAACATTGCATCACTCCCGTATCCCTTATCATCACTGACAGAAACTTCAACCAACCAACCACCCAACTCCCCTCAGTCCACCAAACATACTTTACACACAAATAAAGCCCACCACATCAGAGCCCACTCCCTCAAATTCACAGTCCACCACATAGTCATCACCGCAAACTGGATTATCTCAAACCACACGAATAGATATATACATCATACAACCTACCCTTGTTGTCTGTTGAAAATCTAGCTAAAGCTCGATCCTCGGCACACCACAACCTAAGCATAGACTTGAGTAGTTGTTCCAGTGAACTTTTCAATTCGTTATCCGGATTACTTTTTAATAGTAAATCTGGTGGGCAATCACCACTGCCCGAAGAATCGCAAACCATTTTAGTGGTGTTATCTTCCGAGGCCACAATTTACTAAATCTACGAAAAAAAACTTTTCTTCTCACTATTTAATATGAAATTTGAATGTGAGTTTTTTGCCGTACGATAGTGACCCACAGACTGACACAAAATTTCTAAGATTCGTTGGGTATATTATGCGAAGATGAGAGTCAGACTGCTAGTGAGAGCTGACGATTATATTTAGGTGTGCCGACGACTATTTCTGCAGAAGTCAAGATGTGCAATATATGTACCTACATCCGTGAGAATCTCGGCAAGAATAGTTTTGTTTATATAGGTTCGGCGTTATGTGGGTTGAATTTGCGAAAAATTTTGGGAGAATGGGCGAGAGTAGAGGTGTCATATTTAGTTCGAGTTCGAGTTCGAGAGAGGATATGGTGAGCGTGATGTGATGGAATGCGATCGAGTTGCGAACGATGCGAGGTTGGCGAGCTTGGCATTGTTGAGCCTATGTCGCGATGTTCCAAATTTTGATGTCGATCCATGCGTGCATATTTGCTTGCATTGTTCAGAATTTTCAGGCTTTGATGACTGATGAAATGCTGATGAGAATTTTCCGTTTTCCGTTCCCAAGTAAAAAAGATTTATAAGGACTTTATAAACTCATTATAAAGTGACTTTATAAAGAGTTTATAATTCGTGAACTTATAAATATTTTATAAAAAATTTTATAAGGTCGTCAAAAGTCTTACTCTCTCGAAGAGCTGCAGCAGGATCCAGAGCGCACCCGGCATATTCATTGCGATGCTCGATGACCTGTGGGGCTAAGAAACTCGCTACGACGACCAGTATGGCTCGTCGATTCGCTGCAACTGATGATGACGATGACGATGTCACGACACTCTCGTGTGTTCGTGATCCCAATAATCACAGGCATTTACTGTTCAACCTGGAAAAGAAAAAAAGAAAAACCACAAAGTACTCATGTTTTCTTTACTCGTAGCAGATTTTTTCAACACTCTTACGCAAATTATGAGATGTGCGAGAAGCACAAAATTTGTTAATGAAAAAACAACAGTATCTTCAAGGTTATCTACACTCAAATTAGCGAGCCCTTGATGGAACAATTATTATACCCATGAGAAACGAAGACACTTATCTGAGTTTTCTGAAGCTACTTTTCTTGGAATTGTTGCGCCGACTTCCATCTCATCTTTTTTGAGATTTTTTGAGAAAGAAAGACTGCAAAGGGAGGCTCTAGTGTTGTGATGCAAATTTTTGACAAAGTTCAACTGACTGAACTTGGCACCACGTTTGATGAGGCATATGCAGAAGTGCGGACAGGCGATAGTTTCAGTCAGTTGTACTTTGTCAAAAATTTGCATCACAACACTAGAGCCTCCCTTTGCAGTCTTTCTTTCTCAAAAAATCTCAAAGAAGATGAGATGGAAGTCGGCGCAACAATTTCAAGAAAAGTAGCTTCAGAAAACTCAGATAAGTGTCTTAGTTTCTCATGGGTATAATAATTGTTCCATCAAGGGCTCGCTAACTTGAGTGTAGATAACCTTAAAGATACTGTTGTTTTTTCAATAACAAATTTTGTGCTCCTCGCACATCTCATAATTTGCGTAAGAGTGTTGAAAAAATCTGCTACGAGTAAAGAAAACATGAGTACTTTGTGGTTTTTCTTTTTTTCTTTTCCAGGTTGAACAGTAAATGCCTGTGATTATTGGGATCACGAACACACGAGAGTGTCGTGACATCGTCATCGTCATCATCAGTTGCAGCGAATCGACGAGCCATACTGGTCGTCGTAGCGAGTTTCTTAGCCCCACAGGTCATCGAGCATCGCAATGAATATGCCGGGTGCGCTCTGGATCCTGCTGCAGCTCTTCGAGAGAGTAAGACTTTTGACGACCTTATAAAATTTTTTATAAAATATTTATAAGTTCACGAATTATAAACTCTTTATAAAGTCACTTTATAATGAGTTTATAAAGTCCTTATAAATCTTTTTTACTTGGGTTATTGGCAGTTCTTGAGGAGCACTGATATTTCAATATTCCACAGATGAAATTCTGTTCAGAAAAATTTGTATAAAACTTACAAGTTGAACTTCCATCATGACTTGGCTAATGCTATGAAGATAATTCTCACGCATGATATTTAATTTTTATATTTAATACCATTTAATTTTATTTTGTGTCGACATTAAATCGGTACAAATCGCGCGAAACGGGAACCGCAAGAAACTGTGCGTGGTATTAGCATTTTGAACAAAGTATGATCATGATTCATTTCAAGTAAAACATAGTCTATCATCTGAACACAAAATACACTAATATACCGACAAATTTGATGGCCGAGTTAGAAAAGAACTTCTATACACAGAAAAAAGAGAAATTCTGTGTCGATCTGAGAAAAATCATGATTCAAAAACAAAAAATATTTGAAGTTTCCCTCGTTACTACTTGAAAGATTTACATATTTGATCGTGAATACATTTTTTTGGTACGGACCGATGGTTTTATAGTTTGCAAAAATTTTCTCGGAGGCCTGCTTATTATTCTGTACTAGTTCGCAAAATGAGTTTCCAAGAGAAACTCAATTTCTCGAAGTTTGACTAAAGCCCTCTTCGTCATGTTGAGGTGACATGTATGTACAAATCACTGAGTTCGTTGGTGGAGGCAAGAAGATGCAAAATTCATCAGAAAATCTTACTGTAAACTCATGATTAGATTGTCGACTAAGTTTGGAAATTGAAACTCATAAGCGGTAGAGTTGAAGTAATGAGCAAAAACTAGTTCTAGAGTTCATCAAAAGCAAGTCAAACGCTGTCTCACGTTTTCTCAATCATTGAAGAAAATTCAATTCAGATACACTCAGAATTGAGATAAAAAATCTGTTCAAAAGCTATTGGCCTCTTCGTGAAATCATTGGTTGAAAACTTCTAGTAATTATCTGAATATAGTCCATTCCGATTTAAGAGTGTAAACTTTTTTTCGGATAGGTCGGACTTATTACGAAGATCCAGAAAATAGGTTTTACGACCATGTATTGAACTATAATTTTTGATAAGTGGCTAGTAGAAGTCGAAAAACTGCGTGCAAGGTATACTTTCACGCACAGTGTATCAAGTTGAGGAATTATTTCTTCGCACTCAAGTGATGGGCTTCTAGCCCGAGTCGCAGCCGAGGATTGGAATTGGGGAGGATATAGAGAAGTTCCCTTGGAATTTTTATGCAAGTCTAAATAGGTTTCACTCCCGTATATCAAACCATACATTAGAATTAATTGTGAATCCAAATCGATAAAGTGCACGTGAACTGAATTTTTACGCATAGTGTATCAAAATAGTACATTTCGATGCAATGGTTGACAAATAGGTCTTACTAGTAAAAATAAGTGCCTCATGATCATATATGAACATGTTCCCGGCCGGACTGTGGTCATACATGACCGCCTATGACCGCGAGGCCGGAGTCATAGGTCGTCATTGGTCTCCATACTTGATCCTAGGAATTCATGTTGGAAATGAAGCACTTCACTGCCAACTGAAAATGTTTCTCAATCCGAAGCTTCGAAATAAGCGCGCTTGGGACTCCAACTGCTAGGCCTCCATCCGATATTGAAAATGTCATGTACAACCACTTGATTACGATTCCCTACGGCCATGTACGAGTTGGCTTTGTGTACCTATGACTAACCATGGAGACATAATATTTTCTGAGGTCATAGATGGTCATAGATGACCACAGTTTGGCTGGGAACATGTTCATATATGATCCTGAGGCACTCATTTTTACTAGGGCCGTCTATCGATCGAACTGTGTTTTTCGACAATCTATGCGAGAAGATGGAATATCAGCGCGGAAAAGACACTAATCCGCACAGCGTGTCGAAATAGTACATTTCGATACAAGGGTGGAAAAGTAAGTTTTACATCCATGTATCAATCGAACTGTGTTTTTCGACAAACTGTGCGAGAAAGTGGAAAATCAGCGCGGAAAAGACACTTTTCTGTAAAGTGTGTCAAAAAATAATTTAGTCACCTCTTCATCAGTTGGGAGTTTAAAATCAAGATTTTTAGATTGACTAATCTTCACGTAACGTACATACAGCTGGATTTCGTAGGATACTACAGTAATCAAAGCAGTATCCTCTGTTACCTTCCAGTCATTATAAATTCTTTTCAAAATTCTGGCGTGGAATAGTAATTTTAATTACTTACCGAAGCACTTTGTTTGTATCCTCTTGTACATCTCACCAACACTTTTCCGATGTACCATGCGAAGAGTTGCTGCCTGATATTTTTTCCTAAACATCCTTTCGCTCTCGGTAGATTCTTGGGATCCTCGACGTTCCTTATGGCATTCTAATTCATCGTCACCATCTCTGCTATCCGGCCTCTTCCACACGTGGCTCTCTTCAAATTCACCAATATAAATCCATTCGCTACTCGTATACGGTTCGACGTATGCACCTTCGTCTTCTCGACCTGGTGGATATTTATTCAAATTCATTCCCTCATTGATTATTGGCAATCTCTTTTTGAATAATGTTTCTACCATTCTGCAGAATAATATTCTCAATGAGTTGATTATTTGTCATACGAGTGTTTTTTCGACCGCATGAATTGATGGAAATGTATATTGGATAGTTGGTCCTACATGACGATTTCACAAAATTGATTGTTGGAAGTCCTTCAGTTAACCCTTTATTATGAAATAATTTATTCGTCGAAAAACCGAGGGATATCGATGGAATTTATCAGTAGGAACGCCTGGAGGAGTGCAACCTCACCGCGCACGGCTCAACCGCTGTAGTAGGTATTCAGGCGTTACGGTATACTCATTGCAATTTTCAACCATTCTGTACGTGCAAGATAATTTTTTTTGTATATTAAAACCACAATGTCATTAATGGTCTTTCCTGGTCTCTCTCTTGTTATCACTGCGTGAATTATTATTTAAAAGAAAAATATCAGTACGATTACCGTACCTCTGTTTTGAATGAGGAATAACGAATTTTAATGAAATATTTTTGGATGCAAAGTATATTGCCCTAGATTCAGAATGTTATCATCATTCGAAAGGGTTTTGAGCTTTGAGTCGGTGCATGTATATTTGTACTCAAAGGATTATTCAATCAACTTCGGGAATATTCGAAAACTATCCTGAATTCCGAATAGATTTTTCTTTCATGCAACGTACCTAATGTGTACTCTGTGAATTACCCCTAATAGATTTTGACAAGTATTCCTGATGTAAAAACCGTCAAATGAAATCTTAATTTTTTTTCTTGGTGATGAGAGCGCATAGAGTCTTTCGACCGAAAACCATATGTTTTTGTCAGGCTCAAGAAATTGTAATTGATAAATTGTTTGAATCTATTCAGATTCATGTCCCCGTACACGTGAATGTTTTGAGCCAATGGAGCTCGCAATGGAGTGAAATTTTGAATTCACTCGGAAAATGTCGTACTTCTACTTTCCGCCAGAAATTTATTTTCAGTGAGAATGACGAGGAACCCAAGAATAAGCTCAAAATCCTTAACGTGGGCATTTTATCGATCGGATTCCAGCAAGTTCGTGGAAACTTTATCGAGTATACGGAAGTGATAAGAAAACAAAGAAGTTTATGTTCCGCAACTCATACCAGTATTTCAGAATCAATAAAGTGTCTCGTTTATTCAAGTTAGGGAGAAAGTTTTGGTAAACTTGAACGGGAACATGAGTCTGTATTAAAAGAAGAAGAAGAGATGTAAGAGAAGGATCAGGGAGTTTATAGTGACACTGTAATATTTAAGAGTCACCCAAGTCTTTTCTGAAAGAACCTTTGTCTGACGATTTATGAATCAATCCCAGAGAAAATTCATTACATTCGCATTGGATCTGATTTCTATACTTTGAAAATCTTTCTCAAAAATTGAAAATTGAGTAAAAACTTGAGTCGGGATCGAATCAACTATATTCTGTGACTGATTGTGAGAATCTATTGCTGATTTCGGGTTTCTCTCGAGTGAAGTAAAAATTGAATTACCTGTAAGGATTTCCATACTCGCTTCAGTGCTTCGAGTATGAAACCTTTTCCTGCTAAAATCTTCACCGTAACGACTGGATTCAGCTCCCCTCTCTTCTGATTTCGCTCGAACGTCTGATCGTCCCAGGCTATCTCGATGATGACGTCTCTCACTTCGATCTTCGGATCTGTATCTCTTGTCAAATTTCTTGAAAAGCCTCTGTCCAGAGCTGTGCTTTTGTGCTGGCCTATGACCTCCTTCCGGTGAATCAGCGAAGCCAGCCGGAGGTTGTACAATGTCCTCCACGACCTTTAAAATTTCGTTTTCAAACAATTTTTTTCTGTTTCAAGTACTATTTGACGAGGGCATTTCTAGAGAATAATGATCCTTGCTATTTTCTAATCCATCTTAATTAACAAGAAATGGAGAATTTCCTGGAATTCTGATTCATCTATATTATTGGGATTTTCATCCTTCAAAGGTCATTGACGATTTGCACATGAAATATTGATCGATGTTTCCATATAGCGTGGAAAATATCTGTTATTTGTGGTAGATATGCTGTAAAAAGTATGGTGCATTTATGAAGAACAAGAGCCAATTCGATGAGCTTCTTTCTTTTCAAGAACCCTGACTGTGTTCAAATCGTCTTTGGCATTCCGTGAACTAATTATCAATTATTTATATTGATGAAAAATCACCCAACTATCATATGCAAGATCATATCTCGAAAAAAGCTTTGCTGATTCACTCCAAAATCGCGTACAGCAACTTTTTTTAAATTCTACAGTATGCCTTGCAGAATTTCGTGATCGATGAAATGAATCTATATTCTTTTTCAAACGTCAATACGTGAAATTTACATGGACGAGGAGAAAATGAGAAAAAGTATCTCAAACTTGAGAAGGAATGCCATTCCTGCTCTTTTCCAAATTTGTTACGATCTATTTACGAGGAACTAGCATTCCATGGAAATTCAAAAAAGTTCTTCAATAGCTTCACTCAAGAACTGCCAAAGTTATGGACTCGCCATGAAGAGATTTTCTGAATTCATGAGCACAGTAGTGTCAAAATGGGCATCTTGCATTTTTTCTGACCCCCTCAAGTAAAGGTTGCGCATTTTAGAGCAATTTTAGTTGAACATGGTGCAATTTGAGAAAACTTTTTTAAAAATTTTCCCATCTTGAGCAAATTGTTCCAAAGTCGAGTGGCTTCAGAATGACTCCACGTGGTTGAGCTCCAAACGACGTCATACCGACACACGTCTCATTATGTCCCATGATGTCAGTATACGGGAGTCAAAACTTACGTTCATCTGATGGACCAACTGTTGAGAGGCATATCATAATTCTTATGGTGATTGTCCTGAATGCTAGACTATTTGAAAAGGGTCGGACCGTTCTCAAGTCTCGAGAAAATTGATTGTTTCATTTAGTTGTCGACAGTAAATCAATCAATTTCCCTGAGACCTGAGAACGATTGCACTCTTTCTAAGTATCAGTCTAGCATATTCATGCAAATCGCCATATGAATTATGATATGCCTCTGAACAATTGGTCCATCAGATGAATAAAAGTTTGGACTCGACCACCTGAAGTCATTCTGAAGTCAATCGACTTTGGAACAATTTTCTTAAGATGGGAACATTTTTGAAATTTTTTTCTCAAATTGCACCATACTCAAATGGAATTGCTCTAAAATGCACAACCTTCAATTGAAAGGGTCAGAAAAAATGCGAGATGCTTATTCTATGTAATCTTCGCATAATAGTCATTGCGAAGGTATAGGTTATCGCAAGTTTATCTGCACCGAATGAATTTCAGCAGAAATCGATGTCAATTCCAATGAGTTTTTTTGAGCGCTGGAAAAACTCCACAATTTACTTGGGAAGAGTCTTAATAATCTCAACAAATCTACGTTGCAGCTCCCATTGATAATCTTGTCTCCAAATTTGATTGGCAATTTCCCAATTTTTGGGAACATCGCTATGAGTCTACAATAGTTCTATTTTTTTGCTATTTTACCGTACAACCCCTCACCCCACCTTCAACATTAAAGTTCTAACATTCAACACAATTTTTACACGTGATCTAAACCTACATATTGACGAGACTGACGGTGCACACTACAAACTGGTACACATGACTGTACAAGCACACGAATTTAAGAGAAAAAACGAAAGCTGAGAAATAATACAGGAAAGTGCACAAAAAATTGAACAGTCGAAAAAGATCAAAAAAGTATAACAAACAGGATAGGATCGGAACAACAGGATACAACAGAGAAAGACAAAGAAAAATCAGCGCGTCTGAGATGTATGACCTCTCGTCCACACTGATGGCAATGAGCTTGTGGTGTCATCATCGTCAACCCCGTCACCGTCTCGCGCTCGTCGACTGCAAAGAAAACGCTGTCGCTTCCTGGGCTGGCCGATCTGAAACTCTCTGCCGAAATCGCTTTCAGCCTCACCTCGGCACTATTTGATGCTTTTCTTGATCCAACAACACCTGATCGACCTCCAGCAATACTACTTCCAGTTGTCATCGTTGTAGGGGTCGTTGAAGTGGCATTTAAAGATACGGCAATTGCTGTTGAAGCTGACGAAGGTGATGGACTTAAGCTGCCACCGTAACGACCGGAACTTGTTGTTGTAATAACTCCACCACCTGGACTTAGACGACTATAAGATGTTTCAGAACTGCTTCCATAAAGATACTCAAGACCACGAGAACGACGTCTTGGTAGGCTGCCTGTTAAAGCTGCATTTTTATCCTGTAAGCCGATTATTAGGTACGGAATAACAAATTCATGAAAGAGATTTATTTAAAGCGATGGGATGGTTCGGTTTGGTTGTGTTTGCGGAGTAGGGTTTCAAAGGGTTGCTTGCTGTAAAATACGAGTTGGAATTTTACATGGAATTTTGTCGTGAATGGTCAGGAGCTAGAATTTCCAGAATTCGGTATTCTCATTGATGCCTCGGGTGAATTTATTTAGGTATTTGATGACGAGTTCAGAGTAAGTTTGTAGCTTGTGACGTTTTGTTTATCTAAGCTTTGAAGTTTGTTGCACGCATTGAATAATGAAACAGACCACCAGATCTCGTTTGCGGGAAGGCACTCTTACTTTTCGATTCCCTATGCTACAAAGAAGAATATTTTTTTTACGAACCGTACGGAATGTGCAGCGTGAGCTCTGTAGAGTGCATACTAAAGTCTGCGAGTCCGTTCCAAATGAAATCTCGAAGAATGTGTATTAAAAATTATTTTTCACTTACACGTAACTCATTTTTCGACAATACGAAATTTGACACAAATTGTCCATCACTTATTATCATCTAAATTGTGGTAGACAACTCGCCATTTGTCACCAAACACAAGACTATCGATGATGAACGAGAATCACTTGCCCGCGCGTACTTCCTAACCCATATAATCTTTTCCCGTTTGGGCTAAACAGCGAGTTGTCCAGGCCATGTTAGATGATAATGAAAGCCTGGATAACTCGACGTTTAGCCCAAATTGAAAAAGATTTTGAGATTTTTGTGAACAAAATTCAGCGTGCACAATGACAGCATCGCCTTAACGCTGCCCTCCAGACGAGCGGATGAAATAGGGTGATGACAGACAACCCGTAACGACACAAATCTCACGACACGACACCACCCGACACGACACTAAATTCATTCGTGCAAACTCAACCATGGATGGATTTGATTCATTTTCATGATCTATGACTGGCACTGTAAAAATAAATCCAATCCATCGATGGCTGGGCTCGCAGGAATGTTGTTAGTGTCGTGTTAGGGTGATGACAGACAACGCGCTACGACACGAATTTCACGATACGACATTTAATTAATTCTTGCAAACCCAACCATCGATGGATTTGATAGCAGTAGTCATGGTTTATGGGCATAAATCAAATCCATCGACAATTTGATTCATTAGAATGAGTTTCGGGTCGTGTCGTGAGATTCTCGTCGTAGCGGGTTGTCTGTCATCACCTTAATCTAACCAACAGCGAACTGAGCCCATTAATCACAAATCAGAGGCCAGATACCTTCACTCAGAATTTTTCGCAAATATCCTGGCACAATACTGTAAAAATGGGCGTAAGTCTATTGAGTTTGTACCCTGTACAGAAATAGCATTATTTCTGAAGGTAGATTTCCTTGCACGCGAGGCAATTTTGGCACCCAAAAAGTATCTGGACGGATGGGAGGAGGTGGGATGAGCGTTGCCATCACTTTTACTAAATCTCTATGGGAACAGGACTACTCCCTACAATCTGATCACTATAGAATCAGTAGAGCTAATCCCTGGATCGGGAAAATTAATTATGAACATCTGAGGTGTTTTTCATCTTTTCCTCATACTCGACTGATCTTTTCTTTCCCGCTTAGGGATTCTCTAATAATTCTGTTGAATAGCAGCTCCGAAAAAATTTGCTTGGTCTCCAATGGTTGAAATTTTCATATTTTCGAAATCTCCAGTCATTTACTGTTCAGTTTGCATCCAAGATGTAATCGCTACAGTTGTGGATCATTGATGCATTAAATCATGCATGCAAGGCCAACATCTCACATGATATCATTGATTCAAGAGCTTACTAGCGGAATATTAATTTTTTCCGCATTCCAATTTTCATCAAAATTCATCTCCTTTCAGAAATCCAATGTGCTTACACAAACCGCTACACAAACATCAGGCTACATGCGGCCTTTGCGACAATGAGCTCAGATGAAATTCTCAATTTTTTCCTCAAAGTTTACAGAGCTGCTGCTGCCAAACTTTCTTGATGCTACTTATAAGCAGTTGGTGGAAAATTTTTGCAGAATATGTTGGTACCACAAACGATGGCTTATCACGAGCATCTTTCATCTATCTTTGATCGTTTGAAAAACCTCCCTTGTCAATATGTTTCTAATTAAATATTTTATGTTCGAGAAACACCGTTCATCAAAATTATCAAGCATCGTTTGAATTTGTTATGATATGCTGATGAATTCATGAATTTTGAATCGAGTCGACACGATTGAAATACTCACGTGAGTCAAGATTCTCCCAGATCAAACGATAATTTATCGTCAATTGCATCAATATTTCTCTATACTCACAAAAAGAGGACCAGGCCTTGAGATCACCAATCCTTTCCAAATTTTTTTTACAGTTTTGTGCCACCTAGAATATGGAGAATCCAGAGTAACTCCGTCAAATTGGCCTTCTGTTCTGAGCTACAGCCAGAAACGTCAACATTGCTAGTATATATATATATATATATATATATATATCATTTTTCAAAATGGGCCTATATGAACAATGATAATCTCAGTGACTGTATCTTTGGACAGGAGGCCCATTTGACGAAGTTATTCTGGATTTTTCATATTCTTGGTAGTACCAAACTGTAAAAAAATTTTGGAAAGGATTCGTGATCCAAAAGCCTGGTCTTCCCTTTGTCAGTGTCAGCCTTGCTAAGTCAATAATGTCTTATCAAATAATTCACTTCATTTATGGTATACATTTATGGCGTACATTTCATAATACACCGACTGTCTTGACCATCACGATTATCCTTAGCCACCACCCTTAACCCGATATAGCCCAAATTTAACTACCATTCCACCAAATAATTCACAATAATTACCATTGGTTACCACTACGAATTCTAGCAAAAAAGTAAGTATATCACTCAGGATTTTCAATCTCATGCAATAACAAACTTACCTCATTGCTCCGCCGCCTATCCGACAATCTCGAAGCGCTCTTCCTCCTAGGGCTTTCCCTGCTCCTTCTATATCTTTGCTGCTGCTGTTGTTCACTGGGTGAATGTCCAGGATGCAGATGATGATGATGATGCAGTGGACATCGATGACTGCAGCTTGAGTCATCACTCGTTGGCACGTGTGTACCATCCTCGATTTGAGCCTCTTCTCTTTGAGGGCTAACTCTTGTCGATGCTTGGGACCTTTTAGAAGTGCCATTACGATGGGGTGACGATCGTTGATGATGAGTTCGGGATCTTTGTTGCCTTGGAGATTGATGACTTTCTTGATCAGGGCTGATGGATTCACCACCGGTCACGTCTAGCGTGAAGGTCTGTTTCCGTCTACGACGTTCTTCTTCTGTCCAGGCTAGCCTCTCCTATGGCAGATTTTTAATTTGTACCTTCGTTATTATTCTCTTCAAGGGTATTACATTTAATTGTATTTTCTAGGGACTTTATTTTAACTAATTCGCTGTTATATGAGTATTGGAACTCTTGAAATATATTACGGCTGTTTTAAACGTGCAGTGGATATTCAGTCACTTTTTTAACAAGACCGAAATAACTACAGCTCGAACTAATTGCACAAACAAGACTTTTGAATTCTGTACCACTTCAACTTAGAGCACTTCATTGGAAATCATTTCGAAAGTAAGGACGTGAATATTCGAAATGGGTTGCAGCAAAGTTCTCTAGCGTATGTAGTATTTGGAGCCTTTCTGGGTACTTAATCATGGCCTAAATGTATTTGGACTGGGTACCTCAAAGTGGTCAAGATCACCCCGCCTCACCGCACATAAACATATGTTTGGCAGAATTTTATTTTTATCCCAAATATTTGATAAATACCGGTCTTGATCCGAAAGTAGAGGGAGTGAAAAATGGTAGCTTGCGAGTATATTCATTTGCAATGGTCACCACGTGGTAAATATAATATTTTACGGACTTACGATTTGAGGTTGTCTTGTTGTTCCATTACATTACTCGTAAATGAGTACTATCACGAGAGAACAATGTATCGAAAGGGTGGGTCTCAGATTCTCTCGAGTCATTGTTTTTGATTCTATGAGAAAAATATAAATTTGTACAATCACGAAGAGATTCTTAAAGTTACTTCCGACCTCGGCATGCTCATGCAAAACTGTATTCTGAACTTCTTCGTAAACCTGGCTAGCTGATGACAATTTGGTTTTGAACATATTTTGTGCAAAATTTTTGTGACTTGTTTCACCAAAATCTTGATTATTTGAACGTCGGATGATTTGAATGGTGAGCAAAGAACCTGATGAAACCCCTTTCACCATCTCACCAAGCTTGTATACGAGTGATTCTAAGAAATCGGCTTTCAGTTTTCTTCTCGAGATGCTTTTCTCAAGTAGAATGTTCTGTCCTCCACGAGGGAAATATATCTCGCATGTATTTTGAATTTAGGCCGTTCTCCGCATATTCTGAATTTGGATTTTGAAAACCTTTTATGTACGTGCCCAGAATTTTGGGCCCTTAAACCCATTTTCCAGAGGAAATTAAAGACATTTTTTTTTAAAATGTCCATTGACCGGTGAATTCAGTCCCATGAACTTGGACCAATTTTATGGTGACTTCCAATGGGAAGAGTTTGAAGTAGCTCAGTGCCAGGTTCCTCATTCACTCTGAGATTTTCTTGGATCCTTCCACATTTGCGACTAATATACCTTCGATTCCTTTTGCGCTGTAACTTCGGTCCAGGTTGACCAAATACAATTCAGCCAGGGGTCGATTAGGAAGGGATACCCTTTGCTTTAGGATAAACTGGTTTCAAAAGGCATAAGCGCAGACGATAGAGATTTTCGGAATAGAAATTCGAAAAATGAAAAAATTCCTCGAATTGAAAATTTTTTTCTAGAAATATCTTCCCGTGAAGGATACAACATTTGTCATGGAAGAATGCACTTTGAAAGAATTTGAATAAATAACACTGTGAGAAGACATTTAGAGAGCGATTTTCATGGCATCCTCTTTATATTATATGTATATAAGCTATGTGAGATGGTAGTTGGACTTTCAGAAAAGTTTGCGACAGCTTTTTTGCTCTCATTTCGGGTGCGTTCAATAGAACCTTGTTATCCATCGTTGTTTTTGAACGATAGCTATTTTGATAAGGAAAAGTCACAACAATTTTGCAAGAAAAGTTCAAAAGAAAAGTCTCTCTATCGTGCCGGGGTCGGGAAAAAATTTTCTTCAACTTCTTGTGATTGTAGAGGTTTATTATGTTGACCCATAGAACTGAAAATGATGACTTGAGAAAAAAGCTGAGATTCAACTGTTTTCATGTGTCATTCTGTGGTGGAATCACTCAAATGACTAATCTTGTGCAAAGGGCATCTTATAATACAAGCCGAGCAAATTCTCAGTAGCCCTTTAATTCAGTGCGGTTACATAAAGTATTTTACGATTTAAGGATACCAAAAATCATGCAAAATTTTGCGATTGCCAGCTTCTACGGTGCTATTAGAATGTTTTTCGCACGCGTAGATTCTATAGCCCACGGTTCTCCGGAAGGGTTGAAATCACACTAAAATACGCTGCTAAAAGCGATTAGCAGAAAGCTTTCTCCAAGCGTCATATGATGAAAATTAGAATCACCGGACCATCATCATCGTAAAATTGTATGAAAAATAAAATGTGAAATTCCTTTTCACATCATAATTGAAACTATATTATACTCTTTATGTATCTTTATTAATATCAATATAAATCTCATAGATCAGATATTCGTTAAAAAAGTCTACATTCTCACAATAACAGTACCAATTCAAAATTATCAATATCATCGATCACTTGACGAACTTTACATCAAAGCAAAATCTCATTCTGAGGAAATTCCCTTTGGATATTCTTCTATTACTCCTGATCTTATGATTTTCGGTAGATGACTTCTCGTTACTTCTGAATCCCTGCAATATGATTCTTTCGAAAATTTGACATCTGTAGACATTGAATAAAATTTCGGTATCAACCAATCAATAGGTTATACAGAAAAATCATAGTTTAGGTGATCGAAATTTACATAAATGGGTCGTAATTGGAGGTAGGAGGAAAAAATGAATATTAAGAAAAATTTTCCATTATCTTTTTGAGTTATCATTTAGAGGAAGCTTTTTGGAAGGATTTGAGCCATCTAGTCTGAGGTTTTTTCGATGATATCTATCATTTGGTTGAGACAGAATTTGGATGCAGTGGGTTTAAAAATAATAAAAAAGAAATTTTTGATGAAAATTTCGATTTTTTTGAAAGTTCGAGATCTGTGGAGATTAAATGAAATTTCGGTATTAACTAATCGACGGATCTCGCAGAAAAAGTCATAGATTAGGTCATTAAGATTCAGATAAATGAGTCATAAAGGAAGATAGGAGGAAAAATTGGATATTAAGAAAAATTTTGCATTATTTTTTTAATTATTTCTTGGAGGAAGCTTTTTAAAAGGATTTGAGCCATCTAATCTGAGGTTTTTTCGATGATATCTATTATTTGGTTGAGACAGAATCTGGATGCAGTGGGTTTAAAAAGACTAAAAAAGAAATTTTTAATGAAGATTTTGATTTTTTTGAAAATTTGAGATCTTTAAAGACTAAATGAAATTTCGGTATTAAACAATCGATAGATCTTGCAGAAAAAGTCATAGCTTAGGTCATTAAGATTGAGATAAATGAGTCATAAAGGAAGATAGAAGGAAAAATTGGATATTAAGAAAAATTCCCCATTATTTTTTGAGTTATTTTTTAGAGGAAGCTTTTTAGAGGGATTTGGGCCATCTAGTCTGAGGTTTTTTCGATGATATCTATTATTTGGTTGAGACAAAATTTGGATGCAGTAGGTTTAAAAAGGGTCAAAATGAAATTTTTGGTGGAAATTTTGATTTTTTCGAAAATTTGAGATCTGTGAAGATTTTATAAAATTTCGGTATTAACTAATCGATAGATCATGCAGAAAAAATCATAGTTTAGGTGAGTCAATTCGTGGTGAGACCGTGTAAAAAAAAGATACTTATGTATTAACCAGGAGAGGCCAGGGAGTGCGGGTCACGGATCTGGATGAAACTCCGGGAATAGTCTCCTTTTAGCACCAAAAAATGATACCCAAAGACGCAGAGTCTAACGCTCAAGCGTTTTCGAGCTACAGTTTACAACCCATGCATTACAGTATATCTATATATGTGGGAAAATGGTATATATAGATATACCGTAATGCATGGGTTATAGGCTGTAGCTCGAAAACGCTTGAGCGTTAGACTCTGCGTCTTTGGGTATCATTTTTTGGTGCTAAAAGGAGACTATTCCCGGAGTTTCATCCAGATCCGTGACCCGCACTCCCTGGCCTCTCCTTGTAAGAGTCGAAATTTGAGCTGTTTTGCTCTAAAAACCCCATGGATCAAATTTGACTGGAAGCTGAAAGCTGCCAAATCACTGGGCTCTCAGAAATTGGATTCTGTATAACTTGTAGAAAGCCAAAAATTGATAAGGTGAATAGTAAAAGAGAAAGCGTGTCCGGTATAGTCACAAACACGGAAAATGGGGTGGAAAGATGAGTCTTTGGCAGATTTTGGAGGCCATTAGGAGGAACAGTGTTACCTACAATTGATAGATTTTGGCGAGAGAAAGAGAATGGTCTAAGCCTTTTTTAGATGGAAGGAATTTTGTCGAAGAATATGCTGGTTTTAGTGGAAAATTTGATCAAATTTTCGTCGGGGTGAAAACTAAGCTTTCTCTTTAGAGAAAGCAAAATGACGACACAAACTGATCACAGAGTTTTTTTGCCTTTTCAAGCACTTTCAGAATCGTTCTTGAAAAAAAATCGTAGGTGCTTCCGTTTTAGAGTTATGGTCATTTGAGTGAACGTGAGGGGTTGAAACTTGCGAGATGATTTTTACGCCATCCGAATTGAACTTTCACGTTAAGTTTTCTTGCTTTTTGCATCCGGGATTTGAAGGGAGAAGCGTATATACGTTTAATTTTATGGAGAAATCAGTATTTTCAATCGCGATCCATTCAAAATACTATATCAACTAGGCAAATATCGGCACTTCTCCATTATTTAGACGTATTCTGACCATAAATTGCAGTCAAGAGAAATTTCAACTCATTGCCACGGCTCGCGTCAAGGTGTGATAGGTGTAAAAAAAGTGCTGGTAAAATCCGACGGTGGGGTGCTCTTCGAATCCGTTCCAATCCAAATCGTATCGGTTCATATTTTCAAACGACGAGTCAAGTGGATCTCCTGTGTATAATAAAGATGGGTTGCAGAGTATCAGTTGGGCTATAAAACAGCGCATTCCTTCTATAATTCGAGAAGTATCCATTTTACCAGGAAACTGGGCGATAACTTTTTGTTGGGCTTTTTAAGATCTTCAGAAAAGGTCTCTTGAGAATTGTTCGAATGATGCATCCATTTCGAGTTACAAGGCATTCGTGTTTGAATGTTATGGTTTTTGCAATATTTTCACCATACATCATTTTATGATTTGAGCACATTTAGGGAAGCGGGAAGATTTTTCTCGAGCACTTTTTCGCATTTTCATCGAGTATATCAAAATAAGTAGTCTAAACAATCTTACGGCTTAGCCAAAAATGCTGGGAATATGTAATATAAGGTATGGTGTATTGTGAAAATACTGCCAAATCGAGAACATTTCAACAATGATGTCTTCTAATTCGAAATGGACGCATTATTAGGAAAATCGTCGTGAGACGTTTTCCGTAAGACTTGAAGAGTCCAATGAGAAATTCTTCCACGCATTTCTCCTTAACATTGATACGTTTCGAGTTATAGAGGAGATACGCCGTTTTATGACCGAACTGATACTTTGGCCGAGTCTACATAGGCGCGCTCACTCGAGGCGCGCGCGCTCTCTCCGCTCGCACTCTCCAACCAAACACCAGAGTATAGGTACCCTCGTGAAAAAGTGGGATCAAACTGGACAAAAAAAAAATGTCCAGTTGGATGTCGATTCTTAATCCATTTTTCAGGATCCGAATGGAAACGACTGGATCGGAATGGATAGAAATGGAATGGAAATACTTCAAAATAGATCCAGACCGATCCATTTTCTGGGATCGTTAAGGATCCATTCTAATCCAATTTTTTTCATCTCGAGGACGGTTCGATGATTCCATTCCGATCCAGAATCAAGCCTTTTCCATTTTTGTCTCATATTTTGGATCCCGGGAGGGATTATCTCATCCATTTCGGTCCATTTTTGCGATTAAGTTTAACAAACTGCTATGGACTCTTATCTTTCAGGGGGACGTGATGCGGGATAGTGATTTTGTGCCTGGCTCCGTCTGTACGGGGTCAATAATCGCAGATCTCATAGTGACAGTCCTACATATCGTGATGCGAGGGAGCTCCGTGAAGTTGGCCCGCCACTTTGAGATGAATGTACCGAGAATAAAGTCACAAATTCTCTATCCAATGGCGTAAGTCTTTCAATTTGAGTAATTTGAGTATTTGAGGAATCAACTTCAAGAGTCTGAAAAATCACCCCCCACCAAAACATAAGAAGTGCTCATTACTCCGCGAATATACACATTACGGAAAACCACGCAGGCTCAAATTGAAGCTCTTAATTTGAGTATTTCTATCTGAGCATCCAAATTTATCATTACTGACTCAAAATTGTTTGAAAAGCCAGGGAGAAGTCCCCATGTATAAGGTATAGGCGGCCGACGACTGTGGCGGGAGGGGCAGCGAAGTGGGGAGTGCGCATACTTCCCATGTTGGCACCCGCCTATACCTTATACATGGGATCTTCCCTCTGTCTTTTAAACGATTTTGCGTCAATAATGATGAGTTTGGATGCTCAGATCGAAATACTCAAATTAAGAGCTTCAATTTGAGCCTGCGTGGCTTTTTGTAATGTGTATATTCGCGGAGTAATGAGCATTTTTCATGTTCTGGTGGGGGGTAATTTTTCAGACTTTGAAAATTAATTACTCAAATACTCAAATTACTCAAATTGAAAGAGTTACACCATTGGATGGAGAATTTTTGGCCTGACTTTTTGGTATATTCATCTCAAAGTGGCGGGCCAACTTCACGTAGCTATGCGAGGGTTGCCCGACGAGGAGGGGGGAGTCGATCGCTTGGGAACAATCTAACTCAATCTTGCCACGCCAGGAAATGGTGTTTAAAGGGCAATTTGAAGTCGCCACCGACGATTTTGGCGTCGTCGAGCTCCGATGGTGTATTGTGTGGGTGACTTGGCAGATGAACGAGGAGATTAATCGAAATCGATCTTGGCATGGAAAAAACCAATATTATTAGACGATTTCGGGATCGCTCAGCACGACGTTGACACCGGCAAGCCTTGATATTCTCAAGATTGGAGTATATCCGCGAAACATGTGATGTCTTGAGGGTATAAGGATGGCCCCGGGAACGATCTTGGCATTGTCAAGTCCCACCTATGTCTTGTGTGGGGAGCTGCGTGGGTGGTGGCCGGAGTCGAACAAGATTAATCTCGATGCCAGGGGCAGCGAAGGTTTCAGGGTATTTAGAGGGAGTTAAACACGATCTTGGCACCGTCGAGCCTCACAAATGTGTTGTGTGAATGACCGTGTAGGTAGTGGCCTCAATCGATTGTAACTGATCTTGCTGCTACGGAGAGCGATGAAGGTTCTAGATTGATCTCTATACCACTGAAAACAATGTTGGCAGGGTACTCAGAGGACGCTGAGCAAGATCTTGGCATCGTAGATAACCACCAAGGTTTCAGGTGGTCGAATGCATGGGTGGTGGCCAGAATCGATCTGGAGCAATCTTGCTACCACGGAAATCGATATTGGCAGCTCATTCAGAGGACGCTGAGCGGAATCTTAGCGTCGTCGATCCCCATCGAGGTCCCAGGTAGGTGACTGCGTGGGTGGTGGCCAAAATCGATTTAAATTGATCTCGATACCACGAAAAGTCATGTTTTGATAGTACATTTAGGTCGCCGAATACGATCTTGGCATCGTCAAGCCTCATGAACGTGATTAGTGAGTGACTGCGTGGGCAACAGCCAGAATCGATCTGGATCAATGTCGATGCCACGGTGAATGCTGTTCTCGAGGAATTCCGGCGACGCTGGATACCATCTCGGCACGTCGAGCTTCACTTATGTGTTGTGTGTATGAGTTGGTGAGTAGTGGCCTAAATCATTCTTCATTGATCTCGACGCTAGGAAACGTGATGGTTTCGGGGTATCTCGAGGACGCTGAGCACGATCTCGCATCGTCGTCGCTTCTCCAACTGTAGTGGGCGGAATCAATCTAGGTTGATCTCAATGCCCCGGAAGGTGATGGTTTGAGGGTGTTTTGAGGTCATTAAGCATGATCCTGGCACTGTCGAACCTCCCTATCTTGTTGTGTTGGTAATTGCGTGGGTGATAGGCAGATCCATCCATACTGGCCTAGATGCCACTGCAGTGATTTACGGGGGTTATTTCAGGTTGCTGAACTCGATAATAGCATAATTGAGCCCGGCTCACGAGTGATGTCGGTAGTAGCGTGATCGACGAGCAAAAGTGATCGTAACCGATACGGATGCGATCGATGCTGGAGTGCGGAGGGGATATCGATGTCACTGAGCACGATCTAGCCATCGTCAAGAGCCACATAAGTCTTGTGTGGGTGACTGCGTGGGTGGTGGCCAGAATCGATCTCATAGACTCAAATGCCACGAAAAGTGATGTTCTGGGGGTATTCTAAGTTCCTGGATTAGATCCCGGCATGGTCGTACCTCGCCTTACAGTTGTGCGGGTGACTGCATGGGCGATCGCCAGAATCGATCTTATAGACTCAAATGCCACGAGAAGTGATGTTCTGGGAGTATTCTAAGTTCCTGGACTAGATCCCGGCATGGTCGTACCTCGCACAACAGTTTTGCGGGTGACTGCGTGGGCGATGGCCAGAATCGATCTTATAGACTCAAATGCCACGAGAAGTGATGTTCTGGGAGTATTCTAAGTTCCTGGACTAGATCCCGGCATGGTCGTACCTCGCACAACAGTTTTGCGGGTGACTGCGTGGGCGATGGCCAGAATCGATCTCATAGACTCAAATGCCACGAGGAGTGATGTTCTGGGGGTATTCTAAGATCCTGGACAACATCCCGGCACGGTCAAACCTCGCTCAACTGTTGTGCGGGTGACTGCGTGGGTGGGGCCAGGGAAGATCTAGATTGATCTCTATACCACGGAAAACGACCTGGGCAAGGTAATCAGAGGACGCTGAGCAAGATCTTGGCAACGTCGATCCCTACCGGGGTTGTAGGTGGGTTATTGCGTGGGTGGTGGCCGGAATCGATCTGCATTGATCTCGATACCATGGACAGTGATGTTCTGAGAGTACGTTGAGGTCACCGAGAACGATCTTGCCATTGTTGAGCCCCACATAAGTCTTGTGTGGGTGACTGTGCGGGTGGTGGCCGAAATCGATCCAAATTGATCTCAATGCCACGGAGAGTGCGGTTTCTGAGGTACTTCGAGAACGCTTAGCACGACCTTCGTAAGGTCTAGCCTCACCAATGGGTCGTGCGGTCGACTGCGTGGGCGATGGCCAGAATCGATTTCATAGACTCAAATGTCACGAAAAGTGATTTTCTCGGGGTATCCCAAGGTCCTGGACAAGATCCCGACATGAACGTACCTCGCTCAACTGTTGTGCGGTCGACTGCGTGGGTAATGGCCAGATTCGATCTCGTAGACTCAAATGACACGAAAAGTGATGTTCTGGGGGTATTCCAAGATCCTGGACAAGATCCCGGCATGGTCGTACCTCGCTCAACTGTTGTGCGGACGACTGCGTGGGTTGGGTCAGGGAAGATCTAGATTGATCTCGATACCACGGAAAACGATGTTGGCAAGGTAATCAGAGGTTGCTGAGCAAGGTCCTGGCACCGTCGGTCCCTACCAAGGTTGTAGGTGGGTGATTGCGTGGGTAGTGGCTAAGATCAATCTGCATCGATCTCGATACCAAGGTCAGTGATGTTCTGAGAGTACCTCGAGGTCACCGAGCACGATCTAGCCATCGTCAAGCCCCACATGAGTCTTGTGTGGGTGACTGCGTGGGTGGTGGCCAGAATCGATCTCATAGACTCAAATGCCACGAAAAGTGATGTTCTGGGGGTATTCTAAGATCCTGGACAAGATCCCGGTACGGTCAAACCTCGCTCAACCGTTGTGCGGTCGACTCCGTGCGTGGGGCCAGGGAAGGTCTGGATTGATCTCGATACCACGGAAAACGATGTTGGCAGGGTATTCAGGGACGCTGAGCAAGATCTTGGCATCGTCGGTCCCTACCAAGGTTGAGGTGGGTGATTGCGTGGGTGGTGGCCAAGATCGATCTGTATCGATCTCGATACCATGGTCAGTGATGTTCTGAGAGTACCTCGAGGTCACCGAGTACGATCTAGCCATCGTCAAGCCCCACATAAGTCTTGTGTGGGTGACTGCGTGGGTGGTGGCCAAAATCGATCTAAATTGATCTCAACGCCATGGAGAGTGCTGTTTCCGAGGTACTTCGAGGACGCTTAGCACGAACTTGGCATCGTCGAGCCTCGCCAATGGGTCGTGCGGATGACTGCGTGGGCGATGGCCGGAATCGATCTCATAGACACAAATGCCACGAAAAGTGATGTTCTGGGGGTATTCTAAGATCCTGGACAAGATCCCGGCACGGTGACAATCGCTCAACTGTTGTGCGGGTGACTGCGTGGGTGGGGCCAGGGAAGATCTAGATTGATCACCATACCACGGAAAACGATGTGGGCAAGGTAATCAGAGGACGCTGAGCAGGATCTTGGCATCGTGGGTCCCTACCAAGGTTGTAGGCGGGTGATTGCGTGGGTGGTGGCCAAGATCGACCTGCATCGATCTCGATACCATGGTCAGTGATGTTCTGAGTGTACCTCGAGGTCAACGAGCACGATCTAGCCATCGTCAAGCCCCACATAAGTCTTGTGTGGGTGACTGCGTGGGTGGTGGCCAAAATCGATCTAAATTGATCTCAACGCCATGGAGAGTGCTGTTTCCGAGGTACTTCGAGGACGCTTAGCACGAACTTGGCATCGTCGAGCCTCGCCAATGGGTCGTGCGGATGACTGCGTGGGCGATGTTCAGAATCGATCTCATAGACTCAAATGCCACGAAAAGTGATTTTCTGGGGGTATTTTAAGATTCTGGACAAGATCCCGGCATGGTCGTACCTCGCTCAACTGTTGTGCGGGTGACTGCGTGGGCGATGGCCAGAATCGATCTCATAGACTCAAATGCTACGAAAAGTGATGCCCCGGGGGTATTCTAAGATCCTGGACAACATCCCGGCATGGTCATACCTCGCTCAACTGCTGTGCGCTCGACTGCGTGGGTGGGACCAGGGAAGATCTAGATTCATCTCGATACCACGGAAAACGATTTTGGCAGGGTAATCAGAGGACGCTGAGCAAGATCTTGGCATCGTCGGTCCCTACCAAGGTTGTAGGTGGATGACTGCGTGGGTGGTGACCAAGATCGATCTGCATTGATCTCAATACCATGGACAGTGATGTTTCGCGAGTACGTCGAGATCGCCGATTACGATCTCGGTATCGTCGAGCCTCACTCATGTGTTGTGTGTGTGTGTGTGTGTGTGTGTGTGTGTGTGTGTGTGTGTGTGACTGCGTGGGTATTGTCCCAATCGATCTGAATGTGCGGGCAATGGCCAGAATCGATCTGAATCGATCTCAATGCCACAAAGAGTGCTGTTCCTGAGATGTCTCGAGGATGCTGACACGATCTCGGCATCGTCGAGCCTCACATATGCGTTGTTGAGTGAATGACCACGTGGGTAGTGGCCGGAATCGATCTGAATTGATCTCGCAGCCGGAGAAAGTGATGACTCGAAGGTATCGAGAGAACGCTGAGCACGATTGTGGCATCTTCGAGCCTCACCAATGGGTCGTGCTGGTGACAGCGTGAGCGAAGGCAAGAACCGATCTGGATTGATCTCGATGGCACGGAAAGTGCTGATCCCAAGGTATTTCGAGGGCGCGGAGCACGATCATGGCATCGTCGAACCTCACTATTGGGTCATGCCGATGGCTGCGTAGTATTTGAGCGAAGTGGTCGTAATTGATACGTATTCGAAGGAATCTGTTATCGATGTCGGTGAGCGCGATCTTGGTATCGTCAAGCCCCTTCCACGTTTTGTACGGGTAGCTGTGTGGGTGGTGGCCGGAATCGATCTCAATTGATCTCGATGGCAGGGAAAGTGATGTTTTCAGGGATTCAGAGGATGTTGAACACAATCTTGGCACTGTCGAGCCTCACTCATGGGTTGTGCGAATGACTGCGTGAGTGGTGGCCTAAATTGATTGTAATTGATCTCGGTGCCACGAAAAGCGATGGTTCCCGAAGAGCGAAGAGTGATGGTTTCAGGGTAATTTGAGGCCGCTAAGCACGGTCTTGTCATCTCCAACCACCCGTAACGTGTATTGAGGTCGACTGTTAGGTGGTAGCTGACATCGATCTGGATTGCTCGCGATGCCACGAAAAGTAATGATTTCAGGGTTTCCCGAGGACGCTGACCACGATCATGTCGTCGTCGAGCCCGAGCAATATTTTGTGTGGATGGCCGCGTGGATGGTGGCTAAAATCGATCTCAATTGATTACGATGCTATGGAAAGTGATTTCTTGAAGGTATTTTGATATCGCTGAACACAATCTTGGCATCGTCGAACCTCATCAACGAGTTCTGTGGGTCTTCGCGGTTGGTCGCCAAAATCGATCGTGATTCATATCGATGCCTGGTTGAGTGATCATTCCAAGGTATTTTCAGGACGCTGTGCACGATTTCGGCATTGTCGAGCCACACCAATGTTTTATGTGAGTGGGTGCGTGTATGGTGATCCCTGTCCCACGGGATGTGATTTTTTCAAGGGTACGCCGATGTCAGTGGAAACTTTGCATCCTCGAGCCCTAGCCATGGCTTGTGTGGGTGGCTGCGTCAGTGGAGGCCAAACCGGTCCAAATTGATTAAGGTGCTTCGGAAAGTGATGTTTCGCGGGTACTCCGAGGTCATTGAGCACGTTCTTGGCATCATCGAGCTTTCCTCACGTGTTATGTGGGTGGCCGCATGGGTGATGGCCAAAACCAACCTCAAATTATTCCGGTGCCCCAACAAATGATGTTCCAAGGGTATCGCGTTACCGCTGTTTTCGATATTGAGACACGGGTTTGATTTCGTTGGTGGGAGTCGAATAGTGGGAGCCTAGCGAGATTTTCATGGAAATGTTAGACTCGTTTTACCCCTTCTTCTTGCTGCAAGAACAAATTTTCCTCATTCATCGTTACCTGGCTGATGTCCATGTCAATCAGCAGTGGTTCGAATAATTCCGACACCCACTCATTCCCTCGACGGTTAGGCGAATCCGAATATGCATCCCCGAATATTTTTCAAAATATTCCATGTTTTGACTGGGATCCTTGAAGAATTCTTTGGAATACAGTAGTCCCTGGTTAGTACAAATCCATTCAAGTCGAGCTCCCTCTTCAGTGCGAACACGATTCTGGGCCCTTCAAACTTGCATGGACTGTTATACGCGGGTATAGGCGATTCATCGGCCAAAGACGAATTCCTCGTTAGTGCAAAATACGCACAACTTTTCGGTCCCTCAGAGCCAATGCATTGGTTATACGAGCTGAAACTTCCATTCAAGAGGGATTAATTCGTGAGATGCATTTCATTCATTGAAAATGAGTAAGCAGAAGAAGTCGAGCATCGATTCAGATTCAAAAATTCCAACTCTCAATGGAGTGGCACGTGGTCAACGTTCAGAAACGGCAATAAAAACGCATTTCGGTATTGAGGAATTGAATTTGCTCAAGCAAACAGCTATGTTATCCGCCTTGTAGACTCTACGTTATTATGTACTTTGCCTTTAATGATGTGTCAACAGAATTTATCGACCGGTCAGGAAAAATATCATCCGAATTTCAATCGAGGCATCCAAGAGTGCTTCGGCAGCAAAGCATGAATCAATTCTTGGATTTTGTGCAAAATAGTGGTTTCAAACAACAGTGAAATACGAATTATCCTGTTTCATTGATTGAAGTGAATTTCTTCATTACAACTGTTCAGTAATGACTGATTAATTGTCATCTCCAACATTAATTATCATTTTGTTCTTCTGTTAGGATGTTCGTAATGAACAGCTGATACTCTAGCGAGTCTGCTAACTTAAATATTGCGTGATGATATTTTTGGTTTGTATGAATTCGTTTTGGAGAAAATTGGCTCTCTTTCGATTTTGCGAACACCACTTCAAAATGAACAAAAATCCCGGTCCCTTGGAAATAGTACTAAGCAGGGATTATTGTACTCTGGGCATGTGAGCAAGTCAAAGTCGTATTGGGTGTTTTTTCAACGGATTTTGGAGGCGTACTCTAAACACAAATCTGATAGGTGCGATTTCTCCACTACTCAATTGAAATGTGCAGAAACTTCGAGTTCTTGTGAACTCATGAGGAAGTCATCTTTCTTCCCCAAGGGGATATTTTCTGCTGATTCCACGGTATCATGAGACTATGTGTATTCATGAGCATACACTGTGGAAAATTTTTAGGTAAATTGACCGGACTCAGCACCGGTAATTCTCAGATACCATGCTGGGCCTTGTGATTTTGCCGGCGGGCTTGTAAATTCCATTACCGACCGAGCCCAATTTCATACAACAGCGGGAAACTCATAATATTATTTCTTAACGCATTCTTCAGAATATTCTATTCGATACCCTATAATTTATTTATTTCAATGTCAAATGAAATTTACCATTCTGAGAGTGGAAAGTTAACAAGCGCTTGGATGAATTTCACCTGGCCCAGCAGCGGTAATTCTTGGATACCATGCTGGGAAGTGTAAATTTACAAGCGGCCTGTCAAATCGCAGGTCCCAGCGTTGAGTATTTACCGACCGAGATTGTGATTTTACTCGAATATTTTTTACAGTGTATATGACATAGCCCACTATGTTGTCGCGCGCAAAGTTGAATTTGGATGTCAAGGTAACTTCGCAGGACGTGCAAAGCGGGTCTTGTTTGAGCCCGGTCACGCTTTTTTCTCCTCACAAGGATCGCAAAATGAGATGAGAAGTTCAGTCTAAAGATTAGAGCGATCAAAATCCTTATAGATCAAACATAAATGAGGCAGAACTCCGATCAGAAAATTCCAAAGGAGAAAGTGAGAGAAATTATGGGAACAAGTATTCAATAGTTTTTCAGGAATTCGATTCAACAACACTTTATTCAAACCTATGGAACATCATGGAACAAATGCACGAAGATCGAACATGAAAATAGGGGCACGAAAAGAACAACTATTCATTTTCTGAGCTAGAATACATGGAACTGTTATCGTCAGACTTTTCGTAATCACTCATTATTTCCACTTCATCTTCTTCTGTTTCTTTTTGTGAAGTAGATTTTTCGTTATTTGAGCCGTGAGATATGTCTTCGCTCGAGCCAATTTTTCTTTCGTGGTTTTGATTTTTATCATTGGTCTCAATCATAGCTGTCACTGTTAATCTGGTAGGTGAATCTTGTTCATGATGGACATCAGATTCCGAATCACTTCCTTTTTGTTTCTTCATTTGAGTCGCTCTTGATTTCTGGGTCTCCTTAATTTTGATCTTTTTTCTAGGAGACACTTCGTCTTCGGAATCGTCAGAAGAGTCTGACTCTACCTTCTTCGATTTCTTAACCTTTGAAGATGATACTTCCCCAGAATTTCTCTTCTTAGTTTTTTTTGGACAACTCTGATCCTCGTAGCACTCTTTCACGTATGAGATTTTCTTTGAGGCGTACCGACCAAAATTACCGATTTCGGATTCGTAATTTATCTTCTTTTTGTTTTTACGCCCAGGGAATTTGCGATTTTTCAACATGCAGTCTTCATAAAAATCTGTAGAAATATAGGCGTGGATTGGAAGAAATTCCTCCCTCTCAACATTTCTCCGGAAATCAATAGATAGCCGCGGAAGTAAAATGTGCTCATTTAAAAGAAATAAGTACATAGGTGATATGAAGACTTGTGATTCTATCGTATGATCAAGATAAGGTGGACACCCCTTGGCATTTTTCGTCTTTGCGAGGTACAAGTTGGATCGAAGTTGATTTTCACATAGTTCGACATTCTGCCTTGGATTTCTAAGTGAACTGAGAAAATAGAGGATTCGATAAAATATCGAACCATGTAAAAACCAACTTCAATCCAATTGGTCGCTCGAAATGGCAAAAAATGCCAAGGGGTGTCCACCTAAACGCGAGGCCGGAGCTGGCGGTTATGTTGGATTTATGGCGAGATAAACCGAAATCCGTACTGTAAATATCTCGAGTTTTAATTGAAGAAATCATATGAAATTGTGTATGCGTCATTAAAATGCATGTAAGAATTGCGCTATGGAGAGAAAATCTGGAAAACTCGAAATGAAAAATTCAAAATGGCGGCAGACTACGGCCTCGCCTTAACTTGGTCAAATCACCTAGCGTGCTCTATCTTTTGTTGGGAATCTCAAATCATAATCTTTTATCTAATTATTTCCAAAAGAAATCCCCCGAGTCGTAACCTCGACTTTGAGATCTCTCGAATATCGATCCATGTCATAAGATTAGCTCTCTGATGATAAATTAGTTCGGGAAAGTCGATTCATGTTAAACACATGATTTTCACATGCTTGACGAGAAAAAATTGATGTGAATACCTCGACAAGCAGCGTATCTTATTGGATCGAGTTTGGGGCAGTCAGTGTTTCCTTTGTCATCAGCTTTTGTTTTTCCGCTGACAGTCCCTTCACACAATTCGGATTCATTGAAAACAGCACCGATAAGGTTTCCAGCAAGCTTCCGAGGTGTCGTTGATTTGTTCAGAACTGTAGTCAAGAGTTCTTCGGATATAAACTGATTCCGCCCAAGGTGAATCTGTACCAAGTAGGAATAATGTATTGGGTCTCTATTTTTGATTATTGGTCTAGCTGATCTAGTGGTTAAAATTTTACCGTTCCATTTGATCTCTTATGTCCAATTGGCAGCTGTTTATTCTCGAAAGCAAGTTTTCCCTCGCTTTCAATTTGTTTCCCGATGACTGAAATGTTATGGTCAATTGAAAGAAGGTGCTGAAGCAAGACATAAAAGTATATCTCACCCATGTCTAATCACAAAAACTTTCATAAATTCATGAAAACTTCCGAAATTCCTCTCTGTCTGATCAGGAATGTAAAGGTTAAGTGGATTTTTCATGAATTCCTCAATTTCTATGCAACCACTGAGCAGATATACACTTACTATGAGTAGTGGAATAATTCTAGATTAATATCGCAAGAAATAAGGCTCGAGCTCATCTTTTGAATTATTCTTACTCAGATCAGTTATCGATGAAGAAATAAAATCCGTGCCACCGTGGAGTAGAATGAGTATGAATGAGATTTTGGGACCCTTGCTCGCAGATCAATCTTTGAATAGTAACACCGAGGAACTAAATCTTGCAATCGGGATATCCCATCGACCTATCTATGATTTGCTGGTATAATTCTCAGCGTGAAGAGCGAATCCACGACCCATTTTGCGCATGCACATGAGAACTTTTTCCTGGATGCAGGAACGGTCAATTCAGAAAACCTGTTCCTGCGGTGGTTTTCTGAAACTATCCCAAAATCTCGCTGTATTAGCTAAAAATGGACTACATGATCGTGTTTGCACGGTTACTTTGAGTCGAAAAAAATGTGGGTATACCGCGAAACATAAGATAGGTAACTGTACAGGAGGAAAATGGAAATGTGATTTTCAAGCTCACAGATTATCAAACAGAGGGGGTTTTTCTTGTGTTTACTCATGCAAATGTTGTAATTTTATCTGAATCGGCTTGGGAGAGAGTACTTGGCACAAGACTCGGGTGGGTGGAGCAAAAGCGCGTGAATTCTGAGATTCTATTCTCAAATCTCGTTTTTGGGTGTTTTCGGAGTTTCGGGTTCTTCCTTGTACATGTGAATTCATGAAGAAATATGGAGATAAAATTTATAGATGGCACGTACCGAAAGAAACCAAAAATATGATATCGAATCTCACATCTTTTCTTCACCACGGCTTCCGGTGATATCACGGACGCAATATTCTACTACTATGTGGATTAGAATGGAAGAAGATATTATTCAAGCTCTGTGTTGGTGAATGCACCAGGAGCATCAGAAGATGTAGTTTCTAACCTCACATTGCCTCTTTTGAGACGATTCCGTTGGGTTTACTCACGCAAATGCTGGTCTTAAATGCAAACTGTAGGACCGAAGATATTTTACACAATTTTCACATTGGTAAATCCATCGTAAGACGCTAAAAATGGAAATTCCATCCTTACATTCGTTTTTTAAGTACTCCCGTCGGATTGACCTGGGTCAGATAGATATTATCAGGGAAGCCAGAGGTAGAAAGAACATGCAGCACAAAATTCAGACGGTCGGACTCATCAGGCTCTCGAGGAAATAGGTTGACCATCGAATATTTCCTCATCTATGTTGAGTTAATCTTCGCAGGTGTCATATGATTATGGATATTAGAATACAAGGAGCGATGAGTACGGAATTCACGGAATGCCTACGGGAAGTCGAAAGTTTCTCCCAAAGCACCCTCACACGCATTGCTATCTGACATTGTTTTCTCTTCCTGAGATTGAAATCTATCAAGGGGGGAGTAATAGATTCTCTGATGAAATGGTTAGAATCCAAGCTTCTATTTGCGTATCAGGGTCCCAAAATATTTTTCGAAACCTCCCCATGTTATGAATCTTCGAAAAAATACTTTCACTATGAAACCGGCATAATTTCCATTAAACCCAGCAGCTTCAATCAGACGAGGATATATTTAGCATTCATAGCTAAAATGCTACAGTACAGATAAAATGGGATCCGTGCTATGGGCAACAGCTCATATAATTTTGAGTGATTAGGATTGACCATGGGCCCTGGAAGAACAATTTTCCTACCTTTCTTTTCTTCACTCTGTTCAATAAGCATTCCTTGTAATTTATCATTGAAATTCCGTACTTTTTTTAATTCACTTTCTAATTCAATCACTCTCGAATCTAGCTCTTGATTTTCTTTTTCTAACTGGTCATATTTCTTTCGCAAATTTTCCTTAGAACTCTTGCATTTGCTATATTTGATCCGTAGTTTGTCAAGCTCTTCTTGGATCGAATATTTTACTGATTGAATCGACAGTATCTAAAATAGAATAAATTATGGATTTGAGATCTCATTTGTCTACAAGAGCTTATATTTTGAGATCCAAAGTATTGCTGAATGCCATTTTACTTTTGGTTTACTACTTCCACTATTGGTGGAACCAGTCGTTGTCGAATTTTTATTCGATTTCCCACTCACATTCTTGCGCCGATTCTTGTCGACAGAATAGTTTTCAACGCTTTCTGAATCATCAGAATTTGACAGTATCTAAAATAGAATAAATTATGGATTTGAGATCTCATTTGTCTACAAGAGCTTATATTTTGAGATCTAAAAGATTGCTGAATGCCATTTTACTTTTGGTTCACTACTACCACTGTTGGTGGAACCAGTCGTTGTCGAATTTTTATTTGATCTCCCACTCACATTCTTGCGCCGATTCTTGTTGACAGAATAGTTTTCAACGCTTTCTGAATCATCAGAATTTGACAGTATCTAAAATAGAATAAATTATGGATTTGAGATCTCATTTGTCTACAAGAGCTTATATTTTGAGATCCAAAAGATTGCTGAATGCCATTTTACTTTTGGTTCACTACTACCACTGTTGGTGGAACCAGTCGTTGTCGAATTTTTATTCGATCTCTCACTCACATTCTTGCGCCGATTCTTGTCGACAGAATAGTTTTCAACGCTTTCTGAATCATCAGAATTTGACAGTATCTAAAATAGAATGAATTATGGATTTGAGATCTCATTTGTCTACAAGAGCTTATATTTTGAGATCCAAAAGATTGCTGAATGCCATTTTACTTTTGGTTCACTACTACCACTGTTGGTGGAAGCAGTCGTTGTCGAATTTTTATTTGATCTCCCACTCACATTCTTGTGCCGATTCTTGTCGACAGAATAGTTTTCAACGCTTTCTGAATCATCAGAATTTGACTGATTTTGGATTGCACAGATATCCTAGGTAGAAAGTTTAATTGTCGAGATCAGGAGAGATGTATACAAAAATCATTGATATTTGTTGTTGATTGATCGCCTGAATTATCCAGGATATAGACGATTCCGCAAAAAGTGTTAACTTTGATCACCTAAGCTGACATTCTTAAATGATGCAAGACAGTGAAAGGTGCTATTCTTCCGTGACGCGGAAAAATTTAATGAAATTCAAATCTTGAATATATCTGCACTAAATTGAACGTACCTATATATTGGGGTTAGATCATTCATAAGGGTTTACGACGTGACTTAGAGGAAGTCAGGTTTTTGAGATATGAACAAAAAAATAATAAAAATCATAAGACCAAATAATTCATTTACTTAGGCTCATTCCTCACATGCAGAAATGTGTGATCGGAAATCACGAATATTTTCCTTCCGATGATGGTTTGTATTCTGCGCGCCAGATCAAAAATCGACTGTCATTGGCCCGCCATTAGGAATTAACTTTCATTTAACCTATCAAACTTGGGCTTCACCTTTTCAGCTAAATGAAATAAGGAGATG
Source organism: Eretmocerus hayati (assembly GCA_029851415.1). NCBI lineage: Eukaryota > Metazoa > Arthropoda > Insecta > Hymenoptera > Aphelinidae > Eretmocerus > Eretmocerus hayati. The sequence goes on from CM056741.1 coordinate 170,282,169, forward strand.
AACTTAATCTACAACTGATTCGAAATAATAAAAAAACTTGAAATCCTATTGGTAGTTTACAGTACTTTCCAAAATTAATGGATCATCCATAGTCTTACTAAATCTATGATTACTGTGGTCTATTCATTGCACAAGAATTTTGAAGATACAAGAAATTCTATCGGTCTATGTATATCAAACATTTTTAAAATAATTTTTGATGGACTCGTGCACAAACCATATGGCCTGCGAGAGGTGGGTGGGTGGTCATGTAAATCACCATATTAAACCAGTTGAGGTGGGTAGATGGTCAAGCCAAAAGCCGTAAATATATGATCTGACTCAAAGTCTTCTCACCGAGAGGTCTCGAAGTTCTTTTGGTGATATCGGAATATTCAGAGTTCAATAGCACTCTATCAGGACAGGCTTTGCCTGAGGTTGAAATCTGATCATGCGGCACAACGAAACACGCTATAATCAAATTCGAGGCGCAGTGTTCGATGAAGATACGTACCCGCAGCATCAAGCGGTGCGTTTTGTTTAGACTTGGCTGATATGCCCGAATGAAGCAAACAAAGAGTAAAAAAATTGAATTAGAGCAGAAGTACCCTAAATCCTTAACTTAGTTGGAATAAATTCCAAAAAAAACAATAGAGTTACCTAGATTTATCCGCTCTGAATTGCTCAGTTTTCGGGAATAAAAATGTTCGGAGGACCATATGGCTCTTGGAGGGGTGGATGGGTGGTTGGTTGGAATGCCATATCAAAGCATAAGGAGATGGTGGGTGGTGAAATAATACCCAATCGAGGCCGTATGGTTCGTGCATGGGCCCTTTAAAGTGACAGTGATCGACGTTCAAAATCCGAAAAAAATAATTTTGACGGGAGTGATCTGATTACAAAAATTTCTTACGGTATCTTGTACGTCGTTCAAAAACCTACAATTTCTTCTCTCTAAAGTCTTCTCTATGACTTTTTCCGCCTGAGTAACGAGCCTGGACAGAAAACTTTGTATCACGCAAGCTGTTTATGGCGATACCGAGACTGGCGCCTGTTTCGTTCCGTCTTGCTCTATTCTAACGCAAAAATTCCTCCAAAAAAATGCTACGCCACGTGATTTTGACGTGAAATGATCTCATCTTTGAGAAGATTTTATCAGATTTGGCTAAAATATGACCTGTCGTGACCAAAGATGGAGTCAATGAATTTCCACAATGAGTCCTGAGAAATAGATGTTGTCTTGGATCTGAGACAGAATCTGATTCTATATTCTGAAAGAGTAGATGATTTCACGTCAAAATAATGTGAAATAATATTCTCTGATGAATTTTCGCACTTGAATAGAGCAAGACGAAACGAAACAGGTGCCAGCCTCGACATCGCCGTAAACAGCCTATGTGATACAATGTTTTTCGTCCAAGCTCGTCCTTAGGCGGGAAATGTCAGCTAAGGTCAAACAGAGGAAGTAGAAAGTAGAGGAAACTTTAGAGAGAAGAAATTGTAGATTCTTGAACGATGTACAAGATAACCCAAGAATTTTTGTAATCGGATCACTCTCGTCAAAGTTGTAGGTGATCCACTGAAGAAGAATTTTTTTAGATTCCGAACGACAATCACGGCCACTCATAAAGCTCTTTGAAATCATTTGAAATACACAAGGCAATGTTTTTTGATCTTCAAGATCCTCTTTCCTAAACTCTCTCTCGTTGAAGTGGACCATAGATGATCCATCAATTTCGAAGGGTACTGTATACCCAGTGCGTAGCATCTGCTTCGAGACAGTCCTCAGCACATGGGCACGTTGCTACTTCATGGGAGCTCACGTTTGGTCAATGACTTTCCCGAAAAAGGAGTTCCTGCACGAAGCAGTGTCAGTTTCCTACGGGCAACAGCCTCGCTCTGAGCACTCGGGATTACCAAGGATGCCAGTAATGATTCAGTAAGACGTCATTCATGTCTCACGCAGAAAGGATCGTCTCTCACATTCAGATGTTGTGAGACTTTTCCGTTATATTGATGGCTGTTCATGAGCAGTTATGTGATATACGCAGTGATCCCTGGGTTTTTTTCTCTCTTCCCCCTCTTCCCCCCTCCCACTTTACTTTCCTCACGAGCCTAACATGTCGAGCAAAATGTCGAGTGTGATCATCCTTTTGCCTTATTACTTCATCTGCAATCAAAATAAGAATTTCAACACTCGAGAGTCATAAGATCAGGAGAAACGTGTCGAATAATTTTTTCATAAAATTTGATCGTATAACGGACGGGAAGCGATTGAAGAATACTAACTCCAGCTTTTGAAAACCATGAGATCAGGGAAATGATATCGAGTAATTGTTTTGCAAAATCTGGGCGTGAAATGCGTGGAAAAGGTTTGACTTCATCATGATTTAATCTTCCGTGTAATCCAGTCACTCACCATCCCTGCTAATCTTTCAACGGAAACAATCAATGGTAGATTGAATTTTCTCGCTTACTTCCTCGTCTCATTGGTCTAGATAGATTGAGTAATGGAGGAGATGGCGAGTAACTCAGATTAAGTGAAAATTACAATCATAATCGAATCGTGCACGGAAAACGAAACATTTGACATTAGGATTGATCACAAGGCAAAATGGTTGAAGCTTCAGTCTTGAGATTCTGGGATTTTTATTTGGCCATCGATTACTTTGAAAAAAAAAACATTGACCCGAACTTCCGTAATCTAGCATTTAAGGGTTGCACTAGTATCACGTGGACCTGACCAAAAACTTAGCAATACTAAATTTTGCGGAAAAGTACTGACTATAGTGTTAGAGTCGATTTTTTTCATGCTTTCAGTCATTGAAAAAGTTGCGTCAAACGATTTGATTAAAGGAAAAATTTGTGCGGAAAGGCCTGGAATAAGGGAAATTCACTTTCTTCCAGGAAAACAAACACAAAATCTATTTGCTCACTATCTTCACAGAGTGGTCTTCGTATTCTCATAGCAGGCGAATATAGTCCTCAATACCATTATATTTGATGTATTCTCCCACTTGAATCTAAAACGAGCCCACCACGCGGCTGTCCACATTCACAAAGTCCAAAAAAATTCAAAACCACAGCGCACAAAATTGAGATTTTGATCCTTTTCGCGATTATAACTTTTCAGAGTGATCCTGGACCAGAAAATTCATTACTGCGCTGTTAGAATGCCAAAAGATACATCTATAATAATGACTTTGATGATTTTCTTCCCAAGCACTTGAAGGGTTCGTATGAGAAGGCACACATTATTTTGAAGTTTCCACGGAACTACTCTCATACATATTCTGCCTCTTCCCCAAGGGTTGAAATTCATATTTTGATCCCGAATAAAGTTCTAGGGGAAAGGGATGGTCACACTTGTCAAGCTAGACTTTTCGAAAAAGTGAAGTGAGGGGGAGGGGGTGCCGATGACGTTACATGCTGTTTTACATACTCTAGACATCGGTTTACTTCCAAAAACGAGATTTTTTGAATGTCCTTTTCCCAACACCATTCTTTCATGCCCTTAATCTCACTATGTAACAGGAGATAATACAATAGAACCCCGAATAGCGGATACCTTTCTGCACCGCACAGATTATCCGCGACTGCGAGGGTTATCTAAAAATTTTTTCATCGCCATTGATGTATTATCGACAGGGAAATAACTTCAAACACCTCATTGCAATCTCGTTCCATTTGAGTTTGTCTCAAAATTCTAAGTGCGACGCGGCTGTTAACTTGCAGTGATTCGACGAGCAGAGCCAAAAACATTCATTACTTTTCTAAGGTGAGAGAGTGTGTCACATTCCGTCTATATAAGCGTACTAGTGACTCTAATCCATCGGTTTTGTGTTTTTCAATATAAGTTGATGTCACCAAGAGTTATAAGTGATTCCGCCGGAATTGAGATTCTTTTGAGCCTAAGTCGTCAGGAGGAGTGATTTGGGTCAAAAAATTATTTCAGCCTCAGACTGATTTCGGTGGCTCATGGCAATTGATTTCCATTTGTTTGGGCACAAGAACAAAGTATCTAGAGTTACTTATCTGTAAATTGAAGCCAGACAAAGTTATGTCAAGTTCAAGGAGTGGCACAGGGGGTTGGAAAGGACATTTCGCCTTAAAAAATATTTCCGAAGCTTGCTAACTAATCGTAGACTATTTCCCGCACAGATTTGCTCTAATGTAACCAAATACTGTGAGAGAATGTATTCTATAGAGCGATATGATGATTCGGGGAGGAGCACAATACGGGGACGGAAAGGATAGAGAATTTTGTACACCATTCTAGAAACACGTTTACATAGTGCACTCCGCGGATTCGAGATTTTGGCTGATATTGCACATCAATTACGTGCATTTGGATATTTAGATTTCAATTTCATTGTCTATAAAAGCTCAATGGATAATTGGGGATTTGAACGAGCTAGTTCGGGTTATGCATGCAGTCTCGATGGAAACCCGTCTTCAAATTTCGAATAGCCGTGCTCGAGCCAAGACTTTGGTTTTCACTCGCAACGTGGACTATGTTATTTTAAGTAATAGAAATTGAAATGCACAGTTACATACACGAGTTTTGGCTCTGCATATGCGTCGTTATGAATTAAAAAGTCGACGTTGGCTTGTCTACAGGGGATGGATAGGACATTTTGACCCTTTATCAAGCACTATAAAATACAGGGGCGTTAGGATCGTCTTAAAAAGTATCGAAACAGTTGCACACCAATAAAATGCACACCAAAAAATTGCTATAATGCCCGTAAAAATCCTTAGCTCTTGCAACACGGAAAATCTCACTCTCGGCCGAGTCGATCTGTACTTTTGCAGTGCTCTCAAAGTCGCAATACAACATGCTATAGCAATGGGGACATGTTTACTCGGTGTGCCTAGAACAAATGACAGATAGCTGTTGCGACATCAATGTACGTCATATCTTCTAGACCACGTAGAATCGATGTGGCCACAGCAAATTTGATGGTTGCGGCAAAGGGACTTACTGATGGTCAGGAACCCCCCAAAAAAAAGCTTAATGCTGCCTCAGCAATAAGGTCTTTCTGAGGTACTGATAGACAATCTGCTGTAATGAAATTTATAAGCTGCTGAGATGAGAGGCACACAGATTGCGGCGACGGTGCGTTGATGTGCGTGAGTTTCGAACTGTACTGCTTGTTGAAGATCTACGAGAACGGGCACGGTCATCTCGCCACCATCAGTCGATGAATTGTTGCATCATAGGTATCATGCAAATCGCGCGCGTCAGGTGTAAAGCGTGAAGCCAGACTCGTCGTGAACCAATTGCAGCATCATCTCGCACAGTGTCTTTCTGAAAAATTGCTCATTCTGGTTGGAAGCTACCTCTGATGCAGAAATTCATCGGCTGATGGTGTGATCGTGGCCAATCTCGCCTGTACAACAGGCAATACAGTCTGAAACTCATGCTCCTCAATGCACCATTGCCGCAATCCGTGTGCCTCTCTCGCGGCAGCTTACAAGTTTGTAATATTTGTCCGTCTCGTAGCGTTGTGGGCCACTTAGCTCTCGGATGACATTAGATAATTCTGCTACGACTTTTTCCGAGTTTGATCGTTGAATGGAGCGAGTAATGTTAAGTGACCCTCGATTCTGAAAGAATCTGTATAGTTCCGGCATTGAGTAAAAATTTTTCTGAGCACGGTAAACAGATCACACTCTATAAATCTCAATGAAAAGTAATGTTGATCTAGCGTCCGTCGCATGGATGATAGGAGTACTGTTGGGCTTGAAATAAATTCTCATGATGATATCTCACCTGGTATACTCAGCATTTCGACTACAAAGTGAATGAGGGCTAATGGGAAATCGGACGATCAACGAGGTGGGGAATGTGTCAAAAGGACAAATTTGACACTCAAAGTTAACAGTTTCGGCCAAATCGCCAATGGAGCATTTAGAGGGACAAGATTAGTTATCTAACCTCGGATACGTTCGGTTTTGTGATCCTAGAGTCAAGAGTGTTTGGATTATTATCCCCAAGTACATCGTCGTCGCATTGATTGGGATTATTTGATGCATCCTGGATCGAGCTCTCATTTTGCTCAGAGGATACCTGTAGAGAGATGGTTCAGCAGTTTAGTAATAAACCTGCAATTTAATTATGATCTGATCTACCGAATCATACCTCAGGATTTTGTTCACCTCGAATGGTCTCTTCCAGATCCTTGACTTTCATATTCAACATTTTTGCAAATCGCTCGCTGTTCTTTGCCTGAATTGAGGATATTGGACGATAAGTAGAAGTTGAAATTATCCAGAAAGAGATTGTATTACTCACACTGCGCGAGGAATATCTCTCTTTCCCCCTCGTAGCGGTTTTGTTCAATTTTGCATCGGATTCTTCTTCGAGGGAGGAGAGATTCCTGCGAGGTTTTGAAACAGCTCGCCTTTTTTCAATCAATTCCTGGAGCTTTTCCTTTGTATCTGTGAGCAGATATATAGAGATCATAGCAAATTTTGGATGATTATTGAAAGATTTATTGTCATGATTCAATATCAACTTTGAAAAAGTTTCGTATAAGATGGATTCCACGCAAAGCTGACAAAATTTCTTGTAAAATGACTACAAATTCAGATGAAAATTCAGCTCATGCACCTACGTGGTGACTGCTGAGACGACCCATTTACGAGTAAAAAATAAGCAACTCATTATAATAATAATAGCAACTCATTTTTGAGTACAAAATAGCCCTGGAAAAAATTCGGATCATATGTTTCCGACGTAAAATTGTCTGAACTCTCAAAATATACGATGAAAAATCCCGTTCAAGGCAATCCCGAAGGACTATATTCAATTTTTCGCCATTTCGAATGTGGAAAATGATCGTACTCACCTGCTCCGCGAATAACCTCCACATTGACTTTCGTCTTGTTTATTTCGGCGACGCATATTTTTCCTTCTCGGATATTCTCATCTTTGCCACCGAAATTGGATCTGGGAATCGAGGCTGTCTTCCCTTGGCTCGTACCAGACAAAATTCTCACATAAAAATACATGTCGAATTTTCACTACACTCAATGTAATCACATCACTCAAGAACTGTTTAGCTCCTCTAACCTTTTTTGATCGTTGCTTGCCGGTCAAGACATGAGATACGGAAAAAAACATTGTCTGCTACGGATCTGTATTTTCAAGTTGGCAAACCAAAACAATTAAAACAACAAAGTTTTTTGGTTATAACCAGTTTTCATCCTACAACAGTCAATCGAATATCTTTTCGATGATGAGTGCTGATCAGAAAAATCGGAAGAGGAAAAAGTACAAATTGGGATTGACCTCAGAATATGAAAAAGAAAAGCAAAATGTTGGATATCAGACTCAACAAACTTGGGATGCGATTCGTAAAAGTGGAGAAGGTATTTATAATAAATTACAAAATGAGCTAATTTGCTCAAACAACGATGAATCATATACGTGACGTTTTTTATCTGCAGCTGGAAAGTATTTTTCTGAAGCACAAAAAAATCAAGAGAGACCGACTCATGCATCACAGCGAGATATTACTTACCATGACTTTCAAGCCCAATTCATTGCTGAGGCTGCTGAAAATAGCAGTAATATGATCTATCCCAGGTATTCATACGAAATCATCTCCTTATTTACTAAAATTTCATTCACCCTTCTTTCAATCACTCGAAATTCTTTAACTCAAAATATCAAGAATCTCTGTCAATGTAATACGAGTCTGATTTTATTAAAACTCTGAGCCTCTTGGGCAGGACCGAGATTGTGAGGGCTCTTCTCGAGTCACCTGATCAATATTGGTGTTCAACCGTTTGAGTGGTCCATTCGTGTATTTGGTTTATTTTTCAAGGTGTTTACGTAAAAAATGGTGATATGTAACACTATTGATGCGTGTCTGGATAACAAGTTTCAAGTATCATGTATCGACATTGTCTTGATTGGTATAAAACGAGAACGGAGGGTATTGAAGATACTGGAATGAATGTGGTAATAGATTGATATGAACAATCGTTACCTTCTTGCGCCCGGGAATTTTAAATAATGATATTATATTTTCTTGGCCACTGGAGCGCTAATTGGACAGCAAGTCTGCTGTTACTTGATGACGTAGATTGATATTGGAGTAATCCAATTCAACCTACGTACCTTCAAAGCTCTTCGAAATCTCAAAGTTGCATTTTGAAGGATTTTGATGGAAATTATCAAAGATATTAGATGAGAACACTCGAAAAAATTTCGAATCTACGCTTGATGTTGGTGCGTTTCATCTTTTCTCGACAAATTCGGCTCTTCAGAGGGGCTGAAGGGATCTGTCAGATTAGTCCCCGACGACACCTAGCCTAAGTGGCTTGGTGATCTAGATGAGCGACCGCAAAAGTCTCTGATTCGTATAGAAGGACGATTGAAATCTAGATTACCAAGCCACTTAGGCTAGGTGTCGTCGGGGACTAATCTGACAGATCCCTTCAGTCCCCCTGAAGAGCCGGATCTATCGAGGAAAGGCGAAACGCACCAACATCGAGCGTAGATTCAAAATTTTTTCGAGTGTTCTCATCTAATATCTTTGATAATTTCCATCAAAATCCTTCAAAATGCAACTTTGAGATTTCGAAGAGCTTTGAAGGTACGTAGGTTGAATTGGATTATTCCAATATCAATCTACGTCACCAAGTAACAGCAGACTTGCTGTCCAATTAGCGCTCCAGTGGCCAAGAAAATATAATATCATTATTTGGAATTGAAGATACTTTTTGGAAATCAATGATTTTATTCGCAATCATTAGAGGAAATGTTTTCAATGTTAATTGGAAAGGTACCTTTATAAATATCAGTCTATCAAAAATTTTTTACACTGATCATGGTTCTAAGATCAGGTGAAAATCTGTCTCAGGCGACAGAACAAATTCCACTTTTATCTCTTCCACATGACGTCACAAAAGTACACCAAAAGATTCATGTAATTGCCATTGTTCGTGAAATTGCCTTCATTCAAACTACTGACAAAATTTTTTGCCTCAACCAATCTCAACATACCTAAAAGCATTCGATTCCTTGGCTCAAGACCTTTAAAATCCGCTTTTTGAAGTTGCAAAACTCGAATCTCGAGAGATTTCACGAGCAAAACTCGGGAGAAAGTTGAAAACGAGGGCGTGTGCCCAACATGCCCCCTCTCCTCTTTTTGGAAGGGTGAGCAATAGGAGTTTTTTTACCTCCAAAAACGTGTTCATCGCGTCAAAGTAGGTCGGGTATAGTGTTATAAACCTTCAAAGAGCTCTAAATCTGATTGCGCGGTAATAGAAACGATTCTATGGACTTTATCGTCGACTTACATTGTTTCAAAGGATGGGGGCATGTTGGGTACACCCCCTGGCGAACTCGTGAAAAAACATCTTTCACGAGAATTGAGATAAGTCGGCTTCACTTGGTCTAGATTGACTTTACTTTAGCTCTTTTAAAGGTTTTTTTTCAAGCTTCAGAATGAGCTCAGGTACGTTGAAAAATATTGAGACGGGCCAAAGTTATTCGCAAAAAATCTTAAGGGGGGAGCATGTTGGGTACACGTACCTTAGTATACGCAACGATGACGAGAGCTCGCTCTACGCCCGGGTGTTGGGAAATTTCGTCATCGACGTCCCTTATTTTCTCTGCAAATACAAGCTGCCTTAACACGTTTACTGCGACAGTGAAAACCGGCATTCCGTCTCAGAATGCGAGAGAGTACAAACGTGTGATTTTGTACTCATGACAGTCAAACCTTTCGAAATCTCATCAGTTTGACATCGATTCACAAGATCTTCATGAATTTTCGCGGGTCCCGCCAGAGGGACACGCAGAAATATCTTCAGCGTGAAGGGGGTTAAAGTTAGTGATTGAAATACCAAAACAAGTGACCCTTAGGAGTATTTTTCAGCTGTTATGAAAGCAATTTCCGATTCTTCGGTATTTTTCGAGTAATTCGCTAGCATAGCCCGGATTTTGATCTTTAGCCTGAGATATGAATCGCAAAGCACGATTTTGATTTGCGCAAGTATGCTTTTCTACCCACGCGATACTATGAGATGGAAGCTCTTATTTGAGATATTTCTCAGCTTTCTTCGATGCGAAATGTTCCTCGTGCATGAAGAATTGAAATAATTTTAGTGAAGGAACAGTATACAGTGTCAAACATTTATTCTGTGAGCCTCACGAGTGTTTCGCGTCTCAATGTCTGATCACTCGGCTCTCTATCGCTAAAATCAGACGTTTTTGGGCTCATACTGTAGCTTCTAACATCAGCTCCCGAATGGACTTAGATGTACATTGTAAAGTATCCTAGAAAACTCAATAAATTTACGATTCACTGGTTACTTCTGTGTTATTCATCGGAAATTTCACGAAAACAGAATTTTGATGCTTCAACTCGTACAATTCGATTCCGACCCTGAAATCGGCGTATACATGTGTTCTTGGCATCATATCTAGTAAGTGAAATTTGCAACATGAGCCAATGAATGTTTCTATGTCATTTGGTGCACACCAGAAATCGAACAATAACGGGCCCCATCTGAGGGACTCATCGCCTCCCAGCACGGACGCGCGGGTCCCATCGGCGGGACTCATCGCAGTGAACGTCTTGAAATTACCATACTAACTTTTTTCAAAAGTCTACCGGTTGTACATGGGTTGTCTTTGATGAATTAAAGGTCCATATGGATTACACTGTCATGCTAACACAGGTACCGTCAACTGGGGTAATTTTGCCACATTTTTGACTTTTTTGGCATTGTTTTTCGTATATCTCGAGATGGTTACTGTGAAACCTGCCTTAGTCAGTGACCATGCGAGAGCTTGAATGCTGAACTTTCGATTGGCGTGGGGTGAAGCTTGATTCGAGAAATTCGATTCAGAGATACGCCCATGGAAAGCAAAAAACATTTTACACGACCTGGGGTGGAGTAACTTTGCTACACTTCTAATTCAACTCACGTTACTTTTGTTCTTCAGTAGAGAATCAAGTTTCCTGGTAATGAATCAAAAGTTTAAGACGGGAGCTTCAAATTGACTTTTTGAACATTCTGATCTGATGAAGACTACGTTGAGTAATCCTCATTCGAATTTGACTAGCTATTCAGACCAATTTTCAATTTTCAACGTATTTTTGACGATTTTCAAAAAATTGAGAGAATTCATTTGAACTAACTTCAAATGAGGATCACTCGGCGTAGAAACATCCGATCGGGACGTTCAAAAAGTCAACTGAAACTTCGCACGTCTTCAACGAACAAATATTGACAAAAAAGATTCGATCCTCTATTCCAGAATCAAAGTAACATGAATTGAAGTAGAAGTGTAGCAAATTATTCCACCCTAGGTTGTGTAAAATGTTTCTTGTTTCCCATGAGCGTATCTCTGGATAGGATTCTTCAATCGAACTTTACCTTACGCCAATCGAAAACTACGATTTCAAACTTTCAGATGGTTACTAGCTGAGGTGGGTTTCATAGTTACCATTCCGAGATATACGAACAACAATGCCAGAAAAAGTCAGAAATGTGGCAAAATTACCCCGGTTGACGGTATATGAACATTGGTCGATGGAAAACTACAATTGAGAGTTTTTCACTTATCAAGGATATTAGTTCATTCAAACTGCAGTTTATAAAGACTGGGATTATCCAAAAATAATTCTACTTTTACTTGCACTGAGAATTACCTCGTATCAAGTATGTGCGACTTACGGTAAAATGATGATAAGAATTCCTTATTTGATATGGGTCTGTCGAACTAGAAAAGTACCGTGTACGCGGAAACTCCGTTATATGGGATATTGTCTTCGAAGGAGTCGAGTGATTGGACGAGGGCCCGCAGGAGGCGGAGCGGAGCCCAGGGAGAAAAGCCCTCGGCGGGGGGCGTAGGGGGCAGAGCCCCCCGCTCGTTAAAGAAATCCTAATTCAAGTGCATTACATCTGATCGGAACCTCAGCCGGATTTTGGGAAGAACTTAGTTTTGACAGAAAGTTTTCTTTTTTGTCACACCGTTTCACACTCGAATTGATCTCTCTTCAGAAATATGTCATGATTATCAAGGCCTCCTTCCCTTTTCTGATCATAATTCGATTATAGGGACATTTTTTCTTGTTTCACAAAGATGTAAAATTGATATTTTATGAAGAAAAAAAGGAACGAAGCGTACAATCAATCCTAGTCATTTTACACTTCCGAAGCGGAGATTTGATCTTCTTAAACAATAGATTTCTCAAGGAATACCAGTCCCTCCAACGTTGTATGATTTGGTCCGTGTGTTCGAACGTGGTCGGATCAGACAGTAATATAGGAAATGCTTTTCGATGCCATTGGAATCACGTCTTTTTTATTTTTATTATTACGGCGCTTATACTGTAATTGTAGCTTGAAACGCGAGATGAGGGGGAGATGACCTAGAGTAGAGCGTTTAAAGGTTGTAGAAGTGAAAGATGACGTTCTAGTACAAATATGGGGAAGCTGTACGGCAAGTAAGTTTTCTGCACAATATTGAGCTAAACGATGTGCGGGAAAGTCAGCAAACTGTGCGGAAAGTAAGATTACCGCACAGTTTATCATCTTCTCCGCACGTCGCTTAACTCGAAACTGTGCGTGATGTTATTTTCCGCACACATGCAGTTGAGCGACGTACGGTAATGCGTTGCCGCACTACTTTCCGCATCGAAAACCGTGCGGAAACTACCTATTACGCGCAAAATTGCGAGAATCGAGTTCCATGATTTCATTTGGAATCATTCAGGGGACTGCCTTTTATGATCATTGGGAAGATATCTTCATTTAGATGAGCATTTGGAAAATTTTTTTCGTCGACAAGGATGCTAAGATTGGGTTGAGTAACGACTCGAGCGACCGAAAAAATTTGAATTGCATTCCTTTCATATTGCGTCACGAAGCAAATTGATGATTCTGTTCGGAATTATTTCCGGGACTACATTCAATATTCATTGCGGTAATATCACTATCGCAATATTAGGATATGGAAAATTTATAATGTCGGTCAGGATGCTGAGATTGAGTGCAGTATCGACCCCAAGATATTTCAGTTTTATCCCTTCCAAAAATTTTCGATATCGTAATATTGATAAAGATATCTTGCCAATGAATATAGGGAACAGTCCCCCGAATAATTCCGAATGAAATCATGAAATTCAATTTGTGATGCAATCTGGAAGGGGTAGGTGTCGCATGAGTCAGATTTCAACCTAATCTTAAAACCGTGATCAGTGTGAAAAATTTTGTATAAACCGAAATCGATGAAGATACTTCTCCAATGAACATAGAAAGCAGTCGCCCGAATGATTGCGAATAAAATCATAAATTTCGATTTGTGACGCACTGTGAGGGGGACAAAATTGGAATTTTTCCTGTCGCTTGAGTCAAGTATTAGGGGGTGTTGAACATTGTGTGGTGAACTGAGAGTAGAACTGGCTTTCTCCGCAAGACACTCGTACGGAGATCCTCTTTTCACACACATTGCTCAATGAGGTGATGAGGTAAGTGTACCCAACTTGCTCCTGTATCCAATTAACCCCTATAGACCGATTTCAGGAATGCGCACTCGATGATCTCCTCCCGATTTTTCTCTTTTGGGGCTTGTTTGTGCACGAAACACAGACATGATTTAGAGAACATGAAAGCCAACTCGGAGTGTAGGCTACATATTCCCATATAGTTACACTGCCGCTTATAGATTCGTGAATGGTGATGGCTTTATCACTCTGACCACTGATAGCATCTCCCTGATTTTCATGCGTCGTGCGACAATTCTGAAGGTAGCATCTCAAGAAGCAAAAAAATGCTGAATTCTAATGGCTTTGCATGATTTTCATCGCTCATCTTGAAGGTGCTACATGCTGGTCAAAATGTATAAATCTTCAAAAATTTTCACTTCCATTGATACACCTGCAGTTTTGTTGCAAATAAAGATACAGTAATTCTAGAAAGAGCATCTTGTAGAGCGAAAAAAGTGCTATGAGTAACCATCTTTCGATTATATTCTCTGTACCGTACATGAGAACGAACGAGTTGTCAATATACCCGAAATGATGGTTGCTGAAATCGTCATATATTACGGTGAAAAACTATCATCCTGGGTATCTTGATAGCTCATGTGTTTTCACAAGTGGAACGTAAAAAATAATCTGAACATAGTTACACATAGCATTTTTCCCGCTCTACAAGATGTTTTTCTTGAATACTGGATCCTCATTTTCCACAAAACTGCAGGTGTATCAATCATAGTGAAAATTTCCGGAAATTTCTCAACTTTGATCAGCATGTAACACCTTCGAGATGATCGATAAAGATCATGCAAACCCTTTGAAAGTTAGGATTTTTTTTGCTCTCTAAGATGCGCCCTTCAGAATTGTCATACGACGCATAGAAATCGAGGAGATGCTATTGTCGGGGTGATAACGCGATGACCGTTCACGAATCTATGAGTGGCAGTGAATTTCAAAAATGCGTGTAGCACGATCTTTTATTATCACTCAGATTATGTCCATAATGTCAAAATAGGTCGAATGTAGTGTTTTGGACCGACTCAAGGTTACAAATTTGGTGATACGATGATAACAATGGATAAGAGTGAATGAGAATGATTTTATGCTCTTCATCGCCGTTTTACATTGTTTTAAATGATACGGGCGAGTTAGGTAATACCCTTGTACGCTGTTGAAAATTACTCTTCGGTCAAATGAGGACAGCTCGTTTCCGTTTGTGAGAATCAGAGGTACCGTCAATCGAGGTAACTTTGCAACACTTTTGACTTCTTTCGTCATTGTTCTTGATACAGCTCAGAAAGGTTACAATAAAATCCACCTCAATTAGTGACCATTTGAAATCCGGAAATCTTAGCTTTCGATTGGCATAAGGTAGAGCTTGATTTCGGGATCCTATTCAAGGCTACAGTCATAAGAAACCAAACACTTCTTACAAAATCTAGGTTGCGGTAACCTTGCTACACTTAAAATTCAACTTATTTTACGTTAGTATCGAGTGTAGCATTGACTCTTGTTGGTCTCTCATTGAAAGTCGGGAACATGAGCTTTGAATTGACTCCTTGAACGTCCCGAATGAATGTTTCTACGCCGAGTGATCCTCATTCGAAGTTGACAAAAAGAATATGAGTTCAATTGAAGTGTGCTAAAGTTATCCCTCCCTAGGTTTCGTAAAAACTGTTTTGCTCTCCATGACTACTTTTGGATATGGTCCTCAAATCAAGCTCTACCTTACGTTGATTAACAGCAAAGATTTCAAGCTTTTGAATGGTCACTGACCGAGGTAGCTTTCATCTTGATATCTCTCCGAAGTATAGTTAAAATGCTGACAAAAAAAGTAAAAAGTGTGCCAAAGTTACCCCGGTTGACGGGCCCTCAACTCATTCAGAAGGTCTTGGGAATAGCTCAAATGAATGAAAGTACATTCAGGAAGACAAGAATTGTTGAGGGAATGGCTTACTGGAGGCAAGTTGGGTACACTGACCTTATTTTACTCATCACGAGATGGATCGTGATGAACATTACTCAGGAATCAAATCTTGTTTATTCCGATGCATCATTCTATGGACAGCTCTCCAAAAGAGAATCGAATTTTTGCATTGATTCCAGCATTCCAAGAGGCCAGCATAATGAACGTTCGCTGAGAGTCAACGATACTTTGGACCCCAGCGAAGAAAATGAACTTGATCAAGAACGATCCACCGAATGTATCGATAATAATGAAAATCGATTCGACAACCGATTGTCTGATGGTGGCACTCAGAATCTGTGTGAAGATCAGTTTCGAAATGATTATGAGTCCCATATAAGTAGTCAAGAACAAGACAATAGTCAAGAAGTAAGAGACGGAGATCCTCCTACTCGTGATCAGACAGATGGTGATCAAGACCACTTTTTTGAGGCCCGATCAGTCAATAACAGTCAAGAAGGGAATGACGGTCTTCCTCGTGCACGTGATCAGTTTCACGATGATCAAGATGATTCCACAAGTAGCCAAGATGAGACTAACACCCAAGAGGAAAATGATGATGATCCCCCGACACATGACCAGAGAGAGAATCGTTTTGACCAATTTTACGATAGTAGTGATGATGAAGGTGATCACAGAATGAGTGAAAATATAGCAAGTATTCTGGCCACAGTTATGTTCGAGTCGGCTGGTTTAAGTGTCAAGGATGTAATCGTGATGGTTCAAACTCTCGCAGTACGATTCCAACTCTCTGACGAAGCTTCTCTGAAATTCATGCAGTTGTTCAAACTATGCGCAGGTCCAAAGATGAAGGATATCAATCTAAGCAAGTATCTCATAGCGCAAGTGTTTCATGCCCAGAATTCAGAGAAAATAACTTACGTCTATTACTGCCAAGAATGCCGAAAACGAATCATCCTTGTGAAACCACAGAGAAAATCGAGTAAAAAAGAGATAACCTGTGAAAGTTGTGCGAAAAAAAATGAATTGTCTGCTTCATCGCCAAATTATTTCATCAGCATTGACTTTAAATATCAATTAGAAATCTTGTTAAGGAATGAGCAGTTTCTAGAGATGATCATGGGCACTTTAGCTCGTAGACATGATCTCATTCGTCAAGATGACATTTGTGATTTTGACGATGGGAAATTATTCGGGAAGATTATTAGTAGCATAACGTTAGAACCTGCTACTTTTATCTTATTCTATGACTTTGGCACTGACGGAGCTCCTCTAACCCGGAGTGGAAAAAGAGGTTTTTGGCCTCTCCAGGTAACTCTGAATGACCTCCCGCCCAAATTAAGACTGAGATTTGTTTTATTGCTAGGAGTTTTACTGACCCCGACAGAGCCAACTAACGATCTCATCAATCTGTTCCTAACTCCATTCATCACTCAACTTCGATATTTGTACTATTCTGGTATAAGTGTTGACTACAAGGGAACGAAGATCCGATTGCGATTTTGTCCTCTGAATATTCCAGTAGATTCTGTATGCCGTCCAATCATGCAGAATCGAATTCAGCACAGCGGTTACGCAGGTGACAATTGGTGCTATCACCCAGGAATACACTTTTACCAGCTGGGTATGAGATACCCTATCCTTGAAATAGATCCCGAACTACGGACTCATGAAAGCCACTTGCGAGACATTCAATTAGTCGAAGAAAAATTGAGAGTCAGGAATGCTGGGAATGTCAGAACTAAGCGACCCAAAAATTCCAAAGAGACTACTTCAATGGGAGTCAAAGGGCCCACAGTCCTTCTACGAATACCTCATCATGACATAGTTTGGTCATTTTCATACGAATATTTACATGGATCATGTCTGGGGATAGACCCTCAAATTTGGAATTTGTGGCGTGATTTCGAAAAACTTTCAGCCACTGATATAAAGGCAATACAGGTTCGACTGAAGAATATAAGGCCCAATCGCGCCATCCACCGATTGCAGTTACCGATTTCTGATCGTAAAAAGTGGAAGGCTTCTCTAATAAAATCCTGGATCCTATACTACAGTCTCCCTTGCTTGTACGGGATTCTCCCAGAAGAGGATTTTGAACACTATAAGCTTTTTGTTAGAGTACTTTTTACACTTTTAAAAACGAGAATTACCAAAGCAGAACGACAGCAGTGTAAAGTTGACAGTTTGAGATTTGTAGGACAATATCAACTTTTCTATGGAGCAGAATTCATTACCTCAAATGTTCACGCTTTTCTACATGCAGTTGACTCAGTAGAACATTGTGGTCCTTCTTGGACCAACTCAGCTTTCCCTCAGGAAAGTAACATCTTTTCATTGAAGCAGTTTGTTACTGGTTCAAATGGAATGGATTTCCAGATGGCCAAGAAATCCCTCTTGTTGCTCCAGCTAAAAACAGTGCACAATCTCACGGACTTATCCCCTGCTGCCGACGAGTTTTGTGGCGGGGTATTCACACGAAGGAGATTATCCATATTTAGTCAAGACGACGAAACCAAGACTACCTTCATTGGTAGAGGTCGAAAAGTGATTGTGAATCGGAAAAGCTATGAATCATACGATAGATGCATTCTCAAGAGTGAGGTATTCCATAGTACAAATTACACAAGAGATGAGCTCAGAGATGATACATTTGTGAAAATGGATGATGGGAAGTACGGCCGTATTTTCAAAATATTGAAAGAAGCTGACAGTGACAGGGCCTATTTTCAGCTTATCCCCGTTTCAATATCTACTGAACTCCCGTTTTCCGGGATTCATCATATAAAAAAAATAGATTCTGAAGATATTAATAGTAAGTTCATTGTATCTGCTGATCGAATCGAGTCAAAAGTTTTACACATCGATGTCAGATATTCACGTTTTGTATGCGAGATGCCGAACTCTGTAGAAGTACAGTGATTAAAGAAAATTATTACAGTCTGAATTGAATGCTCCAATCTCTTCGCTCTCGTCTCTGACAGTGTATTAAGCACCGATTCAAGGTCCTGATGTTCTGCAATACGAAGATATAGAAGTGTTTTATAGCCTGTAAACAGCGTATCGAGTGAGATGCAATCGATATCCTCTAGCTGTCGGGAGTCTGAATCATTTCCCGAAAATACCTGGAGGCAGCACTACCGATAACGCTCAAGTCGTAGTAGCTCGAAGAATTCATCTTTTAGATTGCTACACCATTCAACGCCGAAGGCAGCTTATACATGAGAACAATCCAGACACCCGCGAGGTACGTTCGACGTTGTGAATAATCATATCCACCTACTTTTCTCCTACTGCTAGAAAGATGTCATATCTATCATGATGAATTAATACGAGAGGACAATGGACTATATTGTAGGAGGTAGTATCGGGGGTTCAATTATGAGGAGTGAATTGGGAAGCTGTGGATGTGATGTCCACAATCATCATTGTTCTCGGAATAATTCCGGATGAAGGGATAAGAAATTCATGCCCAAATCGTTCTATTCTGGAGGGATCACTTTTGGAGGTGAAACTTCCCCACGGTACCTCACGCGGGGGGGGGGGGGGAGGGGTCCATTTAGATGTACGTGACCTCGTTCGAAGTTACGAGTTCGTATGGGACACGCGTTCGTAACAGTTACCATCTATTCATCCACTCAACCGTAATCTCATCCATCCATCCGTCTGTGCGTCCGTCCATCCATGTCTGGATAACGTAAACTATAAACCCGGAAACTTTCAGCTCGGCAATTTTGAGCAATTGGTGACGGAGGAGGCACGTGGGGACCTGTCGCAGGGGGGGGGCAAGGGAAATCTCCCAAATTCCACTATGGACAGTCCGGCCAGCCCTTCAACCACTTAGCCATCCAAGCAATTTGGTGTTGACAATTGTTTATTCCTGAATCATGATCAGTGACAAGAAATACCCTGGATATATCGCATTTTGTAGGATCGGGATCGATTCGGAGGAATCCTTCGGGTGACGTTGTTCAGGCTCGACGATACCAAAATCTTTCTGGGTGTCCTCAAAATATTTTCAAAACATCACTATCCGCGGAGTTGAGATCAATTTTCGCTGATTCTGGTCTCCACCCTCGGAGCCGGAGTCGCGTGACGAATGCGAAGGTCGCCGATTTGCACTCGAGGACCTCCGGGTGCGTCCGAAAACATGCAGATGCGGTGCACACTGCACATATGCTATGCGCACGTGCACATGTATAGCTGATCGGATTTGAGCGGGAGATTGAAATGCTGAAATCAGAGAATCCCTGATTTGAGCTGGTTTGTGTATTTTCTTCGTTACCGAATGATCCAGATCAGATCTCAACGAGTTCCGGATGGATTTGAGTTGAAATTTGATGAGCTGCACATTTGCACGTGTTCAGTGCATATGCGCAACGTGCATTGCATATGTATGCATATGCATTATCAGTGGACACATCCTTAAAGAAGCCTCATAACTTTCTATGATATTGTAACCGATTTCGAATCATTTGGGCTCCCAACAACGGAGACACCCGCGCGATATTTCAATAATATACTTCTTGCAAAGGGATGACCAAATTTAAGTCATTCCAGTCGCTGATGACGCAGGCCCCCACGCAATACAACATAAAGACTGGAAGGTGCCAATCCCCTACTTAACGAATTCAAAATACTCTCGAAACATCACTGTCCGTAGCATCGTATCAATTGGGACAGATCTTGGCCGTTGGCCCACACAGTCATCCACAAAAATGTTGTTGGGTCTTGACGATGCCAAGATCGTGATTGAAACATCGGAATACCCCCAAAACATCCCTTTTCGTGGCATCGAATTATACTAAGATCGATTTTGGCCCTCACCCACGCAGCAACCCACACGTGAGTGGGGCTTGACAATGCCATGATCTCGTCCTCAGCGACACCAGAGTTTTCTCAGAACATCGCTTCCCGTGGCATGAGGAACAATTTTGATAGAGTCTGGTCATCATCCACGCACCCGATCACACAACACTTGAGTGAGGCGCTACAATGCCAAGAACGTGCTCTGCGTCCTAAGGATACCGTCCAAACATCACTTTTCGTGTCATCGAGATCAATTTAGAACGATGCTGGTCATCCCCCCCCCCTCCCCACGCAACCATCCATACAATGAAAAAGTAAGGCTCGACGGTGCCGCGATAGTACTCAGCGATATCGGAATACCCTCCAAACATCACTTCTTGCGACATCGAGATCGGATCGAATTTGACCATTGCCCACGCAGTCACCCACTCAACACAATAGTGAGGTTTAACGATGCCCGGTGACCACAATATATCCTGAGAAAAATCACGTTTTGTGACATCGAAATCGATTGACATCAATTCTGGCTACCACCCCGGAGCCGCCGGCACAAGACATTGGTGCGGCTAGACGATGCCAAGGTCATGCTCAGCATCCTCGAAATAGCCTCAAAACATCACTTCTTGTGGCATCGAGATGAATTCAGTTTAATTAAGGCCACCACCCATGCAGCCACCCACACGACAATGGATGGGACTCATCGATGTCAAGATCGGGGTCTCAGTGACCCAAAATACCCTGAAAACATCGCTCTCCGTGACATAAGCACTAATTTCCTTCGACTCTGGTTATTAGCCTGGCAGCCTCGCAACACGTGAGTGAGGCTCGACGATGCCAAGATCGTGCTCTGTATCTTAAGGATGACGTTGAAACATCACTTCTCGTAGAATCGGGATGGATTTGGATCGATGCTCGTCATCTCTCACGCAGCCGAACACACATGAGTATGGCTCAAGAATGCCAAGATCGTGCTCAGCGACATCAAATTACCCTCCAAACATCACCTTTCGCTGCATCGGGATAATTTCAGATCGATTCGGACCATCACGCAGCAACCCACAAAACACGTGATGGGGCTCAACGATACCAAGACCGTGCTTGGTGACCTCAATATGCCCTGCGAATATCACATTCCATTTAATCAAGATTATTCACAACTGGTTCTGGCCACCACCCACGGAGCCACCCACACGAGACATTGGTGGGCTCAACGACGCCTGGATCGTGCTGGTAGCCCCGAAAATACCCTCAGAACACTGCAAAATACCACTATCCTCGTCATCAATATCAATTTACCTCGATTCCGGCCCCCACCCACGCAGTCACCTACACAACACGTTTGTGAGGATCGACGATGCCAAGAATGGTCTCGGCGACCTCAATATACTCTCAAAACTCATGTTTCCATCTCAATGGCGAGAGATGGCGAGAGGTGACGCTTCGTGGCATCGAGATCAATTTCGATCGACTTTGGCCACTGACCACGCATCGACCCACACGAGATATTGGTGCAGCTTGATGATGCCAAGGTCGTGCTTCAACACCCTAGGAACACCCACGAAACAGCACAGTTCGTGGCATCGAGATCAAGTCAGTTCGATTCCGGCAACCACCCACGCAGTCAGCCACACAACAT